>CM075858.1:67295041-68717541 GCA_037975125.1 Latrodectus hesperus
AATCTTATTCCTTTGAGCCTAAATTCATTTAAAATCTTAAATTGGATTCAAATATTCTTTAATTCCTACAGTTTTTCAATAGTATAAATTTCTATAGTTCTACAAATTGAAAAGATTTTTCTGAACTAAATAGTTTAACATTTATTTATCTGTATTTTATAATTAGTATCTAGTACAATTGTTATCATATTTATCATGTATTAATTATTAATAACAATGTTTACATTACTGGATCTCAAATTTGTTGGCTTGAAATGTAATATATTTAAAGGCTTAGTAACATTTGCGAATCAAATCATATATTACATTTTTTAGCCTTAGAATATCTGTTACCTTTCAAATAGTAATATTAAAACTCTAAATAACAACATAATTTTTTAGTCATAATACAATTCATAATTTGATGTATAATTTAATTTCAGTAGTTATGATTTTTATATGGATAAAAAGCATTTCTAAATGTTCAAGTTTCTTATGGCGATAACTTTTCAAATACTACTGTTTTAAAACATTTAAGTTGTAACTTGTTTATATATATATATATATATATATATATATATATATATATATATATATATATATATATATATATATATATATATATATATATATATATATATATATATATATATATATATATATATATATATATATATATATTGATTATACAGTGTCACATTTGTTTTTTTAATTGACTCAGTTTTAAAATGTATTTATTTTCAATTGAATTAAATATGCGAAAATCATTTTCATTAAATATTTAGTAAGTTATCATAAAATATTTAAGTAAGTTTAGTAATAAATAAAAAAATGTAAAAAAATTCTGTAATATTGTAAAAAATTTTTTGTTTTAACATATTAACTTATTTTACAAATCTCTCTTAAAAACATTCTTGGAATAGAAAGAGAACGCTGACTAGCTCAAAAATTACTTATTATTAATACCTTCAATAATAGAGAGCACAAGACCGGAACCTTTACAAAATAATTAATAAGGACAGAAGAAACAATAAACAGTATTTACGTATTATCCCACTAAACATATGTCGGCAAATATTTAAAATTTTAATCTTTATTTTTCAAAATATTAAGGGAAAAATAGAGCAGTTAGCATATAACTTCACAGTAATAAATATATGAGGAATTTATTTTAAATTTATATTAAAATATTTTAATTATAACTTAAAAGATGCAAGAACTTAAGAAAATTTGAGGTGAAATTAAATATAAAAAAAGATGTAACCCGAGTGCTATCTCTAAATTACTTTATTTGGCGCAACATCCCAATATTTTGCATCATATTTTCATTTTCATGGAAATGGTCGTAAGCATAATATCAGTACTTAATTCATATTTAATATGGGAATATACCATTTTATTACATCATTTTTTGGCAGCTAAGTTTGATTTCTTGCCTAGTGTTCTACTTGGTACTCGATGTCAACTACTTGTAATCACTAAGGTTTGATAAAATAACTCTGCTACATTTTAAATTTACAGCTTATGTGAGGAAAGGGAAATTACTTTAACACACAAATTTTACAAACATTATAATAAAATAAGCAGTAAAAGTTCTCGATAACATGAGTTGATATATATTCGTAGGAAAAATAGTAAATAAAATTCCTTACTAAGTTCCTTTATGACAAAATATCTCAAACAAAAAACTAAGCATTAACGTTGGATTCACAGTTACGATCAGCACATTTCAAAGGGATAAATGTTTTTCACATGTTTGAAAAAAATACCATACCACTCTTTCCAATATTTGGATATAAATTAAAATGAATACTTTATAAAAAAAATAAGAAAATGGAGTAGGAAATAAATTAAAATGTCATTTAGAAATTTCTGTCATTACACTTCTTAGACAAACGAAATTTCATTACTAATGAATGGTTAGCTTTATAGTTGTCATATTAAAGAAATATATTATTCTGAAATATTATGTTTATCACATATTAAAAAACATTATATTTCATAATTCAATACTTTTTAATACCAAGATTAGCTAAACTTAAATATCTTCCAATTTTAATTGATTTAGGATTTTTTTAACAAGCACAATTTCTGCATGTACTATAACTGTTCTACATATATTAGTTTTTATATTCAATGTGATTATTTTCTGCAATCTTTTTTTATTCCTAAATTAATGTAATCAGTTACTGCACTTATTTTGATAACTCATTAAATATCATACAACATAACATAAAGTAATCAGAAAATATAATTTTTATTATATTTATTAGAAATCAGTTTCTTCCAATAAATCTGTAAAATGTATCATTTCGAATATTTAGATAGATTAGTGGCAATCAACTGATATTGGTGGCT
Organism: Latrodectus hesperus; assembly: GCA_037975125.1. Taxonomy (NCBI): domain Eukaryota; kingdom Metazoa; phylum Arthropoda; class Arachnida; order Araneae; family Theridiidae; genus Latrodectus; species Latrodectus hesperus. The sequence continues at coordinate 67,297,379 of CM075858.1, forward strand.
TTCTTAATCAATTTTACTCTCCAAAATATTTACAACAAATAAAATTATAAATGAGCCTCAACATAATATATTTCTATTTTTCAGTAAAATCCTTTATATCATGTTGACCCAGACAGTGTAGTTTATAATTAAACATCACACATACCAATTTCTTAACCAAACCAATGAGACCAGGGGGAAAGGTGTCGTTCTCACAAGCGAAAGGTGGAGAGTTCTATACCAACTCAGCCGTATTTGCTAACGGCTTCTGAGGCATGTAAAATACGAAGTGGTCCAAGTGAGCAAGGGCAAGAGTTCTAGGGGAGACAAGCCAAACTAAGTCAAGCACTTGGTCCCTTCCACTAATTTACGAGGACAACCCTAATTTTCGAGGCCGCTATCACTCGCTCATTGGTGTTGCATTTCATGAAGGATAAAGAATTCATGCATTCCAACCCTTGTAGAACCGAAAAGGTGAAAATTTCTCAAGCCGGGTGTGATAGAAAAAATATTAAATTCAGAATTTTTCCAAAGGCAGGCGATACAGTATAATTAATCTTTTATGAAATCATACATTTAATAGCTTTACATTAAAAAAAACATTTGATAACTTAAGTAGGAGTTTGATCATCAGTAGCATAATTCATTTCACACACACCTGTTTCACAAATATATCATCTACTTAATACCATCAATCTTCAAAAAGAAAAGAATGTAAAGCAATTGCATTTCTTCCCAAAACTTGCAACACTTCAAACTGCAGCATTTCCATTTCGTGACTTTTTTCCACAATGCTCCACACTCCCTTTTTACTGGTGCATCGAGATCAAAATTTACCGGTACCACCCACTTGCATCCGTAAATACACATTTCGTTAATGAATTTTAATAAACAAATGAGGAAGAAACAGAAAAAATAAATCACTTCTTCCTTGGTCCTAAGACCTACTAATGAACAAAGCAAGGTATTATCCTTAACGCTCACACTCATAAAACGAGCGTAGATATAAAAGCACGCTCTGCAAAGCAATAATAATTCCCCATTATCGCTTTTACGTTTTGTTCGGCTTTTGTCTTAATATCCCAAGCGGTTGCAGTTATAAATACCGGGCGAAAAAGAAATTAAAATCGTATTCCAAACACGGTGGTTTTGCTTTGCAGGAGCTTGTTTTTCATGCCGTGACGTCATGCTTCATTGGTAAGAACCGGAAACTTAATTTGCATATAAAGTATCCATCATCTCCAAATGCAGATACAATTACGGCGACGAATTTGCATAGCATTAATTGGCGGCCGCCAAAGTAACTCTGGATGCGAAGTAGAGTGGTGCATGTCAGATTGAAAGATTTCGGTGATCTTTGGCTAAGATCGAAACTCTGTAAAGAATAGTAAATCACATTCCATCTACAAAAAGATAATAATAAATTATTAATTTAGCCTATGTATTCATGATTATCTTACATTTAGTACTACATTTAAACACTGAAATAAACAAGGAATTTTACCGATATATTGGTAATTTTTTCAGAAAACTGTAATTTTCTTTATAAATAATTTTTTCTTAAAACTCTGCTTATATTGTGATATATTATATTTATTAATTTACATTAATATCAAATATTATAGAATTGAGAAGTATTTTTAAGCATTTTTTTTTGCTATTTATTGGGAATGTTCCTTATTAATTTCTGTTTTTGATAGTATCTTTCCTCAATCTTTTTATAATAAAAGTAAAATTAAATAGGCAAATAAAATAAAATAAATTAATTTTTTGTAATTTGCTTGAATAAAAAATTGTTCCTTAATTTATTTGATAACTTTTTATGTAATGTAATTGTGGAATATTTGGTTGATTTATAAGCAATTTTAAATATAAAATTAATAGATTTTTTAAAATATAAATTATAGTAATTTATTAATTTAGATATAAAATTAATAGTAATTTTAAATATAAAATTATAGAATTATTGGCAATTTTTTTACTGTGATCTGATTTATATATTACTACATTTTTAAAATTTGCCAGAAAATTCAAACGATAAAAGTAGAGGAAAATATTGTTACTATATCAATGTCTACGACAGAAATTTCAATAAAATCAGGTTTGAAATGGTGACATCAAATAAATTTCTTGGCAATTATTAAAGATAACAAGAACCTGTTGAATTCCGAAACTCAAAAAGTAGAGATTTTTTATAATCTTTGTTTATTTTTTATTTTTTTAAGTAGAAGGCAGTAGCTAAAGTCGACTTCAAATATTATATTGTTATGTTTATTAAGGAAAGATAGTAAATGCTTTAAAGGGTGTTTTTACCCCATAATAACTCTGAATATTTTTTGCAACTTTTGAAAAAAAGCTTGACCCTCTCTACTCAATGAAATAACCAACCAAATCATAATTTTATGAAGTTTTTCTAAATTTATTTATGTCTTGATTATGGTAAAATTTCAGATTTATAGTTTACATGATACTGAGAAACTAGAAAATAAATTTTGACAGATTACATCATTTAATATTCAAAGAAAACTTTTCGTTTCAGTGCACTCAAATTTTTCTAATTTGTTATCGATTATTTTTATTTCTTTGTATTATCTGACAAATTTTGATTTATAAATATTTGTTAATTTACAGATTTTCCATTTATATAACATTGTTTCCCCTTTTAAGTTCTTAAAATTTTTAGGTACATTAATTTCATTGAGAGTATTCAATTATTTTCGTAATTTAAAGTGTATTACGAACCACTAAAAATGTCTTAGATTGAAGCTGGAATGCAACCCAAGAACTATTGAACCGAAGGCCAAAACGCAATGTATTCAGTTGCAAAATTGGCCAAACTTTCTGACAACGCAACAAATGTATATGTAGCTATTATTCCAATCATTTATTTGGTTATCCCCATAAAGTGCCGTTATTCAATTTAGATTCTGAAAGACTGAATATACATTTCAAATTATTCAATCTTCCAATGAATTTTTTCAAGAAACATCGATTGTGGACAAATTTACTATTTTATGGCATGATGAAGTTGCGCAAATCGAAAAATCCTCAGATACTCTTTAAAATCACTGCAGGATAGACAGTGTCATCAAATGATTTTGACATAGACAGATGTGCATGAAGAAGGCAGAACATTTATCTATTACTGTTCAGTAGTAGCTGCAGCTGAACTTGGAAATAATTATAGGGAGATAATACTGAAATGATTCCAGCACGAATTCAAGTTATCCACAGAGACAACCACTAAGTTATTTGTTGTAACCTAGAGCATACATTGTATTGCCCAACATGAATAATATGCACAATCCCATTGCACCATCAGGAATATGTGTAATGCATTTCCATGCAACTTCGTTGGCATTCTATGAAATTGATCCAAAAATCATCAGTACCATAAATTATCTCAAGACAATTCTGTGTTTTCTATTCGATTCACATCTTCAATTATTCAAATCTTGTGCAACTTACCACAGTGCTCAAAGTATTGTTCCTATTTATCTCTATTGTAATGTTGGTAATTGAAGTCTTCAGTTCAGCACTCGTGGCTCCGACTGTTGTTTCGAGAGTCAATATTCACATTGTTTCAATATAACTCCCTTTAAGCTATAAATATGTGTCTAATTAATATTTGCGGTGGCCATGGCGTACACTACCGCAGCTCCCGACCTAGCGTACCAACCTGGCGGCATGAAAAAACTAGTTTTATTTTATGCACTTATGTAAATTACTTAAATCTTGCTTGGAAACTGTAACTGCATTGTAACTAACTGACTATATAATCTTATAACGTGTACAGATATTCCTGTAGCACGCAATTCACCTCTTACTGCTTATTAAGGAATGTTCAATTTTATGGAGTGATATTCTTTTCGACAATGTACAGTATTTTGTCGAAGGTGGAATTTCAGATTACCTACATCTAAATCTCCACATCTTCATGTAAAAAAATCAATTTATAAAGTGGAAGATCTATTAAAATTTATTTTGGTAATTGTAAAATTATTCGCTCTTTTTAAAGTCCAGCTCATGATGTTTGCGCTAATTTAGTTAAACACCGAAATTTTTGTATACAAAAATGAACATCATTGATAAAATTATATTAATTCCACAGTAATTTGGAAATGCACATGCTCATTACTTACTCCATTAACAAGGACCGACCGATATTTCATTTTTGTAATAAATATTAAGTACCATTTTCAATCGTTACATTAATTAAAATTTTCTGAAAGACCATCAAAATTTAATTTAATCTTTCGTCTAAATTTTGTAGAAAAATGAGTAAATCATAAATTACAACATATATTAAAATATAATATATTTGTAACATTTCTTGAAATTAATATTAAACACATAATTGCATACATATAACAATAAAAGCGTAAAAATTTCGAAATCAGAATTTTATGCAATATTAAGTTTTTAGATTTTCACATTTACAAAAATAGTATGTAAAGAAATCTTTTTATCTCCTACAAGACATATTTTGCAATTGAAAGTATGAATTTGCTATCAATTAAAACTGAAAGGCGAGGCACTATATCTTTGTACATTAACATACACATATGAGTACAATCTTTAACATTAAAAAGGCAACTACAAAATATGTAAAATTATTTTGCAAAATAAAATTAAGGATCTTGTTGTTATATTATAAAGATGTATTTGTGGATGTGTATTTCTTCTAACCAAAAGTGCTAAGCACGACAAATCATCTTATGTATTAAAATTGCGATCAAATGAAAAGTTCTACACCTAATTTATGCCTCTTTTTTACTAGTGTCTCAAGATACTGCCCTTATCATTGGCTCCAGAAGATTTTGGATATTATTGAGTGACTTTTTTCGATGTAAATAATACGATAAATTTATCTGGTTAGTAAGTTTATCTTATTGAATATTTTTACTCATTTTTTTAACTTAACATTTCTAAAACTTAGCATATTTTTTGTACAAAATATTAAGTTTATTCTAAAATATTTTGTACATATAACTGAGAAAATTTCGGTATTAATTATAAATTTCCCCATTTATAAAAACTAAAATCTTATTTTTTCAAAAAAAAATGAATTATATTTTGAATAGAATTATAGATATTTATTGTTTTGGTAGCTTCCCATTTATCTTATGAGAATTGTTAATTTAAAAGATAGACAATCTACACACTAAAATTTAAAAAATACTTTATTATTGTAATTTTTTAATTGAAGCTAGTTAAATCAACTCATGTATGCAAAAAAAGATTAATTAAACATGACACAAATTTTAATTAATTTAAAAACAACTTGAGCTAATAAATTTATATTTAAACCAAATATAAAATATACTTTTATGATATGAGCATGATAAAGTGAAAAAAATGGAAGAAAAATCTACTTGAAATAATAACTTTTTAATAAAACCAGTCATTTGTCATGCAAGCATGGTAAAATGAAAATTTATAAATCTTTTGTTTGGTATATTTAGTGGAAACAATTATTTAATTTCACCCTCATTTTTTTACACGTGATATTTTATTCACATTTATGTTCATAATATATTTATTAAAACACAGTAATCAGAAGGAAATGTGATACTGAGTGTTTTTAAAAGTCTTTTGTACATATAAATGAAGAAATTTATAAATTATATGTCACTTTTATCATTTTTAAAATTGAAGAACTAATTTTTTTCATTTAAATGAGTTGTACTCTTAAATTGAACTACAGATGTTCAATATTTATAGCTTGTGATTTATCTAATTAAAAATTTTTAATTTAAAAACAGAAACTGTACATACTAAATAAGAAAATCTTTTAAGTCTGCTGTTTTTTTATTGAAATTTATATTACATTCAAAGCTTATTGAAATAATTCATGTGTGCAAAAAATTTTTTAAGCAATTTTTAATTTGACTAAATTTTAATTTTGGCTTTGGGAAAAAACTTAAAATAATAATTTATAATTAAACCATGAAAAAATTGTCAAAAAAAAATCGTTTATCTTTATTAAAATACAGAAATCAGAAAGAAATGTGGTAAGTGCAATCCACCCTATTTTGGTATTTATGTATTATCCCATCGATCATATCTGCGAAAAAATAAATTACTGCGATTTAGCACCATATAAGATACAAATAAAGTTTTTATCTATTTGTATTTTATATGGTGCTAAGACTCTTCTTCTGAAAATATTCTGCTTCTCCTTCATATTTCGAAAAATAATTATTAAAATTTGCAACATTCAACGATTTGTTTTTAAGACGAAAAATGTTGAAGGGATAATACATAAATACCCATTCCTTTTTTCTTAATCGCTTTTTGCCCTCCCACAAGAAATAATAGGAATGTAAATAAACAAATCACAAAGACCATAGGTTTATTAAAACTAAGTCTGAATTATATTCACATTTTATATTGCAAAATTATTGCAATTACTTTCTTCAAGTGTGCATGCGTTAAAATTCCTGTCTTGAACCAACGTTCAGGGCACTATCTTGAGACACTAGTCGCTTTTTCTTGTCAAATTAGTGAAAGGACATTGTAATCCTACAGAACTTTTAATGTATATGTTCTTTCAACATAATGGACTTCTGTGTCAGTAATTGAAGCTGCATTCTTCCGAAAATAACGATAACATTTTGACTACTAGATAACAATATGATGAATGTAGATATGGAATATTCTTATATAAGTCACGGATTTTGTTCATTAATTAAAGCATTGCATTAATTATACATATTAATTTTGTAAATTTCACAATAATCTGTAAAATTATCATGCTATTGAGTTCCTACCGAAATATTGCGCAATACTTTATTCAAATATCTTAATTTTAAGGATTTGAAATTTTTAATCGTTCATTAATAATTTAAATTCTAATGATTATTTACTTTAATATGAATTCAATTTAATTAAACCATTTATTAGAAGTTACTTGCTGTTAATTAACTACATCATTAGCTTGCCATTTGTACTAATATTGCATATGAAAGTACTCTACATTTTTTGAATAAAATTTAAAAATCTTGCTTGTTGCTTAAAAATATTTATTCCAACACCCTGTTTTAGTTGAGAATAAAACATATTCAAAAAAGAACCGTCTTTTTCAAATATTGCTCATATATCGTATGCCAAGAAAGGAATTGTGTAAATTGTTAGAAAATCTGCACATTATTCTGTTCTCATGTTATTTGAAATTAATAACCAACTCTGTACAAACTCCAAACTATAAATGTATATCAACATAAATATGTTCAAACTGATGTTTCTGATTTTTGCATACGCAGTATTGAAACATTCATAAAGATTTAATGTATATCTTAGAACAAAATGCAATTTTGTTCTACACATTTTTGGTTTGCGTATTTTTATTCTATTTTCGATCCTTTCTTTGTAATTTTGTGAACATGAAATTATTATATATTCGGACATTTCAAATTTTCATTGCTAAAATTTTTATTTGATATTATTATCTTGTGAACAATTTACAGTAATTTTGATTGAATTTTACTGATTAACACGTTACTTGTAACTGCTTGTAGTTGTAATTTAAGGTAAAAAATGTGGTATTGTTCTTTTGATTGAAAAGCAAGGTGTTCGATACCTGATCACACCATATACATTTGTGCTGAGAGATTCTATTCGTGTGAAAAATAGCATAGATTTGATTCAGATTTATAAGATACTGTAGTAAAAGTTTGGCCTAAAAATTTCATTATAAAAAAGGAAAAATTCTCTTAATGGTAAAGTACTACCGATATTCTTTCAATCGCTAATGTCGATTGAAAGAAATGATTTCTTTCAATCGCTAGTGTCGAAGACACCCTGAAAATTGTGTCAAATACTAATTATAATTCCTTAAGACCTTAATTGAGAAAAATTAAAGTGTGATTTTGTAAATGACTTAAATTATAATTATATAAATCAGACAGTGTTAGTACTTTCATATGTACTGTAGTTATAGTTTCTACATAATAGTATTACAATTTTATAATTGTGTTGTTAAATCTTAAGGCAAAACTTATTCGCAAATGTGAAAAAATTAGTTATTCAGAAGAATTGAGAAACGAATCATTTGTAAATACTTTAGTGCTATTTTTGTGGTTATATAATGCTCAACTGGCGGGATTACCACATTTCAGCACTACAAGGGGCGCAATTGAAAGCACCTTATATAATGGGCCACTCAGTGAGTGTGCTATCATGGCCATAAAAGTGGATGAATCTCCATAATTTAGAAGCAGAAGACACTTAGACATGGCCTGCCACTCCTAGAAGTATCGTTTTACAAGAAGGACAATGCGACGACGAGACGTTTTGCTTGCCTTTATCGCCATCAGTGAACATGATTGATCTTATGTTGGATCCATAGCTTTTGATAACGAATAGAAATGTCTTTACCAGCCAGATCACTGCTAGTTTGTTGACGCTCAAAGGTCATTTTATACACACAAGAGCTAATTAGACCAGGATATACTGCTCAAAGTGAATACCGAGCCACAACAAACATCCATGCCCAAGGTGGATTGGAACACAAGAACTGTTGAACCGAAAGCAAGAACGCTAACAATTCGGCTGCCAGCTTGGAAACCAAGCCACTGTGGTTACTAATACTACAATACATTTTGTTAAGTTTTGACAAAAATATTTTACTGAATTTATATAACCTCCAGTAATATATATATATATATATATTCAGTAAATTTATTAATTGATTCTCCTTTAGCTCTCTGACTTAAAAAACAAAATTTCGAATATTCAATAAAAGCTTTATATATATTCAATATTTACTAAGCAAAATGAGACATTATTTTAAATATATATTTTCGTTTTATAGGAATGAAAATGGATAAATAGAACATTTATTGAGAAAATTTTATTGCGTGTAATTTCGAGGATTCTAAGTTAGATATTTCTGATTTAAATCAATCTTTTGATTTTGTATTTTTTTTTAAATATGGGCATTTCAAATCGTGAAATAATTGACTTCCACCATTTTCTCTTTCACAGAATTCTCTCAGACTGTAAACTGAGTCGAAAGGTATGAGGAAGTTGACGAATGACTAGGGGAAGGGTGTTAATTAGGAGGGGGAGATTAAAAAGACGAAAAAGAAGAATGAATGGAAGCAAAGTATTTTTTCGGTGAGAGTGGAATTTTAAATTTAAGAATTTAACAAAAAGTACTAAAGAATTTTCTTTTAGATTGAATTCCGTGTTACTTGATTGATGTCAAATTAATAATCAAACTAAATTTTTATTTAAATTTTATAAATTTTTTATAATAATCCTTTTATTACTTTTTTAATCAAGTGACACGTAAGGAAGAATTTTTAAGAATTATTTTAAAAAGATTTTTTAAAGAATTTAACAGTGTAGCAGAAGAATTTTTTATTTCATTTTAAATTAATGTGCACTTGAAGGATCGATTTTTAATTGAAAGATTGATTTGCTTAAAATTTGTTTATTGAACATATTTAATAATCATTAAAAAATAAAAACGTGTCATATGATAATGATTCCCTTTTTCGCAATATTTTAAGAAGGTTACTTGAAAAGCAATATATGAAATTTTTGGTTACTGAACTATACTATCAAGAAGACTATTTTATTTCTCACTAAATTCATAACTCTATCAATAACAGTGTTATTTTAATTCGTATTATAAAGGCTAAAACTGATTCCATTTATTAAAATAAATTCTTGAAATTACTATTATGTGAACCATATCAAATTCTATCAAATCATATAAAAAGGTCAATTTTATCAAACTTGGAAATTGAGAAGAATGTTAATTCTGAAAAAATTGTTTCCAGTGAACGAGAAAAATATCAGGATAAATCAATAGAACTGATGTTGAATGAGATAATTCTTTCATGTTTGGTAGTTTAAATGATGAAATTATATAAAAAAAGAACTTGAAAATTACAAGAAAAAAAATAAGGATGTATTTGTCTGTTTGAATTCGAGGACATGGCTGTCCATAGAATACCGATAATAGCTGATAATTCTATGAAGAAATAACTATTTTGACTATCTGATAATTCTGTAAAGAATATGGGCCATGGTAGCCTAGTGGTTAGAGCATCAACTCCCCATGCCACCAAAGACCCACCGAATGGCCGGTCGTTGAGTAGTTACCATGGATGTAATGGTCTGGAGAAAATTTCCTCCCCCTCCATATGGATGTCAAAATTGAGAGAGATGATTCTCTGGTGGTGCCATCTATCGGAGAAGTTTATAGCAAAGTCGTACTTTCAACATTCACCTTCATAGTGCTCTGGTTAAACGAAAGACGCACCCAACCATCAAAATTCGCATAGCTAATGGCATAGCGAACTTGGCTTGTCCAAGTCTCACAAATAAAAACAACAACAGAAATAACAGTATCAAATGAAGTATAATTTATGTAAAGAGACGGGAAATTGAATAGATGTCTTACGATGATTCTAATAAAACATCTATAAAAATCATGGAACCATCTATATTTGAGTATTTGGCAATACTTTTATCAATTAAAGGTATACTGAGGAATATAAACTTAATACTGATTTCAGCAATTTAAACCTTAAAACTAGCTCCCCCCGATTCATATTCGGTTTCAAGTATAATTAAAGTGATAAATTAGTTGAAAAAGCAGAAACTTTTCAACTATTTGTTTAATTTAGAAGACTTTTCAAATCAGAGAATAAGCATAATATCTCGTTAACATCTTACATGAGATTGTTATGCATAATTATATTCTAATATAATCATTTAATCATGATGATTTTTTATGCAAGCATATTCTTATGGATGGCAAGTGAGGGTATATTTTAAGAGAACTTAAGGAAATAAAGGAAAAAGAAGGGAATAAAATGAGCAGTCAGGAATAAAAACTGTCAGACAAGATCCAAGAAGGTATGAGAGAGCCCTGGACTATACCAATTGGTTAGCAGATGTTTTCCCCCATCACAATCCCAATTTATTAATTTTTGATAGATATATTCAGAGATTTCTTAGTCAATGACTCCCAGCGAAAAATAGGAGTCACGTGACTGTTCATATACAATGGTAATTTTGTAATTTTAAATAGCATTTTTTTATAAATATTTACATAATCATAAAAGTAAATTCATGATTTAGAAATTGAAGCATTCATAGTAAGAGTATGTACCATTGTAAGCAAAAAGAAAATATGATTTAAAATTTTATAAAATAATAAAAGAAAATATTTCCATTATTAAGAGTCTTGTTGTTTATCAGTTATAAATGTTGTTATGAGTCACCTTCACCTGTTGAGTAATCTAATTTTGATAAAGGTGTAAAAATGTGTCGACAGAATAACACAAGCAGTTCGAACAGATCAACAGAATAAAATACAGACAATTCTTGTATTTTATTGGGAGGTAGGTTGGTCACACACATAAATATGTTATTATAAGATTGTCAGACAACAGGATCTCTCGTTCCACAGAGTTTTCCTGAAAGCCATGGAAGCAAAGATACTTTTCATGAAGAACTATCAAAGTCGAAGATTTCTTGCTTAAATAGAATATAATCGCAGAATATAAATAGAATACGTTTTACTGAAATTGATGAATTGAGGACATAAAGCACAGAAATTAAGTGTCAAATTAAGTGTTTTGACACAGCATAGTGGACAACTTAACAGCCGAAAGACAATGTAAGGAATTTTAATATGCATCACAAGTATATTTCCTTCCAAGAGACTTTTCATAAATAATTCACCGTAATCACGTGTCAGAGATGAAACCCGGAAATCCCCCAAGCACACACTCCAACAAATGCACAAATAGAAGGCACATAATGCATCTCTCGTTGTTCAATAGTGATTGGAATCGAATTTAGGACATTTGGCTCAAAAAAATGCCGGCCTACCACCAGGTCCTGGTGAAATGATTATCAGTTTTCCAATTGCATGTCAGCATTCACAGAGGTAATTATAGCAAATATCCTGGCCTTTAAATTGTCCACACCTTTCTCTTCTTTAAAAACGATATCATTTGCGAAAGGAAAAAATAGTGCCGCTATTTCAAATGATTTAGTTGACCAAGTAGTTGGACCACCTCTGTCAGAAAAATAGTCCTTCAAGGATCAACAAATGATGACAACCTCGATGAAGTGGTGCAATATCATACTGTAAATGGACATATCGTTAAACCCCTTAATGCTGAGAAGAATTTTCAAATTTTATTTATTTAAAATAATATTTCAAAATTGCTTACATCAAGTTATATGTAACTACACACTATCTTAATATTAATAAAAATAAAATGAAAGTAATTTTTAAATTATTTATTTACAGAAGTGATATATGTAAATATTCTTTAAAAATTAATGTGCGAAATTCAATGTTTAAAATTTTTTACAGCTCTTATATAAGTTTAAAATTATCAAATCTTTTCTAATACAATCTGAGTTCTCGAAATTTCTCTGGGGTATAGATCAAACATTTTGGACATAAAAAAAGTTCTCTAAAGTTACTCATGTTTTCAAAATTCTTTTGGAATAAAATGAAATCTTATAGTAAAACTTTTTACAGAATAGAATAATTTATCCATTCAAGTATTAATATAAAAATATTCCTCAAAAATTTAGGATTTAAGATTTTTTAGAAATTAGTTTGGAGAATAATTAATCAATTACATGTACACTATTTCTATTATCTAATGTATACAATTAGATAATATACATAATAAAGTCATTTTTAATGCTATGTAAATTTGAGTTCAATTCCAAACCTTGAGAAAAAATAAGTTCTAAATTACTAAATTGTTTAAAAAATTCTGAGCATTTGCGAGAATTTTCAAATAAAAAATACAGAAAAACAATAAAAGAATGAAATGAAATTCCAATATTAATACAAAAATATTTTTAAAATTAGGGTCTAACCATATTAATATTTTTTGAAAATTTATTTAATGATATTTATTTTCTTATTTATCAAGGGACAAAAATGTATCTTAATCTATTTGATTAGTATCTAATTTGTATGTGCAGTTTCCGAACTGGATGATGTATTCTCTAGGAATGAAGACATTTTTATATATAAGAGATTAAATTAATTCATATTTCGAGTTTCATAAAAACTAATGGCCTTAATTCTTATACCACTTAATAACATTGCTCAATGTGAAAATACGGAAGCTGCCCTACAAGCATCTTTTAAATAAGCTAGTTCGAAAAATCATTGCTTTTTTCAATATCTTTTAGCCTATATTCCCTCATCATGTTCCAATATCACAACTCTATCGAGCCCTCAATTTTCTGGCATTCAGTTTATAATTATCATTATTAGAATATATACACATTTTTACTAAAAAGAAAATTCAATATTTTGAAAATAATTAATATTTGAAGTAAGAATTGAATACAAAAGAATAATCATTTTTATGTACGATGGTATTACAGAAGAAATTCTGAAATGTTTTTTAGAATGTTAAAAATGTAACTATTTCAACTATTAATTGTCAGCTAACTCTTTACAAGATTTTGAAAAGGTTTTAAAGATTTTGAAAATAATTTTATTTATGCTAAGGATATTTTTAACTTAAAAATAATAGAAATAATCGCTATTTTTCATTATAAATTAGTAGAAATAATTGTTCAATTAATTGTGTCATACCTTACTAAAAAGGAATTTTGAAATTGAATTGTATTTTACTAAATGATTAATATCATTGAAAAATAATTGAAATAACTATACAATCAATTTCATGGCCTTTCTAAATATCACGGTGATATCAACAATTAGTAAATATCGTAAATATAGTGTTAAAGGAATTTTTTAAAAGTAATGTGAAACGCTATTAGTATGATGATACATTAAAAATTTTTTATAAGAACTTATGTGTCTAATTATGCATTATAAATTATGTAAATATGAATTTTTGTTATCCCACTTACATCAGTTATATACTAAATTAAAAAAATATTAACACAAATTTCCTTCCAAGTCTTGGAATGTAAGCCATAGCATTTAAATAATAAAAATCTGTGAAGTGATCAACATGTTTTCAAAGATTCTCAGTGTAAAAACTGTTCTGTAGTAAAAAATAACCGAAGAATAGGAATATAATTAAAATATTAATATAAGAATTCTAAACTTAGGTCTGAGTGATTTCTACTTTGAGCAAATTAGAACTCATTTAGACCTAAAATTTTGGTCGTTTAGACATAAACTTAAATTTTAGACCTTAGCGATTTCTAATTTGAGCAAACTGTCATGGGGAGCAATTCATGTAATCAGATGATGTTCTATAATTGTATATAATTAGAAGATTTCATCAACAAAATATATATAGATGTTTCCAAAGATTCTCAGTGTAAAAGAAAATATAATAAAAAAATTCCAAAGGATAGTAAAACTAATAAATTAAACTAAAAATATTCTACAAAATTTTAGGTCTAAAAGATTTCTTATTTGTGCAAATTATAATGATGATTATAATTCATAAAGTTAGATGAGAGATTTCCATTCTTTAAAATGATATACAGTTATTTTATGAAGTTAAATGATGTGCTTATTTATAATAAAAATAATTTTTAATAGTTAAGTTGTTTTGAATTATAAATCGAAAACTTTTAACGTAAAAGAGCTTTCAAAATGATGAAGTTGATTTCGAAGATTCTAGGGATTAGGGCAAGACAGTTCTTAAATCAAAAATTCCAAAAAAGAAAAAATTGAATATATTTAAATATTATTATAAAAATGTATTTTTAAATAATGTATTTTTGTATTAATATTTACAAAGTCTTAGAGATTAATATTTTTTAGGTCTGAAAACTCAAATTTTTTAGTAAATTAATTCAGTGACATTTATTTCATTATTTAAGGAATGACATATTTAGGAAAATTTATTTGAATAGAATCTAATTTGTATGCAGCTTCCGAGCTGGATGATATACTCTCTAGTAATGAAGACATTTTTTCCAAAGGTTAAATTAGGGCATATTGTTAATTTCATAAAAATTAATGGATTTCATATTTGATGCACTTAGGAATATTGCTTAATTTGAAAAGATGTTATCTGCATTACAGAGATCTACCAAATAAGCTAGCTCAAAAGATTATTGGGTTTTTTTTATGTTTTAATATATTTTTCACACTAGACTCCCTTATCACGTTCTGATAGCACAACTCTATTTGTAGAGTCCTCATTTTTCACACATTTCAGGCCCTGCCCCCTCTTTTTGTTGAAGCGTTATTTGAAACTTCATTGTCTCTAATTGCACCAAGAGGTTTTAGGAACAAAATGAAAACCGGTAACTCATGAAAATGCAAATTTTCGGCAGCAAAACAATTTCGGTAATTACGAATTCCGGGCATGAAGAATTGAAGGCTTCGCACGGGTCTTCTGATAAAAGTTCTTCGGTGAGAACTACTGCGCAAGAAAGGGAACGAAGAGAAAAAAAAATTTATCGAGAGCTTGATAACGATTACCTTAAGTATGAAAACACCTCAATGGTGAACCGATTCCTAACTTCATTTCCAAACCTCGCTCTTAAGTTCATTTATTTGGAAAGAACATCTTTAAAAATAAAAGAAGGGAATTCTAAGTCTCTTCGGTGTTGCCAACAATTTTATTACTTTATCGTTTTCTTTAATGGGTCTTTGATGCGCACGAGGGAAAATATTAAATTTGGCTTTTTAAATATTATGAATCACCATAAAAGGAAGGAGGAACTTCTCTTCGTCTTAACATTAAAGAAAATTCCAGTTAAGCACTTATTTTCGAGGGATGATCTTTAGATCGGTGACTCTGAAAATTTATTCCAAAAAGTGAAAGTGATTGGGTAGGCAAAAAGTGAAGAAAAAAATGTTCTAAACATACTTCGTTTATGATAATGATCCTCAGTCAAGTAAATGTGTTTACTGTTTATTTAAGAAAAGCGAAATGTTAACTATGTTTTAAATTTCAAGCGAAACATTTTTTTTCTTCAAAATTTGTTTCTAAAAAAATTTGCATAATTCTGTAAGAAACTAGGTAAAAGGGGAGTGGATTTATTTTACATTAATTATTATAATGTAAAAAATACTTTAGTTAATTACAAAATGTTGCAATCACTGAAAACTATTTTTTCGGCTTTCAGTTTTTTGCCAGAATTTAGGAAAATATTCGTGTGTTTATTGATTGAAAAATACGTTTATGTAAAATTTTTGCATTTTCAATATAATTAAGTAATGTTCCTGTGTTTTGAAATAGTTTTCTCTAAAGCGATATTCTTGAAAACTTATAAATATATAAATTACCACATGCTTTAAATACCAAATAGCTTTTTTGCTTTTTTTTTTAAAAAAATTATCTGCAGAGAGAAAAAAATTTTAAAAATATTTGGTATATTTGCAATTATTAATTTTTTCCCTTAACTTTTTTCAATATCTTTCATAATTCAGCAGCTATCAAATAAGCTGCTAATAATAATTATTTTAATTTTTATGTGACAAGTGATTCCATTTTTTATGCTTATATGGAAATGGTTCACATGAAATGGAAAAGACAAAGCCTAATTATATTGCATTTAACAATGCAAAAAAAGCACTTCTTTCCCCAGCTAAACTACATTTACTTAAAACAAATTTTAAATTTCTAATGACATTTTTAATTGACATTCATTGCTTCCCATATTTTATAGCATTTTTCATGGTGTCAAGTCAAATCCATTATTTTTATCAAACTGGCAGCTGGCTTAACAGTTCCTGGGTTTGATTCCCACATAAAGCTTAGATGTTCGCTATGGTTAGGGCTACATTTTAAACTATTCGTCCCAATCTTATTAATCTTTGCGATCAGATAATGTCCGTTGAGTGAAAAATAAACCAATAAAATCAAATAATATTCAATAATATGGTTCGAGAGTTGCATCGTATTTATTTGAATGCTCAAGTTATGAAACAGATGTTTCAAAGTTTTCTTTATTTTCTTCCTTGATATGAATACGATCCTCCAATTTGAAAAGTTTTCTCAGAATTCAGATCATTGTGGATGTTAAATGATCTACATTAGTTTCCAATTATTTGAATATCAAATTAACCACGTAGAGCATTCTATGTGTTCGGATGGAGATCTTCAGAGCGAAAATTGCTTAGTTCGATTCCAGCTTCTACTGAACTACGGGATAAGGATGTTGTGCTCGTGCCTTCTGTCGTTAAGTGTACTTGAGAAATTCCTTAGTTTCCTTGATTGATACACTTGAATGTGGTTCTCTGTCTATGAAAAGTCCTCTGGAGGGCAAATTATATTGTGGACACTAAACTGCTCTTCAAAAGCGTAGGTCATATGTCTGTTTACAAAAATGGGCTAAACTTAACACTGTCCATAGTCTAGTGGTAGGACGGCATTCTTCAGAAAAGATGCCGGGTTCAATTCCAATGGTGCATTTTTACATTCTATATAGACAATTATTAGGGTGGGTGTTGCAGAGTTTTCAAGATTTATTTCCTTGCAGCACGTGAATTTTCATAGGTATTTACAACATATAAAAATTCTTCTTAGAAGGCAAATTACACACAGATATTATAGGGATATATGCACTTAAACAATTAGGCTGTAAGCTACGTTAACCTCCCAACAACATTGGGTTAACTTATGCTTTTGATGGTAAGAATATATATATATATATATATATTTATATATATATATAAATATATATATATATTTATATATATATATATATATATATATATATATATATATATATATATATATATATATATATATATATATATATATATATATATATATATATATATATATATTTATATATATATATATATATATATATATATATAGAGAGAGAGAGAGAGAGAGAGAGAGTATATTGAAATGAATCTACATGCTTGTTGGCACACATACGTTATACTTTTCTTTTAGGTCCAGCAATTTTTTTCTTTTTTTTTTTTTGCAAATTGGAAATAGTTAGTTTAAAAAAATTAACAACTGTTAAATTTATTAGTTGCACTTGGTATTTCAAAAAAGAGAAAAATTTCATTTCTTCAAAGAGAATATTTTTAACTGTGCTTTATTCTCTCTGTTTTGATTTGTTAATATAATTTTTTTCTAACTATGCTGCTTTGAAATTTATGAATGTCAAACAAGAAGCCTTTAATCCGTTTGATAGAAATATCTTTATTCTTCATTTTGCCATTATTTCTGTTAACTTGCTCTAAATATAACACTAAATGCAAATATTTGATTATTTAAAATTGAACTCAATTTTATATAATTTTACTTTTCATATTGTAGGAAAAGAATAGTTTGATGTTAGTTTTCATGGAAGTTAAAACAAATATTTGTATTTTGTTATATAATTCAACTAAAGTTTTTTTCAGCACTTTTAAAATTATTGCGCGAAATCATTGGTTTTACAATACATTTCCAGCTTAAGAAAATCATATCCTGAATATTGAACTATCTATTACTTCTAAAAAACGAAATTATCAAATTTATTTATTTAAACTTCCTTTGAGAAATCATAAAGATAGACTGGTTTTTATTATATTGTTCTTTAATCATAATCAAAAGCACAAAAAATCAGAAAAATCTATTCATCGTTCAATACTTGTTATATATTTTTTATATTAGGCTTAACTAAATAAATATATACTTGTTATATATTTATTTAGTTAAGCTTAATATATAATACTTATTATTATATTAAGCTTAACTAAATAATGATATTACTATGCAATAACTTTTACTTTATGGTTTGGTGTCGTGTCCATTTCAAGCCAAGTCAAATCATTCCATGTGCCGAAATCATGGCCTTGGCAATGTGTACAATTTTATCATTATAGAGATTTCCCTAAAAGGAAGTTAAATTTTTTTACTTTATAAAAAAAGGTAGTAGATTAATTATTTATAAAAATTTAATTTATAATATATGTAATGGGAAGAAGTTTTCTTTATTTTTTTAGTTTTTTTATTTATTTAAAATATTAGTTTATTTAAAATATTTTTTATTTATATAAAAATTAACATTGTATATATATATATATATATATATATATATATATATATATATATATATATATATATATATATATATATATATATATATATATATATATATATATTTGTTTAAAAGTTCGTTCGATTCTAGCCTTTCACATTAATGTTTATACTAACTCGAAATCATTTTTAAATTATAAAACATTTCAAGTAAAAACCCATCATACCTCGTAAGGTATATTTACCTCACTATACAATTCATAGAGGACAGATAGAAAACAATTTCGTTATTTTTCAAACTTAATTCTACAATGCTCATTTTTTTATAATTTTCTAATACTTTCCTTGTTTTTATAGAAGGATTGTTTTTACATTTTAAATTATAACTACAACTATTTGATAATAAGCAATTACATTTATAACGTCAATAAAACAATATTCTATTCAATACAAATAAACAATTATTTTCGTAATGCGTTACAATTTTTCTTTAAATAATACATGACTGAATAAAAATTAATTAGGAAAATTATGAATCAGTCTTAAGAAGTTGTATAAAGGAATTTATAAAAAACATATCACATTTATAATTCTATAATACTTCCTACTTTTATCTCATAAAATGAATTATATCATTTGTTCTATCGAATTTGGTACAAAATAAATTTCCACAGATACAACTTGATTTTTCCTTTTACAAAATAAGAAATTTTTGTCTAATATTCATCATATAACATTTATATTATATTAGATTATTAGGTTATTTTTAAGACAAATTAATTTTAAAATAAATTATTAGAATATTACTTCTACTCTCTGACTTAATATGATAAAAAAACTCTTTTTAACATTTAAGTCATATTAAAGTTTTTCTATTGCAATTAAAGTTGCAATGTTAATAAAGTATGTATTCTATGTAATTCGATACATGTATATTAAGGTATATTAACTTTATTGTCTTATTTGCAGAAAACTGTCCTTACAATTATAATAGCAATAATATGAAATTACTATTATAATTAAATTTATCATAACAGTAAATACTATATACATTTTAAGTTTTTGTAACTTTATTTGATCAAAATAATTATTTCTTTTGGTGAAATTTTGATAATACTTCACTTGTACTTTATCATAACATTTCTAATACGATAGTAAAAGATTTGGTTTCGAAAAGTGAAACAATCGAACCTGACTTCCCTAAACAGATTTACAAAAGTAAAAAAATAAAAGCACATTCCTCAAATTTCTATTGTATACAATTTAAATTTTCTTTAATTTATTTTCCAAAAAAAATTCTTTTGGAATGTTTTCGGATGAAAAGACATGAAACACAGAAGAAAGAAACAAGAAAAACAGTAAAAAATTAAAAGAGAAAAACTTTCTTTCGCTGATGACAACGAAATAAAAGCAGGGGAAAAAACACATTGAGATCTTAATTCCCAATTCTTTGCGAATTATAATAAGTTTGTCCGATACAGTTAGCATTTTAGTTGCACAGCTCAAACACACCCCCTCCCCACCTCCTCAGGAACAAACAAGCAAACAAACGAAGGGCACAAACTTCGAACCCCACAATGCTCTTGCTCACTCGTCTCTCCAAATAAACTGCATTATGCATCAGATTTCTTTGTCCCTAGAAAGAATAAAATCCCATTGGTAAGGAATAAAAGTTTTTTTTTCCTCTTTTTTAAAAAGGGGAAAAATACAGGGAATGTATGCCCAAATGCGTTCGAGAATAAATACCCCTTCTTGGCGAAATATGGCCACGCCAAATAAAAGGAGCCATAGAATGGAAAGTAATTTATCATCGCTCTGACAGGCGAAATTCTCTAATTAAGTGAAAGATATGGATGAAATTTTAAACATTGATGCCCATACTTGGAATAAATTGCAGCATGCGAATGCAAATTGATTGGTTAAAAAATCCTTAAATGCATTTTATTTGTTCAAATAATTGTTGTCATCAGTTTATCAGAAAAAATATAGAACTTTATACGCAGTTTTTCGTAAAAAATAAGGTATGGTCGTGTAAATATTTTATACAATGCTGCAAAAATAATTTTAAAGCATCTGTGTCTATTATATACTTTACATTTGTTGAAAGCATATATTTTAAATTTGTTGAAAGCATATACTTTACATTTGCTGAAAGCATATACTTTACATTGTTGAAAGCATATCTTGTATGATAAGTAAAACAAATATTGTAATTGTGTGCATATCATTATAAATAATTACATTCGTAACATGTATTGTCCCCTTATTTGTCAAGTGGGAACAAAGTAATTAATCATTTTGTTAATTCATCTTTTTCATCAGTGTATGAGCTTCCAACTGCAGAAATGCGTTCTATAAAGTAAAGTGTTTCAGGTTCGCTCTCAGCCACTATTAAATAACGAAATATGGTTATTGCATTTCCTCTTTTTGTATGCCCATCTGTTAGATTAGATACTTGAGAGTGTTCTGAATTTTCACTATAGCTGTATTTGAATGCACGTCCATGTTTATAGAAAGTCGTCCCAAAAAATTTATGATTGAATATTCAGAAATGCTTATAGAAATTGGCAGTTGTTAAGTTATATATAATTTGGTGCCGAATCATTTTATTTATAATAATGTACTGATTAAATTTAAATTTGTAAAAAGGACTGAAAAAAATATAATATTACAAAAATGATAAACACCTCATCATAACCAATCACTTAAAAGCATTTTTTCATTTATTTCATTTACCTGGATAATTGCCTGTGACTCTATCAGATCTCGTCTTTTAGCAAACGTTAGAAAATTAATAGCATCTTGTATAATAAGACACCCAGTGAGTGTGCCTGAAATGAAAGTAAGAAAAATGAAAGCAGGATTACAAAGATTATCCAAAATTTATGTATCTAATAAAATAAAATTAAAATAATACAAATTTAAATAAATAAAATTTATTAAAATGGTAACAAAGTAAATTTAATTTTATAATGAGCAAGCAGTATACATATAAAATTATTAAAAATATATTTAAAAAGCACACACACACACGCTTAGCGTTAAATTACGCAATAAAATAATAACTAAATTAAAATAATTTGTGTAATTAATTAATTAATTAAAAACCATGCGTTATCTTACAATAATAGAAATTTGAATTAATAACACCTAGAAGTTGTTGCACCAGCATGCTTCCCTGTACCTAGCCCTGAGTTAGGCTCTACCAATCAGATGGAAGCAGCGGGTGGCGTCTTCGTGATTTTGCAGCAGGGACCAAACAGAAGATCCCCAATACTCGGCCTGTCACCCCCAGAGGTATCATTTCACTTGGAGAACATTGCGACTAAGCCAAGTTTTAACGTGCCTCAGCTACCTTTAGCGAACACGATGAATCTTCGGTTAAGGCAGGATTCGAACTCACCACCCAAGTGCCCTAACCAACTAGGCCACCGTGCGCTGACACCTAGAAGAACAAGGCCATAAAGTCTGTTGCCTATACGCAATCCAGAGAAATAACTGATTATACGCGAGTGCTGATGAAATAATAATAATAATATACGCACACATTTCTGTATAACTATTTAGTAACTTCAAAGCATATCCTAAAGCTCCAAAGGATAATTATACGAAGTTTCAATGAAATTAGAAAGAAAAGTAGACTTCTAAACAATATATGCATGCAAAGAAACATTTTATCTTATATATTATTCAAAAGAAGAGTAAGTATTCATCATTTTACAATGTAATTAAATGTTTTTCCTGCAACGATTCTAAAGAGGTTTTCACAATTGATAACCAATCAATTGCATTCTAAACTAAAACGTTTGGCACGGGAGTCCATGTGGGGTAAAGCCTATAGTGCTCATATCTGTTTTTCTGACCGAGGTCCCTGGGCATATGTCCCAGTTAGGTGGTCAGTCTAACGCTAAACTTCCATTCTTTAGTTCCAAGCATGTTTGGTACTTAGTTTATATCGACCCATTAAGTGGCTAAGTCGATTTTACCAACCCGAGGATCGATACTCAGATCTGTATCTTGGGGGAGCGAAGAGCTACCACATGATATACATTTCCCGTCAATTAACTGAGACTAGTATCGAACTGGGGCTCTTATGCTCTGAAGTGCGCTGTCCTACCCCTAAATTAATGTGTGTTTTAGAAGTCTCATTTAAAATAATTTATAAGTAATTCAGTAATGTGTTAATTAGGGCATAAGAGCCATGGTATTTATATATTGAAGCAATCTTGAGTGACATTTGTAGTACTAACATTTATAATTTTTGCAATTAAGTCAAACATTTTATGATGATCACTTACAGAGAGATAGCGAATAAATCAGCAGAATCTTCATTTGTGTTACCAATAATACTACTGATTGAAACAGATTAAAACCAGTTTTAAAATTTAAACGCGAAACCTGATGCAAAGAAAACAATATAAAAAGAAATCAACGATATAGTAAAGAATGAAGCTTACAGTCATGATTTTATAAAAACACAATATCAAGTTACATAAATATAATTGGTTTTTTCGTCATTATGCTATTTATTTTTACTTAGGTTTTTAATTTTCTCAACAATCTTTTTTTTTCCTATCGAATTCAAGAATTAAAGTTAATCTTGAGATTTTATTACAGATTTTCTGATTCTAGATTACTTCTCTCTCAGATTTTCTTCGATATCAGAAAACCTGAAGTAGAAAATTTAATTAATAAGTTAATTAAATTTTCTATTTGAGGTTATCTGAATAGTTTCCTAGGTCTTCATATAGACACATCAATACTTGTATATTAACCCATTGATAATTTTCACTCGTGGCCGATGCCTCAACCATTAAACTATCCAAACATTAGGTCCGTGGTAGCTAAATGGTTGGGGCATCGGTCTTCCGTCCAGAAGAATTTCCTCCCCCTCCAGATCAATGTCAAAATTGAGGGAGTGGATCCTCTGGTGGTGCTTTCTATCCAAGGAGTTTCGAGCAAAGTTACTTTCCTCTTCGGGGTGCTCTAGTTAAGCGAAAGACTCACCCTATACTGACTTAAATTCGCATAGCAAACTGCAAAGCGAGCTTGGTTTGTCCAAGTGTCATAAGTAACAATAGCAACATAATTTTCAGGAAAAATCATTTGTCACACAAGTTTTTTTCCAACTTGTGAGAGAAAAAAATCAAAGCAGAGAGAGAGAGAGAGAGAGAAAGTCAGCTTATACTTTATTGAAACAAATTGATAAAAAAAGCTTTATTTTTATTCATTGATATAAAATTTTTGTGCACTAAAATAAAAATCATAAAAGGTTTACTTAAATACGGTAAAAAATATATAAATTATTTGAAGCGATTAAACTGCAATATTTGGCGGTAAATGGCAGACAACATTTGGCAATCTACATTTTTCTAAGAAATGGTGGTCTAAAGAAAATCCATCCTATTAGAAATAAAATTTAATCAAGGACCTTTAAAAGTTAATAAAAACTGAAAATTACATATGTATCTGTAACTTGTAGCGGAAAAGTACACTCATTTTATAGCGGAAATTTTTCTTGATGTATCAAAAATGATTTCGAAGTTATCTGCAGCATATATAGTGCAAATTATATTTTTAAAAATAAAAGTAGTGCTTGAACTTTTATACTTTATATACAGTCATTTCTCACAACTCATTTTACATTTATTTGTTGAAATTTAAATTTTGAAAAAAATTCCTAAGTGTATTTTTTATGGATTTTGTATGGACTCAAGTTTCAACTTTCCTAGAAACGCAACTCATTCTGTCAGAAAATTTTAAAAACAGAATAACTTCAGGTAAAATTGAAATTTTAAAATAATAATTGTAAAGAGTTCAATTAGATATTTCATGTTAAAATTTCTTTGATACTATTAAATTTTCATTTTTTAGAATGAGATTTGGATAACATGGAATCTCAATTTAACTATTGAGTTCTCAAACTGGTTTTTTCATAATTATATTTCTAGCTTTATCCTTTAATTTATACTTTTAATGTATAAGATGCTCCATATTTTGTGCCTTTTCTCAATGTTGGAATGCAATCTATCGATGATGTTAAAGTTGTTGAGATAAAAATATCATTTTAATTCATAATTGTACCATTTTTATTTAAATGTGCGAATTTTTTTTTATTTTTTGTAAATTATTAGTAATTCGTAAATATACTGTTCCATAAAATTGTAATACAAAAGGACATATTGTAATTCTATGAAACTATTAACGTAATTCCATATATATTCTTTTCATTTCAATTTCTTTTTCATTTGAAATATCTCTTGGCTTAAGATTTATTTTGTTTTTGATTCTTTTTATTTATAAACTGTGCAAACAATGATAGTTTTATTGATTTTATTGTTATTATTAATATATTTGTTACGTAATTCTCTCAATAGAAACATGAAAAATTAGTTTCGTTTCTAGAAAATGATATTCATTATTATAAGCAAAAATCTGTGTAATATGCTATCGCAGAATACAACGTTCTTTATGTATCGATATTCTTATTTAAATAAAATAAACAATTCTTGTTTTTGGACTAAATAATATTTTAATAGTTTTTTAATAATTAAAAATAATAAGTTAGAAGGTGTTATAGAATCTGCAAACATGTATTACAGCCCATAGCAACTGGAAATATACTTGAAAATAGTAAAATAAGCAAGCATGTATAAAAGCAATAGCAAGTGCAAATAAACTTGAAGTTGACAAAAAGTCTGTAAGCATGTATAGCAAGGGAAAATACGCTTAATAGAGATAAAATCAGCAAGCAAGAATCAAAGTAAGGAAAAGTAAAACACTTGATGTTGTAAAAATAATTTTGATATTTGTCCACTTTAATGTGTATAAAAATTGTTAAATGTGATTTATATGATAGAAACTTCTCTAATTGATTTTAAAATATTGAAATATATTTTATGTTTGGTTTTTTAGTGTTAATAAAAACAGTATGAATCACAATTGCTTTTTTTTTTCATTTTGGACGAATAAATACCTTGTACTGCAACTGAGTGAGTATTTGTTTGTTTTTGTAGATATTTATTCATGTATTGTTATATATTTTGTATGTTATTTTCTGTGTATGTAAAACGTAAATTTTCGATGACACATTTACTGTACGTAACAGTCTAAGTGTTCGAACATTTTGGTTGATACATTTTATATAACTACCGATTGTTCATGTACTAGTATTATACTTTATGTGCTGAGTATTCGTTCGTTGAGGATAATATGTGTCTATGTTATATTCTTTAATAACAATTCATTTGTTCAAAATATTTTTATCAAAAAAAAGAGTTGAATGTTTATATGTTTTGCATGACATTTATTTCTAGATAACTATTGATTGCTAAATACATGCTGTATGATATTTACTTTATTTGACATGTTCAGGATGATAGTTAAATGCACATCATACTTTTCATTTGTTCAATGTGATATTTTTAATGTAGGAGAGTATTGAATGTTCATATGTTCTGGGTGATACTTATATTTTATATAACTATTGATTATTCATATACGCTATATGAGGCTTATTTTACGCGTTGAGAATTAACTAATTCAGAATGATATTTATAGTTTATGCCATAATATTGAATATTCATTGACGAGTGTATTTTAGTAATCATTGTTTGTTGAATACGATATTTTTATTATAGATGATAATGTTGAATGTGCATATATTTTAAATGATACTTATATTTAACGTTGTGAATGTTTACTTGTGTGCTTTAGATGATACTTATATAATATTTGAAAGTATTCGTTCATTTGGAATGATTATTTATTCAATATGTAACAGTGAGATGCTTTGCTTATTCTTGATGATGCTTTTATTGTTCTGTTAATTTCTTTTTTGGATAATAATTCGGACTATTTTCACATAATGCTAATCATTAAATTTTCATTAAACTGGGAACATATTTTAATGTAAAATTCAATATCTTCAACAATAAACAATGTTTAACAGATTTAAATCCGTTAAATATTAAATAAAATAATAGCTATTTAATAATTTTATTTATTTAAAATAATTAAACTTAAATTACATTAAAAGATATACATCCTGTATTAGTGTGTATAAGTAAATGATGACAATAATGATTTTTAAAATATTGTTAGACACATTTCAAAATAATAATTATTATTTAAAAAAGATGTTAATGACATAATATATTCCATTCAACTTCGCGAAACAAAAAGAAAAGACTAATATCAAAAGTCATAAATATGTCTTTTTTGTATAATGTGATAGCTCTCTCTTCTTGTACTATATTCTAGTGTTAATCTCTATGGCATATGGAATTGGTCCCTAATAACAATACAACCAACCCTTCATAATAAACTTCGTTCTTTTCGAACTTATGCGAGCCATTCGCTCCGTTCGGAACGAGTCTCTTTTATTAATTTCTCGGTATCACTTTTGTGCAGAAAGAACTGAATAAATCACTCGGCCTGTTCTTTAATATTGAAGCATTTCCATCTAATTGCAATAACATTAATAATAAAATGGCCCCTCCCTTCTACTCCCCCGCCAGACAGAAACTATGGAGGCATTGTGAATGTCATTTATGGGCATTAACTGCTAAAGATGGCGGACGTGTAGGGGGGGGGCGACGAGGAACGGAAAAATTTGCATAATGTTATACCTCCTGAAAGGGTAGTCCCACGGACAGAAATTTATCCAGAAAGAGGCCATTTCAATAAGTACTGGTCGTAAATCGTTCGGATTAAGGGACTATTTGGAGCACTTTTCTTTTCCCCACGCAGAAATTCGATATTAACCCGTTTTCTCTGATTTACCGAGGATTTGATTTTAATCCGAGCATTCAGATATGAAAAGGGAAAAGTCCCGAAAATATATGGACGAAATGGGGAAAACAGCCCTCCATTCAAAGGATGGTTGTAAGACAAAAGGGAAAATGAAGCCTTCCATGGATACTAAATCTTTTCTCCAGCCATAGGCTGCGGTTACGCGCGTTCATAATTAGGCAATGGCACTTTCTTGAGGAGGAGAGTCAGCCGTATTTCATTTCTGACTTTCATATTCAAATGCTCGTGGTGAGATCTCCGTTGAATTGAAAAGTAAGATGGTAGTTGCCAATGGTGAAAGCTATTAAATTACAATGGAGTCAGTCTGAGCGAGCTAAACTTACGAACTTTATTCTAAATTATTTCGCATCACAAATCAAGTGAATTGAAGGTTTGCAAGAATGAAAAAATTATTTTGAAATGTAGCCTCGCAGTTTTCCATTACGTTGGGACAACATTCAGAAAAAATTTATAATGAGAACTTTGATAATGTGTAATCACTGTAACATCAACTTCTCCTTTACTTTTTATTTGATTAATAATCCTGAAAAAATACTGATTAAAGTAAATAGTACTATTTTTTTAAAGTAAGGAAAATTGTTTTTTTATTTATTTGCATTATATTTATGTAACATTTTCTATCATAAAGAAAAACAATTTTATTAATTTTTAAATGAATTCTAAATTTTTTGTCGCTTAAAATAAAAATAAAAGTGAATATCACAATGGCAGGTAATTTTCAAATTAGCTTCTAAATTGTTTAGTTGTTTTTTAGATCTCGTGTTTTATGTACTATTGATTGAGTTGACTAGTTAAATTCAAAGACAACCCTAGAACTTTAAACGTAGTGTTTTTATCTATTTGAAGATATTCGTTTATAAAAACAAAAAATTATTTCAATTATCTTGAATAATTTTTAATGATAATACTGTTTAAATAGTGCTTCTCTGTGACTTTAAAAATTTCTAAATTCAACTAGTTTTTTTTAACATTGAACATATTTTAAGTAAGCATCTGACTTCCAGTCAGATAACTAGATAATTATCTGTGACTATCAAAGAGCATATTTTATCTAATTATCTGAACTCTTCTAAAAATAGAATTGTCTGATATTTTTGATTATCAGATATTTCAATTTTAGAAATGAAGCTGAGTTTATGAAAAAGTGTGGGTCCATTACTAATCTATCAAATTAAAAATATAAAGTACCAAATTTCTAAATTATAAGTAGGAAATAATAACATTTTCGTTAAGAGTATATCATAAGACATCAATAGAAGCATACAATAATTATAATCTTCAATAGTTAAATCAAAAGAAAAGCATTAGTTTTTCTACAAAAATAATATTCAAATCAAGTTGATTTTGGATAGAATAATCAAAACACTTTTAAGTTTTTAAAACGTCTTTTTTCCACTAAATTACCATAGTGAAACGCTTGAACGTAGGCTTATTTTTATTATTATAATTATGAGGAAAAAATATTATTGATTTATATAATTAAAGCAACAACTATCATGGATTAACTTTCATGTGGCTTTGGGCATACGTTGCTAACTATCCAAGTAATTTCTACAAAGTATAATAGGATATTTATAAAACAAATTAAATGTCTATAAAAAAATTTTTAATAGAAATCTCTTATCTAGTACAAATAATGAAAAGCATACTAATATCCAAAATTTTTGATGGATGATTTGTACTACTTCATATACTTCTAGAGTATAATATGGCATCACTTCAAAAATAAATTACTTCGAAATGAGTCATTATTATTATTTTTAGAAGAGGATTGAACTTAAGACGGTTCTTAATTCAGTGATAGCTGAATTTGTGAGATACACTTCATTTGAAAAAATTATAACGATAACATTTTATAATTAAAATTATAACGATTGAAAAATTATAACGAAACTAAGTCGGAAGTTAGAGACATTGAAATGGTAACTTCAAACATAAAATTTTATTTTGTTCTGCATAATAACGCTAAATTTCATGCAAATTGAAAGACAAAATAAATAGTAAACAGTTCTTCATTAGGCTTTTCAATACATCATAAACAATCCTGTTTAATTGACAGGATTTTCATAAAGTCCTGAGTTTAAGGTAATTACTTTCTGTTTTTAAAACTTATCTCTTGTTTTTATAAGCACCATTTAATTTAACCACATCAAGAATCAGTGGTCAGTCTGACGTGCTGAATGGTCCCTCAACGGAATCATAGAGAATATTTAGATCGTCATCGAGTTTAACTTAAAAGAATATGGTAAATAAAGATGAAGGTGGACCAAAGATATCATATCTACTCAAAAACTTGATAAGTATAGTGAGTTGAATAGGAACCCAATACATAAAGCATTAATACTCTTATTTCTCTTATCAAAAGTTCATGAGTTCGAGTCTCCACTTGAGGTTGGATGTTTTGAGTGGTTTAAACTCCACTTTTAGCTACCAATACTGGTCTTTTAGTTCTCGATCAGTAAAAATGACTTTTGAGTGACAAACAAAATCAAAACCTGCTTTTCAACAAGAACTATTTAAATACTTGTTTCCGTTTATCTTTTTTTCTTGTGTAACTTACTTTTTAACTTAAATATAGAGAATCAAAAAAATTGAAGAAGAATAAGCTCATTAGGAAATTGTTTGAAAACTCTTTAAAGGACTATTTACAGAACGATAGGAAGATTAATACAAAAGACACCAATACTTACATCATGCGAGAATATTTTTCAATCATAATACTTTAGAAATGTTAATAGTAAAAATTAATAAGTAGAAAAGCCTTATACTTGATGTATTATGATGAGGCTTATGCCAATTAGCTTTTTTAGGCTATAGTTCCGTAAGATTGTAGTATTCATGACCAAACAGATATGTGTCGCAGTTTCTGCTCACCGTACGATGTAGAATATCCTAAAATAGAAGACTTATCTTATCTCAGAAAGTGTCTCTTTTTGATTTAGATGAAAAAGCCATGGTAAAGATCACAAGACTTGGAATGTGATCGCCAAAAGTATTATTTATCTTATAAGATAAAGCAACCACGATCTGTTTTAAGTTCCCTTGTCTGTCTGTGATCATGAATTGTCTTCGGTTATGAAAAGGGAATACATTAGGAACATTCTGTTAGAAATAACATTGCCTTTTTTAACCATGGCATAGCAGATTACATGTAATCACAGAAGGATCAAGCTCTTTTTTTATAAAAATTACGAAATGCAAGTTTTTACAGGGTTTATAATAACATGTTTTGAAAATCATATATATATATTGCTTGTACTGTATATATCTTTTTTCTAACGATGGTCACTGGTTGACTAACTCTTCGCCACAACAAGAGTGAAAACTGCTTTTCACATTTATCGCTACCCTGTGGACATCTGTGAATATTCATTCATCATCTCAGCAGAAAGGACAAGGAAATACAGAGAGGAAACAAGGAACAGATAATAATTAAGTTTTTAGTTCTTCGCTTGATTATTTTTTTTAATAAATGGTTAAATAATTTTAATGCAATGAGTTTTCTGAGTCTTAGTTGAGGAAATTAAGGTTTCTCTAAACTTTTAGTTTCGTCACATGATAATTAATTAAAATAAATTAGCAATTTAGCACTTTTAATTTTGAATTAGTAGTAAATAAGTTATATTTCTTGATGTCGAATGTGAAATAAACAGAAGCCAAGAATCACTCATCATTCAAAACTTTTCCCAGGCAACCGATATCTGTTCCATCCATAAACTCAGTCGCCGGCGATATCTTTCTTTTAAGAATTAGTCGCTCCATTAGAACAAAGAATAATTCGTAATTAATGGCGAGATATTATGACGGAAGAAAAACGAGTGGAATAGAAGAGGGAAAAGAAACGAATCGTTACGGTGATTAAGAATCGTTTCGTGCAACTTGCTCGGAGCTTATTAAGAAAACGCACAGCGAAATGCAACGACTCCTATCTGGGAATGTCTTAATTTTCCCCTGTGGAGTTAATCGTGGGGAAAATGCAGGGAATTTAATGAGATGTGTAATGTCTAACAATTGTTTTAACTTTCAGTCCTTTCGCCCTTTTTTCCCTTTTACTTCAATTCGCACAACAAATAATTAAATGTAACTTATGAATAAGTTGTTGCTCATTTTCTCGTTTGCTGAAGGCCGGACCGACAGAATATGAAAATGTGAGAATTTATTTTTATGCATTTTTAAATGGCAACCATTTGTATCATCTTCCAATGAATTGCTTAATGCCTTTCTCTTCGCAGAATTAAGAAAGAGGCGACTATCACCGTTAATTAAGAAGTAGTTGAAGCAGCTATATTTTCTTATTTCAATAAAATGCATTTTTTTAAATGGAAAAAACATCGTTATGATGTAAATATTAAATACCATATTCTCTTAATTTTCGCTCTTAAACAAAGGGTACTTATTTTGACTTTTATGTGCCTTGCCGATTCGCTTCAGTAGTCTTTTTTAAGGTACTAAGCCCATTAATTCCCTAACAGCTCATTGAATTTATTATCCAGACTACTTCAGCCATTATTAATTGTTCTCTTACTTTGAATTTTGGGACAAAACTAGGTTGAAAACAGCAATTAATGTATAATATATGTACACTTCATTTAAATGAATAAAGCCACCCCTATACATGACCACAGTAGAATAACATGTAATCT
Source organism: Latrodectus hesperus (assembly GCA_037975125.1). Classification (NCBI taxonomy): domain Eukaryota; kingdom Metazoa; phylum Arthropoda; class Arachnida; order Araneae; family Theridiidae; genus Latrodectus; species Latrodectus hesperus. The sequence continues at coordinate 67,329,744 of CM075858.1, forward strand.
ATATGAATGAGAAATGTATTTTATTGCCTCAAAATTTATGGTTTTGGTTTTAATTATAAAATCTAAAATTTTTTATAGGTTGCAATCATTTCAATTCAAAATCAATGATAGTAATGGAAGTTTTTAAATAATTTGTATTGTAAACCCTATGTGTTATATTTTATTAAGTTTATAATTTTGCAATCAATTTTTGGCTATGAGGTAAATCTTTTGCGGAGCCCAAGTGTTGCATTAGATTCTAAAGCATGATTAACCCCGCCTACAAAATAGGCTTAGGCATTATGTAAAGTTGAATCTAAGGGAACCGAACATATAATCATCATTTCCAATGAAAATGTTTGGGAAATGTGTTTTATTTAAAAATATACGATTAATTTCTTTGTAGAAAAGTAATATTTTATTATTAATAGTCTTCTTTACTTATGTTGTTGTTATTTGTGGCACTTGGAATATGCGAATTAGTCTGTAGGATGTATCTTTCGTTTAACCAGAGCACCACGAAGGTGAAAGTATGAATTTGCTCTAAGCTCCTCCGATAGATGGCACCACCAAAGTATCCACTTCCTCAATTTTGACATTGATTTGGAGAGGGGGGAAATTTTCTCCAGACCATTACACCCACGGTAACTGCTCAACGTTTGATCACAGGACTTTGGATTACACAGTTTTAACGAGCACGTATATCGCATGTACTCTGTAGGGCTTTGGTGGCGTTGGGAATCGAAACCAACCTTCCGGATGGAAGGCCGATGCTCTAACCGCTAGGCTACCACAGAGCTTTCCTTTATTTATATTAGCATATAAGAATACTCTCAAGTTTATAATTTGAACCGAATACTTTTCTAAGAAATGATTTTTTGTTCTGAAACTTTGGGATAGAAATTACTTAGTGGAATATACTCTTAAGAAATTTGAGTGAATTTTAGCATTTGATGATCGTTAGATTTGTCTAATTGGTTGACAATCTTAAATAGATCATTTTTTGTAATAAATTAAGTGGAAAAGATTGCATTCCGATTAGACTGGATTCATTGTGATTATTTTTAGACTTCACAGACATTAACATTTGAAATTCTTTCTTATATTAACAGACAAGAGTGCTCATAATGGGTGCTGGACATACATGTTAAAGATATAAATGCGTTTGCATCTACTGCTGTTCAGCATTAATTCTGAAAAGCATCATTCCGAGAAGTGTAAGACTGATGAATTTTACACTTGAAATGCTCTATTTTTTTTAGATAATTGAGATTTAGTAGTTTCTTGTACTTTCTTATTTAACATTACTTTAATCTTTTTATAGACAGTTCACTGCATAATTGTAAGCCAGTTTGGTGAACGCTGATTCATTGTTCTTATTGTTTACAATTGCTCTTTTAAGTTTCACAATTACCCTTAATATTTTAAAACCAAGTGGATATGATATCTCTTGAATTGACTTCTACAAGATTAAATGTTTCCATATCTGGAAATATTCAGTGTTTCATTGAAGCATATATTTGAGAGGGCATTTTAAGACTGCATATTTGTAACAAATTAAATTTTATAAGACTGAATTTCTGCAGTGTGTAATAATGATAACTTTTTCATGGGTGATTTGTCGCAATCAAAAAAGTTCCAACCTCCAAAAAACGGAAAAATATCTATCTTTAAAATTCATTTATGCAAAGAATATATATATTTTATTCACTTTTCTTTCATACCATTAATCTGACAATAACATTCTAAGCTCTTTTTCTGCGAAATATCCTTGGGAATTTGAAGTTGTGAATATTGTAGAAGCATTATTGCTTTTTTCCTTGTAGCAATATTTAGGGAATTTAATTACCTGACATTTTATAAAAGCAAAGAAGTTAAATTAACTTCACTTTCTGCGAAATATTCTCTCAGCATTCACTAAATTTACAATGTAAAATTTAAAACTATCCCACCTAGTTAAGAAAAAATAAATTTGTGGTCTTAGATGTATAAACTATAAAAGTTTTTATTCAAATGCTGTTTTAAAATCTATCACAAATTATTGTTAAGCCTTATATGCAAAACAAGATTTGGTTCCATAATATTTTACTTAAACAAAATAATGTTGAATAGAGAAAAGAAAATTCCTCAAACTCTTTAATGAAAAAACTTAAATAAGAACACACGGTCAGGATATTAATTTATTTTTAAAATTTATCACTGCACAAAAAAAACATTCTATAATGCAATTTAAATCCAAATTTAGGCTCACTAAATAATATCTGCCATCATTTTTACCCATTAGCGGAAGAAGATTCTTGGTAGCAAAAGACATTTCTAAAGCAATAATTCAATTCGAAATTGAGATTTCATAGTTAAATGAGAAAAGAAGTAGGGTTACACCTCAACGTATCGAAGCAAAAAATAAAAAAAATAGAGCTAAAACTGAATGACAAAAAAAGGAACAAAAAAATCACCGTGATGCCACAGATCGTAAATTAAAAAAGAGGGAGAAGAAAATTATTATTCGCGTGTTTTTTTATATTCTTTCATCTCCAGAAAGGGCACAGCTTCGACAGCTAGTTTGGCGAAAATATTCAGCTATCGTATTCTCCAATACGTTCTAATGAGTGATCCCTTGACACTATCAATGGACCTCAGAATTATGGCCGCTAGTTTCTGTTCCTGCAGCTATCCTTTTGATATACCGTTAGCTATTGCAGAGGACAGGATCGCAGCTACGTGAGAGAGCAAGTGGAATAAGTCGCACTCTCAACTTTTATTGCAAATCCCTAAGTATAAATGAAGACACTACTAAAAAAAGATTTCAGTTATTAAAAATATTATAAGACTGCTTATGCCAATGTGCTTTTAAAATACTGCGAACAGTTGCATGTTGCTATAATTGTGCTTGTAAATTAAATTTACTATCAAAAGTGTAACTTACTTTAGTTCTAAATGATAAAATAAATGTATTAGTTAAGTAAATATTTTAACTAAGACATAAATATCTTATTTTTATGTATGTATTGAAGAATTTTAGGAACATAACTAATTACTTCAGTCTATATATTTTTTATTATTTTTACTTTAAGATAGAAAAATTACAAAATTTTATACTTCTTATGCAATTAGTTGAAGATAATTTTTCCAATATTTTGGTAGATTCAATATTTCTGCAATTTATATATACAATATATATTATATATATATATATAAATATATATATATATATATATATATATATATATATATATATATATATATATATATATATATATATATATATATATATATATATATATATATATATGTGTGTGTGTGTGTGTGTGTATATATATATATATATATATATATATGTACGTATTAATGTGTTATCACAGATAAAATGTGAAAAAAATCTTTTTTTATAAAATTATAGATTATTACAATAGTTTAAATTAAATTTTTAATTACTTAATTGATTACAATAAATTAAATTCTTATATTTTTCATCATTGTTAATGTATCAAATTTTATTGTTTTAAAATATTCGTCTTGGCACAGGAAAATAATTCATTCATGATATATATTTATCCAATTATAATTGAAAAATAATTTTTTATACTAATCTATTAATTAGAATTTCACCACCATCGCAAAATATAGTTTTTAAGCCTCACATGTGAAATTAATATTTCTCAAATTGCTATAATGAATAAAATGATTAAAAACATATTTTTTGATAAATGTAAAGTGCATAGAGCTTTTTGGCTTTCAAAATGTGAAAATGCAGTGAAAGATATTTTATTAGAATGTCATAAGGGAAAAAACTAAATTATTAATTTTTAAAAATATATAAATAACTCACAAATAAAAGTTGAAGCATAAATTAACACAGATTTACAAATTTATAGAAAATAATAAATGGAACACAGTGATTTAATTAGTGAGTTCTTAATTTATTTATTAGAAAGTTTCTTATAGTCTTATTATACATTTTATTATGTATTTTATTATATATTTTATTAGAGAGTCTTATTATACATTTTATTAGTGAGTTCTTAATTTAAAAAATACAACCATTTCCCTATAAAAATATTATTTAAAAAGTTATCGAATATATAACTGGAATTTATTAGCTAATTTTTAAAAAAAACCGGTGTATTTTAAAAGCACATGTTTGTTATGTAGAGAATATAATTACTCGAGTTATTAGATACCATCATAGTTTTGTTAAGCAATATATGGCTAAATTGAGTGATAATTTTATTGAGTTATTTAAATGTAGTTATTGCTATTAAAGAATGGCCGAAATTTGCAATTATGAATTTTTGTTATTATGAAATTGGCTAGTAAAAAATTAAACATATCTCCAAAATTATTTTAAATATTTATAAATTATAATATCCATCATTTCATACTTTCTTTTAGTAATAAATTTGGTAAGAATCAAATAAAAAATGATTAATATTTTTTAAAAAAAATTTCTATTTTAAATTTAACTGAAATGAACTTTTGTTTAGACATTTATATTTATAACTATTAAAATAAAAATGTATAAAACTTTATAATATTTAAGTATAATGGGTGTAAGTATTTTATTTGCAAAATATTCATTTTTCATAATGACCAGAAATTTAAAACTATGTAAATAATTTGAGTCTTCAGTAAGGAAATTTAAATTAAATCATCAAATAAGTATTATTACTTTTAAGGAAATACACATTTTAATAATTTTTTTTAGCATTTTCTGTATAACTTGCTTTAAGTAATATTTTAATATTATTTTACGTGAATGCTTTCTATTACTGTAACGCTACATTAATTACTTAAAAATACATAAATTCATCAGAAATAAGATGTGAAATCATTGCAATATTTCCTCAGTGAACTAATATCGTAATTACTTATTTGAAATAATACATTACATCAGAGACAATGAAAATGCTTCCCACTTCACTAATAAGCTATCTGATATTTTTGCAGTGTAAGTATAAAATTCACTCTTTTTAAATCTACATTATTTTTTCATTTCCTAGAAATCAAGATTTTGCATTCAGTTATTGCGAAATGAATTCAATTGGTTTTGCGGATTATAGTGACTCGTGCCATTTTTCTGTAGAATTTAAGCGAATTTCGGGGACTCTGCTAAATAACGGCCGTATTAAATGAAAGGACGAAGACAAAGTTGGGGTAATAAAAATGGCGGGAATAATATTAAGGTTGAGTTGAGTTGCATGCCGGCTGATGAACACATTTTCCCGTTTATTGAAGTTTGGAGGTATAACCTCTTCGCTTCAGTTCATTTCGTGGGAGGTGGATTTATGTTAGAGATGTGCAAATGAAATGACTACCAAAGCAATTCAAAAATCTTTGTTTCTTCTTCCTTTCTTAATCAACATTTGTAACGTTTTCGGTTCATATTTTATAAATAAAATCAAAAAAAATAATCTTGCGGAAAATTTTTTCGTGATAAAATTTTATCTATATATGTTAAAAGAATTGGTATGTGATATTTTTTAATAATAAACTTCAAAATTTAATTTAATGAACAAATATGAAGTGTCAGATTTAAATTTTGAACGTGTTCAAAAATATTTGAAATATCAAAACAAGTGCTTAAGGCAATTTTAAATAATTTTGTTCAACGTTTTATTTGCAAACAGCAACACTAATTTGCTATAAAATATTTAAAGAAATTTCAAATAATTTTTTGATAAATAGTATTTATTTAAACTTAGATGTTTTAACTTATAATTTCCTTCTTGAAAAGTTTTATTCCAATAAATTAGGAAAATATATATACTAGGCTTACAAGATACTTGAAAGGAAGAATATTTGGGCAGATAAATAAAAAGGAGATTCAAAAAGCAATCTTCTGGGAAAAAGTGTCATTAAGAGAAATAAATAAACGTAATGAAAATAATTTATTAAAAAAGATAAATATTTGATGTTAGCTCCAAATGAATTTATATCTTTCGCAATATACAATAAGATTTACCATTATATTATAGTACAAATCATCTGCTTTCCCAGCTAATTACATCAACCAGTTTAAGTTCATCATAGGATCAAAAATACTAACTGTTTTTCTTAATTTTCTCCAACCAAAAAGAAATCATTTGGTATTGAAATAAATCTGAAGGGTGATTGGGATTTTACTTAAAGTTAGAATTTACTTAGAGAAGCTTGTATTTTTATCAACTGCATGTGAATAATACCATCACTCAGATTCAGTCAGTTGCCACATTAAGAGTCTGGTTTCACTTCTCAAATTTTGACTAGTTTAAAAAAATGAGTATCTTTTTATCCTTTTATTTTTAATTGCTGGAATAGATTTAGACAGTTTCATTCAATATTCTAGGACACTTTATTTTTAAGCAAATTGATCTGAAGTCTGGGACATGACCCCTACGACATACTTTTTATCTTTCAGTGGCCAAGCAAAAACAAGCAAGGGGCTTATAAGCAAAGTTTTCAAACAATAGAACAAGAAAGCTGATGTAATTACCCATTGAGCATCTTCTCTCCCAGTATCTCGAATTTTTATTAAGACGAAGAAACTCCCCTCTTTGGAGCAATGGTCCATGTCCATTTCTCACCCAGAATCACAAAGTGCACGGGTAGGATTGACTGAAATGATTATATGGTGCAGGTAGGTAACAAAGCAGTCTTGTCCTGTAGACAGGTGGAGAAAGTAGGAGCAACTGGCAAACTTGTGTAAATTACCTAGCCACAAAACGTTCCCAGGAGTGAGCCACGATGTGGATGATTTACATTTCATTCCACGCTAAATATATTTAAATAACAAATATATTTGAAAAAATGAATATTTTTAAAAATTTTGAAAATATGCGATTTTAGTTTAAAAATATTTCCTCAAACTTTTTTTTGTTTTAATAAGAGTTGCCTTGAAGTATCGCATATTCATTTCATATCAATGAAAACTGGACGGGGTTTTTACACATCATTAAAACACGTAAACAATAATAAATAAAGTAAAATATTGCAGATTTATTTGATATCACAAGCATTTTTAAATTTCTTCATTATCATGTTTCCTTCGAGTAGAAAAACAAAGTTAACTAGCGGGGTTTTTGTGGTATTACAAAATATTTATATAAATTTTATTTCAAACTTTCTGCTCACGCTGACATGGTTGATTAAGAAGACATTATAACTATTGAAAGGTAGTGAATTCGAATCCCACCCAACCGTATTCAATGTATTCACTAATGGTGGTTGGGATAACGTAAAATACGTCATGGTAAAATTACAAATATAAACTCACTTTTGGGGTCATGTCCCGGGCACTAGTTGCCCCACTGTATAAAGGTGGCATTACCCCCTATAGTGCTGCAAGAAATAAATCCTTGTACCCGGACAATGGAAATAATTTCAGTCTTTCTAAAATTTCTAATCCCTTAATATCCTTAATCAAAAATGATTTACTCCCACATCAAATACTTTTCGATGAAAAAAAAGCATTTGGTAAAAATTATTTATTTTAACTTATCCTCTTTGGGAGCTTTATTATTTACCGATCAGGAAATAACAAATTTAAAAATTAGAATGTGAAAAAAAATTTTATGTAAAAGAGACTCTTAAAATTGAGATTAGAAATTTATCGATAGGGATAAAGATACAGTTGATATAAAGATTCTCGTAAAGCATTCTGTTTGTCCATTGAAATTTGTTCAGAGATAAATTAAAATTGGTTTTATGAAATGGAATTAAACTTCTATCAGGATGTGTGCCTCTGTCTAACATTAAGCGAATACTATGTTTCATTTTAAATTTTTGACTACTCTTTGAATCATACTTTTCTTATTCTATGAATTTTGCATTACTTTGAATAAAAACTCCAGAAATTACTTATAAATTGATAAAATCCCTGGAAGTTAAGTACAATTTCACGCTGAGAACACGACGATGTAACATTTGAATTTGGTTGGAAGTCTTCTTTGTAAATCCATTGTGTATGTGTGCTTCTTATAAAAAGTGGCTTTAGAAATAGTTAGCTAAATTTAAAAATTCTTTAAAATTATCGTGTTCCAATTCCGACATATTCTTTTACACTTTTTTTTAGTACTAATGCATTAATATTTCAATATAATTGATATATTACCTTAACATCACTTATTTCAATCCCGCAAAATGAAGGATGAGTGGTTATAAAATCTAGAAAATATTACATTTGGGAAATTTTTAGACATAGCTTTTGTTTCATTATTTAGAAATTTTAATTACTTACTTACAATACTGATATTATATTTTAGGTACTGAGAAATAAAGGAAAAAAAGGAAATACCCAAATATATTGAGAAAGTAGTGAAATATACAGAAAAATGTGAACCAGAACTCAAGTTCATATTTTGTGAACATTTATGATGATACTCTCTATAGTAAAATATTCTAGATGTTATTGTAAATGCAAATAGAATTTGGAGAGGCTTAGTGAAACATTATAATAAGCTAATATTAAGAAATTTGACAAAGAATTGTTAAATATGACACTTGATTTGAATTTTAGTTTGATTCATCTATGCGTAAGTCAGCATTTTATAGTGTCGAACACAACACTTAAATTAAAATAATAACACTTAACTCTATTTGAATAAATAATGAATATCGTCAAAATATGAGATATCGGTATAATAGGTAAATATGAGATATCGGTAAGTTTGTATTCGGTAAGATATCGGTATCGGGTATAGTTCTCAGTTACAACTTTTTCTCAAAAGCTGTGTACTCGAGTTCCAATAAATGGCACTGATCGCTAGTTTGTGTCTGATTGAATCCATCCTCAATATATAATGATACTTTTAATATTCATATAATTGGTCTTCTAAATTTTCCATCAATTCTTACAATCCTATCTGTTTATAGGTTGAAAAGAAGATATACCTGCAAGATAAAGCAGAAAGCATTGCTTGACTCTGTTAGTAAGCCATAGGCCTCGCTGTTTAAGGATACACAGTCCATCCCTGATTTCCCCAAAAGCTCAGCTTGACCCTCTTCTGCCTGACTACGGGCCATGACAACTTGCCCGTATATTTGTAGTGGTTTGGCCTTTGTGGCTCTTCCTTATGTACTCTGTGCAGGCAATATCAATTTTTTGATGATACTCACTTCAACTCGTGCTCTGTACTAGTATTTTTAAGCTGTAGATTTCAGAAATTTTGGGAGGCTAGAGAAAAAATAATGGCATCATAGCCAAATTTCTGGGCATTTGTAATAAATATCAGGTGTATGCATATCAAATGAGACGATTGCTAACAGATGTCCCCAGGCATATATGCAAACATTACGAAACCATGACATGTGATTTCCTTATAGTTTGACCTTTAATACTCACGTGTGGTTTACATTAAGACGAGTTTCAGAGTACAGTGTTTTTTTACTGTGTTGAAAATGTCGAATTTTATGCCTTCCAACCACGATTTGCGGGCATTATTTTTTTTTTTTTACCATCTGAAGAAAAATGCTGCCGAACCGCTTCAAATGCTTGTAGATGCATACGGTGGCAATGCTCTGAGCCATGTGCAGTGCTTTAGGTGGTTTAGAAAGTTTCAAAATGGTGATTTCGATATGAGAAACGAGGATCGTGGCAGACCAGCAAAAAAAATTGAAGATGCTGAATTGCAAGCATTACACGATGAAGATGGTGGCCAAATTCAAGAACATCTTGAAGAACAATTGAATGTTGACCAGAGCACTGATTCCCGTCGTCTCAAAGCAATGGGCGAGATAATAAAGGAAGGTAGGTGGGTACCACATGAGCTAATGGACCGTCAGCAGGAATACCGAAAAATCGTGAGCGAAATGTTGCTTGCAAGTTACAAACGCAAGTCATATCTCCATCGTATTATGACTAGTGATGAAAAATGGATTTATTTGAGAATCCCAATTGTAATCGATCATATGTTGACCCCGGACAACCATCCAAATCGACCGCAAGGACCGCAATCGATCGTTTCGGCCGTAAGACAATGCTGTGAACTTTCTGGAATCAGGAGGGGCCAATCTATTATGAGCTTCTCAAACCTGGTGAAACAGTTAATACTGATCGCTACAAGCAACAATTATATGATTTGAACGATGCTATATTCGAAAAACGAGAGCAATACAAGAAACGGCCGCACAAAGTGGTTTTCCTTAATGACGATGCACCTAGCCACCGTGCTAAACCGACCAAGGACATCGTTAAGGCGCTCGGCTGGGAGCCCTTAGCGCATGCGGCTTTTTGACAAGACTTGGCTCCTTCCGATTACCACCTATTTACATCATTGGGAAACGCATTGGCTGACCAGCGCTTCAACTCTTACGAAAACGCCAAATTTTGGCTTGATGACTGGCTGGCCTCAAAAGACCGATTGTTTTTATTACGTGGTATTCACAAATTGCCCGAAAGATGGGGGAAATGTGTAGCTAGCGATGTATATCATTTCGAATAAAGCAATATTAACAGTTTTCACAAATTTATTGTGTTATTTTTAAAAATAATTGTCTCATTTCATTTGCATACACCTGGTAAATAAATTTGTCTATAGGCTGTGACTACTCGAATAAGACTATTCGTATTAAAATATTTTTATGATATTTGTCTATTAACATTTAAACGTTAGGAAATTATCACTCAAAAGTGTCATTGTTTAATTTTATCATTAAAATTTCATGAAATTCATTGATAGAATTCAGAAATGGCAATATGGAATATGGGTTAATGGAATATAAATAGTATTCATGTATATCGATTCCATATTCCATTCATTGCATGTATTTTTTGTTTAAAATTACTCTATCAGGAAATCGAACAGCTTTTAGTCTAAATCGAATATATTTGTTTTTTTATTTCAAATTTGATATCTTTGTAGTGTTTTGTTATTTTACATTTTTGAATGTAAATTTTTTACACTTGTCTATTTTAAATCCTTAGTTTCTCTTTTTTGTATCTCAAAATCTGATGCCACTTATGGACCAGCAAAAAATAAACCAAATATGAGTTTGTTGTTGCATTGGATCAAAGCGCTATCTTTCTTAAATCAAAAAATAGAGACGTAGTAATTTTTTAAAATTAATTACATGACAGAAATACAAGAAAATTGAACCAGTGTCGAACATATTTTTTCTACTCTCTCAGTGATAAAACAGAAATGACTACCTAAAAAAGGAGAAAAAGAGTCACACGACAATAACTGAAGCGAAAACAGTTTCAGAATTAAAAAAGTAATTCTCTTTTAAATTAATTATATTGCACAATAAGCAGTTTCACAGTGAGTTCAAACTATCATTAGTTATCATTTCCACTAATTACAAATACTGTAATCAAAATTTCGAAATGAAATATTGCCTATATTTTTAAGTCAACCACAGACAAATATTCTTATATAAATTTCAGTCATCCCATAGAAATGGCAAATTATAGAAATGGCAAGATAAGTATTTCCTATATTTCCATCTGTAAATTTTTGCAATTGTTTCGTAAATTTGAACATGGCGAAGTTGATTACCAAACTGGCACACTTTTTTTACCCTGGTACCTCACCTAAGAAAACTTAAGTTAAGCGCGAATACTTTCCACGATAATATTTTTATAATTTTCTTTTAAGAAATATTAATCACAGTTATATAATAACCAAGCCGCCCATCTTGTCTAGTGGTCAGTGTGCCTGACTGAGGATAAGGAGGTCCTGGGTTCGAATCCCGGTTCGGGCATGGATGTACTCTTTCTCCTTTATCTATCCTGTCTTTGTCCCTTCCTTGTATGAATGAGGTGTGAATGGTTGCCTACCCTATAAACGGGTACCTATAGCATGTGTGTACTGAAGAAGTCGGACTCCACACCAAATACGGTTCAGTTGGAAAAGTGGAGCAGCGCACCCCATATTGTCAGCCTGGCTAGCACACGACAACAACATATAATAACAGAGAAGCTTTTAATGTAATCTAAGAATCTAGATTTCTTAAACTTGCATGTGTTTCATAGATACAGTTTGGTTTCAATTTTCTGGTTGAATTAAACTTTTTGGATTAACTCTTAATAATTCAAAGTATTGCACATGCTTTTTAATACTGAACTATTTACGTTTTAAATGTTATGTTAAAGCGCATATCTCAATTTTTAGATTAATTTAAATGTAATAATTAATGATATCTAATTTTCTAAATGCGTAAAAAGCTATCAAATTGATCGAATCGATTTTAAAATATTTTTTCATAATGACAGATTAACTCTCAAAAAAGATATCATTTTTAATTGAATAAAAAATATATGATAAATTCAAACTAATATAAATCAAATATTAATTAAAAATTTATAAAAATGTCAAAAACTTGTAAATTTCTTTAAATTATATTTAAAAAACTGCATACATAAGCTGACCTGAATATTAGCCTATCAAAATAAGAAAGTTTCGTCAACAAGCAGTCTAATGAAAGACAGAATGGAAGGCAAATATCTTATTGTAAGGAACGTTTCGCCATTAAAAACCAAAGAACGCATTATTTTGGAATTTTATAGGAAAAAACAAATAAAAGTCTTTATGAGATGAATAGAAGGGTGACACATTGTTTTTTGAAAAGTTTTATACATCTTATGTATTTCCAAAGAATGACGTCTTTTTTCTTTTTGGCGCATTTGACGGTGTTAATGACGTCTTTTGTCTCTTAGAATAACGGATTTTGCCACTAATATTTTCTATTATGGCTCGAAGAACATAAGCGGCCCGTTGTCTTGTATTCTTCCGTGTAAAACCAGGCATTCTTCAATATCTTCAATAGAGAAATCATTAAAATTTTGTTCTTATGGTGTTTTAAGAAAGAGAAAGAGAGAGTGAAGTCTATATGAATGGTATTTCATTCAAAATTCTTTTCCACTAATAAAAAAAAGAAACAGCTGTTATTTCCGGCGGCAGCTATTTTTGGAAAGTAAAACAGAAAACGATTTATTAGAATGTGAAGAGGACTTTCAAAACATAAATTCGAAATTGCCCTTGGTTAGGGAGGGTAAAAAAAGAAGACAACTGCCATAAGTAAAACTGAAAAGTGATTATTCGGTTATTTTATAGGGATTTTACTTTTTGTTATTTTATTTTTACTCCATCAAGCTTCATTAAGCTAAAATGTGACGGAAAAAAAAAGAGGTGTCGAACCACCAAGTCGCAATTAGCAGTTACGAGACGGTGAACTTTTATCTACGTCAAAATTTCAATATAAATTATAATTCTAACCAGGGTTGTTTACGAACGTTTGGAACGGGGGGAGAAAATGGAGAAGGTGCTTAAAAAGAAGTCATAATTCCTCCATTTTGGCCCGATCTCGTTATTTAATGTCGGTGGCGAGGATGAATCGAACGCAAAAAATGGCTGGCTGCCTTGCTTTGTACTTGGGGAGAAAGAGGGAAAATTCTCCTATGTGGGAATTGAAGTAGCGGTCCCTTAATCGCTCTGAGCTGCAATGGGATAAGTTTGTAGGGACTTGTTTCATTCATTCATAACGAAGTGGTTGAGGCGAATATATTTTACAAATGGCTGGAGGTGGATAAATAATAATTAATGTTATAAGTTAATCATCATTAAATATTAATTAATTATAATTAATGTTATAAATTAACTATAATTAATATTAAATGATAATTAATTGTTATTTTTAAAAATAATGATATTACAAAAATACGAATAAGATATTTAGAACCATAACATAGCAACTTGACTTCTTATAAAAATCGCATTAATTAATGTTATAAATTATCTTTCATGATTAATATCTTTAAAATACAATGAATTTAATGAAATGAAACTGTAAAAATCATTTAGTTATTGATACTGAAAAGTTTGGAGTAAATATAATTTACTATGATATTAATTAGTAATATATGCTGTTAAATAACAAGGTGTCTTAAATTATCCTTAAATTAATGTAATGAAGATAAAAATTCAAAAGATATGCTTAATTTAGGTACATTAAGAAAAAAAATACGAGTCTTATTTTTTTTCCGAAATATGCATTTAGATTATGAATGATAGTCTTCATGAATAACTGTTAATAAAAATTTATAGAAACGCCCAAATCAATTCTCTTTTGGAAATTTTTTGGAACTCTGTAACATTTTTCAAAAATAAATTCAATCTTGTGTCTTCTTTGTTTGAACATGAAAGTAAAATTTGCAAAAATATTTCCAACAACTATTTTCGTAGTCCAGTAACATTTATTAGAAAAATTAGTATCTTTTAATAAATTTCTCACAGTAATTAAATTTTCTATTATGATTAAAAATGATGACCAGGATTTTTTAGATTATTTAACATTACAGAATTTTTTTTTTAAATTTATATCATAATCGTATTTTCTTACCAAGTATAACCTATACACTTAAATGTAATTATTATAATGTACATTAGATGAAAATCACTTGCACAAAATAATAAAAAGACAAAGACTAAAATTCAGAAAAAGAAAATTCTAACTTCTTTTTTGTATCCTTATAAAATGAATGAAAAGTTTGCAAGATTCATAAGGATTTTAATATTTATAGAAATTGGTAGAAAATTACACAAGTGAAAAAAATTTATATTTTATTTATTTTAATCCATAATATTAGAATTTCTTTAATTAATTTGCCTTATTAATCTAGTATTTAATTTACTTTAATTTAGTACTTTAATCTTTATTTAGTTTAGTTTCTTAATGTGAATACATAAAAATTATTTTTTTTTACCAAATAATCCTTATAATCATTCCTTAATAAAATATTTATTCATTTACATGGTTCTAATATGCAACTGTAATAAAGAAAAATATTTAAAACTAATGTAAAATACGGTCGTATAAATTTTTAATATAATAAGTAAATTTTTTTAATAAATTATCTAATTATTTTTGTAACATTAAAGGTGAAACACATTAGCTTTAATGCTAGAACATTAAATGTGAAACATATTGAGGTGAAACATCTTTACAGAGAAAATTTTAAAATATACAAGATGCCTATTTTAAATGCGATATTCTATTTCAACATTAAGGTGGAATAAATCAGTTACATTTTCTCCCAGAATATAAAATATTAAGTAAATATTGAGAAGATCCCTGAAAATAATTTTTAAAAACTAACCCATGTACATCTTACTTTAAACTCACCAAGGAATTAAAATTCAAAGTTTAATTTATGAATTAATCTTGAAATTATAAATCTTGCGATAGTAAATTTAACCTCAGTCTCGTACCACTTTCTCTGTGAAGTTCATCCTTGTTGGCGGCAGGTACTTCAGATAAACGACCGGTTTGATGGGACAGGCGCCAATTACACCGCCAAAAACACAATGTGCTGTTTTACCGGAAACACGGTGAAATTTCAGGAAACCCGAGTTTCGTTATGACCGTTAGCTTATATTAATTACTCTAATAAAACACCCCCTACTTTACCCAGCGAATACAGGCAATCCGTACCCCTACCACACCGCCCGACCTCATAACTTGCGCCAAGGAAAGCTTTCCAAATAATCTTCAAATCTCCTGCCAGTAAGTTCCATTATTTTAATTACCCACACCATTAGAGCCATATATATGGATGCTTGCATATATTTCCCGAAGCTCAAAGGACAGCGGATCTGCTGGACATTAATATTTGGCGATTGGCAACATGCATTGCGATGGCATTTTTTTCGCCACTTATTAATTTCTCTTCTTGCAATCTGCTAGGCTCAATTAAAACGCAAAGGGTTTTGGCGAGGGACAATTTTTATAGAAACTTCAGTTTGGCGACTAAACTGCTAAGAGAATGTTTTTAATTGTATTACCTTTTTACAGCTTTACTACTGAAGAAGAAGCTGTGGTACACTGTATTTAATTAAAGCAACACCATCAACTGTTTGCAAAACTAAAGTTTAAAGTACATATAAATTTTTACCTGCTGTATCGCTCTCTCTTGTAATTGTTCTTATCTATCCATCAACTTGATTAAGCTCGTTTTTTTATTGAGTACCATAGTTGAAATTCCATTTATTATAATTTTTTCTCTAAATAGTTCTCATTTCCATATGGGTTGCGGTATGGATACGATTGCATTTTCGATGTACTTATTTTATAATGGTCATATATGTGGGCAATTTTTGGCAACTGAGATATTTGACAAGAAAAATGCTCTGTTCAAAAAAAAAAGAAGTTGGTTTACAAAAAATTTTTAATAATTGTTTAACAGTAGGTATTAAGATTAAAATATCTTTATAATTATAAATAAAGAATTCAAAAATATCTCAAATTCGCATTATATATGATTTGTATGTTGAATACATTTATATGTTTAATAATTCATAAAATACTAAAGATAAAATTTTTATAGCATTTATATATAGAATAACTTTTATATTTTCATTTATAGTGACGCTATAGTAGAAAATTTCCAATTTCCCTTTGAATATTATTTATTTTGTAAATATCATTTATCCGCATGTTATTAATTAAACATACAAAGGTTGTTACTATCGTTCGTGTTGCGATCATGGTTGCATCAATTTATTAAAATTCTCATTGGTTTAAAATATCTATGACGTCAAATAACATTCCATCTGCGTCACACGTAATTAATTACGACATCGTATTGAGACAGCGTCGTAAATCCGACTTGTCGACGAATTTGAGGCCTCCCTTCAAATCGCATTCTTCGAGTGGCAGCAAATAAGGCGAAGCTCACCATCGAATGTCTGAAAATATTGTCAAATTTCAGTTAATAAAACGATTTCTTATACGAGGGTTACTCTAAAATTTTTGAGATACGCGCAGACGAGAATTTATAAAATAAAAATAATGGTTTAATTTTAAAGTACAAAGTATTTTAACACAGAAGACGCTTTTTTACTGACTTACTTCAACTTGTTCAGCGTGGAATAAATTTTAAACAGAAGAGAAAATGAAGTTGACGCGAGAACATTTTCGCGCGCTATGATTTTCTACGATTTCAAAGCAGGATTAAATCAAGAAGAATGCGGTCAACGGTTGCAATTAGCATTTGGTGATGAATCTCCAGCTCGTGCTATTGTATTCAGATGGTTTAGAGAATTTAGAAGAGGTCGCAATTTTCTTCAGGATGAAGAAAACACAGGAAGGCCGCCGTCGGCAGTAATTCCGGATAATGTGTCTGCCATACGAAAAATGTTAATGGATGATAACCGCTGTACCTATCAAATGATACAGAAGGAACTTAACATTGGATCCGCAGCCATACACAAAATCATTCAAGAAGAATTACATATGAAAAAAGTAGTTTACCGTTGGGTTCCCCATAATCTAAATGAGCATCAAAAAGAGGAGCGTGTCAGAATCAGTAAAGAAACTCTTAATATGCTGAATGATGGTGGCCACCGCATCATTTCTAAAATTGTAACAGAAGATGTAACGTACATACCGTTTTTTGACGTTCCAACACGTCAAGAAAGCAAAGTATGGGTCTTTGAAGACAATCCCACGCCGACAATGGTGAAAAAACAACGCGCTCTGAAAAAAGTGATATATTCCGTTTTCTTCAGAAGTACGGAATTGGTCAAAGCCATCAAGTTGGAACGACAGAAGACAGTAACAGCAAACTGGTATACCACTAAATGTCTTCCAGAAATTCTACAAGAACTGAATGTTAGGGGACTAATGCTTCACCACGACAATGCATCTTCACATACAGCCGGAATAACAGCTGAGTTTCTTAAACAAAAACAAATTAAAGTGATCGAACATCCGCCGTATTCACCTGATCTAGCTATGTGCGACTTTTGGTTATGCTTTAATCTAAAAAAGAACTTACATGGACGTCGTTTTCATTCAGAAGAAGAGATTAATGTGGCTATAAATACATTTTTAGCATCTATTCGAAGAAATGAATGGCTTGAGGTATTTAATCTGTGGAAAATTCGTCTACAAAAGTGCATTGATGCTAGAGCAAACTACTTTGAACACACATAAAATTTTGTAAGTGTAACTTTAAAAACCTAGTTGTATCTCAAAAATTTCAGAGTGACCCTCGTATAAAGACCAGAGCATCGGTTTCAGAAGCCATTAACACGTTGACGATAGAATAGAAGAAAAAGCAAAATGAAAATGACAAGACTTTAAAAATTCTTTTTTGCCGATTCAAACTTTATGGTTAGCTTGAATCGGCAAAAAGAATTTTTAAAAATCTCATTAATTAATTTAATTCTAAAATAACAGTTACAGTATTTATAAACAATCTTTTTTAAATCTTAAGATTAATGCCTTGCTTACGCCAAGATTAAATTTATATATATATATATTTCTTTTTTTTTTTTTGTCTCTTTTGTAAATATCGTCTCTCTCTGTGTGTGTGTGTGTGTGTGCGTGTGTGTGTGTGTGTGTGTGTGTGTGTGTGTGTGTGTGTTTGTGTGTGTGTGTGTGTGTGTGTGTCTGTGTGTGTGTGTGTCTGTGTGTGTGTGTGTGTGTGTGTGTGTGTGTGTGTGTGTGTGTGTGTGTGTGTGTGTGTGTGTGTGTGTGTGTGCGCGCGCGCGCAGAGTGTTATAAATTGTTATTTTTTTCTTCTATTTCTAACATAAATTATATGTTATGTCTACTTCTGATGAGTTCGTTCGACGTTTTGTTCTATGAAAGGCTTTATTCGATAGGAAATTGAGGAGAATGACAACACCTATTGGAGCACCATTCTTGGAGCTCTTTGAATGATCGAAAGATGGATTGAATGAATTTGCCCAAATCTCTGGCCATCCAGACTAACTGATGTAATGGCATTGGTTTAATTTTTTGGGGGGATTCGTAAAAGTTATCATTTACAGGAGAAAAAAGTAGAATGTTGATGACACAAAGGTCCGGATTTCAGCCTCAATAACTTCTATGAATGCGGCATGTTTGGCTGCAGTTGACATAAAACTGACAGCTGTCCTCATATTATTCAGGCGGCGAAATGCTCACATAAAGTAAATTGACAGACGTTATAAATATCTGTAAGTCTATCTAGTTATTTGAGTTATCATCTTAAAGATATCTTAATTATTTTATGAATTATTCAATATCAAAATGTGTCCAGCATTTTATAGACAACCTGTATAATAAGTGAGATGGTTGAATGGTAATTAAATGAGAGAGAGAGAGATTAAATTTATTATATTCTTTATTAAGCTCGAGTGCATATAAGAAGAAATCAGGCTGTCTATAAAATTGTTCTAAATTTCAATAATTTTATTCTTTTTCCAACATACCAGATATATATAGATTACGAATCAAATAACATATTTTTTCCATTTACTGAAAAATATTTATAATTTTTTTTAATTTAAAAATATCAAAAATTTCTTAGTATCAATATTCTTTACCATTTAAAAGTGAACAAAACATAGGTTATGTCGTATTTCAAAATTTTGATATATTAGCGTTTTCAATTAATTAAAACAATAATAGCCGCTAACATGAATCCATTGGAAGTTGCGTATGCTACGATGCACACTATTTAGGAATTGTTCTTGCTTCAAGTGAACTGCTGGGTAACAGATGAGATAGGTATAGCATCAAATCCTCCTTCGTTCTTTAAGATTAAATTGTGATCCAATTTAATCTTAAATAATAACGATACAGGAAATTCCTAATTATTCACAAGATAATTATCCGAAGTAAAAACAAATTCCATAAAAATTTAGTAAAGAAGCGATTCAAAACAGTATTTAATGACAAAGAACTACCACCAATAAAGAGGTGTTTCACAGTAAAAAAACATTTGTTCTTACAGAAGTACTCTGTAAACAAATCTGTAATAAATATGTATTTGTTTTGCGACAATCACACGTTTATTTTAGCTATAAATTTAAATATTCAAATGCATATTAACGTAGATTTGTTCTCCTTCTCCTAAATTTGGAAATTAACTGTGAAATTGGCTTATTTGCGATAGCCATGCTATTCATTTTAATGGATAATTAGGAATTTATTGTTTTAATAAATTGTTCTTCAATTTTTTCAATCATTTTTGTCCAAATTGTAAAGGATACGTGTTTTCCATTTTCCTAATTTATCAATGATGCACTGTTACTTAAAAAATCAATTGAAATTAATAACACTATTTTTCATACTTAGTACATAAATACCCATACTTAAATTAAGGCAAACAATTTAAATAACATGTTCTAGAGTAACTTGCTATTTTAAGATTAATGAAGAATAAGTTTATTGTTGATTTGAACATTAATGATCTTGCACTATTTTTTATATCCGTTATTCTGCATACCAATATAGTTCTGCTATAGAGCAAAGGAGAAAGTTAGTGATGACCTTTTTTATCTAACGAACACCAGTAAACAGAACTATGAAAGCTTGATGTGTAAAGGTGTTGTTCTCAGTTTCAAATAGTAACTGTGTATTTTTATACATTTTTATAGTATCCAATGTTCTTCCATTTGCTATGTGCGAAAGTTTAAAACAGATAGCAGTTAATCTCATCATTTGCTCGTAGTTTACAATTAGAGTGTGGTTAATCATTATTTTTTTAAGAAATAGACAGCTGGAAAGAAAATTTAAAAAAAAAACATGGCGGACAACTTGTTTAAAAAATTTTTATTATTAAAACAATATTTTTCCTGAACTTGGTAAAATCCTGTCTAGTATTTCAATTCATCTCTAAGTGATGAGTGGAAACATATGGCGTTGAACATGTTATTTGAAAATAATATAAGATATGGGAAGTATGAAAGTGTAAAGGTGCACTCAACTCACATATCGAAAGTGAAGCATATCTTTCTCACAAATATCAAAGCAAAAACTATGATTTATTAATGAAATGTGTGAAAAAACGTCTTCACAATTATTTGAAATTGAAATAGAATAAATGTATTAGAACTTTTTCAGGATTACAACTGTTTTGCAGGAATATTTTGCAGAATACAGGAGTCATTCTGATAAAACAAAAATCTGAGGTACTGATAAAACAAAATTTAAAGTCATCGTATATTATATAACACATTTGGATTGTTTGAAGTTTATGACCATTGTAAAGCATAATGTAATAAGCCTTCGTGCTAGTTCCTGATAGAATGCAGGTTCGATACTTTGAAATTATATAGCGATAAAGCAAAAGATTTACCACAATTTTGGTTATAATTAACAAACAATCTAAAGAAAAAAAATAACGAATATATTTTATTTTGATCATGAATTTCTTGTTTTTAAAATAAATTTTTTGAAGTGAAGTTTTTTACATTTCAAAAAGAAAAATAATATAGTTATCTGACTATAAATTGTATAGTTCAGAGAATTTCTTTTTTAATTTTCTGTTCTTATTAAACCAAGGTAAATTCTTGATATTAGGGTGTCTGAACGGTTGCGGATTCAAATCCTAGCAATATTAAAACCAACATTGTAAAGTAAATCGTGGTCATAATGTATCCAAAATGAGAAAAATAAAATCTTAAGGAGCTTAAGAGATTAAATCTGGGGTACTATATAATAATGTATTCAATTTTAAGTATAGTGTGAAATTTTGTCTTTTAAATATTTCATTTTGTTATTTTTGATTCTCTGTATTTAATATTAAATATTTTTCAAAGCATTTCGGTTTAGAAAGTACATCTTATCTTTTACTGATGATTAAAAGACATAAACATGGAAGTTATAGGTCGAGCTGTAATACGAAGGATTATCACCCTGGCTGTTGGTTCAAATCCCATCTCGAATTTTTATGTTTGCAATGATTCACACACACGCACACATTTCGTAGTATAATTCATCTTTGTATAGAATAGAAAAAAATGAGCGTGAGCGATAAACAAATTATGGTCTAAAATTTAAGTTATATTTTAAAATTTGAATCATGTATTTTTAATTACACAAAATGATCTTTATTTCATGTATTAAATAATTTTTATAACTGCTTCATAATGATTAAAAATTTTAATTACAATAACACGAATTATTCAAAATGAGAATATTCATCTGGAATATCTGTACTGAAGTAAAACAAGGTTTTTCCTTTTAGAGATTCTATGTTAAGTAAGAAATTCATTAAGCTAACGTTTTTGAATATTTTCAGTATCTTTGATAAGAAAAATAAATAAAAGTTGGTAGCTCAATTAGACACGTTTCTTCTGTTTTATAAATTCTTACAAGATGTTGAGATAAAACGCATGAAAATAAAGATTGGAATCTTCAAAATTTTCTTACTCAAATAAGCGGTCTAAATTGTTTGTTTTCGAAAATTCACGCGAATTTGAATACTCGAAAAATACAACAGAAGTGAAACGAAAAGTTTTTACGAGCCCAAAAGATAAATTTAATCAAATTTTCAAGTGATAAGACAGTGCCGACTAGCTCAGATGCAATCTTGGCGACCGGTTTGAATGTTTCTTGTCTGTATTTGTTCAAGAAATTAAAATGGTATTCGGATCTATCAAAGGATAGATGGAAAAAAATTAAGCTAGTTGTGCATTTTACGGCCGATTCTGCTCGGCGCCAATCTGGGAAGAACAGCCAATGGAAAACTGCCAAACGATTCGGAAAACCAGGAGAGAAGAAAAGGCGGTAAAAAGTACAGAGAAATCTATTTTCGGCTAAAGTCTTTGTGTCGTAAAAGGGGCGAAACAATTACTGAGGTCCGATCCGAAATACGAACTGGGCACCGATTTCTTAGGTGATATAAAAAGGGAGGTTCGGATCCTAATATTGCTTCTCAGTCCCCGTTTATTGCCTCAAGTAATGAAGTTCGTGTTTGTGGAATAGGGATCTCACCCACTTTTTCTTCAATATTTTCTTTTCAGATCACAGACATTGGGGGGTGCGGTCCCTAAAAAATATCGGATAATTTTAGAGCCATGACATTATATCAAAGCGTTTGCTACTCTTTTGCTTCGAAAAAACTAAATAATTCTAATACAGAAAATATGCTGTTTTAAGTGTGATAGTTTCCTTCATTTAAAGTACAATTTTTTACTTATATTTTGTTTGTCACGCTTTCATACCATGAAAATTCGTGTTAAATGATTTTTCATAGATGGTAACCATCCGTATTTAAGAGCCACAATAGAGGAAAGTCGGAAAACTCCCAAGTACCCACACCATCAGACATGCATACAGAAAACAGAAAAGCAGCATCCATCTCTCATTGTTCAACAGTAGCTAGGACTAAATATAAGCTTCAAAAAACACTGTCCTACTACTAGACCCTGGTGTATTCTAATTATCACCCTTTAAAAAGAAAATTAAAAAATTTTTAATTTTTTTAATAAATAGAATAATTTACATAAAATATGCTTAAATTAATATTTTGATTGGACTGGTAGCTTGACCAATTAAGATGTCCAATTAGTAGCTCAAGTTTTCATCTTCGAAATCTGAATGTACAGAAGAATATCGTATTTACATTTAGAGGCTGAGATACGTAAAATAAGCCATGGTTGCAATATCCTCTAAGTGAAGTGATGCCTTTTGGAAGCGAAAGACTAAATGTTCCACTTAAGTTTAAAGTCTAAACTACGAAGATCCTCACACAATTCTGACCCTTGTAGTGTCAAAACATAAAATAATCATAGTAGCATGTAATTGAGAAAAAACATTTTTATCAATAATACATACTATAACTAAACATAAGGTGATTTTTAAAAATCTAATTGGAAAGATTGTGCTCCCATATGCATAGGGTGGAAAGTACATTATCTGACTAAGGAATTGATGGCTATACTAAGAAGATTATGCAATATAAAAATTTCTTAGTATCCTATGACGTTTTGTTGAAGTTATCTGACTTGGAGAAAATGGTGTCAGTACAAATGTAAATGTAAAGCTCTAAGTAAATCGTGGTGATCGTAATTCAAAATAACGAAGCAGTTATTACTGTATCCGGCTGGAAATATAGATTCCACTCAATCGAAATTCTTGATCAACTAAGCTTTTCAACATGGCTGTATAACATTCCAAATAAATTGTTGCTATTTTAAATGACATTTTCAAAGAAGTATAGGCCTTCAATTCGAAAAGCGACAACACCACACAAAACCGTCACTTTAGAAGAGCCCAAAGGCTTTCCTTGCAATTCTTTGACCTTCTTTGGTTTTAATTCAATTAAAAATATGAAAATGTACTAAATATGTCCTCAGCAAAATACTTAGACCCTCTGAATTTTTCTATAACAAATCAGAGATGTTGATTCCGAAAGCGAATTTCGCTTCCTCATCCCTTTTGTTATTTTTTGCGCTGCGCAGCTTTGATACCGTATAGTGGATAACTTAACGGCCAAAGCTGATATGAGACATTTTTTGTTAACTCCCAGGTAAATTGCCTTCCACGAAGATTTTTCATCGATTGTGAGCCGTATCGTTAGGTCCCGGGAAGAAAGGCTGAAAAACTCTACACAAAATATGCACATACAAGGATCTGCAGACAGATGTACATGTAAGAGAATAAAGTTGTCTCCTGTTGTTCAAGATTCGTTGGGATTGAACCAGAGACCTTCATTCTAAAAAGTTTTATTTTACAACTATGCCGAGGTGAGCTCTTGCTGCACAGAAGGCAGCTTGTAAGAATGGAGTCCCTTTTAGTATTCTGTTTAATCTTCTATTGATTTTAAAATGAGAGATTACTAGCATACCAAGTGGTGAGGTCTGTGTTCAAAAGCTTTCATCATTTACAAGTCCTCTGATGTCCACAGTGTTCGAATATGAGCACCAGTTTCTTCAAATTACTTCACTTAAACCAAGATGGTGTTTGTAAGATGGTACGTGACTATGTCGTCTGAGACTGACCTACCGTAAATATACATGTAGCATTAACGTGACTGTATTTCTCATGTTATAGTTACGATAAATTCGTAACATGATGTCTCCAGTTCCACCGTTTCGTATTGAATGTTCTTCTGTGGACATGCATGTAATGAAATGTCCTACTCCGTCACTGCAAAGCATTATTCATTAATGATGTGTAAGTTGCTTCTGCACTACCCTGTATTTTAATTTATTGGAAAGAATTATAAAATTATATATAGCCAGTTTTCTCTTACTGTTTTTTTGTAATTATTTTAAAATTATTAATAAAAATAGTTTCTGAAATTTGTAAATATTGTCTCTATGCTGTATTAAATAAACAAGATTAAAAAAATAAAAAGATACTCTTAATCATATAACATTTAACTTATGTGCTGGAAACTACATATTAACATTTTTTCTATTAGTAAGAATAGATTTTGCAGTTATTTTAACTAAAGACACTATGACAATTATAATTAAAAAATAACTAACTAAATTGTTGCCCATTATTAAATTTATTTATCTTTTAAAACATATGACGCTTCATTTGAAAAACAAAATTCAATTTCAGATGTTGATACGATTGTGTACAAGATATGTATAAGAAAAGAATTCGCGTATTTACATGCGACATGGCACGATAGTTTAGACAAATTATTTAGATAAGCAGAGCTCTAAATGTTCGATTTCACTGATTTACTTTAAATGAATCGAAACACAAACAGTAACAGAAAGCTGTAGAATGAACTGGACTATGGAAGAAACTTCTATGTAATTTATAAATGGAAAAACATCTAAAACATAAAAGATAATCCTATATTACAATATCACGCCTTCGTTTTAATTATACTGAAAAAATGAATAATATTCTTAGCTCAATCTGTGCAATATACGAAAAAGTGTAAATGCCACACAACTGTTCGAAAATATTTCAGAAACAGAATTTTTTCATAAATTAGCAGAATTCAGATTTTTTAAAATTTCTGTTCATTAAATTTTTCCAGCTATCAGGAAAAACAGTAATGTTTTAATGCCAAAAATGTACTATAAAATATATTATAAGTACATCACGACGTTTCTACAAAAAAATTACAAAAGTTTAATAGTAAAATGCAGCTAGTAACAACAGTGCGAAAATTTTCAGTGCAACGATATAAATTCTTTCATTAATGTACTATGGTACTAAATCCTTAGATTAAAATTCTATGCACTTATACCCATTCTTAAAAATTGCAAAATTGTTGGAAGATTTAGTAAATTTCACTGAAGGCAATTTCTTTTCGAAAGAAATGTACACGACATTAACCTTAACTTATTTCCTCACTTTGAATTCGATACTTCATTTGAGGTTTCAGAATTTCTGGATGAACATTTTGGGTCATATGTCATTGACTCTTATATATCTCTTTGGATTAGTATTAGCAGAAACACTTGAAGAACTCCTTTTCCGATTATATTGCATTACATTACATTTCCAACTGCTGAATGGATATCTAAAGACAAACATTTACTTGATAATTTTGAACAAAGATCCAGTAACGAGATCGACATTTAAGCTGTTGATCTTAATTTTCAAACGTACTGACAACGCCAAAGTACAGACATCAAATTAAAAAAAAATATTTAATGAAAAGTAATTCTTAAACCTATATTTTTCATTTACTTTCTTGTTAGATTCATTACTCTCCTAAAATAATTATATAGTTTTAGAATAAAACCATAAATTTCTAAAATCGCCCAAATTTCATAAATTTCTCCAAAAAAAGTAAAATTTTCTTGAATAAATTTATTACACTCTAACTTATATATTTAAAATGTATTATTGTGAGATGAGATAGTTTGCATTACGTAATAATAGAAAAAAGCAAACAGGTTACCATAAGATTAACATTATCATTATAAATGTTATGAATTTTAATACGACAATAATTTCAAGCCTGTAATTTGTTAACTCAAAATTATCTTTACCATTCAATATATAATTGACACCAAATAATTTAAACTGAATTTTTATCACTAGGATTTTTCCTTACTTTGTACCATATGCTGAATGAAAATAACCATATAAAATGCATTTTCGATTTTGTTTTTGTAATAATTACAAAAATTAAATACTAATCATCACAATACTCACTTTTATAATAATACATGAGTTATTTTTTGCTGTTTAATGTGAGTGTTTTAAATTGCTTAAAATATTCAAATGCAATATATATGAGTTCATTTTCTATTAAAATATTCTAATAAATCCAAGTGGGCAAAAATGATTTCGGTTCATTTCTTTCGATTTGTAAGTCCCAATCAAATAAACCCTCGTGTAAAGAGAAACAAAGATAGATGAACAAATCAAATCAAGCAAAATATTAAAATATATAGTTTTAAGTAAATGCTGAATTAAATTTTATATAATATTTTTTGTTCTCATTAATGGCATAATAGAAGTATTTGATAAATTTTCTTTAAAATGATATATTTTTTACTTAAAAAGAAAATCCAAACAATACAACTAAGTCCAAAGTTAATTGAATCATATTTTTTCAGAATCACCCATATAACTTTATTCATAGTGTTTGTGGAGACAATTTTGTGTAAATTGGAAAATATATCATAACCATTATGATAAATTCCATTCACCGGATTTAATTCATTCTGCTTGTTGCAAAGAATTGAGTGTAAATTTTATTGTCACTGTAAAGTTTTAGCACAATGATGTTGCTTTTCTGCCATGTCGATACACCCATTCAGTTTGCAGAAAATTATTTTATTGAAATTGTATTATCTTCACAAAGATATGAAAGGAACAATAATTTCCTATCAACTGAATTTGTTACAGAAAAATAATTTTCTGATAACTGCATTTTCTGTGTAAAATGATGCAATGCAATTATGCTGTGCAACATTCTTGTAAAACTTCATTCTGTTTGTTCGGAGGAATATTATTGATGGTGTATTATCTATAAATTTTCGAGATGTGATTAACTTATAGCATTTTTGTAAATCATTTTATTTATACAAAACAATGTTATTTGAATTACTTTATCAACGTAAGGTACACAGTGATAAAAAGATCTTTCTCATCATATATCAATTCATTTTATTTTTAGGAAAGAGTTTTATTAAAATTGTATATAATCTATTTCAAATACAGCATTTATTCTATCTTGCTTAGTATCAATGTTAATTCCATTATTTTTGTCGAAAATTATTTTGTTGAAATTGTATTGAACTAGGCATAATGTAGCAGTGCTTTTATGCTGCATAACATTGACGTTATCTTTAATTTTAGTCTAAAAATGTTTGTTGAAATTGTACATTGAATATACGTCAAATATAACAATGTTATTATGATTATCATCAATTCGTTTTATTAAATCTACATATAATCCGAATCTTGCCTTTCATCATTGTGATCATTATGTTTGTAGAAAAGAGTTTTGTAGAAATACTATTGAACATATATAAAACCTAGATATATTATCATGTTTTCTGTCATCAACTTGATCCATTATGTTCCAAAAAAAATAAAGGATTTCTGTTGATGTTGTATTCAATCTAGGTGATACTATTATGTTGTTTAACAATCACATCTAATACATGTGAGGAAAAGAGTTTTGTTGAAATATAGTACTGAATTTAAATAAAATCTCTCTCTCTTTTTAACAATGTATTTATGTTGCCTAACATTAATGGGATCCATTATTTTTTTCAGAAAAAATTTCTTTAAACTTGCATTAAATTACATGTAAAATATAGCAATGCTTTTAATACTATCATCAGTGGGATTCATTGTAATAAATCTATGTAAAATCTAGCATTATTGTCATGTTGTCTAGCAACAATCTGATGTATTATGTTGATCTTGAATTTGCTGCCGTTGTATTCAATCTAGATAAAAATTGGCAGTACTATAATGTTTCCTATCATTAATACGATCTATTATATAAGTAGAAAAAAATTTACTAAAGTTGTAATGAATGCAAGTAAAATGTTGCAGTTTTGTGCTGCTTAAAATTAATGTTCTACATTCTTTTTGAAAAAGAAAATTGTATGGAAATAGTATATTATCTCTAGATAAAGTGTATCAGTGCTATTATGTTCCACAATTTCAGAATAATACATTATTTCCACAGAAATTAATTTTGTGTCTGGCCCCCAAGAATATCCCTTAACCCCTTCCATGCTGGACCAGCGAGAGTTATAGCTATAAGCGTTCAAAGAGATCGAAAACGAAAGCTAGTCCCGAAATAATAAGAACGGAGTCATAAAAATGACCAAGCGGCCGGACACTGGAATCATGGGAGAGGTGACCGATCACTTTTCCGTGTCAGCTGCTGCGCTAGGTGGCCAGGCCTCATCAAAAAGCAGCTACAGATGGCAGAAATGCCGACAACCCCCCATCACTGTTGTGTCGTCATCCACCTTCTTCGAGTTTAGGCCATCGTTATTCCGCCGGTAACGAGTGCTGCCAGGAAGGTGACGAGATTTTATAGGGAATAAATAAAGTTCGAACTGTGTATTTCGGTCATTCCAAATCGAAGTGTGGGATGCCATTACGTTTCTAAATTCCGATCGCATATCAAGTTAATATAAAAAAAAATTGAAAAAATTTGAACTTGAGAGTGATTAATTACCGATGTTGTGCTTAATAAAGTATGAATATATATATATATATATATATATATATATATATATATATATATATATATATATTTAAGCATTTTGAGTAGAAATCTTTACTATTTTGACAACCCGTAGTGGAAAACTTAGCGGCCAAAGTGTAAAACATTTTAATAAACCACGTAATTCTTATTTTTTATGGTTAAATTTAATTAATTTATTAATTAAATTTAACCACCATGTAAATTATCTTCTCTGAAAATTTTTAATAGTTACTAGGCTGTAATTCTGTGTCACAAAAGAGGAAACTCGGAAAACTCAAAATCAAAGATGTGATATCTCCAGGATTCACAAGCCAAAACTTGAAGGTCTTTTATTCGGTGCCTTGTTTCACAGCGCAGAGACTAAACCTCCTTTAGATCGACGATGGCTCTCCCATGAAGTGCCCCTCTGCATAAGTAGAAAACTTCTTTCTGTTGCTGAGCTGAAGATCCTTGAAAATCGAAATAGTTTAGATTTCCTAAATTAAAAGAAAAATAAAGAACTTAATATCAAGCTGGCATTAGATAACTCAATTAACTAATATTGGAAGTAAAAATAAATAAAATAAAATCCATAATGAAAATTCCTCAGCTTGTAGTTATTTTACATTAACACTTTAATAAAAATATCAAACGAATACTTTTCATAAAGAAACATAAAATTTAAAACACATTTTACAATGTTGTGAGACATAAGTTTCAATTTAGAGAAATACGAAAAATCAACTGGGAAACGTATAAAATGATTGTACGAATACTAATACAATCAGCACACATCTCTATAAAAATAATTATTATTTTGACATTGATATTTTATAAGGGGCATAATAATTAATTTATCATTATAAGTGTAGTCGGGTCACAAGTGTTTTAAAAAAATGTTTTTAATCTCTCTGAATTCAAGTCTATTGCTTTGCGGGCATTAACACTGAATCCTTTGTAAACATGGCTTTTGGTATCCCCTGAATGCAGAAGAATATATTAGAATATAATAAGTGTACAAATATTTCTAAAAAAATTATGAATACTTTGTTCTAATATATATATATATATATATATATATATATATATATATATATATTATACTTATGATTTCAATATATTATACTTATATTCCACTTATGATTTCAAGGATTTATTCACAAGTATTCCACTTGAAAAACTTTTTGATATTATTATGTTTTATTTTTATGATTTTAATTCAATTTTGGATGTCGATATAAATTTTTGGAAAGACCTAAGTTTATTTTGTATTTACAATAATTATATTTCTTATGGAGAAAATATATATTTACAAGTTAACGGCATTCCCCAGGGTTCCAAATTTTCAAGTATATTGGCAAATTTATTTTTAAACTACTATGAAAAATCATTTATTATACAAATGCCTTTTGCTTACAGATATATTGACGATTTAATAATTTTTAATATCCTAGAATTCGATAAAATTTACAATAATATATATCCTAAGGAATTAAAATTAATTAAAACTAATATTGATAACTTAAAAACTGAATTTCTAGATATTTCAATTACTATAAAAGAAAACCACACATTTACTGACATATATGATAAAACTAATAATTTTAATTTCAAAGTAAATAAGCTGATTTTCTGGAATTCAAACATTTCAATTAAAATTTATAAGAATATTATTTTTAATCAACTTAATAGAATATACAATATATGTAATAATTTAAATAATCTCAATAAACAAAAAAATAGACTAGAAAATATTTTAACTCATAATGGCATTCCAACTAAATTTATTAAACACTATTTGGCTAGTAGAGCATTGCTTATAAGAGTGAAGTAAGGCGTAGTTTTATACTACAGAAGGGTCACCCAAGCCTTGAAGGTCTTATAAGAAGCTTGAAATGCCGATAGTGTTTACACTTAGTCACTAATTTATGTATTTGGTGAGGTTCTTGCAGATTTGGATTTGTAATTAGATATGATTTAAATTTGATTATTATATTTTGAATGTATTTTGACAACATTGGATTTTGATTTATATATTTTAGATTAAATTCTACTTACATATTTTGGATTAAATTCTACTTCTTTTATTCTTGTTTGATACTTTGGTTTGAATTTTTGGTATGGCTTTGGGGTGTAATGGCCTCTTTAAGACTATGTCTTGGGCCATTGCAGAAAAGCCATAATTGTGCCAATGTGGTCAACACACCCCCTGATGAAGCTGGCCATATTGGTACTTTATTCCATTTATATCTATCTATCTTTCTTTGAAATTTCTTACAAGTATTTTCAATGTAATTCTTTTCAATGTGTTATTTTCCATTTAATATTTTAATATTCTCATTTAGCATTTAATATTTTCTATGTACTATTCTCCATTTGGTATTTTTCATTGTATTTTGTTTCATTATATTCATTGCATTTTATAAATATACTATTAACTATATATATATATATATATATATATATATATATATATATATATATATATATATATATATATATATATATATATATATATATATATATATATATATATATATATAATGTTATAGTTGATTTAGAGCCCTCCTATACAAATAATAACCGTAAAATAGCTAACGAAATAAAGTATTATTATGATAAACAATAATTTCTACATTGTGAATACTTCCTAATATTGTTTGAATCATTTTAATATATTGTTCGTAGCATATGACAATAGCAATTTCAATAAATTGCTCTATTTTACAGTATTATTCTGTGAATCTTGCGTTAAATAAATAAAAAAATCAAAATCTGGTGATAAACTCATGTATCGCTAATTTAAAAAAGAAATGTTTTTATCTCTAATACGATTATTATTCGAACAATACATTAGGCAGATCACGAACTCCATTTGTCATAATTGCTTAAAAAAACACTTTAAAATTTTTCAGTTTTTAGCGCAACTTTTATTAATTGTAATGAAAATGGCGAGGACATTTCTGGAAGCCGAATCGCAATCCCTGACAATCTTGGCGTTGAATTTCTTTGATTAATGTCATTGTGATTGAGAATTTCATTAAAAATGTGATATTAATAAAGTGAATTGTGACAAAGGAAATTTTCTTTTCACCACAAACGCAATTCGCATGGTGACGGTGATTCAATTTTCAGGATATTTTTTTTAAGTTGGCTGATTCCTGCTCTTTGGCGGGAAACGATAGATCATTAAACATTCATATACCACTCAAGGACGACTGCTAATGTGTGCGGTAAATTTTACATCGTTTCTTAAAATGCTGCTCAATGAAATTAGGAAAGACCAAGGATTTAAATGAAGTGAGTCGTTTTCATAAATTGACATAACAGTCATTTTTCATTTTTTTTTTTTTGCCAAGTAATGTGCTACAACGATATAGTAGTTGACATTAACAAACAATGCAGTTTCACTACTGTGAAAATTAAACATAAATGTATCTCACAAAAAGAATTAAAAGTATATTATGAATATGCATTTTAAAATTGCTTCTTTTTTGTTTTGGTTAAATTGTTTGCAACTATTTGGACAGCTTATTTTTTAATAATACTCAAAATTCGGAATGCGTTATCTTACATGGATTTTTTTATGGTTTAGTTGTTGAACTGCTCTCTTTGCCGTAGTAAATCATAAATTCAAATCTATATATTTTTACACAATGTTACGCTTGTGACCAGCCAGAAGAACCCCAACATTCGACCTTTTATCTTCAGAAGTATCATTTCACATGGATAACATAGCAACCATGGCTAATTGAACATGCCCCATCCGCCTTTAGTGAACAGAACGGATCTTCGATTCGGTCGGAATTCAGATTTACAACTTTTCGATAATGAGACAAGGCCCAAACCAACTTTTCACTCTGCTAATTATAATAACACTATTCAGATATACTTCAAAAATGAGGAAAATTTTTATAAGGCTTCAGTTATTATTTATATATCATTTAAGACACGCTCATATGCATATACGTATGTATTATCACTGAAGTGGTAAATCGACAAATTTGCTGTAGTTTAAAAAAGTAATTATGTACTGTATTCGGAACACACTAAGAAGCTTATTATTTGAAAGTATTTTGAATTCGCTGAGTGGAAGAAAGCAACAATTTCCTAATTAGAATCTTTATGAAATTTCAATACGCTATCTACAAAATACAAATTTAAAATTTTGCTCAAAAATAACTTAAAATGTATTTCCATAAAAGATATCATATTTACAGTCAATGAGAATTTATGTGTATCTTCCTAAACATAATTTATAAAACCATGGTAACCATGTTGAAAAACGCTTTGTTCTTTTTCAATAAAGTAGCAGGTTTTACATATGAACCAGGTGAAAATCCATTGCATTCATTACTGACGATTGGAAAACGTAAAATTAGTGTTCATCCTAATATCCTTCAAGTGGAAGGATATATCTTGGAAGTTTTTGCCTGGTCTGATTCCAAATTATAAGGACCTATTATTGGGCCCAAATTCAAAGAGATCTTTACATTTTATGATGAAGAGTAAATACATTTCTCTCTCCCTTTGCCAAGAAGAATAATTCATCAAAGAAATGATTTATATCAATGACTGATCAGTGGCATTAAGTCACAAACAAAAATCAAAGTTTAAGTTCGTTCTAGATTTTTTATTAAACACAAAAACAAAATATTTGGGCCGTGTATAGTATATATGACCGTGTATATAATATTTGGGCCGTGTATAGCCACTATATTTGTTGATATAGTGGCTAGGGCATCGGCCTTCCGTCCGGTGGAATCGAAAGTCCTGTGGTCGGTCATTGAGCAGATATCATGAGTCTGGAGAAAATTTTTTTGCTCTCCAGATCAATGTCAAAATTGAGAAAGTGGATCCTCTGGTGGCACCATCTATCGGAGGAGTTTAGATCAAAGTCGTACTTTCACCTTCGTGGTGCTCTGGTTAAACGAAAGATGCACCCTACTGACTTAAATTCGCAAAGCCAATGGCATAGTGAGCTTGCTTTGTCCAATTATCATAAGTAATAACAACTAATAGGTACTTCATGTATGCGACGAGAAACTAGGTGATATATGTTTTTCATAAATGATTCTTTTTTTATAGTTTTAAGTATAGATATAATGATTCAAGTAGCATTGATCAGATTAAGATAATTAATTCCAACTTGTGCCATTTTTTTTTGTTTATTGTAGATTTTAAATCTCCAAACATGCATTACTAACCCTTTAACCATTACCACTTGTTTAATGTTTCTAAAACCATTTTTTTTCCTAAAATGAAATAATTTATTCAGTAAAAATGTAGTATATGGGAATTTAATTTATCATTTTTATTTTCATATCTTGCAAAATAAAATAGAATTATTAAAAATTATACTTCTCTCTCGATACTTGTATATCTAACATTATAAAAGATTTTAATTCTATTTTTAAAAAATCAAATATTTGTAATAAGTAACTGAGGAAATGTCATAATAAATAAACGTTACCTAAACGATTATTTCATATAAGCTTTTATTTGAAATTTGAAACATTTAAAAGAATCATAGAATTTAGGGTGAAATTCGATTCTATAAAGTTTAGAATATTCGCCATTTTTAAATAATACTTCTAGATTTAATATTTTTACTAAATCTATTTCTAATCCAACAGTTATCTTGTTTGTTATAGGATATTACTTCTAAATCTGTATTGCTTAGTTAATTAATCACGTGATGTCAATTTCACGAGATTTCGAAATATTGTTTTAAGCAAACGATTTTATTCTGAATTCTTATTCTGAGGCATAGAATACAGCTGCACTGAGTTTATATAATCCGTATTGAAAATATTTGATAATTTCACACTAGTTAAATTAAACAATTCTTGAAACGAAAGTAACACAGAAAAAGTTTCCACCTTACAAATTGTTTATTTTCATGTACAAGCGCAATAGTTTCGAGTAA
The DNA here is from genome assembly GCA_037975125.1 of Latrodectus hesperus. Taxonomy (NCBI): domain Eukaryota; kingdom Metazoa; phylum Arthropoda; class Arachnida; order Araneae; family Theridiidae; genus Latrodectus; species Latrodectus hesperus. The sequence continues at coordinate 67,364,987 of CM075858.1, forward strand.
AATGTTGCAGCACACATGAGAGAATATCTATTTTTAAAAAATTATATATTTCGGAGCTTTCTTATGTGATATAATTTCGACAACACAAACATAAGCAGAAATATTCTACATTTTTTCTGCATCGTTTTTGATCTCGGGTTCATTTATTTTTTACTATTTTGCCGTGTCAATATTTTGTTGATTTAACTTCAGAAAATTTTTTGTTAGTAAATAGGTTTGATATATGTATAATTAAAAGATATCTCTTTTAAAGAAATGTAGATCAACAAACATATCTATGAGTATGCATCAAATAAATGCAAGCAAATTTTTTTAATATTTTAAAATATTATTTTAAAGTGCATCATTAATTAGTTTCCAATTTGCAAATGATATTTTGAAAATAAAATGGAAGTATTTGAAATAATATATATATACATACGTATATATATATATATATATATATATATATATATATATATATATATATATATATATATATATATATATATATATATATATATATATTATATATGCGTTCATATATGTGTAAATAAATAGATTTATAGGTAAGTTTATAAGTTTAATTGCATAATTTATTTGGACTATATTCTTTTTGGAATTCATTAATCAAACAAATATGGTATTAATAAAGTTAATAGACATTAAATATGAAAAAAATAACTTTATTCTTTTTCCTCTCATAAGAACATTTTTTAAAACTTTTAAGTGGAAAATATTTACTTTTGTTCTCACAAACACCGAACTTTATTTCTTAAATTTTCTATAAATTGAGTTCTGAAAATAGTATATTTAAATATTGCTCCAAAAAAATTAAGCTATAGAAACTTAAATCTAAAAGAATCAGAAGACTACATTTTAGAGTTTTTCTAAGTTCATTTGAAAATTCGGTTTCTGAACATTTTCCTCCAAAATACTTAAAAATCAAACAAATTACAGCAATGAATATAAAGGATTTTTTTAATGACAACTATAAGGCAGGCCGGAGGAGAATGCATTACTCAGCGCCATTTCCAAACGATTTTAAAAGAAAATTCCCAAACGAGCATAAATCACAGCACAAATGCGTTTCGCTCCCCCTGTCGGTGACGTCGTAGTACAGTTATTACAGACTGCGTTTTTGCACGAATCATCTTTCTCGCTGCCCATCTATTTCACACTTACTATTTACTCTCGAACCCTTTGCTTCCAAGGAAAAAAGTCCAATTTCTCTCCATTAGTAGAACAAAGCTCCGACAGTGCGTAAAGAGGCCTGGTATCAACAACAAAATGGAAAGAATTCCAGAAAATGGGATTTCTTACACAAAAGAATATTTTTCGTGCGATGCCATAATTGAAGACATTTAACTTGGAGAACGAGTTCGCTAAAAAATACTTTTCGCCAACTTTAAAGCAGGAAATGCAAAGATGACCATCGGAAACGTCGTGGACACACCCCTTTGGAGGGATCACCCCCCTAGCGGCTGAAATAATCCTTAATAAATGATGAAAGGCTTCAAAAGGGTTCTGCTTTTTCTGCACTGAAAAATCCAGTGTGGGAGTGTGCTTCCGAGTCAACACTTGCATCGCCACGTTTCCACAAAACCAAAATTCGAGCGATTTGCTTTGCATAATTATAGCTGCGGGTGATTTAAAACAAATGTTTTCCTTCTCAATTACAAAGTGGCAAAAGTAAAGGGTTGCCTCTCTGGATCCCCGAACGTTTCCAAAAAGAAGCATGCTAGGAGGGGATATAATTCATTCTCTCTCTCTCTCTCTGCTGATTGGATGTGTAAAGAAAGTATCGGTTTATTTTTGAAGGGTGAACTACCGAAATAGTTATACAAAAAGATTTTAATATCATATTACTTTTTGTTTCTTAGATTATGGAATCAAATTGATCATATTGATTTGGCATGGGATAGTTAGATGAACAAACATCGATAAAAAAAATGAAAGGAAAATTTTGATACTACTTAGGGAAATGCCTAACGGTCCAAAACTGCTAGAAACCAATTTTAATGCTCACCGCGTAAATTGCCTTCTACGCGGACTTTTCAAAGATAGTATTACATATTTACGTTCACAAAAGGGGGGTAATTAGAACATTCCCGAACATTCACACCAACAAGTGTGCATGGAAGAAATAGAATCACAACATCCCTCTCCCGTTGTTTAACAGTGACTGAGATCGAACTCATGAACTTTTGTTTCAAAGAAAGCTGCTTTACCCTCTTATATTCTTGTCTTAAACTGCCAAATTTTTATTTCAATATGGATATCGGGGTGCGTAAGATATAAATATTAGGATCTATAGCGAAGTAGGAACGTATCGAATTCCGATATTTATATGCTGCTTTCTTGTATCGGAAGTGGAGAAATTCGGAAAACTTCTCAGCACCCTCTGTGGCAGATGTGTATGCAGAAAAACACCATTCTTCGTTCAAAAATGGCTGGAATCGAATCTACTACATTCGATCCTGAAGACAACTGTCTTATCATGAGGTCTCAATTATTAAATTTTAAATTAAATTTACTATGTTAAGTATTGACGGTTCAAACAATCCATTAAAATGAATCTAATAATTTTTCTCAAGTATTTATTTTAATGAGAACTATTTGACTGCGTTATAAAAATTACCATATTCCTTAGCAAGAGTTATAATAATTCTTTACAAAATACATAATCCAAAAAATTTTATAAAGATGTTTTTAGTTGAAAATAGGAACTATGAAAAAATATAAATTATCGTTTTCAGAAATCGCAATAATACAATGTCATTCGGTAAATTCCAAACACATAAAATTGCAGTTGTACACACAACTATATGGTAAAGTTTTAGTAAATGTTTTGATATAAAAATTATTTTCAGAATTTACCAATGTTTCATATAGCTATGTGAATTTTAAATACAAAAATAATAATAATAATAAAAACAAAGCCATTATAATGTATGAATATTAATATGTTTAGCTTGAATTTTTAACCAAAAATTAAAACAATATGAAATTAAAACGTTAAAACAAAAATAAAAATTCCTTGTAAAACATGTAGTTTTTTTCGTTAGCACTGGATAGGTTTGTAAGCTGCTTAAAGGTTTTTAAGATCATCTGAAAGAGCTTCACATTAATAGCTGATAATATTCGTTTATTGCATGAGAGAATCTCGGAAGCACTCTCTCGTATAGACTTGGAATCAAAAAATGAAAACACACAACATCCGTCTTCCGCTGTGAGCTCGGAATTTCAAATTTAAAAGTCATAATAACTGCATTTATGTTTACAGAAATGTAATGGTAACCCTCGGTAACGAAATATACCTTTAATATAATATTGACTTTAGCAGTCTTGAAAATTCAAGTCTTTCCCTTTACATTTATTCACAGTTCTTAATAACATTCATTCTCACAGTTCTTTTAATTCACATTCTTAATAACATTCACTCTTACAGTTCTTAATTAACATTCTTAATAACATTCACTCTTACAGTTCTTAATTCACATTCTTAATAACATTCATTCTCACAGTTCTTAATTCACATTCTTAATAACATTCATTCTCACAGTTCTTAATTTACATTCTTAATAACATTCATTTTCACAGTTCTTAATTCCCATTCTTAATAACATTCATTCTCACAGTTTTTAATTCACATTCTTAATAACATTCACTCTCTCAGTTTTTAATTCACATTCTTAGTAACATTCATTCTCATAGTTTTTTAATTCACATTCTTAATAACTTTTACTCTAACAGTTCTTAATTCACATTCTTAGTAACATTCATTCTCACAGATTTTTAATTCCCATTCTTCATGATATTCATTCACAGTTTTTAATTGTTAATCTTAAATACATTCATTCACAGTTCTTAATAATTAAGAAAGGAAAATCTCGTAAGGTAGTTTGTTTTATTAATTAAAATGAGTCACATTTGACGATATCTCCAATTAATTAGTTTATTTGACTTGTTATTTTGAGAATTATAATTGTAGCCGAATACTAAGTAAGAAAATTCGATATTTTTTTCTTTCTTTCTTCCTTATTTTTTATTATATATTTACATAACATTGTTTTAAGTGAGTTTATTAAACATTATCAAAAACATTTATTCTATTATTTTCCTTTGAATTGATTTCAGTTCAAAAAAAATAATTTGCGGAATTTAAAAATACAAATCTCTTTCGTTAAATACTAATAATTAAAAATAAATGTGATACCTTTTGCTTTATTTATTTCAAAAATATAGTACAATTTGAATAGAATAGAAACATAAAAACAATTTTATTGTGATAGTTTCATTATATTCGCTGTTTGCAAAATCATTCATGTGATATTTAGTCACATCATCCATCATAATTCTAAATTGAATGTTTGGGATCAAATTTTAACCTCAAACAGCAAAACAATTCATTAATTATCTATACCTTATCAAATAAATAAATTTTGATAGGACAGATATTTTTCAGTAAATTTTTGAAAATAGTTTCCTTTCGACGATTATTCTCATTTTCCCTGATTACACAATTTCTCATCTAAATTAAGTCGTTAAATAGATTTCCCTTACCACACATATCGGCAATAACAGTACTAATGAACTAATTGGATGACGCATAAAGTAGGATATCTATATGTAGGTTAAAGTTACAGTTACTCTGGTTAGTTTCCAGGTTTGTTTCTCAATCAGGAGCATTTCAATCAGTATTGCTTGATACTATCTAACTCAAAATCAGGTGCTCCTACAAAAAGAGAGTGATTATCTATCAATTTGAAAACTTAAACAAATTCAAAATTTAATTATTATGTAATTATAAATTTATGTCTTCATAATTAAATATATTCTAAAATATTTTTCCTCTTTATACATTTTTTATCAATTATTCACTATATTTGTCACTTGCATTTGTAATATAAATACTACTCTATTTTTAATACAAGAAAAAGACAAGTTAAACATGTTAATAAAATAATTAAAATTTCCTTAAATTTTTGGAGCATATGTATAGTTAAAAAACTGATATAAAAGTTTTTAATAACGAAATTAAAAATGATTTTTTATTAAAATAAGAATATTATTTGATTGCTCATAATGAATGGGAGAAAAATCTCAACCAAAATACGTTTTTTAAATTCTCCATATTTTTTATTACCTGAATAAATAGTACTATTTATTCAGATTATAATTATTTTCAGTCATTAAATATTATTGATGAATATTATCTGTTCCATGTTATGAAAGCCCAAAAAGATTTTAGTTCAAAAACTAAGACATCTAAGATTTGACGATTTATGTTTGACTGAAATAAATTATATTTAAGCATAAAAAAATGAACATGAAATGCATATTTTTAAAAGTTTAAGTATGTTTTTAATTTTGAGATAAAAATATTAAAATTTAAATAAATTCGAATTATGTTTTTATGTAATTAAAATTTTTTTAATTTTTTGTTGAATTAAATTAATACGTTTTTAGCTATTAATCATAGATTTTGATTAATAATTAATAAAAACACATTAATAATCAAAATTTAAGAAATCAAAAGTAAAAGCACTTAAATAAATATTTTTGATTTCTCTTAAAATATTTCTATAGAATTCACTTGACCAAACTTAGGTAAAACAGATAATAAATTATTAAATTACCTTTACTTGTCTGGGCGAAAAAGTTTGATTTTTACCTCTAAGCACATTTATTTTATTCAAATTTAAAACTTCATTTTCCTTCATTGATTTTTTGTATAATGCTTATTGCTGAATAAGGCAATGCCCCATAATACACATCACATAATTCACAATCTCATCAAGCCTTTCTTCATCTGGCATTCAAATGATAGTACTCTGACTTACGGTTCAACTGTTCATGGGCTCGAATCTCATCTTAGGTACGGATGTTTGTAGTGGTTCGGAATCCACTTTAAACTAGAGGTCCCATTCTAATTAACCATCGTGTGCATTAAACGTTACAAGGCAAGCCCGAGAAATGTTTTTCCTTACTGACTTTTCATTTGACACTTTATTTGAACTATTATATAAATCTCAACATACCTTAAATATTTTTTGTTGTTCCTTGAAGAGAGCAGAAATCAAAAATCTCTTGTTTTATTCTGTAAGTTTCAAAGTGGTTGCAAATATTTATAATACCTCACTGATCAATATTTTCATCAAAACTCAACAAAAAATATAAACTTTTCTTGGTTAATTTATTCAAATTCTTCCCTCGATTAATCATATCACTAACTAGTGTCGCAGTTTGATTTAAAAGTGACACTAATCCAAGTATCTCAGTCATTTTAATGTTACTTAAAGTTTGTCAATTCCAAAACACACTTTTATTTCAAGTTGTTTTTAAAGAAGTGTTTCTTGTTCTATTTTAGTTGTTTTTTCTTGTTTTTTGTTGTCTTGTTTATTTTTGTTTTACTTTTAGAAGAAGATATTTGTTTATATGTCTTTGTAAGTTCAAGCAACTTTCAAACAAGAAAAGATCTGAGTTTGAGAGATTTATTAACTATGCATGTTTACTTAATTTTACTTAGCAATCAATGAATGCTGAGCTTTTTCATTGTGCATATACATTTTCTTCTGTGAATAATAGAATAATGGCACTTAACGTTGTATTCCTTTAGTACACTGTTTGCATGCATACAAACACCGAATGTTTACACATTTATTTGTAATTAGTCATGATTTCTAACTCTCTTTGTAAATTCTATTTCCTTATCAATTGTACAATGTGATATTTAACCTTCATTTTTATAACATGAAATAACAAATTATTTTTAAATTAAAAATATCAAAAAGGAACAATAGTTAAAAAGGTCACTCATATATAGTATCAAAATCTCGTATTTAACATGATTTCAATATATGCAGTATTGATGATTTTCACCTGCTCCACATTTAAACCAGATGTGTTGAGTTTTTGTTGCTAGAGCGCAGGGAGGTTTTAAACCAGTGGAGAACGTCAGTAATTCAAAGCTTTGCGTTCCCCCTTCAATTTATTGCTGATCCTGTTTGAATTTTTTTTTCACTGTTGCCTCTTTAATACCAATACGATCAATCAGAATCAAAAATAAATTTCATGTTGATAGTTGATTCCGGATTATCCGCGAAACCAAGTGTCATGACTATCGTAAATATAACGATTTAATAAATAATTTTTAAAAAATAGTTCAAAAAAAGGAGAAGAAATCAACACAAAATTATATGTTTGAACAATTTATGTGTCCGTTATCTTTGTAAATAAAAGTCTCACTCTGTTTGTGTGCTGAATTTTTATCCCGGATGTGAATTGAGATTGGCGACATGGAATGGAGTGAAACTTTTATCGGAACGTTAGTCTCTAGTTAGCTTGAAAATAGTTTCATTTTGGAATTTCAATTTAATTGTTTGTAAGTAATTGAAAATATTATTAACTTTGGTTTTTATTCTGTGCAGTGTTGCTTATTTAACGATATGATTAATTGAAGTAGTGTAAAATTCTGCTCCAGAACTATTCTTGGTCAAGGAAGAGCATGGGGAACATTTTCTCCTCTATGCATAGCTCCTGAAAGAGGGAAAAAGGTATAGTATCGAATTCTCTGTTCTCTACATTCCCATAGTGCAAATCTCTTTAAAGATTACGATGCTTAATATTTTTTTGTTTTTGAAAAAGTAATGCTTTTGCCTTTTGGAACGAATGAGATTTCGTTTTTCCCAATACGTCACCAATCAGATATGAATTGGAATGCGGATGAAAACAGTACTTTCATAAAATAATTCAATAATTAAATTGTAGTCAAATCTAGTCATTCAAGTTAACACCTCATTCGATTTGTTTTCAGCTAATCTATTCATGAAAATCCGTTTTGTGCTATAAAAATATTGTTGCTGATTAAAGCTTTGTTTTATAATGTTTTTGTAATTTATATATATATATATATATATATATATATATATATATATATATATATATATATATATATATATATATATATATATATATAGATAGATATAGATATATATATGTATATGTATATGTATATAGATATATAAGATATGTATATGTATATGTATATAGATATATTTAGTCAAAGTTTCTTTGTATATAAATAAATTAAATCCGATTAGCAATAAAGAACATAGATAAAATTATGAAATATTAGAATTTTTTTAAATAAAAATTTAACTTAGTTGAGTTATACTGAAAAAAATTTAACGAAAATATATAAAGCGTTCTTAATTTTTTTTCCGATGACGTATAATTAAGTTTACCAAAACAGAATCTGTTGAATAGTTTTAGCAATCTTGATTTTTCTGCTATAATAAAAAATTTAAGTTATCAAAAAGAAGATAAAATCCTCCAAAAATGTTTACGATTTCAAAAGCGTACTTCTACAGATTTACAGCATCTAATCCACTTTTTGAGCATCAACTAAATAATTCATTAAATGTGTATGATTTATTATTTCAAATGGATTCCATACCAATATAAAATGAATACTGAATCAAAATAAGCGTTCATATAGCCGAGACTGGAATCGAACTTAAGAACTGAATTATAAAAACAAGTCAGAATTGAAACCATTAAGCTGGTACATAAATCGAGAAAATTCACGATGCACCTAATTTTAAAAACTAATGTTTTTAAAATTATTAAAATTTTTATATATTAAAATTTAAAAAATGCATAATGTAAAGTTTCATAGAAAAGAGAAAAAAAGACTATAATTTTTTTAATTTAATTAAATCTAAAATCAAAAGTTTTTTTATTCATAATTTTAAACATATTTGTTAATTAATTAATTATTAAAAAGTAGTTTGCGACAATAACAAACAAGTTATTAGAAACAAATCATATTCTTCATCTATTCTTCTTCCCTGTTGTGTGCTTTTGCTGAGATTTTCTTTGTTTTTCAGTTTTTAATAAAATTATCCACTGATTTTTCCCTGAAGGCACTTATTAACGGTAAAAAACTAAATCGCAGATTAAAACAAAAGAAAAACTTTTTGCGAGAGAAATTCAGTCGTTGAGACCATCGCCAATTGAGAAAGGAGCTAAAAATTAACGCTAAGACAATAGCTTTTAATTTAGGTAAAACAATAGGCATTATATATTTTTTTCTCCTTTATTCCACGCTTTTGCGGTTCCTTAGGATGGGTGCTTTTCTTACACCTTTCGGAAATACTCCGTGCCACTGGCAGAATCTTTTGTCCGATAATTTTATAATTTTTTTTAAAGAAATTTGCACAGGGAGAGGATAAAAAGGTGTCCGTAATTAGAAGCATCTTTGAAAGGATGAAAATTTCAATTTATTATGTTTTATGTATAGTCAAGTTTTTTTATCTTCATGGTATGCTTTAACTGTTAAATTGTAACTCGGAGAACACATGCCGAAAATGTATTTTGTGATTAAATATCACTCAGAAATGAGAGATCTTCAAATTATTTACATTTTGAAAATATTTTTAAAAGAAATGATACAAATTCGAATAATTTTAATATAAATTTTAAATCCTATCGTTTTAAATTAAACCGCAGTTGACGCTCGTTTCCACAAACCCCTAACTCTTTACACAAAACACGCTACCACACTCGCCAGCTTTTATTTTTTATCTCATTAGATGTTTTATTCATTTTATAGTTAATCTAATTTATTGTTGGAGAATCTTTGAATTGTGGATAATTAACTGCAACATTAATTAATCATTGTAATGGGTTCAAACTAATTTCGATTCCGAAATTGAAATTGAAGGAAAATTATAAATTCTAGTGTGTTCAATGGACTTTGAAAGCTGTTAATAGGCACAAACCTCAAGTATCATTGACTCAGGCTGCTTTGGAAGGATTATGTCTGATATCGCCTTATGAAGTTGACATTCTATGCGCAATGCTGTAGTGCATTTATGTTTGGAATGAAGTTGCAGAAAAAACGATATCTAAGTCAGTTTAACCTGAGTGCGTCATTAAATAAGCCACTATAACTGAAGAAAACAAAGTTTAACGGACGACTTAAGAAAAGATAAATTATCCATGATATTCAACAAAGAAATCCACTATCACTCAATTTTGTCTTCAGAACTTTTTGAATCGAGATTCAGATCTAATTTGTTCATAAGAATTATTGGATGCTTAAATGATTGAGAACTTAAGTGAAAGAATGAAAAAGGCTTTCAGATCTCAAAAGAGAAGAAAACGATTTCTACTGTGACCATCAGACAAACAAGTAGATAAGTGTCTAGCAAAATTAAGGTAGTTTAGGAGAAATCAACAGTTAAATATTCTTTTAGACATCGGAAAAAAATGTGTTTTAAATATGTATTTTTGAAATAGGAAAAAGTAATTACTTTAACTGAATTTTCCTCCATAAAATGAAACTAAGAATTGTCTTAATTATGAATTTTATTTTACACATATTTTTATATAAAGCATTCCAAGTAATCTTTTCCTGATAGCACTTTATTTATAAAGATAAAGCAATGTGATATAAAAGTTTTAAAAAAGATCCTAAGTTTATTTTTCTATTTTACGAACTTTCGATTCATTCTATTTCACGCGCTACGTGTTCGTAAAAGTAAGCGTTTAATGTATTTGGCGAATATATTTTTTGGTGAATATATGGCCGACGGAATAATATTTAATTACTTAATTTACTAAGTGATATAAATGGCAGGAATAATTTAAAACCTTTTCTTCATTTTAAAAGCAGTATATGAAACCGAACTGCATCAAAATATCTCATTTAACACGATTGCTAGATGGAAAATTATTCATTTGAGTGGAAAACAGTTATATTCAAATTCACGTTTCTATAGATGGAATTCTTGAACAGTACAAAGCAACAAAAATACAAATTCAAATTTCCTTTTTATTGAATGACAGTTAATTTAAATATTTCGTTATTTACGTATCAAACATTTAACCATTTTCACCAAAAATTATGCCACTATATGTTGCAAATTTTATTTTTTGTTTCAAATATGAAAGAAAAAAGTGGTTATCTTGTATGTATAAGAAAATGATAAAAACTTTTTACTTCAATTTATATTCCAATCATACATTTAAAACGTTGAAAATAAAAAATGTAAAACACCAAAACGCAAATACAATAAAAAATATAAAACGTGAATATGATAGCTAAACTGTATCATTTGGCACAGAATGCAAATAGCGACAGATTTTCTTTTTGCGGATACAGTTAACGGGATAAATACAAATATTTCATATATTATAAATAATTTTTGTCTTGGAATGTTTTATATCATTTTTTTTACCATACTTGTGGTACATAATGGCAGAAGTTTCAAATCAATATTTAATTAGGATTATGTTTGCTGAGTCACAAAACTCACCGAACCAATGATGTCTTAAAGAAAATTTTATGCATAAAATTTAAAATAATTGGATCAAAGTATTTATGAACATTGTTGCTGCATCATTACATAAATTTTCTTCATTAATAATCATCACTAATTCATATTTATCTTATTTATGAAATCGAAATACGAATTCTTAAATTTAAAGCTCAAATCCTCCCATAAAAACGAACAGCTTAAATGACCTCTGAAATTCAAAAAGGAAAACGGCGTGAAATAGAAATACAATTCAAATAAAAATGCAATTTATTCAAAATATCATATGGAAAAATCCTACAGTAAACGGAATGCATTTTTTTCTCCTCTTTCATTCCTCGTTCTATTTGAGTAAACTCAATAAATATGGAATTGAGCTGAAACAGTTTTTTCTTACCTCGCCAAGTTTACAGAGCGAGCGCTAAGTAGCCATCTTTAAACATTTCATTTAAAAGCAAAACACCGCATTAGCACGCATATTCGGTTTCCAACTGAAAACCGAAGTTATTAGGCGGGAAAACTCTGACAATCACGTGATGAATGGAAAGAAAAGGATCTCGGGATACCTTTTTTTCCCGCGTAAACCTTTCTTCCATATGAAAGCTATTGTCTTTGTAAAATTTGCGTAAATATTACTTCTCCATTCTCGCGTTTACCCATGATTTCCAAAAATACCTATTTTACGCTCCACTCAAATAACACAGTGCGAAAGGAGGATGGATTTTAAGCGTCAGAAAAACATTCGAAAAGGACGGGTAAAATCGAAAGCCCTTTTTTTTAAAGTGCTTCTTTGTTATCGTTGAGTATGGTTTGGAACCCAATGCATTGAGGGTTTGTTTGAGTACAGGAAATGCACGAATTCCGTTTCTCGCTTCGGGTTATCTTTTGTTTGTGGTATGAAACGAATTGGAAATATCTCAATCTGCAGAGATGAATGAGACAAATAAGATAAACAAAACTCTATTCAGATTCCTCAAAGATTTTTATAAAAGTCTCCGTTATTGTAGATAATTGCTTAATGTGCTTGTGCAGTTAAGTATAAGTGCTAGAAAATCAATCAAATCGTTTTTGTAGTGGGATTTCAAGCTTTTCAATGAAATATTCTTAAATATCCCATAAATTTATCTTCCTTATGCATTCAACATATATTGAATAAAAATACGGTTTTGAAAACGGATAATAAAAAAACATTAATTGGAATTTAATAGCTATGAAAGAATACTTTTAGAATAAATATCCCAAAATATATTTAGCCGATAGAAACAGAGTTAGCATTACTTTTATTTCATGGTAAATATTGAATTCCAGCCACAAATAGGAAACTCCCGAAAAGAAAAAAAAACAGTGAAACATAATAAAAGATACATTCAAATGGATTAAAATCTAAGAAGTATATTGATTTGAATTTATTTTAAAAAATTATAATGAATCTATTCGGATAAAAATGCTTATTAATATCTTATGAAATTATACAATTTATAAAAAACTAATAATTCTAAAATAAACGTTACACTAATATTTTACATGATATTCTGCTCTAATTATATTTCCTCTTTCAAAAATAACTTTATGAAACACCACGACAGTATTAATTAAAAGCATTAAAATGATATTTCAAAATTATTACTTTCTTTCCAATTATTATAGATGAATTCGGTCAAAGAAAGTAATATTTGTATGAAAATGAACGTATTTTACAGCTGTTGAATTTATTTTTAATTGTATTTTCATGCATATATTATTTTACATATGTGAATCATGTTAAAAGCATAATGCAGTATTAATTAATAACACATTTTTTTCAAATGTAAGTCAAACTTTTATTGCTTTTTTAGTTTCTTTTTGATATTATTAACGAATATTTATGTGCATTTAAAATATTTTTTAATAGAAAATTTTTAAATTTTGAAAATAAGTTTGTTGAAATTATTTTCAGGGTCAATAAATATAATAATTTGGTTTTAACTTGAATTTATAGTAATTTGCTGATTCAAGGTTAAGAACTGCTTATACTGCGGGAAAAAATTAGAAAGGCACTCATATTTTATAAATTATGCTTTAAATTTTATCGCAATTATATGTAAATTTTCTCTTTTTTTACTTATAAACTAATTTTTCTTTTATTTTCAGTGAATGTGTTTTATTTAACACTAAGAAAATATTATAAAATAGTACTTAAGGATTTTTAGTCTGTGAAAAAAGTAGGACACCTGCAAAAGTATTCTCATTATGGAATCTGTTGCAGTTTAATATGTCGAAAACAGTGTTCTTTCAAACTGTCCTTCTTTCAAAAGACATATTTTGTTGAAAAAATCCTCAATTTTTGTAGTTACAATGCCCAGGGGAAACCTTTAAATGAATTTCACAAAGGCCAAAGTGTGGTATGTAACGATGTGGGCAAAAGTGTAAGATAAATTGCAAAGCAGCTACACACATCATTCCAAACACTGTTTCTAACTTCTTGAAAAATCTGGAGTCAGAGGAAAGCAAAGATTGGCAGACCTAAAAAACTTATACTACATAATCAAAAAAAATCTATAAAGAGCTTAAAAAATGGTGGAAGCATTGGAAAGAACAAGACACATCTACAGTCACTCATGTAATCAGAAGAACACTTTACTATTACATAAAAATATTGGATACGCTCATATTCAAGAAAAGAAAGCATCGTCTTAAATGGAACGAAAGGCATATTGAGCAAAGGATACAATGTGTCAAAGAACACATATCTTGAAATTCATAATGGACTTCAGTTATTTTTTCTGATAAAAAAAAATTCTATTAAGGTGACCCAAATGATTGTCAATATTATTGGCATTGTCTGGGTACATAAGATGAAACTTATTCTATAAGACAGATAAGAGGAGGCTGTTTAATGGTTTGGATGTCTATTGACTACGTTGGAAAAACCAATCTAGGGATTCTGGAGGAAAGACAGAAACATACAGATTACTTTCATATTTTAAATTCAGAGCTTCTTTCCTATGGCGCTGAGTTTGATGAAGAAAGTTGGATAGTTCAACAGCATGGAGCATCGATTCATACGGTTAATGGCGGTAAAAATTGATTTGAAACAAATAATGTTCGGGTTTTGCCATAGTATAGACTGCTAAAAGTATAGACTTCAATATTGTTAAAAATATATGGTCAGTAACTGTTCAGCGTTTATACGTCAGAGGCAAGCAATATGAATCTTTGATCGAACTTCAAGATTTGAATTGTGTTTCGGACAATATCTGTCTACCCAAAATTGAAGACTTATCAATGGCAAATAGAGTCTTTGAAGTAGTTAAAGGAAATGACAGAAGAATTTCTTATCAACAGGTTGTTTATTTTCATTATTTAGAACTGACCTTCTTTTTTTACATAGTATGATGTGAATGGAATTAATTTTTAATCGTAATAAGCAAGTAGTTTTTTATTTCATGTTACAGATATAGTTATCTGATTTTAAATAAGTTTTTAAAAGTGCTGTAATGAAATTATTTTGTAAAAATTCAAATTTTTTCTCTTATTTGGAAAAAAAACCTAGTGTCTTTCTACTTTTTCCAGCAGTATATAAACCATAAAATACATTGCTAGTAATCACAACAAGTAATAACCAACACTTAACTGCAGAAAATATAAAGACAATCGAATTTGAATACAAAAGAGATTTTTAATGCCGAAAAGAGAACAGGATTTGTATTAATAAGGAATAAAAATTTTTAATTTAATGCTCATCAACTTAAAACTGAATACCCTATATATAGCGTATTCCTGGAGAAGTTATAATAATGTTAGTACGAAATGATGCTGCTCAGTTTTAGGTAGAAAAAATGCATCGTGAAAAATGGGCAAGTTCACACAATTTCCCATCCATTGCTCTGGAAATGAGTACAGTCAAAAAAGTGTTCTTTCAATGTTTTTTTGACTGTACTCATTTCCAGAAGGTGAATGAGAAAAGAAATGAAATGAAAAAAAAATTAAAACAAATGTGTTTCGTTTCTTGTGAGGCTGAATGTGAGGCTACAATGAATGGCAACACAACATGAATTGCGATAGCCATAAAGTTGAACAGCTCTAGAAATATTTGAGGAATGAATAATTTTATACATAACAGCAACTGTCCCCAAACTGCCATCCTGGAAAAAATATTCAGAAATTAGGCAGGGAAAAGTTACTAGGATAGTTTTTGTACAAACTATCCTTGTAACTTCCACATTTTTGAAGAACTTTGGAAGAAAGATATTTATGGATCTTGGTTTTGTTCAAACCAGGAAATATGAAATGTGCAAAACTGCGAATCTGCTTGTTACGAAATTGCGAATCTGACTTATAGATTTAACTCTTTTCAACAAATCTGCAATTGATCGTTTTGTCTTCAGGCTTGATGAATGTATTAAGATATGGGCAATTATTTTTGAATAAACTTGCTGTCAGTTTTCACTTGACAGCTCATATACATTAGAGACTTATTTTTCCGTACTTGTATGGATCAATAAAATTATTCTTAAAATCGAAGGTTTATAAAATAGAAAAAAATTAAGTGTTAGGACTAATTTTTTTTTTACCAAACTACCCTCCCGAAATAAAATATTAAGAGAAATGTTATTTAGTATACACAACATATAAAACACATAAAAAACAAATATCATATTGAAAAATAATTCTTAATTTCATTTCAGTGATGAAATGGCAAAATAATAAGTGATATTTTCTGCTTCAATACCATGTTTAAATTATGTTTTTCCATTTTTCTTAGATTTAGTAAAATATTTCAATGTCGTTTTTTTTCACAAAAAAGTAAATCCATCATGCTTCTCAGATGGTCACAGAACCATGTTCTTTTATCTTGTTTTAATGTATGAAAATTCTTTTTTATTTTTAATCATTTTGTTCTCGATCATTTAAGTATCTATTACTTCTTATGTAAAAATTTGTCTTTGTTTTAAGCCTATTCAGTGTACAGGACATACTGTGAAAAATTGTTATATATTTATTGATTCTAAAATAAACTTGAACAAAGAAAATCGCGACCCAAATAAAATTATTAAATTAACCCTTCTTTTTGCTCGAATTCTCATTACACTGATAATAAATTTCATATATTTTGTAAGTAGTCCTAAATTACATATAAAAAATGCATATCATAAGGGGAATATATATATATATATAAAGTCAAGAAATATAGAAAAATTCTATTCAAGATTTGCTATCTTTTTTAATGTTTTCACCCTAGTAAAATAGTTTGATTGAATTCTATAATAAAGCGTCGTACGTTGTGTATATATA
Source organism: Latrodectus hesperus (assembly GCA_037975125.1). Classification (NCBI taxonomy): domain Eukaryota; kingdom Metazoa; phylum Arthropoda; class Arachnida; order Araneae; family Theridiidae; genus Latrodectus; species Latrodectus hesperus. Next base: position 67,381,567 of record CM075858.1, read on the forward strand.
TATATATATATATATATATATATATATATATATATATATATATATATATATATATATATATATATATATATATATATATATATAACAAAGAGTTAATTACTGTCGTTGTTTAATTATTTTGAAATTATCTTTGAAAACTTGTGCAAAATTTATCTTTTTAAAATTTCAATGCAAATTTCTCCAGTTTGAATGATACATTTTTGAAACTTATTATAATTTCAGGCGATACCAAAGTAAAAATCTCCAACAATCAAATGCATTTAAGCACATATAAACATTCCAAAATGTGTAAAAAACGGTAATGTGTTTTTAAGTTCTTTAAGCAATTTCGAATAATTAAATACACTGTATTTCAAATGAAGATTAAGTTAAGAAAAGAACCGATTTTAACCTAATGCCTAATCACATTAATAGTATTTTTAATTTCATTTCTTAATAGTCCTGAAGAACATGTGTAATTAGATTTTTTATTGTGATATAATTTAGGCTTATGATATAATTATGAAGAAATTAATTCATAGAATTTTATGTTTTTAAGCATTAAAGAGTAGTTTCATAGGGAGATATTTAATTAACAAAAAAGAACAGGAAATTAGTTGAGTGCTATATTAGAGCAGACCTCATTAAATTGGAATGTAAGCAAGTTGCTCCACACAGTTACAGTTGTGGAAAGATTTTGCCTCACTTTCAGGGATTCATTTGGGGTGTAACCGGGAGGGGAAAAAAAAGGCTTAAAACATTTAAGGAGTTAAAACTGCGTTCTGAGAATGAGGCTAAAGTGAAAGAAGCAAAAAAAGACAAAATTAAAGAAATAGAATAAAGAAGACGCTATAGGTAAGAAGAACTGAGAATTTAAGCAGAGAATTATTCATCGCTGTCTTATGTAAATACAATTACTTAGCCACATTTGCATAATGCAAATGGCCAAGCGCTGAAGACGAAACAGAACTACTCAAAATAACAGCTGGTAAGCGAAGGGTATGAAAAAAATAAAATAAATGAAGTTGGAAATGGGAAAGAGAAAAAAAAGCAAAGTAAAAATCTCTTTCCCAAATTTACACAATACAGTCATTAGAACTGAACAAGTTTTGGCGCCATAGTCTAACCTCTTTAAATAGAACATAAGCTATTATGACAGAAGTAAGAAAAAATACAAGCACATTTCACAGTTACAAAGATTTTCGCGGAAATATATGACAAATTTTTGCTGCTTGATTTTTTTGTTATTTTTTTATGCAAGCGAAGGTTTTAATTAATTCAAGCTTATTAATGCAACTACATTCGTTTCAAAATTATATAACAGCATCGTTCAGACGATACGAAAAAAAAAACCGCCTGAAATAAAATGCTGTTTGCTAAGGACTTAATTTTGCACTAATTTACAGTTTTAATTGCATAAAGTAATGTTTTGAATTAATTTCTCTGGTTTTTATGGCTCTTTGTTCTGTGCTTTCATCTTGTATTTAGATAAAGTAGCGCCAAGAATTTAAAACCATTCGTCCAAGTAAAATATAAGCAGTCATATCAAGATTTCATTTTAAATCTGTAGCGATACTTTTCTTTTAAACTAATAAAGAAAAATTAAGTCCAAATAAATTAACCAAACAGTTTCAACACGCGCTTTCATTTTGGGGAATTATAGTTTCATTTTTCATTTCTATTGAAAGATATGAAGACATAATTCTTTAAAAAAATTAACATATTTTAATAAAGGAGTTCATTTTGCGAAAAGAACAAAAAAGTAGGATGAAAAGATAAGTATTAATTAGCAAAACTTACAATAGAAATATTTAAAACCGTAAAAAGCAAAAAAGAAATAATTTCTTATATGAAATTTTGTAGAGAATTAAATAAATGTGCTTCTTTTAACTACATTTCTTCTATTGAAATTAGAAGAAAAGAAGCCAGACATAGGAAGAGTTATTTGAATTTTTTGACGTTATCTTTTCTGAAACTTTATGTCTGCTTTCTTGGTAATCAACAAATAATCACCCATTCAAAGATAAATTTTAGTTTTTGTTTTGTTTTGAATGAAAAAAAGCGAATGATCATGATTCATTCATGAAATACAATAAAACAAAATTCATATTTTGCTAGTTTTCGGCTTACCTTTGAAAGAAAATCGAAATTAAAGTAGGTAAAAAAATCTACTAATTAATTCCCTGCTCCCCCCCCCCACAAACACAAATTCAAAACAAATATCAATCCTTCTTGAAAAGAATGGTTTTTCTATTAGAGTAGATCTGATTTCTTATTCAGTAGATCTCGAATAAAATCTTTTATTTCTTGATTTAATTAAAACATACATCTTTCGTCAATCAAACGAGCTCTTAATTAGAAACTGTGGCTATTTCTTTGCATTTAGGAGTTCACATAATTAACTTCTCTTTTGTAATTAAACATAAAAAGGATATAGTTTATTTTGATTTTTAGAAAATCGAATAAAAAACCTTAAAGGTACATCAGTTGCTTTGACAGAGAGAGAGAGAGAGAAATTGTGTTTCTCCAATTAAATAAAAAAATGGTATAAAAAATGGTTAAATATTTCAATTACTCTTCTTAATTGTAGAAATCAATTTTTGAGCATTTCAGACAAAAGAGATTTTTTAATGTATTTATGTATACTATTTAATGTTTAATTTGTATATAACGATTACTTGATTTTATCTTGATATTTCTATCATATACAATTGTAAATAATGATCATAAAATATTTACATGATATATCGTCAACCATTTTCGCCAAAAAAAAAAATTGTCGCAAATGTTGAAAATTTAAACCTGATATAACTTTGCCAAATCTTTATGTTTTCATATTTCAATACTTAAATCATAAATTTAAAATTTGAATACACTAAGTGAAAAAGATTATTGAACATAAGCTTATATTTTCAAAAAATATATAGTATGAATGCGATTGCTAAATTGCAATATTTAGCTGTAAATCATAATTTTGGCGATGTTTTTCTTTTCTCTCTCTCTCTCTTTTTATTATTTTTTTATCTTGTTGATGGGCCATTATATTACAGCCGAATACAATATAACTGAAAAATATTTTTCGCACATAAAATTCATGAATTAATTTTTATTAAAACTCTATCACGCAATAATTTCTACTGGTACATTTTAAGAAAAAATTAAAAAAGGTTAAAAAGCTTTATTCTAAAAGGAACAAGTTTCTGAAAATTTAATCTGAAGTAAAAATGCATCTTAGTGATAAACACGTCAGGATAGATTATATATTACTTTATTAAAAGGATTTTTTTATAAATTGATATAAATAACAAATTCTATAAGTAATTTCCACATTTTAATAAAACTTAAACTTTACTTATTCTTTTACATTTGATATTTAAACATATTTATGTAATAATTATTAATTTTGATACAATATAATTTCCATGATTCATTACATAATAAAATTAATTTTATTTTTGGCCTGTTTCTAGAGGACTATTGAAATTAGTCCATGTAGTTGAAGTCAATTTTCAAGACAATATATAGTTTATGTATTAGTATTAGCTTTTGTATTTAAATAAATATATAACGAAGAGTTTTATATATATGTATATACTCAAGAGAGAAAATTTACATATAAATTCTTCTCTTGAGCAGAAAGTAAAAATGGCACTTTTCCATTATACTCCTGTTTATGAACCTGAAGAAATAGCTTCGGTTCAACTGTTTGTAGGTTTGAATCTCACCTTATGCATTTTTTGTTAATTAGTTACTTCACTAATGCTTTCATTTTTCAAAATTCATTAAAGAACCTTTTTTAAAAAATAGAGATACTGTGAGTTAAATTTATTAAAATCCAAATATTTTTGTGAAATTAAAAGGATGAAATACCGAAATATAGAAATAATTTTTTAAAAAATGTACATCAATACACAAGTTTTTTTACATGTATTTTTTACAAATTCACATTGATCAAAAAATGTGGATTATTTGAAAATTAATTTTAACTAGGCATTCTAATCATCAAATGAACTTTCTGTAAAACAAATCTTTCTTCAAGTCGTTTTTCAAAATAATCAATAAATAATACACAAGTCAATGAAAGTATACAAATTTTTTTGTATGACAAAGGAAGTACGCCAAAATCTTTTCATTGTATGAAAAAAATGCATCAAAAGAATTATGCGACAAAAATGGCATATAACCTTTCTTTCGCATTTTACAGTTTATCTGGCAATCTGGGTTATTTATTTAGTTATGAAGATTAAGAATACTAAGGTCATTAAACAACATTAAATTTTGGCAACCTAGCTCATACGTCATTGCTGAGGAATTTACAAAATTTTATTTTAACTATGGGCATTTTCATAAAAAAATTTGTGACTAAAAGTTAGGTGAATATTCTTTTTTATAAAATTCCCAGTGTTTTGTAATTTTGTTCATGTATTTTATTAATCGAATTTAATTTTCTCACTTAGAAAAAAAAACTATGACATAGCAATTACGTCAGTTTGACGTCGTATTAAAAGAGCCAAAAAGTTCAAAAATGCACCAGATTACATGACATCTGCACCAAAGAATTTTATAGGAAGTATTTTAAAATAGTAAAATTCATGTGACTTTAACAAGCGGTCAAGAACGAATCAATGAAAGATAAAAAAAAATCTTTTAATTGTGTTACGGGACATTTTCTTATGTTCTCGTGCAATTTACCCTTACGCACTGTTGACAATGTGACGTCAAAATATGACGACATAACAAAACAGATCAGTGACATCAGTGAAAAGAGATCAATGACATAATGATTAGTGATACAAGAAACAGTAACATGGTTGTTAACATTCATGATATCTCAATGGCTTCGCAGTGAATTATAAGGCTTAATTAACTTGCTTAATTGACTATCTTATCATGGTGTTCAGAAATTTGTTCCATTTTTTTTAATGATTGAACATAATGAAAGCACATGAAGTCTAATTTGGCAGTTAGCTATAGTTTTTAAAGTGTGGTTTCACAGAATTATTACAGCACACATACTCCCTCAAATGGAATACAAACGCATTAGGCATCGAATGAAAGCCAGATCGAGTATAATTGAACCATCATATCGGTCATTAAAAAGAAGGAAATTCACCTTTGATTTAATTTTCTTTACTTATAACATTTATGAATATTAATAAGAGTAATTGTATCAGAGATCTTCAGAGCATAATTCCGGGATAGATCCCAGCAATTGTTTAACAATAGACATGAAAATTGAGTTTTAGTACAGTAACGCTGGTAAGCATAAAATAAAAAACAAAGCATAGAATAGAATATAAATAAAAATATGACGTATGAAATTTTTTATAAAGAAAATACTAAAATCAAAATAAAAGAAGTCTTTGCACTAGCTCAGTTAATTCAGTTGATCGAGTCTTGATATAAATTCCAATAGATATTTACAAATATACTTTTGTTGTTCTTTTCCTTCCTCGACAGATTACTAATTGCAAAAAAAAAAAAAAATCTATTAAAACTCTTTTAATACGGATTATAAAAAAGATGTAATCATGAATAAAATAAGTTTTAAAATATGTTTACTGTTAATACTTAAATAACTCGGGATGTCCTATTCTGATATCAGAGACAATACGAGAAACTGTTAAAGTTAGAGAGGGCAAGAATAAAAAAATTGATTGAAATTGGGTGACGTTAGCTCTCCATTTTGGTTTTTCTAACTCTGCACTGAGCTAGTGTTTGGACTAATAGTCAAGCTATAGCTTTTACTTAGTGATCAGATTAAGGATTCCAAACCAATTATTGAGAAGACTGTCACATCATATGACACGTGGGCTCAGTGCTAACAGTGTCAGTCATCCACATAGAAACATCATTTTCACTACAGTATTCTGAGTTAACCGATGACATTGTAAGACACCTGGATGAAAGACAATTGATATTGCGATGACATGGACACAGTCCTAACAGTTTCAATTCCACACATTGACTTATTTTTATACAGGCATCTGTGTTAGATCGTACCATCGCAAAAGCAACCGGCTGAAAGACAATTGCTATTGAGACATCCGTTACCTGAACTATGTACATTGATACTAACTACCGCTGAACATTTTTGAAAAGTATCGCGTTTCAAGAGATTGACTGTAATCGAATAGAATCAGTTCGTCTTCAATGGCGAATTCAGATTAATTTGGGCAGTGCTGACAATGTTGTGAGATTATGGAGGTCTCATGTTGAACGTTTTATTCCTTCTTTCATTGTACAGTAGCTCATCGCGTCCAAAATTAGTTTCAGGGGATGAGATGACACTCAGTCATCTCTAAAGATGATAGATGACAGCATGGAAACTCAGAACTCCGTCGTGACATTTTTCAGGCACATGTGTTGCCACTTCATGGTAAGGATCCTAGGAGTCGTTTTTCTGGATGACAATGCTCATCCATACGCAGTAAGGCTTTTACGTGACTGCCTTTGACAAATATTTACTCTTTTCTGGCCTGTTTTGCCACCAGATTTGTCATTAATCTGGCATGTCTGAGATGTTCAAGACGACAAGTTAAAAAGCCCACGAGTTTTGCCAAATTAGATGCACGCTTACAGAAACTATGGAAAGAGATGTCGTCGGAAACCAAATGATATTTATATACTTCAATGATATACATGATTTATATACCTCAATGTATATTTATACGTATGATGATGATGATGTCGTGTCCACGGAGTACGGGTAAACACACTAAATGTCCTCGAAGTTGTTGAAGACAGTTCTGGCTACCTCTACAGCATTAACTGTAAAAAGAAACTCAACACAGGATCCTCTATGCTGATGTAAAAAGCATTTATACGTATGATAGTATTATATGATGCATTCATGCAAAAAGTTGCCAAGTGGCTACTTAATCCTCCACACATTTTCCACAATAAATGATAATTTTAATTTCACTATGTAAATCATTTTCCTTCATCAACGTTATAATTATATGTTGCATTTCATGTTATTCTTACAATTCTTTCATTGTTAAAATTTTTATGGCTATGTGAGTTATAAATATCATTCATATATATATATATATATATATATATATATATATATATATATATATATATATATATATATATATATATATATATATATATATATTAACTTCATAAAAATAAATTGAACTACTTCATAATAAATTGAAGAATGATCACCGGTTAATTATAAGATTATTGTACCATTTCATAAAAAAATTAAATTACTTTCATGTTTGTTTCATCTTATGTTTCAAAGCTGGCATGAAAATTAATTAATATGTTTCCCAAATACTTTTTTTCTGAAAAGTTAGCATTTCTTAATAGCTTGAGGTGAAAAATTACATTTTTTTCATTTATTTCTCATTTTAAATTCATTGGATTTGAAAATAAAATGCAGTCGAATTGTGGAAAATTACTTCGATTTTATTTGAGAGAAACAAATGACAATTAAATTATTGCCATGATTACAAAACAGAAATTCCTCTTGTTGACTAAGTTTTACTTTCGAAACGTAATCAGCCTAAAGAAATACCTTTTCAGAAAAAACAATATTTCCAATTAACATTTTAATGGCTTCATTATTCTAAAATAAAATTGTTTTGTTATTTAATTAGAAATTCTTTTACGATTTGTGTCTTTCTATTTGTGTATACTAATAAAAATACCAATATTTTCATTATTTTATGTATTTCAAATACGGCAAATTAAAATAACTTTTATAAACAGAAAGAAAAAAATAAAAATTTATTACACAAATTAGAGAGAGAGAGTCTGTAAATAATTTTAATTTTTTCAAAGCTATTGTTATACAAAAAATAACAATTTATTTTTTGTTATCGTACGAAAAAGGAATGCATACTTTATTTTTTAAAAACATATATTTATAGCAAGAAAATAATTATTTTTTGGGATAAATACATATTTGAAAAAAGTAAAGTATGTATATTACTTTTTTGTACGATTATATTTTACATAATATTTTTTTGAGATTTTATAAATTAATCTATTTTTCAAAAACAATCAAACTTTTTACAATGAAATATACTGCATTTATATGGTATACACGTTACTGTATACAAACATAATATATGTTGTTATTTTTATCAAATATCTTATCGAAATTTTGGTATAGTTCTGGTAAAATGTTTTTATCTTTGACAGAAATTTAACTGTAAATATTTTTAATTTTTAACCTAAACTATTAAAAACTAAAAATACTTACAATTAAACATTTTTAATTTTTAACACTTTGTAATAAAGATATATTATGAAAAATCAAACTTTACTTTTTTTTGCAACAATATTTCAGATTTTTAAAAAAATATTTTTACGGGATTTTACAACTTTATTTTTTGAAAAGTTTTAATCAGATTTACTGCAATGAAATTTACTTTTATTTAATGATAGTGTGTATAAATATGCTATACATTATTATTAACAAATTTCTCATCGAAATTTTAATAAAATTTCTAAAAACTTTTTAATTTAAAAATAGTTCAAATATGATGGATGATATGTAATATTTAAAGTATTTTATGGAGGATTTAGATTATCTTTTATATCAAACCTATTTAAAAGGGGTCCATAAATTTTACGGACTTTACAATTAACATTTTGTAAATGCTAAAACTACTTAATAATTTTTAGTAATAAAGAGCATTTAAATACGATGATAGATATGATATCAGTCAGCTTTTAAATAAAATTCATTCAAGTGTCAAGCTGGTGTAGGAGAATTTTGATCTGTAGTATTTTGTTAACATAATATGTTTCTCTATCATACATATTTATTGAAAAATAAATATAAGTACATCAGAGACGATGAGGAAACCTTAGTAATTTATCACAGTAATTACACAATTCAAACAGTAATTATTGTAATATAATATAGTATCAATAGAGTAATTCTAGTAATGAGTTATAAATTAAAAAGACCGAAATTAATAATACATAAATACAATAAGACCGAAAACAATATTATCTGTTTAAATGTTTATCAATAAAATTTTATTTTTAAAAAAATGAGTAATAAAAAAGAATTTTAAATATACATAGGATATTATGAATATGAATATATCCTATGAATAAAATACATAGGATATTATGAAAAATTTACGTGATTTTGTACATCAAAACTATTTAAGTTTCAAGCTGCTGTGTTGGAACCCTGAGCTGTACTATTTGATTAACGCTGACCGATTAGCTGAGTGGTTAGCGTTCCTGACTCCTGAGCTGTGGGTCCCGGGTTCGAATCCCGGTTAGGGCACGGATGTTTCTTTCCTTCTCTGTTTTGTGTTTCTCTGTCCTTTCTTCTGTGATGTTGTATGAATGTGGCCCGCCCTATAAACGGGTTTGTGGTGGTATGGCGCGGGTAACGCTACTCGCCTCCGTGACTTGGTTCACAGGTGGCCGCTGGGTAACGATAAATGAGTAGCAGTTTCTGCCCTTGTTGTGGCATAGGGTTCAGTCACCCTTGTGGGCCCTCCATTGGATAAAAAAACTATTTGATTAACAAAATATGTTTCTCCATCACATATATTTATTTAAAAATAAATATAGATAGATCAGGACGTAGCAATTAGTCAGAGTAGGACAGTATAACACAATTCTGAGAATAACCCTTATAATATTATATCAATGAGTTATAAATTTAGATAAATAAATACAATAAGATAGAAATTAATATTACATGTTTATTAATAAGTTGCTATGCTTAAAGAATGGAATTTTTATTTTAATATAAATATGTATTTATATATTTTATACAATTAGTATAATAATACCTAAATAACTAAATCTGAATACAAAAGAACTAAATTTGAATGGTGTTAACAACAAATTGCTGATCTTCATAATAATCAATTGAAATAGTTTTCATCTTGTTTCAAAGATGATGTGTAATTTCAACAGATATATTTTAGATTCGAAAATAGATTTTCAGACAGTTTTATCAGTTTGGTTCTTGTAATTGATATTTTAAAACATATTCAAGAATAATTCTGGAGCGCTTGATAGTAGTGAGTTTCTATCAAAATTGTTAATAAATTTCCATCAAAAGTAGTAAAAAGTCTACATAAATTAAATGGATCCTTAAAGAAACTGTTCTGCGAGTGCTAAAATTATCTAGTTAATATTTTTATATGTGGGACTATGATGGCTTGTTTGGAAATGGTTTCCCCAAAGATCATGAATTTTTATCTAGAAATTGACCACAATTAGATAAATGATGTTAAAGGATATTAAAGCGCTATTACTTAAAAATCTCAAATAGAGTGATAGAAAGCTTTCAATTACTTAGTAATTCACAATTAGATTTTACTTTCCTGACTTTTTTTTGTCGTCCTTTATGAATTAGTGAGCAAATTAAAAATTAAAAATAATATATATATATATATATAATTATTTTTAATTTTTAAATTGCTCACTAATTCATAAAGGACGTTAAACAAACAGTCCTTTTTCATTGGATAGTGAGGGGGGACTGTTTTCCGATGAAGTGGAACTCATTAAAGCACTCATTAAAGTCCACATCTTTTTCATGCTCGCTTCAGAGCGTATACATTTCCAGACTGAACTCTTGACAAGGGTGTGTTAAAAGTTAGATATTCCTGAATTCACTAAACAGATGGTTCTTGAGACAATACATGACATCCCTCACTCGGCATTGAATATGTACGCTGATGGTAGCAGTGAAACCGGTGACATTTCTGGAAGTAGAGAGCATATCGAGACACCTAATAACACAATTGATCTTGATTTTAGAAATACTGAACTTGTGGCAATTTACAAGGGACTACATTTTATATTCACGACCTTTGAACTTGTCTTCAAGGATATTTGGATTTTATCGGACAGTCGTGCCTCTATACAGCACCTCTCTCTTTGGATGACTGTTGGGGATATGACGACCCTGGATATACTAGAACTTTTGAATCAGCTTGCTAAAAGACATTTTATACACTTTCAATGGGTCCCCTCCCGTGTTGGAATGAATGGTAATGAGATTGCCGATAATTTGGCCAAGACTCCCTGTGCTAATAACCTGCATGGCAATGCTAAATTAACCTATTCTGAAATTTCCTCAATCAAAAGGAAGGAATTAAGTACTCTTTGGAGAGCTCCTCCTGCTCACCCATGGTACTTTGGCAAAAGACCTCGTTTGTGCCACAAGCTCAATATATCAAGCCAACAGCAGACGGGTCCCTCACGCTTTCTGAGCTGCCATATCAAATCACTTACCTACTAGGGCGAGAGACTTTTTTCAGAGTGTCATTGGTGTGGGGCTGTTCAAGGTCCCCCCGATCATATTCTTATTTGTCTAAATTTTAAAGTTTTTAGGGGATCCGATTTTATTTTTGGACCTTCTGAGCATTTTTGGTTTTATGGAGGTGGTGTAGCTTAGCTACATCATCTATAATTAGAAACAACAACATGCATTTTAAAACAAGGAAATTTCGATTCTTTTGACTTTTAAAACTGTTTAAAAAATATAATTTTGTTATATTTACTCATTACATTGTTCTAAGAATCAACGTTAATAATATTTCGTTTTTTTAAATATAATGATTATGATTGTACATGAAAATTATTTTACATTCCTCACCATATGCTTGATACCGTGTAAATGAATAAGCTGATTTTCAAACTAAAATAATAAAATGTTCTTTTCATTCTTAACTTTATAGCAATATTTCAAGTTTTCATTTCTTGTTTAGTAATGAGGGTATTTTCTTTACTCAAAATCTATGCATATTTTAAATTGGATCAAAATATCTAAACTTATTAAAAAAGATCCATCTTTATTTTTGTAACATGTACATAATATTTATATCGTAATTCAAAAACTATAATAAATACGCATAAATTTGAAACTGCTTAAATGAATTTTCATAATTCTTTGAATTTATAAAGTTTCAAATCTTCATGAAATAGATTTTCAGATATTTAAAAATAAGTAAAAATTTTATTTTACTGTATATATACTTAGCACAAAATAAATACAAAAACATTCTCTTAGAATGCTTTATTATTTTTTCACCTATTTTAAGAGATTTATCTAGAAACAAATTTTCTCCAATTTACATTGGTATAAAAAATATTCGACAGATTTTTCTTTAAAATACTATTCTTAAGTTCGATACAAGCCCTGAATCAGGCAGAGAGCTGCCTATTTTCTACTTTGGCTGAAATTCATTTATTTTTTTTTTATGTATGGAGGAGTATTAAAATCTTTGTTAGAACCAAAAGAAAAAGTATAATAAAATATAAAGCACATGCGTTTAATTTTAAAGATGTTTTCCATTTTGCAATCTTAAAGGGTTAAGTCGTTTTTTATTTCAAAATTGTTCAACCCATTAAAAATACAAAATTAAAAAAACAAAACTACATAATCCCAACATTTGCCTTATTTATATGCATTTTGGGAATTCAAAATGTGTGGCATCCAGTAACACATCGGAGCATTTCGGAATAAAACCATAGTTACTATAGAATAACTGGAAAGAAATCTATATCATTCTTATGTGTCGGGTGATGGTTGTGAGTTCCTCAAATCGCTATGTTCTAACATATTTGGTTATGATAAATTCTTGCTAGAAGCAGAGTATGATAGTGGCTTTCAGATGTCAAGCTACTCGGGAATCGGAGCAAATTTTTGGATGCATCTGATGGAACAAAACCAATGTTGACTTTTGTCACCAAGTTTATTTTCGCTAACAGCCATATGTACTAAAAGATACAAAAGAGAAAAATTTGAATTTCTTTAATATAGGACCTAATTTTTTTTGGCTTTCTATTTGTTTCCAAATTTGAATGTTTACTGAGTAACAACAACATGTTTCCTCGAATAGATTGAAGTGTTCTTACCATATTCATTTCATTTGCTTATTTAATCAAATTATGATGCTTTAACTCCGTGTACTTGGTCTGTAATAAATAATCCAACACCATGAAGCTCCTGTGACGTTTTTTAAAATAATAATCCAAATGTCATATCTTTTTAGACGGATTTCTTATGAATAGTTAATGGTTAAGGCCTCTTTCACACTAGACGACTTTTATCGTACGATAAAAAAATCGTCCAAAATTTTATGTGAGAAGTTATTAAAAAACCACACAATAGACTGCTCTCTTTCACACTGAACGGAAAACGATATTGTGTGACCAGTCTCTATTGTGTGGTTTTTTAATAACTTCTCACATAAAATTTCGGATGATTTTTTTATCGTACGATAAAAGTCGTTTAGTGTGAAAGAGGTCTAAGGGGTCACAGTGGTATAAGAGGTAATGAATTAGCTGATAAACTTGCTAAATCGGCAGGAACATCATCATCATACAAGACAGTAAACATACCATATCTAATATCCTACCTTAAAAGACAAATCAGAAATATTAAAATAGCTGGCAATTCCAATGGTCCAATGCAACACAAGGCAGGCAGCTATTCTCATTAATATCCAGAGGATATTAATGAGAATAGCTCTAAATATCCTCTAAAAATAACTGATTTGACATCCTACCTCCACAGTAAAGTACAAGAACTCTGTCTAGACATTATTTCTCCTCCTTCGATATTAGATTACTCAAAAGATGAAGATGACAAATCATAAGAACATTTAATGGATAAACAACGAGATTCTTAGTAATGAACTGTAAACATTTTCTTTTTTATTTTATAAACTTCCACTTTATATGTTAACCTTTTTGCTAAAAATATATACTCTTATTATGAAGGCTTCTGTTTTCAAATCATGATTTTACCTTCATTATGTAAATATTTAAAACTAATCATACTGTCTAAACTTGTAAAATTACTATCGAAAATGAAGTGTGACTTGACTCCTATTCTGCGCTGGGAGTCACTGACTTGACAATCTCTCTCTATAATTATATCAATCCAAAATTAATAGATTGGAGTTGTGATGGGAGAAAAAAACCTGCTAATTAATTGGTACAGCTCAGGGCTCCCAAACTATCTTGTATGAATAGTAAACTGTGTTCACGTGTAGTAAGGAAAGAAAATCAGAAAAAAGCAAAGCTCTCACTCACATATACATATATTCAGCAAATAGAAGCGAAGCACGCATTTTTGGTTAGCCAGTAATGGTTGGAATCGAATATTAAAACGTCTACATCAAAAAGAATACTCCATCTACAGGATAAAAGCAGGTCTTCATTTTAATTATAATATTTGATTTCTTTTAGTGTATAACTTAATCTAATAATCTTTTCATATATAGTGAGTGTATTCAAATATTGTAAAAGAAGAGAGAGACTTGAAACTAAGACATACCATATCATAACATACCATTATCTTCTGATAACCGTGTCAAAATCTGGCCTTAATAAATCATTACAAAATTCTCGAAGTTTGTGAGAATGAGAATTAATTCTCAAACATATATTAAATATATCCCACAATTATAATATATAAATATCAATATATATTTATGTATTGATATATAAATATTCCTAATATGTTAAAATATTTATCATAAAAGGAAAGGAATTTAAAGTATAAAAATTGTGTGTGTGCATAATATTTTTAATAATTTAATAAAAGGAAAATATACCAAATTTTGAATTTTTAGTACTTTAAAAAATATTCAATTATTTAAAACATAATAATTTTAGAGAGAAAATAACTGACAATATTATGGAAAGAATGTATAAAATGATACACTTACGTTAATATAAACACACTAACATTAATAAATACACTTACATTAATACATAGCTATATTTAATAGGAAAACTGAGAACTAATAAAATAATTTATTATTATAGAGTTCTAAGGACTTACTTTTAGAGAAAAGTTGTGAATATAATTTATAAGTGTGTACAACAATGGAATAAATTGACTACGTATACTTTGTTTGTGCTAACTTTTTTGTATACTTAAAAATTAATAAAAATATTGTAAATTAAAATGAACTATCATTATGAACATATCAATTTTTATAACGTTTTATATGATAATATTCTAGCGATTGTGTATTGAATGTACTGAACTTGTCTGATGTCATTTTATGTTAACTTTAGGTATTGAACATAAGTATAAGTATGTGAATATAGTGTACATAAACTATGCTGTTTACCCAATGACATTAGCGTAAAGTTAAATTCGGTAAGAAAAATGCGCTCTCTTAGAATAAAAACATCCTAAGGCTGTTTTTATTCTTATTTGAGAAGCCTAATGAGCTTTTATTAAAAGCATTTTAAAAATTCGCCAGCAGTGCGATGTCGGTGTATCTCGCATATTTTACAAGGCGGATTTTTTCGCGAAAAAAGAAGCCCCCTTTTTTTTAATAGCCTATCCATTGCTAAAACCAAGTGTCATTAAGGAAGTACATCCATTTTTCCTGATGAATATGTTACTTTATTGCTCAGAGCAGAATACCTGAAAAATATTTCAGTCTTCTTCCCATCAAACTTTTTACTTGTTTCGATTTTTTCCCGAACATGCTTGGATTACAGAAGAGTAATTAAAGCCGTATCTGTTGCCAGGTTTTGAAACCGAAACTTGCGCCTTTTTTTTTCTCCACTTGGAATGGGAAAGACAGCAGACGATAGCTAATATCTGAGACAAATGACATGAATTATGCATGAGTTTTTTGGCAACACCACAACCCCCGTCAAAACTTTCACTATTTAAAAACCTTTTCTCTCTGGCAATCT
Organism: Latrodectus hesperus; assembly: GCA_037975125.1. NCBI lineage: Eukaryota > Metazoa > Arthropoda > Arachnida > Araneae > Theridiidae > Latrodectus > Latrodectus hesperus. The sequence continues at coordinate 67,397,221 of CM075858.1, forward strand.
CAGCGTAAAAGAAGTCGCAATAATAATAAACATAAAAATAAAAGTGAAATAATGAAAAAAAATGTTTCTTAATTAAGCAAGACCGCAAATGAGAAATCTATGGAAACATTAAGGTAATAAGGTTGCCTCGCTTGTGACTCTTTTCGAATCTTTTGCCTCTCTCCTTTTTTTCATTTTTGCCCCCTTTAACGTTGAATTTTTTAATGAATACGCCTTCTAAGTAAAAAGGTTATTAGAAAAAGAGAGAAAAACATTGGTAATTATTACTTCGAGACCGTCTTATTAGATTTCTCCTTAGTTTTTGCGCATTATGAGAATATTGCGTAAATCCTACGCCTCAAGTTCGAATGTCAAGATACGGGATCAGGCAAACGTAAACTTGAAATGTTGAGACAGAGAAGCAGTGTTAATTCCCAGTTTTTTTTTCTTTCTTTTTGTTCCCTTCTATTGGCTGTGTAAGAAATAATAATGTGATTTCTTAATGAGAGTACACGTTAAACTACAATTTATTTAGGAGAATATAAACCAGGCAACTTGAATATTTTTATGACAAAGCAATTTTCAGAAGTTTAATAATTGCATTTCTCGGAAATTTCAGTTTTGCATATTAACAAAAATTAAAAATAAAACTGAAAAATGTGACTTTTTATAGTAATTAAAAAGTCACTTTTTAATAAATAAGTATGCATCTTAAAATTACATTCATCTATTGGATTTTTTTAACAAGAATATAAATTCATTTTGCATCATGAAATTATTAGACAATAATAAAATAGTTCATTAATATGTAATTAATTACATATTATAAATTGATTATTAATAATTAATTTATATTATAATCTCATTAATATATTGTATTACATGGTAAGCAACTTTTCACCACCCAAGTGTAGATTGTTATGAAATATTGTATACAAATATTCAATGAAACAATAAAATATAATATTTTATACCAATTGTAAAAAGTAGTTTCGCAATTTTATGAGGAAGCAAATATATAGTTTTAAAACTTGAGGCTTTTTTAGAATTTCTTATAAAAATATAAATTAAATTTATTTTGTATTATTAAATTATTAGATTTTTTTATTTGGGAAAACAAAAATATCTCCCGGTGCACCAAGGAATACCACACAAGGCCCGAAGGTACAACAAATGTACTACATAACAAGTCAAAATAAATCATGAGAGGAAAAAAATAATAACAAAAGAAGGCAGAGAGAAAAAAGAGATATAAAAATAAAAAAGGAGTTAGATAACAGCATGGATAAATTTTTTAAAAAATACAACATTTTCTTTCTTCACTAGGTCCACCAAAGTTGGTGGCCACGTGTTATTTAAGTCTTTCCGAAGCTCGTTCCTTTCTCGTGAAACAGATGGGCATTCAAGAAGAATGTAAGAAGGGTTGTCAATCCTGGAGTTGCACATGCACATGTCATTGTTTTTAATGTGGAAACCGCGTAGATTGAATTTTCCATGTTCAGTGAGGAATTGCGTAATTTTGATGTCAGTGTAGAACCAATGGTTCTTAATTCTGGAGGGAACTGAAGGGAAAAATTATTAGATTGTAATATAAAATAATTCATTAATATATTATAAATTATATATTATAAATATTTAAATATACATTAATAAATGTGATTTATATTATGCTCACATTAATATATTTTATTACATATGAAATCATTTTGCACCATCCATTATTGGATATTATGAAATATTTTATGTAACTATGTAACTGAAAAACTTCTGTGTGTACCTATTAGTTATGTAACAAAAATTAAGATTTTCAAATTTTTGTGCTGTTAGCAAATAGAAATTTATTTCATAAAATATTATATTAAATTTTATTAATATTATTTTTTATATTTTAAAGAGCAATATATGATAAAAAATTAGTATAAAAATAATTTAAACCATTTGAAAATTAATCCTTTATATGATGTAAAATTAAATTAATTATAATGACACTAATATAAATCTAGATCAATATAGCTCCTAGTTTTTCAGTACCCTGAAAAACTAAGAACTATTAAGCTAGTTTTATAATAATTTTCTCACTGAGAATGCCATATTGGGGAAAGGAATTCAGTAGTTATTTTCCTTGATAGACTTTAGTTCAAATGTTCATAAGTTCCATTTTCACACCTTGGGTATGAAATTTCACAGTAGTTCAGAATTCCATTTTAAACCAAAAAGTGATAGAAAATGATGATCAAATAGCTTTTGTCAAATTGTTATCAAACATCCCTTTTGAGTTCCTGCGTTCATTTAAATTTATCATGAATTAAATGTTGTGCCCGAAATTAAATTGAATTAACATATTTGAATATTAGCTAAATTTAATTTCGAAATATAATTTTTATTTTGGGAAAAAAAAAATTAAACACTCTTTAACAACAGGAAATGTCTTGCAATGAAAAATAACATGCATTCTCTTTATAATTTCTTGACATCTTTATTCTTTGGGCGACAAATAGGTTATAGTGGCAATGTCCTCCAAGTTAAATGATGTCTAGGAGTGGTAAAATTTAAGTCTGAGAAACTTCTGTGGTTAGAACTTTTTATTAAATTATAATACCACTCACTTTCAATTCGACGATATCAAACTCACTGGAATTTCCTCTGTACAAGTTGTCATCAATTATGCTACATGCAGTGTCAAAATAAGAAGTAATCCTAGCATTGGGAAAAAAAATTCTTAATAAAATTTCTTGACTCACTTTTAATATAAAATTTACCTTTTATTAGATTAAGTAATTGAATGTAAACTTCCATCTAATTTTGTCTGAAAAAGTAATCACATTGTTTAGTATAAAACACATTTTAACTTGTGAACAACTTACTCAAGTTTGGAATAAGTATAAGAAATGTATTGAGAAGTTGAAATTTCTTTCCTTTCTTGTCATTTTAAATACTTTCAGACTTCATAGTTCAGACTGCTGTTGCAAATCAACTCCGTTAGAGCTCGAGGCATAATTTTTAACGATATAAAGAATGTTTATTAATCTGTCCTTAAAATATTTCTGCCTCATTTAGAAAATCTTCCTTCTGAAATAAGAAGACGAGTTTCGCTTCAGCAAGCGCACACACTGCAAAAGAATTTTAAAAATTGTAATTTATATTTAAAACATCTTACAAATAAGTGGGTGCCGCGTATCAATGCTTCTGAAACTCAGCAAGCAAATCAAAATCTCCATCGCAGCACACAGCCCTATCGCTCCTCCCGGGGCAAGACGGATGAGGATTTAAGCGATTTGCAAATATCCAGGGAAGGACTGACAGTTCCCGGATGATTAATGAGAATCCGGGAGGTCCCTGTTGCTCTTTCTCTCACTTTTCTACTTTCTTTCACTCCTGCGTGTCGAACAGAGCTAGTAGGGGGTGTCGTCTTGGGGGAGGGGTGAGGAAGATCCCCTGTAGCTCCGATGCGGAAGATTTCTGAAGCAGCAGTGGATATTTCGCTGTCACTCATCGCAAATATTATTTCAAAATTAAGTGGGTAGTTCTGCACCACATGCGAATGGAGAAGATAAGAATGATACAGTGGACCCTCGTTTTTACGAACTTCTAATTTACGAACATTCACGATTTTGTGAACTTGTGACTGATCGCCTAGTATGCCTCCTTTAAGCTTAATTAATAATTTGGAGTTATACAATTGTGAATGGAGGAGATAAGAATCATTAATAGACATTTCTTTTACGAATTTCTAATTTACGGACACTCATAATTTTATGAACTACTGGCTGGTCACTATTGCAGTCTTACAGAAACAATTGTAATTTTACACTTATGTCATTAGGAATGGGGAAGATAAGAATGATACAAGAGATCCTCGTTTTCACAAACTTCTAATTTAGTATTACTAATCATTTTGTTAGCTAATCACTTATCACTACAGTAATCTTATAGGCTTAGTAATAATTTTGAGTTATAAAATTAAAAATGATAGATATAATTAAATTATACAGATGCTCATTTTATTAACTACTATTTTATGAACACTAGCGATTTTGTGAACTAGTGACTGGTCAATAAAAGGGCCCTATAGGCACTATTGTAATTTTGAAATAATGTAATTATGAATGTAGATGATAAGAATAATATAAATAAAAGCTCGTTCTTACGAACTTCTAATTTAAAAAAATACTTCTCATTTTGTGAAATAATGGTTAATCACTAATATGGTATGATAGGCAGAATTGTAAATTTTAATTCTCATTTGCAAACTAAAATTTAAAAAAAAAATTTTTTACGAACATATTTTTATACGTTTTTCATTTCCCTATTTCTTCTTAATGATTCCTTCTGTTTATTGATTTGACTTTTAATTTTATATCTGAAAAACATAGATTGAAATTTTTATCGGAGAATCATTAAGTTGCTCTAATTGTGGATAATTGTGCCTCTGTCTTTAAAGACCTTCAACATTCGAAGCAATTCGAAAGGAACTTCACTTTTATTACCTAACTTTTTATGTACATTATGTCATAAATCAGAGTATAATGAAAAATTTCTAACTTAAATATAGTATTTTTGCAAAGAATTCTCATGGATATAGAAATTAAATGATTTTAGAAAATTATTATTCTCGGTTTAGTGTAAGGATGTTAAATGATGCGTGCAATGATGTTAAAAGGTAATATCCAGAGCGTTTGGATACGTACGCTATATTAAAGACACAACTGTAAATGAAAAACGTTGTTTGCTTGACGATTTAAATCAAGACTTGTAATTCATACATGAACCCTGACAATAAAAACCTATCCCTAATAAGATGAACGAAATTTTTTCTAGGATTTTTGGAATGTGGAATTGAATGTAATTTGTACAGAAACATCACAGGATGAAATTATTGTAAACATAATGAGAGAAAATGAAAAAAAGAAAATGATTATGAAGGTATTGAACTAGAAGAAAATGAGATGATACAACTATCGACTGCAAAACAAATAGATAAATGGCTCATGACTGATATACTTTTTTTAGTACAATACTTTTTTTTCATTCCGTTTCAATTCAATTCAATCAATTCATTTCAATTCCTTCAAAATCAATAATTTTAGTACAATTTACAATAAAATGCGTTTTATGTAGAAAAAATGTGGAAATGTGTTTTTAGCCACTTCCCTTAAGATTAGCAAAATGAAGCATTGTTTGCGGCAGGCAGTGATTGGGAAGGTGACCACATTCTGCCTCACTGGATTGCGTGGGTTGGGGACGTGTCAACGTTAATCTGTTACTTCCAATGTCCTTTCTCTGGTGTAGGGTGGATGTGAAGAGGAAACTGGCAGCTCAGATGTGACCTCGTCACCTGACCATGGTTTGTTGTTGTTGCTTATCCTCCATGTCTGACGGAGTCAGACTAGATCCACGAGTTCGTTGACTGTAAGGAAGTCGAAGACTAAAAGAGGATTGCTAAAGAGATCCTCCCTAGAGAGACCCATGCAATCCAAAAGATGCTCAGGAGAAGCCTGATGATTTTGGCACTTGGTGCAGGTGACGAAAGTTTTCCTGCCCTCGTTGAAAGTGAGGCACTTAATATGACCGCTAGCAAGTCTTGAGAGAACAGTCCGGGTACGTCTGTCACACGGGAGGTCAAGGGACAAACCCGGTTTTGATCCCTTGTACCAATTATGGGTGGGGGGTGTTTTCCACTCCTCCGAGATTTTTGATTTTTCCCGGGAGTATAACTCCAGAAAAGTAAGTGTGGAAGAGGGAGTATTTGAAATCCTGCAACCCTCCTTAGCAAGATTATCGGCCATTTCATTCCCGTGGAGATTCACATGTGAAGGTATCCATTGCAAGTGAACATCATGATTAAGTGAAATGAGTTTTAATTTAAGCAGGATAGAGTTGCTGAGACCATGGTTTAAAATTACGAGGTCCCAGGTGACAAGCGAATATTCCAAATCCTTTAACCATAAGGTATAGTCCAGGGCTCGATTGCAGCGCTTTGTATTTATTGATAAAAAGAGAGAAGTTTTCACTGAAAAAATTAACTTAAAAATTTTACAATCATAATCTTCTATTTTATGAACATTCCATCTTCAGAACTATTTTAGTTTAGTTGCCTAAGTTCGCATAAAAATGAACGTTAACTGCATGAAAGTAGTATATCAATCTCTGGAAAGTAGTTTGGTTTTTGTTTTTATTTAACTGACATATGGAATACATATTTCTTTGCCACTAAAGAATGAAAAAAATAATAATTTCGAAATGTTATAAATGGCTGTAAGAAAACTGATTTTTGTACTGAATGTTAATCTTTGTTACGTTTGTTGATGATGATATTCTGTGAAGAGTAAAATTTTACGAAAGCGAAACCGGAAAATTAATTTCGTGAATTTTTGATGAAAAGGAAAAAAATTCAAATGGAACACAAAAATCGATTAAAGTCACAAAATGTGAAATTTTTTTGCATTTAGCTTTTAAGTGAAAACTTCTAAAGGGTGATATAGATATCAAAAAAAAAACTGAAAAAATATTTAATGTTGACTATTTTTAGTGGAAAAAATATATAGAAAGAAGGTCATGGAAGGTACAAAAAGCGTTACTTCTTCAATAAGAAAATTTAAAATTTTGAAGTGTAACATTTTTTATTTTCTTACCTTGGGAGTTCAAAAAGATTCGTAGCTAAGCAATACATAAAATGGTCATTACTAAGGAAATAATTTAACGAAATAAAAAAACACGTACAATCATTAGATATATTTAGGTAAACTTAATGTATCTAATGATAATATTCACAATTTTATATGCACCTATAAAATTGTGAATACAATCATTAAATACATTCAGTAAGTTTATCTGGTTCTTCACAAAAAATAAAAGTACTAGAAGATTAAATAGTATGCATGGATGATATTTTGTCCTTTTTACTATTTGATAAAATATCTACTTTTGTCAATGTTTACAATTATTTGAACAGAGTTATTTTCTTATGAAAATATTCAACTTCTCATCTACAGAACACTTTAAAAAAAGTATTTCTTCTTCGGAATGGAAAGTTCTGAGCTCAATACCAGCTACTACTGAACAAGAGAAATGTTTCTCGTCTGTTACGCGAATGAATTTCCTCCATATGCTACTTTATCTTCATGTAATTTTATTTTTGAATGAAAAGAAGCTAACTGCATGTATTTAATGAGTGTACTCATACCATTTCACGCCTACGCGCTTGTTCGTCAAGATGAAGACGGTGACAGCAGGTAATGAGCATTTTATTGCCTTGTGGTTGTTGTATGGATTTTAATGCTCACCGAATAAATCCGTTTCCGGAAGAACTTTTCAAAAGTAGTACACCGTATCGACAGATCACAATAGAAGAAATTCGGAATATTTGCAAGCACCCACCCGCTATACAATCAGAAGACAGAAACGCACCGTCTAACAGTAGCTGAGATCGAACTGAGGACTTTTCACTTTACAAACTCTGTACTGTTTTTTCCCGGTTTTTGCTCAGAATTATTGTTTATTATAATTGAAAAATCCTTCCGGAAAGCACGAAAAGTGATGGAGGATGGAATGTCTTTAAACGATCCCCGCTTTTCAAATCACTTACAATCTGTGAGTTCACCATGGCCTGGTGATAGTTTAGCACTCTTCAGAGTAAAAAAGCTGAAGTTTGATTCCAACCACTATTTAACTATAGGAGTTGAATGCTACGCTTCTGACTTCTGCATGGACATCTATTAATGTGGGTACTTGGGAGATTTCCAGGATTCCTCCCTACCCACACGTGAATATTGTTGACTATCCAGGAAACGACCTCATAGGAAGAGTAATGTAGGCAGTGGATGGTAAAATGCTAAGAATAAAATATATATGTAAATTAAATGTATGATTATTGAGATTGTGTGCCAAGGTTAGTGCTTGAGAGTTTTCTCTCTTGTGACACGTGATTTACCGTCTGTGACTAATCCTCACTGAAGACGGGACACAACAAATGTTCAAATGACATTCAACAACTGTTAACGTGTCTGTTATATAGTGAAAATCCTATCATTGCCAGTACTTCATAAATGTTATACTTTATCAGTTTTGCTTTATTATACATTAGTATTTAAAATAATATATGCTATCCTTAATTGAAAATATGTTAGAAATGATATTATTATATTACATATAGAGTGACTTTTCGTTACTTTAAGCGATTATGATTAAATCTCTTACATGAATCTTCGAAAACGAAGACTTCTTTCTAAGAATCCGTGAGAAATTTACAGATAAACAATAAATAAATCATAAGATTAAAGTAATGAAGATTATTTTATTAGAGTTCAATATAAATTAGAATATTATTTAATTTTTTCAAACACAGACTGCAACACCAAATGATATCATCATTATGTATAAAGGTTGATAAACTTTGTATATTGTAGAAACATAAGCAGAGTTATTGCTATTAAGTTAATTGTTTGTGTGATAAACATTATCTGCTTTCTATTTCTGTCTAAAAGGCGTTAAAGCGAGCTCATTGCTTTGTAATTTTGAGCCATAATCAAGTGACGAGGTCAACGTCTAAGCTGTCTCCTTCCTATAAATTAATCTATATGCATATTATTGCTGGCCATTGAGTTATTTATATCCATTTCTGCTATCCTAAGATGTTAAACACAATCAACCCCATTTTAGTTTTTATTCAAAAACAAGGGGAAAAGTATACAACTGAACTCTGATACTCTCCTCTTTAAATTAAAGCACAACACTCAAGGAGGGACTTTAAAAAACGTTTGATAAATGAAAAGTTTAGGCAATTTCAGCATGACTGTTTTTATCTGTACTCAATATCGAACTCCTTACTCCTGTACACGAGAACCACGTGTACAAGAGTAGTCAAATTTTAGTGCTTTTGAATTTTGTATAAGAATAAGATAAAGCGTCAAAGGAAATAATTTATTAATCTTACTTTCAAAAAACTTATGCTTTTTAAATGTTATAGTTTATTTTTTAAAATAAGCATAGGACTAAATTTTTATTTCAGACATTGCCGACTAATTACTATACGAAAGGACTTTTGTTAATAACTGATTACATTCACGCATCGTAAATGGAAAAATCTGTTAATTCCCAAGATTACATACGGCAGTGGCTGGATTCAAACTAAAAAAAGCTCGAACTCTTCGTAAATCCTGATTGTATTTCTTGTCTTAGCATGGATTATGATTGCAATATAAATATGTAAGATTTACATATTGATATAGCAATCATAAAGGCACTCATACGATTTTTTGAAGTAAATATTAAGTTTAATAATTTTAATTTTAGATACTTTACTCAGAAAATGGTCGATGATTTTTGATAAACAATGAAGATTAATATTATCTAAGCATTACAGCTGGATTATTATTTAATAAAATTATACATTACAAATCATTTGAACCACGGATTGTGTTAAAACTAATATTCAATATAATTTATTTAATCCTAATTATCTAAATGAAAAATTCTGTATGATATGAGCTTATAATATCCTTTTGAATATGAAATTATTGAATACTAAAATTCGGATTTTTTTTCTTTTCGCATTCTAATGCATTTTTATTCGGTGGGGTGAAGTGCAAAACATAAACACATACACTGCAATGAATAAAAACAATACTATCTTAAAAATCGAAAATATAGCAAAAATAGTGATAGAATAAAATAATAAAATTGTAAAAAGAGAGAAAATATCACAATTTTCCATTCTTAAAGCGGAAAAGAATGTTACATTGCTTAAACCTACTACATCGCGGTATAAAAAACTTTACAGGGAATTTGAATCAGCTCTAATTACTCTTTATATTATTACAAACCCTATAATCGAAAGCTTTAAATAAAACATTTTTATTTTAAATTAGCTAAAATCCAAAAATCTGATGTTAATTTAATTTTATTTCCTTTGTACGTTCTTAATTTATCTTGAATAAAAGTTTGGGGAACAAACAAAATAAGTAATTTATTTGTATGAATATAGTCCTATTTTAAATAAATTAAATCTCTTGTAACTTTACATTTTATTACAACAATAAAACGATTCATAAGTTTTAAGCAGATATGTAATTAAATAAAGATGTAAACTCAGAGCTAAAAATTCTGGAGAATTACAAGTAAAAAAAACATGTTAAAAATTAGTAAGCATTAATTGAGAATTTCATATAACATTAAAAAAATCATTCTTTTTCTGAGTAAGGAACATGCGATAAATTTTCTTAAACTCCCCCAACTTTGCAATCTGAGAAATGGCCATAAGAGCATTTATAATTCTGAGCAAACTTAGAAGCATTTTTTAAAAAAAATTTTTGAAAAAAAGGAAAAATATCCTCTGACTGCAAAGCGAATTTAGAATGAAATATTAAAGAGATTTAGCGCGCGCATTTTTTTTCCACGAGTAGAAATTTTAAATGGTTACATTTTGTCTCAGATTATTTTTACACATTCATTGTTGTAATCTCGTTTTATTTGAAAGTAAAAAAGGTAGCAAAATCTAATAAGGAAATTTAATAACATGAAAAGGATTTTACTGTATTTGAGACACTTCTTTTAACTTCGTTATTCATTTTGGTTATTTGAACCGCTTATGCTCAAGACTTTCTATGTTAGATTTATTTTCATTTAATAAATATTTTAGATACCGTTTAGCGAGCAAGTTGATTGTTGGAAACGTTGTTGGTTTTCCTTAAGATTATTATTATCAAAGAAGATTTTTCATAAACAATAAGCCGTATCCATATTTTCCATGTTAGGAAACTCAATAACTCCCACGCATTCTCTCTGGTAAATGACAGAAGCACAGTATCCATTTCTCGGGCTCACCGTAATTTAGTGGTAGAACGACACTTTTCAGTGTGGAAGGTTCCAGGCTCGATTCTATCTGCTGATGAACAATGAGAGCTCGATGATCTATTTCTGCATCCACATCTGTCGGATGGCAGCTTGGGAGATTTCAAGGTTTCCTCCCTTGCAACATGTGAATACGGCCCAACTATTTATGAAAGGCTCTCCCAGAAGGCAATTACGAAAAGGACGTAAAAATGCCTTACAACATCTTTGAGCCATTAGATTAACTACAATGTAATATCAAATATCCATCTCTCGTTATTCTATTGTTGCTAAAATTGAACATGGAATTTTTTACACAGAAGAAAATTATCTGATCAGTAACTAATAATGAATATAGTTATTTAATAACCATCATTATTGTGATGTTTTCAAAAAAAGATTTTTTCTTACTTAAGTACATTTTAGAAATCAGTACGTGTTACTTAATAGTATTCCGTTACTGATAATAATTTTTATCTTCTATATTGAAAAATTACTACAGTTTTGCTATCAACAATATTCCAAAACTTAATAAAGAAGAATATAATTAATAACATATTCTTTATAAACTGTAATTTATACACAAAATAATGGAGATCTAAGAGTGTTTTTCAGCATAAGATAAATATCATATTTGTGTAACTCATTTACGATATTAAATAAATCTTTCACACACAGTAATTTATATAAGAGAAAAAGTTTTATGTCTGATTAATTTAGATTCATTCCAATTTTTCTTTAAACTTAATTTTAAAATTTTAACATTAGTTGAAATGCCAAAAGCAAAAGAATGAAAATTCACTCAATTTGAGTGTGGAATTCTACTCAGTTGCAAATAACACGAAGTTATCGAATCTATTCTTTATACGATTCCTTGTGAAAATTGCCAATTTTAATAAGTTCTTAAATTTTTGTCTGCGATCAACTTATTCAAGAAAGTGTCACCGGCAAAATATATTAACAAACATTTTAAAATACTTCAACTAGTACTATTTATAAATCTACAGTTTAATCTTTGTGATAATGTGGTACTCGTATTTTAAATAATTATTAATTCATATGAAAACAATATTTTAGGTGCAAAGTTGATTACATCGTCTAATGTTTGAAAATGAGTTTTATAGTAAAAAATATATTAGAAATTTATTTCATAAAGTTTATAACCAAATAAGTAATGAACTTTTTAATTCAATGTTTAATTATAAAGTTCCATTTAGTTTTTATTTAACTTCTGCAATATGAATAATTTTTGTTATTTATAACTTTTTTTCGTATTTTTTAAAAGAAAGTTTAAGAATCATTCGGAAAAAGCATTAAAATTACTTTATAATATAAAAAGTAATAATGATAAAATCCTAATAAAATGAAAACAGTTTAAATGCCCCGTTTTAAAAATCATTTGACAAATAAAAATACAACCATTTTTATTTTACAAAGTTATTTATATTAAAAATTAATTCATTATATACTTTGCTTTAATTTATATTAACGAATTTAAAATATTTAAGAGAATTTCATGGAAAATAAATAAACTATATATAAAAGAATAGTCTTTCTAATTAAACTGGATGACATATGCTTGTCCTTCAGCGTTATTATTAATGCTATTATTTTAACAAAAAAATTTTTAAATTGATTTATATCAATATAAATACAAAAATTTCGTTAAAATAATACTTTATACAAGTCTCAAACAAATGTTCAAATTGTCCATAATTTTTTTTTTAATTTTTATTTATTTATTTTTTATTATTTTTTTAATGAAAGTAGATGCCTTATATTTTCAATTGCGCATCCAAAAGAAATAGATAATATTTCCCTTTCAAATTTGTAGCACTTAATTATATTCAAGCAATGAAATGATGATACACTGAAAATAGTCAGAAAATAGAGGTTGCTTTGTTATAAAAAATCAAATCTACAATATTTATTTAAAAAAAATTTATGTTAAAAATTAATTTTAACATAAATGTTTCTTCTAATAAATATTCCTTTACTGCTTCTACAAAACCACTTCCCATACTTAAACATTTTTAGCATCTGTGTGTATTCTTGAACTCTCTTTATACTTTTCTCCCGTCTGTACTTGAAGCAAAGTGATCGCTGTGTTCGTTTATTGTTCCTCCCTTTCAAAACTTTTATCATCTAGATTTCAGTTTAGATAAAGAGGAGGAATTGCTAGGAGCAAAGATCAAGAGTTTCGAAAATTTAATTTCTGATTGATCTGACAAATCTTTATTTGCAGAAACAATGTGTGAGTGGTAAAACTCATGATTTTTTTCTTCTTTTATTCATAGCTCTACAGCCCCCGTGAATGTTTATCTTAATGAATTAACCTAAACTGTGTCAATCCAAACATTTCTATCTTTCATCATGGATTTTCAGTTCTTTACTTTTATAATGGTTAGGTATTTTTGATTGTGTGTCATCAAATTATCGTCTTTTGGTTTTTGGTTCAAAGGTTTCCAGTTGAAAATTGTTTCTTAAAATCTTGTTTTATCTATTTTTTTAATATGAATGTTTCATACAAAACATTAAGATTTAACAAACCAAACGATGTTTTATTATTTAATTAAGTGACTAGGTTCATTATTGTTTCTGATTCTCCACTTTGTATTGATCCGAAAATTCTTTAAATTTTTAATTCAAAGTTTAATAAATTGCCTTCATCATTATTTGTCCAAGTTTCACTCCCATTTGTTAAAACGGGTCTGATGATATTTTTATAAATCTTTAGTTTAACGACTTTAGTAAAGAATTTTTTTAAATTAATTATTGATAACAACTTCGCACGCGATTTCCTTTTGTAATTTTAAAATTAATTTCTACACAGAGTATTACAATAATTAATAATTGAAGCAAGGTAATGGAAAACTGAAGCTTTTTCAAATTTAAAATTATCTATAGGGGAGATAAATCATGAAAATATTTTACTCTTTCCATAATTTCCCTTTGAAAATTCTTGCTTCAGTCTGTTTAGCTATAATGGAGCTATTTTATAAAACTTTTGGTGGCAACACGAATTCAGAAGTCATCCAGTGCAACAAGAGCAATAAACATTGAATTGATGGAATGGTGCATAGAAATGCTATGTGACTCGAATTAATTGTTAATTTTGGTTTTCTATCATTTTGTATAATTTTGTAGCTGCTCTTTTATTATAATACGTTATCGAGTGTTCTGTTACAAGTATTTATTTCAGTACCTGCTTACTTAGTTTTTATTCCAACATAATCTAGTTTGACGCTTTCACGTGAAAGAACCAGCTCAGATAAAAAATTGTATAAATATCATAATATGTATGTATATATTATACATATATACATTTTTATCAAAAATTAATTTATTTTCTAAATTGTTATGTAGTTTGTAAATAAATACTCTATTCTAATAGAGTGAGCAATGTAAAAATAAAAAAGGGCATTTTTCACTGTTGATTACGTATATTAAATAATTTATTTTATTTATAGCATTCAAACTCGGAGTTTTCTGATATTAATCTTATAAAAAATTTCGGAATTACACCAGGGGTACTGGCATCTTTAGGATTAAGGACAATTATCCTATTAGAATAAAATTTTCAGTAACGACGTAAGACGATTAAATCTTGGAATAAAAAATTCAGCTGTAATCACGTATCCCATAGATTAAATTAAATAAAAAAAATTCCATCGAATAAATTTTATACCTTACTTTTCAGCCTAGGTGAAAAACCGAACAGAAGAAAAAAAAAGTTTAAACGAAAAAAAAAAAAAATAGGAGGAGGGTGAATTGTTGTAAAAGAAATACGTGAATATTTTCTCTCAGCAGCACCTGTCAAATTAATGCCTTATGAACAAATAAAGTATCCAAAGAAATCACATACAATATTTCAAAATTTCTTCCAGGAATTTAATTTATCTCAACCTCTTCCTGGGCTTATGGGAACGATCTGAAAGGATCATAAGTAATGAACGATCGAAATATACATATATAGACATTGTTACTCATTTTAGGGGGGGTGTAGAAGATTCACCCAACTCCCCTCCCGTTTCCCCTAATGGCCAGGGGGGAGGAAGATATGAATAATGAATGCAAAAACGAGAAGAGAAGGAAGAATCAAAAAGGCAAATTATTTCGGTTGCGAAAATCGCTGTGTCTCTGAATTAGTGGAAATAAGAATAATTATAAATATACAGATGGACGTGCTTAAAATGCCTCTCCTTATTTAAGGAGAACGGTTTGCGTGTATCGGTAGCTATAGACTCCCAGGTACTGCGCATGCTCCTGGAGAGGGGAGATAGATCAAGTGTTTTCATTTGCTATGCTCACATTAGGGATGAGATGAACTCATTTATTTTTTCACGAAAAAAAATGGAAGAATATCCGTAAAAAATATTGAAAAAGAACACTACGTAAAGAGTAGAACCTTAATTATTTAACTAAAAGGAGAGAATTTTGGTTAATACCGTCGACATTATTGATTGATATATTTGTATTGATGACTGATAACGCTTGAATAGTTCTTTCAGCTTTCCAGTAAAAAATATTTTTAAAGATATGTCAATAAGAAATGAAGAGAAAATGAAATTAAACTATTGACTTAGAAGAAAACAATTTAAAATTAAACGAGTAAAATTTTCCTGCGTTCATATTCAAATGACAAGATTTCCGATATTGAGTCTAAATAACTTTTCATATCAAATTCACTCAAGAAAAGGCAAAACTTTATAAAAAATTAAAATAAACTATGATGACTAACGTTAGAAATAGAAGTTACAATTACTTAGTCAATAACTATTGTTGTTAAAATTAATTATATCGACACAACAGTTTGGCATTGTAAGTTTACAGTTAAAATTTAAAACTAAAGTAAGAAAAATTTGATACAAGATAAAGTTAGGTAAGGATAAAAATGACTTTTCGCTTGTCCAACATTTTACTATAGCACAAATATTATCAATGCATATTTTATGTTAACGTGAGTTTTATTGAGTGTGATTATCAACTTATAATACTCTATAATATTTGAGCATATTTTATATTAAATTATTTAATTTGTATCTCATCTTTAGAGAAATTTTAAATTATTTTATTTTTATTCCTAGACTTTGTTATTTAAAATCAATCCTAAGGAATTAAAAATCCTCAATTATTCAAATATTTTTTAAGAATCTAAATGTTTTGAATTTCATTTACTGAATACTATATTTGTAAGCTGTAAAAAGTTGTCCAACAACATTTTCCAAAAACAAAAATATGCATGACATTGAATATCTTTTTCTTTCAGCACTCTTATGATGTAGTTTGTAAAAATAATAATATTTACTATTTTTTTCAATTTCTGGAAAAATATGCTCGCTGTAATGAGCATTTTTGGTTTCTCCGATTGCGCCACAATCTGGCAACAGGCTAGAAGTAATCCTGATTAAAAATTTAATAACTTCGAAATTTAAATTAACTAATGAAAAATTTAAAGTACTCCACACCTCTTTTGATTTTAATTGATATAGTGACTCGATTTTGATTTAGTTTTATATACCAGATCTCATTTATTTCGTGATCAAAACAAAATTTCAAACAACGGTAAGTAAAAAGTAAATTTTTTTAAAAAAAATATCGTTGTTTTTTCCAAATCACAATTATTATCTTTTAACTGTGTATGCATTTTCCCCTGGAAGGCACGGTCCTTTTTTTTTCATTACATTATTTTATCAAACTCAGAAATGTATAAATCAAATAAAAAAAGTCTCAACATTTTAATAATTATACTTATTTGTTTTAATTGAAATTGAAAAAAATTTACTAAAATAAAAATATTGAAACAAAAAATGTTAAAATTAAAAGCATTTTTAAACTAACATTTATTTAATAATGAAATATTTATATCATGATGCAGTAATCATCTCGTATTCCATTTCCATTATTATATTTTATTCAACTTACAAAAAATTATATAAACAGTTTCAATGAAAATGTTTTCAACTATATTTAGTCGAAACTCCTTATTTCTCCATTCTGAAAAATATCTGCTTTAATAGTTATTTTCAATGTTTGCATTTTATTTGAATCTGGAAAAAACTAAGTCAGTGCATTTTCATCATTGTTGTTATTTATAACTTGAAATCAAAAAACAGTAATTTGAGAAAAAAAGAAGTGAAACATTACAAAAATATTTAAAAGTTATCATTTAATATATCATCAATAATAAATAAGTTTATAAATTATATTTTCCAGCAGGAATTAAAAATTAAAATAATAAGTTGGAAAAATTCTTTTATCCAATTTCTTCCAAAATGTGACGACAAATTTCAATTCCATTTCTAATTAGTTAAGTTGGGAAATAAACTATATTTTGGGATATATATTATGAAAATAATAAATTTCGAAATTACTTTATATATAATGAATAATTTATCTGATCTAATAAATTTTTAAAATGTAGAGTCAAAATGATAAATTTGCAAAATAATAAATATTTATCTCAAACAAATTCTCGGCATTTTAATAAGTAGTTTATATATTTTCCACATAACATGAATTATATCGTGTAGTTATATTATCTTTTAATATAGAATATATTGTCCAATAAAATCTTACCTTTTTTTCTGATGTTGTCCTGTTCTATTCGAAATCCGAAATTAAGTTCATTACCCAAGAAACTCTTGGATAATGTGTGTTGGTAATGCACCACTTTCGCCCTTTATCAGCGACGGAAATTAAAAATTCCTTCTCTAAATTCTGAATCAATTAAAATGTGGAGGCTCAAATTACCCGAGTTCCTACAACCCAAATGGATACTAAAATGGAAAAGAACACACAAACGAAAAGAAATTTGATATCGAATTCTCCCATCCCACTCACTTAATTCGATGAAACCGACACTTCAACAAATACCGCTTGCATTAAAGAATTTTTTTGACAAACCCCCCACATAACAGTTCGCTCATTGTAAGGCAACACTTGCACCCTCCGATGACAATTTCACCAAATAAATGACACATTTACATATCCACACTGGGATATAATTCCGGCTGCAAGACCCTCATTTAAATAACCACCTTTTCTTTTCCGATTCACCAGTAATAAAATTTTCACACAAAACTACTGCCAAGTCGGATCGAATTTTCCCATCAAAATACACAAAACATTTTATTTAATTACAGACACTTAAGTCGGCCTAACACGCGTCATTATGAGTAGCGGTCGGACACACAAGCCCTCTTCCGAGTTCTTTTCATTTTATTTCTAATATCTTACGCGCAGATATCGAACAAGACTTTTGCCTTTATTAAAAGCAACATTTCTTATTAACGAAATGTACACAATATCGGGAAGTTTGTCGAAGTTATTTTCATTACTTTACTAATTATTGCCGTTGCCTTTTGCCTCTCTCGTCGTCAGTTAATATGCAAATATTAACAACAAGAGCAAACACAACTTTGTTCGAATTTCCCCCAGGAAGATGAAAACATATTCCCGCCATTTTTACGATCTTTCTCTCTTGTTGCCAGATCCGGATGACGAGATCGTCTGCAGGATCAGCTTTGTTTGGACAATGTCGGAATGCCTCGGCTGGTTAATGAAGATAGTTTCTGAACCCAATCGCGAAGAAATTTCGAACAAAAGGGCTTAAATAATTAGTTACGGTATCATAACTTGTCCGTGTAATTGCAACCATGACTACGCAGGAAAAAGTAATGTTCGGTTCAGTTGAACAAAATAAGTTTAGAGATGATGCGATCATTTTCAATCCGCCGAGTTTAAATACTTTAATCATAATTTAAGAAAAAAGTATCAAGTGAATTTAGCAGTTTTCAGAATCAATCGCGAAATACATCTTTCTATATTTTGTTATTGTACTAACAAGAATTTTAAAAAAATGACATATATTTAATTCCATATGAGAACAACAATATCACTTATATTTAAATTATAAGCAATTATTAATTTATGCCAGATCTAAATGGAATTCACCTGAAAATGAAATAACAGATAAGTTACTTAATTCCTATGTGAATTTCATTATGATCTTGCATTAAATTAATGATATCTCATGCAGAGAGAGTAGAAGTGGAATTATTTTTTAAATAACTTGCATTTAGCATATAATAGCTCTTGAAATTTAAGCTCTAGAAATGTAAGGATTCATTGCTTCAATCTTGAAAAAATAAAAATTCATTGGCGTAAAATAATGAATTGTATAAAATAAATAGAATAATAATAATAATTTTTATTTTTTAAACTTCAAATCTATTTCTTGCTAATATGAAGATACATGTCTAAGTTTGATCAAATTATACAGTACGAAATACTTTTGAAAAATATTTAACTAAATATTTGTATATCTTTATTGAAATATATTCTCGGAAAACAAAAATGTTATTTTTTGTGTTTTCCAAGAATTTACTGTAATATCTTTTTTATGTTTCGTTTATTTATAACTTGTTCAAAATAATTGAAAAAATTGTTCTATAAAATATCGTCTTGAAATTGTCTTGAATGCTTATTACAAATGATATTAAATATAAAATTAATTTTTCTCTGGCTCTATTATTTAAATGATTTATAACTGTAATATTTTAACTATTTCATTATTATGAAGTGTAATATAGATTTAGAAAAAGAAGCATAAAAGTTTTTATGATAGTGGAAGAACACACAATCTATTTTCGTCAGTACTTTGCTACAATTATGTATTATATTTACTATCTTAACGCTCTTAAAAACGTTCAAATCAATAAATTGATCGATTTTGAGAGCAAGTCAATATAATTTAACTAAATTTCATATCGAAGCGAAGTTAAAAAAAGCATATAATCCTACATTCAATATCATTCCCCCAAGAATCTTGCAAAAATATTGTATTGTTTGATAAAGATACTTTCTTCAGGTGATTTAATCAGCTTCCAAAATGGACATATTTCGAAAATAATTGTATCATGAGTGCTATTCGGATATGGATTCAATAAAAGTATAAAATGAAAAAAATAAAGTGATTACAATAATTTCTTTGCTGAACCATACTGAAATATATGGAAATTAGGTTTAACTAACATTAATTTTGAGCAAAGCACCAGTGATTTACGAACTAGGCAATTAGCAGTTTGTGTCATTTGCAAGTCACTATTTCACAGTTAGAATGAGGAGCTCTGCTCAGGGTATTAGCATTAGTCAAAAGCAAAACAGGTAGAGTCATAGTTTGAGCGCATTTAGTCAAAATCAAATCGTTGACATCTGAAGAATGGATCACTTCATTTTTAAAAAGAAGTGCAGACAATTTGATTTCATTGTGCAATATCAAATACAGAAGGCAACCGTATGTTAATGATTGCGGTTGACAACAGCTAGCTCTTCTTGTAACAGTGGAGAGATAGTTCACAACGCTCCAGAATAAACATCACTGTCCACTGAAATTTGAAAGAAGAGTCTCGCCATGCAAACATCTCCTCATGATGGAATACATAGCGATGCAGGCGAGTCCCGGACTTTACCTTTAGGTAAACGAGTTTGAAATACTCGCCCATTACAAAGTGCCTTGTCATTTTGAATCACGGTCAGGTGACGAGGTCACACATGAACTGGCATTCTCCTCTTCACATCCATGCCACACCAGCGGAAGGACTTTGGCACCACATATTAACGTAGACACGTCCCAACCCATGGAACTCCAATGATGGAGCATGGGTGGTCACCCTACCAATCACTGTCCGCGACAAATGGCGCTTCATTTGCTAATCTTAACGGGAAGCGGTGTGAAGCTACTGAGCCACTTTAGCTCGTGATGTAATATATGAGTCATCGTCCCATGATTATTTACCGCAAGCAGAAAAGCTCTGTTGTTGTTTGTGGCTTACACAAACTCCTCCATCAGCATGTCCAAGTTAAATTTCAATTCATTACACCAAGCAACATATTCTTTCAATGATTTACTGGTGTATTTTTCCGTGCCAATACAAATCGAAAAGTGTAGTTTAATGCTGTTAGCATCCTTGTTGTAGGTGAACCCTCCTAAGACGATGACCTTGCTGTCACCAATGAGACACTTTTAAATAGTGTTTTAACTTAAAAGCTGCTGTGTACCAGTGTTAAATCGTCGGATGATTTGTTGCATTGTAACCAATTTATCTGTGTTTTTAATTTAAGCTACCTATCCATGATCTGGGTCATCACCACACAGTGGCAGTTGAACCTGACTCATAGAAATCTGAATAATCCATGACCATGACCATGGAGCTACCAATTCTGCGGGCCTTGATGTTTTGGCCATGTAAAAGAGTATTTATTTATTGTGTTTTTGACTGTTTTTAATATCATGAATAGAACTCAATATCTGGGCAAACTGCTAATTACATTATTTGCAAGTAATTCCAGAATTGCGAACAGTTCAACATTTGCATGATGCCAACTACTTTTTATTTGATTTCTATTTAATGTATGTTCAGGAATTTTCGAGACACATTTTAAGCCACTGTTATATGTTTTTGTTATTAAAGTTTCACCTTTATTAAGATGTTTTTTTTCACTTTATCTTCTCTTATACTGGATTGTGCTAAAAAATCTTTTAATTGTGTGCTTAGCATTTAAAAGTTATTTTCCTTTCGAAATAAGTTTTTATTTGAAGTAGCTAGGATAACTTTCAATTACAATATGTATTTCAAGATTTCTTTATTACGCCATAGTAGCCATAGCTCTTTTCATTCTACTCGTATCACCTTCACAATTCTCCTTCATATGTTTGTGAGGAGCAATTTAAGGATAAGCAGATTAGGAAGAATAATTTTTAATGCTCTTTTACAAATATTTTTATAGTGAAAAATAATTTTAGAAAGTTTCTAAAAATGGTTCGTTTCAAATAAAGAAATATGCTCAAAGTTTCAGATAAAAAGATATTACTTTACAATAGCAGGGTAATTTCACCTTTATCTGAACGATCTAAGTTTATTAAATGCAACTAGAAAAATTATAATTACCTTCAGAATTATATAGTATTATAATAAAATTATATAGTAGTATAATTTGATACACATTTGAATAAGGCAGAGATGGTCTGATTGGTTAGGCATTCGATCTCGTTATCGGAAGGTAGTGAGTTCGAATTCCTATCCAACCCATCATGTTCACTAATGGCGGCTAGAGTACGTTAAATATGTCGTGTTTACAATGTCTTCCATGTGAAATGATATCTCTTGAGCCAAACATGGGGTCTTCTGCTTTGTTCCAACTTAAATTGCAAAGAACTCCTTTTGTAACTACGAGGGCACGGTCATTAGGTGTCCCACTATATAAGGTACTATCACTCCCACGTTTTGTAATGCTAAAGTGTTGAAAAATCTTAGTAGCTGGTCGTTATACGGCAACAACAATATTTATTAGATATTTACAAATAATAGAATCCAAGCTAAATGCATAAGATGGTGAATATCGATTACAATTCTGCTTTGAAAAATGTATAACTAATCGTTCATTTTGACCTTCAGTTATTTTTCATTCATATTATTTAAATTCATATTGAAATTATTCTTCCAGTTTTCATACAATCATTCCAGTATACTAATAATGAATACTACCAAATATATTTTGAAAATTTTATTGCATATTTGCATGAAATTTATGATTAACAACTATTTGTATTTTGTTTACATCGATCTTTTTCTTGCATAACTTTAAAACTTCATTTCTGACTCAAGATTTTGTTACGGGGGATCGTTCATGAATAACAATCGATCTAATTGCTGAATAATTAGCATAGTGGCCTTAAATTCAAGAGTTCGTTAAGTCCATTGAAATTACGCATTCTTGAATTGTGTGAAAGTTTTAGAGTATATGTTTATCTACTATTGACGATTTCAGAGCAAATTGCACCCTGAATAATTAACGATCGAGTCTTTTGTTCAAAAATTTATGATTTTGATTTCTATTTTGTACAGTGTATATGAGTTAATCAAAATCCGTAGTTAAACCATAATTTCTGGTTGAATTAGAAGCTTATTCGTAAAAAGGGACCATACAATCACTTGAATACTTGACATGCTATTGCACCAGCATACTTCCTTGTACCTACCAGTTGCACTTAACATGAATTATTTGTTAAAATATATAATCATGGCAAATGTTTTATTTATTTATTTATTTTCGCTATTTTCAAAAATAATTCTCTTATAAAAATCAATATTCTGCATGACTTTTAAATTACTTTTCAAAGCTCTTACACTTTCAGACCTAATTTATATTCTGGAAATTGAATCAAAAAGTTAAATAGCCATCTGTTATTATTTAAATTAAAATTATTTAAAAGTTACTTAGCTATTTATTTTAAATAGTAATTACAATATTAAAAAGTTATACTTTCAAATATTTTAACAAAACAAAGCCATGTAACAAAAAAGAAATGGTGAAAAAATTCACTTAGAAATGTAAGAAATTTTTCAGGTCTCATTAAATATGTAAAGAGCATATTTTCTAAGACCATTCGGACATCACCAAACCAAGAATATCGCATATTAATAGTTTTGCAACAGGTGAAATACGAAGTGATGTGGAATAAAACGATATACTTGAAAAGTCAAAAAATCCTGCAATCTAGAAAAAAAAAAAAAACGAAATATAAGAATTTGTGCATTTCAAAACTTTCGGAACAAAAGAACTATAAATATTTTCTGTTGAATCAAGCTTTCAGTAAACTTTTTCTTTCCTGTTTTACAAAGTTGTAATGCTTCAAACATGTGTGTGAAATAATGATTAATCAATTTTTAGTAAACTTGTTTTTATTCCAGTTCTATAGAATTCTTAGGATTTAAACATGTGCAACATAATGATAAATCAATTTTTGTAAGCTTTTATTCGTTCCATTTCTGCCGAATTATTATGTTTTAAACATGTGCAAGATAATAGTTAATCATCATCTGCAACATAATGATAAATCAATTTTCAGTAAGCTTTTTTCTAGCTTTGCATAACTGTAATGTGTTTCAAATCCGTGAACATTACAATAAACTAACTTGTGCATATGGTAACCTAGTATTAAAAAGCACCACTATTGTTTCATGATGAAATGAGTTCAAAATCTGACACATCCGATAAATGTAGACATCTGCGTTATTGTGTGGCCCAGTATCTCGTCACTGGAGATTTGTGGTAAGACATGTTACATCAGACTTCAACATCATCATCTGAGTGCGGCTTAAAATTATAAGGTTAGCGACTGCATTTAGTGGTTTCGATTGGGAAAGAATTGTAAGAATCTCTACCTATTAAAAAGTAACATTTATTCTATGGTCAGCACTCGTAGTGATTTGTGTGTTATGTTAACATAAGAAAAATACATCCTAAAATGCACAATCTGAACCACATATATCCTTTTAGGAGAAAGCATGAGTTTTGAGCATCTAATTTTATTAAATACTTATGAATTATTAAAAAATATTTAAAACTACTTAGGTTCAAGTTTTGAACTACTGAGGTTCAAAGATTTTATTAACAGTCTTGGTAAAGGTATTTGAATCACGATTTTATATAAATTTTTGGTGATACCAATTTGGATGGGGTCATACCAAACAAGAAAACGCATCATGCCATAAAATATGTTTCCTTCATGATTAATGAGATTAATTCTTTTAATAAAATACCCTAGTTCCCTGTTTCCAATACGGTCAAACATCTTTAAGTCCTTTGAAAATAAAGAAGTGCAACATACGCAGAATCTTTTAAAATAATCTTACAAAATAAGATAGGATATAAATATGGAAAAGTATGGAAAATTAGTTGCTAACATACGGTGAAAAAGAGATTTATGTATCAAAAGCGAAAATGTTCATGTAATGATTTTTTTGCTTAAGTTTATGGTTGAATTATTCAGAAAAAATCATGTTTCTTACAGTGAATTTTAAAATCGTCCATATATTATATATATATATATATATATATATATATATATATATATATATATATGCACATAAATGGTTACTATAAATATATAAAATTAACAAAAAAGTTATCAGGTATTTTTGTAGAAAATAGTACATTTTCAATAAATTTTATCATTTCTTTTCTGAGTATTTTATAAATGGTATTTTTAATTTCCTCCATAAATTTCGCAATTAAATTATCAAATATCAATACATTTTATAACGATAATTTACATACCGTTAAATCAATTTATGATCTCAAGACAAAAAGTATATAGTTTTAATAATTATCACACTCTTTGTTGTGAATATATTATTCAAATAGAAAGTTCTTCCCAAAAATAGAGCTCTCTTTTTTAAATTTAAAAATAAAAAAAATTATTATAACATTAATCACTAAATGTTTTCCATTTTTTTCATAAAAAAAGCTTTCGATGGCTTAGGATAGATTTTTTGTTATGTTTTGAGCAAAGTATACGTAAAAGAAGCCAAAAATTGAGATTGCAACTGCAATTGCAGTACATAAAAGTAAATTTGATCAATGAAATTACTAGTATGAATCATTTTTCATTATATTTTAATTAATTTCCTACTCAATCCGTCGAAGACACTAAACTCTATTAATTGTTTAATGATTGGATACTCAGAACCCTTTCACGCTCAAGTCTCATTAAATTTATCCGTCTAGACTTTTTCAGACATGATTTGTCTAATTATATTTTTTGACACAGTGTAATATAAACCACTTAATATATATATATATATATATATATATATATATATATATATATATATATATATATATATATATATATATATATATATATACGAGGGCTACTCTGAAATTTTTGAATTTACAAAATAAAAATAACGGTTTAATTTTAAAGTACAAAGTAATTTAACACAGAAGACGCTTTTTTACTGACTTACTTCAACTTGCTTAGCGTGGAATAAATTTTGAACAAAAGAGAAAATGGAGTTGACACGAGAACATTTTCGCGCTATGATTTTCTACGATTTCAAAGCAGGATTAAATCAAGAAGAATGCGTTCAACGGTTGCAATTAGCATTTGGTGATGAATCTCCAGCTCGTGCTACTGTATTCAGATGGTTTAGAGAATATAGAAGAGGTCGCAATTTTCTTCAGGATGAAGAACCCACAAGAAGACCGCCGTCGGCAGTAATCCCGGATAATGTGTCTGCCATACGAAAAATGTTTATGGATGATAATTGCTGTACCTATCAAATGATACAGAAGGAACTTAACATTGGATCCGCAGTCATACACAAAATCATTCATGAAGAATTACATATGAAAAAAGTAGTTTGCCGTTGGGTTCCCCATAATCTAACTGAACATCAAAAAGAGGAGCGTGTCAGAATCAGTAAAGAAACTCTTAATATGCTGAATGATGGTGGCCACCGCATCATTTCTAAAATTGTAACAGGTGATGAAACGTACATACCGTTTTTTGACGTTCCAACACGTCAAGAAAGCAAAGTATGGGTCTTTGAAGACAATCCCACGCCGACAATAGTGAAAAAACAACGCGCACTGAAAAAAGTGATGTATGCCGTTTCCTTCAGAAGTACGGGATTGGTCAAAGTCATCAAGCTGGAAGGACAGAAGACTGTAACAGCAAACTGGTATACCACTAAATGTCTTCCAGAAATTCTACAAGAACTGATTGTTAGGGGACTAATGCTTCACCATGACAATGCATCTTCACATACAGCCGGATTAACAGTTGAGTTTCTTAAACAAAAACAAATTAAAGTGATCGAACATCCACCGTATTTACCTGATCTAGCTATATGAGGCTTTTGGTTATTCTTTAATCTAAAAAAGAACTTACGTGCACGTCGTTTTCATTCAAAAGAAGAGATTGATGGGGCTATAAATGCATTTTTTTTATCTATTCGAAGAAATGAATGGCTTGAGGCATTTAATCTGTGGAAAATTCGTCTACAAAAGTGCATTGATGCTGGAGGAGACTACTTTGAACACACCTAAAATTTTGTAAGTATAATTTTAAAAACCTAGTTGTATCTCAAAAATTTCCCTCGTATATATATATATATATATATATATATATATATATATATATATATATATATATATATATATATATATATATATATATATATATATATATATATATATATATATATATATATATATATATATATATATATATTATATATATATATAATGCAAAAAATATATATTAAAATAA
Organism: Latrodectus hesperus; assembly: GCA_037975125.1. Classification (NCBI taxonomy): domain Eukaryota; kingdom Metazoa; phylum Arthropoda; class Arachnida; order Araneae; family Theridiidae; genus Latrodectus; species Latrodectus hesperus. The sequence goes on from CM075858.1 coordinate 67,424,150, forward strand.
TGAATACAATATTAAAAATACAATTTAATAAAATATGAACTACAATACACTACAAGAAATCTAGCCAGCGCAAAAGCAGCTGAAGAAAGATTTGCCAATAAATTATTATTTTTATCAAAAAAATTGTATATATTGCGTTAATTCTTTTGACTTTAAAGATCTTTTTACAGGTATTCCCATTGATAAATTAAACAATGTACTGCACCTTTATTATCAGGACTATAGAAACTTATTAAATATTGATTTTGAATATTGAAACAATTTAGTTAAAACGTGTATTTATAATAATTTTATATTTAACGGTGAAAATATTTTTATTCAAAATTGTTGTATTCCACAGGGATCCAACTTTTCTAGCACACTAGCAAATTTATTTCTACATTACTTTGAAAAAAGCTTCATTTATCAATATCTTTCTGCTTTCAGATACATAGATGATTTCATTATTTTTAACAATTTAAATTTTAATGATATTTCAAAAACTATTTACCCTGAAGAACTTTCTCTAATTAAAACTAATTTATTTGATACTAAAACAGAATTTTCGGATATATTTATCGCTATTGATGATTACACTACATATATTGATGTCTTCGACAAAACAAATCAATTTAATTTTAATGTTAATAAGTTAATTTCCTGGAACTAAAATATTTCTTTAAAAATATACAGAAAATTATATTCAATGAACTTAATCGCATTCATAATATCTGTAACAACTATGAATCTACTAAAAATCAAATAAAATGCCTAATAGCTCACTTAAAAAATAACAATATTCCAATTAATTTTATTTTAAAATATGTAGGAAGTAGGGAATCGCTTGTATGATTGAAGTAATGCGTAGTTTTTATAACTACAGAAGGGCCACCCAAGCATTGAAGTTCTTACAAGAATCCTGAAAACACCTACATTTATGCACTTTATTTTAAACATAACTTAAGCTGAAATCCCCTTTAACACACTTTAATTTCAAATCTACTACATGTTTTTAAGCCACTTTAACTTTTTGACTTTAATTATTCCTGGTACTTTTTTAATCCAATTTCAAATTTACCTTTGGCAACTTTTCTATTATTCTATAGCACATAATTCAAATATTCAATCTGATTTGCTGATTTTGGTATTATATAATTGTTTCTACTGTATTTAGTTTTTTTACTGTATGTATGCTTCATCTATTGTGAGTATGTTTACTTTTCTGCTTATATATTTACTCTAATTTTTGAAAGTGTATCTTTGATTTTATTTTTAAATACGAACACTTTTTTCGGGGAAATTGCTCGAAGATATTTAGACATTTGTCCTTCGTGCATGTCAGTAAAGAGTATTCATTTGGCATAGTTGGCCATCTCCCTCCTGATGAAGGGGTGGTCCCTATGCCTTCTTTTTATCATTTGCATCATATATTTTAGTATTTTTCCAATTTTATATTTCTAGTTTCAATATTTTTCATGTTTTATCTTTTATATATATATATATATATATATATATATATATATATATATATATATATATATATATATATATATATATATATATACATACACTACTGGCCATTAAAATTACTACACCAGGAAAGCGGCACACCACATACGTGGAATTTGCATGACAGGTAGAACTTGTTGTGATATGCAAATGATTAGATTTTCAGCGCATTCATACAAAGCAGGCGACAGTAACGATATCTACAATGTGTATAAAACCAGATATTTGACAGCAGTTTTCTCATACTCAATTTCCGTTTCAACATTGTTTTCGGTAAAGAAAGTTGTTGTAATGCCTCGTGTAAGAAGAAGAAGTGTCTATCAGCACGTGTCTGACTTTGATCGAGGAAGGATTATAGCCTACCGGGATTGCGGTTTATCGTATCGCAATATTGCTGCTCGCGTCGGTCGAGACCCCATGACTGTTAGCAGAATATGGAATCGATGGGTTCAGGACAATCATACGGAACGCCATGCAGGATCTCAGTGACCCCCATCACTAACAGCAGAGAAGACAGACATCTTATCCGTATGGTCACAAGGGATCGTACAGCCACGTCACGAACCCTGAGTCGAGAAATGGAGTCATTTGCAAGGCAACAAGTTTCTGCTCGAACAGTTCGACGACGTTTGCAGCAGCATGGATTGTCTGCATGGCGACCATGGCTTCGGCTACCATTGACGCTGCGTCACAGACAGGAGCGCCTTCAATGGTGTGATCAGCGACGAACCTGGACGCGATAATGGCATCACGTCATCTTTACAGATGAATCTCGGTTCTGTATACAGGATCATGATGGCCGCATCCGTGTTTGGAGGCATCGTGGAGAACGTGCATTGCCAGCTTGCATTGGACATCGCCATACTGGCCCATCTGCTGGAGTGATGGTATGGGGTGCCATTGGATACACGTCTCGATCACCTCTTATTCGCATTACCGGCACTTTGAACAGCAACCGTTACATTTCCGATGTGTTAAGGCCCGTGGCTCTGCCCTATCTTCGAGGCCTCCCTAATGCTTTGTTTCAACAGGATAATGCACGACCGCATGTTGCCCGTACTGTTCTGAACTTCCTTGATACAGAACAGGTTCGACTGTTACCCTGGCCAGCACGTTCTCCTGATCTGTCACCCATTGAGAACGTGTGGTCAATGGTTGCCGAGCGATAGGCACGCCATCACTCACCATCCACTACTGTCGATGAACTGTGGCATAGTATTGAAGCTGCATGGACTGAGATCTCCGTACATGCCATACAATCTCTGTTTGACTCCATGCCTAGGCGGATAAATGCTGTTATTGCAGCCAGAGGTGGCTGTTCTGGGTACTGATTTCTCAAGATCTATACATCCTAATTTCCTGTAAATCTAACCACTTGTACATTTCCACTATAATGTATGGGTCCAATAAATATCATTCTGTTATTTGCATTCCTTCTTGGTGTAGCAATTTTAATGGCCAGTAGTGTATATATCGGGTGTTGACAGTTAAATGATCGATATCTACTTAATATTCCCTTAATTTTAGTAAAATCCTAATATATGTGCGGAATTGGGTAAATCAGCCACATAATCTATCATTTTTTATAATGATATACGTCAATTAATGAGAGAAAGCTTTCTTTAACGTAAAAAGCATAAAATTGATTTGCTTAGTTGGTCTATTACTAAGATATTGGTGAGAAAACTATTTTGACTATTTTTAAACATATGAAGATAATTTCTTTGATTTGTGCTACATTTGAAAAACTTTTCTAGCATATTAACTATTCAGTTACCCTTTATATTTTAAAAGGTCATTTAAAAAAATTCGTTGAATTAATTTCTAGTCCAGTCGCGAGCTAATCGTCTCAATTATTATTTTTATATAAAAATTTAGAATTAAAATTTTATTTTACTGAACCAAGTTTCTACCTATAAATTCCGAAATCTAAAATATGAACACAGCAAATCAAAATCAACCTAATTAAAACTTTTATTGCAACTAAAGAGTTTTATCATTTAAATTTCTCAAGAAATTTGTCTCTTTAGAATCATTAAATCAAACAAAATGGTAAAAAAATATAGACATTTTTTTCCTTACAGTGACCACTGCATGTTTAACCCTTCGTCACTACAAGGCCGGAAACTGCGGCTCATTTATCGTTACCCTGTTGAACTTGTGAAACAAGTCACGGATTAGAGTAGGAAAAAATATCAATATAACATATTAAATCAAAATCAATCAAATTAAGAAATTTTATTACAATTAAACGGACATTTTAGACATTTTAGATTGGTCAAGACTTTCGTCTCTTTAGAATTGGTAAATCAAAAAATATGAACTAAAATTTAAACAAATAAAATCAAAGTCAACCCAAATTAAAAGTTTTTATCACAACTAAACAATTCTCTGTTTTAGATAAGTCAAAAAAAACTTGGCCTCTTTGAAAATGGAAAATATAACAATTATAACTCATTCGTTGGTCAAACTACTAGATGCTGTCTTTCCAAAAGTAAAGGGCGAGAGCACCGTTATTTTTATGAAAGACAGCTTACCAAGATTTTTCAAATATTATCTTGTCATAGAATTTGTTTTTTAAAGTATTCAAAATTATTCTTATTATGGGAAGTTAAGAGAAAATACTTTAAATATATATATATATATATATATATATATATATATATATATATATATATATATATATATATATATATATATATATATATATATATATATATATATATATATATACATAAGCTGGAACTACAAATCATTTATTTACTTAAGAAATTTTTTAAATGGAATAATATTACAAGTATCCACTCATATAAGTGAATGACTGAATAAGAGTAAGTAAATAAAAAATAAAATACCATTTATTTAAGAACTTACTTAATTTTTTATTAAATATTCAGATATTTATAATGTTATGTGATAATTTTCTGTATAAATTTATTGAGTTGAAACCATATAATTTACATATCGAAACAGAAATTGTGTATACTTGCTTCATTATAGTATGCCTACGAATAATAATATTAGGAGTGTACAATATATATGACAGGTTCTTAAATTTTTATTGGATCTTTCACATAAAATTATTTTATTACCCATAATTAAATCAATTCTACATTGGAAAATATGCGAGGAAGTCAGTTGACATTTCCTTCGATAGATGGCAGCAGCACAGTTTTGAATCTGAGATTGCGAGAGATTTGAAAGTGTGTTAATCAAGTCTAAGTCAAGATATCAATTTTGTATTTGTTTCGTGCATCACATTCAACAGACAGAACTTTCCCAACTTCAAAATCTAGAACGGTTGTAAAATATTCGGAATATTATTTTTCTAAAGACCACATGAAATTATAAGATATACATTTCAAACTTAAACATTTTACTGATATTACTGTTATCATATCATAATCAATGTAAAATCAATCTCGTATGTTATTATTTTCAATCAATAGAAAATACAACTTCTATTTTTTTCCAAATAAAATTTTTATTGTGGCTTTTAATCTTCTTAATTGATTATAAAAAAACAAATATATTAAAAAATTTCTTCTCTCTTATTTATTAAATATAATATTAAAAAGTATTAAATATATAAAATAATAAAAAATATTAAATATGATATAAAATCTAGAAAGTATTAATCTCATATTTATTGATAAGTTTAAGCATTATTTAAAAATAGCTGTGTTGCTATGGTTGAAATCTAAAAAACTGGGAACCATCATTCCGGTACATGTGCATTCATAGTGCAAAAAAATGCAACAAACATATCCCATTAAAAAAATGAAAACAATTTCTGCTTTCCTGTTTAAACTCAATACAATTACACACATTTTAAGGGCATCAATAAAATCTACAAAGAACACGAATTTGATTCACATGTTCCTTACCAAATTGAAAGATTGTCTCATTTATTATAGATGCATCCGTCTATTAAGAGAAAAAGGAAGTAGAACTGGGGCATATAATACAATTCTGAAATAGTTTGAGTTGGAAATGATATTTAGAATGGAATAGGCATCAATTTTAGTTCAATGACAATGGCTGATTTTATGTTTGGTGCTCCGTCGGATAAATTAATATAATAAAAAGTATTAAATATAATATAAAATACTAAAAAGTATGTATATTAATTTCATATTTATTGATACATTTAAATACTATTAAAAAATAATTATGTTGCTATGATTGGAAATAAAGTAAAACACAGAAGGAATCGAAATCTGATTATACAATAATTTCTTAATTCAAAAATTCGAAATGAGGTTCAGCCATAACCTGGTTGGCGAAAAATTTATTTTGTGAACCAAAAGTGAAGAGTTCTATACCTGATTCAACTGAAAATCCCTCGTGTTCACTGATAACGTCTGAGACACTCAAACTAGGCCGTGGTCACAATGTCTTTCCATTCATGGGGCGAGGCGTAAAAAGGAAGGTGCTAGCTCTGGTATTGATCTTGTCACTTGATTCGTTGTTCAATATTACGAGATGATTGGTTATGTTTAGCGGTCTTTCAGTCGTCGGAAATAGGCAGCCTGAAGCATATAACAAACACTGTAATGTGAGGTATTTGCTAGAAGCAAAAGACGGTTAATAATGCGATGCAGACTTCTTTTTCTTTCGCGGCGATGATGAACTGGGGGTGGTGGTACAGTTCAAATAACTGCATAGTATACCACTACTTCAGTGGTAAGCTGGGCACCTCCCAGCCTATTCGCACCTAAGAGATGCCAGAATATCGTTCGAATGGCGGCCACTATTTAATTTTTCAAGATAAATTTATAGTTGGTGGACATTGTTAATAATTCATACTTCATAAGATGCACAAAAAATTTAATTTTAAGAAGGAATTTAACATATGAGTATTAATATTTTTGTGTAAAATAAGTGATTACTAAATTGCTTGCAAAACATACGATGTACAAAAATTATTTATAAAATATATAAAATACAATCAATGTGATATTTGGCATTGCATTTCAATGATTATCGCTTCTTAATAGGGAGCAAAAAATGCAATTCCTGCAATTGTCAAGGTGTTCATCTTAAAGCCGTGATCTATATTTTGATTTTATGATATTCACTGTCGAAGACTATGATTCACACAACTATGTGGAACAGAAAAATGGTTTTCTGTGTTTTCTGTTAAAATGGTGCTACTTATTATAAGAATCGAAATTTATTTCTGTCAACTATATTCCAAAATTTCTCATCTGATTTAATAATTTTGAGGATAATGTCATTCCGTAAATTCAAATTTTCTGTCTCCACCTCTTGCCTTTCTTGACGAAATTCTGAAATGTATGTTGCTATTTCTGTTACGTTTATTTGGTTGATAAATAGGTTTACAAAAACGGTGACCATGAGCTCGATGATATTAAAGAATGGAAAGTGCCTTTCAAATTGATCTAGTATCAATTAGAGATTGATGGCAAATATTGTCAATTTTACTGTCACCTATCATTTTTTTCATGTTTGGAAAAAACCATCTTAGCCGTGAACGAGTTTATAGCCCCTATCATTCTTGCTATATGTTTGTCCTTTCCCTGCAGCTCCAAGTTTAAATTATTTAGTTCTTCTATTATGTCTGTCACAAAAGACAAATCTACTAGCCAAAAAGGATCTGTTAGTTCTAAAAGTAGTTGATTTTTGGCAGCAAAATAGTTTTTTTAATTCTTCAATTAAATAGGCACAATCAGCGGGTTCACCTAGATCGATCGATAGGTGTCAGGAGTAGAGGACCCCTGCACTACTGTATTTATCCTTGGCCAAATCACAACATAAAGTGTACACAACAGCAACCCAATTTCATCAGCAGGATCGATTTAATTATAATTGCTAACTAATAGGTCAGATTGCTAAAGCATAACTGATGTGATTTGATCTTCCATAGTCACATTTTAACAATGGGTATCAGAAATTTTGAAAAATACTAAGTAAAAAAAAACGACGAATCAGGTCAAGTGCAAATTTTTGTGCAAGTTCGAATTTTGTCGTCCCCCATATATGGGAGTAAAGAAGATTTAAAATGATATAATCTGGGTTCACTGTGGTCTAGTAATCTTCCGATTGAATGGTCTCGGTTTCGATTCTAGCTACAGTTAAATGACGTGAGATGAATACTGCGTTTCTGCCTTCTGCTGTCTGTCAGTTGTGATAAATGGTTGGGAATTTTCCGGGTTTCTTCCCTTGTGATACGTGGTTGCGGACCAATATCTATGATAAGCTCTCCCAAATGGTAATTATGTGATGAAGGTTAAAATGCCTTGTAACGGCCATGACGTTCGGTAGTCCAAAACGCGGTGTCAAAATCATATAATTTAAGCATATTTTAATAGAAAAGTGAAATATCAATGAATATTATTAATCATTCGTCTAAAAATAAATTTTATTGATCACTCATCATTAAGGAATGTTATTGATCATTCATCTAAAACTTTGGCGTTAAAAATATATATACGTTATAAAGATAACCTTCAAATTGACCATAATCACTGTTCAAATCCATAGCTCTTAGGGTTATTAAATTAAGGTAATTAGTAATAATTAAATTAATTGGGATAGTTAAAAGTGGTTCTTTAAGATTAAATTGAATCAAATTTTAGATGCAAAATACTATGAAATGTAATCAAAGTAATTTTTAAAACAGCGAAGAAATTCTGAAGCACAAAGTTTTACTATCCCTTCCAACATAAATAAATGCACCTAGCTTTTAGAGATTGCATTTACCGACTTGACTGACATTCCTACCACCATCAAAAAAGAAAAGTTTCGGTTTGTTTTTGTCACTCTATTCAACAAGTCATTGTTTTAGTTTGATTTAGTCATTCATTCAATAGGTCAAAGTTTTGGTTTGATTTAGTCATTCTATTTTTTCTATCGATTAAGTTAATTGAGTGTTAAATACATAAATACCACCATTTTTGAACAGATTCCAAATCACTACAAACATCCTCTGATTTATAAATCGTACATATTGAACGCTGAACTGTATATATGCTTTGGATTCAAAAAAATTGAAAGGATAGCATCTAAAATCAGTTACGTGAACATGTATGGTTTTCAGTATTTTTATATTTTTAATTATATATTATTCGGATAATAGTTAGGAACATGTATTGTCGTCAAAATGTTGTGGGAAGAAAGGACACAAGTCAATGTAATTGAAGACATTACCTTAATGGCAAAGAGAAAATGTAAGATGGAATGCTTTCATCAATTCCAATGTATCTCTAATTCAGATTGCACAGATTGTATACATCGCTGTGATTTTTATGTATTCATTACTGTAATCAACAAGTCACACGCGTTTGATTTAATTTTCTCATTCTAAGATCCATTTTTTGTCGCTATTGCTAAATAAACTGTAACTTTTGCTTTTTCTGTAAATTCCTAATCAGTATAAGAAAAAACGCTGTAAATGGGAGTCGAATCAATGAACAGTTGAACTGAATGAGCATTTAGGTGTTCTGCCTTAGGAGGTTGATGAATGTGTGGCTCACATTTTTCCCACGAGAGAAAATTTCTCAGGAATTTACAATTCTAAGGAAACTTCAAGGTCGCTATAAGCATCTACACCTGACATGAAAACTGATCCTACGAGCAGTGGAACTGAAGGCTTGAGCGTTGAACACTCAATTAACATTTTGACTTGCAAGTCGCAGTAGCAATATATTAAATTCAAAGTCACGTTTGAGGTCACATCATTAACTTAATAATTCATGTTTTTTTTTCTTAACTAAAAATGTTTCAAATATAGTTTTACTAAAATAAACTGAATTTAAAAAATATTTTACTTTAAAATTTATAATATGATGTTTATAGCTTTAAATACATCGATATACAATATTATTATTTCTCACTTTAAAGAAGCATTCTATATTCCTTTTTTTATTTAAAACTTATAAATCAGAGTAATTAGTTATCTGGCAACAATACCTAGTAATCCAACTGGTGCCGGATAGAAATGATGGCACAAAGAAATAATCAATAAAAAACCAATTTTAGAGCATCTCTTAAAATTATAGTTATATTGTAATCACATATTTATTTATAAAAATGCAATATTTAAAAATAATATCGCAATAATTAATTATTCGGCAATCAAATATCTAGAAATGTAATTAATGACAGATAAATGAAATAAGTAATAACCTCAATCAAAATCAATTCTATAAAACATTTCTAAAATTATAACTGTATTGTTAACATTACCTAATAACAACATAGTTATAATTATATATATATATATATATATATATATATATATATATATATATATATATATATATATATATATATATATATATATATATATATATATATACATATATATATATATATATATATATATATATACATATATATATATATTATATATATATATATATATATATATATATATATATATATATATATATATATATATATATATATATATATATATATATATATATATATATATATAGTACTATTCATTGTCGCTGGTACTAAATACATTAATACTAGATATTTTATTATTTTTTATTTAATTTTTTAATGAAAAATGATGAAAATAGCCAATTTAGCTTACATTGTAGCAGTATTATCATCAAAGTCTGTCAAGAGATAACATTACCCAACTTACATTACATATGTAAAATTGCTATGCTTCTGGGTTATAAACAAGTTGAGTTTATTTCTTAATCATTTAAAAATTTAAAAGAAACAATTTTTCGAAATAACTCGATTTGATTATGCTTTAATGAATGACATATGAAAATTTCATAATGGTACATGCAAAAAATCTTACGACAAGGAAAGTTTCTTTCAAGTTGCCGCCAAGATGACATCAAATCGCCTCATATTGTTCCCTATTGCATACTTAATGAGAATCGACAAATAGTTACCTTTTAAAAAATGCATATTTTAGAAAATAAATTATTTGTGGCACAATTTATTTACAAATATAGCTAAATAAGTTTCAAAAATTCCTAATATATTAATAATGCAAAAAAATCTAATTAAATAAAAAAAACTAATGCGATTTTACTAGTGCCCACTTGTTTTTGTTAAATAGTTTTCTATTGTTAGCAAAATATCTTGTAGTTTGTTGCCATTTTTCTGGCCACTGGTATTTTACAGATGTAGCCATAAATACATTTTCTAAAAGTCCTATTATCAAAAGCAGTCACATTTAAAAATTTGATGACAGTTCTTCTGGACAAAATCTTTCAAAATTATTCATATTATTTCTTTATTTAGAATTATTTTTTATCCAAAAAGTCACACATAATTTTAAATAAAAGTAAAAAACAAATGTGTCTCATAACTCATATGGCTAATTTACTCTCTATTATTGCCAAAACTTAAGATGCTCGCTTGTGATGTGTTTGCAGAATTGTGAAATCAATAAGACAACAGACAATTTTTTTTAAATAATCGTAGAGTTGTTTTGAGATTAAATCCCGCTTAAATAATCCGAGTTATTGCTCTTTTTCGTCAACAACCATGAAATTTTATTGCGAAGAATACATCTCGTAATTACAAGGTATCAAAATAAACTCGCTCAAAACAAAAGACCTTTTGTCGAACATTCCTCGAAAGAGAGAGTTAAAAAAAATCCCGAACTTTGTCTCCAAACAATTAAAGTAATAGATTGTCAAAAACAAACAAAAGTTTTGCAAGAAGTCAGCAGTCTGAAAAGGAACACCGATTGAAAACAACAGAAAACAGAAACAAGCCCGATCAGCGGAATTCTAACGGAAAAATAAATTGCTGCCGAAAACAAAAGATCAACGCATCATTTATAAGTTAAGATGGCGCGGTGTGAAAGTGCAGACGATAATATGGAATTAGAAGAAGGAACGAGAATAGAAGGGCAAAAAAAAAGTGAAAACGATAAATAAATAAAAGACGAAACGAAGTGAAGAGCGGAGAAGAAATGACGATTTGCGTTTGTTCGGCGCCGACATTAACAATGATCATTACCGCTGTTAATGACTTAATTTTTGTACCCCATGCTGAAAAGGAAAGAATAAGGGGTTGCAGTTTTAAAAGATGGGCCCCCACGTGCTGCTTCGAGGAAATTATTAATGCCTCTCCTATTATGCTTGGAGAAACACGTGAGCATATTCGCAAATTGCAAATCGAAAGTGAGGAGCAATAATAAAGAGGTTGAAAAGAGAATATTTTTTGCGACAAATGCCGTCTTACATTTTGAGTTGAATGTAAATTCTTTTACGACACATTTGTATTCACGGAACGTCTCGTGTGGTTACATTTCTTCCTTTTAGAAGTGGAATGACGATTCATTTATTTGAATGCTGCGAAATCCAATTTTTATAGGCATTGAATCTGTATGTGTGTAACAATAAATATTTATACAGGAAATAATTCGATTTAATTATTAAAAAAAAGAAATGAGCGTTCGCTTCTTTTTTTTAACGACGAAATAAGCATTTTACAAACGTTGTTTGCTAATGCCGGGCCATGTTACTTTTTACTTCCGGCATTATACAAAGTACGGATATGTTGGCTACTTGTATAAGAAACATTCAGTGAATGCGCTTTCATTATTACAAAACTAAGTCTTAACTTCTACTTTCTTTGCTTAAAAGCTTGAAGCAGAAGGATCTAATACTTGGCTACTTATAAGCAAATGAATCATTTCACTAGAAGGACAGTGCGATTATAATCTATTTTACGTATCCCTATCCTATTAGTCAATACGGTTGTGTTTAGCTTAACCAGTTTTCAAACCCGAAACTACCAGCTAGCTGCAAGACACTTTAGCAAATTATGGTATCAAGACCCTGTTCTTTTAAATATTATCACAAAATGGTAATAGATATGCAACTCAAAAATTTCCGTCTTTTCTTTAAAAAAGAACATATTATTAATGAATATTTTTATCATTTTCATTGAATATAAATTATAAAATTCGGCTATCTTGGAGAAAAAATCGCTTCTATCTCGGTTATACTGGATTTCAAATAAGAAATTAGCTTAGAGTTTTCTTGCATGTTTGTAATTAAGTTAGACAAAATATGATAACGTATTCCAAGGTATAACCAGAAGCTAAAACTCAGCCATTATGAAAGGTGATTATATCATCAGGATATCAAATTGAATTGGCAATTTTCATATTCAGCTTTGCAAATGGAATTACGGGATAATATTGTGACTCGTTTTAATGGGCATAGATTTTAAAAACAAGTTCAACTTTGTGTACTTAAAGACTAAACTTTTTTAATGATCTTTAGACCAACAGAACTCATAAAATTTGTATCTTGAGAAAAAGAAAATTGAAAATGTCAGACTAAAATTAAGCTATGAAATGACGTACAGAATAGCAAATGACAGTTTTAAAATAGCGAGTAAAGATTTTTCTTAAAAGAACAAATATCAAGCCATGAATTCAAAAAAAAAAAAAGTGTTGGAATTTCTCTTTCGATGTTCATTTTAAGATTTAGACTAATCTCAGTCTCAAATGCATGAAAATGTTTTAAATCTAATTTAGTAACAAAGCATAATATCTATTTCAAAAAAAAAAAAAAAAAAAAAACAAATTCATTTTTTAAATTTACTGTAAATACGAAAGTGGACGAGAGAGAATACTCTTGAAATTATAATCTCCAGGAGCTATAAGGCAAATTTTGACAAACTGAATCATGTTGGTCCCCGCTCTCTGATGGCAAAACTAAATGAATACTAATTATATATATATATAACTATTTCTAGCAATATATTCAGATATAATTGACTAGAAAACAACATTGAGATAAGCATAGCAAAACGGCCATTTATTTTGTTGTTCATCTATTGATCTTGCCAATCACATTTGTACGAATAAAATGCTTATGGCAGTCCAAAGCCTAACATCACTAGTCAAGTAAAGGAAGTAAAAAAAAATCATTTCTGAGCATTAAATAAATGATTAAAGAAATTACGAATGAATTTGAAAGTATCTAATAAAATATAGCATTTCATAATAATTTAAGCCATTTTTTTCAAGCTTTTATATTCAGAACAAATTGATTTAAGTAGCATATTCAAGAATCAAAACGTAATAGAGATAACTGTTAAATTACAAATAATAAAATTAATATAAAGCTAAATACATTTTCGATCATCGGAGGAGCAACACAAAGAAGGAAAACCAAATTTATTTCAGAAATCATACATAGCTTAAATATTAACTGAAACACAAATCTGAGCGATAAAATTCAATAAGCGATGTTCCTTCTATAATAGGTTTTAGCTATATATTTTTATTCTTCTTCTTGAATAGAAATCTTCCTTAATTCTCGTCAGCGATTTCACTTTTTTCTTTTGATTAATCTTTTGAGATAAAATTTTGAAAATAATATACAATAATTTGAATTTTTATTTCTTCACAATTCAAAATCGACATTTCTATATGTTACATTTGTTTGCATTCGAAACCACATTCCCTTAATTCATTGACGTCATCCTCTTGTACACCCTTTATATATAAAATAAGAACATCGCGCCTACTGTCGTTTCAATAAAACGACAGTGGCCTGGTTGGTTAGTGTGTCGTTCTCATTATCAGAAAGTTGTGAGTTCGAATTCCGACTTAACTGATGATCCATCGCGTTCACTATAAGAGGCTGGGGCTTATAAAATTAGCCACGCGGCAATGTCCTCCAAGCAAAATGATACCTTTGGAAGTGGCTGATCAAGTATTGGGGAATTCTTCTGCTTGGTCCCTCCTAATTGTGACAACTCCCACTCTGTTGGTTCCACGTAGATGGTAGAACTCAAGTCTAGGCTAAGAACAGAGAAGTATGCGGGTACAACAACAACAGCTTCATTCACACAATATAAACATTGTGGAGTACTAGATACTTGAAAGCAAAATCGAAATCGAAAATGCTGTTAAATCGGATTGCCAAATGTGTAGGCAATGCAAAGTTAACATTTGGACCATAAAGAAAAATACGTTGCTCTTAGGTATATAAAATATCCCCTTTCTTCGAGTTATTTTTTATTTGAAAATGTAGTTATCACACGCTGGTGAAGGTAATGATTTTACACAATTAAGTTTAAGGAATTATATAAAACTCTTATCTTCCTTTTCCAAAATATTTTAAAACCTAATTTAAATGCAATGAAATGCGCATATTGCTAGAATGAACCCTGAATAAAAATGCTATCATTATCACTTCAAATACAAGATATCCTCTTTTCGAATTATTTTTTATCAGTAAATATAATTATTATCTTTGCCTACATATGAATTGGAGCTTTATGGAAGACGTATAATTCTCTTTGTCTTCCGAAATGCTGTAAGACCCAATTTAAATGCGCATCTATAAACCATTCCGGTGTACGAGATAATTTCATCAAGGCTAAAACTCTCGAAGATCTGAACGAATCCCATAAATCTGCCTTGTGTCCACTCATTAATACTTCCGGATATCATATACTTGGGAGGAAGACCGAATGTCTTCAAACGTCGTCCCTTCAACGTTTCCAAAATTAACAATATAATGCCTAGACAAATAATACATGCGCGGTTTTCACGGTGTCTTCCTCCAGGTCCCCAGATTAACTTGCACTTTCTCCCTAACGGAGGCATATTAGAGGGAATATTACTACTGATTTGCATACGATATACGTGTGTCCCTTTCTGACCTGCTGATGTTATTATTGCTTTAATTAAGCGACCTTCCCTGTTGTTGTGTCCTGTGTCCGTACGCCCCCTTGTTCTTGAGGAAAGGTAATAAAAAATGTAATGCTAGAGAAAAGGGGAAAAAATGGGTATTTATATGAATAACCTTACGGGACGGGAGACAAAAGCTATTAAACGCATTAACAGGAGGAGAGAGTAAAAATCTTACAACCGTAAAATTGCTGCGTGCACCCTTTTTCCTCTGTGTCCTTTTGTGTTGGAGGACATTACCCTGAAATACCCTTTCAGTCATCTCCCCTCACTAGTCCCTCCTAGAATTATTATTTTATTTTTTTTTTTTGTTGAACTGAATTTGCATTGAAGTTTACAACAAGAAAGATAACTTAATAAATTCATTATTTAATCTTTTTTTTTCTTTCATGGGGAAGAACACAATTTAAGAATCACCATTCTAGAATGAGGTTACTCATATATTTTACCTCAGATATCTTTATTATAAAATGCCTAAGAATTTTTTTATTGAACTAAATATAACTTAATAAATTCGTTAGTTATTCATTCTTCTTTCTCATAGTGAGAAACACAATTTTGGAATCACTGATCTAAAAATGGGATTACTCACTGACTGACGTCAGTTTTATTTTTATTCTGTTAGAAAATCTAGGACATACAGTATGTCTTAGATTCTTTTTATAGAATTGAGTTATGTTAAGAAAAATAATTTAATAAATTCATTATTTATTCACTTTTTTAAGATGAAGAACAGTTTTAGAATTACCAATCCTGAATGCTGTTACTTATAGACTTACATTAAATGCTTTTATTGTAAAATGCCCTAAACATTTTTTATTGAATTAAGTTTTTATTTAAGTTTACCACCAAAAAAGTAACTTAATAAATTCATTATTTATTCACATTTTTATGATGAAAAAGTAATTTTGGAAACACCAATCTAGAGAGAAGCTGCTGATTGATTTGCAACAGTTATATTTATCGTAAAATGTCCTAAAATTTCTTTTATTGAACTAAGTTTTCCCTGATGTTTTTACAGGCAAAATGTTAAATTCGTTTTATTTATTCGCTTTTCTTTTATGAACACAATTTTGGAATAAGAGATCTAAAATGAGGCTATTCATATACTTACATCAGATATTTTTATTGCGAAATGTCCTAGGTATTTTTTACTGAATTAATTTCCATTGACGCTTACAATAAGAAAAAATAAATTCCTTATTTATTTAATTTTCTCTTATGTTGATAAAGACAAGTTTGGAATTGTTGATCTCTAGTATGAACTAACATCAGATAGTTTTACTGTAAAATTGTGGTTATCTACATTCTGTCTCAAGAATTACAACTAGGATCAGAATTCTTATATTATTGGCTGACGAAAAATGAAATGGTTAAAAATGTTGTATTTTGAAATGCCTATTGAGAGCTTGTTTTAAGAAAAACCAGGGATTTTGTGAGAATCCATATAAAAAAGAATGGTTTTATTATTTAGTTTTCAAGAAAGGGATTCTAGTTCTCTAAATTATTACTATCTCGGGTATAAAAGCTCAATTTTGTTCCATTTGTCATCAGTCTTTTTTTTTAAGCAAAACATGGATTTGAATTAAAATTGCTTGCATTTCGATTCTCATTTTAAACTTGATTGTTTATGGTGGTTAGAAATCTATTTTCTTCTGCATATCCTACTCAAAGTAGTTATTGTTTGTAAAGCGAAAACCTAAGCAATCATTTCAGGAAAGAAGAAGTTAAATCATTGTATCCAAATATCTTCTTCTTCGTTGGCCTGACAGCCCTGGGTAGGCCTTTGCCTTCCTCAGAAGTGCATACCAGGACCCCCTATTTTTGGATAAGGTCATCCAGTTTGTCACTTTTAGTGTTTGTAGGTCGTTTTCAAGGCAGTCACGCCATCGGAGTTTCGGTCGTCCTCTTCTTCTGGTGCCAATGGGGCGAGCCAAGAAAATCTTTTTCGTCACCCAATTGTCGTTCATCCGGCTCAAATGTCCTGCCCATTTTAATCTCTGTATTGAGATAAATTTAACAATATCTGGTTCTTTATATAGTTTATAGAGCTCAGAATTAGTTCTTCTTCGCCATGTAATCTCACATTTTTTCGTATCCAAATATCAATTGATTTAATATTTGCACAAGCTCTCTCTCTCTCTTTTTTGCATTCTTTAGTCAACAAAACTAATTAGAAAGGTAGCAAATTTTTCTGACCAGTTTTCTTAGAATTTTCTTTTTAAAGAAACTTTCAAATTCATTCTTTATAGATGTGTTGTTGGTTTTAAAACGTACATTTTTCAAACTAACTGAACAAGTACAGATATTTTATCATGTATCCTGCTTCTTGGAGTGAGGTTTAATGAAAAATCAAACGTGTTCATACATCGCAAAGGAGGAAACCAGGAAAATTTTCAAGTGTCACCTCCGATAAACTGGCTTGCAAAAATTTAAAATTTATTCCTTCATTGTTCATAGGATTGAACACAGAATCTTCGATTCAAACGAATGCATTTTTACTTTTATGATAGGTGATGTAAAAGTCTAAAATACTTATATTTGATGCATTTTATTTTATCTTTTTTCGATATTGTTATAATTTGCCTATCTTTCAGAATTGATTTCAAAATATCCTTAATTATGATGATTATTATGATGCATCATTAAAATCAAAAAATATTATTAAAATTATAAAACATAGTATTACTATAAATATATTTTGCAAAGGTTAAAAAATGTATTAATTCCTTAACTCTAAAAATGTATGCTCAAACTTACCCTTAATTTTGTAAATGAATGATTGTATACTTCAAAATACAGAACATAGAAATTTTAATATATCTATGATTCTCTTCTTATCATCTTGATATTCTTCACATACTATGAACTAGATTTTAGGATGAGGCCGCTATCGCCTGATTGGTTAGGGCGTTATCGAAAGGCAATCAGTTCGAATCCCGGCTTAACTGATGATCCGTGATTTGCTAATGGTGGCTGGGGCACGTAAAATATGCCGTGGTCGCAAAGTCCTCAAAGTGAAATGGCTCCGGGGTTGACGGGCTTAGTTGTCGGGTTTTTGGTTGGTCTGTCCAAAATCCCGTCCACTTCTGAGTCACTATTACACTCCCACCATACGACCCACTATGTAAAGATGAAAAGGTGGAAGTGACGTAAAGATGCCGTCACTTCCACCTTTTGTAGTGAGGAAAGGGTAAAATATAATATCCGGGAACTGAGGAAGAAAGAGAATTTCACGATTTCTGACAACTAGTTGCCGATTATATAATTTGCAATGAGGTTAATTTTATGAAAAAAATAAATAATGAAAGAAAAAAGTGCTATGGTTAAATTGATCCAAATAAATGGGGACTAAAACTGCAATAAATTCTTAAAATATTGCTCGGAATTTGTTGCTTGTGAAGTAAACTTTCATACTTGTCATAAATTGACTAATTAAAGAAGTTTCTTAAAAGTTTTAGCTTCAAGACATAAACAATAATTGCAAATGCCAATCATATTACAACTTCAGAAATATAAATGCAACATTTTTCAAATAATAATTTAGTAAAGAATTCCACAAAGTGATTTAATACATTCACTACACTCTCTACAAAGATATTTTATAGAATTGCCATGTGTAAACTAAGTCTATGCGTTATTAGCTTATGTATACATAAACTAATAAGCTTATGCATTTCTAAGTTAATATTTTTAACATTACATAACATAAAAATGCAACCTAATTGAAAAAAATTCGAGATTGTGATAAATTCGAGATAATGATAACGAGATGTGCTCAACTTTGTTGGAAAAGCGTCGTCTTGTGTTTTTAAGTTAGCTGATTCAATACTGTACTCAGTTGCAGATAGTCGTACTGAAAGGAACAATGTGAATTAAACGTTCATTGGATCTAGTGTATCTTTGATAGTTATTTGCGTAGTTTGGAAAGGCAGGTATAAGATCGTATGTTGACTTTGTCACTTGTTCGAAGTTGAACAGATAAAGGGATGGACCACTTTCAGTAATTTTATCCGCACCATAGCCCTAACATAATCAATCACCAAAAATATACATTTAGAAATGGGTAGCTGGAAACATGCAAACATAATTTATTATATACAAAGTGAATTCCTTTTAATTAATTTGCTTACAAGGAAAATTTATAAAAAATAATTTAAATTTTTCTCTGATTAAAAAGCAAAGAGCCAATGTAAATGATTTCTAAGAAGCAAAATACATAAATTCAAATAATAGTGATAGTTAATTTCAATGATAGTTACTACTGCAACATCAAAACGCAGCATCAATAAGAATAAACACAAATAAAAGAAAAAAAGAAAAACTCATCACAAACTTCAATCTTCCCTTCGCATCATTCCCCTCCCCCCTAAAAATCATCGCAGCATTTCCTAGGAGACCCCAACTTGTGAAAACTTTCAGTCTCTTCATTTGGGCGTTCACTGCAAACGCGAGAGGGAAATAATACGGAGGAGAAGACGGAAGAATCAAAATTTCTCTACGGCTCAAATACAATTTTCCCATCTTCACACTTCGAGCCGTCCGAAGAACCAACGTGTCGATGCTTTCCCCCTATGATAATAATAATAGTCATAACATAGGAGCCCAATGTCCTGTGTAGTTCGTATAATCAAACCTAGTACCGAAAAGGCAACCCACGTGTGGTGGGCGTTCGTATAAACATAAAAGCACGCGTCCGAGTTTAAAGGCAGATGATATACTCGTCATTATTCAAGCCTTTATTAACCCGAGTTGATACGACGGACGCATTAGCATAGATATATGTAGCCTCCGCCTAAATTACGTTTTAAGGTGTAGAAGGGGGGAGGGTCGACGGCGGGGAGGTGAGGGAAAGGGCTCGGACGTCCGAGAGAGCGTGAAAGTCATTATGTTATACGTGTGGGGGGCGTCGCGCTTCTTTGCTTCTTGGAATTATTAGGTAAAGGTAGTCGGGAGGAAGGTGCGTGGGTGTGAAGGGAGCGAGGGGGTTTCTCGCGCATTCTTTAATGGGAAAATCTGTAGAGTCGAGTTTGATTCCGGCGTTTTATTAGGATGTCTTGGGATCAACATCCAGTCTTCTTTATCATCTTTTCGAGATCCACTGCCTCTTGTGACATCGTTACATCATTTTCAGATTGTTTCATAATAAAAGTACTTTTTTCTGTTGAGTTTTTGGAATAGAAGTTATTTTTTACTGTGTTAGAATTTACATTGTCAACGATTGTTTGTTGTAATTGGATAATCTTACAATCTGTAAGTCGGTACACACAATTACTGACAGTACTTACAGTATAAATCAAGGGGAAAATGTTTTAACATCCAATGCTTATTGCTTTTGAGAAATATTTTTACAGGAATCGGCCAACATTCACACGATAGCTCTCGCCATGGATTAGTGATAGAATATGCTCGTTATAGTGAAAGGTTCTGGGTTCGATCCCAGTCATTATTGAATACATAGACATAGGTATATGTGACGGAAAACCTGATTTGTACCTTAGATTATCATGTATTGCTTCACCATGTAATACATCTGATTGTGATAATATTGCCACTAATTTTGAAAAACTGAATTACAATATAGAATTTCAGTTAAGCTCTAAAAAATTCGAAGTAACAAAATTAGCATATATAAAATATCAATAACAAAATATGAACTTCCCAACATTATGAGAACTGCCATTGCACAAAAAATTGTCGAAATAGGTTATTTCTATAAAATTATAATAAGCGAAATAGGTTATTATTATTAATAGAATTTTATGCATTCTTAGTTAAAATCTAGATGTATACAGGTTAAATAGAACTATATATACCTGTATATATATTATTTTGTTTGACCTCTGTAACTAGTTTTTAATGAATATACAGGTTATAAACGAAAGTTTTAAAATGACGTGTATTATAGATGAATATGGGAAAAAGCGCTGGCATATGCATATATTAACGATATATAAAATATATGCTAACTGACATATATAACAATGCATCACTCCACAGTACCAAAAGTCTATATTGCTTATACATAATCACTGTTTAATTATTATAGATAGATTTTGTCCTTCTACGTGTACTTCTATCGAAGTGTGTGCTTGAGAATTTCCCGGGTTTCCTCTTTAACGACACATGAACACGACCTTTTAGCTATGAAAAACCTTTTCAGAAAACGATGTAGATATTATAAAACATCATAACTACCTTCTGAGATATACTGAGAGAGATTTGACGTCAAGTATTCACGTTTTGTAGTATTTTCCAGTACTTGTAATGAAAGGGAAAAAAAAGGTAGAAAATTTCAAACATGTTATCCTGATAGAAGAGGTTGTAAAACTAAATAATACAGGACCCATGACTCGGTGGTCGACTATGGCCAATATCGAACCGAAGCCACCCACTCTGAAAGATGGTCCTTCAGCAGTGCAACTGTTAACGGTTGGGGATTCTTTCCCAAGGATTAAATGGATTCTTTGTATACCAACTATATTGCAAGGGAAAATATGCATAAATGGGAATTCGTACTGATTACTAAATTCAAAAAACTTAATTCGATAAACTTTATGTTATTTACTTCGTAGAAATAATTACAGAAGCTTCACTTCTTCGTCAGATTCGAGTTTAAATGTCAAATGAATGCCTGTAAGTTTTTTGAGGTGAAAAGTTTCCCATTCGATCCCAGTAACTTTTGATTATCGGTAGTTATTGTGTTTCTGCTTTTTTAGACGATTATATCTGTTAGGGTGGTTGAATGAGAGTTTTCTGGGTTTGCTCGTTTCCGATACGTGAATACGACCAATCAACTATGAAGAATCATCTGAAACGGATGTTGGGAAAATAAAACGGACTTCAGTAATGAGCTTATCCACTACACTGTCAATATTCTTGACTCTGTATTCGATGTTATTTTTTACATGAATTTTTTTGAAAATTATGTTATTTATGAAACAATATTGAGCAAAATATGCTCTACATTTATTACACAGAATAAGTCATAACTTATGTGCTTAATTATAACCCATGTTTTGAACTAAAAAAATTACTTGCATCATCACACATTTTATTTTTGTACTAATATATATATATATATATATATATATATATATATATATATATATATATATATATATATATATATATATATATATATATATATATATATATATATATATGTATACACATATATAAAATGATCCGATTGAAATTTATAATTCCTTGATTTTCAAACTATTGATATTATTGATTGAAAGTTAAATTTTTCGAATATTATTAAGTTGCACTTACTTTTAAATTTTTTATTGATTATACAAGAAAACAATTAATTACCTAATATCATAATTAATAAACTTAGAATTTGTAATATAAGAGTACGAGTATTATAAATACAATTTTTAATATAATGGGGAAAATATTTTTGGTTCAACAGTTTCATTGAGGGTATTAAAAGCTGTTATTCTGTTATTAACTGTTGCATTACACTATCGACAACTTATTACCGCCAGCTGAAGACGTTAAATTCAATTTATTGCCATATATAAATTTGTCGCATGCTAAGAGACGAAGAGTTGACCTCTTCAATCTTTCCTAACACACCATCAAAAGGATATTGAACCCATGAACATTCAATTTTCAAATGTTCGATATCTTGGGTTGAGAGAAGTATAGAACCCATAACCTCTTTCCGGCATGACAGCGATGTTTTTGTCCATGCTACAATAGCCAATAAATTAAAATGTTACTTAAACTAAGTTATTAAATATAAAAAAATAATTGTTAGCATTTATAAAAATAGACCAATAAAAAGTAATATATAAATTTTTTTCAAATATTAAATCCTAAGTAATTATATTCTTAAAAAATGTTTTCTCCTTTTCTGTTTTTGATTTATTATTTGTCTTTAGAGATAGGATGTTTTATTTTATCACTTAGCTCCAATTTTGATTTAGTTATACTTTTGCAATCTGTGAAGCACCAGTGTTGAAGGCTCAAGAAAAATACTATTTTGATCTGTGAAGTTAGAATACATGGTCTGCGTACAATGGTAAAATAAAAAAATCTTCATAGATACACCAGTAAATCAACATTTTGTGTTTCACTCGAACAAACTCCATCAACGGAGGGATAGTGAAACTCTTAGAAAATTTAACATAAATAGGTCTTTTCACAAGGTCATCTTTGGCAAGTGTCGAGTATTCTGCCCTGTACCTCCGTGAACACATGAGTAGTATCATTATGTAACAGATTATCGTGGCCAATTTCTTGAAAGCTTTCATTTAGTCTAATGTCGTGTTTCGAAATTGTATTTTTTTCTAATTATTCTGCACAAAAATCAAAATATGCATTCGATTGGAAAATCTATTGCTTACCATTCAAAAATTTTGTATAAGAAATTATTTATTTTTTATATTATAATTTTTTAATGCGGATAAAAAGCATGAATTGGAATTTTGCATTTTCTCCTTGGCTTCTTGGAGCAATTTTTGCCGTCTGCATAACTTTTTCAAACTTTTTGAAATGCATAAATCTTTCAGAGAAATATAATTATTATTTTATAAAATAGATATCACTTAAAATATTCAAAAAGTAAAAAGTCTAGAGTTTGTATTAAAATTGTCTACCTAACAAATATGTATATATTATCGCAATCTTCATAAATAATAAATAAGGAACTATAATGATTCATTTTATAATTGCTTTTACAAAACACATTAATATTTAATAATAGATTTAAAATGAATTTCCAAAATTTCAATCAATGCAATATTCTGTCTTAAAATAATGCTTTAAATATGAAATTTTTCCATTTATAGCATGTTAATATAGCCAGGATATATTTTTTTATTAATAATCCAAATAATAATCTTAAATTGGGATTTTTTGAAGTATAATCTTGCTCAACTGGGCAATGAAATACTCAACAGGAAGTTTTAAAATATATAAGATCCTACCATAAATTCTAGAATTCTTACTAGGGAAGTTTTCTATAATTACTTTATTATAAATAATGAACAATTATCATCACTAATCACAATTTCTTTAAGTCTTTTCAAATAAATTATTGTAAAATATTCTGTTGTAAAACGATATTTTTTAGGGTATGATATTAGAGAAGAGAACAATTCACAGTGTATATTGTTCTCTTCTCTAATAATTTTGTACTGCATGAAAAACATTTTTAGAAATTTTTACCTATAAATTATTGAGGCTTATATAATTTTACGATAATTTTTTTTTATAAAAAGCAGCAAAGTTTCATCTATATTTTTACGAAATATATATTATTCTTTATCAATGTGTAACTAATAGGGAAAAAATTCTTATTTAAGTTATATTTGTGTATAATTCTAAACCTTTAAAATCAGTTTTGTAAGCAAACAGGACCAAACCAATATTTTATAACTTTATATTTTCAGGAAATTAAAAAAATATATCCTTTTTTAATATCTTGGAATTTCATTGTCACTTTGTATTTTTGAAAAAAGGCAAATTACTTGTAGTTTTTATCGTATAAAATGTATTTCATGTTATAACACTTATTACTATGCAATTTTTCCTTAAAAATTAAAATTTTCTTAAATACAAATTGAAACTTTATAGACAAGAATAAAATTCATATTTTATGTAAATTTTATTATTAATTTTTACTACTTTTTCCATCAACAGATTGCTTTAAATGTGTGTTATGCACACATATCTTATATTTATTCTTTTTTTGCAATTAAAACTTTTTTTATGTTATCTTATCATTTGTTGGTTCACAAAAAGGAATTTTATTAGAAATTAATGAAGGGTTTAATTAATAATCGAATGTAATTATATAGATTTAAATACTTATAAATTTTTGCCGATAAATTATTTTAAATAAGAAAAATTGTGAAACAAGTTTATATTATGATCAAGTTTTGAGAAAATATTGCAGATAGGTTAAAAGTAAAGCCCTTCTGCATTTTTTAAACTACAAAGAGATAAAAATATCATTTTATTACTTATAGATGTGCTATTTCCTATTCGTTGTTAAGAATAAAAGTATGCGAAACTAAGTCAAATTACAGTTATATCTAATCTTATCCTAGATTTAGGATTACTTATTTTTGAATTTAAAAATGAATATTTTTTGTTAATAATTATATGCCAAATTACCTCTAATAAATAAATTTCAAATTTGTAGATTTTTACAGCAATTTAAGAACATAATATTTTTTAAGAGGAATTGTTTTTAAATTCGATAATTAACTGATTAAATAATACATTAAAAGATAGAAATAAAATATATGCAATTGCAAAGTTTACATATTAATATTTCAAGCATCATCAAACTTTGAAAAAACTTACTTATTAGTCTTTAGTACAGATTTCTTATGACATTTAATTTCTGCATGCACATCTGTTGGGACGTCTCTTCAAATCAAACTTGCCGGTCACAACCGATGAAGACAATCAAGATAACTGGTACAGATCATCAAGAGAAACCGGCTGCAAAATGGGAGGACTCTTGGAAATTTCTCTGATTGTATAGCATGAAAATGGCTCACAATCTATGGCACTTGAAAATAGTCTGCAATGTATGACACAAGAAAATAGTCCATAATTCATTACATATGAAAGTGACTCACAATCTGTGACACATGGAAACAGCCCATAGTTTATGACACGATAGAGGCCCATAATCTACAGCACTTGAAAGTGGTCCACAATTTATTGACACACGAAAACGACCCACAATCTATACTCTAAAAGTTTATAGGAGGTTGATGTTAAATTTTTTAAGCCACCCAAAACGTTGTGACAGTTCTAGATTACAATTTTTTCGTTGGAATATAGGAAAATTAGTTTGATATCATCTTTGGATGTAGATATGATTAGGATCATTAAAATTTTTAAATTAATTTGTTTAAATTTTTTAATGTTTAAAAAAAATAAAAATATTAGTTGAAAAAGGTAAGAAAATTCTTTTAATCTAAAGAGCTTAATCATCTAAACATGGGGAACAGGACATAAAAAATTCAAATTCTTTTTTCGAATTCTTTACATCTGTTGAATTATGTGGAGGAGTATTCAAGTTATACTCTCGAGATGCTCTACTAAATTTAATAAAAAAAAAGGATGCATTTAATTTGTTAGAATTCTGAGTTGTTGAAATATTGTGTAACCACAATGTTGCCAATTATCATAAATCGAATCTTTTGGAATAAAATCAGCCTGAAACTGAGTATGAATTGATGATTATGTTAGCATTGTTTTTATAATCTTTTAAATTTATTTTCTTCTTATTTTATCGTCTGTAATAAGGAATATAATAGGGTTGACTCTCTAAGTTCCTTTTTTGTACACGAGCGCTAATTGCACCGGGGCCAATAGATTAAAGTCAACTCTGAACCATTACAAACATTTATGCATGAGATGGGAATCGAATCTACGAGCTGTTGAACAAAAGGCCAAAGTGCTATTCAGTTACTAACTCAGTGTAATAACAAGTAACGAAAAAAATGCATTCCATTATTTATTATAGAAACTATTTGAAGCTATATAAACACTCTATACTGTTCTATTTGACATATATCTTTCCCTTAAGTCTCTATTTTTCATGTTATTCTGAATTATATATTTTTTATAATAATAAATTTTACGCTATATGAATGGGAAATTTTTTCTGTGGAACAATCCTTGAATTTTTTTTTAAATATACAAGTTTATTTTATATTATTATTCAAAGAAATTTCTATAATGCTCTTTGATAAGTTATTGTGTTATATATTATCCGATTATCTGAAACTAAATAGTCTATACATTTTATATTTAAATATATATATATATAATATACTAATATATGATATTGCTGGGGCTTATGGTGAAGAAACACGAAGTTCTGAGTAAAATAGATAGTTAATTACTAATCCCGAACGATTAATTTGATTTGCCATTTTTCAGGTAATCTATATATTTTGAATGGAATTCCGAACGATTAAAATTATTCCAACGTCCAAGTAAGAAATTGATCCCATAAACTGAAAAGCAGAGCATTACCTATTTAGCTGAAGATCAAAGTGCTGCCTACTTCATTTTGGATGATCCGTGGAAAAGACCGACACTATAGAGAGTAACTATCTATGTACGTTAAATTTTCTATAAGGTCAGTTGTTCTTGAAATGGGCTCAAAGTTGAGAAGTGTTAAGTTGCACTTTTTGACTTCGTTGTGAAAAACAGTCCGAAATATTTTGAAAGAACAATATTAAAATATTTTTAAAACTCATTCATAAACTAATATGGGCTATTTTAGGTACGATTCACTAGCATTAAATTAGCTATTGAAGACAGTGAATTTTGTCGTTGAATAGCATTCATTCATATTGCAGATAAAATCATACAAATCGATATCTTGAAGGACTCGATCCTAATTGTGATCATTTAGTGTAGGGTTGAGTGGTTCATTCGCTGCACAAAGCGGCCTACGCACCCAGTTCAACTGCATTACGCAGAAGACGGTCCGAAGGGGGATTGCGAAGGTATTTCCACAACACAAACTCTCGAGTTAACAACAAACACCCTCTTCTTTCCCCCTCTCCCACTCCCTTCTCGATGATCGAGAGAAAAAAACGAAGGAGAGACAGAAAGTGAGAGAGGGAAAAAATAAGAAGGGAGAAAAGAAAGGGAGAACAAAAAAGACCGCCGGCTAACTGGAATTATGAGCGTCGGTTCGCGTGTCGATGACGTCATCGCCCAGCAGTCCGCCCCTTGCGCTCTGCCATTGGCGGAAACTCCGGTCCGGAGGTTGGAACCTTCTCACTCTCACCCCGGACATACCCGCGCCTCGATCCAAACCACGCGAACAACGCAGCCTCGCGGGCGTAGTTTTGTTTTGGAGTGCATCTTCCCGTCGCTGACCACGCGGTTTGTTGTCGCACCGTGCCACTCGCAGACAACAGCCCTCTGCGCCACGTGCTCGACCGCTCGCTGACCACACACACATCCGGGCACTCAAGGAATGGATGTCGGCCAGGGGATGTCCTCCCCGACCACTGGCATGACATCACCGAGGTCACTGCAGACGCCGCCGAACTTGGACAACATGACGTTGGGAAACGGCGAAGGCAACCCGTCCTCCAACGGGGGCATCGTCAGCCCCAAGCAGCATGTCGCGGGACTTTCCCAGATGGGGTCCCCGGGCTCCTCCATGGGCCGCAGCTCGTCCGTTAGTCCACCTGGACCAGCCCTCTCCCTGGTGACCAGCAAACCTTACCAGCCGTCGTCTTCACAGCCCAACGGAGGACTACCCCCCAGCCTGCCGCGGTCGTGCGGCCAGAGCCTCATGCCCCAGCACCACCAGGTGAGCCACCCCCAGATGGGGCACCCACCGCTCGGGTACCACCGGTCACTGCACCCCTCGTCCTCCCCCCCAGGTATCGCGGCGGACATGACCACAAACGATTGCCGCCTTATAGACTATAGGGGCGCAAAAGTGGCCGCTTTCCTGGTGCACGGGGACTACCTGTTGTGTCTGCCCCAAGCTTTCGAACTCTTCCTGAAGCATTTGGTGGGTGGACTACACACCGTCTACACAAAGCTCAAGCGACTGGACATCACGCCTATCGTTTGCAATGTGGAACAAGTGCGGATTCTGAGAGGTCTCGGAGCCATCCAGCCCGGTGTGAACAGATGCAAGCTGTTGTCTTGCAAGGACTTTGATGCTCTCTACAAAGACTGCACCACTGCCAGGTAAGACCACGTAGCCCAAGTGTCACCTTCTTTTCATTGCTTTGTTCCAAATATAACATATTACTTAGTCCAGAGTTAAAATAATGAAAAATCATTTTAGGAACAAATTTATAAGGGAAAATTAAATAAAAACTAATTTACTTGGCGATTTCTGTTAGCAATATCAGTAGGAACTACTTCTTCCTGTTTGAAATATATAACTTTAATTTCTTAAGAACATTTATAAACATATGCTGCTTTTTAATGATTTAAATGCATTAATAAAAATTCAATAATGATTAATTCCCTTCTATTTAATATACAATAAATGACAAATGGTTTCTGTGATCATAAGGCACCCTCAATAATGTAAGTACTGAAAAATTATATTTATTAATAATATGAGACCCCTGGAGAATTATTAAAACATTATAATTTTAACATACAACTGATAATGCTTTGTACTTTGTATAGTATAGTATTTTGATAATCTTCAAAGACACACTCTTATATTGCAAATATATACACACATTTTCAGAATATGCACACACATTGATGTTAGATTAGAGCTTCCACACGGTGTAAGAAGCAATCCATTTCAATAATAGAAGTGGATTGCATCTTATGAAGATGTATCTAACTAGAACATGTAAATGGATTTTGCATTCAAGAATGCAAATCTTACCAAATAAGTAAATGAAAATTTTTTTAGCAATAATGTAATCAAATATAATTCGCTTGAAACATTTATCATATTTTCTCCCTAGATTTTCTGCATTTTAACTTGACTGTACCATTATGCGAGGAAATTAAATAAAAATTTAACATATATTAATTTTATCGTGTATAAATGATATTGGAAATATTATTTAAGTTAACCAAATCTTTAAATAAATTTTAAATAATTATTTTGATATCTTTTAATTGAAATGTTAATAACACATTAAGTTTTATTCTTTAAAAGATATATTTTATGTGTCTTATTTTTGAAAGACTATTTTAAAAGCATCAAAAGTTAAAATAAGTTTTGTGAAATGATAAAATTGAAAAACTTCTATTTCAAATGAATATATCATCATTAAACGATCAATATTTAAGAGTTGAACTATGTGAATTAGCTTTGATATCAAATTTGCTTCGCATCAATTTAAATTTTACTGAAAATAAAGACATTATAAAATCTAAATATTTAAGAAATTTTTTAATGTAAATACATTTTATTATAATTTAATAAATCGTAACGATTTAATAAATTGTTACCAATATTATAGCAAATAATTTATACAGTTTTCATTACTTCAACAACGTAATTGATAATAACATTAACTTAAAAATAATGCGAGTTTAGTTAACTATGAAAGTAAGAATATATATATATATATATATATATATATATATATATATATAAGCACCTTTAATCTCCAATTCCACTAAAGAAAGAATATTTTTAACTGAAATTCTAAAGGGAGGATTCTTTTAGAATAAAGAAAATATCGAAAATTTGCTCCTATGTATCTTTATTTTAAAAAATATGTATTTTTATTAAAAGAGAAAGAGTTTAGAGAGAAAATTAAAGATTCGTATTTTAGTTATTTTTAAAGTGATTTTAGTATATCCATTTTTAAATATTCCTTCAAATATGTCTTCTAAAAATATTACCACTTTTCTCCCAATTTTTGAAGTTTATTGTAAAGTGCACATAAATATATTCATAAATTTTACTCTATCTCATGAGTAATATGATAGAAATCATATTATCAATAGATGTTGAAAATTTCAATATTTTTTTCCTTGAGATTTGGATTTAGCAACTTAAGAAAAAATATCTAAAAAAATAATACCGAATGCAAAAATGTTAGAATAGAATCCTTACTGAGTAACTTAACTTTTTAGTTACTAATCTTCCATATGTTTCAGCTATTCTTAAATGAGGTAGTTATTATTCCTTCAATTCTACATTTATATAAAATGAGTTACTTCAAATATAAAAAAATATCCCTAATAAATATATTAAAGCAAACAATGGTATTTTTAAATGGTAAAACATATTTCATAAAAAGAAATTTAAATTTTCAGATTTCCAATAGTATCTGGGCAAGACTTTATACATAGAAATATTTATTTTCATAAATATATTATTTTCATACTCAAGTTACTTTCATAAATAACAATATTTTATATTCAAAATAAATTGTATTCAGTTAAAACAAAATTTCATATTCAAGTAAGACTTATGAAATTTCATTATAGTTCCATTAGTCTACTTTAAAATGTAAGAAATTTATTGCTTCTACATTTTTTAAAAAATGTTTATATAAATGATAAAGGAATTTGTAAGAAAAAGAATAAGTTTAATGTCTTAGTCAAGTAAAATAATTAATTAAAAAGCTAAAATTCCTTCATTTATAATAAACCGTCCTTTAGATAAAGCTATAAACGAAAAATGGGTTGTCACTAATCTGACATTTTAAAGATGAAATTTAATGCTAAAATACAAAATTTGCCTTTGATATAAGTGAAACTAAAAATAATTATACATACATACATACATACATACATACATACATACATACATACATACATACATACATACATACATACATACATACATACATACATACATACATACATACATATATATATATATATATATATATATATATATATATATATATATATATATATATATATATATATATATATATATATATATATATATATATATTGATACTTTGTGTTATCAAGCTAAAAATTATTTAACATTCAAGAAAAAAGAAATTATTTTTACACTTTCTAATTTGACCTTTAAAGAGAAATTAAAAGGAAATGCTTCATCAATTAAAAGCACAAATTATCTAAATTAAAAAATATTGCAGATTATTTTAGAAAAAAAATTATATGTGATCAAAAATAATACATATAAATAACTTAAGAAATTCAATATTGCTGTTCAAACGATGAAATGTAAGATCTTTCATTTAGAAGTGTTTTTGATCTTTGGTCAATAAAACAAATTAGGAAATTGAGCACAATGAAGGTAAAATTTTGACAAATCAAATATCAAATTAAAATTTCTCCTTCAACTAAAAAATAAAAAAAGTATTAAAATTGAACATCTAAGCATAAATCTATCGCTGTATAAAATAAACTATTCCACTTTTTAATTTTTTTTCGGTCCTTCACAGATATTTAGTATTTTAGAAAAATATTTTCATCAAGATTGAGACTTCAGACAAATTATATGTGCCAAATTTATTTATTTATTTTTAAATTATTATAACAACTTTATTATTTATTTTAAGCTATTATCATTGCAATACCGAAAGAAAAATACTAAAAATTTCCAAATTAAGTTTAATTAAAAAAACAAGGATTAATTATTGATTCATCGAAACAATTTTAACTACAAATATATTTATATAAAATCTAATTAAATTATAGGAATACATAGCTCTCTTATAGAGAATTCCTGATGCTTCTTATAGATTTGTCTTAAGAATACAAGCATATAAAAATAAATAAAACTGAAAAATATCGGCAGCAATTTTCAATTAAAAGTGATTACGCCTTGTTGAAATTCTATATATTCCGGATTCGAATTACTCCTATATAACTACTGTAACAGAATCAGATTTCAGTCGAAATTGATAGGCACATTAATCCAAATGATAAACGGATATCTATTACCCATGAGCAGAAATCGAACACATATTATTTTGTCTACATTTATTGCGTAAGAATTCTAATATTTGCGATTCAAATGAGCTTAAAAAATCATCTGCGGTATCATTTCATTTCACTTCAGTGCTTAATAGATTCCAGATTAATGATTTATCACTATCTGCATCTGCTCTGACGAATCAGTTACGTGTCTGTTTCTTCTCGCTCGGTAGCACGCTATCTGGTTACAAGACTGATATTTTTTTTCCTATTTAAGTAATGCAAATTGAAGGGCATCCGAATTTCGCAATCACCAAATTACATGCGCTGCAAAGGCTGTCAAAGAGGCTTGGAAAAAATCACTTCCAGTGCTTCCACGTGCCTCCTAAGATAGCAATCGTCTAACTTCAAATAGAATAAAATGCAATCATCGCAAAAATTTCTAGAAAAATTTCTTTTCGTTCCATAACACATTTCATTAAAGTTAAGAAAATTTCTTTTGAAACTGAACGCTATTCTTTCTTTACATCAAATATTTTTCAGTCGAACTATATTAAAATGCATAAAATATGCTTACAATTGCTTCATTTCTTCTTATTATTGTTGAATTCGATTATAGAATATTGTAAAGGACTAATGTGAAATGGAAGGAAATAATACTGAAAATGCAATTTTTAAAGCTTATATAACTATAATCTTCTCGGTAACATTTTCTTTTTCCAAAGCATTATCATATTGCGTATTTTTAATCAAAACTTTAAAAATATTTGTTATTTTTAAATATATTATAACCAATTCATTGTTGATATATGTTTTTAAAACTAGCCATTACCTTAAGCAATATTTTTTTTGGAAAGTCTATTTATTCAACTTGATTCGTCATCAAAATTATATCTCGATTGAATAATTCATTTTAAGAATAACTTATCCCATATTGTGATTATATATTTTTAAATTGTTTATATTAAATTTTAGCAAGGTTTGTGATTTGAATTAAAAAGAAAGTGAAAAAAATAAAGCGATTCCTTATAAATTAATTTAGCTTTTTTACAATGTTGCTTATTATGAAATCAATTCAAACAATACAGAACAACGAAAAAGCGAATCGGTCAAAAAAACAGTTAATTTAACAATATTTTTACTCAAACTTTATATTATATTTCATTAATTTATATTTATGAATTTAAAAAATAATTATTTTTAGTGTTTGAATTAAAATTTAAAATAATGGAATATTATTTTTGAAATGAGTTTGTTCCGAGTGTAATTTTAAAATATTTAAATAGTTATTTCAAATAACCGAAAAGAACTAATTACAACGATCCTATATTATATAGCTTCGACACTACAATTATACAGAGGAAAGAACATCGAATAGTAAAAAAAGAAAAAGAAAACCCCGCATTCTAGCAATGAAAGGGACGCGAATTTAGTTGCCCCACTTGCCACGAATACCTAACAGAAGTGGGGAAAAAATGCCTCCTTTCATCACATTCCTATTTAAATCAAATCCAACCCTTTCTCTCTGACTCAAGGGGGGGGGGAAGGTGAAACCAGATAAGCCCCCCGTCAGAGCTGGAAATTGAAAGAACAGTGCAAATGAATGAATGCATTGACATTGGGCATGCAGTGAAAACAGATAAAGGGATCAGCCCAGTGACTCATTGCGGTGAAGACTTATTTTTTTAACCCCTTTCTCCCTCCCGTGTTATTACTTTTTTAAAGCGCGCAAGAGCTTAAGAAAAAGGCGAAAATGAGTAGTAATCAGAGACAACTGCTGTCGACAAATGGGAGAAGTTGTTGTCTGGGGGAACTTTTTGTTAGGGGGAAGAGAGAAAATTTTAGAAACAGAGAAAACTTTAAATTTACTCGGGGAAGTAAATTGGAGCATTCTATGAGTTGATTTGCAACACGTAAATTATCTTTCATTGTAGATTGCTTCTTCGGAATAATTGGAAAAGTACTTTTAAAAAAGTGGTTAATGTGTGGAGAAAATATGGTAACTCTTATTTATAAAGAATAATCATCTGCAATCCTCTGAGAAAAATAATAAATCTTTTGATGAGGAAAAATTATTTTTCACAGTATATGCTTTTGGGTATGTTTTCAACAAATGAAAAAATTCTTGTATATTACCAAATAGTCTTGATTTTGAACTCTATGCAATTCATTTAAATTATTAATTATAATTGCCTCCTTTAGAGTAATTAAATAAATATTTAGAAAAAAATAGTAATTATGCAATGAAATACTCAATTTTATAGAAAAAACAGCAATCCTATGAGAAAAATGGCGATTCTTTTGAAGAGGAAAAAAGTTTTCCAGATTTTGTATCTGAATATGTTTCCAATAGAATAGAAATTATTGAATATCACCCAATTAAGCTTAATTAAGCTCTGTTAATAGAAAAACTTGTGAATTCAAAAAATAAATAAAATTTAAAAAAAGAAGTAAGCCATTGAAAAAAGTTGCAAATTTAGAAAATTGGAAAAAATATTAAAAATTCCATTAAACTCTTAAAATTGGTAAATTTTTGGAACAAGAATTAACAATGAACGAATTTAGAAAGAAATACAAGTCATTGAAAAATGTATTGAACAGTTGTATGAAAAACTGAAAACTAGTTTTGAGGAACAGGATAAAATATGTATAAAAATCTTTATATTGTTAGTTGAAAATCGATTTATAATAGGATTTTAATAAGATATATGTAAAGTAGCATATCATACAAGATAAACCTAACATTAAGTAATTATTTTGAAAGTTAGTACCAAATTCACCTATTCAATTAAAGTTCACATATTCAGCAAAAACAATTTTCTTTTTAAACGTAACAATTTTCTTTGGTACTTTTAAAAAGAAATTGGAGATTGCTTAAAATTTCTTGGAGATTGTTCAATTTTAAAGTAAAATTATTTAGGGATGGATTCCATCATATTTAGGAGCGATTGGATTTTCCAAATATTTTAGTTTTAAGTATTTTTTCAGGGAATGAAAATTGTTTGAATATTTCCATTGTACACTCTTAAAAAAGTCGAGTGATTTTTTTGAATTTTCACTGAATGTCACGTTTATTTAGTTCCTTTATGGATCACAAATAATTCATTTTCGGCATTTAATTGAAAGAAAAAATATTTAATTGTATTTCGATTAGATTTAATGCGATATTTTTTAGAATTTCTTTTGAAATTGATTAACTTTTAAGTAGTAAAAGAATAGAAATTCAATCTTATTTTAGTACACTCTTTGTTTTCAAGAGTGCATGTTTTCTTAAGCGATGCTTTTGCATAAAAATTAACAATGATTGAAATTTTTTTACATTAAACATCTGTAATATTGTCTTGAGAGATAAAATATTTATAACAACCTAGAAAAATTGTTGCTTTTATATTTTTATTAGTTTTACTATACAACACTTGTGACATACAAAATAAAATTTAATAAATTTTAGTTTTGGTCCCTACCATCAGTTTATTTTTTATCAGTTGTCTCATCTGACATCAAAACGGTTGAAGATAAGTAGCTAAAAAATGTTCCGTTGCAACATAGTTACCATACATGAAATTAAAGACCGGTAATATACTTCAGTGGCTGGTTATAAGGATAACTTTTCTTATCTATATTTTATTTTTGAATTAGATTGAAATTACAGCGAATAAGGTCACATTTTTGATTATATAAGTACATTATTTGTAAAATCTCGTCTTCCTTTTAAGTTAGAAACATTTTAATTCTATTTTAATTTAGAAACATGTTATTTCATATGAAATTTTTTTTGATTAAAAGATAGGGAGAATCAAGTATATTATATCATGTGAATAGGTACTAAATGTTTAATGATACTAAATATTTTTAGGATATATTCAAGACATTTTAGTATTAGATAAAAATAATTAAAATATTTAACCTACTAAACAGCAAATTGAGAAGAATGCATAAACACGCATTCAATTGTAATTCAAAATTGGCGTGTACCAATCATTATACAATTGTAATTCCGTATATTGATACAATTTTTATTCATACGTATACATAAATTAATATAATTTTGAATTCGAACCTGTTTTAATTAATAAATTAATTGACAAATTAATCAACTGGGATTAAAAATAAATTTAATTTTTAACCTGTAGTTAAATTATTCATTCAAATTGTAAATAAATTTTTTAATATATACTATTAAAAAGAAGGATCATAACAAAGTTTTTGCAAACTTTTTTGTTCAATCAATAAAAAAATGTAATTTGTTTTATAGGTTAATTTTAAAGTAAATATTAAAACAAATCATTTTTAGTGCTGAGAATATTTTATTACTTTCCGAAAATATTATTAATTTATAAAAATTTCATAAATTCTTTTAAGTGCAAAAGCATGGGCTTCACTTTGTTTTATGTATGATAAAATTTCGACTTGTCATTATATCGTGAGGTAAAAATTTTGGAGGAAATAATTAGAAAGGAAGTAAAATTGCACAAATTTTGTAGTCTTAGGTACACAAAATTAAAAACTGCAAAAGAAATTAAGAAAATCATTTATAAATTTTATTATTAAAGAAATTTATTTATAAAAATAATAGTACAGGGGGCATTTAATAATTCACTGAATGGTCTATGTTCAAATATCATTGAAAATCAATTATTTTGTTTCGATTTTTACTGGTACAGTAAATATTCCTCTCAGTTATTTCTGCAAAAAATCGTTTGCTATTAGCAAAAAGGTGCAAACATTTATGAACCTAACCTCAGGAGTTTCATAACTTTATAAATTTTAACTACAGTTACATGAATATACAAATCGTTCGCTGTTTAGTTTCTAATTCACTGAAGCTAATTACTATATAAAATAAACGTTTTTAGATTGCCATGCATAAGACGTTTTAAATAACCATGTAATCTAAAAACGTTTTATGTTTTATATAATATTTAAATTATATTCATCCGAAATTAATATGAATCTGTTAAAACACATTTAATGTCTCTACATGTATCAATACTAACTTTAATATTTTTTTTAAATCCTTGTATTTTTTATAAGCATATATATATATTAAGAAATTATTTTTTTATTCAAAATTTTCAAGATAGAAACAGATTGAAATCTGTGTTTTATTTCCACTTTTAATCTTGTGAAAGTTTTTACAATAAAAACAGCCTGGTATCTAATTTTAAGTAAATCTAAATCGACAATTTCATTTTATATAAAAATTTAAAATTTTAAAAATCATTTCTGAAATTGTAAAATTTACATTTTTTTTATTTTTAAAATTTTTAGATCCGAATTCAAGATGGTAATGCATAAAAACTTTGTAAAAATATTTTTATAATATATCCATATAATGTTGAAGTGTTCTGTTCTTTAATAAACCCTCTCAAGTTAACCTTGAACTTGCAATCTTTATTAAATAGAAGACCCCTTTTCAACCCCTTTCCCTTATTTCTCAGTTACGCAAGGGGGAGTATAAAGGTGTGGGAGGGAAAGGGTTGAAAATATGATAGAGAGGATAAAGAAGGAATACGGAAACACAATAGAGCGAAAAAAGGGGGATTCAAAGGGGGCATCAGGGGTGTTCCAGCTAATCGGCGTGAAACAGACCGACACCGTGCAGCAACACGATTCCGATGGCTATTCGACATCCCTTCTCCATCCCCCTGGAGGATTGCAAAGTGAAAGTGGCTTATATGCTGCGAATTGTGATTAGTTTAAGATTGAGTCTGTTGTCGGTAATTCAAATATTTTCGATAAAAACACGCGCAAGTTCTGTTTTAAAAACTTAATTACAAATAGTTGATTTAAAAAAAATTACATTTTTTATTCGAAATTATTATTTTGATTCAAACCGTTGAATAATGTCTGCTTTTTACAATTTAGATAAATTAATTTGCATTTAGTTAGCATAAATATAAATAAATAAATAATTACATTCCAGCATAATTCTATTGTTCAAAACTAAAAGCTAAAAGCTAATGAACGCTAAAAATTTACATAAATTGAACAAATGCAAACGATTTAAACACTTAAAATAATTCTAAGAATTTTATTTGAATGAATTTTAACGATTTAAACAAACTAAAATAATATTAAGATAATGAAACAAATTAAATCACCAATAATTCTTAATAAAAATCTCGTTTATAGCTTATTTTATTTAAATCTCGTTTATAAAGAGATCAACAAAACTAAATTTTACAAGAAAAATTTGAATTTTTTTTTAGCAAATAAGTAAAATTCTCTCCATGGTGATTTCAGTAACATATTTTCATGTCAATTATTAATAATTGACACGTATTTTGTTTAAGATTATGTTTTAATAATGAAACTTTCACTTCCATTGGTTTATTGGCGACTAAGATAACCTAGTTTTGAAAATCATAATTAAATTCTACTTTATGTTAAACAATGATTAATGACTGAATAATAGTTTTTTCGATTTTGTATGTATGCTCTTACAATCAGTTTCCTAGTAGTTAGATGCATTGATTTTTTAAGTCGATAATTTAGAAGATCATCAGGTAATTAAAACAATGATGCATTATATATTTTTCATAAAATAAAAATTCTGTCACAGTTGAAAAAGAATCATACATAAGGATTGTAAATAACTCTAATATTTAACAGTCTAAACTGATTAGATATTTTTGATAATTTAAAATTCTCTCCTTAAGGAAATCTTTTTATGGAATGAAAATATATAGGAAATAATGGAATTTTTTAAATCACTACTTATCGGTGAACAATTTAAAAAAAAAAAACTCAAAATCTTTACCTTGAGATTTCTAACCGCAGATATAATTATTATAACATATGATGGATTTTTTCAAAAGAGATTGATTTTATATTAAATTAGTTAAACTATTAAAGCAGCGCAATATTGATATCTTAAATTACAAAATGAAATTAAATGAAAATTGGGTCGGATCCTAGCAGAGCCCATGCCCTTGGCACAAATGATGTTAGTTGGCGATAATTGTGGTCTGCGCCAATCTTAGCAACTCTACTTCGATAAAATTGATTTAGTAAAATTGGAATTTTATTCTGGCTTGGCGGTTTTTTTCAGTTTGTCGCCAAGGGTGTGGGCTCTCTAGGATTTTACCGAAAATTGCTTATCAGTCTCAGTTTATTTACTAAACTTGTTAAGCATTTTAGTAATTAAAACTTTTAGCATTTTGCAACAAAATATGCGTTGCGTAGTTAAACTGGCATAATACATTAAACTGAATCATATACATTTTTATTTATTGAAGAGTTCCATCGTAAAACCCTCTATAGTATATTTGGCATTTAATTAGACAATTGCCATTGAAGAAATTCTTTTAGATATAACTTAAACATACTCTAAAGACAATTGGACAGTTGGAATAAGTATTTGAAGGTAATGAAGTACAATAAAGTCCATTTAAATTTGCAAGCTTTTCACAGATTCACATTTATAAAGCTTCATCTTAAGTTATTTACAAAACAGATGTGCATTTCACTCGCCACTACTGATAGAGAAATGCCAAAATCTAATTAGATGGGAAAGAAAATATATGTATTCGGATCTAAAGAAGAAAAATAAGATGCATCATGAAACATTAAATATGCCTTTTACTATTTACTAAAGTGGTTACATCTCAATCTACTTTCAAATTAGGTAGAACGCATAACGGGACATTAATCTATATCATTACAATATAGTATTTTACTTAAGAATGATTTAAAACAATGGGAATGAATTCATATATATTAACGAAGGAAATAACAGGGGCAGCTAAGTTATTAATATCACTAATTACAGAGGTTTATTTCATTTACTTTTGTGAAAATGAAGCATTACTATTGAGACGTCTACTACCAATAGCATAATGATCAATAAAACATAATTTGTATACGAATGCGATTCAACATTAAATTATTGAAACTCAGAAATGAACTCAACACTCAATGCACGGCAATGTTAATTGATCATATGACACTTACAGCTAAGTTATTGCCATCACTAATTATCTACACTTTGTTTCATTCTATTTGCAAAGCTATTCTAATTATTGTTTTATTCTGTTTGTAAATTTTGTTCTTTTCCGTTTGTGTGCGTAAAGGTACTTAAGGAGACTCTTTTACTGATAACATATTTCTCTATGCAACATCATATCATTTGCACACATGTAAATAAACATGAAGCAAATATAAGCTCACAAATGAACTCACCATACAATACACCATTATGTTAAACTATCACATGAAATTTACAGCTAAATTATTGCCATCACTAATTACTGAGAGTTTATTTCATTTCAATTATAAATGAAACAAAAAAATTAAATACGACTTCTAGCAATAATATATTCTCGATACAGTATAATATAATTTGCTCAAAGGTAATTAAACATGAAAGAATTTAAGTAAAGAACTGAACTCACCACATAATACACCACAATGTTAATAAATTAAATGACATTCACAACTAAGCTATTGACATTCATAACTAATTGTTCTAGTCAATTCGTTAAGTAGACATAGCCCAAAACGAAGGTCATTCATTGATGACTTATGCCACTTTCATCTGTGTTGTGTAGGAGTGGAAATGGAATGCTCTCATTGGAATGTGAATATGACTCATTTCTAGGACAATGAAAAAGGGGGAGAGGACTCTCCTCATTTTTTGAAAGGGTTTTATACTTTTATGTGTGGGAGGGTGAGGTAAATGAGGTCTCATAAGAGCTTCCATCGAACACTATGATGTGTCTTTCTTCTTAACCCAATGCACTAAAAAAAGAAATGAAAGTGAATGTAAGGCCTGCAGTTGAACGATTTATGGTTTCAAAGTAAAATATAAAATTGAAACTTTGTCTTACATTATGACTCAGATGTATAATTAAATTTTGCTTATTTTTTCATAAGAACACGTAATATATATATATATATATATATATATATATATATATATATATATATATATATATATATATATATATATATATATATATATATATATATATATATATATATATATATATATATATATATATATATATATATATATATATATACAAATCCAGGAACTCCGCAATCAGGCACGCTGACCACTAGACAAGGTAAGCGGCTTAATCCAGTTCTTGATATTAGAATATGAGTAAAATGTGGATGCATACTTAAATATAGTATTATATTAGGTTGGTGCGTATGAAATGTCGGATTCTCTTTACATGCGGACGTTGTCCTCCCTGTTTTCGTTATACTTTTGTATTTGGCATAACCTCATTCATACTCGTATTGTCCATTGCCAGAGACTCATGTTCAGCAAAATAGGTTTTCTCGAAGGTCTTCCCTGATTTATTTCTAATAAGTTTATTGCCGATGTGAAGTCTGCCGACATTCGCGTCATTTACACTACACTGCAGTGCAAACCATGGTAATAGTGCTGTAGAAGCTGCACGCAACATAGACCAAGCGTTTAGGAGAGTATGTGTATATAGGAGATAGGAAAGAGATAAAGTGCATCCAAATCCGAAACCGGATTCAAATCCAGGAACTCCGC
This sequence comes from Latrodectus hesperus, assembly GCA_037975125.1. Lineage (NCBI taxonomy): Eukaryota > Metazoa > Arthropoda > Arachnida > Araneae > Theridiidae > Latrodectus > Latrodectus hesperus. Next base: position 67,466,164 of record CM075858.1, read on the forward strand.
AATCAGGCACGCTGACCACTAGACAAGGTAAGCGGCTTAATCCAGTTCTTGATATTAGAATATGAGTAAAATGTGGATGCATACTTAAATATAGTATTATATTTATATACAATTGCAGTTGAGTGGAAAAAACAGTACGAGGTAAAGATAGCTTCTAAAAACATTTTATTTAGCAAATAGTTGATACTGTCCGTCATTAGCAAACTTGTGAAACTCATCGTAGTTTGTCAAGCCTTCTGCTCGATTTTGTATTGAAAGGGTTTTATATAGAAGATGCTACGGGGTTGTTCATAGTATAAAAAATCTCAGGAGTTCGTTGACACTTATGTTTTCAGCTGAGCAATTGATTTCAAAGAATGGGTTAAATGATATAATATTCGTAAATTCAATGTATCAAATGAGTTGTATTTAGCAAAGAACTTATTCAATTATTTTGATTCAGTTTAAATCCAATATTACATATTAATAATTATGCAAAGAAAATGCAGAATTAATTCAAAACTAATTGTAATTGTACACGAATACTCTCTGCATTTTCTTATTTATGTGGATCTAATATTCATGTAGTTTCAGTTAGTTTTTGAATTAGTTCTGCTACATTTGTTTTGCTGTTTACATGATTTCCAAGAGAACAGAGTCAATGGCATGCAAAATGTTTAGCTTAAAAAGATAAGTTATCTATTTAAAAAATAATTTCAGTTACGATCTGAATTTTTTTATAATGGGTGTAATTTTAAAAAGCTGGACAAAACAATTTTGGAAGCAATAATTATTTATTTATTTTTTTAAATTATAAAACCAATTTAGTTTTTTTAACCAATTTTATTTAAATGTACCATTTTTATTTTTTGCAGAGATTGTTTAATGTTTAATTGTAATTGAATTTCATATCAAGAATGGGTTTTTACCCATTTAATTTTTGTATGTATGGAATTGTCTCTTCTACATACGGGAGTCAAGTCAAAGGAACATTTTATTGAAATATCTGAAATTCCGAATGGTCACTGAAAATTAGTAAAACAATATCTAATTAGTTTGCTTTTGTTGATAAAATTATATGTATGAGTTAATTTTTACGATAAATCCAAACTCCTTAAATGCTTATAGGAAATTAATAATAATCTTTGCAAAAAAAAGAAAAATCGAAATTCTATTTTAAAATTTTTGAATATTCTTCTTTTAACCATAAATATAATAATTAATGATAATTTGAATTTAATTAAATAAATATTTCTCAATTCATACACATACACACGTCACATATCTGCTAATCTAGCATGTTGTCAAGATGATATAATGCAGGCTATTATATGAAAAGAATTTTTCGACGTGTAGGTGGAATTACATTGTCACAAACCATTTTGGATATATATATATATATATATATATATATATATATATATATATATATATATATATATATATATATATATATATATATATATATATATATATATATATATATATATATATATATATATATATATATATATATATATATATATATATATATATATATATATATATATATATATATATATAATAGAATAATAGAAGAATAAATTAAAAGTATTTCCTGCCATCAGGGAAACATGAAACTTAGAAAATTGTAGTAAAATATTCATGATAACTGCTTATATCCTTTATAGTAAAAGCAAAAGTTTAATAATAAAAGATTAAAAAAAATTTAAATCACAATTTTACCTAGCTAATTTTCTGGCATCTTTTTTTTAAAGAAAATCTTCAAATGTTTACCTCTCTAAATTTAAAATATTGAGTTCTATCAGCATATAGAAAGCATAAATACCAATATAGCATAGGATTTCAGGAAAAATATATAAGAAAACAATCAAGTCCATCCATTTATTAATGTAGCTAACAAGTTACTGTATACAACGCTGAGTGTAAACTGTGAGAAGTTTTAAGAAAGATTTTATATAAAGTTCCAATTCTAGATCAACTGTACAGGAAGAAAGAAACAATCACACTATCTGCTTGTATAATCGCAGAAGAAACATTAATTTATAATTTAAATGGCGTAAAATACTATTTAAAAAACGTTTATCATATAAAATACTTTAAAAAATATCAACCTCATTTTACAAAATTTTATATTATTTTATGATTAAAGCCATTCCTAAAATGTATAAAGATTTTATATTTACTTAAATACTGTATATTAAGCATCAAAGTGATAGGAAACAAATTCTTTTTAAATTTAAACCAAGTAATTGAGTATTCAAGTAATCATGTATTTAAGTAATTTTTTCATATATTTTAAAAATTATTTCCAGTTATAGAAATTAAGATACATAAATTAAGAAATTCTTTGAGCGAAGGCAAGATGAATTTTCTTTACATTTACTGATTTAGAAATATTGGATTCAAATCCTAAGAGTCAATTGATAGTTCACTGTTTCCTATGGTATACAAAGCACTATATATTTTCTTGATATTTCAATGCAGGTGAATATCAAGGACTCACTGTTCGCTGACTGGACTCCGTATTACGGTATAGTAGGGTAAAAATGCGACCACATTACTATTGAATAACGAGAAATAGACGTTGTATTTTTACTTTTGACAATTGTATGTATTGAAGTGGGTACTTAGGAATTTTTTGGTTCCGGTCCACTGTCACTGAAAATTCCTTCCGCAAGACAGTATAAAGCGGATGTCAAATTCCTTACAACAGTTATTAGCCTATTTCCTACTCAGTATTGAAGACCAATGTATACTTTCAAAGCTTTTTAAATACGCCAATGCATTTTATATTATCAATTGGAAATATACAAGAAGCGATGAAATTAAATTACATAAACTAATTTATTTTGGTTACACAAAGAAATAGTTAATTATATTTAATAAATGTTTAATTTAATGAAAACATGCTTTGCATTTACCTACAAAGGGAAAAAAGTTACATATGTCCTAAAATTTTATACCATATTTTAAAATTAAAAATAACAAGTAGTAATAGATAAAGAATAATTTTTCGCTTAGTTTGTAATATCAGCATTTTATAATATTAATGAATGGCATTTCAAACAGCTTATTGTATTGTGACAAAATATAATTCTGTAGTAAAATTAATTAAACTAAAATGAAGCACATCTCTTTCTACACAATGTAACGACCTTAATAAATAAATGAGATCTTTCTGCGTAAGAAAGTAGAACAAATCTATATATATATGCATCCAAATTCAAAGAAAGAAAGCAAATTTGTCTGTCGAGAAAATAACCTCTAAATGAAAAGGTGAAAAAATAACAGACAGCACTCCACTTCCCGCTGACTTCCAAATCCATTTGTCATCATTCCGCAAACGATTAAACATTCGTACTCAAAAAGTCCCGCTCCTCTCGGCTAATCAACATCCTGCACTAATTGGTGACGTCACCATCCCGCGACGAGTGAAGCTTGCAAGTTACGGGGTGGTTTGCCTCACGTGACGGCGAAGTTTTGTTGCGATAACAGATAATTTAAACGAAAAATGTTTCCCATCTGCTACCGGAAACAAAACGCACTCTTATTTCCTGTTCTCCGGAATTGGGATTTTAATCGGAATTCGTGAGCAGATACTTGTTCTAAATGTTACAGCAAGATCTTGGCAGTGATTGGAGACTTCATCAAATTGGATGGTCAGTCGTCCAGATAAAGAATTAATGTCGGAAATGAAAAATAGTATGGTACTTAACGGACCATTTGTCTAAATGGTGGTACTAGTGAGTCTGGCAGAATTAGTTTTCACCAAAAATTATAAATAAATACTTAATAAATTACTGTTTGTAAATCAATAAATTATATTGGCTCAAGTGAAAATAAATCATTAAATTGAAATAACTATTTTAAAATAAAATTTGAATACTTTGAAGCCATTGAAAAATTGATATAACCATTGAAATAATTTATAACTTTTTAAAAATATTTGATATGCTTTGGAGCATCTTTATTTTTCACTCTGTTTTCCTATTTCTGGGTGTTTTTCTTTGATTTGCTAGTTTGTTTGTCATTTATGGTCACTTTTGATGAACAGAAGCTAATTTACTTGATGTAGTAAAGGGGGAATGGAACCGAGCTTAATTCCAGAAATAAATTATTTTTTTCCCTGAAAATTTTAAAAATTCCCAGAAATTTCTAAAATTTTTCCGATATTTTGGAAAATGTTAAAATATTTTATTATTTAACATTTATTGTAAAAAATAAAATGTTATCAATTTTTTTTAATCAATTTTCAATTATGGAAACAAAACAAGGGTTTCGTAACTGCTTTACTTCGTTTCATGCCCAACAAAACAGTCCATTAAACAAAACATTACTGGTTGATTTTATTCACACAAAATTTTTAACAATCTCAAAATTTTCGAGTCTACATCTCTAAATCTATCCAAAATTCCGGCTTAAAAATGATTCTGATGAACCACTAATAACTATCCATAGAGTCGGAATTGATTTAAGGAACTGTTGATTTGAACACTGATTATTTAATGATCAATTATTTCCTTAATATTGATTTAATTTGTGTGGAGGAAGAATATGTTTTCCATAAAAATCATAAAATTATTTTCCATTAAGTTATTCTTTGAGGGCAGTAAATATTTTGTATCTGTAAAAAATATATATATTGATTGAAAAACAAATAAGTTACCTAAGTTTGAAATTTTACTTAGAGAACCACTCTCTTTTAAACAGAAGGTGCTAGGTTCAACTCCAGTTATGTGAGAAAAACGATGGATGGATGTTGTCTGTCTGTTTTCTCTATTGAAATAAAGTTTTGAATATAAGTCCAAACCTATCTACTTTTGAAACAGAGGATATGAATGTTGCGTGCAAACTTTCTGCTTACGGGTTCGTCTGGTTAGAAATTTGAAAATTTCCAGGTTTCTTCTTTTGTATGGCATAAACTCCAATCAATTTTGACCCAAACTCTTCTCTGCAGGTGAATTTGTGTATTTAAAAAGAGCCATATATTATGCTATTGAGCTACTTAATTACAATTGTTAAATATTTAGTAACATTTATCTATCAGTTTTGTCTCTAAAAGGATCATTTAGAAAGTAAAGACGATTTTTAAATAATAAATGAAAGACCATCTATTTATTAAAATAAAAAAGAATCTTTAAAATACATGGTTTTTTAAACATTTTCCACATAATTATGTAAAAAATTCCTGAATCTTAAATATTTGTAGCTTCTAGTATTCACAGGATTCTTATATTATATATTTTTACCGTCAGTTCATTAAGCCAAGTAGTCTATTCGGCTCGTATTTCCCACCTTATTTCGGACGGTTTGCCGTCATTTTCTTAGCCTTCCTCCTCTCAAAAGATTTCTTTACTTATACAAGTTGTTGCACCAGCATGCTTTCCTGTATCTAGCCTTGAATTGGACTCTACCAGTTAGAACAGGTTACCAGCGAACAGGCCCTGTTTTAACGTTCCCCAGCAGCCTTTAGTGAACACGACGGATCTTCGGTTAAGTTGGGATTCGAACTCACTACAAACGGTTAATGAGAACCAACCATGCCGCCGCGGCCACTTATTTATACAAGTACTTGACATTTGGCAACTAAACCATTGAGCTTGATCCTGCTTCTCAGTAATTAAGAACAACAAAGTTATAAGATAATAGTGCAGTGCAGTCATAAATATCTTATCCTTGGATAGACCAGAGTTACAGAGAGTGCAGACTAAAGATTGTAAGTCGGATTTTAAAAAGATGGGGCATTCAGACAATTGTGCCCAGTGAAAAGATGAAATATATGGCCACAAATACATCTGAAAAGATATCACAGCCTTTAATATTACTACGCGAAACTATGAAATTAAAAATTGTGGGATCATCCATAAAATTTGTAAAATAGGTCACTATAACTAGTACACAAATATGATAGTTAATGTTTATATACTTTTTTAGACATTTTCAATAAATTGATTATTTTATGTATTTCTTTTTACAAAATATTTAAAATTTTTCATTTATATGATTATAAAATATTTTCATGGTAAATGAGATTGTTCTTTCAAATAACTGTAGAATACATACAAATATTCATTTTATTAGAAAAAAAAAACAACGTAATATATGTGTCTTTTAATTTGAACTTCAATTCTTTTATTGAACTTTATTTTTTTAATTTTAAACTTTTTATTCATATTTTTGTATGTCAAGTTTAACTTATGTCTTTTGATATTTATTATGCATTATTTTTTTGTCTATTTATCTTACATTTATTTTTTATTTATTTACTTATTTTTGATTTCTTCCAGAGTATTAAGAGTGATGATCTTTCGAATCATGATTATAATTTATATATTTTAAACGCCTTTCCTACTTGTCCCTTTTTCCCTATTCTATTCTCTTCTAAAGTAATTTCATTTCACAACTGTTATTCTTCACAATATACTTTTTTTTAAAAAAAATTTCTATTATATTATATTATTTCCATGTGAGTATTTAATTCTTGAATCTGGAATAAATTTTTACATTTTAAAACTCATACTTTAATAAAATAAATAATTTTTAATTAATTTACTAATAATAAATGGTTTTATGGTTATTTTTAAATACTTTTCATATTATATATATATATATATATATATATATATATATATATATATATATATATATATATATATATATATATATATATAAGCAAGATTAGAAATATCATAGGCGAAAATTGAAAGATACAAGAATAGATAATAAAAATTGAAAAGTATAAAAATAAATATAACACTTATGTTTAGCAATACATTCAGTGCAAAAGCATCTAAAATAGAATTACTAAAATATATAAATAATAGTAAATTTCTATAAAATTAATCAAAAACCAAATAGAGAATAATGCATTGAAATTACGAAAGATAGTAAACAGAACCTTTTACATATATAAATATTGTTAACATCTTATTAAAACATTAATGAATGAATGAAACAAAATATTTAATGTATTCATTTTTAGCAAAATATTCATAAAAAGCTAAATTCTTCATTTATTTACATTAAGGTACATATGTACAATAAATTGATTTTGAATACATTAATAACACATTAGTCTATTTATGTCTCGTAATATGTATCAATTTAATGCCACACAATATTAATGCGTTGTGTGCTTAATATAAGCTTCTTAATTCTTTAGTAATTTTATTTATTTCTTTACAAAAATACATCAAAAGCTATCAGGTATGATTATTTTTTGTAGTTTTAATGAATGAAAATATATAATTGAAAACATAATATATGTATGCTACTTATGAAAATTTCAAAATAATAATTTTTTCTTTATCTAAAATTTTGTGTAACAAAGTAAATAATTTTGAAATCTTACTTGTAATTTTACATTTAATTTATTAATTTCTTATTTCTAATAAGTTAGGTTGCGTTTTTAAATGCTTATTATTTAAGTAATTTTTATAGATTTTTTATTGTAATTTAAAATTTATTGATTTACAGTTTAGACTTGTTTTTTCCAAATGAATAATAATTTTGTAAAATTAGAACTACTTCCATAGATAAAAAAATATAAGATTAATTTAAATCAAAACTAAATTTAATAAGTATATCAAAATAAATCGTTATAAGTAGGAAATGTTTTTCCAAAAACACTTTTTTGGTCATGTAATTTAATAACTGCGAAGAACCTCTTTGTACAAGTACATACCTGAAATTAAATAAAATCAATTTTAATTTATTTGTGAGTGTAAATGCATAAACTATAAAATTAAAAATCAACAAAACTATTCAAATGTTTTTCTTGAGTTTTATTGAAATCCGGTAAGAAGTCTTTTTAAGCAAAGAGAAAGTACACTCATCCAGAACATCTTTCACACACACACACTCATTGGTTAAAAGAAATGTTCCATTCCAGGATGAATAATTACTGTCTTTAACTGACAACTGAGAGCACACTTTCACCGGAGAAACCAAAAGCTCCGCTAACTCAAATTACAATCATTTTGTTAGAAGTGTTTTTTACGCGCATACATTTGTTTATTTCCCTTTGTTTTGCTCTTTTTTATGTCTCCATCTTCCACAATTTGAGCACCTAAAAAATAACACAAGAAGTTATTTTTGTGTTGTTTTTATTTTATTACCTCTTCTAATTTCTCGCCGTAAATATCACTTCGTTTCGTTTTTGTATTTCTGCCCCTGGATGATTGTTTCTTAGAGTAAAATTGGTTTAAGTCATTTTTGCTTTGTAGGAGGAAAGAGTAACAAGTCATAAAAATTTCTAAATTTTGGTGTTATTAAAATTTTTTAATTCCTTCTATGGTGAAATACTGACACCATCAGAAATATTAAAATTTCTTTTATATTATAATTAGCAATGAATTTAAAATATTGAGGATAATGAGACAATGATTGTTAATTTTCTATGACATACTATTTTGATTTATTAAAGAGTTGTTGAATATACAAATATAAAATTATTACTATAATTATTAAATTTTTTGTTCAATAATAAAAAATAAAGCTTAATATTCATTTAATAAAATTTTGTTTTCTGAAAAGCATGCGTTACTTAACCAATTTCTTAAAAATATATTTTAATTACTAAAATTGTAAAAAAGAAAATTCTAATTTTTTTAAAAATTCATTTTTTTTTTAAAAAAATGTTTTTTTAGTAGAATATTTGTTCTAATTTTAGTGTTCGCGAATCTGTCCTTTTTATAATATTTTTCAGCACCAATATATAGTCTTAGTACAATACTAAAATACCGAAAATTTCTATCAACTAAACATCAAGATTGTATTTTCTAATATATATCTCTTTTGAGAGGATTTGATATTGCTTTTTAGAGTTGTTCTGAGAAACTAAATCTAAATATGGCATAATTAAATTAGCGTCACAAGTATGCATATATCTAAATGGTACATGAGCTAGGGTAATTTTTTTAACTTGCAAATTAAACAGATGATGAAAAAATTAGGTTTTGATTAATAATTCACTTTTAACCAATCAATAAGAGAAGATAACAGGAACCACTTTCTTAACTGATTATAGAATTTATGACAATTCATTTGAATAGACAAATTACTTTTGGTATAGAGGCAAATTATGATAAGTTAAATAATATTCTAATATTGCATATTATTCTGCTTGCATTTTTATGGATGAAAATAATCTTATTTTCATCATTTTTACCAAAATTTATGCATTGGCTTATTACTTATTTACAAAAATTTCCTTGTTAATGCTATTGATAAAAAATTGGCAGGAATAAGCTAATTTTTACAAACTCATCGGAAACAATTCTTTACAGGAAGTAATATTTTTTTTAAATTTACAATAGCAAATGTTTACTAAAAATTTAATGTCAATAAAAAAATGTGCAATTCTTTCTCAAAAATAAAAGGAATTTTACACCATTTCTCCCTTTGCCTTTCACTTCTCCTCTGCTTTTGTCATCTGATTATTTCTGTTTTTCTAAACTCATTTTCTTGATACCCCCTCCCCCGCGCAGCACCCCCTAACTCCAGCGAAGCTTGAAAATGTGGTACGGAGTGTGCAAGAAATACGTTAATCAATATTAATTACGTTCGTTTGTATTCAAAGCACATCTTCTGTATTTGCTCAAGCTTAAGGCTCCTCTGACAGTTCTATAAAATAATGAAATTTTCTACTTAAGGATCGCCTTTTGTTTTCCTACCGCTCAGCCAAGCGCTTTACTTTTCTTCGTGCTATACGCGAGAAGTAGGAAAAAAATAGAAAAAGAAAACGCATTTACACACAGGTTTCCCATTCGTCATGACCACCATATCGCTTTACGCGCTCACCTTCCACCACTCTCTCTTTTTTTATTATTTATTTAAATACTTTTGTTTTTTAATCTTTTCTAACTGTGTTTGTATTTTTTATTATTTCGATTCAGCATGTGAATTTTAGTACCCTCCTTTCAAGTTCTTCCCCCTTCTTTAACCCCCTTTCTTATCATTTAAAAGCATCGTTCACTAAATACGCAAACGAATTTCCATTATTTCTTTTAAATGCTTCTTTATTCTTTTTGCCGAATCGGTTTCTTTTTTGTTTTGATTTCATTTTTTTTTTCGGTTCACTTTATTTTCGGTTTTGTAAGTTTGACTATTCGTTTGATTGATCTCCGAAAAAGAAAAATTATTCGTTTCATTTCATTATTTTTTTTTTATCGTTATCATTCCACTCCCCTTTTATGCCCTCCATCTGGAAATTAATTCTTTCCGGAATTAATGTGTAAAATTGATTTATGGGGATTATTTTGCAGCAATGCCAAAAATGATGCCAAAATCCTATGTTTAAGAATTGAACAATCAAAGAAAACACATCTTGTTAAATGTAAGAAGCAATAATTTTGAAATGGATCGCTTAAAATTTGAAATAAGTTATTACAAAAATGAGAGTTTACTGGTAATCAATTATTTAAAATAATTTATTATCAATATTATATTATCAATATAATATTATAAGAGGAAAATTATTTAAAATAATTATGATTCATTCCATTTCGATTTTTTTACATTTTAATGAGTGCGATAATAATCATGAAAAACATTTTTAAGAATTAAAGAATTTCTTCTATATAAAATTATAACTTTCTGTATTTAGAATGTTTTATAATTATTCAGTAATGACTCAGTGTTCCCTTTTTGTCACACTATTTTTTTATTTATGATGATGTCTTTCAGAGAAATAGCTTTTCAGAAAACAGTTTCAGAATATACGTTCTATCCAGAACAATTTAATATAAATTGCTCTATAAAAATGCTTCATTCAGGATAAAACTATTTTTTATAAAAAATAATTATTTTTATAGTAAATTATGAATAATTTATAGGGCTTAAAAATTCAAGTTATAGTATGCCTAAATTTGAGCAAATCCTAATTATAGATAGGTCAACACAAAATGCTAACTTTATTACAAGTAAACTAAAGTATGAGAATAGTGCTGAATGTATCAAAGAACAATCTTCCCCTGGATTGTAAATAGTTTTGACCACAATAACAATTCGACGAATCCATCTGACACAGTTAACCTGAGAATACTGTAATCATTGACATTCGTGTATATGGATTACTCTTATCCATTATTGAAACAGTTGTGTCATAAACTGTGTTGTAGATGAATGCGAAGTATTTAATATTGTTGTTATTAGACGAACCCGTTAATATATCCGAAGATTATGACATCTACCGAGAAAAAGCATAATTTTTGATAGCCATGCTTATTGATTACTTTCATCAATTCCTTAAATAACTGTATTACAAATAACACACCGCACATGAATGTTAAAGTTTAATTCTCTCTTGATGAATCCGTGAATATATCCAAAAATTACGATACCTAGAAAAAAGAAAAGTATAGTCATTGACAATCGTTTGAATGAATTGCATTTACCCTTTGCTGAAATAGTTGAGTCTCAAAATTCCCATGGTAAATGAATGTGAATGTTTTAATTATCTTTTGGGACTTTACGAATCCTTGAATCCATCCAAAGGTTATGATATCTAATGGAGGAAGCTATTATCATTCGCCGTTGCATTTAATGTCCTTTAAACTACCCATGAACTTTCCTCTATTAATTAAAATAATTTTCAAACAGACGAAATAAATTATTTTTGATTATAAATGCCATGTATTTATATCATCCCCATTTAAGCTGATTCAATTTATAAAGAACTAAAAAAATATTTCTATATTTTTATGCATCTATCCAAAAGTGAAATTTTCCAGAAACGTAAGAAAAATTATATATTTCATCAACTGATATTAAGTTAAACAAAAGTATATTAAGCATCGCTTTTGATCAATTCATATGTCTTAATTCATTCCATTAAAAAACTTGTAACCAGAAATTTCAATTCTATGAAACAACAATATTGAAGATAATTCATTGGAGTTATAAAATTCTCTTTACTGGTATTCATCTCCATTTTTTTAAAAACAATTTGTGGGTTGCAGCATTAGTTCACTAAGCAATGTAGAAATGATAGTATGTATTACTGAAACTATGACCACAAGCATTCTATGTTAATTATTCTAAAATCATTTACTTAAAATTGAATAATTTCTTAAGTACTTCGTTAAAAATCCGTTTCTGAAATTTCAAGGGGATGCGTTAGCTCATATGTGTGAGGCCAGTCCACACAAGCACATAATTATCCATCCTCTATGGAAAGATTTCAGGTTTTGCTTGCTGAGAAGTCAGCCGAAAACGTGATCAACTAACAAGATAGGGAAGGTAAATAAGAAATAATTGTAGTTTACTCCAAATGGGGAAACTTACCCTGGTACACTCTAGTTCAAGGGGAGGTGGCGAAAGATCGATAGTTTTCCTTTTTTCATACCTTGTCCGTTGAGCTAGAAAAATCTAGGGGTGGGGGAAACATGTTTTTTTTTTTCTCCCAAGCCAGATGGTGATGGTATTGACTTAGAATATCGTTAAATTTTCTACATGCCATATTGCGTAATGGTTAAATATTATGAAACGCTTTTGATTGTTTTAAACTGCAATTGTTTTTATCATACCAGAACTAGTTGTCTTCGATGACTTCTGACAAAGCATTACATTTTAATTTATTTCAACTATTTTTTTTCAAACATTTTTCTGGTAGAACATTATTTAACAATTTTCCCTAGATAATTATTCCTCCATAAAAGACTTGAGTTTTTTAGATGAAGATTAACTATTTTTCCTTAAGAGCTATTCTTTCCAAAATTTTCTATTCGAATGCTTTTCAATAACTTTCCATTGGAAGCTAATATTTTCCAAATGTGTTTAAGAAATAATTCAACTGCCTTTTCTGAAGACATGTTCATTTAGGAAATTTTCAATTGAATATCATTGAACTATTTGTCTTAGGGAGCTATTCCTACACGAGGTTCTAGTAGAACAATACTCAACAACTTTGATAGAACAATTTTGTCTTCAGATCTATTATTTTCAAAATTTTTTAACAAAACCTTGTTCAAATTTTCCCAGAAAAATACTGCTTTCCAGAAGAGATTTAAAATAATATTATTTCACTATTCTTTAAAGAAGTTATTTTCGAATACTTCTGTAACAGCATTTATTAAGCACGTTTCCTAGGAAAGGATTTTGTCTATGAAACTTTTCTTTTAAAGAACACATAGAAAATTACATAATAATTAACTACATAATGAAAACATTTCTTAAGTAACTATTCTTTCCGATAACTTCTATTGAATTATTATTTAATTAATTTTTCCTAATGAATTATTCTTTCTGAAAACCTTAAATAGAATTTTATTTAATAGTTTTTCATAGAGAATTATTCTTTCTGAAAATTTTAAACAGAATTTTATTTAACAAATTCTCTTTGAAGACTATTCTTTCCGAAGACTTTTGACTGAACATTGTCCAATAATTTTCCTTGGAGAACCTTTCTAAAGACATCCTTTAAAACACTGTTAAATTACTTTCTTTGAAAAACTATTATTTTTGAAGACTTTCAATAAAACTGTTATTCGATTATTTTTGTTGGAGAATTATATTTTCTTTTTTGCAGAATATTTTCAGATTATTTTCGCCTAATTATTTTCATTAAATTATGCATTGTTCTTTATAAAATATTTTAATAAAATGATTTAATAAATTTTTAAAATTTTTGATTTAATAATTTTTAAATAAAATTTTTTAATATAATGATATTATATTTTCCCTCGACTGCTGTTCTTCTGAAAAATTAAAAATATTGCATGTTTCATTTTAAACAATTGGAAAAATAAATTTTCAACATTTAAAAAAATTTAATATAACACAGAAGCAAAATTATTATATTCCCCACAATTTATATCGTTTGAAATACATTTAATTTTGAAAAATTAATTTGTTTTTTAGTTTAATGTAGTTCAACTTTATTTAAATTTTATAAATTGCAGCATTGTTTTTCCTTTTTAATATTTTAAAATAATTTAAACAAGATATATTTGTTCTAAGATCGATATATGTATATGTGAAAATGAAACGTACAATTTATGCAATAATCATCCAACTTGAACTGCAACCGTGGAAACCATAAGCATTCGCTGCCTGAGTTATCTCCTGCTATGTAAATAATACGTAATACTTGTTCATTAACATAAAAAAGTATTTTAGAGTTTGAGTATAACAAAGCAATTAATGATGTATTTTTATCTAAAAATTATTTTGTATTGAATATTGACTACTTATTACATATTGTAACAAAAGTTTATAATGTTTCTGAAAATTTGTTCATAAAAAAGTTTACACACTTTTGTGTCTGAATTTGAATTATTATCACGAAATATTTTTTGCCGATAGTTTTTTAGAAAAATAACTTTCAATAAAATTATTGCGTAGTAATTACTTGTTAAGTATTGGTTCTAAGAAATATAAAATATATTTTCATAAGCCATAAACACTATAAAAAAACTTAGCAAGCGATATCTTAATCTAAGAAATATTATGCCGCTAATCAATCAATATCAATTTAATAAATTATTGTTAAAAACTAGGCATATTTTTAATAACATTATTAATAACATTATTTGTGTTAAAATGGAATGTCATTTAGAAGTAAAATATTGAAAAAAAATCATATTTTAAATGAACAATATCAAAATTATGTCTTATTATATATATATATATATATATATATATATATATATATATATATATATATATATATATATATATATATATATATATATATATATATATAATTAAATGTGTTTTGCTTCTTCTTCGGGAAGCAAATTTAATTAATTTTTGTTCATATCACTTAAAAAGAATTAATATTTATTCTTATTAAGTGATTAAAAATCGAAAGAGTATTTTGTCTTGATTGATCCATTCATGGTAAAATTAAATTGAATTTTTTATATAAAAATTTTTTATATATAAATAATATTTATATATTTTGCTCTAATATGGAAATCGGCAATTCTAAATGTATATTATTCTATGAAATGAAATTGAAAATAAGATTCTATTTTGAGATTTTTATTTTTAGATCTATGACTATAGTAAATACAAAATACTTATGAATTTAAAGAGAATAACTTTTATTTTTAAGATAATCTATAATAACAATTTTTATAAATTATTTTTTTATGTGAAGAAATTTAACTAAAAATGCAGTTGTTTGAAATTATATGTACATGCAAAGTACAAACGTAAAGGAAATATTATTATCCTATTGGTAGAACATTAGTTTTTTTTTTTATCTATTATGCTGTTAAAATATTATAAATTATTGTAAAGCTAAATGTGTTATGTATCATTCAAATTTAAAATTATGTCATGTGATAATCTTTTGTAGTATATTGAAATTTGAATATCCATATTAGATGTGAATTTATTCATAATAAATATATCAATTTCTTCAATGTACGTAATACTGAATAGTATATTTCATGATATGATGCAATAACATGATATGATACAATCATAATACAATAACGGGTAATTAATCCTGGAATAGAACATTTTTATTATATTTTGACGTGATTTTTAATGTAATGACATGCAAGTATACATCTAAATATTCGTAGAGTTTAAATTAATTTTTAATTTATTATTTTGATCCAATAATTTTTCATTATTAATGAATGAATTGTGATAATGAATGAATGAATATAAAAGTTCAATAAATGATTTCTTCGGAACTTTTGAAATCAAATCAATCTCTAGCTCAAAATTTAAATTTCAAATGTAGCATGAAGCAGCTTAATCTTAGAAATAACGTGAAATAGCGTAGTGGAGTTTAAAAGCATTTGTGTCATATATGAGAAATGCGCATGAGCTTTCTACGCATGTCTAACTATGCGGTGTGGAATAGATTAATTATTTAGCATGAATCTCGTTTATATTTTTCTCAACATGTGTGGTACATAAAGACTAAAATGTGCATTTTTGATTTGAATCTGTTTGGGAATGTATACATTTTATGAATTAAAAAGTCAAAGTTCTTTCCAATGAATTAAATTGCTTAAAACTGCTGCTTAGAATACAATTTCTTTATTGAATTTTTTTAAGCAATTTAAATTAAATTTTTGATATGAATGATATTTATTTTACTAGTGAATTTTTTTCATATTTGATTTCAGGAAATATTTTGGTTTGTTGTTAATGTTAAAAAATATTACTTGATATTATTGCAGTTATACTTGACATAAAGAAATTAATTCAAATTAAAAAATTAATCATCAAAATAAAACGATTTTTTATCGAAGAAATCTTAATTATTTATATGAACAACATAATATTAAAATAAAACTGTTATTTTAGCTCTATTGCCAATTATATTTTATTTCTCTTAAAATACTTGTCAAATGTAATTTTAAGAGTTTCAGAAATTCAAAAAAGTTTAAAAAACTGATTTATTTATTAATAATTATTAAATTAATTTCTTAAATGAAAACGATTTTTTTGTGAAATGATTTTACTTTGGTGACTGACGAGAAATGTATACTTTAATTGTGTTTGAAATTGTATTATACATTTTAGATTTTGATAAAATGTTTTATTTTCGCATCTATTATAATGTGTTATAGTTGAATTATTATTAATTTATAGTTCAATTTGATTGTTAATATAATAATTGATAGATTTTTGCTATTACTATTTATATATCAGATTAGAAATATAACTGAAATATATTGTTCCAAAAATATTAATGCATAATCAAAAAATTTATTTTTAAGGTACAGTTATAAGGCTAATCGTGTATAGTTAATTACTTTGTAATCAAAACGATTTATTCATATAATAAAAATAAGCTATTGAGTTCCGATAATTAAAAATCATTCTTGCTTTTCATTTAATTAATAAATGCAAATAAAATAATTTGAAGTAGTTTAGAACATTTAAAAATATAATTCAAGTCTATTAAGATCTTTTGAATTTGAGTTGCTCAAGTATTTTAAGAAATATATTGAATTAGGTTATATGTGTATAAACTCACTAAATTAAAAAAGAATTAAATTATATTACTGTATTAAAGTAAAAAGAGAAGAATCATTTTCTGTGTTTTAAGATTTTAAAATCTAACTTCAAGTCATTGGAAAGAACTTTGAATGCCAGAGCTTGCATGTGATATTTTCATTTCGTTCTGTGTTTTGTGAAACTTTTTATGATTTTGTTGTGTTTTTGCCTGCTGCTTCACTGATCTGCTGCTTTTCCTTTTTTTTTCTTTCTTCAACTGTAGGCGATGTTTTAGTGCTGGCCGCGACATCCCGCATCATGAATTGGCCGCCACCTCATCCATATACGGCTCCATCGACAAGTAGGTTCTTAGTTTAGAATTTTTTGCTTTGTTAATTAACTGTATTCCTTATTGGACAAAGGATGCCAATATTTGGCGAAATCCGTAAAAAAATAGAACAAATGAAAAGAAATCGCCAATGTTTATTGGACGAAATTAGCCAATGTTTATATTTGACGAAATCCAAAGATTTTTTTTTTTTTGAGTTTCGCCAGAAGAAAATAAAGGAACGTCATTGAGATAAGGTCACCACACAATATTCATAATTGGCAAGATCCCTATAAAAAATGAAAAGAAAATAACCAAATTAGAGGAAGGGTGCCAGGTTTTATATTTGGGAAAATCTAAAAAATAGTACAAACGAAGAAAGAGAACACTATAAACATAAATAATTTTACATATTCATGTATATACAATGCAATAAAATATAGTAATGAAATTAAATGCACTTTCATGAAAATTAAACTTCAAATAATAAAGGTATACATCCAAAAACATAAGCCTAAGTAACTTATATCAAACTTTTTCAATATTGTCACACAGCAAGAGAAATTCATGCACAAAGGAAATGGTTTTAATAACTTTTTCACACAGAAATCGTATATGGTGTAAATTACAATATTGAAAACTTCTTTTAAATGAGTTACAAAGTTATTGCCAAAATCAAATTTTTTCAATGATTCTCATTTACACACAAAAGTTATATCTTTTAAATAAAAAATATATTATACGTTCATAAAATATTTTCAGCGTGAGTTTAATTTGTGGGTAACAGTTAATATTTTTGAATTTTTAAATAACTGATATTTTGGTTGGAGTTAAAATTAAGCGATTTTTCAGTGAACGTGAAAATAAACAAAATTTGTTCCAAATTAAGCAAATTCTTTTTCGTAATTTTACAATGTCGTTTGTATTATTTTAAATATAATTCCGACATATTTTTTATTTTTTAATGCAACAATTATTAAATTAAAAAGACGATGTTTTCAATTACATTTATAAAAATTGGCTTGTTTCATCCAATACTGCATCCTCTTTACATTGTATTTCTCTTGGTTAATTTCTTTTCAATTCTTAAATTAAGTGTATGTTTCATAAAATGTTTAAGAACACATTAGGTTTTTTATGTGTGATAGTCATACGAGATACTTCTGAAGAATTTTATGAATAATCAATAATTATAATTTATAAATAAACATTATAAAGTTATTCGCAAACAAAATGCTTTGAAACTTATCCCATAGCTCTTCTCACACACATAGTTATTTTTTATAAATAAAAGTGTGTAAACTTAAATCTGAATTTTGAAACTGAAATTTGTGAAATTATTCATATTTTTTTATTTTTCTTACTATCTATCTTCTTTTATGAATAAAAATGTTAGATAAGAACATTTTAATATATAATTAAAATTTTAATGATATAGCATATTTGAAATAGTTTAACAAACAATAAGATTATAGGAAATAATAATGGTAATAAGTGTTTTTCTTCATAGATTTTTTAATACATCACATTAACTTTTAACAAAATAAGGACTTTTTGTAATTTATTTCTAATCTACAATATATTTTTAAGATAAATTTCTAGGAATCGAATAATAATTAAATGATTTTTTTGACCTTTGTGATTGAGAAAATAGTACAAAATGAAAAAGTTTGCCCTTTTGCAGCATGAATGAAAATATTATTCATAATTTTATCATGTATGCGGAAAATATACTCCTAAAATAAGCTAAATTATTCAAAAAATATTAAAATTATAATAAGAAAGAAGCAAAAAGTTGAAAACTAAATGCTCACATATAAAACGAAAAATTAATGACTAAAAATTATCGGTCAAAACTAAAAATTATCGATCAGATTTTTACAGCAATTAACGTTCCTGGTAATTCATTACCAATTCAAATAAACTAACTTCCTTATATATATATATATATATATATATATATATATATATATATATATATATATATATATATATATATATATATATATATATATATATATATATATGTATGTATGTATGTATGTATGTATGTATATATATATGCTTTATTTAAAAAACGTGTATTATTGAACTAAATAAAATTTATATAAGTTATTTTCTTAAAGTTCTTTCTTTTACAGTTTTTTATTCACAATATATTTAAATCATTAATCATATCATTTTATGCTTGAAATAGATACAAATCATTATAAATATTTAAAGTATAATATGGTAGTTATAACATTAAAGACATCTGCAAATCATAGTAAACAGAAATCTGAATATTCATATATTTTTACATATTATTTATTTTATTGTTATGTATTATTTTTAATGTCTTCAAATATTAAATAATATTAAATACATTTGAAAATTTAAAATATTTACAATTCACTAGACAAAACAACGTTAAAATTTTTACCAGGGAGTAATAATAATGGATTAATTTATTTAATTTTTTGTCGAAAATTAAAACTTGCATTTCTGAAAACATTTTACTTTATTTTTCTTTAATTAGTTTTGTGGGAAAACACACAATGGAGAGTAAATGATATTTTTGACGTACCGAAGACTTTCTTCGCTTTGGTAATGATTCTGACGGAATAGATTAATGCATCATACTCTCAAGGAATTACATCAGAAAAATTTTTATTAATTCCTGTTTCAAGTTCCACACTTTTAATTAATTTTTTCCCCTTTGAAAATATGATAATCATGACTCGGATTATAAATAAAATTCCCCCAAAAACTTAAGCCATTTACTTATAAAGAGCGCGAGACAAAAACAAAAGACAGGTAGATTGAGCAAATAGCCGACAAAAAATATTATTAAAAAATAACTGCAAGCTACTAAGCAGACTGAATCCATTTCCACAAAAAGATTCTTCTAAAAGTAGAAAGGAAAAATAAACAAATTCGAAAAAAAAGTTTTCGGCTAAACAAAATGTTTCGTCTGACATTCTGTCAGAATTAACGTAAAAGTTTAATCCCTTTCTGTTTTCTCGAGTTCTTTTAACTCTGATTATTGGCATACGAACATTGAGATGTTTTTAATAATTTTTACTGCACCGTCTTAATTCCCGACCACACCCCTTGCGGTAATTGCGCTTTACTTTTAGTATTTAAGCACTTCAGCCCCTCCCTACGTGGGGAAAAAATAACAACACATCCACACATCTTTGCACGTAACGTTTTGATAATAGAACTCCTTCAATTGGACGGTCTTTGTTTTCAATGATAATTCATTCTTATAACCGTTTCAATCATACTTCAGAAGCAGCACAAATCGGTAGAAGTTGAAATTAATTAATTTTTTTTCATCGTTATTTGGTTAATATCCTCATGTCTCTATTCACAACATCCTCCCCCCTGCTTTCTTCTTATTTTTTTTATTCCTACCGATCTGTCCACATACACGTACACGCGTACAGCGGAGTTTCTTTTGTGTAGTTGAGAGGGGGAGAGTGGTACTTAACGGCTGTGGGAGGGTGAGGGGAAATACCCTCTTCTTAAAATGCGGTTCGGATAAATATATCCATCCGGTTCAATGTGTGATGATGATATATATTAGAAAAAAATAATAATCAGGGTTGAAAGGGGGAGAAATGAGAAGAAAAAAAAATAATTCCAGACGTTTTAATTAATTCCAATAGACATGTTCGATTCTTGGTGCTTTGCAAAAGAACTGGCTTTATATAAAAAAAATCATAATAAAAGGAATGACGAAAGAAAAAACAAATTTATGCTGTGAAAATACAGCGTACAATAATCTGCTACCACAGGATGTCAAAAACAAAGAAATGTAATTAATTGGCATATCTCTGTCCGAGATTTTTTGTCTTGTTTTTAGATTTTTTTCTTAACTAATTTTTTTTTCAGTTTTCACTTTTTTAGATATGAATTTTTCACATATATATTTAGTTTAGCTTTTTCTGTTTTTCAAAACAAATGAAAATTTTTTTGTTCATGCACCGCGCATTTCTTTCAAACGATATTCTTTCCTCCTTTTTTTTTTATTATATTTCCAGCCTCGTTGATTTCAGGTACTTTTGTGTAATTTTTTTTAATCTATTATAAAAAAAGCAAATAAAAATAACTCAGCTCATATTACTAGATAAAAAAACAAAGCGATACTGGTTTTTAAATCTCACCACAAAGAAACAGACGACAATTATAAAAGAGTGAAAAAAAATCTAGATGTATGTGATTCTAAAAAAAGGAAAGGAGAAATTATATAGTATACTGAAAACAAGTTTTAAATTTTACGATAAAAAATAACGATATCGATTATGTTGCTTATCTATTAAGCAAGCATAGAAAATATTGGCTTATATTTTTTCACATTATATCTGTTATCAATTAAATAATTCCTTGTTTAAACTAAACACAAAGATTAAAAGAATATATATTTTTAAGGAATATGAATATTGATAAAAGAGAAATTTTCATTCACTGTTTTAAAAAATTTTATGAAAAAAATAAGATTTTCAACGCTGTTATTTTCACGAAGATGTAATACTTTTTTTCATTAATGTGAATCTAAATTAACTTTGATTTAATATTGTTTCAATTTTTGAAATAAAAAAAAATATTCTGAAAATCTCCAAATAGTTTTGGATTATATATTCAATATGAAATTCAATAATCTCAAAATTTTATTAGCTTAGCTTAGGTATTCATTATAAAATTAGTAAACAATTTATTTTAATGAAATTTAACACTTTTTAGGGAAATATATAACTTATATCATTTACTTTATTTATTTCAAAAATATAGTATGCTTTTTGGTGAATAGGAATATAAAATATTATATGAGCAATATTTTCTATATGTTCATTGTTTTCAAAATCATTTATCAAAGAATTTGTTTAAATCTGGTACCTGTAATATCATTCCTATGTGATTTTACTCATATTGTACATGAAAATGCAATACATTTTCGTTTTTGCAAGTTTTTTCCTGTTAATGTTTAAACTCTTATTTTACTTACTTCATTATAATTTTTAGATACTTCAAAAGAAAAAAATTGGTATGTAATCATAAAATTAAAAACAGTAAGAATTCTGCTTTTCAATGGAATGCCATTCATATTGCACATTATTATGTAAAGAATGTTAAGATATTAGCAGCTAACGTTTTAATCGCAGTCTAGAATTAATTAAAATCAGTAATAAACAATATTAATGAAGCTTCAACCCGCAAGCATCTTTTTATAACATCAAGAAACCTAATTTATTTGTATTTTGTTTTATTGACTGGTTATGTTTGATCTTGATGTTGAGGTTAACAAAGTTATCACCATTTTCTGAATATTTATCGTCACAACAAAAAGGTGAATATTAAAATAATTAAAATCAAATATCAACTTCAGGATTAAGATACAGAGAAAATTTAACTATCATGAGAACAAATTTACTATTCATGATAAAATGTTCTAATTACTTGATGTAACGTAAACATATACTTGTTTATGACTAAAATATATATTAAAAAAGTATATTTTTCTCTGATATTGAAGACTTGAAGACTATTGTTTCAAATTTATAAGAAAATATATTATAGGAAACTACTTATAGTTGGTTAAAATCTAATTTATCTTTTTAAATAAAGTGAGTTTTGTATTACGTATTTTATTATTCAAATGTTTCTGCTTAAAATACATTAAATTTTAGTTAATGTTAGTTAATTTATGTTTTCATTATTTTAATACCTCGTTGCTTCAATTTTTAATATAATTAATCTAGTACAGCCTATGTTTTAGCTATTTTATTATTTTTGATTTTTATATTATGGAATTATATTATGGAATTTATTTATTAACTTTTGGAAATATTCTCATAATCTCCCAATTTTTATAAGTAATACTAAATGTACTTATTGAATCGTTTAGAGAATTCCATTAATTTATCCTAACTCAATCTGGAAATTTCTTTCAGAAAATTTTTTGCACTGTTTTTTATTAGCTTATAAATTTGATGGTTCCCGAAACTAATAGTTTTATATTTAAATTTACAGTATTTTTCAAGCAATTATCTATCATTTTTTCTATATAAAATGAATACTTTTAAGATCTTTAACTTAAAATCGAAGCAATTTAAACATTAAATTCCTTTAGTCTTTATGTATTTTTTAAACTATAAATGCGCACTTCTAATTTATGTGAATTTAGTTCACTCAAAGTTTATTTTAAATATAGAAAAAAATGTTACTTTATAATTTTAAAATACTCCTTTTCTTGTGCCAAGTTATTTTCATTGTAATTTATTCACGGTTAATTAAAATATAAATTCTTTATTTTGAAAGAGTTGATCGCAAACCAATTATTGATAGGTTTTTCAGTTCTAAAATTGAGTTTATTTGGAAAATATGTATCAAAATTATTTAGATAATAGTGACTGAAAATTGATTTTATTTTAAAAATATTTGGAATTATTTCTTTATTTGATGAAGTGACTGAATTTTTTTAAATTTTAGTTAACTTTTTTTTTTTAATGAACTATGATATATGTATTTGTAGACATTGAAATAAAGTTTTGAATGTTTTTTTCTTGAAGGAAGGAAAAGGAGAAAAGAAAAATTAATATTAATAGGAAATGCATTTTCAATGCAGAAAATTATTGGAAAATAACTTAATTAGGACTGAGAATATACAAATTGTTTTTAATTCATATTTATTATTTAGTAGTCATGAGATATACAATTTTAACCTCCTCGTTTATAATCCGTGTATCACTTTTTACTGAAATTTTAAGAATGTTACTTCCTATTACACAGGAAGTAACATTCATATTGTTTTCACTTCCTTTTAATTGATTTACACTATGATAAGAATCAAGTTAAATATATTATTAACCAATCTTACGTTAGGTAAACTATTTGCAAATAAAAATAAGAATCAATATAAACTACAATCGTATAAATGAATGCAGGTCTGTTTGATTTCCTTAAAAATTCATATATCGCTTTATACTAAAAATCAATTATCCTTTTATTGTTTTTATTTTGAATCATAATTTACTTCTTCATAAAATTCTTGGATAAATACGGTATTATAAAAACGCTCTACAGACTTGCGTTATTAATCTAGGATATTAATATACATTAACATTAATCGTATTTCTATTTTATGATAAACGTCACAATGAAACACTTGCTGTTCCTATATTCAAATGTTACTCTTTTGTCATATTATCACTGTCTATTGTCACGTTTCTTATTTTTAGGCTTAATGAAATATAATATAGCTAAAGCAGCTACTAGGAATTGAATGAAATTTCTATCAGATCTTTTATCATCTTAATTAATTTTTAACTCTGATTATATCGTTTTCATTAATTTAAGCCGCAATTAATATTGATTTAAACTCACTGTAACATTGCTTTTGCATCATGCTTATACATACCTGTTTGTTCTTCTCGTTTCAAGAACAATGGTGTACTTTACGTACTTTTAAAACCATCATCTGTGCATAAATGATGGGTTCTGATGGGAAAAAAATATGTACGGCATCGTATCTTCGTTCTATCTACATTCCCACACGGTATTTATTTCAAAAGCTATTTGATTTTTTGTTAGCTTTAAAAAAAAGAATTTGTTTATTTTCAATTTCACCGACTACATCAAACGTGTTTTCGATTTTCTCAATATGCCTCTGATCAGAAATGCGTTGAAACGTAGATCAAAGGAATCTATATTTATAACTTTCGGTCTCTAGGGAAATTTCTAATGTTCCATATTGTTTTTGTTGATGTATGCGTGATACCACATTTCGTAAATCTTATAACTTATTCTTGATTATCCGACTGAATTTTTTAAAACAGTAAGAGGAATTATACTTTCACCATTTTATTCTAATTCATTTATAAATAGTGGGAATTCCATAATATGTAGGACATTTTTACCTTTCTTTAGCGAGCAGAAGACGTTGCCATCTTTATTTTACCATGTCATTATGTCCCATATCAAAGGGTAATCACATGTCAAGAAGACATAACATATGTGCAACATATACCAGCTTTTGTGACTGGTAATTTCTATCTCACTTAAAAAGCTACACGTGTGTTCCAAATAAAGCATTAATGTTAAGAATAAATAGGGAAGACTTGCCATTCAGTAGATAATGAGAAATTGCTCTTCATTTCGATGAATCTTTGGCGAAATTATTGCCGCTTCAGTCAAAGACACGTGGAATCTCTTATTAAAATCAGTATTAAATAAATAATTTACTTCAAAAGCTTCCATTTATAAGAAATTAAATACAAAAAGAGAATCCAAAATTTTATCACAAATAATTATTGAGCTTTTCATCTTATTTCTAATATAATCTCTAATATTAAAAACCGTAAATTGAATAAAATATAGTGTTCCTATAATTAAAACATATTGTATTTGATATTAATTTTTATAACCTAATTAAATGTGTAATTACATATATATCCTTAATTGGACAAATGCTTATGCATTTTCCAACATTATTAGAAGTTTTTACTCTTAAATTAATTTTCTTATAAATTAAATTAAACAATATATGTGATTATTATTACGTTATTTTTTGCATTTTAATTTTTTTTTGAAATTAAGAAACCGCGCTTCAGCACATTTGTGGGAAGTAATTTGGAAAACCAAAGGACAAATAAACAAACGACGATTAGCATTCATAACATGGGATGAGTATGAAGCCATAGCATTTATTGCTACTGAACATGCGCCACCCTAAAATCATAAAACAGGTGTTACCTGGAGTGGAATGGTTTGAGAACCAATCAGAGGCAAGAATCGGAAGCTTAAGAAACTCTCGATAATGACATGTAATTTCTATAATCGCCATAAATGCGATAATTTTAAGAGCATGGTCATTTCGCCGAAGCAATCCCCATTTCGATTCCCCTGCCCAATCTGCGATAAGAAAATCTTACTCTTTTTAATACCATTTAATTCGTCTATTGAAAATTAAGGTGGGTCTCGCTTTCCGATGAATCTCTCGTAGGAATCGACGGGGACGATATACAACAACTCAAACCGCAAGTTAAACAAACGATATTTCTTTGCCGTTGCGAGTCATCATAGTCCTTTATTTTTTCAAAATAATTTTAACGAAATCGTTTGCATTTTGCGATTTTAAAAAAGTTTTCTTATTAATACAGTAATTACATTTCCTTGAAATCAAAGGATATATATTCTCTTTTGCATATACAAATTAATGTAATCAAATTTATAATCCTTACAAATTTTTTTAAACTATATTATTAATTTTGAGCACATAATTATATCTCAGTAATGTTATTTATCTATTAGCATTTAGAAATAATAAAAAAAATTCATCTAATATTCGAAAAACCGAAATTTTGAAAAATCTTTTGATTGATATTGAGTGTAGAGAGAATATAATTTACAAATAATGAAATATTAAAATTTTAATGTGTTTTCTTATGCGTTTGATAGAATAAGATTTTGAAAACATATTTGAAGTACTTTTTTTCTAAATATTTGTCTGTTCTCTAAAAAGAATGTGTAATGATTTGTTTTTACTTAAAATCATTTTATATTGTTCTATTATAGTTGTATTTTTTATTACTATTTAAATATTTCTCTTACTTCATTTTTAGACATACAAATATATTTTATTAATTAAAATTTTATATTTCGTTGTATTTGTAATTATAATTAATTATTACAATTAATATATACAATTTATAAGAAATCATTTGTAATAACAAATAAACATTATTAATAATTATAATGAATTTCCGATCTTTATAAGAAATTGCTTTTTCAGCATACAAATAATGTGAGAAATGGGAAACTATTTATAATATCTTTGTATTTGTGTTCGTAATGACTGACAACCTTTGTCTTTATTAGGAATGTTATCCATAATCATATAAATAGAAACGAATGTCTAAAATATGTGTCTAATAGCTAATTATCTAATTTTAAAAATATTTATTTGTTTATAATGACTGATAGTCCTTGTCTTTATTAGGAATATTATCCACAATCTTTTAAATTGCAAATAAGATTCAAAACGAGATCAAAACAAGATTCAAAATACATATGCGAAAATGCATCATACCAAGAAAAGCATCTACAAAGAAAATTTTCAGTTTCATACAGAAATTACAGGCAAAGCTGCTTGCATAGAGTATCCGAGACTAAATCTCTTATTTGAAATACTAATACTAAAAACATAATAAATGACTCAGCTATTTTCGCTGTAAGCGAAATGGAAGATTCGTTGTAAAAATACTTAAGTATAATATCACCTTCCCCAACCAGAATTATATCTGATTGAAATTTATTTATACTTCCATTTCATTTCACAGCGAATTCTAAGAAAAATTTAAAAATTGCGGAATTCGAGCTGGTTTTAGCCTTTGATAAACTGTATTGCCTTATATTACACTTACAGATTTCTTTCTGTGGGGATGTAAAGAACTGGATGTGCTTAGTAAAGAAACTATTTTGGAAAGGATAACTGCTTCAGTTGACACAGTTTTGTCCCAAATGCTAAAGGATACTTGGAGAAAATAAAATATTTTTCATGCTGCTCGTAGGTTTCTTACAGAAACATTGTGATTAGACATAAAAAACTTCCTAATTTTTTGTCTCTGTTGTATGAGTTCTTTTTATGTATTGAGACATAAGCTTTATTACAATCATTTTAAATTATTGTGCTTGGACTTGGATACCCAAAGTATTTTCTTAGATGTTCTTTTTTTGTATATATATGAAACAGATGTCATATAATCCTTTTGGCACATTTTTGAATTTTTTAGCGATTAAAAATGGTTGCTTAATTTGACGTAATTCTTATTTTATGATTTCTTCCTAAATGAGTAAATTAAATCTAAGTGATAATAATAAATAAAATTTATAGTATTAGAATTAAAAAAAATAAATTATCTTCAATCATCTTTAAAAGAAGTCTAGTGAAAATGCATAGTTGAATTATAACCTGAAATTGCAAAATAGATTGTTGAATATGGTTAACATCCTCAATTTTTTGACGTAATTAAAAATCCCGATTGCTAAGGAAACGGTAAAATCTACTGAAAAACCCGCCAATTTTAAAAATTCAAAAAAGCGTTAAATAGATAACATCTGAGTGAGAATATATATCTATGACTGTTTAGAAGAGAGAAGATAAAGCTTTCTCATTCTAGAATTTCCGAAATGATATTTAAAGAAGTGCAGTCAAGAAGCATTGATAAAGCTTTCAATTGTTTAATACCAATAGAGAAATATGTATTTGGTCCCTTAATCATCCAAACCGCACAAGGAGTTTTTATTACTTAGAGAACTCACTCAAACATCCGTCAAATCAACTTGCATTGCCATGTCACCTGTTGATATTCTTTCGCGTATATAAATAACGACCTATTATCTGCAAGAACATAATGTTAAGAAGTTGCTGGGAATAAATGAAAAACAAAATCAACAAGTAGTCATTGGCGGGAAAAAAAAGTAATACTAGCTACCGGCTTGAAATTTTTTCCCCCTTGCATAGTTCCGATAATAGAGTATTTTCCTCACAATGTCATTTTCGAAACCTAATTCTTGATTGATTCGCTCCTGCTCATTCAAGTTTCGATTTCTAAATTATACCTTTCGGATCACAGCAAGAACCATTTAAATTCCGATCCTTAAAAGAATGAGCTTTTCTGAAGGTGAGGCATTGATGACTATTTATTTTTTTTTCATTTCATATTTTATTTGATCGGATTTTTTTCTCTCTTTCTTTTTTTCTGGTTAATCGTGTTGGTTGAAATTCAGAAGAATTTTTGCCATTTTGGTTAGGTTTTATCTGAATACCAATTCAAATATATATAGGTGCGGCACTTTTTGCGCAGTTACTTCCCAATGTGCATAGACTTTGCGCGGTAATTTGAAAGTAATAAGCGAATTATAGTAGATTTTGTAACCCCTGGGAAAGTAGATAGACTATGAGATAATCATTGAGGTACGGTTCCAGTTTACTCTGGAAATTTCGCTGCAAATTTTTATTTTTAATGAAGAGCCCCATTGTGTTTCATAGAACACATTTCTGTTTTAGACTTTAATGCATAACACAAATGCAATACATTTAATTTCATTTTGTTTCAAAATTCTGCTTATGTTGTTTACTGAAGTGAGAAATTAATTAAATCAAGTAGAGGCATTTTTGTAAGATCAAATAAAGACAAAAATTGCTCAACGCCATTGAAATTTTGATTTATAATTCGCAATGTCAAGTACAAGAAAACAGATTTCTTGATATTAAAAAGAATAAATAATTTTTTAAGAAATTCATTCATTTTGAAAATACATGTTAAAAAGTATTTTCAAAAATAATTCAAAAAATAAAATGATAAAAAGGTTGTTAAATGATAAGGTCTTCAGATAAATAGCTTTAAAGTTCAATTCATTTGTAGATCTTTGCCGTGGTTCAGAACTCACTTAAAATTATAGGTTCTTATCAGTTGAGTCCTCTTATAAAAAATGTCTATAGAATAAAAAATCTGCTAATCAAACAATGACATGCTAACGTTTTCAAAATAATTAGTTTGATTTTTCACAGATTTTTCATCATCAACTTTTAAATATACCTTTTATCCTTTTTCATAATAAAAAATCAGAAAAATGCAAGAAAGTAGACTTAAAATAAGGATCATCTTTAGAGTTATAACTTTATTAATTCTGAAAACAGAGAGATATGAGAAAGTTAGACTATTGAATTTTTAATATACATTGCTTTTATATACTTCGCAATTATTCTGAATGGCTATGCAACTACCATTTTTTTTAGTTATTTTATATTCTTAGTAGATTTGCAAACTATTATAATAATGGAAAACCATTTTTAAAATGGAATGTGAAAATATACTTCAAAATTGTTGTATCTAATTTTGCTTAGAAAAAAGAATTCTGTTGGATAGTACATTGGCTTGATTCACGTGTTTAATTCTAAATGTCTATACATTTAAGTTGCTTTTTTGTTGTATATATATATATATATATATATATATATATATATATATATATATATATATATATATATATATATATATATATATATATATATATATATATATATATATATAAACTATATTCAGATAACAAAAAATTATTAAAAAATGTAATTTTCAAAATCTATTTCAAAATTATTATATCTGATTTTACTTAAAATGAATTTATTTTCTCTGACTATTCATTGGTTTTATTCATCTTAAGTTGAACATTAGATAGAATATAGATCACTAGTACATTAGCTTGATTTATTTATTAATAATTCTGATTAACTAAATATTTAAAAGGTTTTGTTATGTAGTACTCTCTTAATATATGTGTAGACTATTCCAATGATAAAATACTATATTAAATATGTTTTGCGAAAAGCCATTTCAAAATTAATTTCAAAGGAAAATAGTACTCTCTGATTGCACATTGGTTTTATTCATAGTACGCTAAACATCAGATTAACATGTGTATTAGCTTGATTCCTTTGTAAATAATTCTGACTAGCTATGTATTTAAGTTATTTTATTAGTTGGTATACCTTCAATATAAAAGTAGAGTGCTCTGAAAACTATAGTGAAAACTTAATATGAAAAAAAAAACATTTCAAAATTAACTTTGAAGAAAAATATTCTATATTTAATAAAACAGAGGTTTGATTCATAGTATGCTGAACATCAGATAGAATATAGATCCATTGATACATTGGTTAGATTTGTTTATTAATGATTCTGATTGATTGTTTTTTAAATTTTTTGTTATTTCGTACATTTAATGTATGTATAGACTATTCCGAGAGCAAAACACTGTATTAAAAATATAGTGCGAAAAACACAATTTCAAAAGTAACTTTGAAGGAAAATATTTCTGTCTGATTGCACATTGTTTTGATTTATTTTACGTTGAACATAAGGTAAATGAATCCATTGGTATATTGGTTTGATTCATTTGTTAAAGATTTTAATTTTATTAACCATTTTTTTCTATAATTTTATATTCCAACACACATCAGTAAACTACACTGATATTAAAAAAAATTACATTAAAAAAAATATGGGAAAAGTTTATAAAACAAATTCTTTTTTTAACAAAACATGAAATTGGTAAATTGATTCTTTCATGATGGGATTTTTTCACATCAATTGAATGAAATATTTGTTCCAAAGGGTATGAAGCATAATAGACGCAAAAAATCGTAAACACGTGATTTGTATTCCATGCAGCAAAGACCCACAAAAAACCATAAGATATAAAACAAATTTTTATTTTCTTGACCTCTTACAAATCATAGAGCAGCTGGCGCCTTTGCTCTGTGACATGGTTGGGATGCTACTGGAAAAAGGAAGCGAATATTCGATAGAAAAAAAAAAAGACGAATTCATGAATACACACGAACGCAAACGAATGCTCATTCATACCCAGTTACCCACAATTTTCAAAAAAGTCCAAAAACAGCGCAGAATGACTTTACAAAAGAATACGCAGTGCACAACTGCGTACGCATACGCTGAATAGGGAAAAACACATTTCCGAAGCGATCAAGAAGATGCAGAAGAAGGTTTGACATTTTAGGGATGACCGATGAAGACGGATGACCCTCCACTAGGGGTGCACTACCCGCTTTGTCGCGACACTTTTCTTGTTCTTTTCGTCATTGAAGTTCGACAGAAGGACTCTGGCGATTTGTTCTGCACTCGGAACTAGCTCACTGATATGTCGCATCACGGACAGATGTCGCGAGGGGAAAAAAACTGTCTTTCCAGGAAGTTGACACGGACAGTTGGACAATTTTTTAGTATCAATTTGGAATAGAAAATTCACATACTCTTCACTTTCAAGGGAATGGATCAGATGATTTTTTCCTGCACGCTTTGTGCGCTACACTGTAGAATGATTTTTATTCTTTCGCACTAAAGAGGGTACTTTGCATTCGTCAGATAATAACTTTTTTTCTGTTACGTGAGTGTAACACATTTTCAGTTCACAGTTAAGATAGTTATGAGAAAATTAATATTTTTAATTCTTTTAAATCTAAAATTCTTATTGTACTTGTTATACTACAGAAATAGGCCATTCCTTCAATTATTTGGACGAAAATATTCATTAAATACATATTTTTGTTTTGCGTAGGAAAATTAATGTATATTTATTTCACACATCAATAATTAAATTGTTTATCTAGGAATTAATAATATTTTATTTTTAAATCTATATTCTTTGTATTTGTTTTACTGCAGAAGAATTTTTTATGCCTAAAAAGACGATGATATCCATCAACCACTTGATTCTCTTATGTGAAGACAGTGAAATATATTTATAATTTACAGATAAATAGTTAAAGTATTAACATCATTTTTTACTTCTAATCTGTGTTCGTTTTATTTGTTATAACGCAGAAATATTTTACTACTTCATTGAAGGGGATACAAGTATTCGTCAAGTACATACTTCTCTTGTGGAAAGATAACTTAATATATTTATAGCCCAAATATACAAAGTAGCATTTCTTATGAAAGGATTAATAATATTTTTTTTAACATTCAAACCTGAACTCTTAGAATTTGTTATATCGTAGAAGCGTTTTAGACTTTTACTTAATAAATTAAGATTCGAATATATACTTTAAGATGAAGAGTTTATTAACACACACACACACACACACACACACACACACACACACACACACACACACACACACACACACACACACACACACACACACACACACACACACACACACACACACACACACACACACACACACACACACATATATATAAATAAATAAATAAATAAATATATATATATATATATATATATATATATATATATATATATATATATATATATATATATATATATATATATATGTGTGTGTGTGTGTGTGTGTGTGTGTGTGTGTGTTTTAAGCTTTTCATTCTAACAAAAGCTGTTCAACTATTAAAATAAGATACATAAATTTTTATGAAGCCATATTCAACCTCTTAAATGATGATGATTAAAACGTCATCAAGTACCAATAAGAAGCTATGTTTTCATTTTTGTATGCAAATTCGTAATAAAATATTCATTATATATTTGTATATATATATTAACACTTTTTAAATAAGTATTATTCTTTCATATACATTTAGTAAAGATTTTATATCTGCTATCAACTCTATTAACTGAAAAAACGCGAAACACTTATAAATACAAATAATGCAGATTTAAAAAAAATAATTAGTTATATGAATATTTTCACTGAAAGTATTTTTGAAATGGATGCAGTGTAAGCAAACATCAAAATGAAGCATTTTATTCCTGTAGGATAATGTTTTAATACAACTGAATAAAAGGCTTATAATATTTTAACTAATAGAATTCTTAATACTTTCTGATGGTTAAACCGTCCATTGTTTTAATTATCAAGTATTCTAATTTAATAAAACTAAAAAAATAATTATTTTGATATATCTTATTCTTGAGTTGAATCTTGATTTTAAATGCAATTACTATTTGTGTTGACTAAAAATATGGTGTTATGATTTTGTATATATGGTATACGAAATCATAATATCATATATTGTGGAAAATAATAACAGCATATATCATAAATCTAATATATGGTGAAACAATATGCAAAAGAGTTATAATACAGACTGAAAGGGAAATACTATTTTCTATTCACATTTGATAATGTTATAATGTTATGAATAGTTTAATGTGTGAATAAAATTGGCGAATTTTTGACAAATATGTGTTTTTTTAATTTAAATATTGAATGTTACGAATTACGTTGGAAAATTATTATAAAAAATAATAATTTTGAAATTAAAGAATATTCTTAAGTTTGTCTTTGATTTTTTGTCAAAAAAATAGGTTAGTTAAAGTTTTTGAGTTATGTGAAAATAAATATATCTTTAAATTCTACTGTTATACCACTTTTATATCTTTAATTTAATATAGAATATCCTTAATTTCATAATAGATAGGGGGAATAACTTATGACTGATTGTTACATACATTTTCTTTTTATATATAGGCTATTATAGGGACAACATCACTTGATTAAATAAATTAAAGAAACACTACAATGCATATTTAAGTGAAACTAATTGCATATGATCTTGGTGTAAACTAAGCCCACCAGCTTTCATGAAAACGTCGTAGGTTCCAGTGGAAAATATACAACTAATGCATTGCGATTGCTAGTTTAATGGGGAAAACGAAAACACATTCGCTGCAGTAACCAAAACCAACACTTTTTATAAAATTGAAAGAAAATTAATATTGCTTTTTTCTTAAAAAGATTACTTTTTTAAGAGATTAGAAAGAGAAATACAGTATCGTATTTATATTTTGATTGTCTCCGGCAATTATATATATAAATAAGAATTTTAAAAGGGTAAAGATAAGTACTTGTATCCATTATTGAAGCAAACAATGTTTTGGAATTCTATACATTGTAGCGTAAACAGTTTTACAATTTGTTGAGATCAGCGTTAATAACGTATTAAATCAATTACAAACCTTGCAATCAAACTTTTGAAAATAATCATAGCCTTTGTTTTTAATTAGCTAACGACCAACATCCTTATATAAGTTACATTTCATTCCATATAATCGTTCTCAAACCTGAACTGAAACCAACATTACCAAACAAAATCAGTTCAACATTAACAAACAGAACTAAGATTTTATTTCTTTAGATCTCTACATAATTAGTTTTTGAAAGTGATACAAGCGAAACGATTTGCTTTCTTCCTTTAAATAACTGTTTTATTTTACTACTTCCATTTATTACTCAGCTTAATGATTAAGTTAATCAGCAAGATTAAGATTGGAGCTGTAGATTGATTTATACAGTTGCAAAAAGGCACGAAAATATTTATTTATTAATTATTATTATTTTTTTGCAATGTTATCGAAAAGAATCAGGTATCATTTATCGTGAGAAATTCTTCCATCTTGAACAATTAGCTATCATGTAAAAAAGGAAAAAAAGGGTTAGAACTTCTATTTTTTCTTAAAAATATTGTATTTATATGGTATTATTTATTGCGCTAAAAATATTTTAATTTCAATGAAATTTCATATGGAATAAATTGGGACAACAAACATTACTTTCAAACCCAACGAATCTTTAATTCTCACAAACTAATATGTTAATATATATTTTTGGACGTACTTCATGTATTACATTTCCCTTTGTGAGCCACAATAAGATATATCTAAAACTTAAATCTTAGTGTTTTTATCGACTTGTATCGGACCAATTCCAAACGGAGTCGAAAAGCGTTACGAATTGGAACGACGCTCTCCGTGAGATTCGTAGCGGTCGCTCTGCCTTTCTCCTCCGGCATCCGGCGAGTGTCGCGCGTCGGCGAGGGCGCGACTCACTGTAAGATTGTTTTCCCTGCAGCGTTCTCACGAATTGGATTTTGATGGCTGAATCGTGACTTGGCGACTTGAGTTCTTTGTTCTGTATTTCTTTCCCATTCCATTTCTAGTTGCGGAAAAGGTCACACAGTTCAGGTGGAGTCGTGGGCACGCAATCACGTGACCGTTCCAAAATTGGCCAATGGGAAACCATACTTCGGGAAGGTGGATTCACTTAATGTTATTAACAATGAAAATTAGCCGTCGAAACAAGCGGATTTCATTCGCAGCAATCACAGAATAATGATAGCAGATGATATATGTCACTGGAAAACGTTTTCATAATTTATGATTCGCTCTCCTTTCGTTCCAAGTGTTTTCTTTTCCTCTTTTTTTCTTTTCTTTTTTTTAATAATTATATATGTTATACAGTTCATTAATTTATTATAAACCTATCATTGTTGTTAGAGTTATCAATTTATAATCGATAGTATAAATTAAATTACATACGTGTATTTGAGTTTTTAAATTTTCTTTGTATTCATTGTATAACATTTGCACATAAGCTAAATTTTATCATTTTATATGTAGATATTACAGTTAACTAAAATATTCTTTTATAAATATCTTACAGTGTGTTTATATTATCAGTTAAAATTGTATTGAAAATAGTTACAGATGTACCAAAATTATTATTTTTTACGCCAATTTCAAACATTAGGAAAAAGTTTCTATTTTACCAAACATGTTTTTTGGTGACTCTTAAGTTTCATTTGTTAACAGTACGTTATTGTATATGAAGAAGTGTCTATACTGGTATGTATTCATAAAACACTAAAATAACAATATTTTTAAAAAGTAGAATAATAATGATTGTAAGAAAAATTAAAGCCAAAAAATGTAATACGAACATTTTAAAATTTTTAAAAATAAATCGCTGGAAAGTAAACTATTTATTAAAAACATTACAAAAAAATAGTGACTTAAAGCTTAGATCAAAAATACTTTTCTGTTATAGGGACTAATTTGTCGCCTAAATCTCACTTGTTGCTAATATCATCAAAAGATTAAAATAAAATAGATATTCTTTTATCTCTGTGTGATTAATGTTTTACAAAATTAATTTCACTGGAATATTTATCAAAAGTATTAAAATCGCAAAAGTTTGCTGATCATTTTTATATTATGAATTTTTCGCCAAAAAATGATGGATTTGGCGATAAAAAAAATACAAAATTATTATTTTTGTTATACATCACATCAAAATTTCTAATATCATATATTATACAACAAACCAGACACGAATGTGCTAAAAACAAAATAGGACAAAAAATACATTTTATTTGTAAAATTATTCCAATAGCATGACATAAAGATCGAATGAAATAAGAAGCGTCGCTGGCTTCTGAGAAAGAAGAGGCATTAAAATGCGAGTCATTATTGAAAATAAACACATCACACCCGATAATAACAAGATTTATGGCATTCGACACAATAAACGCTTAAATTCACTCGGAATTTAAAAATGCATCCCTCTAAGTGAGGAATTCTTCCCCGCCCGGGCTAATAGGAAGAGGCCCTGTTTCCAGATTACCTGCCGCCGGTTTTGTGATATCATACACAGAGTACAATGAGGACTGCATTATTTATAAGACTGTCTTCTCTTCAACAATGAAACTTAATATCTTATGGCCCGGGGTGCACCGCCTGGATTTTTATCTCCGACTCCCAATAAAAGTGAAAAAAAGGAAAATTTTCGATCGACTTTTTTTGTTGTAGTTGTATGTGGCAATTTTTGTCTTGGAGGTGGTCTATGTGGAAATTCCATCAACACTGAATGCAGATTTAGAGACATACCATGTAGAGTTACCGGAAAAGTGCTAGGTTCATTGTTTTGAAGAGCTACTCTTTCTTATAGAGCAGATTGTTTCTATGGGATTTTGTGACGTAATGCAGTATGTTAGCTTTGATTGGATTAATTAATAATCATAAGATGTAATAAAATCATAAGGTGTAATATAGTTGTATTATACATCTTCACATGGTTTCTTTGACGAACAATAATCGTGATGAAAAGAAGACACGATATGTTTCAATTTTAGAATATATTCTTCATACGATGACATCTTTTTACAATATAATATGCTAACAGTTAGATTTCCTTTATAATGTTTCTTATAGTTAATTCATAAAATTTTATCATGCTTATGATTAATACTTTAGTTTCTTTTTATCTTGTAAAAGAAAAGATGCTTCAAACAAAATCTACTTCCTTAATTGGGAAATTTCAAATATAATGATAATCTAAGAGTTCAACTGATATATGTTTAAAATCTTGTATGCGCTAATTAAAAAAATATGATATGTTTTTGTGCATTTATACATTTTAATGCTCATTACAAGTGATTTTATCCTAAATTATAATTGTATTTTTACATAAAAATATTGTGTAATAAACTTTAACAATTGTTATTTATTCATATGGAAAAAAACAGATATTTTTATCTTACATGTCACTACACTTAGAAATGTTTATAGGTAAATATACAGTATAAAGGGAACACCGAAATTATTCTTGAAGAAAATTCCCAAATACATATCATGGGATTTATTAAAAGCCAATATGGAGTATTTTATATAAAATAATATGGCATTGTCGTAGGAAAAAGAAAGACCACGAACCAATCTTTGAATATTAATAATATACTTATTTACTTCGATTTCGTGTGATCAAAACATTAAGTTGAGTTATTTTCTTTTACAAATTAACATCGTATTTCATTTATTTGATCATTTATAATCAAAATATAATAGAAGCTATCAGTTTAAATTATTTTGCGAAATGAACATATCTTTATGAAACTTAATCTTCAAAACACATAACAACAATAAATTTCTGAAAACTGATTGATTTTTTTTTAAAGTTTTATATGAACATTCAAATTATGAGAAAAACTTCTTTTATTTACTGCTTCTTCGATTCATCAATCGAGACTCCAAGAGCAATTGAGCCGCCCTTTGCACAACATAAAACCGTCAATATTTTAAACATGTTGTTAGACAACATCATCTCTATTCGAGGCAATGCGGAAAGATGGCTTCCAAAGACAACGCGATGTGTTTTCCCAGTTCTTTCTATCTGCAACAGAAAAAAAACAACAAAATTTTATCGCTCTCTTTCTCCCTTTTTTATAAACTTCTTTTTTTCTTCTCTAGATGCCGCTGGATAATTTCTAAAGTTTCGGATTACGAGTAGCAAACAAATGATGAAAGAGATCTTGACTGAGAATTGTATTCAAAATGTGGTAGGGAAATGACCCTGACGATTGCCCAATGTCCCGATTTGGCAACACGTTGATATGCCAAGGAATTTTGTTTTGGAGATTTTTTTTAAACATTGAATAAAAAGAGTAATTTATTTATGGAGGAATCAAAATTGTCTTCTGTTTGATCGCACAACCAAGATTTTATGGAACTAAATAATGTGATCATAATGCACATAGAATTTATTTTAATACTCTAAAAATGAGGAGCATTTCAAAATTTATATACTTAAAAAATAATTATTTAAAAATCTAGCTTTTTATAAAATTTTTTTCCTTCAGATAAAGATTTCTCCAAAAAATCAACGCATAATTAAAAAGCAATATCAAAATTTTATTTCTTAAAAAAAGAAAGGAAAAAAAAAAACCGAAGGTGACTTTTAAAAATAGTTTTTTCTGTTATCTTGATACTCATGTTTTTGATAAATAATTTTTTCCAACGTCGAGCACTTGGGGAACGAACCCTTTACCACAACAAGATTAGAAACTCATACTCATTTGTTACTCAGTGGGCACGTGTGAATCTAGTCACGGAGGCGCGTAGCGTTGCCCGTGCCATACCACCACAAACCCGTTTACAGGGTAGGCCACATTCATACATCATCACAAAAAAAGAGCAGAGAAACACGGAGTGAACAAAGAAAGAAAGTAACATCGATGCCCAAACCTGGATTCGAACCCGGGACTCACAGTTCAGGAATCATGAGCGCTAACCACTCAGCCATCGGTTGGCTGTCTCTTTTAAGTTACCATCTTTAAACTGAGTCGGAAATTGTGATGATTTAAGAATTTTTAAAGTACTGTAAAATTGCAATATAGCTATAATACTTATATAACTATAGAGTATAAAATAATATAAATTAATAATATATAATTACAATATAAAATCATATAATATTTATATGATTACTTGTGAATTCAAATTTTACGAGATATATAAATTTGATACCTCCCGCAATTTTCCTGTAATGCAGAACGCAATTTTTTTAGTAAACGCAAACCAACAATTTTTTTCGTTCCCATAGAAAAGAAGAGAAATTTCAGTTAATTTTGAGTTAATTTAAACAATTATCTAATTAACAATTATAAAACAGTTTCCTTAATCTAAATTTAAAGAAAAATAAAAAGAATTGAAAATATATAATCATGTGATATGTTTGTATTATAAAAATCCTTGTCTTTATTAAAATGTTCATTGTAATCGTTTCCGTATATTCATCACTTTCGATTTTTTACGGGCTATTATGTTCATTTAAATATAGAAAATTCTTATTTAAAATACGTAATTAGAAGACTACGGATAAAAGTCTTTTTTGGATATTTTTCATTACATTCGTGTCAAACACAATGTTTTTGTTGAAATCTATCTAAGGCAAAATTCTCGTGAAAAAGGAAAGTAATGTCATATTTTACTTTATACATGGCATAACAATAGATATATATTTTGTAAACGAATCGAAAAATGCAAATTATTTAATTTATACTCTTTTCTCTATTAATTACAAGCTGTATAATAAAGTTGAAACATGAAATTTATTTAAAAAATTCTGAAAAGTATTTTAGAAATGTATTTCATTTTTAATTTTTTTATTTGAAAATTTAAAACACATTTAATTTTAAAATTTCATTAC
This sequence comes from Latrodectus hesperus, assembly GCA_037975125.1. Taxonomy (NCBI): domain Eukaryota; kingdom Metazoa; phylum Arthropoda; class Arachnida; order Araneae; family Theridiidae; genus Latrodectus; species Latrodectus hesperus. The sequence continues at coordinate 67,506,690 of CM075858.1, forward strand.
TGTAAATAAGAGAGTATAAGATGCTAATATTGGTTAAATTACTTTATGATTTATCTATATGGTTAACCAAAAGAATATTTTATAGGTGAACAGAAATAGAAAAAGCATCTTAGCACTGTAAGATATGATAGTCGTAATCAATTGATTAATTAGGAATCAATTAAATTTCTGGATATTACATAGATACCGCATAAAAGTATATAATAAATTTGTAATATTCAATATTAGATTGAAATTATAACTTATTTCTATTTACAACTTTAATTTTTGAGGAATTATCTAACTTTTACTTCTTTTAAAATTATAATGATGATGTTACTTATGACGATTGGACATTCCAAGTTCGTTCTCGCTCTCAAGCAAGCTATGTGAATGTAAGTCAGTAAGATGCATCATTCGTATAACTTGAGCACCACAAAGGTGAATGTACGACTTCGCTCAAAGATTCTTCCGGTAGATAGCACCACTAGACAATCCACTCCCTCAATTTTGACACTGATCTGGACGGAGAGGAAATTTTCTCCAGACCATGATACCCATGGTAACTGCTCAACGACCGACCACAGGACTTTAGATTCCCTAAATTTAATGACTGTAATATGCTAAAAGAAACTTTGACTCACTACAAAATGTTTTACTATATCTATAATGATTATCCATTGAAGCAGTAGTACAATAAATTTACCATCGTAATTCTTTATATGAGCTTCAATAAATAAGAGTTGTGTGTATTTAAAAGTTATAATTATAATTTAATTAATAATTAATCTAGCGTACCTTAAAATGTATTTCCAAGTCTCACTTTAGAAATAAATAATTATGTACCTTGAAAATGCCTGGTTTAAAATATGTAAAATATCATACCTTATTAAAGTGTTTGGTTAAATTCCATCAGAAAATGTGTATTCTTCATGTATGTGTCTTGCTGTATAGTAGAAGTTATTTTCATTGTGCATTATACTTGAATCTTAGAGTATTATATTTAAATACAAAAACTAATAAATATATTTGTTTCATTACTAAAACAATGATTATTTTGTTAGTAACCAATCTTTTGTTTTTTAACGGGCGTGATGGTTCATATATATATTTATATATATGAACCATCTCTCAATAATATAAAGGTCCTAATCAATTGTTTTTCAATTACTTTTCACCACATACCAATTTCTACAGTCTATTAATTGTGAATTCTTATTAAAACTACATGGGCAGTTGTATAATTACATTTCATGCGGTCTTTATCTGATTCAATTCATAAGTATATAAGAGTTGTTATTGATGCTAGAGATGATTTATTTACTTCTCAGGATCTATAGTTTCAACCTTTTTGAAAATTTAATCACTTGCTGTTGAAAGTATTATATATATATATATATATATATATATATATATATATATATATATATATATATATATATATATATATATATATATATATATATTCCTCCCTCTTGTCAAATTGATTGTCTTAACTTTATAAATTTTATTAAATTTTAATTCCACGGCTGTAAATAATAAATAACTGTTTGTATTCAGAACAAAATTTCTGACTAATACGAATTAACATTTCAAGTAACCATATGCAAATAATATAAAAATCTTGAAAAATATTATATCCTTTTTATCATTCTTCTAATGAAGTTAACCCATTTGAGAAATGAAGCCTTCATAAATACGAGTATATTCCCGAATCACCGTATGCTGCATTTTTCTTTTAACTGAGACATTTTTTTTTTAGTTTTTTATATTTAGTAGTCAGTCTCATTAATTACTAAAAACTCTGATTGTTTTGCTATCAGTAAATGAAAAAGATTTAATATAAAACAGCAATATCGGTTATTAGAAAACATAATTATTTGTTCAATAATGCAAAAAATTTCAGCTTTATTCCTCTGAAATATTTTTATGTTTATTTGCAATTTTAATAAAAGATTTTGCATTTTCATATTAAATTAACATTGTTTTAATTTAATTTTAATTACATTGATTTAATTTAATTTTTAATTAGATACTAAGCTTTAATGAATGGCCTGCGATATCTATTCTTCATTTACTTATTTTATTTTTCCTTTATGAGAATTCAAAAGATAATAAAAGATAATAATAAGATAATTGATTGATCAAATGAACTGATTAAAATACATGTACGTGAATATTTAGAATTTACTATACCTTTAAATTTCATTGCCAAATTTCAAAACCTCTAGATACCTGCAGGTTAGATTTTTAATTATATAACTGAGTGTTTTAAACAGATCATTTTTCTCCCAAAAGCCATTTCTATGTGGTGTATATCAAGAAAAACTTAATATGCACAATATATGTAGGCATATGATCTGGATTTGTATCTTGTGCGAAGTCAAGAATGTTGAACGGTATTCCATTACTTAAAATTTCAACGCACCTTTTAAATTATATTATAGATGCCAACAGATTAAATATGAGGCAAAAATCTTCTTGCAAGAACCTAAAACATCAATATAAATTTGTCCCATAGATAGTTTTCCTTTACTTATTGAGTAGAATTATGTATATTGCCTTTTTACTAAAAAATTAAAACTATTTGAAATAAAAAGACTTAAATGAATTGAGATCTTACTGCTTTAACTTATTATTTTAATGTTCAATAACCCTGTTTCAATCGCTTTACTATTGAAATTGTATCGTTTTTTTAAATAACGAAAAAAGTTCTGCTACCGTCACCTGCGGAAATTTACAGCATTTTCTATTTACAATAAGTAAATTATTTATGAGCAACACTATGCTTATTACCTCCTTTATCTTTCTCGTTTTTTTCAAGCGAATGACTGCAAGCCTATTTTCTAACTGAAATTTTCATTAGAAGATAGCAAATGATATATGTATAGTAAATACAATGTGTTTGAATGGTAATTTTCCTATTCCTTATTATTTACCAATACTCAAATGGAAACAAATGGAAACGGAGTGAAAAGGCATATCTTCTAATGTTATGCAACACATTTTCATCGCTGTTGGAAAACATAATTTCACATGCATTGCCAATAAAACTCATCGGTTTCCTGTTTATCACTACAGGAAGAATTCTGTTGCTATGGTCAGTCAAATCATTTTGAATCAAACCGATAAGGCAACAGAACTTGGCAGAGCAAAACAACAAATTTGGTCTGAGTCATTTCTGAAGTTCACAACATTTTTTTGGAAGTTGGATTTCATCTGGTCGTTATATTAATAAACCAGGAATCGATAAGAACCCTTCTAAACGAGTCATCACTGCGGTTCACTTATCATCGGCCGGGGACTGCTGTGCGAGTATCAGCTTCTTATCCTTTGACCTCAATTTATCCTAATTTACGGGCGAGAGAGGTCGGAAGGTTGGAACGAGATTGTTTTTCCCCAGTGAGAAGAGGAAATAAATACACCCAGAGATATAAATAGGATTTTAAACGGCTCTTCCATTTATCGAGCTTGAGATAACTTGTTTATATTATACAGATGATAGGATGGCAACATCTTACAAAACTTCGCTTTCTATATTTTTTGAAAATCATAATACACACAATAACCACATTCCCCGAACTGCATTTTTTTCAAGGCATGACATGGAACTGAATATTCATGTTAGACAAAAAATACACCGAGGTAAAATAGTCTTTTCATAGCGAAGGGATATCCTCCTGTAAACACTTATTTCTCTTTTCTACGTTCAACCAAAACCTGGTTGGGAAAGGCGTTATCCTCATTATCAAATAACCGTATACCTTTATCTGTCAAAGTGGAGACCCATCGTGTTTACTGATGGAAACTGAGGCAAATAAAGCCGATAGTAGTCGCGATGTCTTCCAAGTGAAATGATACTTCTGAGGGTGGCAGGATAAGTCTGAGGTTTTATGTTTGGTACCTGCTACCAAATTATGAAGATTCTGTTTCATTCTGCGGTGAAAATAGTTTTATAACTTTGGACTATTACCTCCATATGATGAACAGAATAGGGAAACTTTTCTCCTTTGGCTGCAAAAATTAAAATCTCATGAAATAGGAAGAGTCCTCGACTAATCAGACGATTAGCAGCAACTTTTTTTTATCAAGTAGTGATGGTTTTTTCCAGAGTAAATTTCCACGTAACATTATTATCTTTTCCCTAAAATCAAGACCTATGTTTTGAATGTCCTGCATGTTGCACTTTCCTAAACGCGCCTACTGCATTTTGAGATGTATCATTCCATTTGGAGGATATGTACGACCTATATTTTTAATGACTCTTGTCACCATTAATGAGCACAGGGATTTTCATTTTTCCCTGATATTGTACTCGTAACTTTTGAGCTACGAGCACAACGCCATAGTAAGCTACTGTCTCGTGACCATAGATGACGGCGAATTCCTCAATTATGTTTCATCTAAATGTGTTAAACAAGAGTACGAAAAGAATGTAGAGCTTTATTTATAATTCTAAACCAAAACAAAACATTTTTGAATAATGTTGTAAAGAATATTTTGATTTTAATTGATTATTTATCACAGTATCTGAAATTGTTTTTTCCTTTTGCGTGTTTCCATGCTTTTAATGGGAATCTCTGAACATATCAAATTGATAAAAGTATTAAATTTTAAAATGCCTGATGTTAAGTGAATAATCATTTAATTTCAAGATGATAAAATTTTTGTTTCAACAATTTAAACATCTTTATATGCCATACTTAATTATTAGCAATAATTGATATTTACATATTAACCAAGTAACTTAGTATTTTTTTCTGAATTACTGAAAAAACAATTATCTATAGTTAAAATGCAGCTTGTAAAAAAGTATAGTGCAAGTTGACAACTAAGAACTAAGAACAAATTTTTTTTCATAAAATAATTTCTTTAAATCAGCTGCATTATACCATTTAAGTGATATACTAAATTGTTCTTATTATAATCAATTATAATAATTGGTTGGTTGGTTAATTGGTGTCCTTTGCCCATTTGAAATCAAGTCAAATTGCAATATGTGTCAAAATCACGGTCTTAGCAATGAGTACATTTTGTCATTATAAAGATTTTTCTGAAAGGAAAATTCGTCACTGACCTGTAAACTTCTTATGATGGCCATACTGATTGATTATAATAATAATTATCACTGAAATTCAAAATCAGTGTACTTGACTTACAATTTTAAGTCACATTTATTCACTTTGAAGAAAATAAAATAATTTTTTTTTAATTTCAATTTTAAATTTACCATTCTGCTCCATGTTTGAAGTTGTATAAAACTGAGAAGGTAAAAGGAATCACAGATTGTTGTGTTGAGAAATCTACACCTGTAAAATATTCGTTGTTTTCTAATGCCACTTTTAGTATCATGTTAAAGGGATTGTTTCAATTTATATATCGATTTTATCACTTAACAGTAATTTAAAGTGATGAAGAATTTGATTACAGTGAATGAACTCTAAAATTTATAACTATGAAGGAAAATTTTTATTTCATAATTTTAATATAGCAGTATATTAGAAATTGATATCAAATGATAATTTAAATATAACAAAATGATTATTTTATCATTAGTATTAAATAATAATTACAAATTCATTTAAAAAAGTGATTCATTTTTAATTTTAAGAAAATACAATAATATTGTTCAAAGTGTTTTGATCAAAATTAGACAATTCTTATGAAATTTCAATCAGCTTTCTAAAAAGTTGAAAATATACAGAAAGTCTTAAAAAGTAGTTCTAATTTATTTTTTCTTATAAGTATTGAATTTAATTAACTTCTTTTAATTCTCTTATATATACACACACACACACACACACACACACACACACACACACACACACACACACACACACACACACACACACACACACACACATATATATATATATATATATAGTATATCCACTAAAGTCCCTTGCCACCCTCTTAACTTCGGAACGGCTGCTGCTATATTCATGAAAGTGGTGTCTAGGTATAGTAAAGTAGCCATGAGCTACTGAATAAAACCGCCTAACGCGCCACCTGGTGGAAAACTAAGGAGTTGGCATTCGTATCTCGAAAACGGAACGAGATTGGTAAAAAAAAGTGAGTTTCAAAGTTGTTGAGCGTCCTTGATTTAGTACGAAAATATACCTTGTAGACATTAATGTGAAGAATACAACGGTTAAAAACGCGCATTTGTTGTTTCGTGCTATGACTTTTCACATCGTACGTGTGCATATTTGAAAAAACAAAAAATCTTTTTCGTGATTACATTTTTCACTTTTATTTCAAAATGGGAAAAAGGAAGTATTAAAAATAATTCCAATAATTTGTATGCAGTATGCAAATACGTAAGAAACGTAACGCTTGTTCACCTGAGACAGCTATAAAACAGACATCTTCTTGGGGATGTAGTATGTTGATGCCATGGTCATGACTGAGTATTCCAAAGCTGAGTATTGTGAGATAGCTTTACTTTACGGTGAATGTCGACGCAAGGCACGATCAGCAGCAAGGTTATACATCCGTTTCCCTGCAGCCCGCATCCTTCTTATTAAACCATCCTAACTGTTGTAAAACGTTTAAGGTAGACAGGTTGCGTTGCAAGTCGACCTCGATCTGGCAAACCAGCTAAGCTAGGGCGGCAAGTTCAACAGGATGAGGTATTATCATATGCCATCGCATGTCCGAAATGCAGCGTAAGAGAGATCAGTCAACACTGTGATCTCTCCAAAAGTCATGTTTGGAAAATCCTAAGCGAATCAGGTGCTCATCCATACCGACCAACGCCTGAACAGGTTTTAGTGGATGGGGATGCCGAACGACGCTATGCATAATGCAACTTCGTCATGAATCAGAATCAGCCAACATTCTTGGCAGATATAATGTGGACGGATGAGGCATGTTTTTCACGGAGTGGCATGTACAATAGGCAAAGCACCCATTACTGGGCGCTGGAAAATCCTAAATGCTTCGTCGATGTTCGACATCAAATGCGGTATGCTATTAACATTTGGTGCGCAATTTACAATAAAAAACTGATATGCCCAATATTTTACAATGGCACGTTAACGGGTGCACGATATTTATAATTGCTACAGAAGGTAATACCCGATTTTGTGGAGAACCTGCCTTTGTTTAATCTTAAGAATCTATGGTTTCAACATGACGGAGTGCCTGCTCCGTCATGGTGACATCTCCAGTGAAGCAGTACCTCGTCAAGGAATTTGGCAACCAAATATTTGGGTATGGTGGTTTTGAAGAGTGGCCTTCACATTCTCCTGACCTGACTCGACTGGACTTTTTCCTGTGGGGACTCTTGAAACAGCAGGTGTATCCGACCCCTCCACAAAAATTGCAAGACCTTAAACGACGCATTACGGTCGCGTGTTCCAACGTGTCACGCTGTATGCTCCAATGTGTGCAACGTGATCTTCAAGGGAGAATCCAAATGTGCATTGCAGCTGACGGTGAGAAGTTTGAACATCTTAAATAAAGTATATTGTTATAACTATTTGTTTTTTTTTCTTTCTTAGATTGTTTTGCCACGTCACAGCATGAAACAACAAATTCGCTTTTTAACTGTTGTATTCTTCACATTAACGCCTACAAGGTATCTTTTCGTACTAAATCGAGGATTCTCTAGAGCTTTGTAAATCACTTTTTCTCTCTATCCCGTTCCGTTTTCGAGATAGGAATGCTAACTCCGCAATTTTCCACCAGGCGGCGCAGTAGTCTGTTTCATTCAGTAGCGCATAGCTACTTTACTATATCTAGACACCACTTCTATAAATATAGTAGCAGCCGTTCCGAAGTTAAGAGGGTGGCAAGGGACTTTAGTGGATATACTGTATATATATATATATATATATATATATATATATATATATATATATATATATATATATATATATATATATATATATATATATATATATATATATATATATATGTATGTATATAGATAGATAGATAAATAGATAGATAGATAGATATATTATTTAGCTTTTATCTATTTGCTTTTGTATATTAATCTCAGTAACGGATGCAGTTCATCATTTTACACCGCCTGCTGCACACAAGCCTGGCTCCATATTGTCAGTGTTAGTTTATATTATTCCGCCAACAATTCTCTTGACTACTTTGTTTCTGGAGATCTTGACCCATGTCCATTTTACACCTTACAAGTTAGAGATCAAAAGGGATTAAATTATCATGAATATGCAAAGTCCACAGACATTAATTCAGTAAGGAATTTATAGGGGTATAACATTTAACTGTCGCTTGGAAGATCATGTCTCCTTTCCAAGATATGTTTACATTTAAATCTTGGGCATTTCTGGAAAACATTTTCTATGTATGCATCGAGTGCTCTTTAACAGATATTCATAAAGCTCATTGCGAGTTCTTGTATATCTCTTTGTCAATATACGTAACAAAACAAGTATTTCTGCGAATATAATATTAATATTTATGCTTTTGACAATAATTTTTTTCAATAGATTATTTTAACATTTTTATAAAGAAGCGGATTGTTTAAAATTATGAATTTGGGTTATATGTTTAAAATGTTATAACGCTCTAAGTACTATTCGGCTTTTATTTTAAAAACAGTTAAAATGGATACTTTTTAATATTTCTATACCTAGATACAGTTTGTCACAATCATATATTGTGACAAACTGTATATTTTTTACTGCAAACAATTAGGAAAAAACATCATTCAATTTACATTGATTTTAAATTAAACAAATCTAAATTAGATGCTTTAAGATTTTATAATAGAGCCTAGGAAACAAAAATAACATAATAAAAGAATAGTTTATGTTAAGGAATCATACATTGTAATGAAGTTGCCAAAAATAAATACACAATAAAAATGTAATTTAAACATATTATGTTTTCCAAATGTAATTATAAACAAAGCAATTATATAATTTACTTTAGAATGTTTCTGCATTTGAATAGTGCTGTTGCTGTGCTGTTGTTTGCATTTGAATAGTGCTGTTGTTCAATAACATTACGAGATAAATTTCCACACAGAAGCGTTTTCGGTTTCAATGCAGTTTGATATTTATTTCATTGACTGTCTAAAGCGCATTTGAAAGCAATGGGAAGTGATATTTTGGAGGGAAAAAAACAGTCATAGAGAGTGATGAGATTACTTTCAAAATGATACGATATTCTGTGAAATAAATTGTTATCGAATAGTACAGCAATAAATCAAGACACTGTGCCAATCAATATAAAGATCTCTAAAATGATGAACGAGTGTAAAATAATGGCTTGGCACCGAATTCATCCACAATCCTTTTTCAAAAGGATTTATATTTACGATTCTATTTTAAACTACTTTCTATAGATACAATAACCAAGTTTTCCACCGCATAACTGCGAGATGAATCAGGCGGGTATTTATACGTGGCGCCATTAAGTGGGTTCTTCCACTTTTTCTCAAGTCGTCAGAAGCGATTATTTTCTTATCATGTCGCCGATGCAGTTTTTCCTTTTCGAAGATAGTACTGCAAAACTAACTTAAAATATCTTAAACAATGTTTGAAACTTGCTAATTAATAAATGAGTTACTACATTGGTATAACCAAAAATATATTAAGTTTTTTAATAAATTTTTATTTCATAGAAAAAGACCAGCTTAAGCAAGTAAAAATATTCTATAGAAAATATTCAAAAAGAAGAAACTCGTAAATATTTTTTGTTCAGTTTAGCTAGATATTAGTCCTTAAAATCGTCATAGTTGGAAGTTAATTATTTAATTTTTATGATTGTGTATATAGTTAAACACGATTTTAAAATCGTCATAGTTGGAAGTTAATTATTTAATTTTTATGATTGTGTATATAGTTTTTGTGTAATTAAAATATAAATTACTAATCCTTTTCAGTAAAAAGGTGAGAATTAAAGTTGAGATATTAATTGAGATAGAGAGAGAGACTCACTTTCATATGCATCTAGTATATTACCGAAAAAGTTGAATTTTCTTCGAATGAAAGTAGGACTGTAATATATGTATGCCAAAAGTAAATATTAAATTATCTGTATGCACATAACTTTATTTATTTCTTAATGAAAACCATTGGAATTTCCTCTTAGAAAATTGAAAATCGGTACATTGGAAATCTTTGTACATATAAATTAGACTATGTAGATTAAATTAATGGGTGATGAATTAATTTCCAGGCACTATATATAATTTAAAAGTAACTTCAAAATTAAAAAAGAGATATCATTTAGTTTTTATATAAACATTTATTATTAATACATTTCTTTTTATTCGCTCTTAGGTAGATTAAGATTTGTTCATTTTAATTTATGAATGTATATGTACGTGTGTGTTGTGTAAACAAAATAATTTTTGTTGTACATTTATTTGAAAATTGATAATAATAGTTGTCTAGGTATAAAAACTTTAAAAACACAAAATATTTCAATTATTGTATAGTAAAAGTACCCTTACTTTTATTGAACCTCAATTTTTATTAAAAAAATATTGATTTGTGAGAATAAAATCATCAAATTATAAATAACAACAAACGTTGGATTATATTTTCAAATCATAGTAAGTCTTATAAATATTTTTATTAGTTTATATTGGATGGTGTAAAATCTTTCATTAAATTATATTTTTATATTATGAAAAAATTTTTTTAATAAATTGATTAAATTATCTTTTTTTAACGAACTGTACTCTTTAAAATTGCTAGAATTTTTTACCATTAATTGAAAAAAGTTATTTAGTGTTCTTACAAATATTTATACTAGTGATATTTTTATATTTATTTCTAACTATTAATTTTTATTTACCATGTTAAAGAAATTAATCGTTCCAAGAAAATAAACTAATGCTTTTTTTATATTTAATACAGTAAAATTAAAGAAAATTTCTAAATGTTATTCAATAATTTGATACAAGTTGGTTATTACTAAATTTACGTAGAAATATTATGTTATTAATAAGATAACATTCAAATTTTCAGAGAAAAATGTTTTCGAAATTAATTAAAGTGTCAACTTGTGAATCATTTAGTAATAATGACATAATCCTATAAAACTGCTAATCTGCATGATTATTAAACATTTTAATTTTAAAAAATTTCATATTACTGATTCACTAAACTCTTTCTAAGCTATCTAACTTTGATGCGTATTCATTTATTCAATAAACAAATACTTACACTTATAAATTTAATAAACATGGGAAAAACAGCTGTGAAATTAACTGCATAACTTTTTTTTAATTTAACAGTCACTGTACTTAACAGAACTTACAAACTATAAAGTTAAAAAAAGACTGTTAAGTTCATGAAATTAACTATGATACTGTTAGGTTCAAAAAATATATATAGTTACTTTCACAGTTGTTTCCCATACAAAAATATTTTAATATTAATATTTATTTTTATTATTAGGATATTTTTCATTTTTATACATATTTCGGAAAACTTGTGAACCCTGCATTTGCGAAGTATTCGCACCTATATAATAAATACTATGCAAAAATAAGTTCGATTTTTGTATACATACATATTTCACGTATAAGAATGATTTTTTATAGTTGAAATATAAAATATCATTGTAAATGAGTAATTTAACTTTTATATATCATATAAGCAAGATATGTAAAGAATAAAGTTCTATATTCTTTTTACGTGTGTATGAAAAATTATATAGGTTAATAATCATTATTCGGGTGTAATGGTTGAATTTGGAAATCATATTTATTTGGCGTGATCTACCTTTTGTTGTGGCTTATGGATGAATACTTTTTTGAGAAAAACAAAGACTATTGTCAGCCATTTTGTTATTAAACACGATTTTCCTTTCCTTTCCTTTTTTTATTCTATGTGTTTAATATTTTTATGTTATTTATTAAATTTGATTCCCTAAATACAGGGATTCAGTTTAAGACCCCAGGTATTGGTTAAAATTTTAAGAAAAGATACCGCTTACATGCAAAGTTTTGTGATATTTAACTCGAACCAGTTTTAATTCTATGGAGAAATAATAATGTTTTTCTCCAACGTTCTATGGAAAAAAAGGCATAAAAATTTTTACGAAGAAAAAGTAAAGTTAAGTCTTTAAAAAAATCTTATTTATTAATTAAACATTTAATATCTTTAAAATCGAGGTATTTCTCCAAATTTCATTCTTCAACATGTTTGAAGCTCAGTTTCACGAAACTGGTCATTAATGATTGTGGAATTAAAAATAAATTCCTATTTAAAATTTTAAATCCCGTTTTCAAAATTTTTTAAATAAAAGTTATATTTACACTTTCCAAATAAACTCCAGATTTCATCTTTTTTTTTCATGTTTATTTTGCGTTCAGCCATTTTAAATTTGGTAGCCATTTTCATTTGGCGACGTGAATGTACATGTCGCCAAACATAAGCAACTTGTCGCCAACTTACCCCGATTATGGAAGGTTAACCGTCATAAAAAAACACAGAAAATGATGATCAACATTGAATGTGAAGTACATTACATTCAAACTGTCGCTTTCATAATGTGTTTTACAGAGCACAAATTATTACATGCGAATTCTTCAACAAAATCTCGCCATGTGTGTAGAATTCATCTGGGCTATAATTCCTTTCTTGGAAAACATTCTCGCATATTTGTCGTGGATCTATGATCCTTCAAAAGAAACCTCCGCTGCGCAACTTCTAACGACGCTCAGGTCCGAAGACTATTATATTTCTCTCCGCTCGTTAAATTCCACCATACATTTCACACCGAACGAATAACAGGCAAAGCATAGAAGAAAAAACTCTAAAAAAACATGACATATAATTCATTTGCCGAACTACATGCATACCACTTAGCGTTGCCCTGCTCCTAAATCAAGTCCTTGTTTCGGAAGTGTAATGGCGACAATAACACTTGCTTGTGTCCCTCTTTTTAAGCATCTCATCCCTCCCCCAATGGACCCCCTTTCAAAAAATGAGCTGCTTGGAATGTGCCGAGAATGGGAAGAAAGAGGGATGGCAGACGAAATCTGTCACGTAATTCTGTCATCAGGGGTGTAGTGTTTGCAGTGTACTTGGAAACATACCACTTTGAACTCGCCCTCCTTCCCAATGTGAGTAAATGCAGAGCTTCAGCAAATGGTTGGCATTCTACTACTTAAGTGCAAATGCTGAAGCGAAATGGTACTTTGGATATTATTGTTGGTTATTGGGGAATCTGGTATGAAAAATAAAATGTGGTAGTCGGATATATACTGAAAATATTTCTTTGCTATATTGGATGATACAGTATGTCTTTGGGAACAATTTCTTTAGATTTTTACTGGATAACTAAAATGCTTTGATTTCAAGAATTACTAGCTTAAAATAGAGGATAAATATGCATTGGAAAAACTGTAGCTCTTATTTATCGAAAAAAATATATTATTTGTTGCATAATGCAGATACTATGACTCCATTTGGTCTTGTTATGAGTATTAAAAAATGGTGTCATGTGGATGATTTGCATTTGCATTCCTATCTGCATGGATTCTTACAAATAAAGGAATGAAAACAATTCGTTCTCAGTAATTTTCTACCAATATTTTATATATATTTATATCAGTGTGTTATGCAAATTTAAAGATTTTTTTTAACTCTCTTAAATGTGTGTGCAAGTCCATAAAATAACATTTTTTAAGAATTAAATAATTAAAGAATTATTTGTTATTAAATTACCTACACAATTGAGACTATAAATAACATAAAATATAGTTGTTTATTATTAAATAGCATTGATTTCCTACATTGTATATTGTACGAACACCGAATAAAATTATAAACACAATCTATTGAATTTAAAAAAATCTTCAATTTGTCTTAATTGAAAATATAAACACATTTAGTTGAATAAATTTTAAACTGGTACAGTATTTTCGTAACCGTAACTAATTATTTAAAGAAAGTATTCAGTTATATTTTTTGGATTGCTAATGTTGTTGCACCAGCTTATTCCCCTTAGTTGGACTGTATTAGCTAGTGAAGCTGCCATGTGGGTGTTTTCGTAATTTGGAAGCAGGGATCAAGCAGAAGACTCTCTAATACATGAACTGTCACACAAGAGATATCATTTCGCTTGGAGGACATTGCGACCACGGCATATTTAACGAATCCCAGTTGTATTTAGGAAACACGACCCATCTTGAGTAAATTGGGATTCGAAGTAACTTCTTTCTGATTAGTTGAACAATACCGTATCGAACCAAGCCCCTGCCTTTAGTTTTATTCTACTGAACTAAAAATACTAAAAATTTCTCATGATAATTCGTCGCATTGGTTGAGCTAGAAGCTGAAAGCTGAGTGTCTTGTTTTTACTCAATTCAACAGTTCTTGGATTTGATTCCCACCTTGACTTTATATATTTGTAATGAATCCTCTGTGTACCCTTTTTAAGCCTCAGTTAGTGATCGTGTTATTCTTCTTGTGCTAGAAGTGACCTTACAGCATTGAAACTAACTGTTTCTGTGATGGAAAATAGAGCAAAATAATGAGATCAGAATTGAAGTTAATAATTACTAAAATTAATTTCTGGTTTTTGATATCAAAAGAATTCTTACATCAAAAAGAAATCATCAAATGAAGAAAGATTAAAAGTAAAGGAGACAGTTACAGACCAGACAGTTACGAAAAATATTCAGTAACTCGACTCTCCACAATTCAAATAATTTTTACGCATTTTTCTTTCTATTAAAGAAAGCACAAATTAAACTTCAAGCCTGCTTAGATGCATAGATTCACACTAAATTTAATAATTCACTTCCTTCACGTGTTGTCTTCCAAATTCAATTCTGAACATCACAGAAAAAATTAGATAACGATGAAATACATAACATGAATATTCTGGATTATGTTTATAAAGATATTAAAAAGCGTAAACAGAAGTTTAATATTGGAAGAAAAAGTTTTTGGCCTTAAATTTTCACATATACAAAAAAAAAAAATATTAGAAAGTTTATGCATCTTTCGTGATATTTAAAATTCTTCTTTTGTCTCATTCAATGATTTGTGAATCTTAGGGTTTCATTAAGATTTTTCAAGAAAAATATTCATTTCAAATAACATAAGAAATATTCATTCAGAAAAATCTTATTTATAAATAATTATATTACTATTAGATAAATATTTTGAAATTTGATCATGATTTTTTTAGTGTTGCAAAGTAATTTTCTAAAAATTAAGGAAAATAATGTATATGTTCTATAGGAGAGCAAGACCCAACTACACAGCCTTTTCAAATAACTATAGAGTTTTAATTTAATCTGAAACGTTCGTTAATGTTTGCATGTAAAATATATTTAATGGATAAAATGTCTCGGCTTCAATCTCAGTCTTTATGGGACAAACATAAATACATGTGTGTTTTTGCTCTTTACATCTACATCTGTCAAAGTGGGTTCTTGGGAATTTTCCGGGTTTTCTCCCTATAATCCAAAAACACGGCCCACTTTTTATTGCATGGTGCATTGTTAAACAAGCCTTATAACTAAACTAAGCTATCAAGTTATTCATGATACACAGAAACATGTTATATTTAAAAATAAAACTACTATTGTGCCTTTATTAAGTAATATGTAATGATCTGAAGATTGAATATATATATATATATGTATATGTATATATATATATATATATATATATTCTATTTTAAAAATGATAACTTTTGAATTTGTATTTTTCCCTTATAAAAAAATATATAAACCGTTCTTCAAAGGCTTGCAAAAAGAACCATAAGAAAAAATAGACGCGTAAAGAAGATAAATTCTTTTCTGATTTCTTAAGATAAAACCACTCTATTCCCACGGGTTCTTCTCGACATTGGGCGACACTCGATACGAACCACCCCTTGGTACACCCCTCACAGATGTCTCCGATCAAAAATCGTTTGCCGACCCCCCTGCTTTTATATAAACTTGGAAGAAAGAATTGAAACCGAAACCTTGGCTCGAAGCCCCGAATCTCATCTGTCATTTTCAGCCAGCATCCACGACAAAGGCTGACGTCATGCGTCTATCTCCGATGACAGCCGATCCCGCCCGAAACAGGACGACTCTTGTGAAGGATAAATATGAGATGGGAGCTTATAAAGAACAAATATAGATTTAGCCGCTTTTTTAGCTTTGTTATCGTTATCTTGCTTCTGTTATTGATGGAGATATATACTTAGTATCCGCAGAAAGTAAGATGAATGGTTCAAGAAAAATTCAAATAGAACGCAATATTTTTCTTTCATTTATTATTTTTTTGACACAACTTGATTTTTTAAAACTTTTTCTATATATTAAATAATATAGCGGGTGATAAGAAATTTATTATATATAATGCGCTTTCTAAAATTCCAATATAATCTCCAAATTAAAAGCGTTTCTGTTGGTGGAATTGAAATGACCATATTGATATTTCTATAACGTTTTTAAAAAACTCTTTATATATATTTTATTTTCTTAATATTTAATGGCAGCATACGTCACCCGCCAAGAAATCTAAGAACTAATCTTTACCAAGAAAGACTAGTGAGAATTTTTATCAATCTTTTTAATTTATTTAATTATTACGCCCCGATTATACGATTTGCTGCCTGATGCATTGCAAATTTCGTAGTCACATTTCAGGATCAGAAAGGTCTTACTCTCTTTGGCATGGAAACACTTCGTGTTTTTCAATCTTAACCAGATTAGGCAATTTATTAATGCTTCGTATCAGCATGCATGTAGATTTAAATACTTAAAAAAATTATACATTTTCAAAATAATTTGTAGGGATTATTATTACCTATAAGTCCTAACTGTTGGAGATCTTTCTAAAAGATTTGTTGCAGGGAATCCTATTTATGCGTAATAATTTTCATGAAAATCAGAAGTATCTCGAAAATATCCACCACTTGAAAATAGTTCGCAACGTGCCAGTGTCGGATTTCTTGCTGGAATTGTTCAGTCCATCAGAAGGCTTAATAGATATGAATTTGTGTATGTGATTAGATAAGTCAATTTAGTCTTTAAAGGTGTTAAAAGTCGAATATAACAACATCTGCACACATTTTATATTATTGAAGTGGTTTATCAGCTTAAAAATTCTCATGTGGACATATAAGCTCCATAAATTTATGAGATTTTCTCCAAGATTCATATACTTTTCTATCTGATGAAATTCGAAATGCAACTAATAAAACCAGGCAAATAATTTCCAATCATCTACAATCCAGTGGTGTTACTTGTCCTGGTCGAAGTGTAAACTTTTGTGGCACAAAGGTATACGCTTGGGTCTAAAGCTTCGAAAATTCATATCAACTATGCTTTGTTGAACAAATTTTCCACACTGACACTTGTTGATGCTGCAGAATTAAAATTCGCTGCACAATTTGAGAAAATAATGGTCGTCTATCTGACTTGCGGATTCTCGTAAATTGTCAAGGATCGCTTACTTTCAAGGTCTCTTTTAAGCAACTCCGCTGTTTGAGATTTTGTACTTTAGCAATCGAGATTCGTGATATCCTGATGATATTATTATACGCGGAAAACCAATTTTCTTTGGCATTTTTACAATATTATGTCCTACACCTTGTGCTTATTATAACGTCAAATTCCAAACCAATTAAATTTTTACAATCTGCCGTTGTAAAAGCAATAATCGATCTAACATCTTTGCCACGCATCTGTTTTCTTATGTAGGTTCTGTCTATCATATTGCATCTTTGATTGATAACATTTCTCCTTCATTTGCATAATCACGCCTGTACCAGTTTTTTTTTGCTCTTGTGAGTAGATACCTGATTGATTACTTGGAGTTTTTCTGAGATATTTCTTTTTGGAAACACATGAATCACTATCTATATAAAGCTCTCCAAAAAATAGAATAAAATGAATGTTCATAGCAATCATCACTTAGACAATCCATTATGTAGTGTTACACAAAATTAAGTTTCAATAACTATTATATTCATCCAAAAGAAGCGTACCTTTACGATACTAAATATGCTTTCATGCGAATTCTATGTAAACTGTACCGAAGTACAGTACTTTGTTTCGAGAGATGAATGAATTTCGGATCTCTTGAATTAAAAGCACGCCAGAGATTTATATATATATCATTTCCTGTAATTTTTATCACTTTAAATAGAATATTCAACAAATAATTTTTTTTAAATTTTATAAGTTGAAAATAATTGGTAATATGTTTAGCTTCAAATTATATTTCCTATTTTCAATTTTGACGTGGGGATCATTCCACAAAATTCATCGGCATCTTCATTTCAAATTGTTAAATGAAAATAATTTTTTTCATATCATAAAAGAAACTGAATAAAAATTTTTCCAATAATGATATTTCAGATTTTTTATTCAAGAATTTTGTTTAAGAAAACAATCCATTAGAATTCCTTTTAGTTTTGGCTAGACAAGCATTGTAATTATTGTTTCATAATATTTTAATGTTATGTTGTTATAGAAATGCTTTTTGATTAAATGTTTCATTTTTAAAGATGGATTTGCTAGTCTTAAATAAAAATTATTTGGGACAAGCAAAATTTGTAGTCAGCAGAAGTGTTACATTTAATATTTTTGATAAAAAAATTCCAAACTAAATTAAAAATATGAAACAAAATTGCATTTTTTGTTGCAAAATGTGTATTTTTTTTTTTACCGAAGTCAGATATCTTGTAATTTTAGTTTTTTATTGGATGCTAAAAAATTATTGATCACACACACAGAAATAAAATGTAGCGCCATTGTCATTGGGAAAGTAAATATATTTTAACAACTTATTTGT
The DNA here is from genome assembly GCA_037975125.1 of Latrodectus hesperus. Classification (NCBI taxonomy): domain Eukaryota; kingdom Metazoa; phylum Arthropoda; class Arachnida; order Araneae; family Theridiidae; genus Latrodectus; species Latrodectus hesperus. The sequence goes on from CM075858.1 coordinate 67,525,424, forward strand.
TTTAAAAATGAAAATTTCCGAATAATATTTTTATTATTTATAAAATGAATAGTTTGAAAGAAAAAAGGACATTTGAACTAAATTAATTAAAATAAAAATATATCCTTTATACAAATAAGATAAAAATATTTAAAATATAAACTGGTATTTGAAATAAATTTTCGTTAAAGATGTAATTCATCTTGAATTTTCAAACTTCATGAAAATTACCTAGTATTATACTTTTTAATATTGCTAATTGATGTTTTTAATATTTTTAATATCCTTGTAACTTACTTTGAGTATTAAAAATTCTCAAATCAAAAATTCTCAATTGTTTGAAATAGTAAGAATAAAATCCTTTCTTAAATTAGAATTCAATGAAATGTAAGACTAGTTGACATTTAGAGATTTTATTTAATTCTAAGCATCCTATTTCTTAATGAACACATTTTTATTTGTGAGTAAAGTTTATACTAGACAGGATATTTTAATACATAGATATAGCTATTAGATAATATTGTTTACATATTTTCGCCTACAAAAATAAACAAATAGAAATGTAAAAGCTTAATTAATTACAATGAAAATATCAGCTAGTGTAAAAATAAAGAATTAAATAAGCAATTTAAATAAATTGAAAAACATTTAAATAATGATAAATAAAGTGTAATCACATTGATCAGTCATATTCTGTATATAAAAAGATTTTATTCAAGAAATATCTAATTGAATCAGAAAAATATCCTAGTATATAATGCAATTTTGTAAACTGATAATTGTAGTTTTCCACAATTTATATTTTTAATATTATTAACAATTTATAATAAAAAATCAAGTTTTACTTAGTAACTTTTGAAATCTTTAGGTTAATAAATTTAAAATTTCTTAAAATTGCAGTATTTTAAAACATATGGATAAAAATAACATGATAAGTGTTTCAATGATTTTTATTTTCCTGTGCTAATGAATACATTATTGCATTCTTATTCTCACTTTATAATTGGATTAATTTTTTTATGAAAAAATGTTAGTAAAAACTGAAATGCATTGGTTCTACTAATAATTTAGAATTAGTATTTTATCAATTTTTAAGCTATTTTAATTCACATATCAAACTGCTCAGAAAACTCAAAGTTTTCAGATTACTTCTTTCCTAGTAAATCTAATTAAATAGGTTTAATATTTTCTGTCTTTTATTAACAAGAATTTTGTAATAAATAAAATTAAAAAAATATTCTTGGTGATATTAAATTGTAATATCCTTTTAAAATTTAATTTCTTTCAAAAATTAGATTCAATTTTTGATTTAAATATTTAATTTCAAGAAGATAATGCTTTTAACATTCTATTAAGAAGAAATCAAACATTATGTGTGTTGACGTATTTGTCTGCAAAATTTTTCAGAATAAATTTGGAATTAAATTTTATAAAACTTAATACACGTAACTGATAATTTGAAATTGCAAATATGTGCACTTAGAAATAGAAGTTATAATTTAACATTCATTAATTTGTTCTTGTTTCTCTCTTTGCATAAGACTTTAAAATCTAATTCAAATTTTTTGTTAATAATCTTTTGTGTCTGTAATTTTTTTTTCCTCTAATTCATTTCACATTGAATAGAATTTAATAAAATTTGCTTTATTTTCAAAAATAGCACATTTATTGTAAAAATACAGGTGTGATATTAACAGAATACTTTTTTATGAAGAATATAAAAATGAATGAATAAATAAAATTTATAAAGAAAATGAGAATATGTTTTAATTTCGGCTAAATGTATTTTATAGAATAATAATATGACATCTTTTCGAAAGTTTAATTTGGTTTACTTTATTGCTTGATTTGCTTCCCTATATAATGTCACATTTTGCACATGAAGTCTAATAGACAAGGAAATAAAGTATAAAATGTAATTCGAAAAACTACAAAAATCCCAGACTGGATTCGAACCCAAGTAATATTAAACCTAAAGTCAGATTAGAAAGAAAAAAATTTATTTAATTTTCTCGATATTTTTAAGTTTATGAAATTATATTATTTCAGTTGAAGGGTAAAGTAAACAAGCGAAAATATAAATTGGATCTAATTTTTAAACCAAAAATATTTTGTATTTTTAAAATGATTAGTGGGGTTGTGAATATAAAATTTAAAAATAAAAACAAAATTTCAGTTAAACAGCTTTCAAATTATGTAAATTGTTCATTTTTTAAAAATATTTTAAAAATCTTTTTTAAAATAAAAGTGACAAATCTATATAAATAATTTCCGCAATTCACATAGTAAAAATTTCATTTTTTCCTGTGGAAAATTCAGTGTATAAATAGTCCTATATTTTTTACACATATCAAACTATGTTCTTCATTTTCATTTTGCATCAATACGCAGTTAATTTTTTATAAATGTAATCACTAAAAAATCCTATAAAAATTTATATTAAATTTAAAATTTTAATTTTTATGTCATCTAGTTCCAATTGTTTTAGAGTTTGAAATTCTTGAATCAATTAAAACTAATTACTTACATTTAAAAAGATTTTTAAAACATTAATTAAATCCAGTTTAGTAAATCTGTAGTGAATAAAAAATGCGCATTTGCATTTGTGCGCATATGCATGGCAGGATTCAGAAGAGTGTAGATTTTACAATTTGATTAGTATTTTACATTTACAAACCCAAAAATTACGTATGGAAGATAATGAAATAAAAAATATTAATTTCTTAGAGTTTTATGAAATCATTTTTGTAAAAAACTACTTATTTCAAACATTTTGTGAACTTTAAGCTGTCACTTTTGTGAGTCCAAGTATAAGAAAATGAAGACTACCTTTATTCTAATAAAAAAAATCGGAATCTAACTGGACATCAATCTGGATTAATAGACTATAGCACCACCAAGCCATGAATCGAGACCATGTTCATTGTAGACAGAAGCTTCTAGTTCAATTCCAACTATTGTTGAACAATAAGAGATGAATGATTACGTTTTGTTTTCTACAATACATCTTCCAATTTGTATATCTTGGGAAGACTTCGCGGTTTCATTCCTTACATTTATTTGTAGCACATTGTCTTCTGTAGCACACTGTCATATTCTCGGAAATCTGTATGCATAGATGTTTAAATTCCTCACAAAAAATTTCAATTGTTAAAATATCCACTGACATATTTCAAATTATGCACAGAAAATGTTTTCTGAATTTTACATATAACTTTTTAAATAAATTTAAATAAACACTCCATTAAATTGCTGAATTTCTATACATGTATATGAGATTTATGTGGAAAAAAATATGAAATTGAACACATATTATAAGCATTTTTAATTACTATTTAATTAAGGATTTTATATTTTAAATACTATTTAGCAACATAATTTTAAAATATATTTTAGTTAGAAATGAAGATATTATTTGAAGATTAACACCACTAAATATTATTATTGTAGAATAGTAGAAAATCCTTTATTTATTATTAAAATGAATTATTATTAATAAATTACAACTTAACTACCAGTTATTTAGAATAATTATAAAAATTAATATCATGTTGGTTTCGAAATTTGAAATTGTTGTAGAATAAAAAATTTTCAACTCATTTAAAAAAAAAAAATTCAACTCATTGCTCTGCCTCTCAACTCTCTGCTGATTGGCTCTCACCGCCAAAACTCGGTTCTTCACGCTTCAAGACTAGCGTTCCCTGTCAGTACCGCAATGTCTTCCTTCAAGGACTTATCACAGATGAAGAAGTAAAGGCCTGCTCCGCAGGCCGACACTTCGTAAACGAAAATTGATACAGATAGATACAGATTTGAAATTGTCAATAAAATATAGTTTTACTGCAAGAAAATAAAATATTTCAACGATTAATACGCCTGTCTATTTTGTTTTATCGTTATTGGAATTAAAACAACATTCCCAATTCTATACGCTTAAGTAACATTAAATTTCATATATTATTATTTGAGATATTTTAATGTAAACTTAAAATGCGCAAGGTAAAAATGAAAATTTTATAGTTTGTTTTCAAATATTGTTTTAGAAGTATTTACAACAATTCTTATTTAAAACAGAAAAGAACTTTAATTATATGGAGTTCTTAAAAAAGAAACTTGTTGAAAAAAATTTTAAAAACTTTAAAACATAAATGTTTAACTTTAAAATCTATATTTTCTTTTATTTTTCAGTGAAATACTAAGCTAAATATGTCTTAAGAATGAAAAGTAATTTTAACTAAATCATGCAATAGTTAAGAAGCTTTTAAATTTACGGTAAATTTTTTACAGAAAAATGTATTTTCGAGACAACGTAATGCGTAAATGATGCAAATAAATGATAAAGAACGAAAATCTGAAACCTAAATTAATTACAAAATAGCTGCTGATTTATAAAAATTTGTTAAAGATGACGAAAATATTTTCAATAGAAACAGTAACATTAAAATTCATAATAGCCTATTCTCTATTAATATGAAATATATATATACAGAGAAAATATAATAGTACAATATGAATTTTCAAAACTGACAATGGTTTTATTTTATATATGTGTAACCCCTACGAACATGTGCAAATACATGTTTTTATAGTAAATAAATGACTGGGTAGTATTCATAACTAATATTAAAGAGTATTTATAATATCAAGAAGAAACTACACTGTCATAGATACATAGATAAAACGGGTACATTATCTACAAAAGTTAATAAATGACAAAATCGCTAACTTATTTTTATATATAATTAAAGAAGTTTTTCAGTGAAAAATGCACAGTAATAATCATGTCAACACATTTCTTTTTCGTATAACCTTTATGCTGTATCTAAAATTAATAACATTGGGCAATATTCAGAAATGTTGAATGGTAATCAACATTAACAATGACAGATGAAATGTAAAAAAAAGATCCTTCTCCTTCGTGCAACGCTCTTGTCACTCTTGCATCTTGCTTTGCAAACATCTCCCAAGTTGTCAGGAATCGTCAAGATCTTTTATCCTAAGGAACCGCACGCATTCGTTTCATCCATGCGCACAATTTGCTCTCTGCTTTTTCTTTCAAAATTTAAGAAGAAGAAAAACAAAACGAGAGATGAGATGGATCGAGATAAGTCTGTCTGCTGGAAAGCATGTCAGCTCCTCTTCAAGGTCGATTCTCTGGCTGAGGAATTGAATGACGTGGGATATCAATGGATTGCATGAGGAATCGGTGGTCCCGCTGGGACGCCATTAAAGATTCTTCATGAGTTCGTTTTGAGAGGGAATCATTTAAATAACTTCCTCGCAGGGAGGAACGGTGAAATCATTTACATGACGCATTTGTTGTAATCTGCATGGGAAGTGATTTCGTTGTTTCGCTCCCTAAATAGCCAGTAATAATTTGTTTTTGTTATTAAATATATATATATATATATACATACATATATATATATATATATATATATATATATATATATATATATATATATATATATATATATATATATATATATATATATATATATATATATATATATATGTATATATATATATATATATATATATATATATATATATATATATGTATATATATATATATATATATATATATATATATATATATATATGAATATTTTTTCCAACGGCGGGCACTTGGGTGACGAACCCTATGTCACAACAAGGCCAGAAACTGCTACTCATTTGTCGGTACCCAGCGGGCACCCGTAAGCCAATTCATGGAGGCGAGTAGCGTTGCCCGCGCCATACCTTCACAGACCCATTTATAAGGGTGTGCCACATTCATACATCACCACAGAAGAAAGGACAGAGAAACACAGAGAGAACAGAGAAAGAAAGTAACATGCCCGAACCGGGATTCGAACCCTGGACCTACAGTCTCAGGAGTTAGGAACGCTAACCACTCAGACATCGGTTGACTTGATTTGAATATAATAATAAAAATATAGCCTGAAATTATTTCTTTTTGTTATTAAAAGTATTATTTTACTGAAATACTATATATTCATAATAGTAACAACAATTTTTAATGTCTTACAGTTATTTGTTTTCGTTTTTAAAAGTATATAATTATTGTTTTTTTTAATATAAAAATAGCCTAATCTAATTATATAGTTAATGACAATCAATTTTGGTTTTTATGATAACGAATTGATTATAGCTCACGTTAGGAAAGAAGAGATTTTAATTGATTCATTACCATCACGGTAAGAGATGGTTAATTGTTCGCAATTTAGAATCGGTCACTATTCAAAAGACCACAATGCTTGACAAATCACTTCTAGCAGTACCATTTCACCGGAAGAATTCTGAGACCACTGTTTAGATATGATACATGCCATAGCCACCTTTAATGAACATGATGAATCTTCGATTAGGTCGAGAATCGAACTTACAATCTTCCACTTTAGAATTAGGCTTTTTCCAACAAAACCACTACGGACCATTTAAATATGATTCAATTTTTAATCTAAGATGAATTTTCTTAAAATCAATCATTTAGAAAACTCGGTAAACTCCTAATATACTGATGAATTTATTGGAAATACAAAAATAAACGGAAAACTTTACATTTCTATCAATTTTGTCAATTTTCTGATTCAATACGAGTAACAAAATTAGTTATTTGAAAACAAGATATTTAAGTATTTCATTTACTTAGCTTGTTGCTTTATTTTTTAAATGAAAGAACTCTCACAAAATCTTCAAATTTATGATTCATTTTGGAAATAAATACGATTTCAATTTCATCAATGAAAGCAATAAAGTATTTTTACTTAAAATAAATATGCACTTTATAACTAAATAAAATTTAATTTACATGCAAAATGGAGTAAACATTGGATTCAATTTCCTTTACACTTTAGACAAAAGTGTTATAATAATTCCCTTTCCCCTTGAATTGAAATTTTCCAATAATGCAGTATTTTTCCAAGAATTCATAATTCCAAAATACAGCACTTGCATTTCAAAAAATCATTTTTGATTACGAACTATCACCTATTACAGGGCAACTAAATAAAAATGTGGATTGAAATCTATGCGCGTGATTGTAAATTGTTGGATGGTTGATATAATAACCAAATATGTTTTATTTCATTTGACGATTCCTGATAAAAAAATTTTATTTTCAATCTTATTACGAGTCAAAATGACATTTTGTGAAACAAGTGGAAATAATGACTTACGCCACTGTTTTTCTGAATCACATGCTATTAACTTACATCGCCTTACCGTCTGTTTTCTCCCCTAAATTTATTTTATTGATATTTTTCAACTCTCATTTGTTTTATTTAAAATGAGGAGTAAGAAAATCGAAATGAAATGAAACCAGAAACCGTCTCAAAATAATAATCTTAGCTCTTTTGTTATCGACATTTAAGAAAAAGTGGAAGAGAAAATACATGCAGTAATAAAGAAAAAAACATATGAACACAATCAAAATCTTACCTCTTCGTAAAATGTATTCTTTTTTTTACGTTATTTTATTTTGAAACTGAGATCACCTACGCAGAGTTGATCTGACTTTTTCTGCACTCGATAAATTTTTTTCTAACTTTTAATTTCATTTCAAACCCTTTTCTTTCCCCTGAACTGTGTGAGGGGGGTAGTTAGGGGGATAAAGTTGGGTGCCATTCTGCTGAGGAAAAAAAAGGAGTGTGCAAATAAAAATAGAAAAGTTCCTTTATTATTATTATTTATTTATTTATTCCCTTGTAAGCCTCGCCCCCTCGGAAGTACTGTATTAGTGGGTGAAAAAAAAGGGGAAAAAGAAATAGAATGTATTCTTCCGCGTGGCGGCGGCACTACTTTCTTCCGCATTAAGCATTAAGAAAGAACATGAAATGCTCAGGCGGTGGTAGCAAGTGGGAAAGTTGCTTTCTATTTCATTAACTCGTGTTTCAATCATATTAATTTTTAAGGGCCGCTCCGTGACGCGGAATAGGTATATAATAATCGCAATAAAAAATTATTTCTCGCATTATTTCTTCCGTTCTTTTCTGAGGAGGAAAGTGTTAAAGAAATTTGAGTGGGGGTGCGCGTAGGGGGGGAATACAATGCAGAAGAGGCTCGCAAATTTAATTACAGATATCGGATTAGATGCAGGTGTAAAGGCCGGATGTGGAGATACGGAAGATGACTTTTTAAGATGGAGATGCTAGGAAAGGCAGACGATTTCTATAAAGCTCATCCCACCTACACCGGCCTCCCCTACCATCAAAGGGATACAAACCCCTTCTCACGAAATGAATGAAGATGGGGAATACTTGGGTAAAAGGGCCGTCTTCTTCCCCAAAAGGGAAAATGAATTATAATAATAGTAATGAGATCGCCAAATACTTAAGGGAAAAGAGGAAGATACAAGTCAAGACTTTTCTTGTTGTAATTGAAACTCAGAACACAGAAGAGAGCCAAGTATGCTCGAGTTGTGATGTGAATTCCCTTTTTTTTCCCTTCTCCTTTATACTTCTTCCCTTCATCACAGGCTCAGATGCATAATGAAATGTAACTTTTAGCGCGATGGGGAAAAGTATTTCCACCATTAAGTGCTCGGTAAAAGGTCAATAGCGTGAAAAATTCTTCCTATAGAGGGGTCCGGCTTAAGAGACTGGACGTTAATGAATTCTGAATATCTTAATTGCGTTGTGCGGGTGCTAATTGCATTACGCAGCACAAAACGTGTCGATGGCTCGGAGAGTTAAGTATCGGGAGGAAAAACGGAGCCTGAAAAAACTCCCTCAAAGATCGTGACTTAAGTGATTCGGTAGAAGAAAGTTTCAGCGTTTAAAAACTTGGTGTATACTTTGAATCTGTAAGTCAGCGCCAATAAGCCAAGAGAATATTCCAAGGATTTGAGATGTCACAACAAATTTTTCTTGACGACCTTGCATCAAAGTTTTAAGGTTTTTGAATTATATATTGAAAACAAAAAACAACCATCGAAACATTCGCGAAAAAGATGTGAGTTCAGTCACTAAAATATGATATAAAGTAATGAAAATTCGTTGAAATATCTGCATCTATTTGATACACGCATAAAGATGGTATTTTTAGAAAATAGAAACAGTTCTATATAGGAATAAAAATTGCAATACTTCTCCTACAATTCAAAATAGTTTTTCATTCACGATAAAATTAGTTAACTGATATCTAATAAAATTTAGAAGTATATATAAAAACTGCATATGCGTTTTCTTATAATATAAAAATATTTAGTGATAATGACATTTTTCATATTGCATTTCTTTTAATTAATAAATATCATTAAAAAAATTATAAAAAGAAATTAAAATTGATATTGTTTGTTCAATTTTAATATGTACTTTATAAAAATCTGTTTAATTTTAGAAATTTATAAAATGTACGTTAGATTTATTGTCGTTGCGATATTATTCTGATGATATGAAAAATAAAATGATTTAAATGGACAGAAAAAAATAATAGATTGTGTAATCATATATGTAATATTTTGTGGGATTACGTAATTAATAAATATTTCAAAACAAAGGAAAATAATGCATGTAATTTGAGAATTTTTAGAAATTCGCTGTGCCAAAATATGATAATTAATCTGAAATTAATTAATACAATTGCTGAAACTAACCTAAAAAGACATTACAAAGAAGCATATTTTATCAGAATTTAATTATTAGAATTAAATTTTTTTTATCAGCGAAACATTTCTAAAGTTATATATAATCGTATAAATTTCTTTTTAATTCTTTATTTTGATTATAATATAAAGTAAATTGAATATTTTTTTACTGTGTTATGTAGTGAGCTATTTTAAGAGTATTATATAAAATCATAAATACTTGAATTAACAGTGTTTAATCACATTAATTGTTTTGAAGTTACTTATCATATACAAATTAACTTGAAAGATATTTGATATAGTGTGAGGTAAATAAATAATCTTCAAATTATATTTTCGACATTAGAAATTCATATTTTATTCCATGTTCATTAATAATAGGGGAATAGGATTTTTAATTTAAAACGTTATTGAACCGTTATTATTTACACTATACTCTTTCATAAAATGTAGCAATTTTCTCACATAGGCTTCAATCTTTTGGTTGATCTAACAATTAAAAAATACATATTTTATTTTATTTGCTATATATTAAAATTTTCATTATTGTTAATTTAGCTAAGCACCAGACAATGGAACTCTTTAATGAAAAATATACTAAATGTTGATTTTAATTATTTTTATTCTCATCAAAAAACTTTTAATGACATAAAAAGCCATGAAATTTCCTTTCTGAAACAGATCACAGTTCACTTGTCCAACAAATTCGATAACTGATGATTTTTATTCAGAAAAAAGAATTGTTTAACCAAAAAGGAAAAATGCAACAAAGAACGTATTCCTCATTCCATGTTATTCTAGTTTTTAGTCTTGAAAGAATGGCTTTTAAAGATTTCACATCTAATAGAAAAAGATATTGACTAGAAGAACTGAATTTTCGGTGTCAAAACATGCTATTAAACTCAAAAAAATTGAAAAAGAACCGAACAAAAGACAAATCGTGATCTTTGATAAGAATTCTTCTTTTATGCCTGGAAGCTCAGAAAAGATGAATGAGATTTGAACTGAAACAATAAAGACTTGAAGAGCATAATGTGAGATGTGATGGAATGAAGATTTTCTCCTAATAATGATTGAAAAAAGAGGGGGGGAGGGAAACAGTTTTTCCCTCATTTTTTTCCACCGTTTGTGCGATTGACTGTAACCGTCAATTGTCTATTATCAACATTTCTTTCTCAAGGTGGAAACATATTTCACTCGCTTTGTCAGGGTGATGTCTGACAACTCATTTCAGTGAACAATTAAACTGGTGAGGGGGAGGTTGAATGTAAAGTTGAGTTGTGTAAGTTTTATCGGTGAAAAGGTGTTAAAAAGCTGGTGTAGACCTCAATGCCTCCTCCCCCCAAAAAAATGATATCACTAGTGTTTTGTTTAAATCAGCCTGAAGCATTGTAGTCTATGATGACTTTAAGGAACACTCAAGAATCCATCAATCCAATAATTTAAAAATATTCTTTATATTCCTTTTATTATTTTAGTGTTCCATTCTTGATAAAGTAAAATGAAAATCATAAAATGATTAATAAATAAAAATGCATGAAAAAATGATTTATTCAGATTAAAAAAGATCGCTGTTGAAAATGAGAAACTTTTTATCTATTTATTCTTATATTTTTGTACAAGTTAGAACATGAAATAATCACCAAACATAATTGATGATACATTCTTCTCGATGCACCTCTATACTATTATAACAAAACATTGTTTTTCAAATGAAATAACTGATATTTTTGTCCATGAAAATAGTATACTATGTTCTTCATGATGACAAATATCGGGAAATAAAACGGATTTGTTACCATAAATTCTGATAAGATATTAAGAGACATCTACATGTTGTGGAAACGGATTATTTTCTCATCATCATATGATGTGCATTTTTTTCAGTTCTTAACCATTTTATCAGTGTAATTGAAATTTTTTTATTTATGTTTTCAAATGAAAAAACTTCCCTGAAAAATAAATAATTTTTTGATTGTTTTTTTTATTTTTTTCACCTGAACCTATTAATTGTTTAGTGATTTATTTAATATAACTGTAGTAGGAAATTTAAATTGATTCAGCCTTTCTCATCCGATTGGACAGCTTATGTTAAACTATTGTGATCGAATATCCTTTTATAGTCATTGCATCCTCCAATATTAGGATTCATGATATCTTCAGAACTCACCAAAGAAATAATCTTTCAGCCATTGAATTCTCATATATTAGTGTTCCTGATACCTTCAACTTACATTTAAATACTAATCTTTCAGCCATTGAATTCTCCAATATTAGTATTCCTGATACCTTCAATTTACATTTAAATACTAATCTTTCAGTCACTGAATTCTCCAATATTAGTATTCCTAATACCTTCAATTTACATTTAAACACTAATCTTTCAGTCGCTGAATTCTCCAATATTAGTATTCCTGATACCTTCAACTTACATTTAAATACTAATCTTTCAATCACTGAATTCTCCAATATTAGTATTCCTAATACCTTGAATTTACATTTAAATACTAATCTTTCAGTCACTGAATTCTCCAATATTAGTATTCCTAATACCTTCAATTTACATTTAAATAGTAATCTTTCAGATGCTGAATCCTCCAATATTAGGATTTAAGATATCTTTAGAACTCACTTGAAAACTAACCTTTTACAGCCGTTGAATCCTACAATATTAGGATTCATGATACCTTCAGAACTCACATAAGAACTAACCTTTTATAATCGCTGAATCCTCCAATATTTAATAATTATGGTCTTTCAGAATTCACCAAAGAACTAACTTTAAATCATAACAAATTCACTCTATTCTCATTAAACAAGCCTCATATTACAACAAATTTGTTATCCTATAATTAAATCTGTCTATTATTTCTAAAAAAATATTTGCTTACTTTTTTACCGTTTTAATTTATTATTTTAACTACATTTTCAGCTACTTCTATCATTTAAAAACTATTATTTTCAGCTACTTCTATCATTCTATCATCCTAAAATTTCGTATCATTCCTAAACTCACTCTAATATTTTCGAATTTATGTTGAGGATATTTAAGCTGTAGATAGTATTTCTATCGTATTTGTATCGCATATTCTAACTTATATAAGCAAAAAGTGTTTTTTCCTGCTTCATTTTTTTACAAATGCTAATGAAGTTAACTTTTATTTCTTATTAGAGGAATTCAGAAGCATCTTGATAGAAATTCCTTTTCTTTATATATACTAATATATATCTGGAGAGTATAACCAAAATAGTGTTCTATGTTGACAGATAAATTAAAATTTTTCTTCCTCTTATCTTAATATCTCTGTTGATGTTTGTAGAAAATAAAAAAAATATCTTAGATATTTACAAGACTGTGTTATGAAGAAGTTAGGCATTTACTGCTTCAAATCAATCTTAAAATTCACTCTAAAATCTCTATTAATTTCTGAAATTAGTAAGACATACATTTTTTCGTTAAATTTAAGATAGAATAGGAGATATGTTCGTATGTTGTAGGAGCTCTCTCTCGAACTTTTATAAAGGAGAAGATACACCTCTTGTTTATATGGCTAAGTGTGACTTGCCTCTCGAGAAAGTAATAATTTGGATAACTTTTATGGTCGGAGTTCATCGTGTTGCAGAGTTTTTAGAACGTGAAAAATTCCATAGTTCTAAAAGTCGGCTTTGATATAGTATGATAGTTTGGGAATAGATTTCAATTACACTTCGCTTTCTACAGGCCTATTTTTCAAATTTATTTACATTTATATATATACATTCTCCACACAGGAATTATTCTTATTTTTTTCTGCCTTCTGACTCGTGAATAGGATCTCCAACTTATTAATAGTTCTGCCGGAGGGGAAAAAGAAATGGACCTTCAAATGACTTACAAACTTCTAACTAGTATGTAAAATAAAAATATTGATGGTAACAAATTATTGTAAGAAATATAAAATAAGAAGGTACAGAAGAATTCCTCATTGGATATTTTTATGAAAAATGAAATCAAATTTTGCAGATAATCTTAAAGCAGAATTTATTTCTTATAAAAGTTCCCAGAAAAAACATAAAATTTTTGTTCTATAATACTTTTTATGTTTAAAGTGAAAAATTTGAAAAAATATTACAAACTGTAATGTTTTTGGAATTACATTCATATTTGAAGGTCAACAGTATTAATTAAAATCAAGTATCACACTCGGAAAATAATTTATTTCTGTATTTAAAGTTTTTGTACTCAAAGGCGATGCAATGTTGCAGACACAGCAAAAATGACTTTATTCTATTTCTCCTCACTATTAGTCTTGTTTTTGAATAGAAAAAAAGATTTTTTAAAATATTTGTAATCGAATTATTTTAATAAATATGATTGTCTTTTAAGTTTCTTGAAATGGCAATGTTTCCAAAAATACAGATTATTTAAAACTATGCTGCTAACTAGCGTTTTTTGTAAGAAAAACAATTTATATTATTAAAGAAAATTCTCGATGGAGGAGTTCCTTGGAGACCCCTTCTTTTTCTTGGATTTTTGAGAGTGGATGGGCTTATGGATCTGGTGCAGCTCCACTATTCTGGATGGGATTTGTAACAACAACAACAAAGAAAATAAATTAACACAATTTAAGTACCAAAATCTATTTCAAATACTATGGGAACTATTTACTGTTTGACTTAAAAGCCAGCACGGGAAAGGTATATTTTTCACAACAGCATTGTTCCCCACAGATTATTTTTCATCCGAACAATAAATAACTTGAGTCACAATGGTGAAAGTTCAATATCGCTGTCTAAGCAACCAAGTTGAAAAACGATACAGAATTGTTCCTCCGCTAAAACCTTACATAATTTTATTTCTGGCTTCATCAATTTAAGAAACACAAATCTGATAGCGTATTGTGTCGGGAAGCATTCCAGCATCACCTTTCAAATCGTTCCATTGTGTTTGAGAAAATGATACAATTTGTTCCCGACTTTCAATTGGGAGTTAATACTTTCAACTGGGAATGATGGGTAATTTCGAACGAAAATTTAACTCTGGGACTCTCTTATATGCTATTGTATATTGGTGGGAAAATTGACGAACGAACGATTGGCTGTTAGATTTCCATAATAGAACTATATTAAAAGAGAAGTATCAAATATATTTTCAGTTTATGAACTTGTAATTGAAGTATTATATTCAACAGAATAAAATTTGTCTCTGGAAATGCATACTTTATTATTATAAATTACTGATCTTATCTGAAAATTTAAAATATAATTGATGTAATGCAATTGACCATAAATGCCTTAAAATAAATGGAAAATTTAATTGCTCTAACATCATTAAATACTGAACAAAACCAATTTGGTTGTTACTTATATGTTGACCAAATTCAAAAATAAAGTTGTCTCAAAATATTTTGATTTTGCGCCAAATGTTATTATCTTAATTGCACTGATTAAATTATTTAAAAATCATGTTAAAATCATGTTTCCTATATCTTTATTTTTAGTAGGTTCAAATGTTATACTTATGATTATGTTTTTATTAACAATTTCGATAAAAGTTTTCGAATATGAATTAAAAATAAATTTTATCTATTTGTTTCAAGGAATATATGAGTTAACTTATCTTTTTTATCCACCATATTTTGAAAAAAATAGTTAAAAACCTCGTACCTGCTAGCTAGTATTATTGGGAGTTACGTAAAATGTGCAGAAGATTTTTGTAATCAGAACATCATTTTGTGACAGATTTTTTTGTTGAAAAAGATTAGCGGGATAATATGCAAGTACTAGTAATTTTTACATGTTTAGAAATTAAAAAGCTTATTTATTTAATATTTAGTTTAATTCATCATTTTAATTAAATCGTTTAATAAAGCATTTTAATTGTTAAACAACAACAAGAATCAATTGAGGATTGATTGCAATTTATTTGACCAACTTTTATCGTAAATTGAAACTTAGTCAGATCTATTTACACTGTATTTTAAACTTAATTAAAATTTAATAAAAATATAGTGTTTTGCATTTAATAAATCTAAATAAATGTTTTAATATTTTATAAAATTAAAATAGTCATTAAAACATACATATATAATTCGTTGTATTTTTTAAATGATTCTTACATATATGTGAAGAAAAATAAATAAATACAAGAAAATAAATTAAAACACTCCATAATTATTTCTATAAATATAAAAATATTGTAATTTGCTAAGGAATTATATCCAATAATTCATTTGATAATGAAAGTTATTAGAAAACAAATATTGAAGAAAATTTTCTCAGTTTTCGAAAATAATTTTAAGTAACTAAATATGAAAATTATTGCAAAAGTTAATAGATATAGTTTTATGAAAATTTAATTATTTTTATTTAAAATAACTTAATTATCAACATATTAGGGATTTAAATCAAAGGTTTAATATAGATTATAATATAAATAAAAGAAATGTTAGGTTTAAATTTATGAGTATACCGTACATATGATAAAAGATGAGAGTTAAAAAATTTCAGTTTCACCTGTTGTAATTTGAGACTATGAGAAAACAAATTATTGAAATAAAAAATATTGAAAACAATAATTTTTACAAATCCTTTAAAAGGATTAATATGAATTAAAACAATTTTGCAACAGATAATTTAAGTGAAATCAACAAGTATGATATTAACATGTTATGAATACTAATGGGCAGCTAATTGCAACTTCATTAATTTTTGAAATATTATTTTGGCTATTTTTAATGCCATTGACTGTTATTGTAATTTGTAAAATATTTAACAACGGAAACTATGTATAGGAAATTGCATAGTGTATTCATGTTTTTCTTATTTTACTGTGGACCAAATTGCTACTTTTAACACTTGGACTTCAATCATTTTTCTCCTTCCTCAATAAAAAAACTAGCTATAATTTCTTAGATATACTTTAATTTTTTACTAAAATATACAAGATATTTAAATTCAGTGGGAAATGTTTAAATTTTAAAATAAGTAACCTTTTTACTAATTCAGCAATTCTTCATTTCGATACCATTTATAGTTTCTTTTAAACAAAATTTGTCTTTAGACATACCAGTAAAATTGCAAATTAGTGGAGTGACTTTTGTTTTCGTGGACTGTGTGTCTCTTAGTGCCAAGTGTATACCTACTTTCCTTGAAAAATTGCCATTTAAAAAATAATAATAATTTTTACACAGCAATGTTCAAATACAGTGTGTTTTGAAATGAGAAAAATCAATAAGCAAATCACATCAAATGATGTCTCATGCATAGATAAGATTAAAAATGGTTGGATGAAGTATAGGAAGTTTTCTATCTTTAGTAACGAACTTAAAATATACTGGATCTCTTTTCAACCACATGCTTTCGTGATAGGCGAAGTATTGGAAAAACAAAAACACCTATTCCAACAGCGGATGAAAACAATAATTGTTTTTCTACTCTACGATGAAGTACGTAATCATAATGTAATTTAATAAAAAATATAACAATATATTTTTCAAAAATCAAAAATATAATATATATATATATATATATATATATATATATATATATATATATATACATATATATATATATATGCATTTAAAAAGGTTACATTATCACAATGTAGAAAAAGAAAAAGGTCCGATACCCTTTTTTTTCCAGTTGATCTCAATGATTAAACATTGATGACATTTTTAAAGGAAAGAAAAAAGAACACGTCTCTTTTGTAAAAGTGTGCAAAAATACGAAACGGTGTGCATCGCACGATAAGCAACTTTACTGGGTTTACGAATCGGAGTTTATGACGCTTTAAAATTATTGCTGTAATCAAAATTTCAAAGTGATATACAGTCTATATGCTTTGAATTAGCAACACATTAACATTCTGATATAAATTTCCTTCCATACTGTGCTGTAATTCTCACTACAAACTTGTAAGAAAGTTCGATGAACATCCATGATACTGATTTTATTTATTTGGATAAGGAACTTGGAAAAAATTCATTGAAACTATATTGACCATTACTTTATCTCAATCAAAAACTTGCCATGTGAGTAAAATAAATTCAGTTAATGAGGAATGAAAACATAAAAACTGTCCTTCATTTCAAAATTAGAAAATGAACAGTAGAATAAGAGATAGGTAAACATGAGAAGATCCTCATTTTTTCGTAAACAAATGGTTTTGTTTGCTTGTCGCTCAACAATCAGGTTTTTACCCACGACGGCTAATTAGACTAATACCAACAGTTTAAAGCGGATTTCACATATTTACTAGCACCCAAGCCGAAAATGGAATTCCAGCCCACAAACAGTTAACTGGAGACCAGATTGCAAACAATTCTCCTGCAGCTTGGTATATATTTCTATTACAATAGATAGCATCTCTTGAAATAATGGTCGAGATAATACTCTTTTGCACACAAAAATATTTATCATGGTCGATAGTGAAAAGAAGTTTTAGAAGATGACGTTTAGCTGACAATTTCGCCACTTTATCTTGATTTAAGATAGGAGGTATTATCTTGATTTAAGTTAGGAGGTCAATTTTGATTTTAATTTAGGAGGATATTATCTGAATGGATTATCTGAATTAAAGGATGTTTTCTTTTTAATTGTTGTTAATTCATTGGAAATGGCTATTGCTGATAAATTTTATGTATAATATCTATAATTAGCATTAATGAAATCAAATTGTAAGAATAAGAATTTCCTCAATTTGAAATTGGGGGAAAATATGTGAGAATTGAAAGATATATCTTACACATAAGTTCTTATTTCCTAACAATTTTGCTGTTTAATTAATGTTATATTACTAAAGAACAGTAAAAATGATTATTAAAATCAACAAAAAATAGTTTGTAGACATTTATTATCCACAAAATTAGGTTATACGTAAATCGATTAAAAATAATAGTATAATAATTAATTAGAAATGTATTTAATGCAGTTTTTATTATTAATACAAAAGCTTGGTATTAAATAATAAAAAATAATTTTTGTTATTCAATAGCAAATTAATATTTACTGATTGGTATCAATAATAAAAAATAATTGATGACATAAATACGTCTATTTAAATAAATTTTTCAAAGATATAATTTTATATTGCTTAGAAAGTTCATTGTATTTAATGAGAAATGAAAAATTTGATGAAATTCATACAAATATTTAAACATAAATTTACCAAACTAATATTTTTGTTGCCTTAAAGGTTTATTTTATTCAATGGAATAGGATAAGTTTAGGAGAAATATATTCTTATATTCATAAATAACAAGTTTTCAAAAATAATGTGTAATATTTTAGGGAATTCATTTTATTTAATTAAAAATGGTTTAGGTTGCAAATATCAATTTGTGCTTCACCCCCGAAAGATGTCGGCATATTATAAAACACATAGTTTAAGAAACAACTTTTAATATCTCTTTAGAAACCTTTATAAAAATGAACCAGTTTCGAGTTCTGAATAAATCGCATTTGAAACAAAACATTTATTGCTTCGTCTTACCTTTTATAAGAGAATTCATTGTGCGATTCTTGGTTTTTTTTCTCCCACTTGCACACGCGAGCTTATTCATCTTCGCTTTTTCTCCACTTGGTTTTGTGTTGTCGTGAATATTTTTTTTCATTTAAGGAATCACCCCTAGGATTCAGAGTGGGAATTGAATGAAAAAATAATCAAAAAAATGTTCCACAGAAATAGTGGATTTTTATTCATTCAACCAGTCCTCGTAACAGTCAATATCAAGCAAAGGTTTTTCAGTTTTCATTTGAATTGAATGACTCTGTTTTTGTTCAATTAAAAAGTGTGAGTTATACGTCTGAATAAAATGGAAGGGGAAAATAATGAGGGAATTTCTGCACTTAGAAATTTTTTGTCCCTCCCTCGGAACTATATCTTTTTATTTATCTTAATTTGAAAGATATATTTCTTTTGAATTTCAAGGCTAGAATTTTTGGAATATCGAGAAGACAATAGTTGCTTTTTCCTGTGATTGAGAGAACTGAAATTAAAAAAAAAAAAAAAAGATCTGAAAATCTCTCTAAGAAAATGTCGTTTTAAACAAATAATATTATTCTTTTATGAATTTTGCTTTGAGGAAAAGAAAATATCTTTCTAATTATGTATCTTTGGGCTTATTATAAAGTTAGAATTTTCTCTCTGTTTGAATGATTGTTTGAAGCAATAAATGAATCCACTTGCGGGATTTAGTTCATATTATTTATAAAAATCTTTTCTCTCTCTCATTCTGTTGAAAAATGCATTTTCTTTTTAAATTCGAATTTTATTAAAATGCTATTCATGGAATATATATGTGAAATTTAATGTTTAAGAAGGACATTTTAAAAGCGAGATACATAAGAATGATTACGAACATTTAAAAATGTATAAATTAGAAAAATGTTTCAGTTAAAATTACTTTCCAAATATATAAGTACGTTTAAAATGATATTTTTTTACTTTTTTTACAACAGAGAAATAATTATATGGTTAAGAATTTTAATAAAGTTTCAAACTTCACAGTTTCAACTTTATAACTTTAATAAACTTGTGAAGTTGAAATTTAGGAAAATACTTTTAGATTACAGCAACAAATTAAACAAATTTTGTTCTTTTGTTATTTTCCCAGCAATTTTCTGTAATAATCTTTTTCGCAACTTAAGTTTCACAATAAAAATGTATAATGTAGCAACCTGCGGTAAAATAACTATTTTTTTCGGAACTTTGATTGATTTCATTTTCGGATACCTTTCTGCTTTTGAAATTCATATACGCAACCAAATGCTTCGTAAACTTGAACCAGAATAAAAGACGAGGTTAACATCTGACTCCTCTCCTCAACCTATAATTGAAATGTTATTGGACCTTAGAAAACATTTAACGTGGATTAGCTAGGGTTTACTGTGGCCTGGTACTATCAAAGCTTTCGTATGAACAACAGATTCCAGGTTTGATCATATTGTTGAATGAGGAAGATGAATGTCGTGTTTTCATCTTTCCCATGAACATCCGTAGAGATGATAGCTTTGAAGTTTTCAGGTTTTCCTTCTTTGTGCGACCATAAATCCACTGTCTATGAAAAATCTTTTCCTGAAGGAAATGTATGCATTGGATATTGGAATGAGAGACTTAGAAAAGAGTTTTAGGCTCACAACATAGGGCTATTAGGTTGACCACTCTATGATGATTCAGAAGTTCTTTCAGCATATAACTTTGATAGTTTTTTTAGCTGTATCTGGTATTAAGCTTAAAAGTACAATACATTTGAACATCATTTTTCTGCACCAATTCCTTCTATCTTACTGTATCTATTGGCTCAACGGTGTGGAATACATAGAACATCTAAGCACTTTGTATCAATACTGAAGAGCCTAATATATTACCTTAGAAGTTTGACGTTGAGTCCATCTTTATATTGGGGGAGACATGTGATCTAATAGGAAGGATATGTAATTCATTCCGAAAAGTGTGAAGTATCATTTCTGTAATTACCCGTGTGTTACATCTGAGCGAAAAAGCTGCTGTTCTAATCACGTTGACTGAAGGCAGACTATGATGGCCCAAGGACTCAAAATACGTATCTCCGAAACACCGTAGTTCATCGACTTTTTCAGTGCTGTGTTTGTGTGTACCAATGCCAAGTGAATGAATGACTTATGATATGAATACCCAACACCAGAGTTCTGGATCTGCGCACACCATTGACAAAAAAAGATGCCAGAAATTGATTCCTCTATATAAAACAAGATTGGTAATAGAATGACAAACACCACTGACGCTCTGCTTAAAAATGCTTCTAATTTAACCCACCTTGCATGCGGTCATCAATCCATCCACTGTCTGCTACCAATTTTTTTACCTAACGAGACAGCCTTAGACTTCCTGCGTCGTTAATGATGTATGAATGTCCAATATCATGGCATCTACTACTCATCTCACTATCATTTGTCCTCTTGGCTTAGATATTTACAATGATTTCTGGCAAACAGCCGACAAAGTGCGCAATGTCAGAAATACTCCTTTTGAGTCTTTAGGCCACAATCTGACTGTCTCTTTTAGATCAGTAGTATTTCCTAAGAAACTCTTAAGTGTGCTTTGCGTTCTCCCCACTGAATTACATGCATTGCGCTTCGTTGTAAGTCAGTGTTTCACCTCTGCAGTGTTTAAAAAAATTAAGGACTAATTTAAATAACATAAATCTGACTTGATATAATCTCATAATAACGAATGCACACTGAACCAATGAGAGGATATTAATTTTTTAATGAGTTAAATATTAATCATACATTAATCATTTTATTTTCATAGTCTTGTTACAGTAAATAACTATCTATATAAAAGTCCAGTCAATATCAACGGCTATATTATTGAAGTTACAGCATTGAGTAAATAATTAATTTGTAAACTTGCAGGTTAGAATTCTGGATTGATAAATTAGATTTAAAACGTTCTCTCACAATTTGTATTCATAGTTCATTAACAAATTTAAAACATATCTCAACAGTCTTGCATCTATAACTTATTAAAGACATTTATTAGGTTTTTAATACATTGATATTTTTTGAAGTTTATTAATGCAATTAATGCAATCCATTTAACAAAGCGAAACATTCTTTTTATAAATAGATAAATTATTATAGCACAAAGCAGCATCCATCATTTTTTAATATTTAATTCAATGGTAAAGAATTTCAAGTGTATCATTATTTTTATATTCATATTTTAACTATGAAAATGAATTAACTTATAACTTAATTATAATTATGTTTCTGAAGTTCTTACTGTAACACGTTATGAAGCATATTTTTTTAAAGAAAAAATCGCTATTTCACATGTATTTATTTTTAAAACTTCGTTAAATAATTTTTATTAACTCTTTGGCTTGCGGATCAACAGTTCGTGTGTTCGATTTCCTCCGAGATAATAATGTTCGTAGTTAACTCGAACAATTAGCCTTCGTGTGCAAAATGAGATCCTAAATCATAAAACAAACCAAATAGCTAAATTCTAGTTAAAATAAATCTTTTTACGAATTATATTTTCATAATTAAAAATGCATGAGTACTCGTAACACAATTGTGTTTATAATAATATTAACGATATTAAAATTTAAGGTATAATACAAATATTAACGTTGAATTATTGATTAACAGAGATATTATTCAAATATTAAATATAGTTTTAAAATGTTATTTATATTATTGTACTGTAATTTAAAAACTTATTTATAAAATTAACATTGTTCTCAAAATTAAGTTTTAAATGTGTAAAATATTCATTATTTCTGATATAAAGGCACAGAATATATTTTATTCATGATAGAAAATATTCTATATATATATATATATATATATATATATATATATATATATATATATATATATATATATATATATATATATATATATATATATATATATATATATTGCTTAGTACGCATAAAATTTTGCTTATTGAATTTTTTATGAAATAAAACACAAAATCAACGACATTTTGAAGGAAAATTTAAAAGTTTAAAAACTTTTCTAAACTTTATTAAATTGTCCAAAAATATTTTTTACTTTCTATTGACTATTACCATTTTATTTATAAATTAGAAATATATATAAATGTATGTGTATGTGTTTATGTATATATAAATTTTCAACAATCATCAAAAGAAGTTCAGCAATTATTAAGCACTTTTCTAAGCCACTTACAACAGAAAAGTACAGTAATTCACGCACCTGAATCCAGACTTCCTGAGTTAAGATGCAAATAACATAGCAATCGCACGAAAAAGGGTGTAGAAACGGGGTGTAGGGAAAATCAGAATATGAGGAGAGGGAAAAAAAGGAAAAGAGGGGAGAATTAAATTGCTCTTTGTCCCTCGAGTCGTTCGTTACAACAACTGTCGCAGTATTGCGTTTTGGAATTCTTTTCGCTTTTACTGCTAATATTCTATTGTAACGTCTGTTGCTTTCACCGAAGTGGCATGGGCTCATTACTTTTTTCTTTCCCGTTTGTGAGCAGGCTGGTTTGGGTGGTGTAATTGAAGAAATCCCTGGCGAAAGTGTTGAGCGTGTAAAAAATTATTATTATTCTTGTACTGCAGATTCAATTGCTTCAGAATAATTCCCAGTTTCTAGATGTATTTTTTTTCTTTTGGATTTTGGCGATAAATGCCACATCTATAATGCTCCGTGGGGGAAATCAAACTGTAAGGTAACCTGTAATCTTAGATATTTGTTTTTGTTAGAGAATTTCAGCTGATATCAGACAATAAAAAAAATGAAATGAAATATATTTGATTCTCAGTACGAAGTGATATAATTTCTTACACAAAAAATTTCAACTCTGTAGCTACTATGCAGTTTCTCATAATATATAATATTTTGTGGATATTATTTATTTGTACTCTTAAAATACTTTTTAAAGATAGTGCTTATAATTTCACACGAAGTTTAAAAATATCATCATCAAAAAATTATTTAAAAAATTTTTATAACTGAAATTTTAAAAAAAATTATTAAAAAATTATTTTAGTTTCAAATGAATAAAACTATTATTTATTAATATGAATTATTAAAAATTGCATATTTAAAAAACTAAAAAAAATTATTTCAATTTTACATAAAAATTATTATTAAATTTTCAGAAAATTTATTTTTTATGAATGGAAATAGTAATTATAACCTTAAGAAAGCATACAAGCATTACATATTTATGTATTAGCAATATGTTTAATATTAGTAATTTTGAGAAGCGTAAAACAGTTATATTATTTTTCTATGGAGGGAGAATATTACAAAAAATGGAGAGAATATGATGTAAGTTAAAATTTCACTCTGCAAATTTAATAGTATCTGAAATGATAAGTCTTTGATTAAGTTCATATACGATGAAATTAAGTCAATGCACAATTATTTTAAAATTATTTCTTCGTTATTTGTTATAATAAAAGTTATTGAGGCATAATTTCAATATCACTATATTTAATGACTTTCAAAACAAAATCGCCCTATCAACAGTCAGTTTTTCTCTTTCTCTGATAATATTTTTCCCAATAAGCTTAAATACTTGAATTTTACTTTTATGGAAACTTATTTTTCCTAATAAGTTTAAATATTTCAAGGAAAAAAATAACTGCTTGAAAATATCATAAATTCCTGAGTATTAATTGAAATTTAATTATTTAAAAATGATATGAGAATAAGCGCGATTATTTGCTTATTATAGGAGTCATATGCATTGATGGAGAAACACTTTTTAAAGAGAGGATTTCAATTATTAAGGTTCATATTTAAAAGATTAAATTCGACATTTAAATACTTTTCAATCGATAATTTTATATATTCACTATAACATGCGTCATAAAGAAAATATGTGCAACTTAAAAATCTCATAAACTCTACAAGTGTTACTAAAATTTTATTATTAAAAATTACAGTTCTACATAAATTATAGGTGTCCAAAATTATTCTTTGATTGGAAGTATTGATATTATTCTGCTTATGGAA
Organism: Latrodectus hesperus; assembly: GCA_037975125.1. Lineage (NCBI taxonomy): Eukaryota > Metazoa > Arthropoda > Arachnida > Araneae > Theridiidae > Latrodectus > Latrodectus hesperus. The sequence continues at coordinate 67,550,457 of CM075858.1, forward strand.
AAGACATTTCATTAATTACTGTACTTATATTTTGATACTGAATATTTTCAAACTTAAATCATTCATTTAAAAGAAAACTAAGTACCCCAATTATATAATTTTAATTTACTTTCATGCAAATCCTAAATTTCGACATTGAAAATAACTGCTTTATTTCTCAATAAAAAATAAAAATATAGGTAGTTAAAAGGAGAACATATGAATTCAATTTATAATGTGGTCGCATTATTTTATTACAAATTCATTGTTAATATTCTGATACCCTAATTTTGTCATTTTGATGTATTATAAGGACTTTTAAGGATCTCCTGGTGCATGAGCTAGTGAGTACTTAATTTAGTTGACTTTATAAACCTGTGTTTATACATTCGAAATAACTATCATGTATTAAACATTATCGAATAACTATCAACCAATCAATCAAATACTTTAGTGAGCAAGAGTATAACTAAACTTCTATCTATGAAATAAATTTCATCCATGTTTAAGAGTATTTTTATTTATACTTTATATTACTAAAATATTGGAATATATTTTAGTAATATAAAGTATAAATATAAAGTTATTCCTTAAACATGACCTCCCATGATAAAAATGATATCATGGGAGATCATGTTTAAGGAATAATACAAATAAGTTTAATTTTTTAAAACACTATTAGTCCTTATCATCATTTTTATCATTGTGTAGAAAAATTGAAATATTTTATTTAGCATTTTTTTTGTGTATATATGACTTTATAGGCAATATTATTGGCTTCCCTAATTTATTATGACTTTATTAGTATTAAATGTATAATTTCTGATATGATAATTTTACTAAAGTATAAAATCAGCATCTCATCGTTAAATGCAATGTAAAAACACAGGAAAAGTCATAAAAGTAAAAAAATAAATAAAAACATACTACAAATTTGTTAAATCACCTATTACCAATTATTTGCGGCCTGCAACTACCAATGAAAAACGTGTACCGAGCTTTTCATGGAAAATAGAAATTTGGAAAAATAACGATATTTATCATGTAGTTAATTTTGCTCAAAATACTGATTTGTCCAAAGAAATATCTTTTCGTGTTTTGAAAAAATAAAAATTAAACGAATAAGCTGAAAACACTAAAAAAATCATATCAAAAATCTAATTCAAATTAAATGAATGAAGTGAGAACTCTTTATAGTCATTTAGTTATAAAGATATTGTGCTTCTTGAAGTCAAGTCTCCATTTATTTGGCTTTCAATGCATTTCTGGTTAGTGATATATTGGAGAAATCGAAAACGCGTTGGCTTCAGTATGTAAAAACAAAAGAAGAATTGAAAAATTTATACATGGATTTTTTTAAGAAATAAGATGAGATATATAAAAAATAAGATTATAAAAAATAAGATGTCTTACATATTTTAATTTACCCCTGTAGTTATGCATAGATGACAATTTTAAAAATGTTATATGAACTAGACACCCACTTTTAAAGCGATTTCCGGAACTATGTTAAATTAATTTTATCACGACATAGTAACTTTTCAGTTGATTTAAATAAGAATTCATTATTGTTTGAATTAATATACGCTGTTATCAAAATTTCAAAACGAAACATAGCCACTGACCAAAAACCCAAATATAAATTTCATTTCATTCTGTGCAGCTCTTAGTTTATTCCCGGGCGAAAATCCGGCGACAACAAAGAATGCGGATTTTATTTATATAGAAATGCATTGCCGGAAATAAGTTAGTTAAATTTAATATGACTCTAACAGTAGAAATTCGTTTACTCGCGCAGAATGAAACGATACTATCATCCGTACCCCTTTCTATTTCATTAACATAAGTGGAATCATGCGCAATAAATAATAAAGAGAATCTCTTGCCCGAGACATTTAGGGGGAAGATGGTGTCTGATGAACAGGGGGTGTTCTTCTTCATTCCGGTAGAGAAAGGCTTTTATTTCGAGGCTAAGACTGTCTGTCTGTCCAGCAGCCGCTTGGGATACAGGGTTAATGCTCTTTATTTGGCCGGCCAGGTTTATTAAGGTTAAAAGTGCGTTGTTTTACGATGATTTTACGCTCCTCGATGCCCGGGCAAGCGGGAACGTAAAACTTGCTTTATTACGGAACAGAAGGAGCTAAAGGTACTCACGACAGCGCCATTCGATTCCAAAGACTCCAGAAAACAAAAACGCCCCCTCTTCTGCACTCCTGCTACAGTGATTCATTTCGATCCTTTCATGAGATCTGTTACAATTACGAGGCGCGGCCCCAAAGATTTTCTTGTGCCTTGCTTTTCTTTAATTTACTCCCCCGGCCGCTGCAGTAAAAAGAGTCGTGAAGTCTCGGGCTGTTTTCGGGAGAGAGAGAAAAAAACAATCAAATCGAACACACATCCGGGCCAATTAAATGGCAAACGATCCTGAATCGTTAAAAACGGAAATGGAGTTGGGTTGTATGTCAACTGCTGTAGAGATTTTGGGGGACTTTTATCTCTGCTTTCTAAAGCCATTCGGGGAGAACGATGGGAAAGGAATGAGGACTACAAAAAAGTAATACAACTCTTTACGAAACAATATTTTGTTTCGGGAAATAAAATCTATTTCGGATCACAAAAGCTAATTGAACTTTCCCCAGCTGCCTCGCGATTTTCATGGACTGCTCTGGACTCTTGAAGGAAGAACTGCGCATTAAAATACTCCAGGAATCAGTTATTAAATTTGATTTTCGGGTTTATTCTAAAATACAGAGGTGAGTAAAATGCACATTTAAAAAAGCACACTTATTGCCTCAAATATGAGTTTTATACATTTGTTACAACTCTATACTTAAACATCAGCATGTACGTAAGTCAGTCTTTGTAGCTTTGTGGTTGAACAGCATATGCTTCAGTTGGCCTGATTGGTTAGGGCGTTGTTCTCATTATCGGAAGGTAGTGGGTTCGAATCCCGGTTTAACAGAAGATACGTCATATTAACTAATGGCGGTTGTTGCACGTTACAATTGAGCTTGGTCGCAATGTACTCCAAGTGAATTGATACCTCTAGAGCCAAGTATAGAGGTCTTCTGCTTGGTCACTGCTACAAAATCATGAAGACTCCACCCGGTTGCTTCTATCTAACTGGTAAGGAAAGACCAACTCAGGTCTAGGATCAGGGAACCGTGCTGGCTCAACAACAGCATGCTTCAATTGATGGGAGATAGTTGCTGCATTCCTGTCTTCTGCATGCACGTCTGTATGAGTGGGTGCTTGGGAATATTCCATGGTAGCATTTCCACTCTTGTCGCTGACAAATACCGGCCTCTATGAAAAATTATCCTGAAAGGTAATTTAACAGATGGGTAGTAAAATGCCTTACAACAGGCTTCGGCTGTTAGGCTGTATATTAAGAGGTTCAGAGAATATGTAGGTAATTTAAATTTCACATAACTATAAATTTCGGATTTCCTGAAAATCATTTAGTGCAAAGTTAGTTGATACTAATACATAATATTCCAAAAAAATTACTTTTTAAAAAATGTAGAACATGTTTTCCAAAAAGAAAATGATACAAAAATGGCTCAATTGGAAGGTTATATAATGAAAGAATTTCTATTTTAAATAAAAAAAATACATATAAAACTACATATAATTTCAAATATACTTTAGTTTGAATTTATTACAACAAAATTTCATTTTATTATATATAAATATATATATATATATATATATATATATATATATATATATATATATATATATATATATATATATATATATATATATATATATATATATATATATATATATATATATATATATATATATATATATATATATATATATATATATATATATATAGGGGAATTGACGCTTACTACTAGAGGTGGTAGCGGCCCCACAAATCAAGTCTACCGAAATTCTGCAACATATACAAGACACACTGGATGCTCCCACATCGAGCAGAATCATTTACCGTATATTGGTTTTGAAAATTGCCATTGACCCCATAGCGTAGACGCCAAAGTCTCTGGAATGGTGCTGCCTTATTAGAGCGATGTGGATGATGGAATGGCACAGGTCTTCTCAGATGAGTCACGCTTCTGTTTTTTCAGTCATAGTCACCGCGTACGAATATGGCGTTGACCTAGATACAGATTCAATTCTGCAGCAATTTTGAAAATTCCCATCGTGCGACAACGGGCCATCATGGTTTGGAGTGCCATTGCAGGTCACCTGTAGTTAGTATTTACGGTATTATGACAGCCCAACATTTCGTGGATGGTGTGCTGAGCCGGTGACACTCTCCTACCTTCAGAAGTTTTCCAACACCCTTTATCAGCAGGATAGTGGCCGACCGCACATTGCTCACATCAGCCGACATGTAAGGTGTAAGTTGTTTCCCTGGCTACCGTGCTTGCCAGATCTCTCACTAATCGAACAAGTTTGGGATATGATTGGTTGCCATTTGCAAACTCTGCCACTGTGCCTACTTCAGAAAACGCACTTTGGCAAATGGTTGACTGGGAATGGAGAACCATTCCACACCATCCTTACTCACATTGACTTTGTGCCTAGACGTGTTGTTTCGTGTATCACCATCTACGATGGTCCTACAACCTACTGTCCCAGCCCTGTTCTCGCTCTGAATTATGAATATCATTTTGAAATACAGATCACTTATTGTTCGTTGCTGTCCCTCTCTGTTTACTGAGATTCATAACTTTCTGGCTACTTCTTCTTGGTATTGCATTTTCAATGTCAGACAGTGTTATAACTTTTCAATTTCGTGGTTTTATTCTTTCCAGAAGTTTGGCATTGAATTTAATCTTCGTTTCATCAGTGTAAATAAAATAAAACAACGTGATATCATATCTGGTGACTTCGGAGATCGTGGAACTTTATTAATTGAAGACTGCCCAAACTTTGTATAACAGCGACAATGAGCTAATACAATTGGAACTTAACGTAGAAGAGACAATTTGCGAATTCTCGTACCTTAACGATCGTTTGAAATTATTTGACAGGAAGTAAATGATCCGAAAAACTATTCAACGTTATTCTCAAACGATAATCACCAAACATTTATTTTCTGAGTCGATTAAGGATCGAAATCGATGATATACCAGATTTTTAATCATCTACGAAGTATTCTAAATCGTTTTCATTATTTTTATGTATCAATTGAATTCTAATCTTTTGATTATAAATATTTTTCTAAAAAATCTCTGTGGAACATTTTGAATGCATTTTGGTCAGAAACTGGATTAGGTGATCAAAATCTCATGATCATCTTTAATAAGTGATAGTCAACATTTATAAAACTGATGAAGTACAGATTTATATCCCATTAAAAATAAATTTATTTTCAGACGATAAAATGATATATGTTCTTGGTTGTTGCTAAATACTTGACAAATATATTTTTAATCATATATAATATATATATATATGTATTTTTTCAAAGTAAGCATTTCTTATGCTTTTCAATCATGGCAGTACGATTGCTTATGTACCTTAAAATATTCATAGTTTTAAATCTTTAATTAAGTTTCTTCAATTTTTTACTATTAATCGATTAAAATTAATTTATAGAAAACTTTAGAAATATCAAGTGTATAACAAGTTATATTTTCAAGACATTTTGTTGATGATTGGATTATAATTAAATTTTCATTGTGTTTATAAGCTAGTATTTCATGTGAATAGTTTGTTTAGAAGAAAAACCGATTGTGCAAAATGAAATAAATAGAGAAGCCAATTAGAACAGATTATTTTTGGAATTTTAAAACGCATTTTCTGTTGTAATCTGGAATTTGTAATTTCTCTGCATCTAATAGTCTAAGTTTGTATTTTTTGGGCAATTTCTTATGAATAATTGGTTTTAGATCTTTAATATTTATGCTAATTTTTAATGGTATTTTAAATAAATAAATTTTTTAAAGTAGACTATATTTCTTGTCTGAAACACGGTTTTCCTCGTCTATAGCTACGAATCATTATACAGTATTAAATTATTCATAACAAACTGTTTTTTGCATGAAACAAAGATTTTAGATAAAAAATAAGTTTCATTTTATTCTTTTTTAATATTAAAAAATTTAATTATGAATAAAATGTTGTAAGATTTTTACAAAATCTTATTTTAATGTTTATTAATATTTTAATGATGATATTACCAGTAATTTCAGTATATCATTACCATATTTGAAAACCATTAATTATTTTACGAATGTTTGGAAATTATTTAATAAATTTTTTAAGATTTCAGTGGAGCACATAAATGTATATTAATAAATATATAAATTATTTTCCTATAGTCATACACTTTCTTCACTTTTTGAGAAACTTTTTTTAAACTAATCTTCGATTTAACGTAACAGTCAGTTATTTATTGGTCTCTTGGGTAAAAACGGACGAAAGATGACAGCACAGAATGTTTTATTTCTTTAATTTAAATGACAAATTGCTCGAGAAAAGAAGAATTCACAATCCGATTAACAACCGACCTTATAGGTCAGTCTTCCTTGGTAGTCCGTTTGTTTGTTCGTGATGTACAAGTTCCACGGTTGTAATAGAAATCTATTTGCTTGGATAACCTGACGCTTGGGTCACATGTTCTTCTGATAGAAGTTATTCGTTTTTGTTTCTTATTTACATTTGCCAATTTGTTTTCATATAGTGCTAGTCACGTGAAATATTTGACAGAATTTATGAGATTCCATTGTTCAGTTTTATTCCTCTGCTTGCAAAAAGTGATTCAAGGCATTTAAAAAACTTCATCTTTAAAAAACACGTATTACGCGTAGAAATAAATTTTTTTATTCATTTTTTATTTAATTGTATTGATAGGTATATGACTAAATAAATTACTTGTGTTAATAACATGTAGCGAATATGAATTACAGACACATATGCAAAACAAGAAGCATTATTGAAGTAATTTATTAACATTTAACATTCTTCAAATGGAAATTTATTTTATTGAAATTATCTCATAGTTAATTTTTTTAATTTATGTTACTTTTCAATAAGTACAAGGTGATAAATTATAATATTATTTTAAGGGAGTATTTATAATTCTAACTTAAGAGTAATTTAATAACATTTATTTTAAGCAATTTTTAAAAAAATAATTTAAACCAAAGTTTTATTCTGAAGTCACGAGGCAAGAGCATAATATTATAATTGCTCTTATTATTCATACATTATAGATGCTGTTATTTTCCCTCCTTCCTTATCCTTTTTACATTCAATTTATATTTATATATTTTTGCCAGTCGTGAACAAAAACTAGCAAATGGCAAATGTTTGAAAATTTTGAAAAACAGTTTTTCAAAAATTTCAAAGAAATATGTTTTAGTACGAAACAAAACACCAATAATTATTATGCAGAGGTGGATACAGTTCTTTGAGTGGTAATTCAGATTCTAGTTTGATACATTATAATTTTCGATAGCTTATGATTTTTGTTTGTTTCAAAGTTGAATGAAATTCACAGAGACGTAAACGATTGTGTTAAAAGTAATAGCAGTTTTAATTGTGAATCATATTATAATTTAGTGCAACACTTTTTTAGCGAAAAGAAAATTTCCTCTTAATAGCTGTACTAAAGGAATAATACTTTTTACAATGAATCATGTTATGATTTGTTTCATTTTCTTAACTGAGGGAAATTCTCACTCTTAACAGTGATCAGAGTCTGATTAAAGCAAGGGCATATGAAGCAATTTTCCCAAATCCCTAGATAAAAAGGGCCCCCAAATCGAATGCAATATTTATTTTATTTATTATTGAGAAACAATTATTGAAATGGTAAAACATCATCTGTCTGAAGAATCTTAAAGAATATCATAACTATTTGAAAACTTACATTTGTCAGTTTTTAAATAATATCGTCTAATAACTTCATATATATTGTATAAAAATGATTTTTAAAATTTTCTCTAATTGTATAAAATACACAGATTCTTTCTGAATTATTAAGAAATGGTTAAAACTTATTTATACTTTCTGAATTATTAATAAATGCTTTAGGAATAATTAATTAAACAATCTGTATTTGTTTATATATTATTAAGAATGTTAATTTTTTTAATAATATATATAAATGAACTTGATATCTACTATTTTGAAATGATTAAAACATTCATGGCCTTTTTAATCATTTTCAATTGGTTGATGATTGTATAAATTTTGTGTAGTTTTTATATAAATTTCTTCATAGCTTTCATAGTTAAAAACAGAGAAATATTAAAAGGAAATTAGTTCACTTTCACAACATTTGTTATCAACATAAAAATATTAGATTCCAAGTAAATTTAAGTTGTTTTTAAAACTTGCATAGCATCATTTTGTTTTTAATATATATTTATTATTTTCTTGTAATTAAATTTCATTGAAAATATGATGAGCCTATCTTTCATTTGTATATGAATTTCATTATTGATTTTGATGGAAAAAAATTAAAAAGAAAAAATATTTTAGGAGATTATATATTTGCTTTATTATATTCAAAGTAGAATAATCATTTCTTGCTTGGTGCCTGTTTATTTTTATTCTGAATTCCCATTATAACTTTATAACATTTTCTTCAAAATCAAAGCACCGGAAGTAAGTTTTAATCAATACTTTAAACCAAAATACTGTCACTCGAAGCACGGTCTAAGAAATTCCCAGCAAACAAACATTAAATATTCCAATAGTTGTATTATTCTATACATACAAAAGGAATCCATCTTATAATCCTATACAGGGAAAATAAACACGGGGATCCTTTCATTCCATTTTCTTTCCATTCTTTCCCCCTCTCCCTTTTTAAATACATTAGAGTATAAAAGTGTAATCTCATATCTGCTTTAAAATTTACAGGAAAGTTTCCGTCGAAAAACTGTGCATATAACACTTTCCGCCCCTTTTCTCCCTCTAAAATAACTGCAATCGCCATACACGTATTTGAATTCAGAATTTGGCGACCACCTCGCCAACACTGCGCAAATCATGAAAAAATACAGAGTAAATATTTTGAACATTTCTTAATATGCAAAATTTCTTTGAATTACAAATTATATCAAAATAATGAATTCAATTTTAAAGAGAACTTCAAAAATTTATTTTTATTGAAAAATCTTCATGCAAAAAGTTATTGATATCAAGTATTTACCAATACCCAAATATTATAAAAAGAGCGAAATATATTTTTATTCAAAGACTTTCATTGTATATAGAAATTATAAATTAAAAGGCAATGTTATTTTTTCAAAATGATTATTTAAAATAAAATATTAGGTTTTAATTTTTTTCAAAAAATTAGAAGAGCTGTGGAAGAAAAACTATAAAGCTTTAAATCTATAACTAGAGAGAGTTAAATGTTTATTTTTAAAAAGAAAATGCACTAGTCAATATACAAAAACAGAGTTATTTTTTACGAAATGGCAATACTGCAAAATTTAAAAAAATTAAACTACTAAGGATTTCTTTAAGTTGAATACTTTTAAATATTCTAAATTAAAGCAAACAGTTTTATTTTCCTAATTTCGTGCTTGTTTTATATTTACTCAATATAAATAGATGCGAGCGACTCAACCAAAGAAATGAAATGCGCGATGCTTTGAAATTTTGCTATCGTTTGTGGACAAAATATTCTCTGAAATAGTTAAGTTAATGTAAGAAGATAGCAAGTATAATCGTTTGGAAGAATTTACAATTTCAAAATGGTATTGTTATTTAAAAGATGATGTTTGTCTGCCAATCTGAAAAGATTGTGAATTATGCATAGAAAGAAAAATATCATAGTCTTCGAAATATTAACTAACATCACTATTTTCTTACATAAAAGTCGTCAATTTTCTCAGAAGGTGAAATCAGCTTTAACATTACCATTAATCAAAATGTACTTTGTGGTCTCAGGCTTCAGAGCAAGTTTTGCCGACAAACGCTCCTTTTCAAAATTATTATGCAATTTAAAAACTCTAAACGGACTGATATTTTTCTTTGCTAGCATTTTTCATTAACTTAACTGTTTCTGGAGCTTTTTCTTACACAATAGCAAAATTTTATGGTACAACGCATTTCATTTTTTTAACTCTGAATCACTCACCTCAATTTCTGTAAAGAAAAAATGAAAACCATTCTTTAAACAAACACGAAACTAGGAAAATAAAATCGTTTGTTTAATTTAGAATATTTAAGAGCATTCATTTAACATTTAGAAAAAAATTACTTTCACTTTTAACTTTTTAGTATTACCACTACGTACAAATGCAATTCCTTTATTGTACATTTTTAAAAGCAACACATTTTTCGCTTAGTTACAAATAAAGTTCAGACTGTTATTTTTTGAAATGATTAACTGTAATAAAATTTCTTTTGCATTAAATATCTCTAACTGAACGCGTTAAAAATATTTTCTCGCCACGTCTGTGGTTTATAAAATAATATCAAAATATAAAATGTAACTAGACAGGGATGAATGATAAATGCTAGCAACCCTGTTCTCTGCATTTTTATCCTAAGCTAACCCAAATATCGTTTCGAAACCCAATGCAGTTGGTTTTTAAAATATATCTTTTATATTTCATATTTTATTCATATAAAAAACCGATAAATCTTTCGTAAGCAACTAAGATTGCCTTTGAAATGCTCGCAACTTGTTGCCGATTATATGACAATAATCGATTACCTTGAAAAGTTATTCTAATCTGTTTTATCACTCGAAAATTTAAAAAATTTAATATTTATAATTCATTGAATAATCTTGACCTTTAACTCACGAACGTTTTCTTGCATATTTGTTGATTTAAACGTTTTATTACTTTATCAATTGTTATCCATTTACCTACCCAGGTAATATGAAAACTAAGATTAATTTCCCATATGAAATTATTTGTTGAAGTAGACCTATATTAATTTCCTTTGCTAGCTTATAAAGGTAATAAAAGACGTTGGTATAGTTATTAATAAGAACAAAGCAATTTGTAGAGCGAATAAAATGTTCCTTTTTTTATTTGCACTTCAGTAAATAATTTTAAATTTGAATGCGCATGCAACTAAACTTACTTTGGTTCAAATTCTATGGATTGTAATAATATCTCTGAAGAAATTAGCACCAAGATTTAAAAAAAGGAAACAATTGCTATGATTTAATATTTATAATTCTTTCGTTAGCATCTAATTTATTCTAATACTTATTTAAGAATAAATTCAATACTAGCTAAATTAAAAAGAAAATTTATAAAATTGTCACCAGACTTGTAACATCATATAAGAAGTAAAATTTAGAATTTGACGAATAATGATAGTTGTAACTTATATTATTTTCTAACAAATTTTAAGAAAATTTAAAATGAATAAAATTAAATAATTTACAGTGAAAACTCTAAAAAAATAATAAAGCTGATTATCTAATCAAGCGAGAAAACTCGATATATTAAATCTTAGTATTGAACAAGGTTGGGTCGTATTGAAGGAATTATCAAAACTAAAATTTCAGGGAGAATTATAAGATTGAGGCCATTGAATCAAAAGTTAGAAGAGGACCCAGAAAAGGTGGTTTGATTACACACCTAAAGATTTAACCATCATGTAAATAAAAAATTGGAAATCTGAAGCCAAGAAGGTTTGAAGTAACACTGTTCATCTCCATGAAGAGTATCTCTATGAAAGATGAGCTAATTTAATTTATTACTTAGTTTCTAGTGTATCGAAGACTACTTTGTCTCATACATTATTTCAAGTGTAACATCAACATGAATATAATCTTTAATATTTTAATGATATATTAAAGATTATATTCATTATTGATGAATGTGATTATGAATATAATTTTACAATAATATTTTATAATGATAAAGAAACAATAAGAATTCTTAATATATGTAAATATTGTATATATATATATATATATATATATATATATATATATATATATATATATATATATATATATATATATATATATATATATATATATATATATATATATATATATATATATATATATATTGATAATTAACATTGTACTGGAATAAATTAAAATATGCATCAATATTGCGGGAAGTATTTATGTAGGTAGCTTATTATTCCTAGTTGCTAAAACCTGTTGATAAAAATAGCTAATTAAAATAGCTGATTTAATTATTTTCTTAGGTCAAAATCCATACAGTATTTTCAGTGATATGTGATTCTAATATACAATATTTCCCTTTTTTATCTGTAAAGTATCGGTTGAAATTTTAAATTTATTTCTTTTCCGTAATAATTCCAACATAATAAAGGTATAAGCTAATTGGCAAACTTTGAATATCACTTACAATTAAAAATTTTGTTTCTATGTTATACTGCTGTGTTGTATATTAAGTCCTGCTTGTTACAGACATTTTTGTATTTGATGAAGATACACTACACACTGCCACATAATGTGTTCAAATAATTTCTATTATTTATGTAGCAGATTTCTTTGTTGTAGCATGCTAATACCTCTTTAATTATTTTTCTTTTTAGTAATTGAAAAAATTCCAATATTTTGATCTACAAACAACAAAATTATTAGTTTAAATTAGCTTTAACAAGAGTTGATGCATAATTTTTTTAAACATACATCATTTACACTTATTTCTTCGATATTTGATGTTTCATAGTGGATATAATTTGCTTGTTACTTTATAACTTTGTAAATAAAATGCTTACTTTAATTGCAATATTAATTACCTAATTTATAAAATAATTAATAAAATAACAATGAATCATATTCATAAATAAGTAAATAAGAAGTAATACATCTTAATTTTCTTCTTTCTATAGCTCAAGGCCGGGCCGGCCGCCCAAGAGGGTGTCCATGGTAACCATGACATCAGGTGTAACAACGACAGGAATGGTGAAAAAATCCCGGATGGAAAGTGATTATCATGCTTACGAAAATGGTCATATTTCCGGTAAATGAATGTTACTTTTTCTTTTATTCCAATAACCGAAAAATAAAACTTTAGTTTTGAATGAGCAAAATATTTTAAGCTGATAAAAAAAGTATTTTTAATTATTTCATAGTTTAGTAACTCAAATATAAATTGTTTTTTAAATGTGTTTATGTATTAGAATTTTTTGAAAAGTTTTAAAAAAATTACCAAACTGTGATATTTTTTCGTGAAATTTTTAAGATTTTTTAAAGTTTAGGTAATTTTAGTAGGTAATATTTTCTAAAACTATACAGCCTCTCTTTAAAATTAACCTTCTTGATGTTAGTGATAAATATAAATATTAATTCAATTTGCCTCAAAAATTACCCAAATTTTTTCTACGAAGAAAAATTAATGAAATGCTGCATAATCTTTTTATAACAACATTTACATTTTCACGAAATGCTTCATCAGCTGATAGCTGTGTTGGGAGCCGAAAATTTAGCGCTCTTGCCTTAGTTCCAACCGTTCATGGATTCGAATCTCACCTTGAGCTTGTTTTGGAATCCATTTTAAACCATATGTCCCGTCTAATTAGCCCTTGTGTGCAAAAAATTACGGTTGAGCTACAAATAAACCAAACCATCAGCTGATAAGATTTTTTTAAAACTATTATATATTGTTTAAAATTCGCCCTCTTAATTTTGATATGTGCAATGTTCCTGTAAAAAATATATTTCAATTTAATGAAATGCAATGAGATATTTAACATTTTTATTTAAGAAAAAAGTGAATATTTAACAAATTTCCTTATATTCTTTGGTATTTTTTATAATTAATTTTTTAAATCCCACGACTATTTTAGTAACTATTTTTTTTTTGTTTGAACAGAGAATTTTTAAATGATACAAATTATTTCATAAACGTGTTAAGTGATTGCCTTGCATTTCCATTTACCTGTTTCTGGCGACTGAAGTCTCTCATCGCATTCCACTGCTTAGTAAATTTGAACTATGGTAAAATGAAGATTTCGGCACCTGATCGTGCACACTCTTGTCTGTGAATTTCATAAAGTTCAGGCTCAGACTGTCATCAAGACTTCAAATGATTAAGATGAGATAAAATTATACCATTGATCTTAATTCATTTTAATTTATTTATATTTTAAAGAAAAAGTTGATGCAAAGATCGTAGATAGAAACATTTAGATTGGAACTTCACTGTTTTTGTCAACATTTGCTATCTAAGTGACACCTTAAATTGTTCAATCTAAAAGTTAAATGACACGTTGTAGAGAAGTTTATTTTAAGCCGTCCCGGTGAGGGTGGCCTTCATTTAGAAGCATGATTTTACATGGGAGGGAGTGTTTTGTGAGTTCATCCATCTTATGTTCATAGAAACATCGACACCTCGCCTAGAGTTTTCAGCCTTATTTTGGTAACAATCAAGTCGCCAAATCTCCCGCGGGAGTTTCAAAATAAAACAGCCATTTGACACTTGACCACTTACGGGGCATTAATTATCGTCGAGGCATCACCCAGGAGATGCGGCTGTTCCACTCACTCTTTGATGTGTGCGAAATAAAACTTCGACGCCCCCCCTCCCTCGCGATCTCTTCCAAAAGAGTTTCAAGAGCGGGCGAAGGATGCGGGTGGAGGATGGAGATGAGACGGGGGGATTCATCTCACGGTTAAGCTGTCCTCGTATTGCATTAATCAATCATGCGGACTAGATAATCATGATGGATTAGGTCCAGTCAACGTTGTGTTGTGTTTCCTAGGCGAGCTTCCCTATCCTTTTCCTCGTACCAGAGCATGATGATGAAGATTGTGATGCTGTGAGAGGCAGTCGCCCACATTTGGCTATTCATCGCTCTTTCTCGATACTTGCCGCGTAAAGAGTTATAATGCGCTGCAAAACGATAACGTTCAGCCACTTTTTTTATTCTGAAATATATTTTTTCCACTTCATATTTTCAGTCAAAAATTAAGCTAAAAGATACAAAATTTTATATAAGAGTATTATTTATAGTAATTATTAAATTCTAACAACTGATAAAATTAAAAATCATTTTTTTAACAATCAAAGTGGGAAAATTTAACAAAATTACAATGAATATTGATTTATTTTTTCGGTAAGTAAATATTTTTTAAAGAAAAATCATTTATTTCAAATAAGTTTTATTTTTGGAAAAAATCTAAGTATTTTTACTTAAGTATGAAAGTTTAAATTCAGTAAAAATAAAGAATTATTTTGATAATTAAAATCGTTTTTAATTATGTAAATTTTGAACATTTAGTCAATGGTATAGGTTTATGAAATTATTATTGTTTTGAAAAACGAAAAAATATAAATATAAATAATTTCTTGATTATTTTAAAATAGGAGAGGTCTGATGATTTCATATTAAAAACGAAGCTGATGCGATACTCTTATTTAATATTTAGTGTTATATGAGCTTGTTTGTCAAAATATGATTAAAAAAAATATATATCTCATATTTATTCTAAATTTGAACACAGTAAAAGCAAGATTTTCAATTCTTTAAATTTATATTCTAACACATTTCTTATTCTTGTGTATAAATTTCAGACTTAAGTAAGGTTATTAAATTTTAAATAAAATTGTTTTTTGAATCATAGATGTCTTATAGCTGGTTTTTACAATTGAGGAACAAATCATTCGAAAATTACTTTTTAAAATAGTTCTGAAACCATTACAAACACAGGTGTTCAATTTGAAAGTTAAATCCATGAATTGTTGAGTTATTGTTCAGGCATAGCGTTCTATATAAAAGTTAACTGTATTAAAAAATGTTATAATACAATTTTCTCTCAACGGTTTTAATTTAAAGATTTTTTGCACTTTATGTAATCTTATTCCTCAACAGGCATTTATTTTACTTCTTCAATAATTTAACCAACTGCGTACATACACTTATAAATTCTTGGAAGTCCAATGTAACAATATTCTAATAAAATTACTTTCTATTAACATTTTCTATCAATCGAAATTTACTGTATTAGAATATTGTCTGAGTGGATTTAAGTCAGTGTACATTTTTCTATCAAAGTAAGACAAATGGTGATTCCTGTTTGGCGACAACCACTTCAGCATGCTTGGCGATTTTGATGCTCGTTTATTCCTGCAACCATAAGGCGAAAGTTGTCGACGCTTGAGCATCGTGTAGTATGAGTCCGGCAACGATAGAGACAGAGCATCTCACTCGATCACCCCTCCTCTTTCGGTGGGGAGGGGTGGGGGAAAGTATAGGTTTTGGCGTAACAACCTCTCGCTTCCCACCCCCTCCCAGCCGACGTTTAAAGGCTAGTAGAGATTTAGCCGCAACTCGATCTTCCGGATTTTAAAAGAGAGAAGAAGGGGGGACGGATACTAGGGACGGGGAGGGGGTTCTGATATGCCTCTTTTAATAAAAGCAAAAGTTTGAGGACAGATTCCAGATTTTGAAAGCTGCCAAGCTGATAATCTTTCCCCGATAATTCGGTAGATTTCCCAGAAGGAAAGGGCCGCTGGAAGGATTTAAAAGCCTATGGTTAAAATTTTGAAGCCAGAACATTTTAAACGTTTATTAAGGGCTTCGTTTAGTCTGAAAGCGCCGCCGTGTTATACTTCACTTAAATTAAGGGAAGCGAATTTTGTCGGGCTTGAAAGGATACGCGCACCTGCTGATGGCAAGGATTAAGTCAAAATATTCGCCGCCAATGTGGTTGATTGATATAAATGAGGCTTCCAATAAAACGCGTAGGAGGATAATTTTTATTTGCAATAGCCATCTCTAATGGGAAACGATTATATATTAAAAACTCTACTTTTGCTCACTCTTTTATTATAAACTGCATGTGCGAGATATTAGCTTTTACTTTCATATATTTCGAGTTATTTTAAAAATTAAGTTTACTTTAGCCGTATCACATTTTTCTTCCATAGTTTTATTTGAATAATGTATGGATACACTGATATTTGTTGCATAACTTAATGATGATCTCACGTATGAAAATAAACCTATTGGACAAATTTCTGTATCTTTAAAATAAGTGTTTTAATATCCATGGAAAAGCTCAACTATTTACAACTCAACTCTTGCAAAGTTAAAATTATGTGTGACTGCAATACTTTGCAATTAAATCTTTAAAAATTTAATAGGCAATAACTTTAAAGGTACAACAAATTCAAGTCCAGTCATCGTTTCTGATAATAAAAAAGTTTCGTAAGATTATATTAAAATTAGTTTTGTAAACATAAAGAAATATTTTACAATAGCGTGAATATAATTTCAATTGCCATGATTGTGTATAGCTATAATCTTTAAAGAAGATAGTATCAAGTTCGATACTAGCAATGGGAAATTGATATTATATTTCCACTTTCTGCTCGTATGTTCTGTTGTAAATTTCACGGTATTTTTTCAGGAGATATATAAATACGAAACACTTTTGGTGAGAAAATATGAAAATAATATTAAAAAGAATAATTTTACAACAACTTTTATCTGTAAAACTAATCATTGTGAGCTCCAAATATTGTATATGTGTTTCTTTTACCTGTCATTACTTTCAACTAAATTTTTTGTTAATAAATTGTTAAAAATGCTCAAAAGTTTATTCGTTTGCAGTGTCTGATATTAGTTTGTGTTTTTTGTCTATTAGAATTAAATATTCATATTTGTATGTATCGATTTATAATTCAACAAATTAAGTAAACATTCATAAAAATTTAAATATTCAAATTGTTGGATATTACATACTTTGAAAAATTATTCTAAAATTATTTTTTATAAAGTATCTTTAACACAAAAATACAAAGTATTTTTTAAGTTATATTGATTTACTGCTTTCTTAAATACTTACAAAATCAAAAACTATATATATATATATATATATATATATATATATATATATATATATATATATATATATATATATATATATATATATATATATATATATATATATATATATATATCCTATATATATATTCTTAAAAGTATAAGAGTAAATTTTATAGCCAAATGGGAAGAACATAATTTTAATTTTTAGTGATAATTTTACAGTATTAAAAATATGTAGAGGAATGCATTTGCTTATACTTCTTGATTAAATCAATGATTAAGGACCATTAATTATTTAATGTACATCATTTTGACTACAATGAATCAAAATTAAAACATGCCATGCCATTGCAAAAGCTTTCTCGGAAAAAAAAACAGCTTTTAAAATAATTTATTCCAATACATTCAATAACAGGGTACAATACATGAACTTAGCTGCAAAATTATATAAAAGCGCAAAACAAAAGAATTAACATTTAATATTTGGGCTCAGAATATTTCAATATTTCGCTTCCTCGTAGATAGGGTTCGATTCTTTGCTTGCTACATTTGTTGCCACTAGAAGTTTCATAATATTGTTGCATTATAAATTTTCAAACGATATGCAAAATAAATGAATAGAAGGCTAGGGTTATTGAGATATTTTTTTATTTTTAAATATTAGAATCCTGTTTAGGTAAGAAATCAAAATGCTATCAAACACTTAGTATATTTTTCTAGTAATTTCTTGTCAACCGTAAAAGTAATCACTATATGAATAATATTATTTGTAAAATCATTTTTATTGTAATAAATATATAGTTCTATAAAGATAGTAAATATATTGCTCGTACTGTCATGCTTACATGAATGGCACGTGTATTGTAAAAATATTTAAGCAGCATTGTAAGAAACGTAATGAATACCTATTCATTATTTTCGTATTTGAAATATACTTCTCATTAAAATTCAAAACTAAACTCTATTGAGCCTTAACTGGAGTCAATTTTCATTTTAGAGTTAAAAGCAATCAATACTCTAAATGCAATTTCCCTGGAAATTAAGCGCCTTTCTTACAACAGAAGGGAATTGCCACAATACATCTTCAACCCAAGCAAACCGTAATTTACATAGCGTCTATTTATATTACCAGTTCTCCAAACTCAGCAGTGCGCCATGATTTATACACTTCCGCGTGATCCCTTCACCATTCATCTGCAGCACCATAACTTTTCAGCGCAAGTTGATTCTGTTCAAACATTAGCAGAAACGCAAAATAATAATAGAAAAAAATACCTTCGCTAGGCCATCATCGTATTCTTTGAAACGTGAGCGACCCCAGATATTTTATAGGTGGCCCAGGAAAATATGACAAGCGCAACCGCGCAAGTTTGACGCCACCTCTTGGCGTTTGTTGACAGTCACTGATGGTGGTCCCATCACACTTGGCTATCAACGTCTTCAACTTGGCGAACCCTTCTCAGCAGGGGTGCTTCAAGTAAGGCTTGCCACACGAGGTCCCGAACTTTCGCCAGGAATAATAATTTAATTAATTAAGAAAAGGCGAGAGACTGTTGGCTTGTATATCAATACTCCTCGATGGTAGTTGGAAGTGAAACTATCCAATGAAATGTTTAGCAATTGATAAACTTTCGAATGACAGATTATCCAAAGAGATAATCCTTCTACCTTCATCCGACCTTTTGCCACTACAGTTCGCGGAATTGATGGTATCTGTGTTGTATAGACTTGAAAGTAAATGGTGCCTTGTAATTTGAAAACAAAGATCAAACACAATACCCTAATCTTGGCTTACAAACAAAAATATTTTATTTCACTTGAAGGACTTCAACAATAAACTGAAAATCTGAAAACATCCATTCTGAGGAATCCACATGCAGAAAGTAGAAGCGTGACATTTATTTCCTGCTGTTCGGCATAAGTTGGATTCAAACCTGAAACCTCCCATTCCTTAGACCATAATCCTATGACTAAGCTCTTATAAACAAAATTTGGATACGTAATTTTAGCAATGGTAAGAAGTTTCAATTTCCGTTTTTGCTGTCAAACTCGATACCATTCGTTCTGAAATGCGTTGTCCAAACAAAAGAGCACAGTATGCCCATGATTACAAGTATTTTCTTCTATGAAAGTGAGAATAGAAATTCCACTTTAACTGAAAATATAGAACTTTGAAATTTTCAATCTCAACATATGTTACATAGTTTGCACTATTAAAATCATCAGTTCATATCTGAAGAGGCGCAAACTCCAAAATATAACATTCAATAAAAATCTTTATTAACTCATAAAATCCAGTATCAAAAACAGGAGAATTATCAACAGTTTCTTCACTTCCGTTCACTTGCGCTTACAATATCGAATCCATAATTGCATTGCTTTTATTAAATATTTAGAACTTCTAATATTTGATAAAAAATAATAGTTAAATGAAAAATAGTATCTTAAATAATAAATTAATTGGTTACAATTTTTCTCTTTATTCCACTATTCAGTTCTTTCTGCATTATGATATACATGTAGCAATATGAATTTATATATTGAAGCATATATGAGTACATGTAATAAAAGAGAAGTAGTATGTAAAATAAAATACTAGCAGAAACATACCAATTTAAATAAGTAAATTTCTAAAGTATAAAGAGTACAAATGAGAATGCAAAGTAAATCACTAAGAAAGACTGAATTGATATAATTTTATTCATGAGAAAGATCAAATCGATACACTGTAAGATCCGATATTAAATTTAAATAAATAGGACAATACTAGTCTAATTAAATTAATTTAATTTTCCTCAATGATAAATTGATTCATAGAAGAATTCTCCATTCCATTCTAAATTGAGAAAATTATTTGAAATCAAATTCTTATTAATATTTGAATAAATCTTACTTGATCTATTAATGTCTTTGAATATTGATATAAAATAAGCCAATTATTTTACCAAATATAAATAAATAAAAATGTAAAAAAATAAATACATTTTGAACTGGAGACTTTTATGCAGTATAAGTCTGGAAATTTGATTTAATGTTACCACTGAGACTGATTTACTTGTAATAATGTGACAAGTGAATGCTGTCTTCCATCGTGGTTTTATCTCGAAGAAATTGAAAAGATAAGCGATAAGAGGAAGTGGAACACACCTGATCACCCCGTCAGAGAGAGGAAGGGCGTACCCGGCAGAAATGTCAATCTTCAAGTTGATCAAAGCTCACTCGCTGGAAAACCTCAAAATGACAGCCAGGCCCATTCCTGCTCATGTTAACAGATTAATTTCATTCATGAGAAAAAAAATCTCTCCTTTTAAATTTCCAATTGGATTTTTAAGCGTTTACTTTAATTTAGTGCTTCATATTATATTCGAATTCTATGTTTTCTCCTATAATTTTTTATATATATGCATCTATCTTTGTTTGTATACTATATATATATATATATATATATATATATATTAAATGTATGTTAATAAAGAAGTCTTAAAAAATTTTATTAATGAGAATTAATTGGTGAAATGTCAGCTCCATTTATAAAACTACTAAAACTTTTAAACATTTTTAATCTGATCTCTTGTTTACTATCTAAAATTTGCATAATGTCAACAGTATTTTGAATGAAAAATATTTGGCAAATCCCACCATGCTTTTACAGACGCACTGCATTAAAAAATTCTGTTGTGTGATATGAATGACATGAAATAAAGATGTATGTTATAGCTATATAGTGATTCTAAAATTACTCACCATTCTTCTTATAAAGAAGAATTTCAAATTGATTCTGTGTTTGTATTTCTAGGCACTGTTCAATTTTGCTAATGGCACTCTCGTCTGTCAACTCCCCGTACATGAAGGTACACCGGCACGACTTCTGCATAACTTCGGCTCGGTTGAAACCGGAGATTTTGCAAAAAGACTCTGAGCAGTAGACAATCGGATAGTCCACAATTTAAACATTCGCCAACATTTACAGTACACATGTACAGACTAAAGTAAACATGACTGTGTACTTTAGTCTGTACAATTCAAATTGAATTTCTCAAGTTATTTAATGATAAGACATATTCCGTAACAACTCTTCTAATTTAAATATAAATAAGTGTTATTAACATTCTGAATATCACGGTGAGGGAGGCTGATAACTAAATCATAAACTGTTTTGACTTTTAGTTTAAAAATACTTGTACTTGGGTTCCATTCCATCTAGCGCTTATGTTCGCAAACGCTTGAATTTCTTTTTAACAATAAATTTTGATTTGATTATCTTACACCATCTGAATAATAACATGCAAAATAAGAAATGCAAATTCAAAACTCACATAATTACTGAGAAAAATTTAATTAAATAACAAAAATTTAATAAAATGCATTTACTTCTTTGTAATGGCTTTTTCTTCGAACAATTGATATAATTTTGAATATAAAAATGTAATAGCATAGATGTTTTATTTACTTCTTGCACTACAGCAGCAGTATATCTAAAAGTATACACATAGTATTTATTTCGTAAAGGCGAAATAACTGCTTCAAAAGTTATTACAATTTATGATGAGCAAACACGGCATTATAGATGAAAATTGCAATTTCAGATTTGAGTAAGAAAATACATTAAAATAACTTAGATACTCGTTGATATGGAAATTCATTCAGCAGTATTTTTCTATTAAAACTATGCAGATGGATGCATGTTTCAATCCGAATTTTCTGTTATGAGCAAATTTTAACAGACTTTCAATTTCTCTGCATTGACCATCATAATTTATTTTCATGAACCAACATTTCTCATTTATCAGTAACTGTTGCCACAGAAATAAAAATGAATAACTGCTGTCATTTAATATTTTTGTTGACTCAGAGCGAAAAAAGACCGAGGTGGTCTGCAGTCATGTCAGCTCGAGACCACACAACGCGAATCGGTTGTCTACCAAATCTCATCACTGAAGACAATCACTCAGGTGTCCATGATTAGTCATGAAATCCATTTTTTTTTTGGACCGAAAGATTTGGCAGGCACCTAGGAATATTATTTTTTTACATATTGTTCTAGATGTAGAGGTCACTAAACAGGAATTCTTGCTATTTTAACAGGTGAAAGACTGGACAAACACATGCTGCCCAACGGTTATGGTCACCCTGGCACGACGAGTCACCTGTCCCCCTTACCCTTCATGGCCCTCAACTCATCTCACCACAATAGTGTCATCACCGGAGGGGTTTCCATGACAACCACGGCCACCCACTCCTCCCACGCCACCTCCAGAGGAGAAGTGACGAGGGACCGCCAGATGGGAAGTGATGTCATAGCCTCCACAAGGTAAGTGAAGGATACAGAAAAATAAAGTCTGCTTTTTTAACTTTTATATATTCCTGGCATATTTTTCTCTCTTTTCCACAATTTTATTTTATTTTTTAATAAGTAATTTATCCATTCCTATAATGCAATATATTTCATTAAAATATCCAAATGTCCATTGTTCTACTTAAAAAAAATATTTATTTACTTCATATGGAAGGCAAAATTCTGCATTTTTTAAAAGTTTTATAATGTTTATGTTCAGATAGTCCAAAATTCATTAAAGAGTACATATATATATATATATATATATATATATATATATATATATATATATACATATATATATATATATATATATATATATATATATATATATATATATATATATATATATATATATATATATATATATATATATATATATATATATATATATATATATATATATATATATACACACACACACACACACACACACGCAAATACAGAAGTGCATTATTATTATTATTATTTAGAATTTTTAAGTTCTATTATGTTAAAAGTAACTTATCAGCAATAGTATATTATTTCAATGTTCAACAAGAAATTATGAGGATTTACTACAATTACCAGGGACCATATTTACTCATATAAAATGACAATGTCATTGAAAAACATGTATTAGTTAGTAGTAGCCAGTGTGAGCATTGTTGCATCTTTACAGGAAACAAAATTTTATTAAATTACAAAAAACTGCTTAAGAAATTAAACAAAAAATATGAAAATCTGTTATACAAGAAATCAAATCATGCAATTTTGGAATATATTTCTTGAAATTCTACCCGCATTCATCGAAAAATCATACATGAAATCTTACAATCTTGAAATATATTTATTAGAATTCTACCCACATGCATCAAAAAAGATTCCCAATTTGATTATCTTTTTGGCAACACTTCCAAAATTGCATGATTGCGTTTGAGTTTTATTTTAACCTGTTGAACAATTAATATCTAACTCATAGACACCATCAAATATTGATATTTTCTAAACACAATTTATTATATTATTCACATTTCAAATTGATACTCTAGAACCTCAACAATGACTTTGATATAAAATATATTCTAGAATACTTTAATTAGTAAACTGTTAACAT
Organism: Latrodectus hesperus; assembly: GCA_037975125.1. Taxonomy (NCBI): domain Eukaryota; kingdom Metazoa; phylum Arthropoda; class Arachnida; order Araneae; family Theridiidae; genus Latrodectus; species Latrodectus hesperus. The sequence continues at coordinate 67,574,591 of CM075858.1, forward strand.
TTTCTGTTTTTATAACTGACCATTGTTAAAAACAATATTAAAAATTTTACTGAACATACGTATGTTTTAAATAATTGTTTTTCAGTATAAACAGATGCTTGATGATTTAGGAATGTCTCGTACATATTCTTATATCGAACAATATAATTTATAAATTTATCAAAATAATATATCATTAATTAGTTTTTTCAAAGATTAAGGAAGTTCATTTATATAATTGTAAATTCAATATTTCTGGGATACCCTGATTATATTCCATTCTATATTTGGAATTGAAACAAAAAATTTAGAATGAGTGACAAATCTAATTAGCTGCAAAACGTAAAGTATGATTTGCATTCTTTATTTGGCGGTAAGAAAAGCAAGATACGCCCTGTTCTCAAGGTTTCCATGATCGACCTTGAAATAAAACAAAATAGAACTTTCATCTAGTTACTTAGACTAATAGCTTTTTAATTTTCAGTAACATTAAATTTTTCTTTTTTAAATTCACGCCTATTGATGAAATGTTCGGTTGTTTCTTTTAACTTATTTTCTGATTGATTAATTTTAGATGTTGTTTATAATTTGGATTTTTAAGACAGATTTTTTATGATTTGGAAAGAGAATCAAGTGTGAGATGTAATCAGAATTGTTGTAAAATCTCAAAAGATATATATTATAGATAATTATATTTCTAAACTTTGAATCATCGAGGGAAAAAAACAAGTATTTTAGTTACAATTAAAAAAATTCTAAGAGGAAATTTTCATGATATATAAATAACTTATATTGTTATATATATAATTTTAAATTTAACAGTTATGTATTTATGTGAAGTACATATTATATATTTAATATGTAAATGCTATATTTCAAATATTTGTTATCAAAAAAGAACGACTTCAAAACATAACAATGATAAAGTTTGGAATATGTTTTTATAAATCGCTAGAATAAGGAGTATTGAATCATTTGCACAATAAATAATGTATTATATATAATAAAAATACTTAAATTATATAATATTACTAAAAAATATAATTTGACAAAAACCCTATCCTATTAAAATTTACTGTGATAACTTAATACTCGATAAAAACGATTTCCAAAAATGTGAGAATGGTTGTTTTCCATATTTTTATTGGTGAAAAACATTAGTTAAAAAGAGACACTGTATCGGTGCACAAGCGGTAGTTTAAAATGTATAAAATTACAGACCTTCTCTTCCCCGACTTCCTGTTAACTTAAGTACTTAATAACGATTTCAAGTTGGCTGAAATCTCGACCTTCTGTATTGTCTCTGCCGCACGAAATAATATCAGCAGCATCCTGACGATTAAAGCACAGTTTGCACTAATCACCCGGTGCGTGGGTGGGTGGGAAAAATTAAAAGGGGTCGATTTATCGGAGTTCCATTAATCTTGCCCGGAACACATGCCATCGATTCTTTTGTGTCATTCGCTGTGGATAAATGGTTATTTCAATAACTTTAGGCAACTCTTGGATGGAGACACGTGTTTGCAGCGTGTCTGTTATTCAGAGCTCGCCTTGTTTGATTCACGTTATTTAACTCCAACAAGAGGATGCGCGAAGAAAATTTCCTGTTTTAGGGAAAGTAATTAATTTAGCCTCTTTTAATGACAATACAATCGGTTGAATGAATTGATTTTTAGAGAAGAGGCTTCAAGAAAGCAACTTTGTCGTGATTGTTTCTGTTGTAATTCGGAAAAAAAATATTACAAGTTCGGCTTGATTAAATGCATATGCCAAGTATAAACATAAATTTTAGAGACACTTTCAGCCCGATGATCACATCCGGTCTTGGCTCAGATAGTTATGGTGTTGGTTAGTTTTTATTGTAAAAAAACATAACTATGTGTTATAATCATCGTCGTAACTTTAAAAGGAACTTAGGATTTATCCCCGTCATTCATTTTTACTACAAAAATTTGTCGCCAAATGTAAATTATAATATTTCAGAACATGAGGAAAAAGATGTGTTCTCAAATGTAAATTTTAATTTATTTTAAAAGCAATAGGGAAAAATACATTTAACTTATATATTGATACTTCTGTTTTATCCCTTCAACTCTATTCACATCAAAAAAATATATATGTAGCCAAATGTTACAAGTAATGATAATTTTTTCGAAAATGTTAACAAAAAAGTATACTTTTTGAATTTATAATCTTCATTGAAACAAATAGAAAAAAACGTTATTTTTATCTCAAACTCCGATTCTTTAAACATAAACTAAAAATTAAAATGAATAAAAAGAACTGAGTATAAATATAATAAAAAATATGGTCACCAAACAGCAACATTTGCAGCTAAATCCGAGCATTTGGCACTTGACGTACTTTTTCGCGAAAATGGATAACGGAATAATACATTAAGTAATCTTATATATCATGGAAACAAATGGATAACAGTTTTATTTTCTATTATTATTTTTCATTTTATTTATTTCTTATTTTTCTTATTTTTTAATAATAAATTCAAAATTTGCTTGTTCTAAAGGTAAAAATTATAAAATAGGAACTCAAATAAAAATAAATTTATTTCAATTCAAATAATTCAGTGAAAAAATAAAATAAAAATAAATTTATTTTATTTTTTCACTGAATTAAGTTTTTATTTTATATTTTTATAAAACCTGAATGGGATCAATAAACAGCAGCATTTGTCGCTAAATTGCAATATTTCGTGCAATACATTTTCGCAGAAATGGTCGTCGAGATGATACTTAAAAGCTTTATTAACATTACTTATGGATATTTAGTTCATACATTCAAGACATTTCCAATACATTTTCGATAAACTTTTACTTTATTTTTAATTCACTTATTATAAATAAAAAAACCACAAACTTTAAAAAAATGGGAGAAAATTTAATTAATTTAAACAATTAATTGTCGGACACTGAGCTGCATGTCACTAAATGACAATAAATAATAAAATAAAATGCTCTGCGCATTCAAATAGCTTACGGCCTTTGATTTGCACAATAAACTGAAAAATGAAAGCATAAGCGTTTCTTTCATTTTACCTAATTCTTAATTTATATAATTTAGGAAATTTGTGTCTCTACTTAAATTGTCCTACAGTATAAATTTTGATAAATAAATGAAAAATCAAGAATGAAAATTTACCTTTCATATTCCTACAATACCTACAACTGCTTTGCAAATTGCGTTTAACTTAATAAGGCTTTCTAACAGAAATTGCTTTTTTATAACAGACATTTTTAATAAAGCCTATCACTCATTGTTCTTTTTTAATCCGATAACTTCGAAATACAATCATAGGTGTTCAGCAGAAATTGCCTTGAACTCCCAATGGATAATTGCTACCACTTCAGTTAATGTTCGAGCATCACTTTTTCTTCCATCTCTATTTCGAAACAGCTTCATTTTTGAGGGGTTATTTACCTAAGAAATTATTTTCAGCAGCTTATAAAACTCAAGAAATTATGCTGGGTACTTTGTGTATTTGCCCAGTTACCTGTTCTTAGCAAAAAGAGAGGACGGCTCTCAAACCGGAACTAATTTCCGGTGGTAAAAAGCTTAGGTAAAGATATTGCCTCTTCTTAAGGAGATGTTTTAATCAGGCCTCAAGATATTTGACTTTATGTGGAAATAAAGAGGCTTGCTTGAAAAAGAGGCAATGAGACAAAGAGTTTGTCACTTTGTGTGCCAACCAATCTTTCGGGGTTAGGAAATTATGAGCTTGCTTTTTTTTTCCTTGCAGAGTAGGACCCAAAGTAATTCGTCTAGTGATTTGAGAGAACCTTACCAGAAATACCCCTCCGGTAATAATTGCTTTAATTCTATTTGGAGATCTTCTCCCTTTGCGCTGGTCAATTATTGTCAGTAAGAATATGAATTATTATCTAATCCTCGTGAAAAATGCTTTTTAGCAGACTTTGTAGAAACAATATAAGGAAAAAACAGATTAATAAAAAAGTTTCGGAAAAGTTAATATTATTGCAATTCTGGTATTATATTGTTGTCAATATTTAGTGGAGATAATGTTTCTTATGTAAATAATCAAATAAAACATCCAACTTGAAAAAGTAAATAAATTAAATAAAAATGAGAAAATTACAGTGAAATAGTGATATATTTTAAAATTTATATAAACAGACTTTGAAAGTTTGAGTTGAATTAAGAGTAATTTATTCAAAATATCCCCAAATCATCTACAATGGATCCTTTTACCCGTTAGCCTTGAAGTGGAAATGAGATGGATGAAACCTTGGCAAAGGAGTTAAATTTAAAGGTCTTAACATTCCATACCCTTAATTTTTTGGAAATATGCTCAAAAGTCAAATCTACCATTGTTTAATCTTGGTGTTTTCCCCCAGCTTATGACTGGTTTGGTGGTTGCAACAAGGGGGTGCTGTCACAGTTTTTGAAGTAGTCGAGTACAGCAGATAACTTTGTTAAGACTCATTTGTCGACACATGGAATGTCTTAGAATTTATTAAAGAAACAAGCCATGTGGAAAAAATACGAAACTTTTTGACTTCTTTTAATCAAGTCATGGATCTGCTAGTCTGATGGCTAACCAGATTGGATAAAAAATATCAACAACAAATACCCTAGAATCCCTCTTCCTTTCACTTCTTAGCTATTTCAAAATATTTGTAATCCATCCATCCATTCATTTATATTTACTGATTTATTGTTTAGATAATGAGAGAAAGACTGATAATGCTATAAGGGAATTTTAACTATAGATAAAGCATTCAAATGATTGAATTCAACACTTAAGTTTTAATTAAAATTATAGATCACATTTCTATATTTCTTAGAGAAAAATATTATATATATATATATATGTTTAATTATTTACACATTTTTGATTGCAATAAAATTTAAGTTATAATTAAACTAAGTTTAAGTTATAATTAAACTAAGGGAAAGTGTTATTTAATATATGATGTTTTTTGCATAAATTAAAAAGGATTAAAAAAACATGGCTAATGTGAAAAAAATGTGTTTCAATTTAATCCTTTTCAAAAGTTGTATATATTAACATCAAAAAAAATTACACTTTTTTGTAATAATTTAGATTTTGGTAATACATATATATATATATATATACATATACATATATATATATATATATATATATATATATATATATATATATATATATATATATATATATATATATATATATATATATATATATATATATATATATATATATATATATAGCTGTGAACATTGTTGATCTCATGAATTTTAAATTTTGAAATTTTAAAAAATAATAATTTAGAAGTGGTTGCATTAAAATGTTGATGTTACCTTTCTAGAGATCTCTAAATTAAAATTCAAAATAAAATAAAAAAAAGAGAATCTTTACATAAAATAATTAATTTCCAGTTTCCATTCACAACTAGAAAATACATCATTCTTTCTAATTTTCCTGTACCTTTTTCAATATACTTTTTCAATTTTTCCATTTCATGAAATCATTCGCAATACGTAAAATCATATTTATTAAAATATTATTTTGTGTATCTTAATTGATATAATGCAGACTGTTTTAGAGCTAAAATTCTTAAAATAAAATTACTGAACTGTAAAAAATTAGAATTTTATAAGCTATTTTTTTCATTTACTTTTTTAAATAAAAAATCACACAACAGTACAATATTTCATTTTATGAAATGATATTAATATTATAATCCCTCAAATAATACATCATTTTATGTCATAGAAAATAAGAAACTTTAGAACTGAAAATTCAATTTTAAATCACAAATCAAAAAAACCTTTTATTTTCTTATCCATTTACTTTTAAACACCATTTAACAAAACGGATCATTCTTTCCCTTTATGAACCGATATACTTCATGAACGAAATAAAACTGTTCATGCTATTTGTCATCATCATTTAAAAGCATCTTGTTTCTTTTATTTGTGGAAACTCCCCTTCATGATCGAAAGATCAAAACACTTGTGAAACTACTTAACACCGCGTTTCTTTTACATATGCGTTATTTATTCCCAACCTCAATAAAATTCTGAGAAGAAACGGAATGAAAATAAAATAAATGAGCAATGAATAAAAGAGCAAAAATGAAACTGTAACCGTGAGGTATGAACACATCGATTCCACTTTAATACATTCGAAAACAAAACAACAAAAAAAATCGCTTTTATGACATAAGTTACACCTCAAGGGAAAAATTAATTTGAATGAAACGGCTCTTCAATTGCGAAGAATCGTGAAAGATTTCTTCACAGAACCGACAATTGTTATTCATTTTTTATTTTTACATTTAAGTTTGTTTTTTTTTAAATTTTTTTCGCTCATTTAATTTTGTGTGTGTGCAACATTTGTCTTTCTAGATATTTTTTCTCTAAGCAACAAACAAAAAGATATTTTAATTCAAATGATGTTAGTTCCCTCTTAAGTAAAATCATATAGAGAATTGAGAAATATGCAAAAGATTTCTTGTTTCTGAATTTAAAATTTTTTTATTGTTTTTTTATTTTTTATTGTTGATAGATGATTCAGATTCGTAGAGAAAATGGAGTGTCATTTAAGTTGCTTAATTTAAAGACCGGAAATTATTTGAAGCATTTGTTGGTGCATTATCTGAAAATATATATTTATTTAATTCTTTTTGTCCAATTTTTTCCTTTTGACAAAATAATAAATGCGCAAAATGTTTTCGTTCAGTAAAAATATTTATATTTAGTAAAATAAATAAGAAAAGATTCATATCAAATATTTAGAATTTCTTGAAGCAATACTTTCAAGCAATATAATCTACTTGATTTCAAAGGATTTAAATCTGATGATAAACTACCTCGAAATTGAATACTGCTAATTTTAATAATATTTTTAATTAAAACTAATGGTTGTGCATATAAAATATTGAAAATGATCCATTTAAGATATAAAACATTTTTTTTCTTAATAGTAAAAAACCTTCTTCCATAAAAAAATAAATGATAAAAAGAATGTATAGATCAACAGGTAGAAGCTCAATTTAATAAATGGTAATTTATAAACTACTATGAAAAATTCTGACATGTGTGGAATAAAATTATTGTGAAAATTAGTGAAAAATAATAAAATACAACTATTAATGTAAATTTATGTTACTTATAAATTTTCAATTCATGAATATGAAAATGGGGGATTATTCATTTTTATGTCAAAACCTGTTTCATATATACTAGAAAATGAAATTCTTCAAAAACAGAAATGACTGAAAGAATTAGCCTTATTAATAACAGAAAAGTCAAAGCAGTTAAAAGAAAATTCCCGACTCATTATAACCCTTTTCGTTAGGTCTCACTGTTTAGGAATTCGGTCATCTACGAACTGGCAGAAGAAGAAGCAACAAGTTGCCTCTACCTTGAATTCTTACTAACTAGAATTCATACTTCTGAAACAATTTATATAAAACGTAGGCTCTGATAAAAACAAACGCAAAATTATAGCCACCGCAAACTGTATACCATCGACAAATGTATTCAAAATGAAATCAATGATAATCGAGGAGGGGTAGAATTAAATACCAAAACATATACGAGTAAAATTTTTTGGAAATTTACGTTATAGTGGATCGTCATAATTCACAGTTCAAGAATTCACAGTTTCCTAAGAAGACACTTAGACAATATTTAAATACAAAGGTAGGGGGAAATTCTACAGTTCATTCCCTTCATGAATTTACCATGTAATTTCAAGTACCACACTGTGTATGGCAACGAAGCTTCAACCAAAATACGTGACTAGGTGGCATGAATATGTACAGGATTTAGTAACCTTTTGTGAGGAGCAGTTTGTGAGGGATGACCAATCAGTATTATTAACCCTTAAAAATTTATACAGATGTAGACTAACGTCATATATTTAAAACCCCATATCTCTTTATGTAGTAACGTTTGCATTTTTTTAAAATTTTACCAAACTCCTTTTTACTGTTCCGAATGAAAATGGAATCTTTGGCAGTTTATTACTTTATCGGTGAATATTTTCTTTGTTCACACACTGAGCATAATTTCATTTCGGAGCGTGTTTCTAACGACGATTATTTATATAAAAAAATAATAGAAATATTTGAAAAAAATTTGTTTTTAGGCAGAAATAAAGTAAAATGAATGAAGGTTTATATCTTTAGATATATTGATAATTTTTTCCAAGAAAAACGTAGCTATGCAATTTAAACATTTTACGATGCAAAAATACATATTTTAAAATTAAAAATTTTTATTTGTCACTTTTTTTACATTTGCTACACCCATTTCCGCTTGATTTCAAGACTTATTCATTAAAAATAAAATTTTATTCTTATAATTTGTTTTACTTAATAAAAATTAGAATTTATGCATTTAAAGCTTAATCTTTAGTTCTCAATCATAGCCTTTCAATGTAATCCGCAGTCTGTAAAGATTGGAAAATTCATATACAAAAACATCTTTACAAAAATATGAATTCATAAATTTCCTATCTTAATAGTTCACACAAACCTACCCAACTATACGAATCGAGATAATTTACCTTTATAATAATGGATCTCACTATTTTTGTAAGGCACATAGAAGGTGGATAAATGAAGTTAAGTATAACTATAGAATTCTGTATATAATTGTGTGTATACACACACACACACACACACACACACACACGCACGCACACACACACACACACACACGCACGCACACACACACACACACACACACACACACACACACACACACACATATATATATATATATATATATATATATATATATATATATATATATATATATATATATATAAGGTAAACAAAAATAAAATACGGGAAAAGGTCTTCGGATAGAAACAAAGAAAAGAGTGACGAAGTATTAGTATTTTTGCATATACCTATAACTTTATGTGTGAAAAGTAGCATTTTTGTGATGTAAAAATATATTTTTGAAAATTAGAAGAAAATTCTCGTGGGAATTTTTTCTTACTTTTTCATTAAGTATACCTGTTTCGAGTTTTACTCATTATAAAAGATTCCTCCATTTAAGGGGTAAAACTTCGTTCCCTGTTTTCATATAGTTTTTTCCTCATTTGCTTCTAAGTACTTGGTTACATATAGTGTGTGCACTTCCATTGTGGAATTTCATAATTCTACTTGCGATCAACATTGCTGCATACATTATTTATTTACATTACTGCTTTGAAGATATTTGTAAAATTATGCACATATTGAAATTTAAACACGTTTTAATTGAAGTGAATTGGATTAAATTTTCTGAAATGGTGAATTTTCACGTAGTATACCACACAAATTATAAAAAGTTGAAATTGCTTGGTGATAGTTCCTGGGTTACACATACGCTCCAAATGTCATGAAATCATGAGAAATTTGATATTAAGACGATGTGTTTTCCATTATGGTCATTTACCATGTTTATAAAGTTTAATTCTAGGAAAAAGGACTCTTTAAATTCGCAGGCCATAAAGTCAGGGGTGTAATCATTCATCAAACTTAATGAATATTTTTAGTTGCCCAAAGTGGCGCATGTGCAAAGTCGTTGAGAATTTTTTAAAGGGGGCAAGTTGGGTAGAGAGAGGGAGGTCCGAGTGATTTAAAACTGATAGACAATAGCTTCACAGCTTCTGATAATAATCCAAAAGAAAGCTCATTTTTTTCACACTTTTCTCGTGCAGCTTCTTTAAATCTTTCGCGTAGGTATCTCTTGTCTGGTCCAGGAATATTAATTAGTCCACTATAACAAAGGAAAATGTTCCAGGGCAGTGGGGGAAGAAGCTTATCCATTTTAATTACTAACCCTGGGCAAAAATAATCTCGGTGTTTTGTTCCTCCGACAGTTGCTGTTGACGGGCTGCTGATGCCAACGTTCAAGTGAGCAATTTCCCATCTTTTTTTTATCCTCCAGCAACCTGATCTCAGTTAGAGAAGAGTAGAGATGTTTTTTCGCTTCTGCAACTCCATAACCTTTTGTATCGGTTTTACTAATTTTTTCTCGCGCTCTTTCGAAAATACGATCCAGAGCCGTGGCAAGAACAAAGGGAAGTGCTTAAAGTAGCTTTTGTAAAGTATCTTTGGCAGGTGTTTATAAGTAAGAGTTCCAAGATGGAGTGTCTATAACTTTTTGACATGTAGTTCGTTTTTTTTCCGTTTTAGATTTTAAATGATGATTATGAGTGGACTTTTGTTTTCAGATAATGAAGGTTATACAGTTTTTTTCTTACACCCTTTCTTCACAATATCTTCTTAAGAGTGTTCGCCTACTGATATGACATACGGTGAAAGATAAATTATTTTTCCAAAAAATGAGTTTGTCAGATTATTTTGTTTTTGGACCGCTCTGTTTATTTTGAGTTATAAATAACTTCTCAAAGGTGCAATCAAAGATAACATTTTTTTAAAGAATTTTTCCACTTTGTTCATATTTTGTAAAATAAAATAATTTGTTCTTACCAAACTCTTATCATCAAGATAATTAGTTTTTTCTTCTAATTATATTTTATAAGAATATTCTGAAAATATTTTGATAATCAGTTATTTGTCACTGTTAATATCAACAAATAATTCTTTTATAGTCCCTCTTAAACAATTGAATATTAAAATCCTCATAGTCAATAGTGATTGAATATAAGAAATCATTAAATTTATTTTTATTGAATTCAGTTGTTCTCGATTAAATGATTAGTCTGCAACAAATTGAACCCTATGCTAAAATTTATGTCATTCAATTTAATTTCAGATTACATGTATGTTTTAACTTTACTGTGGTTATCATCCAAACTATGATGCTTGCAATATTTCAAATTTTCCTAGAATTTGTTCATAATAAATATTTATGAGACCATCAATAATATTATGTAAGCATTTTAAAATACATATTTAGGAGACCATCAATAATATGTAAACTTTTTTTATGATGTAAACATTTTTTATACATATTTATGAGGTTATAAATAATATTATATAAAAAAAAAACTTTCTCATTAAAGTTATTTGTAGTGTTTGCTTTTTAATTTTGAGTTCTTAATTTGATTTTTACTTCTTAAATCTTAAAATTTATTGCAATTAGATCCGTTAATTATTTAACTTTAAATTAAATAACGTTAATTAAACTTTATTAAATAACATTAATTAAACTTTTAAAGTGAATGATGTTATTTTTGGAATAAAAATTGATTAATAAAATATTTTCTCCCGATGCCAATAAAGATTTTCACCTTTCTTCAAATTAGGGAAGAAAATAATGGCAATTTAAGTAGCAGAGCACCCAGTGGGTGGTCTAACACCACCCCCAAAGTAAATTGAGTCTTTGTAATTCAGAAGCAGAGAACACACCAGAAGCATCATTTCACATGGAGAACATTGCGGTCATAGCCTATTTTACGTGCTTCAGCCGCCATTAGAGAATATGATGAAACTTCGTGTATGACCGGAATTGAGTTTACTATTATTAATGATAACGACGCGCTTTTCAAACTGACTATTAGTAAAATAGTACAAATCTATAACTGATGGATTGAAGGATTTATTAAATATATGCGTTCTTTGCTTTAAATTTAATTAAGTCGAATGTGCTAGCTTGAGATAAGATTATCATAGTGTCTTTGCAGAGGTTATTTACTGTCCTTTCAAAGTTTCTACGAGAAAGTGTTCTCTCGGGGAGACTTTCAATTGCTTGTGTACCGGAAAGCTAGTGGACCAAAAAGTTTTCCTTTTTGCTGTGAGGCAAGAAATATTTATTCTTGGGAGCAAACAAGAACTTCTTCCATCGCAATCGAAAACTTTTCGCCGGCAAGATTCATTGTAGCGTTGAAGGCTTTTGCACTTGGCAGCGATGGAAACCAATTTACGGAAATGAACATTGGATGAGAAAGGCAAGCACATCTTCTTCAGTATTCAAAAGGGTGTGAAACATTTCACTTTCCATGCAGCGAAACCCCTTCTAATTCCTCTCTCTTCATCATCATCAGCCTCTCGTTATTAATTCCTTCTAACGATCTCCGAACTTGGAGTTGTCACTCCCGGAACAACCAGGGAGTTGCTTCCAAAAGGAAAATATTCTTGTGCACCTGGCTCATTCTTGAATCATCTGCCTTCTTCGCTTGCTTGAGCCCGTGAAGAGGGTCTGCAAGCAAAAGAGGTTGAGTATTAATCACGGCAGAAGAAGATAAAAGGGGGTGCGTCATGGTGTGGGGATGCTGCAGAAAAGTTTTCCATCTTGTTTTGCACTGGGGAAGGTTTTGGTTTATCTTTGCCTCCAATGGAGCACGGTTCACCGGTGGCGTTATGAAATTTTCAATATGAACACAGACGCACCAACTTCTGGTAGAGTGGTTTAGGATTTGCAATTAGCGTGAATGGGTTGGTGGAAAGATGGGAGGGTGGTTGCGGAGGAGTTGGATTTCCTCGATCCCTCCCTCCCCCTCCACACAACGCATTTTTCCTCGTGCTGTTTGGAAGGTTGTGTTGCATGTGTTCACCCCCTTCTTCTCCGATTGCTGGTGACTTTCACCGGAGGTTTAATGCAGTTAGCGCTTTTCGCCTTTTGGAAAAGTTGATTAACTTCAACTGTCATCGGTGTTGGGAAGCTTCGAACAGAATATCTTTTCAAAAGTGCAATAACTCGCGAGAAAATCTTTAATCCTTTTCCGCGTCCTTTCATGCGAGATTAAGTCCGCATTTTCTGATTCCCCGTTCCACTTTTGATATATTTTTTTCTGCTCCTGAAATATGGGAACGAATTCCTAGATATGTTGATTCCCCACTTGCTTAAATTCTAAGCCCACTCTCTGACTTTAATTCCTTCCCGTTGCCCCATCATAATAGATTTAAGACGCTAATTATTTAGCCTCACTTTCATAAACTTTCGCGGATCGTATTTTTTAACGAATATTTGAAATGTATAATATAACAGTTACAAATAAAATACCGCTCACAAAACATAAATACTCACGAATAATACTGCGATTTTTTTTACATATTTCTTTCAAATATATTTGCTATCACAAAATTTGGTATTATATATGTATATATATATATACATATAATATTTCAAGAATAACTTTTAAAACTGAGATATTATAAATAAAGACTAAAGAGTAATATTTGCTCAGTTCGACTGAAAACAATTAGAAGAAAACTTTTTTTAACAAAATCGAATACAAAAGTGCTTGTATGTGTATATATGTACTAAATTTACACTAAGATTAATACTAATCGAATAAGTTTTGTTAAATATAGCCTATTTAACTAAGAACTTATTCGATTAATATTATTTAGAGGAATTTCTAAGTTATTTTCTGTATTTTGAACCTCATCTGCATATAAGAGATTCAATACAAAACAGAAAAGAAGATTTATAACTATAATGAGCTTCGCATTTATGCTAAAGACGGACAATTTCAACTATTCTTTTAAAAAATTATTTGAAATTATCTTTACATCGAATTTCTTGTCTCTCATTTACAAAATCTATTTTCCATTTTTAAATGTACACAAGTGAAAGGACATCAAATATTTTAAAGCACTTAATTTCTATGAGAAAGAAATACCTCGTACTAAATAAATTGCTTAGAATATAAATAAGTAAGTAGGCTATATTTCATTACTATGATGACATTAATTAAGTTAATAATATTTTGTAAAATAATATAAATCTTTAACCATAAATTTAAAAATAAAAGAACATCTTGCAGAGGAATATTTCATTTATTTCGCTAAACTTACATTTAATTACTCTTTATGTATACTAGTAGTTATTTTAATATGCTAAATATTTAAAATTAAATCTCTCCAATAACATTCAAACAAATTCAGAAAAGCCTAATACCTTTCTTTTATTGGAAAGTGTTTTTAAGCGTCTACATATTAAATCCTTGTCACAAAGAAAGTTTGATAAATGTTTGTTTTCTGTTTGCGCTTTTCAGTTTCTATTGTTTAAATAAAGCATTAACTCATTTCACAATCAATTATCATTGGCGCTGCGCAACAAAAGTCCTGTTTCATTTAAACCCCAAAAGAAATTATGTGGAAAAGAAAAAAAGTAATGGCGAAAAAGAAACAAACATACATAAATATAAGTATTGAAAAGATGGCGAGAAAATTGGAAACAATGCGTTCACAACCAAGAGTTACATTTATTATTGCGAAACAATACATTAACGCATTTGGCAAAAGCTTTCGAACAACTCAACTCCGGCTTTAATTCGTCGTCTGAGCACAACAGCTCTTTTAAATAAGGGAAGCGAAAAATGAAAAATAATCGGAACGAATTAAATGTGGTCTTTGTTTGTGAGGTTTTCGATGAAGGAAATGTAATATGCTGCTCTTTTCCCACTCACACTTAAATACGAAAATATTTTTTCCATTTTCAATGGAATTAATCAAGTTTTTTTCCCCCATCATAGTCATTCCTTTTCCACCCATTTTGCGGCTTTATGAGTAATCAACGAACAATGGCCAAGTTCACGTGGTGTTAGGGATTTGTGGATTTTTGATAGCTTTCTGACTCGCTGAATTGTTCATGATTCTTTGACCTAAAAGCTTGTTTATTATGGCTTTTTTTCTAATATTAACTTTCTCCAGTATGATTGATGCATCAACGTTTCCACATTTTGGCGATTTAGACTTTTCATCAACCGTCTCATTCTTGTCTTCAAAAGGCACTTAGGTGAAGGAATTTCGAGATAAGTGGAGAAACAACAAATACCAGTCGCTCTCCTTTTAAGGATCTCTTTCCCGCATCCATTAAATGAATTAAGTTTTAATTCCAATTCCAAGGAAAAATATGTTTTAAAATTTTAATTATTCAATATTATTAGCCAATAATATTCAATTCCTTAATAATAGTCTGAGTTAATTTATCGAAAACCTAAAATTTATTGACTATAATAAGTCTACCTGCTTAAAATAAAGTATTTTAGGGATCTTTTACCTGTGTTATTTTTATGTAATGTTTACTCGTGTGATTCTGAGTGACAATTCTTTACTTGTGTTTGATGAAAACATTTATCTGCATATTCCATAAATCATTCCTATAACTATAAACCTATCAATCCGTAACTTAAATCATTCCTCGACAAAATTTTAAGAATTAAAATTTCAATTTCTTGATAACGTTTTCATTTGCAGATAAATGTAAGATGAAAATTTTCGAATGCATATTATTTTAACATTGAGATTTTCAATGGCTTATATTATATATCATATTATATCTCTTTATAATATATTGTAAGATTTCTTCGCATTGTAATTATAGAAACTTATAATATTAGAAATAATATTTATTCTAATGATTTTGCTTCGAATAAAGCTTGATATATTATCTCATGTCTTCATATTATCTTACACAAAATCTCTTAGAATTTCTAAATTAAAATTTTAATCTTGCTAAGGAGGGTTGCAGGATTTCAAATACTCCCTCTTCCACACTTACTTTTCTGGAGTTATACTCCCGGGAAAAATCAAAAATCTCGGAGGAGTGGAAAACACCCCCCACCCATAATTGGTACAAGGGATCAAAACCGGGTTTGTCCCTTGACCTCCCGTGTGACAGATGTACCCGGACTGTTCTCTCAAGACTTGCTAGCGGTCATATTAAGTGCCTCACTTTCAACGAGGGCAGGAAAACTTTCTCACCTGCACCAAGTGCCAAAATCATCAGGCTTCTCCTGAGCATCTTTTGGATTGCATGGGTCTCTCTAGGGAGGATCTCTTTAGCAATCCTCTTTTAGTCTTCGACTTCCTTACAGTCAACGAACTCGTGGATCTAGTCTGACTCCGTCAGACATGGAGGATAAGCAACAACAACATATTAAAATTTGATATACTATTTCTTAACATATATTAGAAATATACCGTGATTTCATAGTCTCTTAGCTTTTTTTATTTCTAATAGAGCCTGATAAATTACCTCACGTCTCTTCGTAATATCTCATATAAAATCTCTTAGCATTTCGCTGATAATATCAATATGATATATATATTATCATTATATTATCTTATGTATTATCTTATCTCTTTATATTATCTTACGCAAGATGTCTTTTCAGATTTCTATAATAAAATTCAGATTTAATATATAATATTCATTTATAATATTCAGATTTAATACATAATTATTCAGATTTCTATAATAAATTAAATAGATGATAAGTATCAACATCATCTTTCAAGATTAAAAACATTATGGTTTCTTCCATAACATCCCATTATGTTTCTTTTAATCAAATTTTATGTATCATTAATCTTATTTTTCTCTATTGTCTCATAAAATATTCCAATATTTCAATAATATATTATTATTATTAATGAATAGTATGCTAATTAAGAATTAAAATTTGAAAATTATAAATATAAAGTGAATATACAATTATATTAATATTTTTCTTTATTACTTTAATGTTAAAAAATTTTTTTTTGTTAATAATAAATTTTTATCAACTTGTATTGTGACAAAATTTTTTTTATTTGATCATTTTAAATTTTCAGAAAGCAAATTTTTACTGTGCCATTATAAAATTTTGAGAAATGAGACTTACATATTTTAATAAATTATTTCATCAATTTTCAAAATGTAAATTTATACCATAATTATTTACAACTATTGCATAATACATCCCAATTTATATATAAATTAACAAATCATATTTATATTCTGTGTTGTGCAATAATTTATTAATAACATAACACAATGTTTTATGGAAACACTCCATTCTTGTGTAGATTTATAGCTAGATTCTAAGCATCAGAAAAAAATATAGGAGAAAAAATAATTAATTTTACAAATACAGATTTTACCTTTTTCAAATGTGGTGATAGTGTTTTCAAACGGATCTGAATTTGTTCACATATTACTTTGCAATTAAACTATGTAAAATACTTTTTTCATGCTGTTTTGGAAGGATGTCATGTTTGTGTAATTAACGCCATCTGGTGGTTCTTTTCCTTTCTCCCTGCTCATGCACTCTTTATCGCCCGCCAACTTCTCCACTTGCGGCTGAGGAAAAAAAAAAGGTGTGGGTGAGGTATTCTCTTAATTGATTGATCATTATCGATCCACATGTGGTTCCTTTATTTCCACGTTCCATTAATACTGTAGGAAAGAACTGAATCTTAGATACTATTCAAAATTATTTTTTTCACGCCTTCCACTTAAGAAATAAAATGCTAAATAATTTCAATATTACATTCTTTTATACCTTTACAAAGTTTAATTTTATAGATCTATTAAAATCAGAAGTAAGGCGACTCTATAAATCTTTGTCATCAAATTCTTAATTAAAATGAATACAAGTTTCTTAATTACATTCAATTAGAAATAAAATCTAAAATTTCTTTAATTTCTTATCACGATTAAAATGTTATTCATAATACCAATTATAAATAATATAGCCATTAAAACAAACCTCAAGATACATGATTATGTAATTGATAATAATTATATAGAATTCACAAATAATTTTCATATTGAATTTGAAAAAGTATCGTTAAATATTTTGAAACTGATTTACAAAAATTTGATTTCGGTTTTAAATTAAGCCCTCTGAAATAACATGTTAGATTTTGCAATGTTTTATCAAAATTTAGCTTATTTATAAAGTGTATGCAAAAATATGATATGAAAAGAGTGCAATTCTATTCCAAGAAATACATGGTAATACTGCGAAACTTACATATAACGAAAAAAAAACATGTGTGTGAATATACCATTAAATATCATTCTTAGAAAATAATATTTAGATAAAAATGTATAATAATAATAAAATAAACGCTTAAAATAATAATAAATGATAACAGGGAATATGATACACTAATGAGTTGAGTATGAACATACACTTATGAGTTTTAATTTTATTTTTATTCAATTATTTCTATATATAAAACAGTATTGTTTTCATTTTACATAAAAAGAGAAAAAATATCGATACATAAATAGGTATCATTCAATGTAAGATTTTAAACATGAGAACTTTACTTCCCTTTTCTGTGTAAATTTTACAAAGATTATTTATTTTTTAACGAGATAGTTCGACCAATAAAAGATAGAATTTATTAATGTTTTTAAGAAGATTTTAAATGCAAAAAATTTTCAATACTGAAAAAAATATATATATATTAAAAAAATATTTTTTAGATCAAAGTTTTCAAACATTTTTATTTATAATTTTATTGTAAAAGAAAAAAATTAAACTTGCGAAAATGTCTGCTATAGTTCATATAATCTAAGCGCTTTTTTTAGATTTCAGTATTATTCTTTAATTTTATGTTAAATTATATACTTATAAAACTTATGAAATAAAAAAATTAGTTAAAAATAAATTTATTTAAAATCAGCTTATAATGTTAACCATTTTCTACAGATTCTTTCTAAAATCACTTTATCAGTTTTATGGAAACATCAGATTGTTTTGGAAATTAATATTTACTTTGTTGTTTTAATGATTATTTTATCAAAAAAATATTTAAAATTCACTACTTATCGATTTTTTAAGTAAAATAATACCAAGTGCAGTTACTTTCCTTAAGATAAATTAGCACCATTACTGCTGGAAGCTACAACAAGAATTTTCATTGATGGAAAAGTATTCCTTTGTTTTATAAGCGAATAAGTCATTTGAATTTTCACACATCCAGCCGAGAAAATGTGATAAAATAGTGAAACCTTAACATTTATTTCCCATGATTTAATGTTAGATGGAATCAAATTCAAGACCTTATACTCCGAAGTGTAAGATCAAACTATAAAGCCATGTTGAATGCAAAGCTCCCGCCTAATAAATAATTAAGATCTTTAATAGTATTTCTTACCTATCTGATTAGTTCGCATGTTTTTTCAAGAGGGAGTACTGTTTAATATATCTCCCTCCCAAATATACTTTCGAATCAATCTTGAATTACAATGAATCGAAAAAAATGGGGAAATTCAAAAATAACGAGCTACTTTGTCGCTTGTTCTGTGACAACTCTCAATTTAATTACTTGTAACTCTTTGTTCACCGAGATGTGGATTCATAACTGGGTCGAAAAAGAGAGAGCATTTTTACCACTTCCTAATTGTCGAAACAAAATCTGCACACACACACAAGAGCATATATTCTATCTATATATACACTTACATATTGATGCCATCCTTCCCTTTTATTTCCTCAGTCTCTCTATACCTCCAGCAGTTTTGTATTGAGTAGGATAGAAGGAAAAAGGGAAAAAAAGGGAAAATCTTCTGTTTCCTCTCTCTTTGCAGGTCCTCCTTAAACCCAACTCGTTCCATTCTGCTAGGGAGTTAATTTAAACCGACAGCATGATGGATTACTTCAACTCACCCGGCCCCTCCCCCCTTCTCACCGCGACATGCACCCCCTTTTCAGATGGTTTATATAGCTATATCTACATGCACACATCCATACAGAGCCATACATATATGTTTTCGTCTTTTCTCTTAATTTTTTAGCCCTTGCATCCGTTCTTTCGTTTCGGTGTTGAGTATCATCCATCACCGAGGTGTCAAGAATTTTCTACCCGGGATGAAAAGAAGGTGGGGAAGATGCTTGTTCCCGTGCGCGCGCATCCCTCGCCTCTTCTTGCTCTGTATCTTCCTCCAGATCTTCTTACTCTGGCGGAACAGAGCGATCGGCACCCCCAGGATCGAAATGTTCGACACATCGTTTGAATACAGAAAAGAAATTTTGTCCTTCCCAAATGAATGGCTTCATTTTTCGCTATTGTTATTTGAGTTGTGACTTGTTTTTGCTGTTGATATTTTTTAGTTGTTATTTGCTATCGCTGAGATTATTTGAGTTGTTATTTGTTATTGTTACTGTTACTTTGATGTTTGACAATATGTAATCTTGTGATTTATATAATTGATACAAATTGGTCCATTATGTTTTTAAGATAGGTCTGCTTTTTTCCACATTTAATCATAGCTCGTGAGTTCGATTCCCTTCTCGAAACGTTGTAAGACATAATTTGCTTTCTGGGAGGCCTATAGATAGTGGTAAACATTCACTTCTCGCAAGGGAGGAAACACTGAAAATTCCCAACTGGTCGACAGTCTAAGATTAAACACAGGACCTTATGTTCTGAAAAGCGCTGTCCTGTCATTAGGGTACGGTGTATGTGTGTGAGTCCTTGGATTAAAACTTTAAAACACATCAGATATAACTAAGTTATTTTTAACTACTTTTTTATTTCAAAATGAAATAAATATTTTTTGTTTATCAGTCTATATCAAAAAAATTCCGCAGCAATTAGATGAAATGATCTCGTGTAGTTGGATTTACAAAACTATTGAGTGCGGAGTATTTTTCTGCGAGGGTTCTTGAATATTCTGAAATATCGCTTCATAGACTATAATTTAAAAACACGAAAATGGAAATCGTGAAAACATTATGACAAAAAATATATAATGTGAGTGTGGTTTTAGAGCGGTAATAACGCAAGAGATGTATGAACGAATTTGTTAGTTCATATATATCAATAGTAAATTAGCTAAATTTATTCAATTTATTTCAAAATAATAGTTACAAACTAAAGAAGACTCATCATAGCCTAGTGTTAGGATCACGCTCTTCGGAGTAGAAGACCACGAGTTTGATCCCAGCAACGAAAGAATAATGAGATGAGGGTGTTGTGTTGTTCCATTTGGAATATACATCTATCGGAAGGTTCTTTTACTGCGCGTTGTGGGCTGCTTAATGGTCTAGGACTGTTGCAGAGTAAATAATTTCCACTACGTAATTGGCTATCCATCAGGACTTTTCAAGAGAATGGGCCGTATTTAGATGTCGCAAAGGAGTAAACCTGGAAGATTTCCTGGCACTTATCACCACAGACGTGCTTGAAAAAATCAGAAGCTATTTTCCATTGCTAAGCAATGGTTGAAATCGAACTCAGTACCTTTTTATCTGAAGATCAAAGTTCTACCTCTACGCAACGGTGAGCTCAAACTGTGTGCTTGTTTTAATAAACTTAGCAATATTATCCTACTTGAATTACCTACATAATTCCTAATTGCATCATTACAATTAAAATTGTGACCTAGTTTACGTGAGATTCAGTCAATGTACATGTCTTGAAATTGATATTTTAATTCACTCCAGTTTCATCCTTAGGAAAGGAGCCAAATTTGTATATAATAGTTTGCAACTTTACAAATTTGTTTTTACTTTACAAACTTTACAAAACTTTACAAACTTTGTGTTGAACTTTACAAAACAAGTTTGCAAATTTGTATATAATAGTAGTAGAAAAAATAATAAAATAGGAAAGGAACAAACAAAAAAAAAAAATATTGTGTGTTTTCTGTGAATGATACATATTGGTCTAACTTTTTTAACTTCTTTGAAGCAAAACTTTATGCATTTTTTAAACAATTTTTAATTAATATTTTACTTTTAAATATATATAAAATTAAAAAATGTATTTTTTATAAACAAGCAACTCGTAATAGACTTGTTGAAGTCCAGATGATTTAAGGAAAAAAATATTAATTTCTCTCTGTATTCTCACTGTAACTGTAAGAATGTGTTCCCAACCAGTAAGACCCTCTAAACTGGACGTTCATGATTAAAGAGTCTTGGCCAAAATGAACTGGAATGACAGCACGTTACCGATGATCCATATTAGAGATAAGTTACAATAAACCCATGGAATTGTTGCATTTATGGATATCTATCCAAAAGAAACTGATGTGTTCAATTACTACTGTCGTGCTGCCGCTAACAATCATTTCATCCCTTACTCCAAAAGAGTAGCTCAGATGAAATGTTGCAAATGTAGTTTTGTAAACCATGGAATAGAGAAAACGGATTCTGTATGACGAAGAAATGAGATTCAGCTTAATTTGTCTTCCAAACTCCGTTTGTATAAAATGTTCCGGGCTTAGCGTCTGGAGAAAAAACGCCCCATAAAGGATAGTGTTACATCAACAGTGATGATCGGCATTATTAGTATTATACTTTGGTAATATTTCTCCTAATATGACCAGCTACCATTGTCTGTTCGTTGCAGTAGCTAGTATGCTCTACATCAAGACCAAATGTACCATTTTGGATAACATGTATTTTTTATTTGCAAACAGTTTTACGAAGTAAATCCTAATTACTCTCAAAATAATGATACCACATGCCATATTCCATATCCAACAAAATGAGATCCATATCCAACAAATGAGATGATTGGAGCTTATGGCTCAGACAAACCAATCCAGAATCCGTACTTTAAGCTTTCCTATTGGAAGAGTAGATCAACAATTTAATGAAGATTATCCATTCGAAATCAATGAGTGAACTAATTTACCTTCTCTGAGCAAAAAAGAAAAAATATAACGATCATCTAGGTATGAGGATGGTAGTATGTATGTCCAGGAAAATCATCATTGTAATAGCTGCTCGAGGGGAATTTATCATCTCATACGTCGTTCTCATTTTTTGTCTTTGGTCTCCAATTTCTCATATATATATTACACATACATTTATGTACATAGTATATATATGCATATATATATATATATATATATATATATATGTGTGTGTGTGTGTGTGTGTGTGTGTGTGTGTGTGTGTGTGTGTGTGTGTGTGTGTGTGTGTGTGTGTGTGTGTGTGTGTGTGTGTGTGTGTGTGTGTGTGTGTAGTTACAAACTTATCTTATATAAAAATAATGTAAAAAGCAAATTAAAAACAATAGCAATGAAAAATGATCAAAAAGAAAAACTTGCCAAGGTGCAAGATTGCTTATTAGCGATTTGATATGTACAAAAAATTCTCAATTTTAAATATGTATATGTGGTCATTTTTTTCTTCAAAATATTGTTAACAAATAAATCTTTTTCTTAAAATTTATATTCTAGAAAATTTGATCACTAGCAAACTAAGCATCCAAAAGTGAATATTTCACAGTAGCTGAAGTTTCCCTAAGTCAATCACACACGGATTCTCCTGAAAACACACTTCTCGCGAAACAAATGCACAACGAAAGAAGAGCGAGAGTGAGGCAAAATGCATTCCCTCTGTGCTTTTAATGAAGAGCTTCAGAATTTTAAGCCTTTATGACACCTTAATCCTCCACCCAGACCCGAAGCCTTTTACCTCTGCTAATCACTCGGGGACAGAATGATCCATATTTCCTGTTGTATTCAATGCGCGCGAAGATTCCCCTGTTCTTCAATACGAGTGGGAGGAGGAGGTGGATGTTAATTTAAACACCAGGGCCCCGTGTCTTGTTGCAAACTCTTTTACTCACACCTCATTAGGCAAAGAACGAAATTAAAGTTTAATTACGTGATTCGATTGATGCCAGATTCCGAAGTGGTCGCATTAAATCCAGGTGAAGAATGATGGAAGGAATTTTTCCTTTCGTGTACCATGCCCGGGATAGAAGAGATACACAATTAAATGCATTTTATTCCGATTTTATTTATTTTTTCTTTCAGCGTGAAATGAATAATTTATTTTAAAACTCATTAACTAATTTTTGATTAAAATGACTTAGAGAAACGTGGGTTTGAAATGAACAGCTTGGTAAGTGTGTGAATATATTGGATTAAAGCTGATGTGACAATGTACACTTCTGAGATTATGAAATTTTAGATTTATATTGGAAGGCTTAACTAGGAAATTCGAAGTACTTTAGTTTGCATTTTGAAGAAGTTTTCACTCATAAATGTAAATCGTAGTTAAAATTGAAAATTTTCAGCTTCGAGTCATAAATTAAATAACCTCTTCAACTGCATGACCACTGATTCAAAAATCCTTCAGTATTTTGAACTTTTTGAGTGTGATAAGAATGAAATGGAAGATTTTATTTCTCCCCAAATAAGTTTTTTTCTTTTAGATAATATTGACTGTTAAGTTAACAAGCTTTCACGGGTTTTATTGTTACGAATAAAAAAATAATGCGATTCTGATAATTAAAAAATAATGATAAATAAGTAATCATAGTTAAAAAAATTAGCCTTTAAAAATAGCAATACTTATTAGCTTTTGTTAATACATAGTTAACCGCCCAACTTGTCTAGTGGTCAGCGTGCCTGACTGCGGATAGGGAGGTCCTAGGTTCGAATCCTGGTTCAGGCATGGCGGTAGTTTTTCTCTCTCTATCTATCCTGTCTTTGTCTTTTCCTTGTATGAATGGGTTGTGAACCCCCACCCTATAAACGGGTACCTATGGCATGTGTGTACTGAGGAAGTCGGACTCCACACCTAAGTATGGTTCAGTTGGAAAAGTGGAGCAGCGCACCCTATAATCCCAGCTTAGCTGGCACACGACAACAATATATATTTACTTTGGTTTAGCATTGTTTATAATGCAGTATTATTGCTATGAAATAGTCCTTCGCGCAATGCAGCTAAAACAGATCGAATGAAATGTGAAACACTTGAAAAAATTCACTTCTGTTACAGAGTTATTAAAGTTATAAAATATAGCTATTTATACAAAGCTACGAGTCACGGAAAGTTGAGGCTCTTTTCTTCTATTTTCCAATGCATTTCTGATTAACGGTGTATTGAGAAAAGAAAAGTATTGAGAAAAACACTCATACGCTGCAGTAAGTAAAACCAATGCCTTCAAAAAAATAAATAAATAAAAAAGGAGAGAGAGAGATAAATAACTTTAATGTTTTTAAAAGTTATAAAGTATTACCTGTAGAATATATAGAAGATTCGATGTTCTACATATAATTTTTACCAGCGATTACTTCTATATTAGAATTTCAGAGAGAAGGAGAACGGCATGTCTCCGTTCTTGAAGCAAAAAGAGTTCCAGAACCATTTCGCTTTGTTATGGTAATTAAAACGCTGCTATAGATAACTTTACAGACAGTTAAAATCAGTGTTCATTATAGTTTAAATTAATTAAAAACGTTTTCATCAAAATTTCGAAATAAAACATAGCTTTTATTTTAAGTTAGCTTTCAATATCTTGATGAAAGTTTCATTTCATTTCGTGTAGCAGCACTGTTTTTTATTCAACAGTTCGTGGTTTTGAAACCAACTTCAATCTCGTTTGTATTTGTTTGAAATCTACTTTAAACTGTAAGGCTACGTCTAATAAGTTCGCTTTCTCAAAAAATAATCCAAAACATCCAATAAATCAACCAAACTGACCAACGTGCATCCCCGATCGAAAATTCAGTAAACAAACAAAATACGGATTTCATTTCAGCTTTTAGATTTCATTAGCTTATTTCATCAGGCTGAAATAAGCTAATTAATGCTATGTATATTTTTAGTTACTTTTACGGACACTATTTCACTCGTAAGCTTTATTTATTAAAAGTAGGCCTTAATGCGTGTTTGCTGGAAAAAAAATCACAACTGATGAATAGAGTAAAGATTTTATTTCTATGTATTTTAAGATCCTTATTTTTGATAAAATGTGATCCAGTTTAAGAGAGGTAGTTTCCTTCCTTTTTTATCGTGGGAACTCAATTGGAGATTTGCGTGTAGTCTCCAAGAAGCTGGGTTGATACACACACTCACGCTGGAGACTTGAAAGGGCCCGTTAATGATGAATAGCTCTAAGCTTTATGATACAATTTGTCATTATACTTGACATTTGTACCTTTTTATGATGCACAATTTCTTTTGAGTCGCATTAAAAGGGAAAAATGTAGCTCCGCCTCGCTCTTGATGCTATTGGTCACACAGGACGCGTCGCGTACTCCTGTCACAGCGACTTGATAGATGATCAGACGGGAATTTACTTCATTTCAATTTTGGGATCGCGAATTCCAATCCCATCCAAGTTGAACGCCCAAACAATAGACGCTAAAATATTTCAGGAAAAAAATTTTTTCCAAACTTTTCCTGTACAGATCCAGAAATACTTTTTTTTTCATTTGCTTTGAGAGAAGTGATAAAATTTTCTTTAACTGGAAATGGTAAAAGTCTGGCAATACCAAGAAGTGAAGAAACTTGTTAGAAATTTTTTTTTTGTTACTTTATACTGTGTAAGTTGTTTGTTACCTTATGATAACAAAAAATAAAACAAGCGTAAAATTAAATTTAAAAAAATATATTATAGTTTTGATGTTATTATGAGATCTGGAATATATTAATTCTATTCTTCAGCCAAATGATAAATATAAAGTGACTTATAATGTTAGGTGTCAAAATAATTAATTTCTATTTTATTAGAACCGAATATTGCATCAATGTAATTCTTATAGTATTGTTTAATATTACCGTTGTATGAGAATCTCGCCATGATCGGAAATATATTGTCCTATTTCTTTTGAATGTGCCTAAGATGACGCTGTAGAGGCATTAAATAGTTTTTATTTAATGAAGAACTTATTCAATTATTTCAAGGTTTAAATATAATATTTTAATATTAAATTATTTTGACACTGATCTATATAAATACCACCTAGAAGCTTTGCTTTTCTGGAAAGTTTTTAATTTACAGTTGATCATATTCACCTTGTCGTAATGGAAGGGAAACAGAAAATACTCAAACATATCGAAAGGTATGCATACAGAAAGCAGAAAATAGCGTCCGCCACTCTTAATGTTTAATTGTGACTGACTTAACTGTGACTTTAATTGCGACTATTGTTTAATTTGACTTTCCATCTCTCTTTTGATCTAAGAAAAACAGTTTTCAAAAAAGACAATCATCAATATTGCATTTCTCTCTGACAGATTTTAAATATTATAGTAAAAAAGACAATCATCAATATTATATTTCTCTCTGACATTGTTTAAATATTATTCTAATTCAAAAACGACAATCATCAATACTACATTTCTCTCTTACAATGTTTAAATATTATTCTAATTAAAAAAAAAGACAATCACCAGTATTACATTTCTCTCTGAATACATTTAAATATTATTCTAATAAAAAATGACAATTATCAATGCTACATTTCTCTCTGACAATGTTTAGATATTATTCAAGTTTAAAAAAGTCAATCATCAATATTACATTTCTCTCTGACATTAAATATTATTCTAATTGAAAAAGGACAATCACCAGTAATACATTTCTCTCTGAATACGTTTAAATATTATTCTAATTAAATAAGACAATTATCAATGCCACATTTCTCTCTGACAATGTTTAAATATTATTCTAATTTAATGAGTTGGTCTTAATATCTGCAAAAATTGGTCCATATTTAAGCCACTTTTTCTAAAATCCAATTTGTATGATAATCAACACCCTGAAATCCTTTCACGAACTTTCTCTTTTAATCCAAAAGAATAAGATAATGCAGAAATGGGGGTAATGATCCAATTTTCATAAAACTTACATTTGCAAGTGATGTTACTTCTTGAAAGATAATGTGATATCAATTAAAATATGTGAGTTGTTCCAAGACTGCTAAACCAAATTTATCTCTCATTTCAAATTAGAGTTTAAATTAACCGCAGCGCCTATTTAGCATCTGGATTAGTTAACTGCAAAGGATAACTAAAAGAGAAAAAAGAAGAGAGAGAGAGATAAGTGTTATGCATCTCTTTTCGACTTAAGCTAAAGATTAAGAAGTGAAGAATCCCCTTATTTATTCTAATTTTCGAAGCCACATTAAAGCGATTTCTTTAACTCTTCATCCATTTTCGACATTAAGACGACTTAGAGGTATTTATTGCGTTAAATTTACATTTGAAAGATTATTTCCATAATGACTTTAATCATATATTCGATGAATTTTTTTCCCATGTCTTAATTCATTTTTTTCCATGAATATTCTTACGATATTTCTCTTTTTAATTCGCTTCATTTATTTATTTATTTCATTTCTTTCCCATAAGTAATTAGACCCTAGTCAGTGTTAAAAAGAGTGCAACATATTACGTAAAAAAATACTTGCAAAGGGAAAAGAAAAAGACATCGCTGTAAAATAAAATATCGAATTAAAAGGAAAAGAAATGGTGGAAAAAAAAAGATAACGGCGTGAAGGAGGAGGACTCAGTAATGAATCAAAAAGAGAAAAAAAAAATAATAGAGGTAAGATTTAAAATCTTCATATCGTTTCAGAAAGATAATCACGGTGTTTTGGAACCCATTCTTTCCTTTAATTTGGTCAAAAGGGAGTTAAGAAATGCTTTGCCCATACAGAAGGGTTGGTTGTATTAATTATTATTCAAAATCCGAGAGCCTTTTGGTCTGTATTCCAAAACTCATATGCGCTAATGAATATGCATTTAGAAAAGGGTTACGGAAAAGGGAATAAAGCACTTTTAATTTAAACGAATGCACACTCATCCCAACAAAATACAGGGATGGGGGAAAAAAGTGAAAAAATTTGTTTGAAAAATTAACCTAGAAAAATGGATACAAAAACTGGAGTGAATCCCTTTTCCCTTAAGAAGAAAAAAATGTAAAGCTAAAAGAGCAGGAGTAAAGAATGCTTAAAACAAAACCTTAGAGCTTTATTCCTGATTGCTCTTTTAAGGTATTTTTCCATATTCATGTCGCATTTTAAATAGAGGGGAGAGAGAACTCTTGTCTTTATTTACATCTTTTTTCCATGTGATGTCGACTGAATGTAGAATCATTTTGCTCATTTTTTTAGTATGAATGTTAACTCTTTTTTTTTTTTTGCTAACATATTTAATTTGAGAATCAAACAAACGGCAGCAAGTTTCCATTTCCCTTAAAATAAAATGAGATTTAATCATTGACTTAATAAAGCGCCAATGCACTTTAAAAATACGTGATGAACACGTCATTTTATGGTTTACAATTCAGTTGTGGTGACGAGTTTTAGCATTTATAACCGTAGTATTTCGCAGCATATTGAAGTATGTCGCCAAATATTGCGACTTCAGATACTGAAAATGGTCTACAAGACAACATACAAGTACCCATTTTTTTAATGAATTTGTTTTGCTATAGATCATGATATAATTAATTTTAATGAAATTTCAATGAATTGTAATTTTGCTACTTGTTTAAATTCCGGTCGAACAGGCAAGTTGGCTGAAATATCAACAAATTTACACCAAATGGTCCATATACTTATATATACTAAAGTAATACATAATGACTAGAAACTGTTTAACAGTTTATTTGCAACAACAATGAAACATTAAAGTACTTTGAATTCATTACTTTAAGAATAAAGACCAAAATATAGTTATTTAAATGAAAAACCTGAAAAAAAATCTATATCTTCGATAATTGTCCACTCTTTTCATAAAAATAAATCTGAATGCAGACAAAATATAAGAATCAGAACCCTCCTAGTAAGTTCTTTTTCTAGAGATACTTCTCGATTAGAACTAATTTTTTTTGGAAACAGAAAAGGTTTATTAAAGTAATAATTATGTGTTACATAGTTGTCTGTTGTCGGCGAAAAATCTTTACATAATGCCAATTTCTTAACATTACACATGGAATTTTATACACATACCGTAATTTTTTATGTAAGGAAGTAAACCAATGGACAAACCTTTTAATTTGTTGAATTTTATTTTTAAGGAGTGAATTCTTCCAATAAAGACATTAAAATGAATAAATGAACATTTGGTTGTTGTTAAATTTATGTGCAAAAGAAAAATTATTTGCATTTTTTAATGTCTAAGAATTTTATAAGTGTCTATCTAAAATATTAATTATTTCACATCCAATCAATTATATGTATTATTCTTAAAATTTTAAGCCATTGCTATGAGTTCAGTGTAAAAAATATTAATATTGGTGTAAGCAAGGCAATAGTCTTACGATTCAAAAGACATTGTTTACAAATATTTCAATTATTAATTCAGAGTTCTATTAATTAATGAAATTTTTAAAAATTTAAATGGACCTTGCTGATTTACACTAACCATAAAGTGAATGTTTTGCAGTGTCTTTCTCATTTTTCTTTTCTACGTTCTAATTGTCCATGTATTAATGCTGGAATCAATGAAAAATGGCTTCTCAAACCGATGCTTTGCTCCTTATATAAGAAATCGTTTTATTAACAAAATTAACTTCGACAATATTCTCAGACATTTGATAGTGAACTTCGCCTTGTTTGCTGCCGCTCGAAGAATGTGATTTGAAGGGAGGCAGCAAATTTGTCAACAAGTCGGAATTACGACGCTCTCTCATTACGATGCGACGTGGATGAAATCTATCTGACGTCATGGATATTTTAAACCAATGAGAATCATAATAAAGTGGCGTACTCAGGATCTCAACTGTAACGAAAGAAACAACCAATCTATGGTTTAAAAAAAATTGGACACAGTACCATGATCAATTTTTTTTATACATATTGCAATTATGTCATATTCTAACTTATAATTTCAATAAAAATATTTTTACAATTTGTCTTAAGGCTTTTAATTATATTAATTTTTATTCTTCATATTGTTTATATTTTATTTCCTCAACTATAAGAATTTTGTAGAAAAACATACCATATATTAATAAACTCTCTATAACTGTATTAAATACAAAAACATTCTTAAGTATTAACTTAAGTACTTACTGTGCTTTGAAATTATATAACTTAATTTCCAAAGTAACTTTTACATTGTCTAAAGAGTTACAGCTTGGAAACAGTTTTCAAAATATGCTTTTTAATTTATTTACATCAGTGAACTTGAATATTATATAAAATAATTCACAAAAATAAATAATATAAATCTTAAATGGTTAATTTCTTCATTCATTTTCAATTAACATTTTATACTACATTGGCAATAATCTGATAGACATATATATTGTATTTATACTTCTTATCATTTTCATATGGAACATTGACATTGATTTTACAAGGAAAGCTCTTGGTTACTTCGTATCGCAGAACAGTATCTTCAGAGGGACAAGGTTTGAAAGGTTTTTACTTTCTCCTTTTATGAACAAAATACCATTTATCTCTTTCAAGTTTAGCATCCGAACGAGGCAAAATCGAAAAGAGAAGACTCATGGACAAAAACAAATTGCAGGCGATGAAAAACAAAACAAGTGATAATTAACAAACAAGGATTTAGCGGGCGATATCTCCTCTTGACGCAGTGGTGCGAAAAGGAAGTTGCTTGAAAATCCTCCCATAATTTGTCTTTAAAAAGAAACACTCGCTGGTGCGGATTGACGTCTGAATTACCAACCTCATTGTTTAGGAAGGACTTTTGTAAAAAGACAACTGTGCCGAAATTGCATATCAAACGGCAGAACTTTAAAACAAAAGCTTCTCCCTCTTTCCCTTTTGCATCTTATCTTTCACCTGCTTATCAATCGGAAATTACGCGGGCGACGAAGGGGATTGGGGATTTTCGGTGCAAGTCAAATTCCAATTTTTTCCCCAATTCCCTCACTAATTCAAAGGTGGTTTACAGTTGTTCTCATTACTGTCAGAACTCATTTATTCCGTAAATTAAATTGTAATTAGAGTTCTAACCTGAAAGAATCGATATTGGAAAACATTGTTTTAAGTATATTAATATTGATACTTTAATAAATAGAAAAGAACGTATATTGAATGTTTTCGGCGTTTAACATTTTTCTGAAAAAAAAAAAAACAATGTTTTTTCTGTTGCTACAGATTTTTCTATATTGTTATTAATGTTAGAAATATTCCTATATGTTACAAATTCCTTAATAAATTTATTTGTTTAATATTTTCCAGCATTTAGAGAATGAGAAAGTTTAATTAAATTTTTAAAGTTGAATTATACATGCTATTTCGATTAATTTGAACCACACAGTTTGCTGTTTTAATATTTTTATTTATTTAATTTACATTTATTTTTGATTTCGTAAACTAGCTCTTGGAAATCTTGTATGGTAAAAATCCATTCGCAATTTGTTCGAAGAATACTTGGCTGACTGAAAAGAACCACAAAATAAGATTTTTTCTCTTTTTTTTCAAAATTAATGAATTTTACAAATTAGCAGATAAATATCCCTCGCTGAAAGAGAACTTTATGGAGAATTGTGTGACTAACCTTCTCACTTATCACTTTATGGAAACTTATTGAATGATAAATTGACTTCGTTCATTCAGCTTCTTATTTTCCTTATTTCTTTTACAAAAGTTCATTTATTTGCTATTTTTGATTGATTGGTTTTAAGTTTTCAGTCGCAGTCCTTAGAAACGTATTTTTAATCGTTTAGATGCGAAAAGTGATTCTTTTTTTCAAAGAATATTCACATTTCAAAGAATATTCACAAATGTCAAGGTTCGTAGATTTAAGTTCTGAATCCCTTATAAAATTGAAACTACTGTTCCGCAAACAATAATGGGATAAACAGCTGTAGTTGATTCTGTAAAACGAAATACTTCGGCTAAAAGTGATAAAAGAAACCATTTTAGTAAAAATTGCTTTATTATTTTACACTCAAATAAAGAAATTTCTTAAGTGCTCAAGTATATAATTATAGCATAATTTCTTTTTATTTTTAGTAAAATAGATTTTATGCATTTAATTCTCCTAAAAGTAAATTTCAGTAAAATAAATTTGAGTTAATTTGAGTAAAATAAATTTGATATTTGCTTGGAATACAGTGTCTCAGATTTGGTCTTCGTTATATTATGTTTTTTATTCATTTAATTCTCCTCCCATTCAAAATTTACACATAAGTAGGTTTCATACGTTATAACTCAAGCGCGCGCGCGATTATCAATATTTTATAAATCATTTTTCATTTCACTGAACATTAAAATTTAAAAATCTGTAATCAATTGAAATGGATGCAAAAGACATTCTGATTCATAATTACTCACTTTAATGATTAATTAACAATGAATTTATATATAAAATAAATATTAAATAATTCTTACATATTTAAGAGTACTTTTTTCGCTATTAACAATTATATTCAATTAGTTTTGTATAATTTGTGAACACTATCAATTATTACTATTTTCATTTATAATCACTGTCAGTAAGATTAGAATCATTGTCAGAAGATCACTGTCACTTTAACTTGAGGCGAAAACGTCGAGGACATTTAAGGGGAAAAGTGTCGGTAGGCCACTTTTCTCCTTAAGTGTCTTCGTCAATGCTCAATGAGAAAAGTGAAAAGGAGTGCGAAAAATACTCGCTTAAAATTACATTTGCAGAGATTTCATTAATCACCGGTCCTTTGGGGCAGGAAAAGGAGTGTTAAACCAAAGGACATTGTGGAAAGAGTTGTTTCATTAAAGGGGTATGCAAATGAGGAGGGCCTAAGAAGAGGGGACGCGTCGAACAAATGGGATAATGGCAGAAACATTTCGTTCTTCTTCGGATTTCCTGACTTCTCAACTCGGTATTTATCTTTTCTGCCCATCTTCTCTTTCTCCGCTGAGAATCGGGACGAAATGAAGGCACACTTCTTTTCGCGTCTCTTGAGGGACAAATAGGGAAAAGAAGACAATTTTCCCTATGATTCAATTAACTTTTCCCTTTTGTTTATATTTTTTAGCATTTATTTTATGTTTTCAAATATAACTGCGAAGCATATATTAAGTATAGCTGAAACCGTGCAATATTGTATTTGTTCCATATCAAAAAACATTTCGATAACAATTTGAATTGTCTGCAGTGACTTGGGTGGGGAAGGCACGATTGTCGTAAACAGAATATAGCGACATATATACCGACACATATGAAAATCTCTGATGTTCGAGAATAGTGGCTGGGGCACGTAAAATAGGTCGTGGTTGGTCACAATGTCCTCCATGTGAAATGATATCTCAGGGTGGCAGGCCATGACTGGGATTCTTCTGCCTGGTTCCTGCTTTTAAATTATGAAAATCTAAGAATTATGAGGTTACCACTGGATGTCCGACTAACAAGATGGCATCATTTCTTCTTCTTGTAGAAGAAAAAAAAAACATTTCTTGAAAGAAACTTCAAAATGTAGTAAATCAAAATATTCCTTTGTACATCATAAACACCAACATTTATGGGGATCTGACATTGGTTTATTGTTCTAGAAATGCATTTTTTTACAAGAATATTATTAACATTTTTTTAATAATATTGGTGATGATCAGATTGTGTTAGTATTTTGCAAAGGACTTCTAGATTTGTATCTGAAATCAGCATAAAATCATATTTTTTTTTACCAAATTGATAGTTTTATTTCTGATTTAAATAAAAATAGAGTGCAAACATACTGTAGCGCAAAATGCTAACATATTCTTAAATTATTTTGAAAATATTTTTTAAAGTAACATTAAAAGAATATCTAGACCCTTAAGATTTTATATATCTGGTTATTATGTTTTAGCTTCCATGATTTGGTGAATAAAGTCAAGTCCTATTTCAGGTTACGTGATGACCGAGTGGATGTCTCAGACGGAAAAGACAGAGTCTACTACGACGTCTCGAGAGGAAAAGACAACTACGTAAATGGTGAGTGTGTCACATTTCGTGGTTCTTACTAAAATTAACCTTGATTTCATTCTTCCAAAGATAAAAGAACTTGTAATAATTTCCATAAATTTCTGTTCTATCATTTTTGAGCCAAATAATAAAGTTAAATTATTTTGCATCGCTCCATTATCCGTGAACGGATGTCTGATTTCCGTTTTAATATTGGTAAATGAAAATGCTTATGGTATATGAGGCATGAGAAAAATGTGGTCGCATTGTCCTCCAAGTGAAATGATACCTCAAGAGGTCTTTTGTTTGGTCCTGGTTTCTAAATTATGAAGACCCACCTACTTTCAAGGCTACGATAGCACATCCACTGGATGTCCTACCAGATAAGATGCGATTATTGCCGTTCCTTGTGCCAAACGGTTGGACCTAATGGCTTAATCACCATTAGGTACCACTGATCTTACTAGCCTAGGCGTTTGAAATCAGCAAATAAAAAAACTTGAACAAAGAAAGTCGAAGATCTCTTAAGATAGATCATTGGCAGATACTCTAAATCTCATTATGGGATAATGGTAAGGTTCTATCTGTTGAATATCCGGAGATGGATGTTGCGTTTCTGCCTCATGCATGCACATAAACTGAAGTAACATTAAAAGAATATCTAGTGAATATTAAAAGAACAGAAAAGAATATATAAATAAAGTAAGCGCTTGGGAGTTTTCTGGATTAAATCGCTTGTGACACATGATTACGGCGTAATCCTTATGAAAAATTCTTCCGGAAGGCAATTCACGTGGTAGTTATTAAAAATCCGTTCAACGACATGCGGCTGTTACGCTGCCCATTAGTCGGTGTCGAAGGAATTAGCAAGTAAAACCTAGTTCGTTAGTCTAACCAAAAGAAAAGCATGATGAGCCCTACAATTTTAAATAATAGTTTAAAATTTATTGATTTCCCAAGTTAGAGAAGATAAGGAGTCTCAAAATATACCATCGAAAACTATTATTAATTGAAAGCGCTTCATCCAATTGCATTTGAAATCGAAAGCTGGAAATATTTTTGCCAAAAGTTTGTCTCTCTATGTCAGAGATCTTATATTGCCTACAAGCCAGAGAGTTCTGTAAGGAAAAAAAATCGAACGAAATTACAAACAAAAAATATGTGAGCTGGAAGATGGAATTAAAATATTTTTGAAAAGTTAAATGATTCTTGATAGTATTTACCATGCAAGTAGGGCTTAGTCATATCAAAAACTATATATTATTGAAATCTTGACGAAGGATTTTGTCAAATGCTGAAAATTCTTTGGCAGTCTCTAGACCAGAATAGGAAAGGAGTTTTCACATTTATAATGTTGTGAATTCAGCTGGAGAAAATTCCAGTGAAGATAATGTTATTACATGGGTTCATTGTTTAAAGCAAACAAATAAAAACCACTGAGCTGACAGCAGTATGTTCAGCTGTCAATTGCAGTTAATTTTCCACCTTGTTAGTGGTTTTCATTGTTTTGGAATCTATTTTAAGCAAAAAGCCCAAATTGAATAAGCCATTGTGTGGAAATGAGAGAAATCAAAACTTTTTCCTTTATAAATAAGAAACAATGTGAGAGTGAATACCAGGATTGTTTTATTGCATGAGATTCTTAATTAACCGTTATGAAATGCTTTACGAAATGGTTTTCACAGCGTGTTCAGTTTACAAATCACAGGACAAGAAATATTCCATAGCCTCCCTCCAAAGCTTACTACGGCGTAGTAGAGGATTGCTTTCAATGAGCGAAAGTTTTTATGTTTAAATACAATATTTGTTGTACAATAGAAAATGGACATTACATTACCGCTATCTGCATGTTCATCTATCACAGTGAGGAATTTGACTTCGCGTAGTGGACAAACCTAACGGTCTCGAATGCCATTATAAGATATTTTAGTATCCATTACGTATATATATTTATCGGGGTATTTTTCCTGGAAAATACACCGCATTCAATAGTCGCAAGGGAGGAAACCACGAAACTCCCAAGCATCCACCCTGATACCTGTTGAAGTCAGAAGCGCAACATCCATATGCCATTATACAATAGCGGCTAGAATCGTGCCCCAGACCTTATACTCTGAAAAACGCTGTCTTGCCACTATTGTTTGATGAGCTCCAGAGTGCATATTTAAGATATTTCTAGATTACGCTTCATTGGCTACGAAAAATCATTCTTGATAATTAAAACTCAGTGAATTTACAATGACTTATTAAATTCCTTCAACAGTTAGTCTACTGGCAACGAGTTACCTATCATTTCCAGCTTGAAAAACATGGCTTAGCAAAGCATTAAGGTAATATTTTCTCCGAGTATTCAATAGTGGCAATATAATTATTTGTTTTGAAATGTGTGTAATTGAATATATAATAAATGTATATTGGAAGAATATCAACTCTCAGTATTATGTAAAATTCGATAAACTATGATCTATGATTGACTAAATAACTTGGTGAGAAACAATACCATTTTTTAATATTTATTTATGATTAAATTTTAGTCGTTTTTATTTAAAATTTCGCAAATATTTATACATTTTTAGGATTAAAGCTCATTAACTTTAATACAGGGAATATCAAGAAAGGATTCAAAAGATATAGAACTGATTAGAAATATAATTTTTAATGATAAAACAGATTTAATAAAAATTTATTCTATTACCTCAATTTTCGATGTCTAATTCATAAATTCTCTGGATATGTAGAATGTTTATAACTTATAAATGATATCGAATAACTAATAAAATAATAATAAATAATATAATCGATAGTTATACATAAGTTTTATGGCCCTTGTCAGTGTACTTATTCAGGGCACGGAAAATATGAAGACGATTGTAAATTTCATGCAAGGTACAGAAAAACATGTCAGAATACACAGAGGTAATTGCGGCTGAAATCCTGGACATTAAATTATTAACATTCGACACTGTAAACAATATTCTTTACGAATTCCGAAAGGAAAAAGACCAGTGGCCTTGGTCTCCGAGGAATATGCCTACCTTGCCCACAATTCATCTTCCTGGAAAAATATCGTTCAAAAAACTACGAACTTTCGTATCCCAATATGTTTTATCATTTCCAATTCCAGCCGATTAAAACGATTCAATTTGAGTGATTAAAACAAATGAAACGATAGTATATAGAGTCGAACGCAAAAAACAAAAGTGAACATAACATTGTATTCGATTCTTGTCCAAAAACAAAAGAGAAATTACGATTAACGTACGCAGGCGATATTTACAAACGAATCGAAAAGAGAACCTTATATAACGGGCAGACGATATTTACAAAAGAATATTAAATAAGTAAAAAAATTTCTACGTCAGCGTTTAATATAAATGAAAATCTGAGTTATTCTAAACATAAATGCTATAAGTTTTTTTAAGTCTTTATTATTTTATGAACTATTAAACATCAAAAATGTGTCCAACGTTTTGTAGACTATCTGTATATACGCTTTGTT
Source organism: Latrodectus hesperus (assembly GCA_037975125.1). Taxonomy (NCBI): domain Eukaryota; kingdom Metazoa; phylum Arthropoda; class Arachnida; order Araneae; family Theridiidae; genus Latrodectus; species Latrodectus hesperus. Next base: position 67,612,327 of record CM075858.1, read on the forward strand.
CTATTGTGGAAAAAATAAACACAATATTTATACTAATGTTTCAGATTGTTGAAAGAACAAAAATAAAATGAAATGTTAAATATTTTTTAAGTCTCTAATATTTCCATTGATGCTGCTATCAAAGCAAATTTTTTACTAAACAATGAATACAAATATTGTCATTAAATTAAAAACTCATTTTTCACGTCAAATAATTTTGTCGATAGTGAACAAATAATTATTTACAGGCACTGGCAACAGCGGTCACAGCCCTGTCCTCAACCTCTCCCAGAACAGCAGTCGAGGGGGCGGTGGAGGGGTCGGCGGTGCCCTCCACAGCGGAGAGGGCAGTGGGAGTGAGGGACCTTACAACGATGGTGCAGACGACGATTATAGTGATGATGATGACGACGACAGAGATCAAGGTCTGATTTGTGAGGAGTTTTATTAATATAGTGTCATTTTTTTGGCAGTTTAAAGTCTGCAATTACGTTAGAACTAGATGATATTTTATATTGAAGTATGAAATGTTGAATCCATATTTTAAAGTTACATATTTTATGTTAAAGTATGAAATGTTCAATCTATATTATAGCAGGATAACATTTTAAGTTAAAGTATGAATTGGTTTATAGATATTTCAAAGATAGATGATATTTTAAATTGATGTATAAAATACTCAAAATTTATACTTTAGAACTGAATGATATTTTAATGAAGTGATTTTTGAGACTGTGAAATTCTCAATATATCTCAAAATTATGCAGAATTTACTAATCATTTTAATGCTACATGATATTTTAAGCTGAAATATGGCATAAGTAATCATTATTCTAGTATTTTAATTATTTTAGAACTACTTAATGTTTTAGGTTTGTGTGTAGAATGTTTATTTGCCGTACACTTTCAAATGTTCATTATTTCATTTTTTATCAGAAAAAAAACTGGGAAATAATGTGCAGAACAGTATTTACATGACTGTAATTTAACAAGAAATTGTAAATGTGAGATGTTAACCTTAAATGCATATTAGATAATTTTTATTAAATTTTTTAAAGACTATATAAATATTTTATGTTACCAGCATACCTTGTAATTATTCTAAGTTGAAAACAAACCTTTACTTTTTTATGAATGTAATGAACCTATACATAATTTAAATTTTTTTATCTGATAATTACTTTCATACAATAATAAGCATTAAATTCGTTGCCAAGACACTGAGTATCATGCTATACATGTAATGCAAACTCTTCGATTAAAATGTGTTGTTTTTGTGGGCTGCAGACTTCAGTGACCACCCGGACGTGAGCAGCACGGCCAACGGCGAGCGATTGGCCCCTAGTCAGATGTTTCCCTTCAGTCACCTGACCGTTGACGGAGGATCCCCCACTGGACAAGTGGTCTCCTCCATCGAGACCCTGCTCAGAAATATCCAGGGCCTCCTAAAGGTGGCCGCGGACAACGCCAGGCAGCAGGAGCGACAAATTAATATCGAGAAAGGTAAGCATTACCACAAATAGCAATCATTCGTGCCTCAAATAAGTAGAAAATATTTCAGAGAGTAATTTACAGAAATCTTCGTACTTATGTATTATCCCGTCGAAAATTTTTCAAGAAAAAGATGTGTCGCCAAAAGTTGGGATATAGCGCCAAATGTTGCAGTTTAATGACCGCACTCACGTTTTATATTTTTTACTATACATCTAGGTTTACCTTTTATACTCTTTATTTTTAATGTATACGAGTTTTTAAATTTATGACTAAAAAACTGGAATATGAATAAAAATAAATTTTTTATTTTATCCATTTGCTTCAGCTTTAATGAAGATAGCATACCTATATTATTTTGTGTCTCCCCTCTTGTTATTTTTTTAAGATTATAATTTGCTGCATTTGACGACATATTTTTTTGGCAAAAATGGTCGATGAGATAACACATAAATATCGAAAGTTCCATTCTTTCTTAAATGTGTGGGTGGCATCATAATACGAAGATTTCTTCGTTTATTGAAAAGGGTAGGACCAAAAGCTAAATGCTTATAGATTGTTTTACATAATAGGTTATGTATTTTAGACAATTATCATTGCTTTATTTTGAAACGATTGTGTTAAGATATATTTAATTACGTGTAATTAATTATTATTTGTAAATTTTATTAATATAAAATTGAATCCTAATTAATGCAATAGAATAGAGAAATACGATTAAATGATTATCATTTCTCACAAAAAGCATTCGATTGAAACGAGTTTCATATTTGCAGGACAACCAGCATTTCCGATTAAAATTAAATTTAAAAAAATACATAATGGTTATGAACATGAAAAAATTGGAAAAATTGTCGCGATAAACAAAAAAATGTTTTACTTTTTTATCACTCCGACCAACTGGTTGCGGAACGACTTGTTTTTTTGGACTATAGTTCAACAGTGTATAAGTTAATAACTAACTTAGGAGTGTATGTGTAGAATAATTTGCAAAACTTTTAGAGTTAAATTATTTGTCGAATGTCTGCAAAAAAGTGACCATAATGTGACAATCAGACTAAGTCTTTTAAATTTTATTTTTTAATTAATTTTATTAATTAAAAGTGAAAAATTTTTAAATTTTAGATACTTCATGGAAATTTTGATGCGATAAACGATTTGCCAGCAATAAAATTTTGAAAAAGGATAATTATTTAAATTTTTAAGCAAAAATATATCATTACTAATTATAAAACAATTTTGTTTCAAAAGGAAATAACTTTCTTTAATTATATTTTACATGAAGGTTTACGTTTTTACATTGATATGATGCTTATAAATTGTGAAATCAAAACTACGTACTTATACCTGGATATATCAAAGGCGATTACTTTTGCAAGCAAACTACGAAAATTTTTTTTCATTTGAATTATTTTCTGTGAATTATTAAATATTTAACTTTTTGTAACCTAAATAAAAAAAAATTACGTATTCTGGATACCTTAATAAAAACTTTAAAAAAATAGTCTCCCCTCACAAACAATTAATAAACAAATGAATATGATACTGAAAAACGAAAGTATGAATAATTTGTGCATTGATCACTGATTTCTATTCTGAAATTCTTACTTGCAATCTTCAAAATTTATTTGCATAAAATTATAATTACATATATATATATATATATATATATATATATATATATATATATATATATATATATATATATATATATATACATACATACACACACACACACACACACACACACACACACACACACACACACACACACACACACACACACATATATATATATATATATATATATTACATTAGGATTGTAATTAATATCTTTATTATAGAAAAAATTAAAAGTTACAGTAGTAGTTTAGATTCTTGGAAATGTATGGTTGATTATAATTAATTACTATTCCTCAACATTTATTCATATTTATTGGAATGAAATGCATATATATTAAACATTCCAGAAGTATTCATATCGTGTTGTTTAATATGTTTAATTTATATTTCAATCTAAAGAATTATTTCGAACAATTGTTACTTTAACAGTAACCTCTTGCAGTACGAGTCCTTTAGTCACTGCTATTTATTTGCATTATATGCGGCAACAAATTGATTTAAATCTCAGATTGAACTTAACAATTCAAACGTTATTAATAATGATAATAACCCTGCTACAGAAGATTATTTCTTTTCATAAAAATTAATGGTTAGCTTATTTGTCTGAATTGATGAACTCAATAATTTTATGAAAATGCCAGGCAATCTTAAAAATTACTCGAATGCTAATTTTTTTAAAATAAAGTTCAGATTTGTGTATATGTGCTATTAAAGTTGTTTCTTTTACTGAGTGAGAATTATATAATTACTTTAAAAAAACGTAGTTCATCTACAAATTGCATATTTTTATCACTGAATTTTAAGTACAAAAGGTAAATAAAATTCAAATTAAATCTCAGGTTAACAACTAAACGAAACCAAACGCTCCGTTAAGAAAACTTCATATGTCAGAAGCATTTTATGACTCTTCAGTTTGTGATGATGAAAAAAAAATGTTGATTTATTTTACGACTTTAAAAACTTGGATTATTCATACTTTCTCCCTCCACTTGACTAAAAAAGAAGGGAAAGGATGATGGGCGAGTAAGAAAAAAAATCAAAACGACTGCGCACCCAAATTGACAAGAGAACCCAAATAACTAGTTCACTCGAAATTTCAAAACAAATTTCCCATGGTCTATAAGAAAGAGAAACAAGAAGTATTCTTTCATTTTCAACTTTGGGTTTCGCTATTCACACTCATTCTCAAATCCAGCTCAAATTGAAGCCAAGATTTGATCTTTCCGGGGCTAATCTGGATGAATGCCCTCCCCCCAAAAAGCAGGGGCTTCCTGGAGAAGAAGCAGATAACAAGGGGCTGCGGGGCCTCATTAAAAGGAAAGTACACAAAATGAAAACTCGTGTGAAAAGCTCTTCATCAGGCTTGGCATGAGATCGCTGCCATCAACCGCCTCGTAAACTCCTTCACGACCGCCTTTTACGACCCATCGTAAAAGACGCGCCCTTTCTATCGCCTCCCCTTATATAAAAAGCCACCTCCACATTTGGCGATACAGCCACCGCAACTTGACACCAAGAATTCCGAAACTTCGCGCGAAATTAAATTACGAGCAACAACATTCACTTTGCGCTGCCTTTCTAACTTGCTTCATACAGAGGTCTGTCTGGTTGGATTGGCTTACATTGAAAACAAACAGCAGCATTTATTTTAATAACATTGGGAAATTTTCTCCAAGTGAAATTTGTTGATAAAATTTTTGTGAATGCAGTTCTGATCTTTTTGGAATATATTATTCATTCATATCAAGGAAATTCGTAAAATTCCAACTGTAAAAATAAGAGTAAAGAAAATCATTTGAATATATAGAATTCTCATCGTTGAGCGCATATCATAGCAACTGTCAAGGTGGGCCTTAAAAAATTTCTAAAAAAGCCCTAAAGAAATGAAAAGAATTATTTATTTCAAAAGTGTACCTTTATTTAGGGTTTTCTATGATCTAAAGATAGGATTTCGCTTTTTGAATTTCAAAAGGTTTTATGTTCTATTCTAGTCACTAGGATCAACAATGGTTTTTTGGGTTTTATGGCGCAAAGTCCAAGAATGGATATGCCATGCCAGGATCAACACCTCAAAATGGATGTTGCATAATTGCTTTCTGCTCTGAGATAGAAGTTTCCCTGGTTTTCTCCTTTGTAACTCCTGAATCTGACCTACTTGTAATAAAACATTCTCTCGAATGTTTAAATGACTTGTAATATCTGTACATTGTTGTGCAATATCATTTACTATGGAAGTATCATGTATGCATTAAAAGTCATTCCTAGTAAGTTTAAATGATTATAAATTAGACAATACAAATTTGCGTGTGTTTGTGTGCTGTATTTTTATTATCCGTGAGAGTTATTTGCTGCATTTTCATACCTGGAACATGTATAGTAGGAAATTCAATCTTATATATACTATGTATATATATTTTAAATTATTCTGGTATCTTTTACACAAAGTTATTCTCCAAATATCTCACTTATATTCGAATTAATTTTTGATAGATTATGATTGTTTTAAAACTTAAAAGATTAAAGTTTCAAAAAAGTTATCTAGTAGATCTCATTCTTAAGCTATTCGTTTTATTTATTTTGATTATTTTGTATTTCATACCAGTAATTTAATAAATACTGTCAGGTGTGTTTGTCAATTTATACTACTTGAGAAATTTAAATTATATTTAATTTTTCATCTATACCGAATTATTATGTATGCATTTAACTTAAATTTAGATATCATTTTAATGTATTAATAAAACTTAAATCATCGATGAAGGTTTCATACGCAACACTATCCAATATCAATTTGTTTTGCATTTACCAAAATTTCAAGTTATAAAACGTGCAGGGTATTTTGCTTTCTTAAATTGTTTTAAATGAAACTAATTTGCTTTTTCTTCTAAAAGAGCAATAAATACTATCATAATTTTCTTTATTGATGTTTATAATTAATTTAATGCAAGTAACTGTGAAACCAAAGTGAGTTTTTTTTGTATTGTTTCAATTTGCATTTATAACTTAAATTGCGTAATTTACTTAAAATTTGTGAAATAATTATTTATTTTATAACGTCCATATATATTTATTGAATATCACCGGTAGTAAAAAAATATTTTTTAAAGATGCACAGCCAAAAAAGTGACAAGTCGTCTTTGGCGACAGCATGCAAAATGGTGATGGACAAAAAGAGCAACCCTTGAGTAGCAGTGAGGAAATGTACCTTATTAAAATATTTCCTCTCTTTTCTCATTTTCCGTTTCTTCTTCTTCCGAAAGCAACTAAATAGTATCTATTTACTCCCACCATCCCACTCCCGGATCTCCGGAAATTTCCGGATACCAGAGCATCCAAAGAGCAAAGATCTCGAAATTATGCTAATGAGCACCTTTCGCACTTCGTTGGCGATCGGCCTTATGAAAAGGAAAGAGGTGTTGCAGCAAATCGGGTAGCAAACACGTCGCGCAATGCGAAAGAAGTCGGGAAATTAATCTTTTTTTTTTCTGTCACCAGTTTCTATTTCCTGTCATTATATTTTTTTCCTAAAATATAAATAAAAAATGAAATATTTAATATATAAATGTATTCTATGTGTGTTTCATTCTATTTACCACTATAATTTTCCCATGAACAAAAATGTTCATTATGTTTCTTAACGAAAATGTCTTTTGTTTTTAGATTTATTTTGCACAAAATATAAATAATGATTAATAGATCTGTATAAGTTGACGCATGTTTATAATGTTATAGCTACCAATTCATTTAAGGGAATAATAATTATAATATATATATATATATATATATATATATATATATATATATCAATTCATAATTATAATTTACTGATTTATAAATAATTTAATGGAAATAAATTTAAATTTACTTATAATATAAAAATGGGGTTGTTTTTCTCTATATTTTGCATTTGTACAATGATTATATATATTCTGAATAGACTTCAACAGGAATTTGGTTATTTCAAATTTATACATATATATAAATTGAATTTTAAAAGAAAAACAAAGCTTATTTGAGCTATTTCAGCTTGATTGTTATTTAAATTATTCTGAAAACAGTTTTTATCAAAAGTGATTAATCCTTTAGACGATGTTTAACAACCTTAGAGGTCAGCTCAATAATCATTGAATTTTGAAAGATATTTTAACTGTAGCAGCACACACTTCTCCATGGACTATATTGAAATATAGCAAAATATGAAGCTCATAATTTAGAAAATTCCCAAACAGCCACTCTGAATGCAGATGGCAACTTTCATCTCCCATTCTTCAACCATGTCTGAAATCGAACTTGTGACCACATACACTCTGATAAACACTGTTCTATCATTAGAGGTGCAATGTGGAATCTATCATTGTGATAAAGTTAGCTACATTTCTTCTTCGTATTCACTTCAATTTAATTACTGATATTAATATAAGTTCAACTAGCTTTCATTCAGCAAAAGTTAAAAACTGAAATATTTTAAAACATCGACTGAGATAAACGGATCACTGAAGTCTTATAAATTTCAATTACAACATTTTTGAGTGATGAAGGAAGAAATTATCTCTACAACTGTATACCCGAAAATTGATGCATAATAGATTAAATTTGATGTGATCTGTACAATTTGCTCCTTTGTTATTAGTGTGGAAGTTGTAAAACATTGATTAAATTCGATATATGTTTAGGATTAGAATCAAGTGATTAAATGTGATTGAAAGTTAACTAAATACCTATAAACTGCAATTATTTATCAAAATAATAGATTCTAACACGCGTGAATTAGATCATTTGCACCATTTAATACTGAAATTAACTTTAAGAGCCTCATCATTTGCTGATATTGAAAATCATCTGAGAAAAAATTCAATATATTCGGAATATTCAAGTATAGAATTATTTTCATTTGGATAAGTTTTTTCTTTCTTTCACATATTTTTGGGCCCACTATAAATTCCTGTTTCTTTTTTGCATTTGCTTCGTTTTTTTCTTTCTTTCTTTTTTTGATATTTTATTTCTAAGAATCAAAACTGCCAACACAGAAAATAAAATGGATGCAATTTAGATACTATTCTCTCTCTTTCTTTCACACACACGTAAAAATTTTATTCATTTGACTTCTTAATTCTAGCAGTTTCTGTTTGGGTCATCAAGTATTTAAAAATCCCTTAACATATTTTTAAAAGAAATTCTTCTTATTAACATTTCAATAAAATTAAATAAAAAAATTATAACACAATTTCACAATGTGTTAATTTTTTTTCTGGTGAAATATCATATGTTGCGAAAAAAAAGTAAGTCACCGTAATTTACAGTTCACTTCACATCATCCAGCACCGAAATCCTCATTTCCTCCCCCCCCCCTACTTTCGTGTTTTCCCTCAACAATTCCCTATCCTTCCATTCCAGCGAATGGTAGGTAGGGGATCTCGAAAACTCACTTTTAAATGTATCTAATCGCTATCTTTTACAACCTCTCTTAAAACTTGGGGAATAGGAACGAGGGGTGGGTCGTGGGGGAGGAGAAAAAAAAGGGGGCGAAAGAGTTAGTAATTTAATCATGTTCCACAAGCGAACAACTTCTCTCTCCCCGAGCTTTCTTAATTAAGCACCGAGAAAAACCATTGTTGGAAGAAGATGTTTTATCTGCCCGTATCCAAGCAAGTGTGCGTGAGGCTGCACCACTGTGCACAACAATGCGCATTTGCAACCACCCCTCAATAACAGAGGTGAGGTTGTCGGAATTAGGGAATCCTTTTATATTGGATTAGCAACCGCATTTCCATCCTTTTACCTTTTGATCCAGTTTCTTTAAGTGTAAGTAAGAAAATGGTCCAGACTATCTTTTTTTTTTTTTTTTTACCTTGCTGTACGGGAAATGGTACAGTGTTAATAATTTCATTTTCTTCGATGTTATTTTATATTTTATTTTCCTGAGACTTTTACGGCTGCGTGGCGTGAAGGTTGAATGGCTTTGTCAGTTTCAGTAATTCCATTACAGCTTCTGCGGTGGCGAGGGAAATCGCTTTCTATCTGTAAAAATGCAAGCAGTTGAAAACTGATAACCCGATTTAGTTTTCATTCGATTTCGAAGTCTTCATATTGCTTCTCTGATTGATTCGGAATCAGCATTTCATTTTTTTTTATTAAGGAATTTGCTTTTTTTTTATCCTTGCTATTTCCCCCCAACGTAGTTATTTCATTAATTAATCTTTCAATTTACAGGGTGCTTGGAATATTATTTCTTATTATTTCTGATTTTATTGAAAATGATAATTCAATTTACTTTTCATTCAGATCATTCAATTTCGAAGTCTTCATTTTGCCTTTAGAATGACATAAAATCATTATTTCGCTCTTTTTTTTTTTTTTCCTTCTTAAATCTTTGTTTCATACTAACGTAACTTTTTGCATTAATTAATCATTTAATTTACTCACATGCTATGCTTATTATTCATGGTTATTGCTGATTTCATTGAAACTGGTAAGTAGATTAATTTATTCAGTTTTCATCTCGTATTGTTTATTCGGATGATTTGGAATTAGCATTTGATCTTACGTTTCTCTTTTGAAACTCACTCTGTATTTCTATCCTCACTCTTTTTCTCAAAATAATGACTTCATTAATTAATCTTTCAATTTACACTTTGCTAGACATAACATTGCTAATTAATGATTTGATTAAAACGGTTATTCAGGCTTACGTTTTATTTCATTTTTGATTCTTAATGCTTAATCCAAAGATTTGGAATCAGCCTTTCTCTCTTATGCTTTTGTTTTGAAACTCAATGTTTCTATCCTCACTTTTTTCTCAACGTTGTGACTTCATTAATTAATAATCTTTCAATTTACGCTTTGCTGGACATAACATTGCTAGTTATTACTAATATTATTGAAGTAGTTATTCAGGCTTAGGTTTCATTCAATTTTCGAGTCTTAATTCTTAATTAAAGCTTTTAGGATATACATTTCACTCTTGCATTTCTGTTTTGAAACTCATTCTCTATTTCTATCCTCACTTTTTGAATCGTGTTAATTCATTAATTAACCTTTCCATTTACACTCTGCTATCATTTCTAGTTAATTTTGATTTTATTGAAAAAACTTACCTTTCATTCGATTTTCGACTATTAATGATTAATCCAAAGATTTGGAATCAGCATTTCACTCTTGCGTTTCTGTTTTGAAATTCACTCTTTATTTCTATCGTCACATTTTTTTTCCTCAACGCAGTGACTTCATTAATTAATCTTACAATTTATACTTCGCTAGACATAACATTGCTAATTACTGATTTCATTAAAATAGTAATTCAGGCTTATGTTTCATTCAATTTTCGAATGTTAATATTTAATTGAATAGTTTGGATCAGCTTTTCGGTCTTGTGTTTCTCTTTTAGGGACTCACTTTTTTATACTTATTTTTTCTTAACGTAGTTTTAACTAATCTTTAAATTGATGTTTTGTTACGCATATACTTTTCTTTATAACTGATTTTATTGAAACAGTTATTCATACTTTACTGTATAAATTTTTATATTCATTTTTATATTCAAGTATAAATGCTGCTTTCGTAATTCAAATCAGTATTTTCTTTATTTCAGTCACCAAATTTATGTAATTAGTTCGTCATTGTTACTTTCTAAACTAGTTTAATTAAATCCAAATAATTAACTCTAAATAAGAAAAATATATTGAATAATTATTACAAGAATTATAATAAAAATGAATATTTAAAACATTGTGTTCTGAACTGCATCACGCTGATGTATGAATTAGGTTTGCCGAAATAGAATGTTATTAAATACCTTTAGCGTTCTCTCTACCTTTCTGTTGCAATAAGAAATCCAGGTAATCCAAAACATAATAAAATCAGCCAAAAAGCTCACCAAATTGAAAATATAATAAAAAATTATGCACCATTTGTGCTTTGATTTTTATAAAGCAGTTGTTTAAACATAATAAGTTCTTTAAACTTCGAATGATTTGGAATTTTTACATCCTTTTTGCGTTATTTTTAGAAATCCATCTTTTCCAAAATGTTAATTCAGTACATATCTTTCCAATTTCCTTATGTAATGCTCATTATTCATTCATTTAGAATTACTCATTTCACTGAAACTAGTTGCTGTATGAAGAGAATATATCTGACATAGATAATATAAAATATTTGGGCGAACATAAAAATTTATCACTCTTGGAAAATAATATGACTAATCTTTTCATTAGATATTAGAGTTATCGTTATAGATTTTGTTAAAAGCTAAAAACTTTTTATTATTATATATTAGATTGCTATATTGTAAAAACATGCAAAGTTTATCTTTTCCTTAGAATACAAAATGAAATTGAATTTTATCAATTATTCTTTTGGTGTAACAAATACTGAATTTCAATCTTATTAGAATACAATAAGAAACCCTTTTTGTCAGATTGTACTTAATAATCACTTATAATGCATAAAATTCCCTTCGACTTCTGATATATAAAGAAACATTTTATTTTTGAATGTATTAATCAATTTCTTTATATATAAAAGAATATTTCATTCAGAAAATAAGAGGTTCTTATTTTGTTCGAATGTGTCTGATTCGAATTTATTAGAATATAGGTATTTTGCTTAATAAAGGCATGTTATCTCTGTAAATGAATATTTTACTCTTCTATTTTCCTGCACATAAAATATATATCAAATAACATAGGCTCTGAATTAAGTACTTAATTTTTTATATATAGTGAATATTATACATTATTGCTCATGTATAGCAATATTGTAATCATCGTAAATGTAATTAAATTTTCTTTGGTGAAAGTTTTTAAATAATATTATAAATATAAGCAATTTTAATCAACTTTAATTGAAGAATTACGTTATTATTTATTTAAACTGAAATAATGTAATTCATTAAAATTTATTATAAACATTACAACAATAAAATTATAAAACTAATAAAATACATATTTCAGCAGTTTTATATTATGTCTACAAAAATATATTATATATATATATATATATATATATATATATATATATATATATATATATATATATATATATATATATATATATATATATATATATATATATATATATATATATATATATATATATATATATATATATATATATATATATATACATATTTATTTATTTACTAAATATATATTTTATAATACATTAAACTTTACATAAGAACAAAGTTTAACCTTGAATAATATAATGAAGACAGGTTTGCATATATGACGCAAATAAATATTTAAAAAAATCCCTATATGTACTTAAAATTGTATTTGTTATAGATTAATGTTTTTCGTTTTTTGTATATAGTCGTCAGAATGCTTTTGATTCATTATGTCTTACATTAATTATTTATATTCAGATAAATTGAAGTAATCATAAAAATATAAGAAATCAATTTTTTAATTTAGTGTAGTCATTTCAAATGCATGAAAACCTAAAATATTATATATGAAAAAAATCATTGATACTTGTTAACTGAAGATTATAACGTGATTACAGAAATATTTAGTTCCGTAAGAGCTTTATATATAATGGTAACATATATATATGTTTGAATTATTCTTTAAAGTGAGATAATAATATGTTCACTATATTTTGCAGGAAGTATTTGATTTATTATTGATTTATTAACAATATTAATACATCCTTACCAAATGAACAAACATTTTTCAATTCAATCCCGGTAAAACAATCTTTGTTTTTAAGATATGACTTAATATCCACTTGTTTGTATTTGTCTATTATAGCAATAACATGTTAATAAAACGAAGCAAAAGGTATATTGTCGCTTTTTTCCCTTCAATTCTGACATTTTTTCCCCCTTCACTATACATACAGATATCAAGCGGTCATCACAACAAGACAGTCTGATTTTTCTTCCCCGAAACACACACATCAAGGTCTTAGCACTCACACCTACACGCGTTTTCCTGTAACGAATCTCCTTCGGTATTTTTACGCCAAAAATTACCCCCGTTTGAGTTTACTGTTCCTTATCTTGAGCTCTGGAGCATCCTTCCCCTGCAGAAGAAGCGCAAGAGCGCGTAAATGATCTTAGGACGCAGACAAAAGAGAGCCGGAGGCTCTTCCAGTCTTCTTTTGTAAATCATTAACAAGCGGTTCTGTACTGGGTAGATAACGGCAGCGAATAATCGCGCCTGCTTCCCTTATATTGGTAATCAAGGCACCCCTTTACCGCCCCCGCATCCCTCGTGTTTATGGGGTTTTGCAACCGACGTTTTCAAGTGAAGGGGGGATCATAAAACAGAGTTGCCTTTTCGTCTTTACTCAGGTGTGCTGTTGTTCCAGATCGGGTGTTTTTGACGCGCAAGAGAATTCCTTGGGGAGGGGGATTTTCTCGGTATTATTGCGCAGTGCTTAAGAAACAACATTTATTGCGAAAAGTTGATAACTGATATCTGCATAGTATTTTATGATCATTAACATTATGCGGCATTTTATGTTGTTTGTTAAGCGGATTTCTGAATAAAATATATGGGATCAGACAGCATGGCGAGAAGATACTCATCATGATTAACTTTATGCGCTTAGTCATTTTTTAACACAAATACAAAATTAACTGTTTGTAAAAAAAACTCTTTTTTACAATTTTTCATAAATTATAACAAAGAGGTGGACACTAAGGGGACAGTGATCAACCGGTGGACAATCGACACATTTTAGAGTAATCACAGATCCTAATTTTTATAATATGCATACCTAAAAACACACGTTTTACTCCTGATCGTCATTGAAGGTGATCGTGAAACAAATAAATAAATGAAACTAGCTTGTGTCCCAGGAAAAACTATCAATCACTGCTTTAAAGATAAAGTTGATCAATGGAGATCATATTCTAACAACTGCGTCTCCAATAGCCTTGGGGATGTGGACCAATACATCTTCGACTGCACATTAACTTCAAAATGGCATGTCAGGAAACCAGAATCAATGATCAACACTGTCCCACTCCATCGCCATATCATCAGCTCACCACACTTAATGCACACAATCATTTGCATTATAAGCTTCCTCATTCGTAATGGCCTGGATCTGTGCAAAGCATCACCTCCGGTACAATAACATCCAACTTTCTGAGGATATTCCTTACCTCGCACCTCTCAGAACTGGAAGCTGTTCTTTTCCTGCTTCGTCTCCAACTCTGAAACTCTTGCTCTGTGCTGCTGTGAACGAGCAACACTCGGAGACCTTATAAGTGGCTGTCTTGACTTTGCTGGACTTATACGAAGGAAGGCGATACCTGTTAAACTGCGTACTGATCAGGTGCCTTCCTTAGTGTCTCCTTGTCCTTGTTTTTGTAAAATATGAAGGTCGTTCAGAAATAAGGTATATTTTGCTGTTAAATATTAAAAATGCTTACTAGATAAACATAAACCTATTGGAATTTTCTCTAACTTCTCTTTTTAATCATGCTTTACAGTTAAATGTCCGATGCATTTAGTCAGAATTCTCTTGCTAATTCCTTATGCCAAGTCATGGTACAAGTGATCCCTTAATTCACAACTTTTCATCATTTTTCAAAACTTTGACCCCCAAAACTCTTTTTTATTAGATAAAAAAATGGGAATTAAAATATCAGAACAGTTAAAAGTTCAAATTACAAGAAAATCCTCTTCTAATTGATCCAGCAATTTTTGAAATACAACAACAAAGAGAGGATATCAGAAGTTGTGAGAAGTATAGATCCACCAAAGGCATTTTTCACCTTTGGTTTTGAATAGATCGCTGTGATTAAGAGTCTCATAAAAGTTTCCGTTTTCGAGACACTTTGAAGATCTGCCCACCTAATGCCTTTTAATAAAAAATACATTGGATATCTGGCTTATAAACTGACAGTTGAAGAGTTTAAAATGTTTGAATTTTAATTTACATTATCAGCTATTACGAATAATTAATAAATGTTGGAAATGTTTATATGGAGAAAAATAAAGTATACTTCAAATATCCAACAAAATTATATTTTTTTAATAAATATTGCGTTGTTAATTTTTTTTTTTTACTTTCACTTTCACCCTCGTATCTTTAAACATCATGATTAACTTTAAGCGTTTAAAAACTTTAATTGTTTCCGTCTATAAAAATTAAATTATTATATTTGAATCATAAATATAAATAGAGTAACGAAGTACATAACTCTTTCACAGATAATATTTTGCAATAAAAGGAAAACTATCAAATTTTGAAAGAAATATTTTGTTATAAATTGTTTTAACTATATTAATAAGTTGACCAAAACAAAAATAGAATTAATTAAAAACAAAAATTGTTTCAACAGTTAAAAAAGAAATTGCTTATAATCATTAATTCACTTTTCATTTTTGAGACATAATTTATTGCAATGGTAACATTTATGTATGCGAAGAATATAAAATAATTTATTTCGAACCATGGAGACTGTGATACCATTTCCCTGATCAAAAATTACATGGATTATAGTTATGTTATTACAGAAGTTTATTCTAAAAAATTGATATTTTAATCTAAAACATCTCCAAAAATTTCTTAATCTTCCTTCTTTTTTTTTAACCATGAATTTATACAAAGCTGTAAAAAAAATATTCGAAATGTTTCTAATGATCTTATAACAAAAAAACCCATGAAATAAAAACAATTTATATGAAAAAGCTTTCGGAAACTTTCAGCGACTGTAAGTGTATTAAATTATCATCACATTTCTCAAGAAAAAAGCTCCAGTTTCTGCATTTCTGTTTCGGATGGGGATAAAATTCATCCAAATAAGAAATTAAGACACCTTAAATTAACAAAGGCGTCCGAGTCTTATGATAGCAAAAGAAGAGGCGCACCGTGAATTAGGCCGACTATGAGCATTAACGGAATGCAAGTGTAAAAATTCATGAGCCTAACAGACGGATTCTTATGGGCATCTGGGGACAGGGGCACAAAATAAACATGGAAAGGCTTTTACTTTACCGAAAAGGGAGCGCGAGAATAGATACGTAATCAAATAAAAATACAAGAAGTCATGTTTTGCTCTGTTTTATAATTCTTCCGCACCTAAAAGAACTCACTGGGTAATAAGGCTAAGTACCACTGTCTTACGAACCTCTTTAAAAGCGGACCGAGTAAAATGAGTAAAAGGAAATATGCTAATGAATGCATCTTCGTTTTACATTTTTCTTTGCTTAATTACATTTGATACTTGTCACTTCGAATTTGAATTCGCTTCTGAAAATTGCACTAACATATTTCTTAAATATTTACAAATAATTTTTAAAAAATTAAACAGTTTACAAAATTATCTAACAGTGTTTTATGCGGTTGGGGTTTTTAAACCTTATTAACACAACTATTTTATCAGATTTCTTGTGGCAACAAGAATTTAGTTGTCATTGAGTGGCAACGTAAGAGAAAAATTAAGAGTCAAACTCCAATCGAAGTAAAGAAATGTTGTTTCGCAATTTTATGTTTTATCGTTTGGCAAAATGTTTTATCTGCTTTTATTATTCAGGATATTTTCATAAATAATATCCATAACTTTTTATTTCAAGAATAACTATACTCCTTATATTGCTGTCAAGGAGAATATAAATTGGTATTTTTTGTGAAATAAATATGCGAAATATTTTTTTAATTAATCACAAGTTCAAAAAATGTATGAATTTTTTTGTAATTATCTTTATTAGTTGATATAAAGTTTTAGAAACCGTTATAATTAATATGATTAAAGAAAAATTTATCATAACTTTTATATTTGTCAATAGAATTTGGTTGCAATGATTGCCAACCGCTACAAATATTTCTTCTTCTTAGAGTTGGGTTTGTATGTCATTGGGCACCTCTGCTTTTATCAGCATTTTGTACCATTAACTCCAAACCCAATGTTTCCAAGTTCCAGTTGCTCGGGTCACCCACTTTACTAATAAAGTCCGATAACCCTTTAATGGAGTCTAGATGTAACTCTCTAGTATGGATGATGCCTAAAGAAGTTAATCTAGGGAGGGCAAGAGCCTCGCATTCGTAAATGATATGCTCTGCCGTTTCCTCTTGCGTATGACATTTCCAGCACATAGGGTCTTGCTGAAACAGTCCCATCTGGTCAAAAAGTCAGTCATGCTAGGGATAGCTTCCTGACTTTCACCAGAAGAAGATGGTTTGGAGGTCATTTCTACCTCCTGTGAAGGATTCATTGCTGCCCCTTTACTAGATTGCCTCTGAGTTCCCTTGTCTTTTTCAGCAAGGTCTACTTCAGAGGCTTCACCTGCAAATGCAGAAAGGTTTGTTATTTCTTGTGTCTTTTCAGCCCCAAGATAACAATTAATATGCTTAGATAATATAAGTCCACCCAGCATTGCCTGAGTTACTGGGCAAGGCAAATTACTCTAGAAGTTCGCCAGGCAACTAGAGGCTCCGTTAAGACACCATTACCGCTGTGCCAAATAATCCTAGACACAGGTCGCATAATACCAGGGTTTACGGGAGCTAGTTCACGGCCTCTGATTCTATATTCAAGGCTATCCTGTCATTCCTACAGGACATTCGGCTATCCACCACCTGCCGACGTGCCTGGTGGCTGCTCAAGATCCAGGAAGGTACGCGTACCCCCTGGTTCCAGGGCTACAAATATTTAGTTTGATTGGCAACCATTTTGCAATCAAATCACAATTTTATAATAAAGGCGAAAGACAAAAAAATTTTTTATTTGCACTCCTTTCATTGTATTTTTGAGCCTTAAATTTTAGAATCTTAATGTTTCTAAAATTATAAATGTTATTATTATTATTATTAATATATATTTAGATAATATAGATAAAACAGGAGCTATGGTTTAAGGTTTCTATCTAGTACCTTTTATTTAGGCTTTCTTTTGTCTGTAACTTTAACAAGATTACATTTATAATTTTTAGAATATTATTGTTACATCTTAAAAAATATTTACATAAGATATCAAATAATGGACAATTTATTGAACAATTTATGTAAAAGTTTGATACTATACATTTAAAAATTACTAAAAAATTAAATAAATTGTGACAGAAATATTCTGCAATTTCACCGAAAATATTTTGCAAAGACTTCTTCAATTTTCTTGAAGATGCCGAATTTCACTTCAAATTATTCTTTATTTAGTGCAACTTATAGTAAAATTTAACAGTTCTTTAACTGTATTTTATACTAAATTGAATGTAAGTTTTGAATAAATTTACTGTTTTATCTAATTTAGAAAAAGACTAAATTTTTTTATAAAATTCATATCAACCATTTTTATTTCAGGAAATTTTTTCCAATACATTTTAATAATGAGTGAAATAAACTCCATAAAATAACTTAATTTTCCAAGAATTACTTTTGATATCATATGTAAATATTTTTTATGTGTATTTTCATATCTAAAGAAAAATAAATATACAGTTATGTAAATATATTTAGTGATACAATTTTCTTTTCTTTATATGTCTTCGTCGTTATAAAGAAAATCTGAAAATTAATTGTAATGAAATATCTTAAATTGTATAGTATAATGAAAATTAATTGAAGACTTTTTTTAAAATAAATAAATAAATTTATTTTATTCGGCATTGATGAAAGAAACAGCATTTATTAAGTACTTAAATCACTTAAAAGGTATTAAATTGTCCTTTTATCTACAATATTTTTCTTTAAATTCTATCATTAAAAATAAAGGACAAAATATTTTAATTTCAAAATAAATCGAGTCGAATAAATTATATTTGTGAAAGGGATAAATCAATTCCCTTTTCGTCTTCAAAAATATCTTTAGATATTTATGCCACTTAACAAGCATAAAATAAAAATGCGAGAATTTTAAAAGTATGCGGAAGCGAAAAACTAAAAATAAACTGGGATGCGGGGGGAATGAAAAAAAGAAAAGAAAACTATTTCAAAAGATAAAACGGTTGCGGCAATTGAAATCAGAATAGAAAGGGACAGAAAAAAGAACAAATAGAAAATAAAGCAATAAGAGAAATGAAATGACATTCCACTTGTTGCCACTCGGGGCGAATAAAGAGATGGCTTTCGTTCTGTGTAAACATTCATCTCTTTCGTTCTCTCTTCAGCCAAGCCGCGGGAAGAAGAGGAAACGAAAACCGATTGACTGGCAAATCAGGAGTTGTGCTCAGCGCTACGTCATTAATCACGTGCCCGTTCTGGGGGGAATAGAAATGGGGGAAACGCTGAGAGAACGAATAGGAAAAGAATACGGAGTGGAAATAGAAAGGTAGAAACAGAAATCAAATTGAGAGTGTCGCTTTGTGGTTTGTTCTGTTTGAGCGAGAGCACTTTTCAAATCATTTAAAGTGACGGTTGAGAAGCTATTTACGTGAAATGGGATACTAATCGCTTTAGTGCGGTTTGCGCTCTTTAAGCTCTAACAGGTGGGTTGATGTTTTCTTTATTTCCATTTCGAATAAAATGTTTCAATTTCTTTAGTAACAAATAAAGGCTTATTTTTATGTTTTTCTGAGATGTAATCTTTTCGTTTCAACTTTTTTTCTTCCCAATATTTAATTTTTTTTATATTTTTCTTTTTAAAAATAACACAAGACAAAGAGTAACTAACTATACAAAGAGAAAAGACATACTATTCACACACACACGCAGCTCATTCTATATATTGTTTTTTTAATTACTTAAACTTCATTAAAATGTATGTTTTTAATAGGTTTAAGGTATTATTTTCTTTGTTTCACTTATTTATGACTTATTAAAAATCACTTCTATTAAAACAAAAATAGATTTTTTTCAAAAATTTTTCATTCATATTATTATTTATTATATTGCATTAGTTCAACTCAATAACTGCAAATATATAGCTTTTTATAATTTCTTTCTTTAATATTCTATTTCTTATATTTTTAGAAATAGAAAATAATAATCAATACTAAATGATTTTGTTTGATATAATACAATAAAATGTTTTATCCTCTTATCATAATGCCAAAATATATATTTTATAATGTCCATAATAATATATTTTATAATTGTAATAATCGATGTTCTATTGTACAGTAGTTGAATTAACCGAACATCCGTCTTGTCACTAATGGCAGTGCGGACGCGTAAAATATGTCGTGGTCGCAATGTTCTCCATGTGAAATGATATTTTGGCGGTAGCAGGCTAAATGTGGGAGAGGGTTTATGATTGCTCCCTGCTATAAAAGTGGGCAAAGACCCGCCCACTTTTAGGATCATGATGTGCTTCATAATATAAGGGTACCATCACTTCCGCTCTTTTATTGGCTGGAAGGTTAAGAAATTAGCAGTTGCCATTGGGAAAAAAATATTTGTAGTAAAATGCTTGATCCAATCCATTTAAAATTGAACTGTAACGAAACGATATCATATAATCTTAAAAATTAAAAATTTGTAAAAGAAATAATGTAAGTAAGATTTAATATTTAGATATTTATTTGATATAAGAAAATTATGATAAATTCCAATATGAAATTAAGTTTTAAAAGTCGAATATTTCATTTATTAAAATATGGTTTTAATTCAATCCAACATTCTCTGAGCTTACAGCTGAATGGGCTTGCTACTGGTCTTCTCTTCAATATTTTGTGGGCTCAATTCCACCTCATTCTTTGGTGTTTCAAACTATAAAATCCCAGTCGAATTACAACCCTCTAGTTGCAAAATGATTGTTGTGTGACATAAAAACAATTTCAGTCAACATTCACTATCCAACACATTATTAGTAATCACCTTTACTATAACAAAGACATACAATTATGAAAACATGTTTGTTAATTACTGAGTATTTCGATAAAAAAATTGTCAAAAAAAATCTTTATATCTAAAAAGTGTGATGTATACTTAAGAACAATATTATCAGAAATTTTTGTTACACTTGCGGATCATTGAATTGACATTTACAAAATAAGTGAATGTGTAAAATTGGAATTTCACAAACATTGATCACAAAATGTATTATGAATCTGGATATAGCATTATGAATTGTCGAAAATTGCCTATTCGGAAATTTCATTAAAATATATTGAATAGCAAGGCAAAGCTGCAAAAAAGAAAATTTAGTGTTTCTACTCGAATATAGCTTGAATAGTTGGCCCACATATTTCTCCATTCACTGTTATATTAACTGGCTCGTATGGCTCTTTCTTGCTCAACGGGAAGGTGAGTGTCAGTGGTACAGCCCTTATTATAGCAACTTTGATGTAGGGACTCTAATTTGTCGCCACCCACATTTTGCTTTTGTTTTTCAACAAAATAAGATGTAGAATAAGATTGTATACTTAAACCATCCAGTAAAAAATACAAAAAGTGTTATTGTTTCTATTCTTTAAGATGACTTATTATGCATGTCTCTCTCGAGCATACAATTTAGTAAATATAACATCCACGAATTTACTCCATAAATGGTGTCGACACTTCAAGGGGATCGTTTTCCTCAAAAATGTTTTTTCACACCAGCAAATTTATATGTTGAGTTAAAATTAAAAATGAATTCCGGATCTCCTCCCCCCCCATTTTGTAAATAATGAAGGAAAAACAGCACATGTCGATGAATTGAGAAAAAATAATTAGTTAGAAAGATGTTTTTTCGTTGCGTTATTTATTACAGTAGTGATTCAAGTAAGCAGTATAATCATTACGCTGGAAGAAAATTAAAAATTATTATCCAAATCACAGTACTTGTATTACTTCAGAAAATAAACACATGCATTTTCAGTTTTTATTATTATATATTTATTTTTTAAATATTTATCAGGCATTTTATAACAATTCTCTCGTTTTTAATACTTTCATAATACTTATTAACTTCATGTTATGTATTTATTACAAAAATTACATGCAATTATCCCTTTTTTAAGTGAAAATAATTCAATAAGCATGGCACATATGATGTGTAAAAGTGTAATAAATTACATAGTATGAATTAAAGTTTAAAAAGGATGTGAATGTATAATTAGTTAAATTAAACTAAATAAAAACCAATGTTAAATTTATTTTGAGTATAATACTCAAAATTAAGCATTATTTGTGGGAAGTAATTTATTTATTCTACAAACTATATGAAATACTCATTTATCAGTGAGAAAAATATATCAAAAATATCAATTTTTGAAAAAAAATGACAACAAAAGTAAAAAAAAACAAAATATTTATTTAGGCATGAATACAATCAATGAAATTGTAACATGTAATATATTTTTCTTCATACAGCAATTGGCTTAGATGATTTTATATCATTTATATTTATACTAATAGAAACATTCTTAAAAAAATAATTATTTTTTAAAAGATGAATTAGGATTAAGATTACTAGAAAAGTGTATAAAAAGTCCTAATTATCTCATTAAAAACACGAGTTGTGAAAGAAATATACACTACTTCACTAGTTATACCAAACACACAAATAATTTTAACAACCCATAAGACTCGTTAACGTTACATTCATTATCAAAAAACAGCCAGTTCATGTTTTCTCCATTGAGATAAAAACGCATATAAGCAACCAGTTCTGATATGAAAATAAATAATTTCAATTTTCTTATTTGTTATAATCTGTCTTGGAAGTAACACATTATATTCTTCTCATTCAAACGCTGAAAATTATTTATTAGTTGTTGTTTGTATGTGTATTATTTATTGTTTGTAAGTGTAACAAATAAAAATAATAAATATTTATACTACGATTGTCAGAAAATATAATTTTTATCACCCAACAAATGGAAGATCCGAAAGAATAATTTCTATGTTTGTTGATGTACAATAATAAGTTTTTAAATTTGTCTTCAAAATTCTCTGTTTAAGAGAGACTTGCTTTGTGTGAGGACTCGAATTTCGTTTTCGTGTTAGTGAAACAAAATCTTCATTTTCGACAAGTAAGCAAAATGTATAGTATAAAGGAATCCAATATTTTAAACTGGATTCACTTGCTGTATTTCATGGCATAGTAATTTCAATTAGTCTTCATTGATATAAAACAATTCTATAGTTTTAAATTTTAAATAATAGAGAAATATGAATTTTCATTCAGTGAGGTAATAATAATAATATATAATCATATGATTTTAATGTTTATTTTTTTATCAATAAATGTATACTTATAAATGAAAAATACATTTCACAAAGCAGTAGTTGATGCTTTAATATGAATATACTTTTCAATTAATTTATCGCTTAATAAAAAATTTTAATTAATGTTACTAAATTATTCCAGCCTTTACGATAAAAATTAAGCAAAATTTTAAATTTATATAAAGAATGTTTTTTTCATTTACAGCTATTTTTAAAGGAAATACAGAATAACATTTTGTAAAATATAAATATTGCTGTATATATTTAACCCTATTTTTTATCCCCCAATATTTTTCTTAGATTTTGCTTTATTTCAAAAAACATTGTCATGTAAACCTCATCCCCATGTCAAATTAAAAATGATGCCTTACAATTTTTGGCAGAATGTTAGCCGGAAAATAGCGAATTTCACAAAAAGTATGGTGCATGTAATTAAAATTTTGGCTAATTTATATTTTTAAAATTATGTAATTTATATCTAAAAACAAAAATTAAAGAAAATTAAAATTAATTTTACGAAAATGTTGGATTGATAATAGGCGGATAATTTAAATGAAACTAAACCGCAATGCATTTAAGTGGAATACATTTAAATTACCGTTCCATATTGTGTATTATATACAGGCTTATATATAAACCTTTATTTTATCAAAAGAAAACAACACAACGGACGTTTAAATAAGGTGCATGTATTCTTAATTAAATAATATTTTCATTGTTTAATAAAACTGTTGAAATTAAATGCAATTAAAAGTTATTTATTCTGAATGCTATGAATTAGAATTTATTTGTAATTTCTCGTAATATTTAATATCCATATGGAAATACTATTCTTCTATAAAATGTTTGATATTATATTTCCTATATTAGACTTATATTTCTTTTCTACATTGAACTTCTTATAATGGAAACTGAAAGTTTTTTAATACGAAATCTTTGGATCAATTCAAAAAATGATTTTAGTTCAGATCACAAAATCTAAAGATTTTAAATATGGATGTATGATAAGTTTTCTATAAATAAATTATTTTGTTTCCAAAAAAATAATATAAGCGAGTTGAAAATGATTAAGCAATGCACATGAAACTAAAATAAATTTGAATTCAAAAGTAATTGAAAAATTTTTATATAAAAAAACTCATAACTAGTAAATTTGCCGTAATAAATAATTGATATAAAATATTAAAAAATTTGAGAACAAAATTATATGAACAAAATTTCTCCACATCTATTATTTAATCTTCATTTGTAATTCAAACTTTTTTCGTTACAAATGGACTAATTAATAGACTTTTAAAATTGATGTTCTAATCGAATTTTTGTTTATAGTTAGAGACGCAATGTTACAACATTTTAACAAGATTTTTCTATTTCTATTAACCAACTAAAGAATAAAAATATTTTTGTGATCCAATGTATATTTTCTTACCTATCTCACCAGTGCTATTCAATCCATAATTATCTAATGAACGACTTATTTTGAAATCTATTTACCTTTATTTAGACTTCAAATATAATTAGTTTCCAAAGCTGATATAAGCAGGAATATAATTTCAACGTATTATAAATCATTTATTTTTGCTTAAGTAATATTTTTATTACTTAAATATTAAATATAATAATAACAAGAAGAAGTATGTTCGCATGATCAATATAGTTTATTGAATAATACATGACAATATTTTTATTAATTAAAATTTTTATTCAAATTTATTTTTATTAATTAAAATTTTTTCTCATGAAAATGTAATTTGAAAACAGTTACGAGTAAAGTCTGTATAGTTTTTTCTATTTTTAAGGTGGATCTTTTATTCGGAAAGCGCTTGGTCTCATCGCCATGTTTTGCTCTGGCATTCATTTCAGTAGTTCATGGGTTTGTCTCCCGATATAGTAGTTTGAGATCCATTTAAAACTGTACCCCACATTTGTATTTATTTTTACGCGCAAAAAAGGGGCTCAAAGTGTCAGACCAAATACAAACAAAAAGTGAAATTTCAATCTTAGCAAGAATAGTGAAATGGGCTCACCATGACGACTAAATCGTCCTTCAGAACTAAAGTTCTTGAATTTGATCCCAGACGCTGTTGAACACTTGGACATAAATGTTGCGTTTTTACTTTCTGCGTGTACGCCTGTCAAGGTAGGTGCTTGGAAGTTTTCCGGATTTTCACTTTTGCCCACTTTCAAATGAAAAAGTATTCCCGAAAGGCAATCACATGATTGACATTAAAATGCTTTCACAATAACCTTATGTCATTAGGCTGTCTTCTACATGGTGGAGAGGGCATTGCCAGCTCAGGTGTGACCTCGTCATCTGATCGCGGTTCAAAATTCGAGGCACTTGGTGTTGGGCGAGTATTCCAAATCCATAAACCTAAAGGTACAGTCTGGGACTCACCTGCACCGCTATGTATGTATGTCTACTACATGGTGTCAAAGAGAGTACAGTAGAATTTATACTCAAAAGACAATAAATGCATAATTTGTATGGAACTGAGAGAAGTCTTGTGAGTTGTCAGTTGATTGACTTATACTTTGGGCTTCAGTTCAATAGTTCGTCGGTTCCATGTCCACCTACACCGTAGATGTACTTAGTGGTTCGGAATCCACTTTAAATCTTAGAAACGACGATTTATCATAATCGTATAATGATAAACTAACCAACCGAGAGAAACATAAATGTATGAGCATTATTTATTGTTAAATAATAATCTGATACAATTCATTCCCTTTAAATATAAGACAATTATAATTCCTTTGTCCCTCTGTGAATAGCATGTCATCCCTAAAAGTCTTGCAGACTCCATTTCGCAGATGAGTCATTCATTTTGGCGCAACAATCGTTTCAAATCGCCGTGGCAGAACGGAACTAAAGATGATGAATGGGCGATTCCAGTGACAGCTCTTTGTTTCCGATTTCATTTGGCGATTTAGGCACGCAAACTTGCCTTGATGAAGTGCAGACCCTTCTCTGGATGTAGATGAATTCAAACAGCGTTTAATATGTTTGCATTAGTAATGATTGCAATTGGGATTTATAGTTTTTTTTCTTTGTGTCTGTGTGTTTTTAGCCGACTCTGAATCTAATGATCACAATGAGCTGCACATGGTTATGGTAATCTTATTGTTTTGATTTGTGGAATATTTAAGAAAGCATTGTTGTTTAAAATGATTATATTCCTTTCATAAATTGGACAATCCAGCCATAGTGCTTATTGGCCTATTAAGTTCAGTGCATGTTGTTAGAGTATT
This sequence comes from Latrodectus hesperus, assembly GCA_037975125.1. Lineage (NCBI taxonomy): Eukaryota > Metazoa > Arthropoda > Arachnida > Araneae > Theridiidae > Latrodectus > Latrodectus hesperus. Next base: position 67,638,721 of record CM075858.1, read on the forward strand.
GCTTACTTATTGAATCGATCACGTTTATCACTACATCTGATCAAATATTGTTATTTCGATTTCTTTGAAATCTGCCAGTCATCAGATAACGGGATGACAGTGACGTCGTATTATGATTATCCCTAAAACTCATTAGATTTATTTGTTAGATTGAAAAAGTCTAACAAATAAATCTAATGAGTTAGATTTATTTGTTAGACTAACTCATTAGTTAGATTAGTTAGATTGAAAAAGCAAATCACAAGATATGTTTCGATTTTTTAAACTATTTCTTATCAATAGAAATTTTACATCAATTTCCTAATTTGATCGAATATTCTTAAAACTACCATTCATGCATCCTTTGATATGATGACATCTAGTGGCATTGATTTGTGATAATCACTAAAATCATTCATATTTTAGTGTTGATCACGAATAAAACTATTGATTCCATTGATTAAATTGAACTATCAGTTCATTAAATTTATTCGCCCTATTGCCGTATTACTTGCTTTTATATTATACATATTTTTATGTATTGATAAGCCGACTAAGTTGAAACGTAATCATCTCTAAAATTCATTATGTTAATCTTTAATCCACTGATTAAATTTAATTAATTAGATCTACTTATTAATTCACTAACTTAGACTTGTTTTCTTCCCTGTAAGATTTTTATGTTGATTTCATGTGTGATTCAGTTGAACATTTTTATGTAGATTTTTCTAATGTAGAGCCAAGCATTCTTTTATGTAAGGACAACTATAATGAAGCCATATCATCACTAAACTCTTTTATATTTAATTTTATGCGCATTAGACTTAATTGATTAGATTTAACTGCTAATTTATTAAATTTAATTTTTCTTTCGTATTCACTTTAATTGATTGCTTGTGGAATTTTTATGTTGATTTCTGGATTTAATTGAATATTCTGAAACAGGCTTTTTAAAAGTATCAATCATACATTCCTTTAAGTGATGAAAGCTAGTGACTTTGGAAAGTGATGGTCATTAGAAACCATTTAAAGTACCAACCATACATTCTATTGTGTGATGAAAACTATCAGCAGTTATATTAGCTTTTTTCAGTAACGAAATTTGAAATTACTATTATAATGTTGATATAGATAATTCTATTGAAATTTTAATACTAGTGAAACTTTCTTGGTTAAAATGTGTCGGTACATAGCTCACATTTCAATTTTCTTCTTTAAAGTTTCACTTCATAAACTAACTTCAAAATGAATTATTAATTGCGAATTAAAATTTAACTAGCAATAAGAAACATAGTGCTGTGTCATTATTAGATTAATCTTATTGATTATTTATATTCTAAAAGGATATATATTTATATATATATATTTTTTGTTTATTCTGTTAGCCGAGTTGAAGATGGAAGTCTTACGTGAAAGAGAATTAAGAGAAACACTTGAGAAACAACTTGTCGAAGAACAAAGAACAAGAGGTAAGCAATATTAATAGGTAAAAAAAATATTAAAACTTCAAAGTACCTGTAGGAATGAATACACGTGTATTTTTAATTATATTATAAAGTCCTTGAGTATTTAATCCAAAATTAAATATAAATATTATTGCATCTAATTAGAGTTTTTTTTTTCGTGAAACGTTTGATTACAAGTATTAAGTGTACAATTTTATTTTATTTCTTGTATAAATTTTATTAGCTTACAAAATCATAGATTATCAAATATTAAGAACAGCTTTTTTAATACTGAAAATACTATTAAATTTTCAAATTTTATATCTATTGCTTAAAGAAAATTGTTTAAAAAGTGCAGTATAACTAACTTACAATTATATATATATATATATATATATATATATATATATATATATATATATATATATATATATATATATATATATATATATATATATATATATATATATATATATATATATATATATGTATATATATATATATATATATATATATATATATATATATATATATATATGCAGGAAATGGAAATTCATTATTTTAATTAAATGGTGTCTTTTCTTTACTTTAAAGAAGTTTTTTTGTTTCATATAGTTTATTTTATTTTCATAACTTGAAGCTATAATTCTGTGCTCTTCCTCCCAATGTTTTTAATAGCCAAAATAAAACTCTTTTGTTTTTAATCAAAATAATTACCAGAAAGTTAGATTTTAATAAAAGTAAAGACCAAAAGAATTATAAATTGCCTTTAATTAATCTAGAGAAGTATATATTTGCCTTTTTTTACATCTATCAGTTTATATGAGAACACATATAATTTTCTGTAATAACCATGAAGATTTTGAACATTGAATGTTTCTATCATATTCATCTATGAATGTATTTTTATGTTAAATACTACTACGATATAAATTATCTTAGAAAAATAGTATATATATATATATATATATATATATATATATATATGTGTGTGTGTGTATGTGTGTGTGTGTGTGTGTGTGTGTGTGTGTGTGTGTGTGTGTGTGTGTGTGTGTGTGTGTGTTGAAATAAATTATTTAAAAATAATAATTTCATCAAATTTTAATTAATCTGTTTTCAATTTTCCATAAAAATGCAGATGGCGCATTGTTTCAAAGCAATATTAATATTATGTTACTTTTTATCAAAATTTTGATGCAAAAAAATCGATCAGAAATAATTACATAAATCTCAATAGAGCCTTTTGATTGTAAATGCAGAATGAATATCCATTCGATACGAAAATGTGTTCACATTTTCATCCGAAATAGCAACTTTTTTCAAGCAAAAAAATATCGTTTGGAAATTTGCAATCACTGCATTTCTTACGCATAAAAGCTCTTTAGTAAAATAACGATATGTATATATATATATATATATATATATATATATATATATATATATATATATATATATATATATATATATATATATATATATATATATATATATATATATATATATATATATATATACAAAAAGAAATGAATTTATTGCATATATTTATAGTAAATTTACTTTTCTTCAGTTAAGGTAACCATAAAAACATTAGTTATGAATGAACACAACTTTTATATTAATGACGGTAGGTAGTTGAAAAGTGAGTAATTATGCGCAGTTGTTTCATTATGTGAAAAAAATGTTTCTAAACGGAAATTTCTTTGAATATAAATATTACATGAGAATTTGAAAGTCAAGAATAAATGCATTTATAGTGGAATAGAAATAAATTATTCGAGAAATGATTCTTTGGGGAAAAAAATTACTGTTTCAGTATGGAAAAATAAATTAAAAATAAATTCTCAAGAGCAAAAGAATCATAAATTTCTAAAGTTAATTTAGTCTGAGATATATGTTTCTATTTATTTTTAAATGATTTATTTTTACATATTTCCTTTTGTTTCTCTCATTGAAAAAAAAAACGATATTCACATGATAAAAAAACGAAACAAAAATCGCGAAGCACGTTATTATTAATGGCTCTACGATTAATTCGTTTTTTTCGTTTTGACAATTTTGCAATAGCCAAACCATCATTTTCCCTCATTGCTAACCCTAACTCATTGCTTATATATCACATGCCGATTCCGAAAACCATTCTTTTTTTCTTTTAGTATCCCCTCATCTGAGTTCTTCATTAGTTTCCGTTCTATTCTCCCCCTGCTGTTCTTTGTCATCGTTTCCGAGGGAATAAATGAAACCCTTTTCAGAACTTATGGATTGTAGATAAATAAATGAAACGACTGACGTCCGTAAGACCTCCTTCTGGGTTGTGCATCAAAAGTGTGCATTGTAAGATATATATTTCGCAGAGTATGGAATATATTTTTTGAATTTACTATTTTTTTTACCAACCCCATGAGATGGAAATGGGAGAAAAAGGGAAAAAAATGTTTATCATCATTATTTGGTTCCTGAGATATATATTGCTCCATCTTTCTTGCTGTTTTTTATCTCCCTTAAAGCAGCATTAGCTATTCACCTGTAAGCACCGTTTTGCAATCCTTTATTTGGATTTTCCTCGTTTTGATTGCTTTTTAAAGCAATTTTTATCATCACTCAAGACATATGTCGTTGACATCTGCTTACGAAAATGGGAGCAGACCTTAAAGAGCTTTTATGAGTAAGAAATGCAGTGATTGCAAATTTCTAAACGATATTTTTTTGCTTGAAAAAAGTTGCTATTTCGGATGAAAATGTGAATACTTTTTAGTATCGAATGGACATTCATTCTGCACATACAATCAAAAGGTTCTATTGAGATTTATGTAATTATTTCTGATCTATTTTTTTGCATCAACATTTTGATAAAAATAACATTATATTATTATTGCTTTGAAACAATGTGTCATCTGCATCTTTATGGAAAATTGAAATCAGATGAATTAAAATTTGATGAAATTATTATTTTTAAATAATCTATTTCAACACAAATAATATTTTAATAAATTTCTTATCGAAATAATTTTTTAGATCAACATTTTATTATGTTGAATATAAGATATGCGATTCTTAAAAGCTTCCAGAAAAAATAGAATCAATTTACTTTAATTTTAATCGAAACTAAGTATTGATTATTTAAAAATATAATTTGTGAAAAAGACTCCTAAGTAATGTCATGTTATGATATCTCAGGTAATGCCTGAGGTCAGTCAACCAGAAACTTCAGATGATGATTTCTCAGATTCAAACATTCACTTTTATTTGAAATTCAAGTTAAATGCTAGAAAATGAGAAATTGTTTTAAAATAATTCATTTCAATATGAATAATGTAAAGATACGTTTTTTAAAATTTTCCTGTTGTTAATAAAAATGAGCTCTTGATTAACAATAGGAAAGGAATTACTATCGTTACAATATTTGTTCTTTTCTAATTTTTATTGAATGAAATTCTTCATCAGTGAATTGACATTCACATCTCCTTTTTGATTAACAATAAGAAAGGAATTACTTTGCTGTTAACTTGTTAGAAATCAAATAAAAATCGCTGTGAAAGTCTTATAATTTGGGAATTATTTGGAGTATCAGTGATAAATTTTGTGTTAATCAGTATCAATGATACATTTGGTTCAAAAATGATTTTTACCTGAAAATTTTGTTTCGTATTAAATTTCCAATGATTAAAAAATATTAGAATTGATTATTCCCTAGTAAAAATGAATTTAGTATGAATATTTTTTATTAAGAAATTAATATTAATATATCAATTAATATTAATATATCTTAAGTAATATATCAACTATTGATCCAGAAACAATAAAAAAATTATCATTTGGAAAGACTTATCATTGAATATCAAATATAAATTTTATGTTTATAAAAATCAGCAATACAATTGATATAAAAATAAATTTTAGCTGAAAATTTATCATCAGTAATAAATTTCCAGTGCTTAAAAAAATTTGTGTAGATTCCTTTGTATGATGAGAAATTTAGTATGAATGTTGTTTTCATTTGAAAATTTCTATTAGTATTTCAATTATTATTTCAGAAAATCATAAAATACAATATTTTATTTGAAGTGAAGCTAAGTAACTATTATTGTTTGAAATCATGATAAGTTACTTTCCTATTGTTTTATTATTATTTTAATAATTGTTAAATATCACTGATTTATATCATATCTCCTTTAAAAACATTACTCCTATTATGCTTATTTGTTTTATCTTATCATGCCCAATACTGTGATGTGTAATATCTTTTATTATAATCTCACCTAATGTGTACGAGTCTTTTCCCCCTTTTTTTCATACCCCCCAAAAGTGCGCATCAATCACTTGACCACCGGCGACTTCCAATCTGAATTCGGAACCAAGTCAGATATTTGCCGATCGCTTAAAGCGCCATCTGTCTTTTACTTCATGACAGATGAAGAAAGAAAAGGAGAGAAAAAAACTGTTAGGAGTTGGGGGAGGAGAACACTCCAGGGATTTTTTTTTTTTTTTTTTTGCCCCTTCTATTCTCCACATTCTCTCATCTTTCCTTCAGTATTTTCCTGATCCGTCATCCTTTCTTTCTGCTGCTTTTCTATTCCTAAAGTTTCTTTCCGATGATTTCAATTTCTTAAGTAATCGTGAACTCGTATGTAAGAAAGTCAGTTTCTTCTCATTTTTTTTAACTCATAGAACAACAATGCCGATTGTAGTTTGCTTAAAAGAAACTTTTCTGTATTTTTAAAAGTTAATTACAATTAGTTATTCGAATTTTGGTGAGGCATTGTTTTTAAAAGTGTTACAAATACCTGATTCTTTTCGAATTTATTATTGAATCAAATCGTCATCAGCGAAAGTTCAATCAAAAAGGAATTCCTTTTAACATTAATAATGGTAAATAATTGATTCCACGCAATTGATAATATTACAGGCAATTGATTACTTATTGTTAATAAAAGAAAGGTATGATTAACAATAGGAATTACTACTGTTATAAAAATATTTTTTCTAATTTTTATAGAATGAAACTCTTTTCAACTGAATGGACTATCACATCGCTTTTTAACTAACAATAAAAAATAAATTACTATGATGGTGATCAATTTCATAGGTTTTCAAGATCATTTTCTGCATTGAAGCTTTTCTGCAACAAAATTTTCATAAACGTGATACTCTTGACAAATCAAACGTTAGTCCTTTTTTCTCACCTATAAAATATGCTTTTTCATATATATCTATGTTATCCCATTACACACATCATCCATTATTGATGTATAAAATATATTGTGCAATAAAATTAAATCGTTGCATAGCAGGCAAGATGAAACTTTTATTCTCTTGTAAATTTAGATTCAGGTATTTACATCAAACTCGTTGGAATAATGTTTTATCTGCATGAAAATAACGGGACTTTTGCGAATCGGAGATATTGATGTGTTAGACGATCATCGATCTTAGCTCCTGTTTTGAATTGTAATTTAATAACAGAAAAATCTCGTATATTTATATCTACATTGTATGTAAGATTACTAATATTAACTTTGGTGGTATATTAAGTAGCATCTATGACACTCAAACCTTTACAACTGACACAGACAATTGTTTGGTAAGAATGTCATAATTAAGATTAATTTATAGAAGTCCACAAATAACAAAGCACAACATAAAAACAGTTACAAATATTATGGATAAGTGCATAACACAGTAATTTACGCTTAATTCAAGAAGAAAGCATATGATGACAGCTAGAGAACGACTCAAATCGTACTGTCTTTGTTACCACTCGGTCAAAATTAAGTGCTTTTAGTTTCTGGAGGTTAGATAAAACAGTTCCGTAACAGAGTATGCAATAAAATCTCATACGATTCAGTGTCCAGTGCGGTGTAGCTCCTTGCAAATGATAAGATCTGTGTTCGAGTCTCGATGGAGTCATCTGACAGAAAATTCAATAGCTTTTGTCATGAATTCGCTCAAGAACTTCAATGCATATACGAGTTAGATAGTCAAGATCGTACTTGTAAAACTAGTGATATGTAAATATAAAACAAATTCTGCAATCCACTGACAATAACTAACTCAACTAAACTTGTTAGCGACATGCGAGGCGACACAATTTATGTATTATTCAAATATATTTATAGTGCAATATTTTCTCCTTAAATATGAGAGTCTGCTTCCCAGATTTAGGGAATATTTTCTAATGAAGCATATTGCGAAGTTGTTCTCCTATTATTCCAATTTGACTTTGTGCGGATATACACTTTTATTGGGGTATTGTAATTCTGAAGAAAACCAATACTTAACTGTTATTTTATTTGTTTTTTTTGGTCAAAATTAAATTTCTTATTTTAATCCTTAAATTCCAAAGAAAGTCGTGATGTTAAATGTTAAACAGGTTTTCTTATATATTATTATATTTTGAAGTTTATTATTATTAAAAGACATCAAATATTTACATAATTTTTCCATTTTTAATTTCTATGTCTAAAATAAAAATCTTCTCATTTGTTTCCCCATATTTGCTCTGTAAGTTTGTAATTGACCATTTCACAAAATTTTGTACAGTTTTTATAAATATGATCCTTCATTTCGAATTTGCAAAAAATTCTTCTTCTTCTGAATGTCCTGAAATTCTAAATTGTCCATCAAGGCATGTTTTTATAAATTTTCTCACCTTTTGATATTTGTATCATAAAACGCTTCTTAATTTATATTTGAATGGAGGTTATTCAAATAATATATAAGTATGTATTTCTTTATTTATTACCATTCATCCCCTTGTAAGGAAAATTGTCTGACCCCTCATTACATTTGCATGAATTTCCTTTTACTCCTCAATTTTTCTCTAATTGATTCAATAAAACATTAAAATCGATTTATAAACCGTCCAATTTTTCTAATAACGAATGTAAATCATTAAGTATTACAATTCCCACACCAATATTTTTTCTCATTTAAAAATCTCAATTTTCATACAACAATTTTATTAAACAGTACTCACTAAGCAAAATAGCCAATTTTTGTTTAATGAATAATGCTTAAACATGAAATATGTACACTACAATACAACATGTATATTAGGAACAATCGAAATATTAGATACCTGGTAATTTTAATGCGCAGATATTCATTCCATTGATGTATAAATGTCTCAACCAACGGATTACATATAAAAATATTTATCTTTGGGTTTTTCTATATCACCAATTCAAAGTTAATAGAGAGAAACTATGCGTACATTCTAATCATAAATTATAAATGAAGAAAATAAACCGAAATTGAGATTATTTCTAATGCTTTGCACTTCGGTGACTTTTAAAAATTAATGTAAACTTCTTTCTAAATTACATTAAAAATGCTTATAATTCTTATATTTCATATGAAATTAAAACATTTCAAAATTAAATCAGAGAATTAAGATTTAACAAAATAAAAAGTTGAAAAAAAATGACAGTGGAAAAATTCAGATTATTGAAGTTTTGTAGATGATTAACTGAATTTTGTTAAATAAATATTAAAACAAACATTAAAAAGAGAACATTTAATCCTCATATAATTTGAGAGACAAAAGAAATTGTAAGATAGAATAAAATCCAATAGTTAAAATTGATTCAATTTAATAAACAGAACAAAATGGAACAGAGTACAAACACAGACAGCTTCATTAGGGAGTGTTGATAAATTTAGAACAAATTGAGGCCTTTCTGTAATTTTCTAAACCATTAACTACTAAATCATAGATGTAATGCATGCTTTGTGCATATGAATGGAAAATAAAAAAAATACTAGAATTAAAGGAAAAAGTAACTCTACAAAAAAGTAAAATTGGATTGTTTAGCCAAAACTTTCCCCGAAAAAATTCAGTGGTTTCTTTATTCTAATATTTCTTTTTATTTTGAATTCCTTATAAATATTGTTCATTCCAAATTGAAAAATATAAAAAAAAAAAACTTAATGATGAATAGTCTTCTTAATAACAAACTTGATAAGTAAGTAAAACTGAACTCATTAGTATTTCTGCTACAAGTATATCTATAACCCAGTTTGAATTTATTTCTTACAATAATAATGACAAAAAAAATCCTTTTTTCAATTATAAAGATTCAAGCTTTAAAAATGGCAAGAATTCGATAAATCTTTTTCTCCCCGTGCCTTCGATATGTCAGTCATTGAACCAATGAGATCTATAGATACAACGGTAAAGGAATTGATACTATCGCCAAAGTTAACCATAGCTCTTCTCGGATATCTTATCGAGAAAAAGTTTTCCAACTGACCTCTCTTTCTTACTACTTTAATTGCTTGAATTTTCCCCCGATATATATATATATATATATATATATATATATATATATATATATATATATATATATATATATATATACATAGACACCGTTTCTATTGAATGAAAACTTTCAGCGAATAGCAAGCGGAAAAATTTTCGAACGACAGTAAGATTAATCGCTTTTTCACACATCCTAGAAGATGAGAGAAAAAAAGAAGAAAGTAGGGAAAATCGGGGAAAGAAACTGAGATGTGTTTGGGCAGGGAAAAAAACTTCTCCATCCTTTTTTCGAGGAGGAAATATACAGAGTGAAACAACACAGTTAGTTTTCTGCATCAGCAATGCGCTTTTGTTTTTGTAGGTATCTTCTAATAAATGCCTTAGCTATATTATAAATTTATTTCTTTATATATATTTGTGTGTATACATATATGAAGACATATTATAATTTTATTTCTTTGTATATTGAAATATGAACATTTTTGTTCTATTTTTATAAATACTTTATAAATATGTTTTAAGATTTTTAAGTCTATATTTTTTAAAATCTTACAGCGTAGAAACAAATATAAAATATTTTATTAATTATATCTTGGCACTTGTGTAAAATTCTGTCAACATGGAAAATTGTCGAAAACTTCGCCAAATAAACATGAATAATATCTTTGTACCTTCAATTTATTTAGGCAGACGTATCTTAAATTTACTATTTTAACGACTACATAAAAAGCTATTTAAATAGAAAGCTTAAAAGGAATAACATTGTATTGGTGACTAAAACTCTATTATATTTGTGCTAATTAGATCCCAAGTGTTTATAATTTGTTGTGTAAAAGTCGCGAGAAATATTTATAACTTAACTCTTGTTTAAAATACACACAATTAGTTTATCAACATAAGAATCACATTTATGATGTATTATTTTCTATTGTTGGCGAAAAATCGTGTTTTTGGCGATATTTTTCTTGTAGTCAGTGGCATTTTACAAATGCGCCTTATATCTCTAAGTGATGTTCCTATAACTGCATATCTTTCTAACATCGCACAAGTTTTAATTTTAATTTATTAAAATACGGGATCCGACATTATATTGTGGTTCTTGTGTCAATTGTTTTTACCAAAGAAAAATATATATTGCCAAATAATCCCAATTTTCATAATTATTTTTTTCAAATTCTGATTGGAAAAAATCTTGCACTTACCTTTGTTTTTATTGAAACAAATAGGTTTAAAATTAATTCTTATTTCATATTCTAAATTTAATGCTAAACGTAAAATTTGTATGTCCTAAAAATAAAATGAGTACTCGCTTATAAAAATATCAAACTTGAATGCAGTCATTTAACTGTAACATTTGGCAAAGTTACATTAGACAATAAATATTTTTGTGAAAATATTCAATAAAATAATATGCAAGTACTCTATTTTTAAATCTATTTAAATCATTACTTTAATATAAGAAATTGAAAAGAGATAAAATGTCTAATTAAATTTATACATATTTAGAAAATTATTTCTTTTTAATACAATACAATATTTTTATGTTTAATCATTTGAATCAAAAAATCAGTTGTAGCTTTATCTTATAAAGAAAAGTTGTGTTATGGTAAAATGTTTCAGTAAGTTATAATTCTTGGTTCTTTATCTTTCATTAATCTTAGATAAGAAAAACAAGAAGGTACATAATAGCTATAAATACTTTGATATTTATATACAAGTCTAATATGTTCATTTCTAACTCATATGTATAGTAATTTTAATATTGAAACTATCAAAACAGTACATAAACTCATATATATATATATATATATATATATATATATATATATATATATATATATATATATATATATAATAGATTAAAAAGTTTAAAAAAATGTAATATGTAATTAAATTAATCAATTCATTCTCTTAATTGAAAGAATATTAGAGATTTCATTGCAATAAAAATTTTAGAATATTTGAAAATTTCTATTGATTGGAACACAATTTCTACAATTCTATGGAACAAATGCGAATGTTTTGCTTGTTTTTTGCACTCAAATAGTTCCCTTTATGTCACATCTACGATGCTGTTGCTTTGGTAAACTCAAATTTATGGGAACCTAGCATTTTAATATTTCTTCAAATTTAATAAATTAGATTATTAACATAATGACTACTGTGTTATTTAATTAGTAAGCAACTCTGTATACTTTCATAAAATGTAAATTTTTATGAATGAATTTTATCACTTTAAATTTTCTTTTAATAAATGTATCCATCTATTTGATTAATTTGTTTGTATTTTTTGGATGATTTTCTGTGCATCTTGATTAATAAAATATATAGGAAGTTGAAGTTTTCCAATAATTTTATCATTTTCATTGACTTTAGATGAATCAATAAAATATATGTTTTAACATAATAACAAATAAATGAAATAATGTCATGAAATAAAGTAAATTGATGAGTTTGTTATTATTTGAACTCATGTGTATGAAGATAATTCGATATTTATCTGCATAATCTCACTCTTTTATATGTGAAAATCATCGCTTTTTTTTTTTTTTTTTTTTTTTTTTTTTTTGAGGGCAGAAAGACTGTATCACAATAGAGAACGAGGGGAAAAAATCCCCAAACAAAAGTTACCGAATGGTTTTACGAGTCTATTCGCTGAGAGAGATGGAGATTGCTCTTTTTGCCCGTAATTATAAAAGAAAATGAAAAGGAGCTTGAAAGCTTCTTCCACATGGAATGGAGGTAAAGAACATACTGAGAAAGATGGATAAAAAAACAAACAGAAAACGATAACAGAACTTAAAAAAAAATGCCGGCTGCCTAATAAGAAATGAAGTGAAGGGAATAGTTGGAGGCGTGGTTATGCTAGTGATCGGATACTGATGGGAAGGAAGTAAAAATAATAACAATAAAAACTCATAGAGAAGAAAAGAAGGAGAAAAAAAAGGGCCAAGCGATCTTGTGGACGAAACAAAGCAAAAAATAATAAAGAAAAATATAAGTACGTGAAAAAGAGGTTTAGACAGAGTACGGACTCATTTATCACTGTCAAGGGAAGGAGAAACTTCAGTGGATGTGCTGCCCCACCCCTGCGCCTCCTCATCGTCTGCCGGATCACTACGGATCCCATAAAACGCCAGTGACATCTGCTGTGGGGAATACGCACCTAAACTGCAACAACCCTCCGCCGCCCCCGACCATGCTTCGTCATCGTTTGCACAAATACAGAAGGGATTCTTTTTTTATTTCTCACACTCACCCCATCGCCACTCTTCTCTGGATGTGGGACAACTGGGGCGATTCCTGGTCGTTTGCGACTTAGTCTTCAACCGAACTCTGTTAAATCCAAATCGTCGAATTGGCGCAATCGGATTGTTTTGATTCCTGCAATTGAGTATGTAGTATTAAAACTGCAAAAATTCATTACTTTTTCTTTTATAGTTGTCGAAGCACTTCAGTGTTTCTGGAATTATTAGAAATAATTTTTGAAAATGAATTCAATAATATTAAAGAATTCGGTATAGATGCTTTTGGCGAATTTTTTAATTTGGTGAATTTTTTTGCCTGATCTTATCATTCTTTGGCAACCTGGATTTTTGTTACGTTAGAAAGATCGAAAATATAACGGATATTCAACGCCATTTTCTTCTGGCAAGCGTAATTTATACGTCATCGCGGAAACATTTAGAAAACTTTATTTTAACTAGGAATAGTCATTAGAATTCTTGTGAGGATAATTCAAAATTTTTTTTAATCCTTATACTTCATGATTTTATTTTCTTATTATTAATTGCATTTAACTTACTTTTTTAAAAAGAAGCAATCACATTACAATTGCATTAAATTGGCAGCAATTTTTAATCACCAAAAAAATGCAAAAATATACCTAAGGGGTTATATGGCATACTTGCTAAAAATCTATTTAGCTCTTACTTATTCTACTGCATTTAATACTATGTACAAATAACATATATATATTATATATATATATATATATATATATATATATATATATATATATATATATATATATATATATATGTATATGTGTGTGTGTGTGTGTGTGTGTGTGTGTGTGTGTATGTGTGTGTAATGCATATAGCGTCGTTTTACTACCGAAATTAGTTTCATTTTTGATTAAGTCGCGAATTTCAATTTGCTTATAAGTTACATTAAGAACAATAAGTTGCAATTAAGACCATGTATGTTATAAAATTTCATTTGAGTGTATTATATAAAATATTTATTTATTTTTTGAAAGCAGTTTAGTTTTTAATACCTTATAAAATATAGATACATGTGTAAAATCTTTTCGACCAGAAAAAATGGCTGTAACTAGTCCGATTTTTTGCTAACAATAGAATACAACCTAATACAACTAGCTGTCAGAATAACTGATTACTATACAATACATCTTGATAAATACTATATTTGTGCAACCGAGTACGAGTAAAATATTTCTTTTTCATTTTAGTGTTTTGTGTTATTAAAATCATGAAATAAAATTACCTTTGTAAGCTTTATTACTTTTCCAAATAAATTGCTATCTATATCGTACCCAATAAAATATAAATTTAAACATGTTTTTAGAAACTAATATTAGTTTTAATTATCGTAAAATATCAACCGGAGAGCAATATAAAATGTTTTGTGTCTTTTTAACTGAATTTGCGCCTACTTTCAGTCAATAATATAATAATATATTATAAATGTAGTGAGATTTTAAATAAAGGAACACTTTTGATTTAAGCACTTAATAAATTTGTTTTTTTTTTAAGTAAATTTAAGATATATATATATATATATATATATATATATATATATATATATATATAATCTACATAATTTTTTTCTGGAATACATTTCTTTTTAAATATTGAGTACTATATAATATAAATTTTGTAGGCTAAATTACCATTTTTTTCATGAAACACGAACACGTGAAGAAGAATTATTTATTTTATTAAATTCTGTATATCTCAACAAATTATGTAAAAAAGGAAGGTTATTTTATGCATTTCATCCAAATTATATAAAAAAAAGCATTGCATTTACATTTTTCACAAAACATTACTACTACTCTAGCACTAGAAGGGATTTTTTTTCAAACAACAAGTACGTGAAATATTCTTTCAAAATATCTGTAATGCAAGATACCATAAAAGTTTGCTTTCTTTCTTTTTTCTTTTTTTTTTCTTTAACAAATCAGAGAAGATCCTTGTGAAGTTGTAAGAATGAAGAAGGTCTGAAAGGCGAGAAAAAGAAAAGAGGGGAATTGAGAGTTGAAAAAGTCGAGTACTTCAAACAAAGACTCGAAAAGAATTCCGAAGTATTTCTTTCGTTTTTATGAAATGATCTTTAGTTTTGAAATCTTCTCTAGTTAAAGCAATACGTGGAATGATTATTGAAGCGATTTCTCTTTTCTGACTTTAGCAAAAAAGGCAATTGTTTGACGTATGAATCAAGAATTAAAAACAAAAAATTATTCCATTTTTTTCAACATCTTTTGTGAAAAATGAATTGAAATCACATTTAAATGTTTAAACCGGGTTTTTATATATTCGAGGCACTTCAATGTATTTCATTTTGGTGTTGGTAATATTTTTCGTCAAATTATTCTCCATGATATTTTTTATACTATTTATGATATGAGAATAAAATATAAGGTATTTTGTGCTGTTGATTTGATTTTGTTGAATTTATATAAATTAATTCATTATTTTAAGGAAAAGAATGAGGATTTCTTGTGTTTTTGTAAATTTTTTCGAAACCGCCAAGTGGTCAGCTTAATGGCCTGAAATGGATGAGGAACATTTTAGTTTACATTGCATAAATTGCATTTTTGTAAACATTTCATAGATAGTGATAACGATTAAGATACGAATTCACGTATCGCAAAGGAGAAGACATAAGAAAACTGCCCACTATTTCTCCCCCCCAATAAATGTACATGCAAAAGACAGAATTATATGCATGAAAAAGCAGCATTCATATTCAGTTGTTCAAAAGTAGCTGGGATAGAACCCAAGACCCATTGTTCAGAACAGCGCTGTTCTATTGCTGGTATACGACAATGAGCGGTATTTCTTTAATGAAAACAGATATATATATATATATATATATATATATATATATATATATATATATATATATATATATATATATATATATATATATATATATATATATATATATATATAGCTATATATAGTATATATAGCTACATAGCTATATATATATATATATATATATATATATATATATATATATATATATATATATATATATATATATATATATATATATATATATATATATATAGCTATATCGCCTCTGAAATTTCAATGCCTGCAAAATAATTTTAGAAAAAATAATTTACAAAAATACTAAAGCAGGCTAATGTATTTTAACTTAACTTTAGTAATATATTTGTGAATGTTATATTATTTTAAACTCCAATCCTTTTAAAACAATTGTAGATATGAAGTATTCAGTCAGTTGTCTTATTAAATATTTTGTATACCTATTTAACTAATTATAATTTTGCTGTTTAACTATTAATTATTTAAAATAATACATACAATGTACACAGAATAAGAAATAAAGTTTAATATTTTTTTTCATTTAATAAAAAAATGTCATAAACGACTAAAAAATACGCTATAGAGGCTAGGAATTCCATGTGAAGGCTTAGATTCTGAAAAAGAATATACAAGTTATAGTGAGAAATTTTATTCGTGTGACTAGCAGTAGATTTGAAAAGTAATTTCTTTTTGGTTCAAAATAAAACGATAGTGCAACAAAAATTTTAAATTAGTTTGAAAAGCAATCGAAGTCATATCAGATTTATTTAGATTGATGTAAAATAATGTGTAACTTAATTAGATTCATTTGCTATTTCTGATGCTGCGAATTATTTTATTTGCAAGTATCCTGAATCATATTCAAAATCACGTATTAAGGTGTGACGATAGATTGCACATTTGATTAATATGCATAGTAAACACTAGTGTTTTGGAAACTTCCTGTTTGTCAGCTGCATTATTTCAGCTGCTAATCAAAGGGTGTAGAAATTGCAAGTTAAAGATTGTAGTTATTTCATGAATTGATGCCAATGTCAATGCCTTCTGTCTTATTAAATTACTAAGGAAACCGTGCCCACAATAAATTAATTAAATCTTTTAAGTATGCTTTTAGGATTGCTGATTCATATCAATTTGAATTCATCAAGGAAAGTTTGGTTAAATTTCTTTTCTTTTACATTATTTATAAATAATCAATACGAAGAAATTGAATATTTTATGTGTGTGTACTTATTGTGATATGAATGTATTGTAGCTTTCTAATTGCTTTGGACGGGATTATACACAACTGCTCTTCTATTTAGTTTAAGAGCATGTATTATTAGATTGATACATCACATTCTTCAAACAAAACTAATTGATAATAGAAATAACAATTATTTTTTCTTTTAATTATACGATGGATGTTCCATTGTGTCTGTACCATAAGTTCAATTTATCCCATAGTTTAAATCAACGTATTCTCATTTTAATTTCACATAAAACTGATAAAAAAAATCGTTGAATTATTCAAGCCCGAATGTTCTCGAATTCTAATCTGTCTGAAATATCCTCTTTGTATTCGAATGGAACAAATATTCCTCCTATTAAGTCACATCCCTATACTTTAACGTAAAATTATTTCCCATCTAAAGAAGTCTTTTTGAAGTAAGAGAAGCTCTTATGATCCGTTTCAAATTGTCTCCAGTTAAGAGTCAATGGCACAAGACAAAAGTCCTTGGGGGAGGGGGGAAAGGTCCGACAAAACGACTTCCGAATGTCCCTTTTCCGTCGTAATTCATCGCGTTTCCGATATCATAATCCGTTCCGGTTCCCGCTCCGCCCGAGTGACAAAGTCCCGGAGAAGTATAAAAATAATCATAACCGTACTCGGCGGCAGTTGGAAGAAATACGGCGACTCTTTTCGAATGGATGTTACGATTTTTATGTACTGCTGCCCCCGGAGGATATATATATATTGGCTTCTATATATATTTGTAAGGCAATTGGAAATAAAAAGGCGCTGTGGGGATTTTTGTGGCGCTGAATATTAGGATTCTGCTCCTGAAAAGTATCCCGACTCAGCTGTGGTCTGCTGATTATGACGTCATTCTCAAGCGTTTATGGAGAAGATGATCTGTGGCACAGTGGCATGTATCCCTGTACCAGTTGAACTGGTCGAGTTTTGGGCACAAATGCCATTTAATCCATTTTACATATTTTTGAACGTTTTGGCGATTAAAAATTGTCACCAGTTTTGACCGAAATGTTAGGTCCTAGATTTTTCTAAATAAGTAAATTAAATGTAATTAAAAGAAACATAAATCAAATTGTGACACATTAATATTTTGGTAAGAATACTCACTTGAATTTTCCTCGAATCCATTTGACGTATTTTTGAACTTTTTGGCGATTAAGAAATGTCGCCAGTTATGACCAAAATGTTACTTCCTAGATTTTTTCTAAATAAGTAAATTAAATCTAATAAAAAAGCATAAATCAAATTAGGACTTTTATTAACTTTTTTTAGAAAGAAAGTTCACGTGAATTATTCTCGAAAAATTCTATTTAAAATGCGTATTAAAGAAAAATGTTCTATATGCCCCCCAAAAATATAAGCTATGGTTGCCAAATTGGAATGTCGTTACATATCCTTAGTGTTCTCCATCTTCCAATTGGTTGCTAGAAAAACTGCAATAATCACCAATTTAAAAAAACGTGTAAAGTGTGCTTCATGAAGTATTTTTTCAACTATTTATGAAAAATGATATCTGATAAATACTGTACCCTTTTGCGTAGGCAAATATGAGTCTTTTTAAAATATGATCCATAATCTTTCGTAGAGTTACTTGAAAAAGCTCCCAAGACAAACACACACATATTAGAAATTTCCAGATTATCTCCTTTAGGGTTTATTTGAAAGAAAGAATTAATGTGTAAGAAAGGTAAAAGGCTTGGAATAGCTTAGAGTGAGAGATTTTAGGGATATTTGAAGACGAAAGATCATAAAAAATGTGCTAAAATGAGCTCATATTTGTCATCATTTGTCCGAAAATTTTCTCAAATATCTAATAAAGACGTAAACTTATTTTTAACATACTTTCTTTAAATTAAAAGTTGTGAAGATATTTTTGCCCACACTGATTTGTACGTGCGCATATTTATTTTAATTTTCCTGTTATTTTATTACTGTTCTGTTTGTGTAGACAAGTAAATGCACAAAATACTAGAAACATATATCATATGTTCCATAGATTAAATTAAAGTAATAAAATTTATCTTGATATATATATACTCTTAATTTTTCCTACTTTTTAAAACGATTTTAATTTTTCTTATTATTATAGATTGATTATCATGATTAATAAATAATAATTTACAATCATTTTTAATTTTTAATGAAGATGATTGTTTTATTTGTAAATCTGATGCTATAATTGGGTGCAATACTTTAATAAGATTT
The DNA here is from genome assembly GCA_037975125.1 of Latrodectus hesperus. Classification (NCBI taxonomy): domain Eukaryota; kingdom Metazoa; phylum Arthropoda; class Arachnida; order Araneae; family Theridiidae; genus Latrodectus; species Latrodectus hesperus. The sequence continues at coordinate 67,657,927 of CM075858.1, forward strand.
CAGCGAAACAATTACTAAAATAAATTTCATAGTGTATCTAATAATATATCTATATAAAATAATTGAGTTTTAAATGTTTGAGATTTTTAAAATATCCTTGTATAAAATATTCCTTAATAATAGTACAGGTATCCATAGTTGATGTAATGACAAAAATTATGTGTGGGTGTATATGCTATATAACCTTCATACTTGTTTGCATCCAGATACTATATAAGCTTTAATAATTAGTTATAATATAAAATAAAATCTCTTACTCAAACAATTAGTTTACTTCTGAAAACTTCCCATGGAAAAACCCACTTGATTAAACGCATCAAATAAAAGTAGAATCTTGAAGTACTTTAGTTCAGATTCTACTTCATTATAAAAAGAAATTTTTCTCATTTAATATCCTTCTACATTGGATTAAAACTTTAATGTAAAATTTAAATTTTGTACGTAAAAATTAATAGATTTTCTTCATTAAAATACTCTAAATTTCAAAATTAAAGCGATTCAGTGCCTTTGGGGGATTAATTTGCAATGAAGAAACTACAATCACATTAAGACTTCCTCAAATTTAAAAACAAGATTATTTTTCCCATGAATCTTTGCACCACTTTCCCCTCAAGTCAAGTCCCTTTTACTCTGGAGTGAGAGAATCGAAATAGTTCAGTTCTGGGAGGGGGAGTGTTCTTTCTTCAACCTTACTTCCTCTCTTCAAAAAGATATTTTATTTGCTTTCTCGCAAAAAAGATATATATTTCCGAATGCTCTTACAGTTTTTCTTTTATTCGAGCAATTTTATGCAGCTGTTGTGGGCCGAGTTTTTATGTCTTGTGGACGGCGGAGCTGTTACTTTGCTTTTATCAAGTTTGGGCTGCATGCGAATCCCAGAATTGCGCCTAATCAAATACACGTCGGTGCTTCAGCGGCGCAATTCTTACGCACAAATAGACTCATGTATTTGGAATAAAGAAAAAGAAAGTGTTCTAAAATTGATGTACTGGATATTGTAAATTTTTAGAGTGAAAATATCGTTTCTCTCTAAAAAATTTTCAGTATGTATTATATCAACTTGCGCGTTTTGCCATAAAAGTATACAGTCCATTTTGAGGACGTGGACAGTTAAATGCTTCTGTTAAACCAGTATTCCTACTAAAAGAAGTGTTTAAACTTAATAATAAGTTATATAATATCTAATACAGATACCCGGATTGGAAGACTGATCGAATTACTCTGCCAATTTTCTGAATTCTTGATTCATTTTATAAAACGATTCATAATGATATATTTAAAATATTCTTAAGAAAAACAGAAAAACCGATCGCTTTTTCACAGTTTCCCTAGTACTTGACTTTTATTGGTTGAACCAGATAAATATACATTGATATCCATTTCTTCAAAAGATCTGAAATATTGAAACTTTGTATGCGTTATACTTATCTGTACGAATATGCGTCCATTTTGTGCGATGATTTAAATGAAATGGTTTTACCCCTGCAAAAAGTACAATAACAAATATGATTACAAAATTATTGGTAGGGTTACTGAACTGAAATAAGCCTGATTAGTAACACTAAAACGAATGAACAGCAATCAGAGAGCATAATCAAAGTTGATGAGTGAAATCAATGGAAAATGACTGATGTATATATGATGTACTTATATAAAAATTTGATTGACTAATATAATAACTTTACATAAATATATATCTCCTTTAATTTTTTAATTATATTATTTTCTAAGTGGTCATTTCTTCTTTAAATATATGCAGGGGTGTTTGTGCTCCGGGGAAACCCCGGAATTCCGGGGATTATGAACTTCGATACCCGGAAATTCCGGGGATCGTCGTTCAAAAGGAAGTAGGAATAATAATGAATTATTTATTTTGATCTGGCTAATTTTGTTTGCTTTGAAAGCAGAAAATGCAATAATTAGGTCATTCAATACTTCGTAATTGTAATTTTTTCATTTCTCCCCCCCCCCGCCTTCTCGAAACTCCAAAATTTCGGTAGTTAGTCCGTAATAGTTTCCGGGGATTTTTTGGGGTCCCACAAACACCCCTGTATATGTATCGTTCACAAATCGGAAAATTAAACAAAATACCAAAAATGAATCGTAGCACACCAACATCATCGATTGAAAGGGGAAAAAATAGTATACTTTGCATAACACTTTTTCTTTTAAATAACAATAAGAAAATGAATGCCTTTAAAAAGTTAAGCTTCTAGAAATAAACCTATTCATAAAAATGAAACTAGCTTTAAAAACAGATTTCTTCTTTTTTTGAAAAAAAACTATACTAATATAGTCTTTTTTATTATTATTCAATGAATACGATATAACATTGAATCTTATATTATTTAGATTATGGTTGCAGAATTTGAATTCAGAGTAACAGAAAATTCGAATTAGACGAAAGACGTATTACAGGGAGAGAGAGAGCTGATTGTATTTACTGCCCATTAACCCGTTTATCAGCTAAGCTAATAACTAAATGCTTTGCTTTCTGTTTTCACGTGTACTGTTGAATTAGATTCTCATTAGAATTTCATTTCTATTTTTTTTAATATGAATAAGATTTAACCGATTTAAAAGCATGAAAGTTCACTCGAAGACTTTTTAGACAGAAGCTTTACTTTAACGCCCACTCATTTTGCATGAAATTAAAAGCTATTTTGCTTGCACCGTATTTTCAAAATAGAAGTCAGACATCTAAAATTCCGCATTTGTGGCTTTAATTATTTATAACTTCTGTCAGTCGGTTTGCGTACTATTGATTTTACAAAAAACTCACATATTGTATTTACTCTTATCAATTTTTGGAAGTTTTTTATGGAAAAGAAATTGGCATGTATTATTTATTAAAATATATCCAATTTAGATATTCTTTACCGCTTTCTTATTATCTTGCGGACGAATGGATAGCCGAGTCTTTAACATCCTAGCCTTCGATCTTTCAGTTTGTGGGTTTGTTTCCCGCTTCTGGCTTGGGTGTCTTCGAATCCACCTTAAATTGACTCGGTATGAGGCTCTCGAGTGCAAAAAAAAGAACCAGTCAAAGAGAAATGAGTAAACCCAAATCGATTAGTAATTTGCGAAAAATACCAGACAGTTATATTAAATGTTATAATTACACTTGTTCAATGTATTCATTTTGATATAATTACATGCAATATCATTTATGACCTTATTTCTTTTAACTAAATATAACAGTAGCATTAAAAGTTATTTTTAAAAAAAATATATATATATATATATATATATATATATATATATATATATATATATATATATATATATATATATATATATATATATATACGTATAAATGTGTGTAGTATATTTCAATCGTTTTATAAGTTTTATTTCTATCGTTTGCCAATATTTTTTTCTTTCTTCACAATTGTCGTATTTTTCCCCATTTTTACTTATTCTTTTATCACTCTAATTATTTTAACTTCTTTTCATAATGTTTCATTTTGTCTCATTAAAAATATTATTTTTCCTAATTTCTTAAAAGTCATTTCTGTGTGATTCCAGCAATTCAATTTACTTTATTTTCTCTTATGCAAAAAAATAATTTTTAAAAAATATTACTTTATTTTTAATTAATCTAGTTATCATTTAAGTTTATTTCAATTATTTCTCTCAATCAATCAATCAATATATATATATATATATATATATATATATATATATATATATATATATATATATATATATATATATATATATATATATATATATATATATATATAAATGACATGTATAAACGCACAAGTAAAAATCCACTTGACAGTGGAGTGTAACTAACTTGAATTTGGCTCTTTTCTGTGTTCCAGTATTATATCAAAAACGCTTAAAGAAAGAGAAGCGATCCCGTAGAAGATTCCAAGAGCAGCTGGAATCCGAAGTCAAAAAACGGGCCCAGTACGAAGAAGCGCTAAGAACGACTTCTGCAGACACTATCCGTCTCCTTAACGGTAATTATGCATTTATAAAATAAATTTATTTAAAATTATTCAACGTTCTATTACTTAATGTGTCTCAAAGCCAATTATGCACTCTTTAAATAGAAACTAAATTTATTTAAAATTACAAGTTTTTATATTCTATTATTTTTTTCTACTAATGAATAGTACTCTTTGATAATTATGTTTTTTGTACTAATTAATCTTAAGTTATTTAAATTTAAACTTAAATGTTCTATTTGTAACTTATAAATTAAAACAACGAAATATTGGTTGCTGTATTAATTCTTAGTGACAATTATACATTTATTGATTTTTTTAGATTTTTTTAAACCAAGTTGTTAATAAATCATTCATTTTTAGTAACTGTTCTAACATTTAAATTTTCCTTTGATTAATAACACTCAACAGTAATTATGTATTTAATGATCATAAATTGCATTTATTTGAATTGAAATTTGATTATGAAAAACTTAATTAATGCCATTTATAATTGAATTATTCTCTTAGATGCTGTATTTAATAAAAATATGTATTACTTTTGAATAAAAACATATTTTTTTGTTGTTTTTACGTTGCGAAGGAAAAACTGAGAACCTTGGTTAAGAAATATATTCAATTTAATATTACATTTGTGTATTAAAATAGTTTCAGAAGCATAGATATACCGCAACTTCAATTCAATCTATCACACATTTTCATCAATTTCATTTTAAATGTATAATCCACAGCACTTTATAATTATTGTATCTACATTGCATAGTATTTTATTAACATATTGTTCTTTACTTTAACAATTATTATGGATATTTTGTCAATCAGTTTTAGTTTAATTTATAAGAAAAAGTAGTAGGATTGAAAATAAAGAATTTATGTACACTTTGTGATTTCTTTTTATTTAAAACACTAATTTTTAATATTTAAATTTTTGATAAATTAAAAATACTGTAGAATATATGTTTACTAAATTTTATTACATTGTTGTGTTAAGATAAACATATTTTTAATTTTCATGAATTTATTTAATTTCCCTTACTTAATTCATTGAATATTGATATAAAAGTTGCTGGTTAAATAGAATGCAAGTGTATTAGTAGAAAAATATTTTCAAATGATATATCTTAATTGTTGAAAAAAATTAAAAAAGGAAGTATACGCTCTTAAATATTCATATTATCATCTTTTGCTCATTTAATTAAGTGTTTTTTGTCGATAAAAGGGTGATAAAATATCTTTGAGTATGAATTACGATGTGTAAAAAGAGAAACGAACTTTTTTTCAGCAAATATTTTATTTATTCTCCCTTGCAGTAAGAAAGAAAATCCTCACCTAAATAAAACTAATGAGTGCATGTTTTATTTTTTATTATGTTGAAAAGCACCCCATCTTTTAAACAGAAAATACCATTTCTTTTGCTTTAATGAGATATTAGTGGTGCTGCCGGAAATCAAGCAAGAGAATACTCGAATTATATCATCATCTGTCACAAGACAAACAGTGGCCGGGCAATTAAACGCATCGTTAAAAAATATTTTACAATGCTTTCCGAACCTTTTTTTTTTTTTTGCTTATACGCTTTCTTTTTGAGTTTGAATCTCCTTTTCCCTTCTAGACACTGCTTATATTAAGATTTTTAACATAACTGAGAGAAAAGGGAAAGTAAAAAGTTTTTACGAATGGGTAAAAAAAAATTCCGTGGAAGAGTAGCTATTCACACATAAACACATTCGCATGCCAGATTACAGGAATTAATTTATCTTGTTAAATGCAACACATTTTCATTCAACCTGAAAACGTTTTCTTTTGATTTCAAAAGCAGTTAAAATAAAATGTAAAGCAGAAAAAGTCGCCTGTATAATGAAATTTGTAAAAGAAAAAAATTTAAATAAAAATAAGAAATTGTAAAAAGATTTCATCACGAAAAACTGCAAAAATATTCGTTTTCTAATTAACTTTTTTTCTCCTATTTATCGTATGAAAAAGAAACGAAAAGCTTAACTTTTTCTCTCGTTTTAAGAACTTTTTTTTGTTGTTCTGCCGTTTTGTGTTATCGTTTGTTTCAATGCTTCCTTGTAGCTTTGTTTTGTCGAGTATAGCAAAAACTAACATTCGAACATCTGTTCGATTTTCATGAAAAAAAAGAGATCATTTTTACGAGTTCAAATTACTTCAGAATATCTTTATTAGACTATTTCCAAAAAGGAGCAAGTCATATTTATAAATATAAAAAAAATTTCCTGATTTTTGTATTCTGTGCGTGCCGAAATAAATAAGAGATCTGATTTTTAAATTTATAACAGCAAAAGAAAAGGGGATAAATATTTGAAGAAAATTTGAAAAAAAGAATAATTGTGTTTCCAGAATAAATGTTGAAGACCTGAAAGAACTCTTAATATTATCTTGATAAATATTGAATTTCAAACTCGGTAACATAACTTTGTTCCTTTTCGTGATTTTTTTTAATTATAAATAATTTTTTCCACAAAAATATTCGAGAAAAAGCTAGTAATTCTATATATTTTCAAAAGTTAGGTATTCGTAAACCTCTTAAAAATGTAACTTTTTTCAGTTTCGCCAAAGAATAATGATTAAAATAGAATGTAAATTATGATTTAATTAATTACAACTTCATTTTAATTTCAGTCTGTATTTTTATTATATACAATATGTTTCTTAGCACAAAGAGTTAAAATATTAATTTACATGCAAACCTTAAAAAAAAAAAAAAAAAAAAAAAAAAAAAAAACTAACGTGTTTTAAATGCAGGATGTATGAAAGTTTATCGCTAAAATTATATATAGTTTTTAGGAAAGAGTGGAATATATTTTTCATTCTATTTTATTCTTTTCAGATTAAACTTTTGAAAGAGTTTATTGGCATCAATTTAAATACCAAAATTAAATGTTTTTTATAGCACTATAAAGTTAACGTGTTTTAATTAGTAAAAAAAGAATGAAAATAAAATAATAAATTGGCTTTTCAAAGTAAAAAAAAGCTCAAATTTTGCGTATTTATGTATTTTTTCAGCTTCACAATGTAAGTTTCTATAATATAATTGATTGCTTCATATAATTGTTAATTAAAAAATAGCAGTTTTCTTATATAGTTTAAATATTTTCTAAGATAAACTTCATCTATTACTGAAAATATAAAAGTTATGGTTTTAGTTTTTACATGTACCGAATAATTTTTTAGAAATAATTAAGCAATTTTTCATCATAAGTTTAAATTTTTTTTCTTTTCATAAAAGCTTTCATAAGAAGTGTATACAAATATATTATGCTTTGAGTAAAAATATAGGAAGTTTTATAACTTAGTAATTAAATAAAATTTGCAAATATTTAAAAATTTTCCATTTTTTTTTCAAACGTGCTTTATTAACGAAAATGGTAAAATATTTTTTGGTTATTATGATTAACAAAATATTTTTCAAAATGTCGATTTGTTTTTGTGACCAATTTTATTTTTTAAGTAAGGTGTCTTTATATGATTTACAGCATAGTTATGAATGTTATGATTTTGTTTACATTTTATCCGTTAATGATACTAATGATCAAAATTGCGTGTAGTATTTTGTAAAAAAATATTTTATAACTTTGCATGTATAGAAAATTATTACTATCACACACAATTTAGCAAATATCAAATTTAAAAACAACAAGTACATATAATTACCCGTTACTTTTAAAATTGATAGTAAAAGTAATAAGTCTTATTATTTTTAAAACGCATAATTTCCAGTTAAACAGATAATGACTTGACTGATTTGTCACTTGCTGGTCATATTTTGCATCATTTTGAAGGTTGTGTATCGGATATGATATCGGAATCTACAAATTAAAATAAATTCCGAAACGCTACAGATTTCAAAAATTAATGTGGGATCACCCACGAAAAGTTGAAACGAAAATCAGAGAAAGAAAAAAGGGTTTAAATGGTTACGTATAGCTGAAGTGAAACCAGCTGCTATACATACAGTAATCCTTCTTGTAATCAAATTTGAAAAAAAAATAATATTTGTTAAAATTTATGAAATATTAAAGCGAGGAGAAATTTTACCTTAGAATCCCCTGAGAAAATTAGAATTTCCCTACGGAGGGAAATTTCTCGCCATTTCCAAGAATAAATGGTTGCAGAGCAACCAATATTGCACAATATTTCTAAAGATAAGTAATGCATACATGGTTTTGAGTTAAAATTCTATTTTAAATTAAAGAGCATAAAGATTTAAATGGAAATTGTAAAATTTTAAAATGGCAGAAACTGAAATATTCGCAAAAATAGAACTTCATTATGTTACTTTTAAAAATACATGAAATGTAAATTGTTTTCTTTTTTAATTAGAAAAAAAAGTCAGTTTTATGTTATTTGTGAATTTCTTAGTGAATATTAAATAATTCTTCAATTATTTATGAAAACGTAAACATCTTAAATAATTAATTTCTAACTAGAATTTCACGTGAGCATTTATTTTAGCTTCGCAACTTCTAAAAAAATATAACACAAGGTGAGTGTAATATTTAGATCGGACAAAGAAGCTACGGTTGTTTTTGTGCACTATTAACTCTCGTTAAAATCCTTAATTACTCTGTGAAAAAATTCAGGGAAACAAAATTATCAGCAAATCACTCTTAACTTTATATCACGGATTTAAAGCACGGTATTTTTTTGTTATTATTATTTTTTCTTTCATAGCAAATACCCGAGCGTAATCGTGTGTTACTTTGTATATATTAAAAGACAACAACACTCAAAACGTTTCACTTCAAAAAAAAAAAAAAAAACTTAAAACAAAGAAATAGAGGAACGGGGCAATGTTGCAAAAAAAAAAGAAGAAAAAACTGCACTGCTTCATTTTTTAAACTATATAATTTATCTCATTTTAATTTATTTCCCTCTTCATTCAAAAGTAATTTTTTTAATACTTTCATTATTTATTTTCAGAGTTAGGCACCACGATTTGAAAAGGGGCGAAAAAATTAAGTCAAAAAAAAAAAAATTAAAACTTGGACCCGTAAAACTTAATTACAAATTAATATTTTTCTAATCCTCCATTTCCACTTTTTTTTCCACCCTTCTCTTCAAGTTTTTTTTTATCATTTTATTTTAACAGGGATTTTTTTTCCCGCCTGTACCAACGTAGCACGTAAGTTTCGTATATTATGATTTCAGCCTATATCGCTCCAAACAAGGATAAATTAACCTGTAAAAGTTACAGATTGCGCAACGGTGCTTTATTTATGTTAGGGAATCCATTTATAAAGGGAAGGTATTAGAAGAAGAGTTTTATCTGGAGTTTATACTTTCCTTAATTACTTCTTTTCGCATATCCCCGTTTCAAGCCCCACTGATTACTTTATTATCTATCCTTTAAATAACAACGTTAACGCGGAAAAAATTCAGACTTCAAAAGTTGATAACTAATTTGCTTAAAAAACGTTTTTCATCGAAAAGTCAGGGACTATGAGTAAAATTCTGTATTACTTAGTATATATTTTAATCATTATGAAAATTTTTTTTCGTTGTAAAATCGAAGTATTAAGTCATTTAAATATTCGAGTCTCCACTTTTTTTATTTTTAAAGTACCGTTTTTATGTAATAAAAAATTCGAAACAGAACTTTTTTGTTTGATGTATTGCAACTCATTTTTTAATTTTGGAAAATTTATCGTAAAAAATTGTTTTAAATAAATATGTTTTTGTTTATTTTGTGAAGTTTTTTCCTTCACTTAAGTACGGTAGAGATTCTGTTTATTTATTTATGATGTGTCTAACATCTCAGAAAACTAATACCCCTGCCGAAATTTTATTACAAAGTTTCAGTTTGGAATATTAATATTTATTACTTTAACGATATATCTATTGAGTAAGTTAAAGTGAAGAGCTTTACAAGTTTTGTTATAAATTTGTTCAATTTTTAATTTTTTTATTATTAAAATTTCATTTTTCTTCTACCAAGCAAATATTAATTCGAATTGTCCGATTATATTTCATTAACATTAAATTAAATACAGAATATTTTAAAACTTTCTTAATATAATGATGATTTTTATTAATATATTTGTATTTTGTTTAGTTAATAATTACCTATCTGCAAACAAATGAATAGTTGTAGTTGACTACAAAATTTAAATATGTCACTTGAAATATACATATACATGAATACTGCGTCTATATATTTTTTAAATATGATAGTTTTGTTTTAGTTGATTTTATTACAATATATTTTTAAAACGTGCTATTATTCAACCAGCATTAAAAGCATAATAAATCCATTATTTTTAAAGTACCTTACTAATTTATTCTACTGCTTTAATCACTGAAAATGAAGTTTTAAAGTTTTTTAATAGATAACTAATTAAATATTCTTCCAAATACAAATGATGTTTTTCTAGTTTTTCTTATGTCATTTGTTAAAACTAAAATTCAAATTTGTGATGAAGTAAAAAGTTGTTTTTATGTAAATAGAAATAAAAAAAGTTTATATTGAAATTTTCATTATGTAAAAACTTTTTTCACTCTGAATCTAATAAAGTTTTTGGATGATTGATTCTCAAATTTATTTACACTTCAATTAGATATTTTTGTTAGTTTGAAATTATATAATTTGTGTGGAATCATTATTATCAGATAAATTAAATATCTATATAGTCTGTAAAGAAAGTTATTGTTAAATGATTCCTTGTGTGTGATATAAAATCCTCCACATTAGATAGTCCTAAAGTTACAAAATGCTCAAAGATTACTCAAAGCTCATCACAAGAGTGAAGAGTTTCCTTACTTGTAAATTGTTTTCATTGTAATGTTATTTAATTTTGATGCATTATTTTATAATTCCATATATTATGTACTATATATTTTTAAACATTCTTATAACTAAGCAGACATCGAAAACTTATAATAGTAAATATTAATTTGAAAAAATATTCTTACTCCATAAAATTTTTCTCTTAAAAATGAGTCACTTCAATCATTTTTTATTTTCACCATTGTAAATAGCTCCAAATTTCACGTAAAATTTGAAAAAAATGTTATAGAAACGACAATAGTCTCTTATATAAAAACACACTACTGACGCCTTTTAAAAATTTATGATGATGAATAAATAAATCGCTTATTTTCATCATAAAGTTAGCTTTCCCATTTATACATTTTTAACGCAAATGTTATTAAATGCACGGATGCCAAAGGTCCTTCTATTGCAAATGGAACCAGAATATGATCGCCAAATCTTCCACACTGCTAAAAAAGAGATGTGAGGAAATTTTTGGCAGCCCTAAAAGGTAATTGAATTTGTGAAATATAATGCGACGACATATGTCAACTTGCTCGCAGCTTCTTTGAAAGTATTTGCACTACTTGCACGACTGTCAATTGCTACTCTAAAGCTTTCTTTTTCCCCTTTCTTCCTCCTTCATTTGACTTTTCTTCTTTATGTGCACTCTGCTGCAAAACTAATCAAAAAAGAAAAGTAGAGGATGTTCTTATTTCAATAAAATTAGACCACTAAAAGCTTTTTCTGGATGATTCAGATGGTGCGAGATCTAAATGACGTACGATTAAGTGGAATTTACGAACACACACTTTAATTAGTTTTGAGTATCGCAAAAATTAAAAATTCCTTTTATACAATAAGTGGTAGTATACTTCTTTCTTGTTTTGATCGTTAGTTTCCTAGTTACTTTTTTCACATTAACTTTATCACCTCAGATTTTATATAATTTACTTAGGAACTGAACCATTCCTGAAAAAAATGAAAAATATTTTTAAAGAAGAATGCATAAAATTTCCTTGCTTTAAAATATGCACCGATTTCAATTGGTATAATCGCAATTATTTCAACAGTTGTTCACTTACTTTTCTGTAGTGCATTATATATATTGATTAATACGTATTATATAAAAATAAAATAGAATTAATAAAATTTGAATGTACAATACATAACAAACCTTCACTGTTACATCTTTAAAATAAACAATAACACAGTGATGCTATTCCTTGCAAATATTAATGCATATTTTTTAAGATCAAGAGCTACTGTACGTTATTTAAATCATTGAAATTCTTCTTCAAACTTTAGAAATCAAAGTTCGCCGGCAGTTAATTTCATTTTAATAAGTCAATAAATTTCTAAAGTAAATGCAAAGATGAGTTGAGTGCTATATAATGTAAAATAATTAAGATAAATTGAAAATGTATGTTTGCATTTTTGAAGCAGGATTTCAATTGGTTACGTAAAAATAAGCAGTAAAAGAACAGCAAATCCATTGATAAACTGAAAAAATCTATTTAATTTTAAATCTTTTATCTAACGGATGTTTTATTATCTGACTTAATGCAAAAATTTTAAAACACAGCATTTGCTACAGTAAAAATTTTAAAACACAGTACAGCTTGAATTCATTGCATTAAAATCTAAGTGATTACAATTTAGATTTTCCTTAATGTTAAAATCAGATAACGATTACGATTAAAGCTACTTGATAAAAACATATTTTGTATAAATTCATTTTAAAAGTCTTTCCAAGCATTTATATTTGTATTAAATTTAACATTCGTGATTATAGTTATGTAATAATTAGATAACGATTAACAAATATGGAAAAAAGTGAGAAAAATACGCATGATAGATAAATATTCTGCTCATGCATTATTATTAAATTAAAAGAATATTTTTTGTTTTGATCTACTTAATTTCATGAAAATCGTTATTTTTAATTTTGAACCTTTAGAGTGGTTTTTACTGCTGTATAAATTACAATCAGAAAAAGATTAAATTATGATAAATATTTACATGAAATGTATTCATATTTAATTAATGCTAATTCATTGTGCACGGAAAAATTCGTTTATATGTGGTTAACATTTAATTACATTTTACGAAAAGGTTTATTCCATTTCATTCAAAATGTTACATAAATTGTAAAATCAGATTTTTTGTATAATACGAGTGTACAACATTTGCTTTGTTTTTTCGAAATAGGACTTTATTTCAGAAGACTTCCCCCGCCCTTATCAGTTTATATCGAAAACAAAACAGCGGAAGACTTTGTTCACACGAAATTAGATTAGGCATAATGAGAGAGATTACGATTTGAAAAATTTATTTAGAACTATGATTTTGATTACGATTACATAAAAAACCAACGGCAGATTTCAGTAGTTATTACAAAAAAATAGTGTCTAATAAATTTACAATTATGTAATATTAATGATTTTAATATTATCTACGATTACAGTTCAAGTGATTATATACACAATCGATTACTGTTACGCGATTACAAAATGATTGCTTTTCATATTCTATTGCTGTATTACTGTATATGTTATAGAATTTATGTTACATTATGCTATTTAAATAGTATTTAAATTATCCTTAAAAAATTTGTTTTTTTTAGACACCCTCACTCAGGAATTAGAGAGAGAAAGAAATTCAATAGCTGAAAGTGAAACTAACGCTCATGGTAAATATTTTACATTATAAACGTTCTTTTGACTTTTTATAATAAGAGTTATTATTATATAATTTATGTGAATTCTCTACCATATATATATATATATATATATATATATATATATATATATATATATATATATATATATATATATATATATATATATTCATACTTTGGATAAACTTTATTGAATAATATAATTGCCATCATTATTTATGACTTCTTGCCAGCGTGATGGCAATTTGTATATCCCATTTTTAAAAAATGTCTTATCTCTAGCGGCCAAAAATTGAACCAGTGCTTGTCTGATATCTTCTTCGTTCTTGAATTGTTTGCCCCTGCAAAAAATTTTGTAAGGACAGAAACAAGTGATAATCAGATGGTGCTAGGTCAGGGAGTGTGGTGGATGCGACAGAATTTCCCAACCTAGCTCTGCGACTTTCTGACGAGTCCCCAAAGCAGCATGTGGCCTGGCATTGTCATGAAGCGGTATGATGTCCTTCCTATTGAACATCGCCGGCCTTTTTTCTTGGAGTGCTGTTTTTAATTTATCCAATTGCTGACAGTACCTCTCCGAATTTAGCCTTTCGTTTGGTTTCAACAGCTCAAAATGTATTGGTCCTCGAATGTCCCACCATATACACAACATTCTCTTGTTCAGGCTCAACTTCGGTTTAGAGGAAGAGGGGGCAGGTGTTCCGGGTTCACAATATGCCCTTTCTCTTATGATGTTTTCATAGGTAATCCACTTTTCATCCCCAGTTATGATCCGGTCCAAGAAGGGTTCGATTTTGTTGCGTGTAAGCAGAGATGTGCATATGATGATTCGATCATTCAAATTCTTCTCACTTAACTTGTGTGGCACCCATCTCGAATACTTCCACACAAACCCTAGTTTCCGAATATGGTCGGAAATGGTTTGTTGAGCTGAATCAAACCTTTCCGCAATCTCCGATGTTGTCAAGAAAGGATCTTGCTCTAACATGATCTTGACAGTATCGTCGTCGATCAAAGATGGTCGCCCAGAGCGTGGCTTATCAGAAAGGTCGAAATCACCTACATGAAATTTTTTGAACCATCTTCTGCATGTTTTATCAGAAACTGTACCTTCACCAAACACTTTCAATAAATTTCTATACGCTTCTGTAGCATTTCTTCCTTGTTGGAATTCGTAAATGAACTTCGTTTTAGTTCATCTGCGTCGAAAATGTGTATAATTGTTAGTTACCAAAAGAGAGAGCCAAATATGTGTCACAGGAATATGCGCATACTTATTGAAACTGATTGTAACCGGAGCGGACAGAACTTTCCGGTAGACCTAATATATATATGTTGCTATTTGTCATATTTAATGTAAAATTTATTTTTAAAATTAATGTTGATTAATTTAAATAATTTATTGACATATTTATTTATATTGACTAAATATAAACAAAAAATAGTGCTTATTATATATTTAAAATATCGTAATAAGCACACTTTAATATATATAAATAATAAATAAAGGAGTTTTATTTATATATATATATATATACACACACATAAATATCTATCTAACTATATATGTATATGTTGCAATTTAATGTAAAATTTATTTTTAAAATTAATTAATATTGACTAATTTAAGAAATTTGTTAACATATTTATTTATTTTGACTAAATATAAATAATAAAAATAGTCCTTATTATATATTTAAAATATGTTAATAAGCACTTTATAAATAATAACATAGATAAATAATAAATAAGGAAATTTTATTGCTATATATATATATAGCTATTCTTACATGAGTGATTCACTGGTAAAGATCAGAGAAGCCTTTTTTCTTAAATTACTCCATCATCAGTTTTATAAAGAATAAGTTTACAACCTAATTTTAGCAATTAATTAATTAATTTTATCAAAGAAACATTCCCGGATTGTTACAGAGTTTTTTTTAAAAAAGAGTTTATTTGTACCAACTTCATTTACAAGATAATGATTATATTAATAAATGAAATAAGACAAAATTTATAAGGCTTGTAAACATTAATATAATCTTTTTTCTCAACATTTATCTTACTTGTATAAATTTTTCTTTGAATATAAACACAATTTGAACCTATTAAACGAATTATATTCCATTTTACTCTTATTTCCAGGCAAATAAGTTTCGATTCTGCAAGTTAGACAAAAACATAAATATTAAAAAAAAGGAACGAAAAAAGGAGTGAAATTTTTTTTCAAAACAGCGTCGATAAATAAAACAAGTGTGAAATCTGATGATCCACTCTGAAAGAAAAAAAAAAAAAACAAATACGGAATGAAATGTAACTAAAAACAAAATTCGAAATAAAAAGCAATCCTTACAATCTAATGCATATTTAATGATTGTAATTATATCTTCATTGTTGATAAGGCCTCAGGTAAATAGTTTAAATAAGGATTTAGATAGTGTTTTTTTTGTGATCATATTGCACATTACTTAAGCAAATGAAAGGGTGAATTAATTAGAACTGGAATCTTAATTTGTGTTTTCCGGAATGAATGTGTCGCTTTTAGTTGTAATCGACTGAGCATATACTTTGTTTAAACTTCATTAGGATTGCTGCTGCTTTTACTAAATAAATTGCTACATTTTTTAAAATTCTATTTAAGAAATAATTGATCCCCAGAGAACAGTTTCGAAATACAAATAAAAACTTTATTTGTTTCACCTACAAATATATTTAACATTTTTAAAGTAGTTTTTGCCGATGAAAATTTATAATTAAGTTTTTTTTATGAATAATATATTATTTTCAATTATGAAATACTTAGTAATTTTCTAAAAAATTATTAATTCAATAAACCAAAAAGTGATTATATATATATATATATTAGAGGGACAACGTATCTAGTATTAAATAGTTTTAGTCAAGATATATTCATAGCACATGTTTCAAACGAAAGTTAGAATGTATATATATATAAATATATATACATATACATATATATATATATATATATATATATATATATATATATATATATATATATATATATATATATATATATATATATATATATATATATTAGAGGGACAACGTATCTAGTATTAAATAGTTTTAGTCAAGATATATTCATAGCACATGTTTCAAACGAAAGTTAGAATATATATATATATATATATATATATATATATATATATATATATATATATATATATATATATATATATATATATATATATATATATATATATATATTATGATGTAGCCGACCAATGGTTGAGTGGCTAGCGTTCCTGACTCCTGAGCTGTGAGTCTCGGGTTCGAAACCAGGTTCGGGCGTGGATGTTACTTTCTTACTCTGTTCTCTCTGTAATTCTCTGTCCTTTCTTATGAGAATGAATGTAGCCTACCCTATAAACGGATTTGTGGTGGTAAGGCTCGGGCAACGCTACTCGCTTCCGTGACTTGGTTCACAGGTGCTCGCTGGGTAACGACAAATGAGTAGCAGTTACTGTCTTTATTGTGGCATAAATTTCGTCACCCAAGTGCCCACTGTTGAAATATATATATATATATATATATATATATATATATATATATATATATATATATATATATATATATATATATATATATATATAATATATATATATATATATATATATTATGCATAACTGAAAATGAAATTGGAAAATAAATGTACGTAATATGATAATTTATCATATATGCATAGTAGAGAATTTCGTTGACCACTATATTTAATGCTCACTTGTTCCTTCACATTCTTGTCTATCTTAGGAATCGAAGGGCATGAAATAAACATTCCTACTTTTCATGAGTTTAATTTTCCATTCAGTCAGTTCATTTTGTTTTAATAAATGTGTAAAAAATTTTTTTTCTTTTGCTGCATCCATTATTAATCTATTGGGCAGTTAATAAAAATTATTAAATCAGTGTATTTAGAGTTTCATTTCCTTCTTTTTTTCAATTCAACAATGTTTTGTGATTGCAAAATTTCTTTATTTTGAAAATCCTTTTTCTTTTCCCTTTCCTCCTTTTTCTTTTCCACCTTTTTCTCTCACTCAATTGGTTTTTCTTAAATCTCTTATTAGTTTCTATATTTATATGAGCCTATTAGAGTCGTCTACTTACAAAATGCCTTACAGCTCTTAAGGACATTTGCTGCCTATTTTGAAGAAAAGTTATGTTCACTGAAGAAAGATTTTAGCGTTAACCTTTTTTATCACATATCCGAATTCTGTATTATTTATATGGTAACTTAGATTTCTTGCTTTTTTATTGACCAAAAAGAAAACGATTTATAAATAACATAGTTTATTGTCATTCCTCGAAGTGATGTCTGGTTGTAAGACTATGTTTTTGAACGCAAAATCGGTTGCCAGATCCTAATTCTCTGTTTCATTTATATATATATATATATATATATATATATATATATATATATATATATATATATATATATATATATATATATATATATATATATAATTTGGACTATTTTTTATTTTTAATGAACATTTCATGTAACAGTCGATTTATAATTCGAATAGGAGAAACCTGACCCTAAAAGTTTCCCTAAACATTAAATTATTTATGTAAAAGATTAATTTATAAAAATTAGAATTTTGCTTATGTGAATGTTTGCGTCTCAAAATATCTTCCGAGAAATGAGTTTTGAGAGCCTTAAGCTTCGATTTGATTTTCTGCAGAACATTTCAAAAATTATCGGCAAATTAATTAGAAAAGTTCTGAAAATGGGTCGTGTTCTATGAAATTTTTTTTTATATGATTTGTATATATAGAATTTTATTAGTAAAATTTTAACAAATTGTAGATAGATTTATACTGCGAATACTAGTTTCGAAAAATAAATTATTGCAAATATTTTTAATTAAAGTTATAATTTTTGTCTATGTGAACGTTTGCGTCGTAAGATATCTTGGGAAGAATGGGTTTCCAGATTTCTAAGCCTCTTTTCCGCGGAGCAGGCGAAGAACCATCGGCAAATTTATTAGAAAAGTTCTGAAGATGGATGGTGTCCGCGTGGAGCATCCCGGCACCAATTCATTCCCGGGGCTGACAGAAGAGCAAGTCGTTTGCGGAAGTCGCAGAGTTGCAAAAGACAAAAGGGAAGGATTCTTCCCCAGAAAATGGGTGGGAGGGTCGCGAGATACGCGCGTGTGTTTGTGTGCTACGCGCGCGTTACAACAAACCCGTAACGAGAAGACCCCCGTATAATAATCTTTTCCTACTGCATTGAAACGAGCCGTCATTTTGTGTGAGGGAAGAAAAGTTTTGGGGGGTGGATGGCGAACGAAAGGCAGAGAGAAATTTTCGATCTCTTTTAATTAAGACGCCGTGAAATATGTCTGGCAGAGGCTGCGGTGACGAGGCTTAATTTTCTTGTGCCCTGCTCTCTCGCTTTCCCCATTGTTGATAACTCAATATTCTATTGAATGAATTACCGGCGCTTCCCCTCTAATGGCGACCGAGCGGAAATATTAAATACCGTGCGCCAAGTAACTATCCCCCCCCCACTCACTGAAAACCCTCCCAAAGTAATCTTCAGGGTTTGGATTCTGGGGCCCGAGCTAAGTTAATGGATTTTGTCTTCTTTGATGAATTTCTGCTGAAGGATCTACTAATTGCTCATGATCTGAATGGACGGCCAGGCATTAATGGGTCCGACCAGATGTTTCCACTCCCAAGTATGTATTCAACAAAAACCTTTTTTGCCCAGAACCAATCAGAATCGGATGCCGAGTGAGTGGGAAAGACGGCGGGGGGGGGGCATAGGATGTCGATGGCGAGAGGGGGTAGAAAGTGAAATTTCTCTTTTGCCCGAGAATGAGACGTCATCCGTTCTGGAGAAACAGTTTACCCTTTCTCTGCCTACCGAAAACTTCTGCTTCCCCACCCCTTCCCTTTTAATAATAACAAAGTTGCAATGATGATTTCCTGAGAGCCCCTGCACTCCCACACGACTCAACCACACCGATTCCTTTTCGGGAACGATTCACTCACTCCTTCTATTATTTCTGTTGCCACCCCACCCGACACAATGGCAGTTTAAAGGGAATGAATAAGGAGAAATCTTTTCAGGGAGTCGTGAAAGGGGAGGAGAAAAGCCCAATTTTAAGAATGATCTTTTGGAAAACCTTTTCTTCTCCGACTGAAGAGAATGGCACGGGACGATTATGCCCTGCGTAGAGGAAAAGTTGGGGAAATTTAAGATACTAACAATAATAGTAACGGCCCTTTTCACGTGATGATGATCGGTAATTATGCCTGGGAAACTTTCCCTCATCCAATCTTGAATCTTAATTTAATTTGATATTTTCAGCAAAACGTGTTTTAGGATTGGTAATCACTCATCAACAGATTATAAACACTACCTAAATTCGTTCAAATTTGAGATTTGTGTTGCGAATTGTGCTTGAATGCGCCACTTTATCTAAGTGGTAACAGGATTTTCTTCGGTTTTCAATTTTTTTCTGTCATTTCCCAATATTACGTTAATTACTCTTAATTTAATGAAGTAAAAAAAATTGTATGGTAAACAGAACTAGATGTTTTCTTCTTAGAGAACTTTTCAAGCATTGCAAAAGCATTCTTTAAAAAATTTTTTTCATGAAATCTTGAGGAAACTTTCTACTATTTGAAAATCAAATTGATATTTCAAAATGCAATATAACGTAAAAAAAAGAGAGATTCGTTTTTAATTTTAACTACTTCATTTAGCAAAATTTCTTAAAATATGTTTTTTTTAAATTTAAGCCATTAAGTTTCAGAAAACAACTATGAAAAAATAGATGATTTAAAACAAATTAAATGCAAAAACAAAAATATTATATTGATTCTATAAATTTTTGTTAGAATTAAAAAAGTACTTTTGACTTTAGGGCATTTTACGAATTCTTTTTCACTTAGAAAAATCTGTTGAAGTTTTGTTGATGACTTGTTATGTCATTTTCCACAAATTCTACTAAATGCGAATATGATTAGGAAGAAAATATGCAGCTATTTTTAACAAACTTAATACTAAAAATAAATACAAATGTAGTATAATCAATCAAATATACTGAAGTAATTTTAAAGCATACAATTTTACTGAGCATGCTTGTAACTTTATTTCTAAAGTAAAAGTTGAACACACACTCACACACACAGTTATACTAGTTACGAAATTGTGTCCTTTGTTTTCTCATACCTAAATCACTTGTGAGCAGATTGACATGGAATAATTTTAATTTCTTATTTATTTACTTCAAAATTAATTATTTTCACATTTTTAATCAATAAATTTCTATGCAAAAAATGCTAAGTTCTTTATATGTTTTTTATTTTGTATTCCCAGCTTTTTAAAATAGTTCTTGCTATGTTTGTCTAATTTCTTTCTTGATTTTAATAACATGAAATATATTCAAATTATTTACACTTTTTTATGTGCTGATAGTATTTTTATTGCGCACAAACATACATTTTCACAGAATAATATGTCTGAATCCTCGAATCAATTCAATATTTGATATTTCACACAATTGTTCGCAGCTTTCATTAAGTCATCCACTGAGAATAATTTTTCATCGACATAAATTCTATATAAACTTTGTAATTTATTATCATTGGACATTTTAAATACAATTAATAAATTACAATTTTTTTCAAATCTTTCACTTTATTATAAATAAAAAAAATTTAATTTCAACATTTATATTTCCAAAAAAATTTATAATAAAATTTCTTCACATTAAAACGTTTTCTTTATTTATTCTTAAAAGATTATTTACTTTTTACAATATATGAATATCTGTTTTTTAAAGAATTTATAGAGCTTAAATTCATTGTCTAAACATTTCCTTCATTTCCCAAATAAATAAAACAAAATATTTCATTATAATGATACACAGCTTCATTCGTTTGATTTTTATTCTCTTATTGTACTCAAATTAATAAGTTTCTGAGATTAATTTAATTTATTTCTTATTTACGATGCTCAATTAACATTAATATCTGTGTTGTTGCATAAATTATTTATGTGTATTATTTAATGAATAGAAACACAATCTTATTTGCATGAATTATTTTAACAAATTAAATAGCACTCTTCAATTTTCCCTAATTGACAGTTAAAATTATAAAAATATTAATCATCGAGTTAATTGCTATAAGAACCACAAAAAATACAGATAAATATTTTCATATCAATTATAGTTCATTAATAATGCGTAAGTATAATGTATTCTTCTCAAATGGCTTTTGTTTTTGTGGGAACTCTATATTTACCGCATTAATTCTCTTTAGATCGTTTTATAAAACTCATAATCTATGCGCAACTTGTTTCCTTATGAAAAACTGAGCTGTTTTCTAAAGCATACGGTTCAGATTTTCATAAGGCACGTTTAATGTTCATTAAGCTCCTTGTCCAGTTTCTTTTATTCATTTTTTCTTCCTTTTTTTTCTAAATGCTTTCTGTATTATAATTATTTTATTCAGCACTTGTATTTCTTGGTAATTATTTCACCTCCTGCTTTGGGTGGAAGTCTTCTTCAACCGGGAACTTAATGGCATTTAAATTAAATGAAAAGAAAAACCATTCCTCCTTTGTCGATAAAAGCAGTAAAATCATTTCGGCTATACCAAAACTTATTAATGAAAAGGTTTTTCAGACATTAAAAAAAAAAGAAAAAAACTAAAAAGAAGAGTTTTTAAGTTAGAGGAAAAAATAAACAAACGCAATCATACAAACTCGGTAACAAGAAATAAGGGGAAAGAAAAAAGCAAATGTTATAATGTCTTAATTCCGAAATTTCAACGAAAAATTGTGGAGAATATTCCGTAAAAACATTAATTTCCTACCAGAGAATCTGTTTTTTTTTTTTCTATTTTAATATTTTAAATAGCGAAAATACACCTAATCGAGGGACCTTCCCGTTTCTAAGCGTCGGGGGGATAAATGAAAAAGAGCGGTTAATAGCCGAAATCTACAGTTTGCTTCGACTAATGAAAAAAAAAGTAAGAGAAAAATTAGTAGGAGAAAAAACGAAAACGATAAGTTGCAAGAGAAAAAATAAATGAAAAAAAATGCAGCCACTAATTGCATGTAGATTTGAATTGCAAATTTTGGTAGGGCTGTTAGAGGGGGTGTAGGAAGAATTAGGAAGTGGAAAAATGCGCATCTATGTCTTACCTATGGAAAATATCCAGAAGTTTTACGGTTGCTGTGTAAAGTAATTTAACTCAACACATTCCGGCTTTAAAGTTATTCCTCCTACACATAATTTATCAGTTTTCCCCATAATCGCTTCAATTTTTAATATTTTAATCTGGTTTTGTTCTATGAATATTGTGAATTTCTTTGATTTAATCGGAATTAGTTGTCATTTTAATAATCCTTCAAGTATTTATTTAGATTTATTCGATTTTCTAAAACCTGAGCTATCTTTTCTTGAAGGTACAAAAGAATATGTGTTGTACTACAGTTGCCGAAATTTGACATCAATTCTTGTCTCATTTTAAAAACAGTTCACCTTCATGAAAATAACTAAATAATGTGCAGAATTTTTTTCTGGCTACGCTGTATAGCAACGTAAATGCAATTTGCACAACAGTTAAAATTCATAAAAAAAACATTGTTTTCATTATACTTGACAGTCATTTGTTGAGGCTGGATTGATTTGGTTACGTTGAGCATCGAGAATTCTCACTATCGGAAGAGGGTGAGTTCGAATCCCGACTGAAATGAAGAGCCGTCACCGTCTTGTTTATTAAAGACCTCTACGCCACATTAACCCCTTGCCAGTGTCGCCCGAATTCAGTTCGGGCAGAAGAAAAATTAACGTTTCTATTTTGTGAAGTCCGAGCTGATTTCGTTTCTACTTTAGGATACCTAATTCTCTATTTTCCTAATAAATGACGCACGTGGTCCTAGTTTTTTACCAATTCCAACTTTGGTTCGGAAGGTAGTTCATGACTACAACAACACTTTGGGAGGTGATGTTAAAGTCGATCAACATCTTACAGACTTCCCGGTTGCTAGAAAAGGAGGTAAAAAATATTACTAGAAAATGTTTTTCCATCTCCTATACTAGGGGTTATATAAATAACTTCTTTATTTTGCATACTTCAGCAGGAGGTGCGAAAAATATGAACGTATGAAAAATACGAAAAATATGAAAATCAATTGTTGAACTAAATAAACCAAATGTTCAACTACCAGGACCAGGGCGTCCTAGTGAAAGCTTACTGCGCCTCACAAGTCTACATTTTCCAGTACACATCCCATCAATGGGGAAAAAATCTACTGCAACCAGGCAGTGTTTTATATACTGTCGTAAAACCGATGAACAAGGGAAGAGTATAAGGCATGAGACAAGAGTTTATTGTAAACAGTGCAATATATAGGCTTTTGAACCGTACCTTGTTTTGGGATATACCATACTGTAATAGATTAGTAAAATTTATGTATTGAAAATCATATTGTTGTGTTTTTATATTATATTAGTTATATTAAGCTTCAAAATTTCGTTTAATTTGCTCAATATGAATAACATGCATGTGGAATCACTGTTTTATGTGTATGTAAAAATTATAAATATAGTAATTATTATATTTAAAACTTTATTTTTGTACTAAAAAAGCATTTTCTAACTCGTATAATAATATAAATAATAAAATTAAACAGACAAAAAAATTTTCCATTTTTGGTACATTTTTCTGAAATATATGTCACAGTTAAGGGGTTAAATAAGTCGTGGCAAGTCAAATATAATGGAGTTTTCTGCTTGGCCTCTCTTTTTAAATTAAGTAACTTTCCTCTTTTCGTCAGTAACTGAATTTGAGTTGCAGGTGCTTATATTAGTAGAAAAATATTCCTATGCTTATATTAGTAGATATATATTAGTAAAGGTCAACAGCCACAATTTTTAAATCACCTGGATTTACAACAAAATGTACTTTTCAATAAAATCTATCAAAATTGTTATAACAAAAGAAAAAGTTTAAGGAAAATCTCTAAAATTGATATTTTGTATATTTTGTTTGGTCCCAAGTGTTACTTTTTTTGTTCATAATTCTCAATATTTTCACGACAAATATAACACAATAATCACAAAATTTGCAAATAGGTCGTGTAAAAATATATATGTAACACACATTTTTCCAATAATATGTAATATTTTCCCAATATAAGTAAACAGATTTTCGAAAACATGTTGTTAATTTAATACAGTGAGTTACTGTGGTAAAACAACTTATTAAAGCAATGAAATAAGAAATAGTCACAGAGAAAACCCTGCTGAAAAACTTAAAGAAGAAAAACTTAATGAATAAAATGCATTTAATTTATATTTCAAATGAGGTAAATTAAATGCATTCCAGATATACGAATCATTTCTGGGTATTATAAATATTCTTTTGTGTCATTTATGACTTTTCATTAATAAAGAAAGAGTTTTTAAAATTAATAAAATAATTTACTGCATCTCAATGGTTCTTGAAATGCATCAATTCCATCTACTGAAATAAATGTTCTACCTTTATGACATAAACATAATTTCAAATATGTGTGTATGAACAAAACATCGTTTCAATATTATTCTATAAAATGGCTCATGTAGTTATTTAAATATTTGTTATAAATATTTAATTTCTAATGATGGTGTATTATTCTAATAAAAGAAAAATCCACGTTTGTCTTAACTATTGATTATGCTTGCAAAATAAGGAAATGCACTTGTATTTTTCTTCAATTTTGATCGCTAAATAATAGTACCAGTTTCTCATAATTATACCTTATAACTACAAGAACAGGAATATATTTCAACTTTTAAAAAACCTTATTAGATAAGTGTACATATCATAATTATACATTACGATTAAAAAATAGGAGTTTATTTAAAATTTTTAGAAACATAATTATTCATGTTTTTCATAATTATACATCATAATTACAAAGATAGGTTTATATTTTAATTCTTTAGATTAATTAGTCACATACTTTTCATAAATGTGTGTTATAAATATATGAATAGGAATTAAGCTGAATTTTTATACTGCTTTATTTGGTATATAGTTTCATAATTATACATTATAATTACAAGCACAGGAATGTACATGAATTTTTCACACTTCCTGATAACATAACGACATCTCGTAACTTTATATTTACAAGAATACAAATTTAGATTACCTTGTTATAAATATATATATTTCATTAATAAATAATTTTCATAGAAAAATAAAAAAGCTTTTGTATTTTTAAACTGCTGAATTATGCATGTACATTTCTTTAATTGTACATTAAAAATATGGAAATTTGTTGGAATTTTTAAGACTTTTTAATGATGCTTATACTTTTTAAAATTATACATTGTGATTCGAAGAATAGGAATTTATTTGTATATTCTTTTTTCTTAGATTGCCAGATGACAGCATAAAGAAGTCAAATTTCTTGAAACCGAGCTGGTGACGTCATTTCCGGAAGACATAAGTGTAATATAAAGGGAAAAATGTTTTCATGTATATCTGTTAAAGAAATCCCGCATGGTTGAAGCCACGGGAAGCATTTCCTTTTGTTCTCTCACAATTCGAGTCACAAAGAAGTGATTCTATTTTAAACAACTTTTTCACTTTCTCCTGTGATGCAGACTGACATATCTTCTCGAATGAAAGGATTGCAAACATTTAGAATGTGATCGCGCTCATTAAAAATATATCATCCCACTGGCGCAGACGATCGCGACATGGGCAGGTGTTTTATCTCAATTACATTCTGAAAAATATAGATCCGTTGTTAGAATAATTTATATGTGGATTCCAAGATCTGTTGCTGTTTACTTTTTGACTGGCTTGGCTGTGTTTATGTTTCGAGTTCAATACTCTGCAGAAAATTAGAACATGATGTGATACGATCTCTAAATGTTCAGCTTATGAAAAAAGAGGCGGAAGTTGTGCTCTGGTAGTCAAAACATCACATTGTGTATATTCGTCTTATTTCTGAGCAGGCTCGTCAATATGAAATGAACTGTGAAGTGATCGGCATTTACACTTTCAGCACTTTTACTGCTTTCAGGACATTTTGAAATGACTGAGAGACATTTTTACTGTTGAAAAAAAACTCAGACTGGTTAAAAATGATGATAAATTTTTATAAGTGTGCACTTGTTGTAGTTAGTTCTAACTTTAACAGTTTTTTGTTTTTCTTTTTATACACGCGATGTTAGAAATGTTATTATTTCAACCGACAATAAAACCTATTAATAAGTTTCAAAGTATGTTATCTTTGTTTAGTGAATATTTTATTTACAAGTATTTATTTTAAAATTTCTACGTATAACTGTTCTAAAATAGGAATAATTTATTTCTAATTTTTTTAAAAATAGTTTATTATATATGGGTTCTATTTTAAGTTAATAAAGTATAACTTTTGCCATTTTTCATGAATTAACAGTATTTTTAATTACTATAAGCCCTTGTTTTAGGAAATTTATTCTGTATTTGCTGTGCAATTAGGTACATGTGTAAAATTTCGTCGAGCGGAAAAGTTGGTGCAAATTCCACTAAAATGACATCAAAATCATTTCATATTGTACCATTAATCGCTGTGTATTGTAACATAAAGATACTTTAAATTCGTTATTTTAATTATAACGAAAAAAATTTTAATAATACCTATTTAAAAAGAAAGCATTAAAAAGAGTAAAATTAGTATTGCTGACTAAAACAGTAGCATTTAGTTCTTTTGTAAGTGGGTATCATTGTGAGTTGTAAAAGAGAGAGCAGAGAAATATTGATAATAATTGAAATCTTGTTTAAATAAATAATGCAAATGGTTTATCAAAAATAGCAACCATGTAGTTGGAACATAGTTATCGAATGTTGGCGAAAAATTGTTTTTGTTTGGGAACGTTTTTTTCTTTCTTTTGGACGATGGAATTTTACACTTGTACCGCAATTCGATCAAATGTGTGTATTCAATAAACGATTTATATAGAAGTATATATTAAATAAAAGTTATATATAAAATAATACAGCAGTAAATATATAAATTTTAATGTGGTGTTATTTTATATATTTATTTTATTCAAATTAAATAACTTTTATTTTGCTATTGAAATAGTCTAATACGTGAATTTAAAAAGTCAATGTGAAACGTACATTTTATTGAGAAATGATCAGGATTTATTATGCAACTACCATAAAAACTCTGTATTCACATTTGACATATTCTTAAATTGCTACATCATTTCTACATAAAGTATGTATTCAACAAAATATAACTTACATTTTTAAAAAGTAAATCTAAAATATAAATTTAAAATTAAAATGCTATATGCATTTTGTATAAATTTTCAATTTTCAGAATTTACTATCTGATTTATTTAGCTCTGAGTTCTATATTAAAATTTATAATAGAATATTTAATTAAGCTCAAAAGAATTCATATTTGATGCATTATCTAATACATAAAGTCAAAATCAAATTTGTGGGCATTTAGCAGCATTAAAAATATTATATAAAAAAACAAATTAATGTAACTAAAAATTGCATGTTCTTAAACAAGAACGAAGTGAATTGATATTAATACACAAAAGAATTTTATGTTTATTAATACTTTTTCTATACCTCTTGAAATAATTTTTATTTTACCATTGGTATTTTACTAGTAATTATTGACGTCAAGCAAATTTTTGAGAGTGACAATTAAATTTTTACTTTTGATAGTATGTTTATGCAAGATTAGCATCCGAATTAAAATACTTCAATTAAATATCTACGAACTAAGAATTTTTAAAACGAAATTATAAAAAATTAATTACTTCAATTAATTGAAACATTTTTCATTTAAGAATAAACGTTTTAATATGTTAAATATCTTAATTGTGTTAACTACAATTTTAATAAATATATTAATTATTATTTTAATATAAGTATAGTTAAATATATTTTCATTTATAAACTGCACCTACTTTTTAAAAACCAAAATATCTCTCAAATGTAAATTTTTATCTTGATAGTGTCAATAAGTGTATTTATATTGTAATTAATACCGACTTAAAAATTTTTGAGCATGAAATGAGAATTTTTTAAAATTAATTTGTATCCTTGTTACATAATATTATGTGAATATATCATCACAATGTTATGCAATATTGTATAGGATATTGCATTGGATTGAACTTTGTTTTTTGTACATATATTTCTTTGTGTATTAATCTATTGTTTTATGAATGTGGAATTATGTATTGATGCCAATAAAATTTTAAACCACTCTAATTTTGTTTCTAGTAACTAAACATAATTGTAAAAACGTGAATAAAAATTAGAATGTAGAGGAAAAATTGGTTTTCAAAGTAAAAAAAATTTTCAACTTAAGTTTCTTTCTTAAATTTTATTGTCGCTAAACTAAATTTTTTATTTTGTAATATCTACATAAATCAATCGTTATCAATATAAAATAAAAATAATCAAGAAAAAATAATTTCGATAAACATACTAATAAGATATGAATAATAAATTTATTTAAAATTTTCTTAATGACTTTAGGTTTTTCAAAAAATACAGCTAAACTATAAAAATTCAATTATTCTGTAAACATTGTAGGTAGGGAAGTCTGCAAACATCATAAATAAAGCATTTTAAATTAAACTAATATTGAATATTATTTTAGTTTCGTTTAAAATGTCTAAGACATTTTTCATGCAAAAAAGCCGTACTTTTTTTCTGACTTATCTATAAGTTATTTCATTAAATTTGGATAAAACATATGTATCCAATCGTATATATTATTTAAGAAAATTATGTTTTATTGAACGTTAAAAATAAATCACAGTATGGAGACGAACCTGTTATTCTACAATAGTTTAGGAATAACATTTTATTTGGTGACTTATATATGTTACTGAGTAAATTTTAACTCACTATTTGATCTTATTAATTTTCTATTCCATATATTTTTCTTGTATATTTACACAATAATTATATACAAATTTATACAAAAATAAAATTTTCCAAACGTATTAATAGTTTAAATTATCTTTTTGAGATTATCAAATTAATACTTGCTTGAGTCTCAAGCTTAATAAATAACAGAGAAGGAATTCTCGTCTCTGTGTTGTACATTGAAGATATTCTTTTTGTTTTCAGAAATTATAATAGAGAAATTACTTAGTAGAAACTTTTGATACTTGTCTTAATGAAATTTTAAAAAATAATGTCTTGGACCTAGAATAGCAATATTATGAACATTAGAATGAGTTCCAGTATAATTATGCGTAATTAGAGAGATTATTCTTTATCCAGTATTATTAATTTAAGTAGATACTAATTAAGTAATAATATATTTCAATTGCAGGACACACATATACTCTATATCTCTTATATTTTTTAAGGAAAATGAAGTGACATTAATTCAGCTAAATTTTAACATAATAAAACAAAATGGCGAAGCTTTTGTAAATGCATTTCAAATTTCCTCATGAAAATGTTGATTTTTGATAAAATATATACCGTATGATGATATTGTATTCGCAGCAGAATAATTAGCTCTCTAACTTTCGATTGAACAACTTTTAAACTCACCTAGTGGACATCCTAAAATTGAAAGCCATTGTAAGGCAAGTTCATTTTCAATGTATTGCCTTCAAAGAGGACTTTTTATGGTTAGATGACCTTTTACCCATATCACAAGGGAGAAAACCAGAAAACTTCCAAAGTATCCATTCCACTGGACGTGCATGCAGAATCGCAGTATCCACCTCCCGTTGTTCAACAGTTGCTGTATACTCCGAAGACCGATGCCTTAACACTAGACCACAGTCAGAACAATAAGAAAAGATGTAGACATTCTAAAAATAATAGGAGAACAAGTGAAAAAATTGGTTACATGTTTCCTATCCACAAAATAGATAATAGGTTCTCCCAAAACACAAAAAATACTCTGAAATGTGATTGTTAGAAACCATATTAAGAATATGAAATGATGAGAAAATTGTTTGGTTAGTTATTGTAAACTGTGTGGGTAACAATTATTGTAAAGGACGAAAAAAATGTATTGTTAAGAAAAGAAGAAAGATGCTTAATATCAAGGGTAGAGAGAGTTTCTTTACAGGGCTCAGAAAAGCAATTGGTATATATGCTATTAAGTAGGACATACTGTTCTGCTCTTGGAGAAAAGTGATCTCAATGTTTTGGAGACCTTTGCCTGATGATAGCAAGGTATCTGAATCAGTTCCAGCATGTTCTATCAGACTTAGGTCAATCTGGCTAATATTCATGTGTCTTATCCTTCAGCCTTAAGGATGTTTCCAACTACCAGGTAAGGGTCATAAAGTCTGATATCTTGTTATAAAAGGAAAAGATCACCTGCATACACTCTAAAAAAAAGCACTGTAAATTTACAGCAAAATGTGCTGGCGTTTTGGGCGCCAGTACAATATGCTGTAAATTTTACAGCATATTTGTAAAACTTTAACAGTTCTTTTTACTGTAATTTTTACAGCACTTTTCGCTGTAATTTTTACAGCACTTTTCACTGTAATTTTTACAGCACTTTTTATTGTTATTTTTACAGCACTTTTTATTGTTATTTTTACAGCACATTTTACTATGCATTTTGCTCCATATTCTACAAAACCTGTTGCAATAGCTATTTACAGCGATCAGCATGTTTTATAAAGATAATAGTAGAGTATAAATCAATTTTGAATACACAATAGCTAATTTCCTAATTATGGGCCAGCTATTATTAAGCAATTTTTTATATAATATACAAAGCACAAAAACATAACTAATGTTATATTGCAGAAGATGTCATTTTTCAGAACATTTTGTGATTAATAATTTAACTTTCAATACCTAACGAGATTGTTTAACTTTCTTACCGCACAATCGTAACTTTAACAGAAGTTTGAATTTTTTATTACGTATTTTAAAAAAAATCAAGAAATAACAGTTATATTGAATACGATACAAATCTAAGCATAAAATTGATTTTTGATATCTGTGATTCTACAGATTTAGGATAAAAAGAAACCTTACAAAACATTCCATTTTACTAAAATTACCAAAGGGAAATTAGTTAATGATATAGTATCTTAATTATACTGTAAAGACAATAAAGTTTTCTTTTTGATATTGTTTAAAGTAATTGATTTTTTACATGATAAAAGCAAATAAAGATTCTGAGGAAAAAAGCAATATAGTTGACAATACACAAATAATTGAAAAGAATTTTTTTATTTACATTTTAATAACTATAGCCATTTAAGTTGGATACATTATTTAAAAGTGACAAAAACACATGCTTGGACTCCTTCCTTGACATATTTTTTTGATTTCGTTCCCCGCGAAGGATTAAAGTTGAACAAGCACCTGGAAAAAAAATAAAAATCAGATACACATGAATATCTAATTTGAAATTTCAAGAGCTGAATATTTCAGAGGAAAAGTTGTTTAATAGTTCAATAAAATAATTAAAACTTTTTATTTTTTCATATAACTGATTGAATTTTCCTAAAATATACTTCTTTTAATAGTTAACAAGTGGTTGTTACATTCAGGCAATCACAATCATTTTGATGATAAAAATTATTTCAAGGGATTTTAGCAATTTCATGATAAGAATTTTTGGTAATGAAGATCTCACTTCTTATGAAGATGATATAAAATCTGTACTTCAATTAAATCATTCTAACTGATGTTTTCTATCTCGAAAAACTAATTTGTAATTGATTTAATTAAAAGAGAATATAGAATTTGTTTTATAAGGATTCATTTATGTTATCGAAAATTATATCCTCTGAGAAGCAAATCACCACATTTCCAATGGGAACTGTGAACCACATTTTAAAGATAACTTAAAAAAGCCGATTTTAAGTTTAAAAAAATTAATTTTGTAAAGAATATGGAAACATTTCTTTTGCATACATATATACACAATTTAAAAATATTTCCATCGAAAATAAACAGAAAAATTAAAATCCTATAATGTGTCAAAGTAACAATGATTTATGAAATAACATTTTATAAAACATTTGCTTAAAACTGAATTTCTTTAACTCGTAAATAGTTACCTCAAAACTGAAATCTAAGTTGTCTTAGGGAGATCATGAAATTACATGAAGTAGTGCAAAATTAGGAATTACATAAAAAAATTTTTTTGCTGTTCATATTAAGCCTGCATATACGGCATTATATACATACTTAGAGATAAATAAAAGAGAATACAATTGAAGTTGTATCAAAACAGATATATTTAACTAAAACAATTTATTTAGATTTTCTTAGAATTTTATATATTCATATGATTTATTTTAAATAGAATGTTAGCAGAGTAAACAGTATTTGAAGAGGTCAATAAATGTAACAACAAATTTTTGCTTTTGAGTTAAAACATTCCAAACCTTACGAAATATATAAATAATACATACCACAAATTCATACACATGGTGTGCAAGATAAGTCTATATAATATCTACTGCATCCTGAGAAGATGTGGAAACCTAAAACTAATAAACAAATTCCTGGTTAATTTATTTATGATTAATTTTTATGTTCATTTCTAAATTTTTTTATTTACAATTTACTAAGCAGTAATTTTTTTAAATAAAGTTTTGAATACTTTACTACAACACTTCTAAATATTTTTCCAATTCCTCAATGATTGAAGATTGTATTTTACAACCTCCAGGAGAAGTTATTAAGAAATTAACAATTCTTTTAATTTTGTCAGCTAATGCAAACTTAAGTCTTTTATTTAAATCTACAGATGTTAAACACTTAAAATGGTCCAAAATGCTTTGCTTTAAAAATATGCAAGGCCATTTTTCTTTTAATGTGGAAATATCAATAGGCGTGTAATATCTTTTCTTTGAAATGTAAAAGTCTCATCAATTTTATAACCTCTTCAATCATAACAACAAAAAATACACTGCATTTTGGCTTATTGTCGGACATCACAATGAAGGAAAACATTTAAAAATACACGTGCTTACAAAAACTCTCTCTCTCAATACCTATTCCAGCTTTCAAATATGGCTGAAGTTTATATGAAGAGGCTTTACTCTGAATAGTCTTAATACTAAAAGTTATTTGCAATTATTCTATTTTTAAAACTTCCTTTACAAATCACACACTTTCTTCATATATAAATTCTTATTTTCCCAAAACATAGATATATTTTTATAAAAGTTAGTATTTAATGCGCACAGTAGTATTAGAAAAATCTTGAGCACAATATATTTTAAATATGTTAGGCAACAACAAATTACAATGTTTTCACTCGTGTATTTGTCTCTTAATTATAATTTTAAATTAGCTTTTCTTTTTATGAGCTTCTGATTCCTTCACTAACATGTAAATAAATCATAAATAGTACTACAAATTTTGCAATTTGTTAATAAAATAAAGTAAAATTTGCAATAATAATGTAATTTTTTGCAAAAAAATGTGTTGCCTGAAATTTTGTTTTATAAATATCAAACAATCGACAAAATTTCCCAAATAGACTTTTAATTAAAGTTCTAATTAGTAAGATAAATTTAAGAAATTAATCATGGTCATGAAATAATAAACATTACATTTTCTAAATAAATGACCTTAATTCGAATAGTACTTCCTAATATGTATTTAATAAAGTAATATTTCTTATATATTTGTAATAAAATAATGATTTTAAAAAATAGATATTTAAAAAAGCATTACATTTTTCATTAAAATGCATTTTTACATCTCATGCAAATTCTAAACACAAGACCATTTATTCTAATAAATATCATTATTTGTAATATTTTATTGAAAGAATTAACAAACATTTATGCCTAAAAAATGATTATTTTAATGCATGTTACAGAATGGAATTTAATTAATGATCATAATTAGAATGCAATTTAACGATCTGCATTAAAAAATAAACATTTTTAAATAAAATTCTAATCAAAAAGAATTATTTAGAAAATATAAAAAATTATGTGATATTTAGTTAATATACAATAAATTATATCATTTTACAACGAAAGAAAAATCAGGAATTTTCAACAACACAATAAAATAGAAATTCCGTTAATATATTTAATTATCTACATCTAAAAAAATAGAACAATAGATGATTATGCAATTTTAATTTCGAAAGAAATATAGCTAAGCATTTTTATAACAACAGAAGCACTTAAATACAATTCTAATTTCGTCGAAAATTTGATAATTAAAATATTAATCAATTATGTTACCAAACTACTATAAAATATTTTAAATATTAATAAAAAGTAAGTAAAAAAAATATCGACACTGAATTAATACAAGTGAATATGATCATTCGTAAATTCAGCTTAGAATTTTTTAAATGTTCAGTCAAATTTATAAGAATTTATATATATCAAAGTTAGCTAACAACTTGCCTAATAAACAATATGAAAAATATGCGTTACCTTATATTTGGTGATTAAATTTCAATAGAAATTCAACGAAAGGAAAAATTACTCTCAAAATATCACCAACTTCACCAAACGAAAACAAGGGCAAATAAATGGCGAAATTAATTTCATTCATTTGTCACAGGAACAGAAGAAACTTTTATCCCGCCAATTCAATGCGCATGCCCATTAGCAAACGATTTTCTGGGGCTGAATTTTACAGTAAAATTTACTGTAATCATTAGTGTTCCTATGACAGCTATTTAAATAACAGTGATTTTTACTGTATTTCTTCCGTTTTTTTTTACAGTGTATATTTCATATGTGAAATTGGTATTTCGAATAAAAACAGGCAGATACGTTCATATATGTTGATTATAATTCATGCCATGAAAATACTTTGCTTTTTAAAGTGATCATTCTCGAACAAATGTGAGATTATTTCAAATGTCACTTTTTCTCTACAGCAAAACATATCTATGTCATATTTCAAATTGAATCGGGACCTTTTAGATATCAACAATTTGTCACCACGTGAATGACATCCAAAAAGACAATCAGCTGGCGTTAGATATTTTCATATCCACCTCACCTTTTCCTTCCGGGAGAATTTTTAATAGATAGTGGGCTGTATATATATTCACATGTCAAAAGGAGAAATCCCAAATACCCTACTGATGATCTCGCTCATCCTCTGGTTTTTTAATACCTTCAGCCGCTGTATCACTTTGTGGCGAGAAGACTTTCCCCAAAAATAAGCTTTACTGTCATCTCTTCAGTCCCTTATTGGTCTTTATATTAGTTGCACATACACTCTCTCACGTGCTATAGTCAGTACCTCATCTCTTTAGCCATTCAGTGCTTGCTCTACAGGCTATCGCAACACAACATCAGTTTCTTCTTGTTTTATATGTGAAAGTTCTTTGCCATTATTTATTATATTTCCACTTGTTTTATCATATGATTCTTATTATATACAAATTAATTCTAATATAATCATAATAGTCACAACACGATCATACACTACTGTTCACTTCCAGCAAGGGACGTCCGTTGTCTTAATTTTTCTGAATACTGGAATCATCCATGGGGTATTTTAAGGAATATTTGCTCTCTTCTGGCAGGAATGTGACATTCATCAGATTTTAAAATAGTTTGGGTTCATATGTGTTATATATCCCTGAATTTCTGTTCTTTCCAAGTAAGAAAATGATCTTAGAATTTAAACTCATTCTGGGTTCATCATTGTTGAGCGCCACTGAACTGTTTTTCAACCTTTGTAAATAATCATGCTTGTGTTTGGAGACACCATTATCAGTCCATTGATTCAGCTTTCATCATGCATTTTTTTCCGCAATGTTGATCCGAAGA
Source organism: Latrodectus hesperus (assembly GCA_037975125.1). Lineage (NCBI taxonomy): Eukaryota > Metazoa > Arthropoda > Arachnida > Araneae > Theridiidae > Latrodectus > Latrodectus hesperus. The sequence goes on from CM075858.1 coordinate 67,694,116, forward strand.
GCCATTTGTTCCGAATGTCGAATAACATGTATAAATATCTCGAAGTAAATACAAATCAGTGATATGTTAATCGTCCCAATTACCAGTTGATCCTACGTGTTTGGCTAATTCTACGTACTTAAAATTTTGAAATTTGTCAATAAATGAGAAAAACTTGATAAAGATATAGTTCATTGAATCCTAAATAAAATTTAAAAAATAATTTAATTTAAAACTATATACTCATTTTTAACTTAAATACTGAAATATATGCATTAATAAATTTAAAAAATAAATTGTAAAATTTAAACGAACAATTATTCACAAACTATTTATGTTAATTTAATTTTGTTATTCAATAAATATTTAAATTAATTTAAAAAATGCTTAGATTTTGGGGTATATTTATTACGCTTTTGGAAAAGCTTTCATTATGAATTAGAATTTTTAAAACAGCTAATTACATAATAAATAGAAATAAAAGTAATATATTAAGAGACAAATACATTTTTCTTGATTGAAAACATTTGATTGAAGAGCTCTTATTATTATGCTAATCTAACTCAGCATTATAAAACAATTTAAATAATTGAATTAATTATAAATTTTTATTTTACACTTTCTTTAAAGAAGTATAGAAATTTAAATAAATAAAAAGAGTGTTAAATTTTCTTACATATTATTCATTATTTCTTTGATATGAGAAAGATAAATTACAAACATACATTTTTTTTTTGAAATATAAAAATTTCTATTATGAAGATTTTCATTTATTCAAAGATTCTTTCTTTAAATTCAAAATAGCAAATGTTAAAGAGTCGCTTTTACTATTCTCAAAAACGCGAGGAAAATAAAGCAAAACACGATAAAATAAAATCAAAAAAGTTTCATCATTCCAGGACTTAACAATGTGCAGGTAAAGAACGATATTTAACAATGCAAATTCTTGAAAACTCTGTAACCTGGCCGACTATAGAATACATTAGAAAGTGAAATAGGTATGAACAATGATTGGGGGGCTCGAGGCCAAAATTGAGAGCAAAAAAAAAAAAAAAAGTAAAAGAAAGAATACTACAAGATCAAATTTTTGTTATCCCTAAGCCAACACTGTCAAAAGGAAGTGAAAACCAATTTTTTAAACTTTTGTAAAACCATATTTTTCACTGGTATCTGAAGCTAGCTTTTTTTAAAAAAAATAAAAAATGTAGATACACAAAGAACCGATTGCTGGTGGTAAAATACGCTAGCGGCTACAACTTCGGGGGCGAGGTTATGAAAAAAAAGCAGAAAAGAATCCACCGGGACTATTGTAGTGCAACTCGCAGAGGGGGAAACTGTGACAACATTTATCACCAAGCTCCCCCTACATACGTGGCTTTCCTGCCTCGCAGCATATTAAATGCAGATTTTGTTCCCGCTATGACTCAGTTTAAAGTCATCGATCTGCCATTGACGATGATCGTCGCCAAAGACAATGTTAAATGCCAAATCGCTAGCATTCCGCCATTTTTGACCACCAGTGTTAAAAAAATATTTTTTGCTTATTGTTAAGAATTCTGTGCTTTTATTCGAAAAGTTATCAAATATTAATTTGGAAAAAAAAAAAGAAATATGTAAACTATTTATTAATAACCTATTATTTTATAGTAAGGTAACTATTGGTTATTAATGATTAACATTTTGATACTTGTCATAATTTTACTGTAAAAAAACATGTATTAGGACAAGATGAACAAAATCTAGCCTTTATGAAGTAAATTTGTGACAGAAAAATAAAATTATTCAAAATGAATCAAATCATTTACTTTACATATTTGAATATTTTTTGCTGTATACAGATATTTTGATTTTTTATATTTATTATTTTTTAAATCTTGTGGTGTAAATTTGTTCTTATATTGTGAAATGTCTTATTAATTAATGTCTTAACTTCATTTAATTTTGTTAGAACTGCATTTTCTCATACTTAACTTTTAATTCTTACAACGTAATAGTGTAAAAAATGATTTAAATTAATTTGTTATTAATTTACACATTACAATACATATATACATAGTATAGCAATTTATACATTACAGTGCATATAATAAATAGTATTTAAAATAATACTGATATTAATCATGATTTAAAAGTATTCATGTTTATTTTACTATTAAGTTTTATAAGTTTTAAAAGTTTAAGACTGTTGATTTATAATAAAAAAGATAAAGAAACTTTTTTCTTTTACCTTTAACGACTTAACTTTCTTATTAATGCGAAGTCTTTTCTTAATATTTGTACTGAAGTAATAATAAGTTATAATGCGTATAATATTAAAAACTATTTCGGATTTTTGTTTGCATTGTTTGTCTTTGAATTTTAATTCATAATTTTTCACACACATGAAAAGATAAGAAAATAAAACTGAAATCAATACGTCTCATTTTGTCGTGAGAACATATATATAACTGTAATATAAAACAATATTATGTTTTGCAATAAATAAAAATCACATTTCCATTGCAAATTTTCTCATAAAAATGTTTAAAAAGAAAGCTTGATATTAATATATGAAAGAATATATAAATATAATTAAACTAAACTTTAATTATTCCATTTATATATAATTAAATTTAATTTCTTAACGAATTATTCCAAAAACAATCGATTAATAAAAAGGTATTTTTATTTCCTTCAATTTAAATAAGTTCGTAGTCTTGACATATATTATGTATCCTAATTGAATAAAATAGTAATTTTTCAATCAATATTATGTTTATTACTAACTATTAGTAAAATTAATTCTAAATTTAATATTTATATAAAAAATTAATTTAAGATATAAGTATGATCAATTAAATGTGCACGGAAAATATTGCAAATCAATATCGTTTAAAATAAAGGTGATAAACGGTATTGAAAATTGAGATGCAATCTGAAATTGATTAAAAAAGGGCAAAATTTAAAGAATATCAAAATAATTTCAATTAAAACGCAAAAATGATTTTTATTGTGTAATTTGTCATTATTTCCTCAAATTACTTGTAATAATTAGTCAGCTTATTATTGATTATACCAAATAATTACCATATTAACAAATTTGCTTTGAGCGAATAAAAAGTTAAAATTATTTGTATAAGTGTTATCTGTATTCTGAAATATACTTTGAAAATATTTACAGAAAATAAGCTTAAGCAAATTTGATACTTTGGCATTAACAACGCCAAGCTTATCTAATAATAGTTTCAATTGACCTTTAACTAATATATTTGGAATTTAAAAAGCGATTGCATTTTGCGATCAATATAAACATGAGAAATTAGTCATTTTAAAGTAAAAAATATTTTTCGCATGAAAAATTATATAGATATCTTTATACTTATAGTTATTCAATATATTTAGTATATGCACACACATACACACACTTTTAAAAAGTATATTTACATTTCTCATACGAAATTAGTTCATAAATATTTATAATTTCAGTTTAAGTTCTAAATATCTTTTTGATGTTACTGAATAACATTTTTTCCATATAAGGGAAGGTTTTGTTTCATGTAGAACACTTCCCTATTTACAATTTTATTCTAAATACAATTTTTACATTATATTTAAAACATGTAATTACTAAATTGTTTAGGAATTTGATTCAATTAGACTTTATTAATTAATTGTTCAATGAATCAATAACGTCAAATAGAGTCATTAAAAAATATTTATGTTTTATAAAATATATATTTTTAAGGAACTTGTTCAAATAATTATTAAATACTTTTTATTGAAGTATATCATTTTTTAAAACACTTTATTATATTTTTTATTCATGTTTTAATTTGAAATATTTTGAATTTACATAAACTGAGATTACAATTACTTTTTTCTCATATCAATCCCTATAAATTCATTAGTCACTTTCAGTTAGGTTTGTCGATTAATGGTCAAGTTTTGCTCTTGAGACAGGTACCTACAGTTTAAAGGGGATTCTGAAACATTACTTACACCCAAGGCCGAGGTGAGAATCGAACCCACGAAGTATTTAACAGAACACTGGAGGTTGGAAGGTTCAGCTATTATTTCTGCTGATCAAATCTGGACAGAGATCTTTGGTATGCCAACGTTGCTTAGCAATCAATTCAATGATATCAGGTTAAATATTGTAAGTCACGATTTTTCTTAAACATCTGATACATTATAAGTCAAAATTTGGTATTCTTCCTAAGCCGTCAAATCTTACATGTTATTCTACTGTTTAAAATACAAAGATTAATGATTTAATTTTTTTTAATTACAACTGTCTTTTCTTGCACTAGAGGGCTAATTAAAGTAAGATTTACAGTTTAAAGGGGGTTCTGAGCCATTACAAATATCTATGGCTGAGAAAGATTCTAGCTTGAACAGAAGGTAGAAGCATTAGTAATATTTCAGTCCACCCTGCGAATACTAAAAGAAATTCCATGCTTAAATATTCAATAATAAAGTTAAAAATTTCAATAGAAAATTAATTTGGAGCTTGAATTCAGTTTACAAATTCAAATAATATCTTTGATGCAAATGATAAATAATTTCCCATTTGTGTCTGATAATTTAAGGTTTACTGGTATGATTTATTTGAATAGCTTTATAAATTCATAAAGTTCTTGATAAACATATATAAAATTCATAAGCTATTCATTCATAAGCTATTCACAACAGCGTTCAGAAGCTCCCCAAGAATTAAGATAATATTAAGATGTGTTCAAGATGAATATAATTTTGCTTTATATATATATATATATATATATATATATATATATATATATATATATATATATATATATATATATATATATATATATATATATATATATATATATATATATATATATATATATATATGTATATATATATATATATATATATATATATATATATATATATATATATATATATATATATATATATATATATATAAAGCAAGTCAAAAAGAGACAGCACCTAAGCACCCACGACGGTATAGAGTATTGCTCCTAATCTTTTTGTTAGCATGAAAATGAGAATCCACATTATCTTGTTAATTGCAAGATGATTTTCTAAAAATAATTGTACAAAGATTCGTATATTTCTATACAAAACAATTTTTATGGAAAGTATTATTCTTTTAAAAAGAAGAAGTGCATACAAAAAACACTAGTCATGTTACGTTACTCAAAGTGTTCAGTTATAAAATATTGAGTACTGAATATATAGACACTTAATATTTTATACACATTTTTCAATCATTCCAAGGAAAGTTCTAATTTCTATGTTGAAAAGTGCTTAAGTGTACAAATAGTGAAAGAGTTGCGGTATGAGAGAGTGTGATAATAATATTCTTATATTGAATAATAAATAAATGAAATTGTATGATTCATTTTTTATTAATAATGCTGTTTGAAACACATTTGTTTCTAAATGTATATAAATTATAACTTTAAAGCATTTCAATGTGAATTTAAAAAATTGTAAGATAGCTAATTCATCATCTTTTAATTAAATATATTTCATTTTTAGAAAAAATCATCAATTTTACCATCATTGACATATTATTAAGTCGGGCTAACCTCGTTTTAGCTGAACGTTTCTATTTTCATTTTTAATTGCACATAAGGGCTAATTTGATTGAGACTTACTGATTTAAAGAAGATTTCAAATTATTATCCCAGCTTAAGGTGGGATCCGAACTCACAATTTAATGAGCCAAAGCACATCGGTGCTAACCATGGCTTATTAGTAGGACAACGTTCTTTGGAGTATAAGATCTTGGTGTAGATCCCATCCACTGTTTAACAATGGAAGATGGATGTTGCGCTTCTGCTTTAAGCATACACGTTTATGGGCGTGATCGTTGGGGAGTTTTCCAGGTTTCCTCCTTTCAGACACTTGAATGTGGTCTTCTATCTATGTAAAATTCTTCCAGAGGATAATATGTGGTGGATTTTGAAAATGCCTTACAACTGCCTTCTGCCGTTAGGCTATCCACTAAGTGTTTAGAAAATATATTGAATCGAAGGTCAAAGTGCTGACCATTCTGCTACCAACACGGCATCATAAAATTTGGATAACTGTATCATTTTATCAGCATTTAACAATTTCATAGATGAATTTGAAATATAAATGCAAAAGCTTCGCAATCATGTGTTGATAAGTTAACATTTCATTGAATTAAGGTTAATTTATTTTCCTTAAATAATATAAAATAGATTTAGAGTATATTTGATGCAATTAAATTATATATATTTAACTTGGAACTCTATTTGTATTTATTTTTATTAATTCGAAGTTCATTTTTTCCAATAAAACAAATTGATTTAGAAAAAAAATTTGAAAATTTTGTATATTATTAAATCCTACACCAATACATTTTACTTTAAAGTCAGAATTGCAGATTACAGTATTTTTCTGTAATACATCGCGTTTTATTGATGGAAATTTTTAAATCAATTTTTTTCCTAAAAAATATGTACCTTTATAAAGTTTTCTCTCGCGTTTATCCATTTACGGTTTCTTTCGTCTTCATCCATCTCAGTTTCTCTGTGAGAGATGATACCAGCAAATAGTGTCACAAATATGGCGAAAGCTCTGTATTGAAAAGTATTCCACCAAAAGATTGTGAATTTTTCTCAAAATTTCTGCTATCCTTCACAATATTTTACACATTTATCAAGCGCCAAATGGCGAGATTTATAAAGCGTGAAGAGGAAAAATGTCCAGTTTATGCCCGACAGAAGACAAATTGAAAACGCACTTCCTGTCGTAGTTTTTCAGCCAACGTTCCCTTACGCATGTAATACATCATTTCTAAACACTATTAAATTTGACTAAGGAAAATGTGGAAGTGAGAATTTTCTCGCAAAGCTGGCGTTCGATATATATACTCATGATTTTACATCAATTTTTGAATAATCTCCGAAATCCACTTCCATTTATATTTTCGCTCCTCTATTCTTCTTTTTCGTATTCGGTTTTCTTCTTCTTTCAACGTCAATGTAGACATGTAAAGTAGCCTTAAGCCGAAAATCTAATAAAAGAATTAATTTTTATTTTACGATATTATATTTTGAATATAAAAACACTGAAAGCATTAGGACAAATGACAATTGCAATTTTCACAGAGGAAATGTAGCCAATTATTATATATATATACATATATATATATATATATATATATATATATATATATATATATATATATATATATATATATATATATATATATATATATATATATATATATATATATATATATATATATATATATATATATATATATATATATATATATATATATATATATATATATATATATATATACAACTCATTTATTTTTATTTTAAATGTTAACATATAAAACACGAATGGGTACTGGTGTCATGTAAACTTTTTGACGCAATTTTGACTTAAGTGAAATTTTTGGATTCTTTTCACGCTTTCTTGGCAAACTGAAATAACATCTGCCTTGGAATAACTGCGAATATTAAGAACATATTACTACACTTCATTTTAGTTACTAGAGAATTCACGTCACAGCGAGTGATTCTGGGTGCTTTGTTTCAACTTTTTAATTTAATTTCATCAAATTCAATTGGATTTTTCAGGTGAATTTCACTATCTGTTTCAACATTTATTTTAAAAGTTGTTTTATTGTTTGATGTTTTAATGGCTCACCATTCATGTGGTTTTATTATTAAATGACTTTAACAGAGAGAGAGAGAGATTATCAAACATCTCCGCTTATTTTCTTTTTACGAAACTCCAGAAGAATTGCTAAAAAGCACACATATTCTTAAATACCTGCTTAGATAATTAGACTGAATTAGCTTATCAAACTTCTTCATATTCAGTAACAAATTATTTCTTTAAACAAGAGATCTATAAAACGTTTGATATATTTTGATAACAATATTTAATAAAATACTGAAGATGTAAACTACACATTTCCGGCAATTACTCACGAGATGACTCTATTTCTTTACATTGTGGAAAATCTCATAGAATATTCCATTATAACAGCTTTTTCCTTGTAAACAACGTTTCGCCTATAACTCTTTGTGGACAATTTTTATTAGGAATATCTAGTTCGTCCCGTTAGCATTGACCGTTTCCTTGTAACATAGATAGGTCTTGTGCACCCGCTTCATCTGACATAAGCCCGCAGCACTTAACTGAAAGAGAATGCCGCGTGGCACAGAATTATAACCGCAGTGTTTTTCTAAACCGGGCGGAAAATGGACTTTCGTCATCATATTCTCCGTGTGACGGCGCATCGGAGTTCACTCACCTTTATTCAATCCTTATTTCTATTCATTTAAATGCATTTTTATTATTTTATAAAGTTTTAAGCAAAATTTATCAACCATTTACAGAGATTCAATTATATATTAGACTGTTTCTTTTTATGCAGTATGAAAAAAACTATTGATGAATATTGATTTAATATAGACTTATATACATTTCAGTTATAAAATATATGTCAATATTCTTTTAAATCTTCATTTTATTCTGTTTTAGCTTTTTCTAAAGACAAACAAAATAATAAAAATAAATTTTATTAGTTAGATTATGTATATATATACATTAATACATATTAAATATATATTTGTCTAACATTAAAGTTTTTTACTTTTTTTACATTAAAGTTTTTTACATTAAAGTTTTGTCTAACATAAACTTTTTATTTAATTAAACATTAAAATCGGATGTGTATATTTCATTTTGTAAGACATTTACATTAACTTTCTCAATATAAAATTTTATTCTATATCTTTAAGATGCAATACATTCTGCTAAACTACCTTTTATCCAATCAATCCAAATCTAAATAAAATTATCAGAAATTTTAATTTACTGTTATAAATTTACTTTTGTTTCGTATTTATTTTAATTTTGTAATCTCTTTCGAATTTAATTTTATTTCTTCGATTTAAAATTATTAATCTTAGTGTTTTATAGTATTATTTTGTTCAATTTCAAGCTTCAAAAATTTGTGTTCAAATTTGCTTGTATTCCAAAATCTATTTGTATTGGATGTTCTTGTTCTTTTTATTTGCTTTAAAATCCTATATTCATGTCTTACTTGTATTTTTATTATTATTTTTATTTTTATTATCTATTTATTGTTAGGAATTTTCGTCTTTTCTTAGAAGAAAAAATACTACACGTGAATATACGGTGACTTTCTTTGATCGCCAATGAAATCTTGGCATAAAAATGGTGTTATAAACCAGAAATAAAAAACATTTTTTTTGAAATGTTTGTTAATGTGTTATTAGTGTAGAATATCTTCAGCACTGGTTTCCATATTTATCTATTAGTATGCTTGAAATTAAATTCAGATTATATATATATATATATATATATATATATATATATATATATATATATATATATATATATATATATATATATATATATATATATATATATAGTAACCGGAACATATAGTTTTTGCAAACGTCAACAGCGATATTCTAGCTATTTTATTATTATGGATTTGAAGCAGATCCAATCAAAGACTGTCGTAATGAGATTATGCATTTTAAGTGCATAAAACATTCTCAGTATTCAATATGCAGAAATAAACAAATAAAAAAGATTTCAATATGCAGAAATAAGCAGCAGGATAATGGACTCCATAAATACAAAACAATCAAGCAATCAAAACATTTTTGAGTTATAAAATTTTAAATTAAACAAAATGACTCATGGGAGACAAGTTTTCGCAATTGTCTAGTTTAAAGAATATTTACAAATTAGTAAAATTCATGACTATTTTGTTTACAACTTCGTTCACTATATACAAGTATGCACTCAATTTATCAATTTATGATCATTTTGAATCAATTGATAAATAATTAAAATGAACAATTTATGATTTGTATAATATATAAATTACATTGTAAGTGAGTAATACATAAATTAGCAAATTAAATCTATTCCCCAATTAGAAATGATCTGTTCACTTTGCACGTGAATATTCACCGGAGTTCAGAATTTTTTTAAATTGTAAGTCCCGGTTAAATTATCCTTCACCTGCAAAACAGAAATCAAATCGAATATGGATTACATCCAATGATATTTGGCAATTATTTATAACTTTCTTATGATAAATGTATTATTTGATCAAAAACAGGAATAAAGCTAAATAAAAAGCAATCGGACAAACTTAGTAAAAAAGTTGAAGAAACAATCCTTTTCTTCTACTCATATGGTTAATTAAACAAATCACCAAGGTTTTGAATTTTGTAAAAAATTATCAACATATCATCCCAAAACATTTTTATTTTAAAACTAAACAAAAAATTAACTATAAATTACTATTGTTTCTATGGTGTTATTTGTGAACAACAGTAAGTAATAAATAATTTAAAATAACTATTTAGATGATTGAAATTTTTCAAAAGCAAAAACTTTATAAATTGAAAGTTTGAATTTGCTTTGTTGAGGTATGAAAGCATAATTTAGCGATGCATCTCTAAAATCGATCATAATTATCTCCCAAGTTGCTAAAATAGCATTCGCCTGACGTTTTCCCTTTTTTGCATAAGTGCTTCCGCTGAAGCATCTCACGACAGGGATTCATTAGACGAGATGAAATCGTGCTGCCAGGAATGGGTTCAGGGATTTTAATTGCTTATGCGGCCGGATATCCACGAATCTACATGACGAACCAATCACGGCCGTTTCCGATTCTCCCTGTCACTTGCCGAAAGGCAATGTTTTCATTCTTCCCAGGATTTGATTGGATTTTTTATTAGCTTGAATTAGATGATCATTGGTTAATTATTACATCGGAAATGGTACAAAACATTTATAGGATTTTCTACCTATTTTAAAAGTGTTGCAAGAAATGAATTTTAAGTTTCATCAAGTGTTTATTAAACTATTTGCTTCGTACTATGCAATTGCGTGATCATGATCAAATCATCAAGGCTAAGAATGTAAAGCTACAAAATATATTTAGAATTTAGATGAACTTTTCTAAAATGAAACTGAATATTTATGATCATAAATAGCCCATTCAATGAATTTTCCTAAAATGAAACTAATACTTGTTTTAGTTATCTTTCTTAATAAATATAATTAAATTTATGATGAAAAAATATTTAAAAAAATAATATTAAAAAAGACTTTTAATCAATTCAATCAAAAAAGATGTATTCAATAAAATTGTTTAAAATATTTTTAATATTCAATGAAATTGAAATTTTTGGTGCCCATTACTTTTCCAAGTGGTAATTTCTGCCAACAATAAAGCCAACAAATGCAGTCAATCATTTAATCATTTTAAGCTGTGAATAAGTAATGAGGTCAACACATGATATGACACCAACCTTTCCAAGCCATCCTTTCAAAGAGAAAGGGGGAATAAGTTTCTGAACACTCATTTGTGCCGACTAAAACCAGTAATCTCACAAGCTCTGTTGAGTGAGTTCAGCATACTGCCCTGTACCCAGCCGAGAGATGGACACTATTAGTTAGACTAAAGCTGCTGCCTGGGAGTCTGAGTAATTTTGAAGCAAGTACCATTTGGAAGAATTCCAATACTTGATACTCCAAATACAATAATACCCTGATGTATTATTGCAATTGGAGGACATTACGAACTATTTAACTTGCTCCAGCCGCTTCACGATGTATCTTTGGTTAAGTTATCTTTCGACAATGAGAAACTTACCAAATCAATAGGGCCTTTATACTCTAGTGGACGAAATTACCATCTAAGATGGTACCCTTCTATCAAAATCACACCCCACCACCAGAAGAACACTTAATTCTATGAAATTCTGAAAAAAGTATTGGTCCTCTCGATATGACTGTTTTAAATATCGAACCCACTACCTGTCAGATATGGGGTGATGCTTTTGCTTATCAGAATACCATAACTCAGGAATTTAATATAATATAATAATTAATTCCTCGTAATTATTTTTCCATAAATTTATTTAACTTTCAATTATGAATAAATTTGAAGTAAAATACAAAAATTAATAAATAGAAAATAATTGGTTTCTGAAATTTATACATTAATGTATTAACTGAATGATTGAATCAATAACAACTTGTCTACCTTTTAAAGAAAGAAAAGATGTAGATAATCATTAAATTTTTGTTGATTGAGAGTGTATTAAAATAAGCAAAATTTTTACATTTAAGTTTAATCTTTAGTGATTAGAAAATCTTCCGTGATAGAAAAATGTTTTTAATGCTATGATTAAATATTTTAAAAAAGGTATTGAAATTAACATTTTGAAATTGTTATATAAACAAATAAGCTATTATAACAGTTTTGGACTCTTTATTGCAATATAATTTCAACAGTCATATATTTTGCGAATTTTATTACATTAAAAGTTGCTCTATATAATACCTATCATTTTCAGCAATCATTTAAAATCATAATATGACATGTTTAATTGCTTACAGAAGTGGTATACCCCAAAAGAATGAGAAAATGTTACGTATAAAGAGCAGTATTTAGATAATACAACTCTTTTAAGGATTGTCGTTTCTACCATTTAGGTAGGTTGCTATAATTAGTCGTTGGTTGCTCCCAAAACCAAAAACCTAGAGGACTGAGGTTTGGGTATTACTGAGATCACTCACTACAAAAGTATTCCGGGACCAAACCCAGTGATACATTTATCTGTAAAATGTCTTTCACAGAAATATTTTTAAAATACTCTTGAAAGTATGAGGGTGTTCTGTCTAAAAAAAGATCACTAATGTGCTTGCATATTTCGAAAATTTTCCTCCTATAATCTTGATACATACAACCTGGTGATCGAATGTATCACCAAGTGTATTATAACTAATCTTCCCTAAAAGAACAACACGAAATAGTTGATGCTGAAAATGCATACAATATAATTCTGTTTTAATTGATACTTACAGAACCTTAACTAAGGTAGAAAGATTATTTATGGGCTCTCAAATTCATCATTTTGGTATGTATAGTCATGGAATATCCAAATTTCGGTCAAATTTAGGATTTTAACATTTACAAAACTTATTATTATGACAAAAAGGCTTGAAAATAATGATATAGTAAAAAGTATAATTGGTTTAACCTAAAAAGCATTTGGAGATGATGATGCAATAAATAGGTTATGAATACAATATTTGTGTTAACTGAATGTCTCAAATATTCATTATAAATTAATATATTCTGTCGCATTTAAAATAATTTTAGTTTTTTCTGATTACAATAATTATGATTTAAATGCTTTCCATAAAGTTTAATTTGAATTCATCACTTGAACATTTACAGATTTTGTGTAGCCTAAATGACAGTGATAAACGAATTTTAGAATAATTATACAATAAATGGATTATTTATACAATTTTTATATTATTAAACACCTAAAATATTCCCCAAAAACATATTATAAATAAATAAACAAATTTAACTTGTAGTTAAAGCACTGTTAACTATTGAATTAATTTTATAAATATGTTTTGATGTTGAATGTTTTTATAAAGTTGTACTAAGAATTTGTTGTTTGAACAGTTACAGAGTTTGAGTCGTTAAAATGCAGAAAGCACACTTGAGGATGGTGTTACAACAGGTTATAACCATTAATCAAGCTCATTATGCAAAGAATTCTCAACTGTTCGATATTTAAAACTGGGAAACAGTGGAACACGATCAATTACAATATTAAACTCACACATTCAGTGTCCGCTCCTCCCTCCACCCAATTATTATGCATTTCGACAAATTGCACTCCCCCACTTGAGTGACACTCCCACCCCCTCCGCCCATCCTCGCGTTATGGAAATGGGAGAAGCCCCGGCATATTTTTGGCAACTCGCTTTAATTAGTGTGCGTCTCATCAGCTCAGTGGCGTTGGTGCGGGGAGGCAAAGACGATGACAGATGAGTTTAGGACAGTGTCGAGACAGCGTCCCTGCAAAAGGACACTTCATAATAGGCTGCCCCGGACTTTGATTGATGCGCCCGGTACTCTTGGGGTGTCCGCAATTCCCGCGGGATCCGTGCGCACTTCTGAGTGACCATGACGGCTTGATACGTCCACACTGTGACGAACAGAACGAAAAGGATTAAAGGTGTGACGTGAAGAGGCACTGGCTGGGTTCCTATTGTCGATTCGGGAAACCAAAAGGACGATTCCTTTTGTCGTCCTAATTAAGCTAACAGGCCGATCTTGGCTTCACTCATTGAGATTAGGATGATGAGAGGAATTTATTTCACTGAATTCAGCCTTCAAATGTAAGCATTTATTATCCGGATTATTTTATGAAAAATTACTTCGATTTCACATGATTCATAAAATAGTTAACTCGTGATTTTATGATTATATTTTACTCAGGAGAATTAATTCAACCAGAACCTACGATTTAAAAGTGTATTCCAAATTCTATCAGAAAATAATGATTTCTAAATTTTCTAAATTTTATGACTAATAATTTTAATGTTAAGCTATTTCAACATATTCGATATATATATATATATATATATATATATATATATATATATATATATATATATATATATAATATTGTCGTTACCCAGTGGTCACTTGTGAACCAAGTCCCGGAGGCAAGTAGCGTTGCTTGCGCCATACCACCACAAACTCGTTTATTAGGTGGGCCACATTCATACATCATCACAGCAGAAAGGACAGAGAAAGCAGTGAAAAAAAGTAATATCCATGCCTGAACCGGGATTTGAACCAGGGACTCACAGCTCAGGAGTCAGGAACGCTAACCACTCAGCAATCGGTCGGCTATATTCGATATATTCACTGTTAAAAAAATTAGGGGGAAATAAAAATGAAAGAAAACCGCTTCTCGACAACTAAACGTGGACATAAAAAATATGCTACACAGGAAAAAAGGCTGAAAAAAGTCTACGAAAGTTTTAATTATTTGCATATATAGACAAATTCAAAGTTTCATGGAAAGAATTCAAGAAACTATTTATTAATGAAAAGAAAAACGTAATGTATAAACTATACAAAATGTGCAATGAATTGACTTATGAGTCCATCGAATAGCTAAAATTGTTTTATATATTCAAGTTGTTCGAGAGAAGCATAGCAGATAAATGTCTTGCGGAATCATGTAAATTCGATGATAAAACATAAGAGCTGTTATCTGTGCATGTCCAATAAAATACTACTTTTGGTTTCTAATTCATGGCCTAATGCGTGTAGATAATATATGCATACGGAAACCGTATTTTGAAAATATTCTTCACAGTGTTTCTCAAGGTTATTAGTAAGGAAGTGGGTATAAAAATATTTATAATACTCTATATTGTACGCTTTATGCTAAAATTGGGTATTGTCTAATAATTACTAGCTTTGTATTTCTTAATTAAGTTTAAATAAGAATCAATTAACACCAAGTTATTCTCCTTGTGTTGATGTTGATTGGATATTGTGATAGAATCATGCTAGAAGTATTATGTCACAATATCTATAACAATATTCTACAAGCATTATGACTATATACTATATATATTAAGAGTACTATATACATAATATTGTTATATTTTATTGCATTTTTGCTGATCACATTAATTTATTAATCATTGATAACCATGCCTAATGGAACAACAAATATAATTGTATATTAAATAGTGTGGCTGCGAGGTGGCCTGGTTCGTGGGTGCTTTCGTTCTCTTTACCGGAAGGTTGTGAGTTTGAATCCCGACAAAATCAAAGATCCGTCCTGATCGCTAATGGTGTGGCTGGGGCTTGTTAAATATATCGTGGTCACAAAGTCCTTCATGTGGAATGGCTTCTCTGTGGGTGGGTGACCAAGTTTGGCGTTCTTCTGTTCGATTCCTGCTTCTAAATTACTGGTGTCTTACTATATAAGGAGCGATAACTTTCGCCTTTTGTAATACTGAAAGCTGAAAACTCTAGTAGTCAGGCATTATATACATAATATCACATATTAAATAAGTTCTGCCTATAAATTATTTAATATTGCTTCCAGTATCATTTTGCGTTAGAAAGGAAAAACATCTCATAATATAATTATACAAGATAAATCTGAATGATGTAGCAGTATTTAATAGGCTTATAAAAAATTGCTTAAACCTCCAATCTAATATTGATGTGAAAATGATTAATTACACTTAACATAACACATTGCTTTGTTAAAAATAATGTTAGTCAAATGTTAAGAGATCCAAAATCTGTAAAAGCAATTATTTTAAATAAATTATAAGAATAACTCTCAAATTTTTCAATCATAAATTTATAGCATTTATATCTTATTAAAAGATTTTTAGCATCTCGCATTATTACGTTTTTACTTAATTGACGTCCTATTTATTTCTTCTTTATTTGGAACGATGACTCGATTCATTTTCTTACAGTTAAGCTGCGCTTTCATTTGCTGAGTCGAATTCCGTCTAATTGACCAAATGACACTTCCATAAAGACGCGATGATCGGTTAACCACAAGTAGCATGGATTACTCTGAAATGCAGTAAAAAGGATTAGGCACTTCCACATTTGCAACGATTAATCAGTACCAGAAATTCGGGGACTTCCTAATGCGGTTTAGAAAGGATTAGAATCCTAAGTCCCTGCGATCTGTTTTAACTGGCGATGCATTTGCCACCAGTGATCTCAGTTCCGACATCATTAGCTTGTCACCACATCATGTTAATCACCTTACCTCGTCAGATGAGAAGGCCTTGGCGACTGAGCCTTTTCGCTCGCCAAAATTATCCGTTGAGAACTTGTCACCGAAACATTATTTCGGGATGTTAAAGGTATTATTGTTTGCAAATAGAGTCGCTTGTGCCTTCCTTGTTGCATTAAGTCGGAGGAATTTTAATATCTGCAGCCAGATGGCGTCCCATACTACTTGAGCGACGGTTTGGAAGATTAGGGAAATGAATGCGGTTGCTAGTTTATATTTATGAGTGGTGTTATAAAGATGGAGAAATATGAATATCTGTGATTGGTGTAGTTGCGAAGGGAAACTGTAAGCGTTAAAATCTTTTAAGAAATTAATGTTTTAGGCACAAATAAATATTTATTCACAAAGTAAATTCATTTTTCCTTTTAAAAAGTTACACTTGATTTTTTTTACCTAACTAAATAAATTAATTGAAAAATTCATTTCGTTTATTATACATTAAGAAAGGAAATTTTTTATTTAATAAACATAAAACTTATCAATCATTTTTGTAAAAGTCAAAAAAATTTATGTGAACAATGTGAAAATTGATTCTTCAATGAAATTTATGGTATTAATCACAATTACTGAAGCATTCTTTATATAGCTTTTACATTGGAATATCAAAGTAAGCAAACATATCATTATTATAATTAATTTAAGATATTATATGAATATAAAATGTAAGAAAGAAAAAGAAGAAATGTTTAAATATAAAATGAAATGCAACACATAGCTAAACATATATTTAGGTATTTTCCATAATTGAGTTGAAAAATATATTTTTATAAATATTCTATTAGTATTATTCTTATCTCAGAAAAATGAAAATACAAATAGCTTTTTCATAAGTGGGACTGTATTTGTTTAAAAGGCCTTTCAAATATTATGTACAAATACATCTTAAATAATATGATTTATGTACAAATGTACTAAAAATCAGCAGATTTTAGAAACTCTTAAGATAGAAAATATTCATGTTAATATATAAAATATGTAAGTCATTAGGTGTTCTTGAACATGGATGTTATGTTCCGATTCCATTTTCTTATTCATTTTTACAAACATGATATAAAAATTGCCATTATTTTAGAAAGTTTTTTAAAATGGTTTCTTAACAATTTTCAATTAATTTTTGTAAGATTAAAAAATATTCACATCTATTTTATTTCGAATTGTAATTTCATTTAAAATAATATAAAAAGAGGTAAAAAAAATTAAACTATTTATTTTTGCTGACTTTTCTTAGCATCTGTCATAAAATATAATGAAATCATCGAAAATTGAATAGTCAGTGAAATTTATGCTAATTTTATAGTTCAAATAATGGCGGATCAAATTTATAACCTTATTTAGCAGTTTGTTTTTGGAGACTGATTCTTTAGCTTTTATCAATAAAATAGGCTTATTAATCTTAGTTAATAAGATAATGTGACACAAAAAATCATATAAAATGCAATTTCATTATTCTAGAATTAATCTCATTTAATTTCACTAATATGAAGTTTGAAAATTATTTTTAATTTTTATCCAAGAATAAAAAATAGTACTAAATGGTTAATAATTTCATTATTTGCTTGCATAGAATAATTAAATATTTCACATAAAACTGGCATGAAGAAACTAGAAATGTTTAAATATAAAATAAAATTCACACACGCACATAACTTATTACAAATAGAAGAATTCAAAAGTCGTGAAGTTTTCATGTAATACGCTAGAAATTTCTAAATTCCTTGCTTTAAATTCTACTTTTTACAAGAAAACAACAAAGAAACTACTACAAAACTACTTTATAAATGTACTTTCAAATGTATTATTTTTTTAGGATAAAAACATTATGTATAAACAGAAGGAATGAAAATTGATCTGGATTTCTTATGAAAACGAAAACTCTTTTAAATACAAAAAAACTATAAATTTGTAAAAATATTTAATTTGTTAGAAATTGTAAGCATTATCTAGAAATTCCTTTATCATTTTCATGAGAATTACATGGAAATAAGAATTGTTTCCCAACTAAAGTCTGCCAAGTATTTACTCCAAAAATGAATTTTTAACTAAATTTTTTCAACATTAAAATAAATATTTATTTCTATTTTACTTCAAATCAAAATTTATGATAATTAGCTTGAGGGAATAGGGATTATATACTGCATCATAATATCATTTGAAGTTAAGATATTTGACTTTTAGGATGAAGCATTTTGCAAAGCTAGATTCCATAAAATCATAATTCTTTTTCAAGAATGTATGAATTTATTACTAAGCATATAATATATTCTGACAGTGGTTATTTTAAAGTTTGAAATTATGCAAGCTTAAGAATTCTGCTCAAAAACATTGAAGAGAAAGTCATAAAATATTAAATTTATGTTTCTTTACAAAATCTATTAAAATTGAAGTTAAAAAATATCTGAAGTATTGTATCACTGAAGGAGTATAATATAGTAAAAGAGCCAATTAAGAGAGATACACACAAAATTTCATTAACGTTGTTATTAAATGATGAACGATTAAATGCTGAATTGTATCTTTTGAGTCGTAAATAGCTGTATCATTTATTCGAAGAAAAGACATGGAAACATCATTAAACCCTTTTAGTGCGTTTCTAATTTTCAGCTATGGAATTATGCAAAATAAATATAAATTCTGCAAAATGGAATTCTCGACGATTAATGAGAATTGAGAGGAAAAGGCGTTTAAATGAGGCGTTTTAAACTGCCGTAATTCATCTCTGTGAGTGGAATTAATGGGAAATGAGATATTTGGGAATGGAAATCTCATTTTAACTACAGTTTCCGGTCACAGTTACCAAGAAACAAATAATCACGCTTGAAAGAAATGAATTTCATTTTTATTATCTATTAATAGCTGTGTTTCTTGTTGAATTAATGAAATTTAAAGTATATTGAATTTTTAAGTCTCCTAAAAAGAATATATACTTTAATTAAAAGAGGAAAACTGCAATTTTTATTATTTAATTTAATTTTTTATTG
Source organism: Latrodectus hesperus (assembly GCA_037975125.1). NCBI lineage: Eukaryota > Metazoa > Arthropoda > Arachnida > Araneae > Theridiidae > Latrodectus > Latrodectus hesperus. The sequence goes on from CM075858.1 coordinate 67,713,752, forward strand.
GTCAGTGAAGGGTAAGATATTATGACAGATTATTTAATAATAAATATCTTTATATTTCCCTTATACTCCCTATAAAATTCGAAGGAAGAGGTCAATGAAAAAATTTATTTAGAGAATTAATTTGAAGATATTTGAAATTAATTTGTAAAAAAAATTTTTTTTCTATATAATTACTACATTTAATGAAAATACATTTCACAATTTGACCAAATATATTTATAAATGTACAAAATGAAATAATTACCGACACATCAATTTAAAAAGCTAAGACTAAATGTGTTTGTATTATAAAGATTGATAAAAATTTTACTATGAAACTGATTTTAAGCTATGATAAGATAATTGTTAATGTTTGAAATTAATCAGAAATACATTTCAATGAACTGAAAATCCCATTTCTTTTTATCGTTTTAATAATTAAAAAAATGTTTCCCTTTGAATAAATAAATTAAAAAATGTGTAAAAGTAACAGTGTTTGAAAGATTAATTTGAAATTGATGTTTAGATGTAATCAAATGATTAAATCTCACCACTAAAAATTTTTAAGAAATATAATAATATTTTAGCAATAAAGCAATATTTCATAAATAAAAATCATACTATTTTTTACTAATTATAAATTACCTTTGGAATTTTTCAACATATAATGGGTAACAAATTTCTGATATATTCCATACTAAAAGAAATATTTTTCCGTGGAAGTCATGTGTTTTCTATAAAAAACAAGGATACAATTTTAAATATAACACTTCCAAGTTATCAGCATTCATACCATATTATTTCTAGTATATATTGTGTTAAAAAATCTAATTTTAATCGTGCTTGTGAAAAAATTATATATAAAATGGTTAATTCATTGCTAATCAAATTATGTATAAAGCTATATAAAATTCAACAGCTATATAAAATTTGCATCAAAACTATATAAGTGTTTTAATATGTAAATTTATAAAGCTGAATAATCTTTTAATTTAAACTAATTAAATTTATTAGTATCTAAGATTTATCTTAATATATAAGCTTTTTCTTTAGAAAATTTTACAAGCTCTCTTAATAAATTTTTCACTGCAATTATACATAACATAATATTGTTTAAGAGCACCGACCTATGACTGAGTGGTTAGCGTTCCAGACTTCTGAGCTGTGGGTCCCGGGTTCGAATACTGGTTCCGGCATGGATGATACGATCCCTCTTTGTTTTCTCTGTCCTTTCTTGTGTGATGATGTATGAATGTGGCCCACCCTATAAACGGGTTTGTGGTGGTATGGCGCGGGCAATGCTACTCGCCTCCGTGACTTGGTTCACAGGTGCTCGCTGGGTAACGACAAATGAGTAGCAGTTACTGTCTTTATTGTGGCATAGGGTTCGTCATCCAAGTGCTCGCCATTGGAAAAAAAAAGAATTGTATAAGTAAATCTCCTATGTAAGAATTTCACTAAAGTGAATAAATTATTTTTCAAAATGATATATTTGTTATTAAAAATTTACGAACTATTTAATTTCTCATCAAAACTATTTACGGACTTTAATAATTAATATCAACTGTTACTTACAGTTTCAAATCTGCAGTTTAGGATATTTTATGAGATTTTTAACAATTTGTAGCAGAAAAAAATTCATCAGTTACTTATGGTTGTTTTATTCTCAAACTATCATTGTATGATTTTAATGCGATTAGGAAAAGAAATGCAACTTAAGAGTTTGTGAATATTTCATTATAAAAAATGGGCTATGATTATTATTTTAATGTAAACTAACCGCTGTGCGACATGCATGCTATACCTTTATTGAAAACATTCCTGCATTTTATTTAGAAAATAGGAATTAAGTATAATTTTTGAATAGAAATTTATAAAAAGCTGTGGAAAAGTTACTTATAACATGTTGTTAGCATAAGTGTTGACGCTATAGAACGGAAATTAGCTCTGTAGATTATCTAGACAATTCGCAGATTAACTAGGATGATATCTTAATGTGCCGAAAGTTGTTTCCTTCCCCAAATTACTTGGATAATCTGATAATTATATAGATAATTTGCACATTACTAGGCATTCGTTATAATGAAATAAAATCTATTGCAGGAAAAACAACAGTGTGCAATTTAGCATGATATTTATTTTTCGAGACCCAAAAATTCAAGTTAATGCAATCAATCAATCAATAAACACACTGATAAGTGTTAAAAACTATTATATAAAGGATCAAACGATGAATGCTGAAATGAGGTATTCTTCAGATTATCTAAGCAATGTGCAGATTCGTTGGGATGATTCTTATGTGTGGAAAGTTCTCTTATTTCCCAAATTGCTTAGATAATTTGCTAATCATCTAAATAATCAGACAGATTATCTACTCGTACTCGTCATTCTTGTTAAAATGTAAATAAATTTATTGCTGGAAAATTAAAACGCGTTCCTGTAAGCTTAATTTAATATAATGTTTTTTATTTTTCGGTATCTAAAAAATACAAGTTTATAAAATCGCAATATATAAACTCACGGATCAATCACTCAATTAAAACTTATTATAAGAATAATACGAAGAAGCACAAAGGATTATATAATTAATGAAATTAACATAATATTTTATTATTTCTCTTTTTACTCTGGATTTTAGAGGCACAGATTTGTTAATTTGCAGATTAATAAAATAATCTATATAAACGATTTTTGTGGTAACATAAACAGATTTAAGTAACATATAGCAATAAGGAATTTAACTAAATGAAATATCTGGTTTTGTTAATCCTCTTTCAATCTCTTTGGTTCAACAGCTCGTGGGTTTGAATCCTATTTTGAGCTTGGATATTTGTAGTGATTCGGAATCCATTTTAAAATTTAGGTCCCGGAATTAGCTCTTATGCAAAAATTGACCATTGAGAGACGAATGCAAACAAACTTCCTTCAATCTTGGGCATGGAAGATTATAGTAGTCGCAGCTCATTTCAAACAGTTTTCATGTGGAGAAAATGTATATTGAGGGATAAACAATCATTCTTCAAACTTTTGGTATGATGTATTCATTGCGGTGAGAAATAAAAAAGATACTTGTGGATATTTATCTTAAAAGCAAGAGCTTTGATTACTGTTTTACGATAAATATTGTCTTATATTATCAAAAAGAAAAAGTTGAAAATTTCTCTGATCCTCGGAAGATGTTATTGGGCTCATCGAGGGACAGTGGTTATATTCAATCTTTTAAACTCTTGAATAACGAGAATTGTATGTTAAGCTTCTGCCTCATACATGCATAAGAGTCGGGGTGGGTGCGTGGGAGTTTTCTGTTCATCCTCCCCTAATGCATGTATTAAATGGCACACTCTGTGAAAATTCTTCTTGGAAGGCAATTACGCGGTAGACATCAAAATGCTTTGCAGTACTCTTAGCCTAAATATGCTTTGAGGAATAATATGAAACGATTTGATGTCAAATTGGCGGTATTTGAGACAAATTTTCTCTTATTGAAAGTATTTATTTATCATATACAAATACATTGATGGCTATTTTTGTTTTCTCGTATATGATTTTCCTTTTATTTGGTTTCAAATATTCTAAGATCCAATTTTTTTCAGGTAGGTCGGCTGAACATGAAGTTCCATTTAATTGGGTTTTTGTCATTGTTCTTATTTCAATATTTCTTTAGAAATTAGCTAAACAGTTCTTATTGTATATGAATTAAATAATAATATGAAGCAATAGAGCGTTGATTTGCTAGCATTTGCTTCGATGTTTCTTGTTGACTGCGTTTCACATTCGCTTCTGCAATTATTTTAATATTTTTTTTAAATGAAATTGTTTGCTTTAGTTCAGGCAATGAAGAATCAAATGAAACGATTTAGTGTTAATTTTTCAGCATTTGACCTAGTTTTCTTGGTCGACGAGAGGACATTTCAATATTCTTTTCAAAATAACTTTTCATTTCAAAATGCTCTGAGAAACAATATAAAATAAGCGATTGTCAAGTGGGATTTTACAACTGTCATTGTAATAATTTTAGAATTTTTTACGAAAATTATAAGCTTTTTGTTTTAATTTTCTTTGAATGTGCACTGAAAAACAATATATAATAATTAGTGGCAGTTTTGCGGAATTTCAGGTAGCTTTCCGCGTTGACGGTACCAAAAAAACCGTGGAAAAGCTACTTTTAGCATGTTAATTGTATAAACATCTTAAAAGCAAGATATAACAATGACGAACCCAACTCAATGGAACATCTGGTAGAGCCGACCCACCTGAGAAAATTAGATCTTTTAACATTCAGGACCGAGTAAAAGGAAAATCGTTTATCAAGAAAACAAAAGTAGACATTGATATATTTATATATATATATGTATACTCATATAATAAAAAGCATTTGTGAGCACATTGAAAAGTCGTGATCGCACCATTACAGCCTCGAAGCTATGTGAATGTAGAGGGAGAAAAAAAAATCCCCGCTTTTTATTCTTTAATTTCCTTGTGTCTCTCTTTTCTATCCGTAATTGTTAGCTTTGAAAAGGGTGCCTTCCCCCCTTTTACTGACCTCTTCAAGGGAAGAGCGTGATTGGCTCAATTGATGAAAATCGTGATCATCCAACACTCGAGTGTTCTTTTTCTTGGCTGTATCTCTCTCCATCAAGTTCAACCGACTTGTCTTTGTGGTTCTTTCGGATTGGTAAAAGATGAAGAGTCATTCGTAAGCGGGGTGGGGGTACGACGGGCAAACAAATCACAGTTGCAGGATGGATTGCCCAATCGGCATGCATCCGGCTCGCATATAATCACGTGACGGCTCGTTCCGAATGAAAAGGATCTTCTCAGAAATTTCGAACAACAGAAGTTATCAGCCTCCATGATCGAAGCCTTCTTTTGTCAAATGGAAAGGAAGAGGGTCATGTTTTGGATTACTAATTAGTAATTTCTCACGTTTTCGGAGCATTTATCATTTCGGAACACGCTACTCGGTTTTCAGCTGCTCTATGGGAAGGTAAAAATAAAAAAAAATGGGTTAAAAAGATTAATACAGCTGTAAACGTAATAACTTTTGTTAAAGCTTTTATGCTGCTGGATCATTACACGATAATAAACTCTCAAATCGCCCAATTTTAGAATATGGAGAAAAACTCTAAGGAAAAAGTAAGCTTGATAGATAAAATCTTTCAGATATTTTTTGTAATACATCATGAAACGATAGACGACTAAAATAACTGTAATAAACAAGGGGTGAATAAAATCCCGTTGACAAATGGCAAAAAATGAAAATATTTTTTTGCCAACGATAAAGCTTTGATAAACTATTTATAATTTCATACACTGAAGTTCAGTTTTATTTAAACCACAGAATGATAAAAAAATGAGGATCCTTCTTAAGAAAAACTGAACTCGATTGAGTATTTTAAAATTTATTATTCTGGCATCTAACTAAATGTTTCAACGAGCGAGATATGAAATTTCTGAAATTAAATTAGCAGTGGCCTTGCAGTGTTCAAAATTATGAAAAACAAATAAGAAAGTAAACATGATTAGAGGGTTCTAATATGGATTTTTTGAATGCTTATGATTTATATATTATGGATGTAAACTGTTAATAATCATCGAATGTAATCTTTTATATAATGTTATTCTGTTTGAGGTTTTTGACTTAAATAACTTTTTTTGTTGTTAAAATACTAAATTTAAAATAATTTTGTGTGGAGTTATAATTTTCAAATTCACTACATTTTCTTTTAATTGTTATGGAATATGTGCTAAGGAGCACTATGAAATAATTTGGTGCCGTTTTGGTGGAATTTGAGGCAGCTTTTTCGTCGAAGGAATTTTATACAAGTACCAAAATGCCTTATTTATGCGAACTAAACTTATAATCATGGTAACGATTTTATTAAATGATATTCATGGCTTTATTTTAATTTTGACTTATTTCATGGTAAATGTCTTTAAAAACTCTAGGCTTAGTTAGTTAACTGAGTAATCGACTTAATACGTAAAAAATGCTCACAAATTTAGAATAAAAACTCCTATTAATGATCTTAATGATTTCATTGGAATGTGAAAAATAAAGAAAACATGGGGCACAAATATAAATATGATTTAATTTTGAAGATGTGTGAATTTTTAGAATCAGCTTTTAAATAAATACTGTCTTATTTCTTAAAAAAAATATCAAGTAATTTCTGAAATTTGGAATTTTAAGAAGATAAACTAACTATATTAAATTTAAATAATAGAAAATATGCTTCTTGTTTATGTATTTAATTTGCTCTCATAACATATTATTATAATTTTCTTTGAAAATACTGAAAAAGAAACAGCCAAATAAATATGATAGAATAAGTATCTCATACTTAATACTTTTTCCTGATGTTTTATATACTTAAAATAAAATTCACTTTAAGATGTACAAAGTATTTTTAAAATATCTTTTAAGCATTTAAGAAATATTTTTTCTTCTAAAATAAGATTATAAATTCAATCATGTGATAGAATCAGGGATTGACAAACACTAAATTTAATTTTTAAAAAAATGTTAAATTATGAATTCTGGAAAAATGTTATGAAAGAGGAATTTGTAAAATTTCATAACAGATTCTATAATAAAATATTATATAATTATAATACCATGTTATCTAAATCCTAAAAATCAAGTGCTTATAACTAGTAAAGGTATTTCATAAATTACTGAAAAATAACATATCTCTGTATATTAAACTGTTGTTGTTGTTGTTACTAATCCCAGTTGGTGTAGCTCTGCTACACCAACTCCATAAAACCAAAAATCTCCAAAAAGTCTGAAAACAGTAAAGGGTGCTTCAAAATCTCACGAGCAGTAAAATTTAGGCACTCGAGAATATAGTTGGGGGAAGCCTGTGCGGCCTTACACCAGTGACACTCAGTAAAGAGTTTCCGACCCTGCTGGAAGGTGAGGGAACTAATGTGACCACTCTAAAAGCGAGATAGAGCCGTCTGCTGCCACCTAGAAATATTTAGACTGTGAGTCCAACGTGGTCGCACTCCAAAGTACCAAGTGTGAACTGGAGGGGTTCTCCAAAGGGCATTGGTTTCCATTTTTCTTTATTGAGGAGATTTCAGAAAAAGTTAGACGAGTATTATTATGCAAGGCAGCCGCAGAGGCAGATTTGGCCAAGGTATCAGCAATTTCATTCCCCTCCAAACCAACATGGGAAGGAACCCATTGGAAGTAGATAGGGTGTCCTGAAGAAAGTCGACTGACAAGTTCCAGGATTTTCAGGCTTATCTTATCCCCAACAGACGTCCAACGAGAGAGGTGCTGTATAGAGGCACGGCTATCCGTTAAAATCCATAAGTCATTAAAATCGAGTTCAGTAGTCATGTCAATAAAATTTAATCCCTCATAAATAGCAATGAGTTCCGACCTGAACACAGAGCAGTTGTCGGCATTCTTAATCTTTATGTCTATTATATTATTTGGTGTCATAATATGTATGCCACTACCAGAAATACCTCCGTCGCCCCTACTGCCATCAGTATAAACTCTTAAATCTGAGACTGGAATGTTATGTATCATCTCCAGGCTATCTGCCTAGTCAGTTCTGGGACGTCTGTACCTTTACACACCTTAGATTGAAGCCCAGTCCGAAAGCGAACTCGATCAGTATCCAACATATAATAGGGGACGCGTTTCAAGGAATGAGGTTCCACATCGGCAGTAAGCAACTGCATCTCATTTGCCAAGGAGAAAGGACTGGGTCTCTTTAGGCGCCTATTATTGTGCCAAGAGTGAAGGTAAGCAGAAGTTCTGTGATGATCATAGTAGCTAAGTAGCTTATTAAAATATTTTGAGAGACAATAGCCTCTTCTCAAAGAAAGAGGTGGTAAATCACTCTCGAAAAGCACAATATCCCTAGGGCAGCTGTTACGAAGACCGGAGATTATTCTTGCAGCGCTAAGTTGTACGAGTTCAAGTTTGTCAAGATTAGCTTCAGAGGCACAGAAATAAATAGGAAAACCATACTCCAAAATTGGCCTAATCAATGAGATGTATGTTGTTCTCAGAGTATCAGCGTCGGCCCCCCAGTCTCGTCCTGAAATAAATTTAAGAATATTAAGCCTTTTTCTGCATTTGTCCACCTGGGCCTCTATATGCCTGTTGCCCAGAATCTCCTGGTCAAGATTGTAACCAAGATATTTGACATTTTTAGAGTAATTTAATAGAACACCATTCATAAAGACTGTAGGTTGATAATTATACAGGTGCCTGTTAGTGGTGAAGAAAGTAACCACAGACTTGGAGGTATTAAAGATCATTTTGTGTGACTCAGCAAAAGAACAAATCTCTGAGAGGGCACAGTTAAGATTGGACTCCAATTCTCCCACATCCGCTTCAGAGCTCCAAAGGATAACATCATCAGCGAAAAGTCCTACGCTACAAGAGTCAGGAATTACCTTTTCGAGGCCAGCTATATATAAGGAGAATAAAACAGGACTCAAAACTGAGCCCTGTGGCAGCCCGTGTCTCAGTCCAATTGGATCAGACAAGGTATTTTTGTACTTTACCCTAATCGACTTACACTGCAGAAAGTCAGATATCCAGGACGTATATTAAACTAAATACAGCATGAATAGGTATTAATTAGTCTTACACAAGGATTTTCAAAATAAATATTGTGATCCATTAGTAATTCTCCATTGTTGCTATCACATTTGATAGTAATTTTGGCACAGGTGCCGTATAATCCATGATTCAAAATTCTGAATTTTTTTGGCGATGAAGAAATGCTGCCAAGATGACGTATCGTGACGTGCTTGAGGACGTAAATACTAGAATTACCAAAATAGAATTTTCTGCATAATTCTTATAGGTCTCCAAATATGTGACGTAATAAATACGAGGCAGCCAGATACATAAAAAAATCCGCCAAACAATCACCAGATCTCAGAATTTGGCATCCTGGATTATACGGCATCTGTACCATAATTTTCTTAAAATACTACTGTTTGCTTAAAGCATTAATAATTTACAAGTGCATTTGTTGCTATTATATAAAGAAATATGTTTTAAATATAATATTGATTTTAATTATCCCTTTATTATTTACAGTAATAATTCAAAATGACAGAGAAGATTGATATATTTCCTTGATATATTTGTAGCCCAACGGGGGCTAATTAGACCAGGACCTCTACAGTTTAAAGTGAATTAAAAACCACTACCTACACCCAATCCTTGAGCTGGATTGGATTTGAACTCATCATCATCATCATCATGCTGAACAGAAAGCATGAGCCCTAACCATTAGGCTGCAAGCTTGGGAAATAGAGGCGTAACAAAACACACACACATATTATATATATGTATATATATTTGTATGTTTGTGTGGTTCATTTATTGTCTTGACCTAATTTTAAAATAAGCAATCTCTTAAGTAGTATAATACCATATGTGCATAATTAAATATGATTCAAGATATCTTTGACCTTGAAGAAGATGTACCTTTCTTTTGAATCGAGAGAGAACTTGACTAACCGCTTACACATGTCAAGAAATGGCCACCATCAATAATCCATTCATGCAATTGTTTCAAGAATAAAAGTTCTTGATACGCGCATGACTGATGTTTCGTTTTCTTGAGTGATACTCTTTTGTTATTTTTCATTTTCTCTAGATTGAAGTAAGTAAGCGATAGAGGGAACTTTTAAAAATTATCAAAATTGTGCTTGATTTTAAGGTTTATCTTAAAATCATGTACATTTTTTGAAATCAGAAAAACTATGCATACTTTTGGTCATTGAAATTGTTGCGTAATAAAGAGCACAGAGTTTATAAAAAAATTGACATGACAAAAATGAACACATTCCTGAAAAATATGCGTAGGTAGCGACACTTATAATGTATTTAAACGAAAAGAGATTGTACAGTAGATGTCACACATGCAAACTACATTTGAAGTTTTCAGTCTTTTTAAAAAATGGGATTCTTTCTGTTAAAAAAAGGAAAACCAACTAACACTTTCCCACCTCTGTTACAGATTAAAATGAAGTCAGTCACAGTGTTCAGGCGGAATGTTTTGATTAATCTTACAGCAGAGTTTTTAATCGGGTCACATAAAACCCATAGAGATAATACAGAACCGATGGGTTCAGGATATTGATAGAAAACAGAACCGATGGGTTCAGGATAATGACAAAAAATAGAACCGATGGGTTCAGGATAATGATTAGAGTACCTCTATCTCTAAAAGCCGAGAAGATGGACTTGCTAGTTACGTGGCTTTAATGAATCATGCATTCCTTGAGTAAAGAAATGGGATCGTTTGCTAGAAAATTTTTTGCATGAAATAGTCGATGACATTGAAGCAGCATGGATTGTCAGTTCATAACCATGACTTCTCTTAATCCTGACACAGTATCATAGAAAGAAGCTGCTATACTGGTGTAATTAACGACGAATCAAAGAAATGAAATGCCTTCATGTTTTTCATTATCATACTGTTTTATTTACATCACCAGGATGATAGCAACATAGTTTGTGACATCGGGCAGAACACGCATTATCAGTGAGCATTTAATAGTTTCACATTGGTCCATTACCTTTAAATTATATGTACACATATAATTTCACGGCTTGCAGTTTTTTCTTCATTAGCATTTTCCATGATAGTGCAGTTGTCCAAAATCCATTTTCGTATAAATGGTGAAACTCTCTCACTTTATCAAATTGTATTTTAGAAAAATCAAGAAATTTCCATTTTATAGCATAATCTAATATAGCATTTAAAAAAGTATTATTATTATTCCTTATTATTTCCACTAAATATAAAATATGGAATAATTGTATAAAAATTAATATAATGTGATTGAACTAAACTAATGGCTTCTTTTATTAGTATTATAATTAAGAGTTGAAATAGGTGTACATTTTCAAAAACAGATTTAATCTATTGGGAGATATTTCATTTAAATTAGCTGCATAACATTACGTAAGAAATATATGAAGATTTTTAAATGGGTCACCCCCTTAAACAACGATGTACATCTTAATCTGATAAGGTTAATGGGAAGTTTCTTGTGTAATGTATAATCTTGGAATATCAAAAACTGTCTGGCAGATATTGTATTCAAAAAAGAAAGCGCTGCATATACAAAGGCTTTATTTGTCCATATTGGATACCACGTTCATTCATCACCACATTTGGATTCAATTATTCACTCAGGGAACATTCATTCAAGACATCAAGATTGTGTGTTTATTGTATACTGCTAAAGAAACTCACTAGGTTTGAATTTGGTTATCAAATTTAAAGTCCTCAGGATTTATTTAAGAGATAAGGATTGCATCCTTATTGAATTCTTTTGAAAAAACTCTTCGTGACTTAATGAGGGTGCAATTCATGTTTAATGAAGAATTAACTGTGCTATTTATGTTTACCCTGTTATTAATTAAAGACGGCTATTGAATATGAATTGTTTCAATGCTATAATTTATATCCTTCTTCACTCTCTATTGCTTTGTGAATGTGAAAACTGGCAAAGATATGAAATGCGTAAAATAATTTGAAATTTTTGAAAAATTTTTATTGTTAATATTCCACTACACCAAAAAATTGTTCAGTGAATAAATTCAAATCTTAAAGACGCGAATTTTAAATTTTTTATGCAGGATTTATCACATCTTCTTGAATGTATTTTTGCTTAAAATTTAACTAGCTGCCGCAGTCTAAATCAAAAGCTAACAAATTTTCTAATAAATTATTATAAATTCTGAAAGAAATGTCTCATCAGAATGAGCGTACCATTTAAGGAAAAGGACTACATAACTTCTTATATAAAATTTTTTTAACATAATCAAGTCAAAAGACACTGAAAAAATACAAATGGAAATTCAAATTTTATTAATGTCTGTAATGATATTAATTATTATTAATAAATATTGATTCACACATATTTTAAGTTCCGATACGTGAATAAAAATATATGGAATTGAAAAAATAAATTTTTAAAACTAAGTTACAATTTTTAGATTGCTTATGTACATTAAATATTATTTACACACTGAATATGACTAAAAGACATCTTCTTTCTTTAAATTAATGAAATGTAAATGACCTAATGTTATAAAAATAATTAACTGAAGTTCAGTTTTATTATTATTATCTTTTTGATTTTATTATTATTAAAATGATTTTGATTTATATCAGGCAACTGTAATTTTGAAAATTGAATGAGTGATTTACTTTTAGAAATTCATAATCCTGAATTAATCTTAATGTAAACAAGATTAACTTCATAAACAAGTTTAAAAATACCTGCTATTTATTAAGGTACCTGTTTTTTATTTAGTTAAAATTTTATAAGAAGTTAAAATTCCTATTATCGAACTTAAGTACAATCCTGTTCACGAACTACCAGCTAATTGAAAGGTTTCATTATTTTGTTTCAACATATTATGGAAATTTTAAATATTTGATAAAAGCATGAGTTACTTTTAATTACAAATACAAAATATAGTAAAAATATCAATCTCTATAGTGCTTTTCAAAAAGTAAATATTTTTGCTTGAAATTTTAAAATTTTTAACGAAAAGTTTGCTTTTGGGGTGATTAATTTACAATTAAAATAATCATGAGCGAGTCAATAATAATGAACTTTGTGAAAGTCAACAAAATGTTTGATGATTTGCTTGATGTTAAAAACATTGTTTACTAAATAATATCAGAATTAGTACATAATGGATGAATCTTTCTTATAAAACACTCATTATACACTATTCTTTTATTTTACAAACCTGTAAGATAACCACGGCAAAAACTCAATGACTTGTATTTTGTTTACAGCTGCTAGCAGCAAATGATTATAAAATTATGATCATGATTTTTTAACGTTTAAATTATTTCTTTTGAAAATATATGAAGTAAAACATTAACGTCAAATAGGAATGCTCAGTTTATAAGCAAACAAAATTGCATAATTTATTACATACTGTGACTCTCAGTAAAAAACTGCAGCAATAAATTAATATTAAAAACGGGAAGAAAGCGTTATTTAAATTTTAAAAGGCAATTTAATAACTCTTAAAATTAAATAAATCATAAAATATAACACATTTTCTCTTAAGATAAATTTTAATAAAAACATTCTACTTGGTTTGTTCACACAAATCATAAGTTCATTGAAATGATAACTAGGTAAACGGCTACAGATTTTACTACAAATCAACTGCGAATTGCAAAGTATGTATATAAAGTCTTTTGATGAAACATAACCAACAGAAGAAAAAAAATCTGTGATAACTAGAAATATTGGCATCATTTGAATTAAAACTGAACTTCCAAATCAAATTCAATTTAAAGCAAAATTATAAACTGAAAGTGACATTTTAAAGTACATGCACGATAGACAATTTATGAAACATAGGTATAAAGAATACAAAAAATTAAAATAATCATGAGCTATTATCTTGGTTAATATAAATGTTTAGTAAAATTTGCTTATAAAGCAAATCTGAACGAATAACTTTGACATATTACGTAATACACAAGCATATGCATTTAATAAAGAAGTTAAGGATAGAGCTCTAATTTATATTTTTTTTATCTTGCCAGTGTAAAACTGAGAAATATATTTAATTAATTTTTAGTTATGTCAAATGTCAACGATGAAAAGGGAAATAGAATGCATCTTTGGTATATTGAATATCCTAAAAAGCATTTAGATGATTGTTATTATAACATAGTGAATATCATTCTGTGTAACCAACAACGATGATCAAAGTTGAAATAAAATCTCTTTCTATTTTTTAACTGCTAATTGCTTTAATTTGTATGTTGTTATACCGTATTTTAAATTAAACTATTTATAATGAGCGAAGCGATGAAAATTTAGGATCTGATTGCAATCTGTAAACCTTAGTTAATCAAACGAGTAACTAGAAAAGATTTGCAACTCTTTTATAAAGTAATTTCAGTCAATCTATCGATTTGTCAAGTGCTTATAGTAAGCCACAGGAAAAAGAGACTAAGTTGGCAATATACCAATTATGTTCGCAGTTATCACACTTAATGCTCAGAGATTTCTGTTCCTTAAAATAAGTTTTACCGATAAGTTTATCACCATGCTCCATTACAATTTAACACTTAGAAACATTTCTAGATGTTGTAATTTTTAAATGTAAGAGCACGAGTTTCTTTTTTCGACCAGAACTACTGAGGTTTAAGGTAAAAATATTTCTTATAAAGATCAATTGAATAAGTTTTAGTCTGTTTAAAAATAGAGTATTCAACTGGACTTGTTTTAGTTTTTTTAAAAATTGAGTCTGATTTGCAGGTATTCTAATTTGTTTAGAGAGCCAGTGCTGAATTAGATGAGCTCTCGATTATTTATTGATCTGTTTATCTAATATCAGTTCAATGTATCATCCAATGTTCAATTAAAAATAAAGTTCTTCAAATGAAAGAAACACATACGAAGACTTATATTTGAAAAGTATTTAACTACACTAAGAAAATTATAATTGGATTTAATTTGAATTGTGGCCTGTTAATTTATTACTTGTTTCTAAAATTGGTGTTTTAAAAAATTTTCTTATGAAGTAAATGATACCACTAAATACTATAGTGCCATCTATACATCTAAACCATGAATCATTTATACTTATTTTTTCTTAGAATCATTTATGACTTCAAAGGTCTATGTACCTGAAAATAACTATTTTATTTTACTTTTTGAGAAGTCAAAAACTACACTGGATTTTCTTTAAAAATCTGCTTTCTAATTTGTAAGTGCTACTATACCATTGGCATAAAAACATATATTAATCGAACAGTTTGAATTTATGTGATTGTTACAAAATATATATTTCTTTTTCTTAGTGTTCTGGTTGCTGTTTAGATTGTAAGTCAATACATTTATTTATAGGAGAACATATTATGTGATTTTTATGAAGAGATGTTCTAAAATGTGTCCATTAAAAAGTGGTGGTTGCTTGAAAATATATAAATACTTATATAAAATATCCCCAATCACACATTTGTTAAAAAAAGAATAGTTTCTGGATTTCAAAGCTCTACAAAATGAATTTGAATCATTATATTTATGAGAATAAAGAAAAATATTAAATTATTGAATTATTCTCTGAAATAATATATACGTCTTGCTAACAGCAAAATAATTCAAAAATCATTTGATCATCATAAAACATGACACGGAAGGAAGTATCTCGAGTTTAAAAAAATAAATGGTTAGTTAGTGAGAATATATTTTAAAATTAATACTATTTCTTTTAACATAAAAATTGGCTCAAATGGGACAGCTTAGAACTTTCGTTTATCGTTTTTATTGAATAAAATTCGTTAAATAATGAAAAATAATAAACAGGGAATTATGACAAAAAATGAAAAAAGAAAGAAAACGTATCTGCTATCAAAAATACACAAAAATGAGAAATCACAAAATAAAAAAGTTCACAATTTAGCAATTATCCCAATTACGGAAGATTTAAAACTACTTTCTGCAATATTTTTAATAAAAAATATTATTATAAATTATAAATTTTCTTTAGTAATAATTTTGACTTTATTTTGGCCAATTGTCAGACAAATGCATATTGAAAAGCATATAGTAGTTATTTAAAATGAAAATTTTAAATAAAGATGTGAAAATTTAATGATTGACAATCGAAATCATACAAAATTCTATGTAAATATGAAAGTTAAGACACATTATAATAGTAAGCACAATTTTTATTTTATAAATATTAATTAAATGTCGATTAACGAATTCAGACAAAAAACTTATTCCGAATAAATCCTACCTGATCAAAATGGTATTTAGTTTTATATGTCAAATAGTATTTTCTGTTATATTTAGGTTCAACATTAAATTTATTTTATAGTTAAATGATAAAAATGTGTAACAGAATATGATTAGGTTTTACTACTTTAATAACAGCTATTTACACCAACAAACTGTTTTTTACTTTATTTTTTAATGAAAGATTTCATTTAAAACTCGAACTTTTTTATTTAAGTTTATTTGGTGAATAAACCAAAATAAAAACTAAAATAGAAAAGTGACTTTTGGCATAAATCATCACTCATTGCACAGGTACTTCCATACACGTTGTAAAAAAGTGGAATATTTGATGTCACCAAAAGTTCATATGTTATTAATATTGCCAATTGACTTTATTTTTAAATAATAATCAGGATATTCATTGAATTATATGTTAAAATTATATCTAGGATGCGAAGAACTGAAAATTCTAGAAAAAAGTTTTAGAAAGTTGCTAATTTTTTTCATAGTTACTCTGCAAGAGGATAGGTGTTGAAAGTAAAAAATGCGGGGCTTCTTTCATGTTTCGCAATTTATGTTATCCTTTGAGTACCATTAATTTGACACATAACGTTTTCTCGTTTAATACCAAAATTTCTAATTTTAGAAATGTGAATTAATTTTTATAAACTATAAGATTCAAAAGCAACAAAATCAATACCTCCTTCCCGTTCAACACCAAATTCTTCACCCATCTTATTACTGTTTGTCTCATTAAAGAGCACTAAAGATATCTTTAAGATAATTTAAGAAAGTGTTATGACACAGCGTAGCGGGCAATTATTGCAAAGCATTTTAAAATTCAATGGGTAAATTGCTGTCCTGGAAGAATTTTTCATAGGTAATGGGCCATATTCACATATCGCCAGGCAGAAAATCTGTAAAACACTCGAGAACTTATCCTGACAGAGGTACATGTACAAGGCAGAAGTGCGACCTTTATCTTCCACTGTTCAACAATTACTGGGATTTTATAATTTCAAGAGTGCTGCCATTCCTCTGCTTAGGGATTCCAAATAAAAGTCATGAATCAGATGCCAATCATTTTTTTTTATCTTGTTATAAAATGATGGGAATATGAGTTATGTGTTTAACACCTGAAGAGGGCAAAATCCATTTACTGGAAATCGGATGCAACAATTCAAAACAATACAATAAATATCTAATTGATATTGAGCTAAGGAAAAGTTTATATATATATATATATATATATATATATATATATATATATATATATATATATATATATATATATATATATATATATATATATATATATATTATTTATATTCATTTTATGTGCTTTTATTATAAAAGAGGAGGTTATTGCTTAAACAGCTTTAATCATCCAACGACATTACGCTTACAAGTTTCAATTTTTTATGATTCGAGTAATTTTATGTAGTTCTATACTCATTATTAAATAAAAAAACTCATTAAAAATTTTAAAATCTGGTATATTAATTCAAACGAAAATTTGAGCGATTTTATAGAAAAGCTTCCAATTTCAAAGTATTTAAATAAATAGTTTTTTAAGTGTATGAGTTTCCTTGGAAAAATTTTCATTTTTTATACATTGATGAAAATTAATTATCTTAGTATAGTGCATATTTATTATTTTAAATTAAAATGTTCAATATTTACTTTTAAAATCACACACCAAATTAAGTTCTCATACCTGTAAATTTGGAACCACTAAATATCCCCTTAGTTCTAATGTCTGCAAATTGATTGATATTTCAATAAATAAATTTCATATTTAGCTGTTAGTTTTCTTTAAATTATCTGTAAAAGCATTTGAATTATTATAAAAGGGAAAGCGTAAGAAAAGCATTAAATAATTCTCTTAACTGTAACTAAATGTATAAACAAGATTCTTTTAAAGTGAAATTTTCCCCTGCTAATTGATTTCAGCATTAATTGAAAAACAAATTTATTTTTCTCTTATTCTGCTTTTAAATAATCCATCAATGAATATTTTCTCACATCTTTAAATTGTGACTATTTCTAAGCAATTTTACTCCTCTTGAATTGAGCATTCTTTTGATAACTATTTTAAATCTTTGAATGGTTACATTAGAGTTTTCTCAAGCATTTTATTCAAATCAAAAAGCAATTACACATCTCATCAACACTCACATTAAAATAAAAGAGTTAGCCTCCGAAATATCTCTGCCAACAAACTGGTCCATCTCTCATAATATTTAATTGCAATAGAAAACTAAGGAGAGTAATTAAGAGATTATGAATTGAAAGAGAGAAAATTTTCAATTCACACTTAGAAATGCTTCAGCAACAGCCCAGCTCCCACCCTTAAATCATTTCACAAATTATCAACCCACCTCTTCTGTTTTCGGCTTTCATTTGAGATGGTAATTAAGATGCTTAAACGGTTTTAAAGGGGGGTCTCGAGACACACTTTCTTGCAAGGAACTATCAGCAACTCGAATGGAAATAGCTCCAGGTAATGATTCCTTTATTTTGGTGGGGGAGAATTTCAATTCCATTATGAAGCTCGTCCCGTAGAGCACACATACCCACACGGCCCAATTCACTTATTAATACAAGCAACACAAAACAAAGAAGGAAATTATTAATAAGGGAAGTGGAATCAACTGAACAACAAGAACGGAGGATGAAAAAAAGAGGAACACTTGCATTTCGCAATAATTCAAAAGGAGAGATTGCACTACAAAAGATGAAGAGAGAGAGAGAGAGAAAAATAAATTAGTACTGAGAGAGGAGAAGGAAAAAAAAGAAAAATTACTTTAAATTACTGTTCGGGAGAAGCGCTTTTCCCAATTTCTGTCCAGGACGCTTCTCCATCTATGCGTTTATGATTTACGCTTCAATTAGTGAAAGACGAAAATTCCTTATCTGAAGGTAAAATGCTTCATTATCGCTTTCCCAGAAAATGATTTATACATCCGGTTTTAAGGGATGCAATTATTTATTAGCGTTAAGCCTGGTTGTTTTCTTACGAAAAATTTTAAAGTATTCTCTCAAGTCTGTGAGTGCATATATTTGCCCCTCTCTTTTTACTCATTTCGTCTCAGTTCTGCTGGAATTAATTTCCAGATCTCTGTCTTCTTCTTTTATATGAATAAAACAGGCGCCTCTCTTTCTTCTGTTATCCCGGCTAATTGAACAACGATATAAGGGCGAATATGTACACAGAAAACCAATGGACGATTTCTGCTAGGAGGCGCCTCTGTTTCTTCTTCTGCCCATCACAAAAAGGATTCCCAACTAAACAAAAGAACCGTATTAGGAAAAAAGTGTTTGTCTGGAATTAAGTCGAGAGAAGAGTTCCTTACATCAACACCTGAAAGGCAGAGGCGCCGACTAATTACCCGCTCAAAAGAAACGAGGGTATTAGTAAATTGTTGGATGGGTTTGTAACTTCAGCACACTTTTCAATAGCGAAACAATAAGAATGAATGAAATTAGCTTGTTATGATACGATACGTTTTTAGAATTGAACAAGCTTGCCTAATCACTTAATTCTTCGTCTCGAATGATGAGACAGAGGAAAGTAATTTCCCTGGATCTAATTTGTATAACTGGCTCCTCGAAACTTGATATTTATAAGTATGGTCTTAAGAGCGGCAAATGATAACAATGGTTGAACATTAAGTCAACATAATTAGGAGAAAATGGTTAGATTTTTAAACCGAATTATTATTTGTGTTGTTAAGGAAGTGATGCTTCGAAGAAATTCAAAAGCTCTCTTATTTAGTCTGCCGAAAATACTCTCAGAACTTCTCTTATTTCAACTATTTAAGTTTTAAAATAGTTATCTTTATTTTAGACTGATAAATATACCTGCTATTTACTTCTCTATTAACTTATTTCGCAACAAATTATTTAATCTTTCAAAACTATATACGTAAAATTCAATATTCATCACAAATGAAATAATCTACTTTACTTTATATCAAATTTACTTCCCAATTAATTTATCCACAATACTAAAACTTGAATGTGGGGAAAGAACTGTTCTTCAAGGAAAGGTTATTTTGGAAAAGTTGTTAATTTACATATAAACTACTAATAGAAAAAGGTAGAAGATTATCATCTCTTCAATTTACTTGATAAAAGCCATAGTGCGAAAATAAGATGTTCTAACAATAGAGATTATTTATGATGACAATGCATATTTGTAAGTTAATATGTTGAAAATATCTGTTATGGTTTTTATTATATTCAAGAGTCCGATCGAACTGGTGCGATTGAATACATTAATTAATGTCAAGATATTTCTTTAGGTTTTGTTTGTCGTTCAACGGTTATTTTCTACATAAGAGGCCTATTTAGATCAGGAAATACGGTGCAATATGGACTGCACTTCTGCCACTGCACTTCTAATTTATATACCTGATATTATTTCAGGTATATAAATTAGAAGTGCAGTGGTATCTCGCTACCAAAATAAGAAAACATCTCAGAAATACCTAGCAGCTTAAAGTTCAACATGTAAAATTCTTAGCATTAATGAATTGAAGAAAAAAATGGCATATAAAACGATTATTTCAGTTCTGACTGTTATTTAAGGAAATATCGGTTTAATATTGAATTCGAGGAAGTTAAATAAACCGAAATTATTTATTATTAATTGTTTGAATTCTTTAAGCAAAAACTGGTTCAGAAGGAAATAAAGAAAATTAAATATTTACAAATTCTACATAGAAATAAAAATTCTTTTGAAGGTCATTTAAAAAGACGAACGTGAGTAACAATTTGAGGAACTCCCGGGAATGCAAGAAAACTTCAAGGTAAGAGGAATTTCTTGTTGTTTTTAATGACCCAAAAGAACAGGACTTACAGAAAGTGTGACCTATTATTAGTCCTCGAAGTAATCATCATCGGCATCCAGCACACTCTGCCAACGTGTCTCTAGTTGTGCAATCCTCTTGCGATAAAACTTGGGTGCTTTGGAAGCAAAGAAGTCCGTGAATGCTTGGCGCAAGTCTGCTTCATTGGTGAAGGATTTTAACGAAGAGGTTGTCCAGGGATAATTTGCAGGTTCATATCAGGTGAATAAGGAGAATGGCACAAATTCTTTCAACTTAGTAACTGTATGATATTTCTGGTCACCCTCGAGACAAGCGACCTCCTGTTATTGACCAAGAACAGTACACCTTTGCAATTAATCAGTGCAGGCTCTTTTTGTTGTAATTCCTGTTGCACACATTCCAATTACTGCGAGTATAGGACAACAGTGACCGTTTAGCCCATTAGTAGTACCTTATAGTGAACCACTTGACGACTAGTCCTCCAGAAAACAGCTTCATCGCAGAGGGACAAATCTCACAACCTGAATTTGTGAAACGTATGCCTTATTATACGTTCCTTCATGGCACTATCCCCAAAAGCTTGTCATTCGGTGATTTGATGCAGCAGCTGATAAGCCCACTTTGAAGACGTAAAGTAAACAACACTGAATGCGCTCCTTCGACACGTATATTTTTTTTCGCTACTGTATGCATTACCATTGACGGATGGGCGCAGTGGACTTGCTTTTATAACGATTGATATTCCTACTCTAGACTGACCGGTATATCAATCATGTCATAGACTAACTTGCATACTTGTACTCACTTTATTCAAGGGCAACGTGAAAACAGCAGGAACATTCTTGGTTTCCGTATATAATTATAAATCATGCATGTGCCCCAGATTGCCTCACTGAATATTCAAGAAAAGATACACGCTTACGCATGGTTCAGTCAGATGAAGTCATCAATGAATTGCATTTCCATAATTATATACACTATTAATACTGTACTAAACAATCATGGCCCAGATATGCTCAAAATTAAATACATTTGTCGTTGAAATTTCAAGCATTTTGAAGTAGAATTTCATTAATTTATTTGCTGTCGAGTGATATAGCCCTTTTAAATTTATGGATGACCGAGTCAATCATAACGTTACACTGTAAAAAGTAATAATTGATTTAGCAATTAAATTCCTTGCATTTGGCACTCTATTGTAAAACATAACTAAAGACTTCACAGGATAATTCAAATTTTGCAGTAAATAAATGTTCGTCATTTTTTTTATTTACCAAGATATCAGGTGATTGAATATGACGTCAAAAGTCAACTGCTACGTGTTTGTGTTAATTGTTAATTGCGGGGTGTATGAAAATGTGTTGAATTTATTTTGAATATTGTATCTGTGAAGAACTATAGGGATTATAGAAGGAATTTTATATTAATTATTTACTAATAATTCATTATAAATACTACTACTAATAATAATACGATTAAATGTGAATAATGTTTAATGAAGAACAATTAGTAGCATATTGAAATTATTTAACTCTTTTCAAAGATCACCTTTCTAAATTAATAATTACATTAAAAATGCAGTGAAAAAATATTACAAGGAATTTAAAGAGTTTTATTAATTTACTTCATTAATTTTAGAATAAAAGTCATTCACACACATTGGCTTGTTAGGAATAATAATTTTATTTAGTATAATGAATTTTTTTTCTCATTTATTCGAAGATCCTATAATTTTTTTTTTTTTTTACCATCGATTGGTTTATGTGTTCAGGAAATTCACTCAGTATTTTAACAAAAATTCCAGAACAACATTTAAGAAATCGATTTCTGTAAATCTCAAAAAGTCATTATATGTATTAATTTTATATGTTTATCATAGTTACAGTTCATTTGTTACAAAATATATTTAAGTTCGAAATGAAGCTTAGTAAGTGTATATATAACCTTCTAATTAGCTTTGAGCTACCCAAATTGTCTAATGGGCAGCGTGCCTGACTGCGGATAGGAAGCTCTTGGGTTCGAATCCCAATTCGGGAATGGATGTACTTTTTCTCTCTATCTATTCTGCCTTTGTCCTTTCATTCTATGAATGGGTTGTGAGTGGTTGCCTACCCTATAAACGGATACCTATAGCTTATGTGTACTGAGGAAATCGGACACCCCAACAAAATATGGTTCATTAAGAAATTTGGTTCAGCGCACCCCATAATTCCAGCCTAGATGGCACACCACAACATCAATTAACTTAGATGTTTATTTCATAAAACATTAAAATATATATGTACAAGAGTTGTGCTATTTAAAAATTTTTCTAATAATGAAAAACAAATATTTATAATGCAAATCTGTGTGTTTCATTCTTTTTAAAAATATTCTCCATGAAGATCAATATGCATTTGAAATTTTTCAACTCCGATTGAGGTACCTTCAAAACACGAGTTTTAAAATCATCAAATACTTCTTTGGGCGTTGAAAATCGTTGATTATGTAATTTAATTTTGGTGTGTGAGAAATCGAAAATCCTTGATTCCAAATTAGGATTTTACAGTGGATAATCAATCAAATCGCTGTTTTGATCGATCAAAAATTATTTTGATTGTGCGGGTGTGAACTCCTTGTCACTATGTGAATCTTTCTCATCGATAAAGAATGATCCACCTTTTCTGCTTTATTTGAATTTTCTGGAGGATTTCTGAGTAACAAATAGTCGTGTACCATTCAGAATAGACAGTTCTGCATTGTTCTAACTTAGCTATTTTACATGTAGAACACTACATGTGTTACAATATTAAATATAATTAATTAAAATATTTATTTATTCTACATTTTGTACATGATTCTTTGAATTTAGAGCAAGGAATTTAGATAAAAGTTAAATATTTGGTACGCATTTTTAGTTTACTTCCACTAGAAAATTAATAATTTTAGGATAAGCATATTTGCGCGAGGTATTTTGTTCCATAATGTCCCAGCATTTTTTCCTGAATTCACGATATTAATTTTGATGGTAGAGTGTAAACTCACCTGACACCTTTGGTCACAACAAGAAAATTTTTTAAGAGGCCTTAGAAAAATTCAACTCTTTAAATATCGGATCAAAAAGAAAGCCAAACGAGAAGGTGATATTTAAATGCGCGAAAAAAGCGTTACTTTTTTGAAAAAAAAATGAAAAAATAAATTTCGTACAGACAGATGGTGCACAACAGCTGGCCTCTTATTTTCAGACGATATCACTAAGAATTTGTCTGGAAATTTTTTTTCTTCATTCCCTTTTCATATTAGCCCCAAGTTATGGAAGTTGAAAATTTTTTTGATTTCGCTCCGTCTTACCTTTTACATCGTATCCTTACTCACTGAAGTAATTAAGTACACAATTATGCAAATTAAATAACAATTAGTATAACTGCGTTCCGCTAGCGGAACTTTTACCCCTACCTTCTCAGCTGTATGAAAAGTTCCAATGCTCGCCGAGCGCAGTTTAAAGTAAAATTGCCTTCATTATTTTAGATTAATTAATTAATTATGCTTTGGAAATATTGCAGTGCTGTTTTTGTTGTGTGCGTGTCTGTTTTTATTATTTTTTTCTCTTTCTCTCCCCCCTACTTCTCCCGAATATTTTTCTTAATGTGTTTGAGTGGGTGGAGGTGGAGGAAGAAAATCTTCAATAAATTAATTTCCAACAAAGCTGCGAAATAGATAATTTTTTCAAGATGTATGCTTTTTCCTTCCTCTTTTCCATCCTTTCTGCAAGCAGGAGTTTTTAAATTGATTGTTTTTCAAGAGCTTGGTACTTCTGAATTTGGCAGGTGTTTTTGCGTCGGTAAAAAATGAGCGGGGCCCCCTTTTTTACCTCCACTCATTTTTAGAAATGAATTTAAAATAAGGAGTAAAAACCTGTTGTCCTCGAATATTAATTACCATTTTAATGTTTCTATCAAGTACTTTGACTAATTTTTTCATTGCGTATGAAGGCAATTATTAATTCACTTCCTTCCGATTTATACCCACCCCTTATGCACTATCTAATCGAAAAATCTATAAAATCAGTGCTTCAGTTTTTAAGATGATAAAGTTGCCGCGTTGAATAAAATAGGCGTTGTGCTTGCAAAATGCCCTTCAAAAATAGTTCCGTTGTTCAAATATAAATGGATAAAAATAAATAAAACTAAGTTCATGTGGTATATATTGCACTGAATATTTCGCCGTAAGCAAAATTAATAATCGAATTAATTATTTTCATTTTTAAATTGTGGTCCATAAACCTATGAGGCTGTACATTCATGTATGAAAACTAACGACTGTTAATTGGCATAACGTTGGCTGCAGAAGGTTGTTAGGCATTAAAATCTACCACTTATTATAGTTTCTCAGATATCGGATCATATTCCGATGCTGCTTAAAAGGAAAGCTGAGAAACTCCCTAACACCTATCCGAACAGATGTGAAAGCAGACACAAATATAAATGTCCTTTTTACCTTTTTTGTTTTCAAAATCTTCTAATCCTAAGAGTATTTCTTTACCACAAGACTATTGAGATTTTGCCTTATGTGCCAATTATAATCTATAGGAAGTAGTTTCCCCATAATCATAACTGTTTTTGAAATATAATTGCAAGCCATCGGTGTTTACTGAACCTATTGGGAACTACAGTCCTCGGATGAAATGAAAAAATTATCCCTTTAGTTAGATTAATTAGTACATAGGAAATCTTATTACCACAATTTATACTAACGATATAAGCTATTACTAATACTATAAACAGTTAAATTATAGCAGATTCGCACAAATTTCTACAAATAAATTACGCTTTTATTGTTTATAACATTACACTGTAGATTCACTGTTAAAATCAATAAAAGTTATGAGTACTCATTTTTATTAAGAAGATTATTTTAGCACAATCGAGCGTATACATCATTAAAATGAATTCAAATATGAATACTTTCTATATTAAGCAAAAATATATCGAAATGTTGCTTATTAGTTATGACAACGTTCATATACGCATCTTAAGCATTTCAGATGTTAAATGTATATTCAAAGCTTTCTCAAGTACCAATTGTTTTAGGATACGAATAGCCTAATTATAAGCATTAGTTATTTTATATATGACAGTATTTAATAGTTCATGTAATTATTAAAAATGTAAAAAGGAACTGAAAAGCTATCATAAAACTGGCCTTTTAATTTCTTTTGATTTCCATTCACTTTTATGAAATTATGATTAGAGTGCTATATTGCATAAATCATGAGCTGTGAAAACATTTTTCTGATAGTCATGTTGTCACCATAACATGAAGTTATTGAGGGTCATATGTTACGATTTGTGAAACAATAAATACAAATTGCTATTTCCCGCCTAAATACACTTTAAACAGAAAGTAGTATTGTCTAGTAGTTTGGGCGAATTGTACACAATACATTACTAACAAAAACTTCCCCTCTTATTGTTCAAAACTTAACAATTCTCTCATAAGTTGATGATATGAATTCCTCATTTGTGATTATATTTGGCAAAACTTCTTCACAATTGTTCGTGTTTTCAAGCTAAAATTCACGGATCTCTGAATCTCTCTCTCTCCCTCTCTCTCGTTATGGTTTTAATCATTTTTATGACAGAATTTAGTCTTGTCATTGAACCAAAATGTAGCGATTTTCACTAAATATTTCTTATTATTTTATTTTGGTTATGATTTAAACCAAACAAAATTATAAAAATTTGAAGTTAAATTTTTTAGACAATAATTCAACTGATATTATTTTTAAATAAATCCACAATATTGATTCTGATTAAAAGAATTTTGAATAGTTCTCATTAAAATTTTTTTCAAGTATGTAATCGTTTTGTATATGTCACTGATTCTACGTTAAAACAACTAAAATCTGCAGTGTGGAAAAAGTAATCATTATTTGGTATACTTTTAGTTCTCTCTTTAATGATAAATAATTCTGCTCTGCTAAACTTGCCTGTTTTTCCAGGCATCGTAAAACTTCGATCTCTCATATTTAAGAAAGAACTTGTTTCTATAAACTTTTTATCATTTAATTTTGATTTTACACACATTTTCTTCTTCCTAAACTACAAACATTGATATTTATTTTTGCTACCGATTTCCAAACCTATGAAACCTATCTAAACCTTACAGTTATGAAATAAGCTGAACTGACTTTATCAAAAAATTGAGAAAATTCACTTTAAACACTGCCAGAGCAAAATTTACAAATACAATAATTGTATTACTGTTGTTCCAGTTTTCCTGCCAATTCTTCAATACCTAGTTTCTGAAGGTAGCTCTTATTGAACATTGCGGAAGGGGTATTATTGTAATTGGGTCGTCAGAAATGGCGACATTTTTAGCTGCTTGATCAGCTCTTTCGTTGTCTGTGGTTCCCACATGGGCTTTGACACAATTGATTGCGATGTGAGGAAAAAGGTGAACATCATTTTGAATAGATTGCTTAAAAGATATTTTTTGGTAGGGTTTAGAACTGATTTAATCTACTCTTGGTTGCCAGACCAAATAGTGACGGGAGATTGATGTTGCATTCCTTGTTAAGCGGCGTCTTTAAAAGCTTGAATTTCTGCTTGATGTACTGAGTTTCCGCTTTTTAGCTTGGTTTGCCATACTGATTCATAACCATCTCTGTCAAAGGAGACTAAGACTGCTCCTACGTTATTTCCTGTTTTTGGTCCATCAGTGAAGACGTTGATCTTGCCTTCTTTAAAGGTTGGAATGTTAATTTTTTTCATCAATTGGAATCTGTGGCTCCAGATGAAAGATTCCTGGTTGGATTGAATCTAAATACATTTCGTCTTCTATGTCTGACGATGAGGGGGAAAAGGATCAAGACAGGGAATTTGACTACGTGTAAGGTGAATAAATTTTCCTTCTGCTTCTATAGTGAGGGTAAGTGGCTGGATCCTCGTTATTACTTGGAGTTCTGATGTTGGAATAGTGGAATATGCTCCTGTGATATTGAGGAGAAATTTTCGCTGCATAGAATTGAGCTTTAGAGATAACTTAGCAGAGAGCGAAGTTCCTGAAAGGGATGCTCCATATAAAAGCATTCTTTCAGTCACAGTTTTATATAATACTGTTCGGGATTTCTTTGAGTATCCCCACCGGCAACTAGCTACTCTTTTAAGTTTTTCATATTGCTGAATGACTTTATTTTCCTGTTTTATGATATGAGCCTTGAAATTTAGCTTTTTATAAAACGTGATTCCCAGCAATTTAATGGTACCTGCAATTTTTTAGTCGATGATCAAATGAGAAAGTTTGTGAATCACGTTGTAGTTTAGCTATTAGGAGGAATTTTGTTTTTTTTATATGAGGTATCAAGGTTGACGTTAAGTGTAAGTGAGTATTTATATTTACCTTGTAATTGTAAGAAGACTCTCTAATCTCTTCAAAGTTGAAATTAAAATTGTGATTTTAAATGGGTAATATGTTTGACCGCTAAGAACAGCTCTGTTTTGATGGTAATGTGTCTGATGGTAGACATTGCAAATATTCCTATTTACTGTTTTTTAATTTCAATAGATCATTTACGTGTGTTATGCAGACAGTAAGGCATGAAGATAGTTATCTACCGTTATCTACCTTGACTAAGTTCAGGGTTTTATTAGATGGAGCTATATTAATATATTAAATCACAGGATTCAAAGCATTAGGAATTACTATAAGCCAGTTGAATAGTATTAAAAAGTATTTTCATACAATATGATATCATATTATAACCACAGTATTCAGTGTACCCAACATTACACACACAATAACAGTACAATATAATCTTGCATTTTTATAATTTAAACCTTAAAAATATTTTACTAGTAAAATATTTTACTAGTAAACTAAAATATATATATAAACTAAAAATTCAATAAAAATTCGTATTCTTAAGTATTATAATTTCTCTTGCAAAATAAATAAATATGTTATTTTAAGAAATTCTTTTTAAGAAAATTTAAGAACATTTTTACATTTTTATAAGAACTTTATAAAAATGTAAAAAAAGTAACAGAAGTCATTTGTCTTGTCTTTGATTTATGTAAACATAAAAACGAAACTTATAAAATTGCCGTCATAAGTCTTTTTTTTATAATTTTAGCTCATATATGACTAAAAGCACTTTCAGACTATGTACAAAATATTTTGTTTGTTACGTAACAACTAACGTAACTATAAACAAAAAATCGAATTATCTAGAATTAACTAATTTTCATGAATACGAAATGTTTTAATGAAAATTTTTCAAAATAACATTTCTTATTTTTTTAATTATATACTTTGTTAATAGAAATGTGAAATTTTTATTTGTATTTACAACAAAAGAAATATTTTGGAATAAAATAATTAAGAAATAATGTGAAAAAAAACTAATTTGGCAAATTATTTTTGCGGGAAAGAAAAATGAAGGAATTAGCAGAAACAAATTGGAAGATTTCTCAAGAGATATTGAAAATGCTTGTTGATAGAAGAAAAAAAAATCTTCAAATAAATGAAATCGTATGAAATTCATCTTTTCTACTTTTGGTTCTGGCAACTTCAGTAATAGAATTTCCCTTTTCGTTTGATAATGACATTTTTGGATGGTGGAAAAAAATTCCAGGCAACCAAAAACTTCACCTATCCAAGCCAAGAGATTGAAATTAGAAGAAGTAAAAACCCCTCCAGGCGCCAAGTCTCTTGAAACGTATTCTTTGTCAAGAAATGGTAATTAAGCAAAACACAATTCACAAAAGGAAAGGGCACAATATAAATGTGCAATGGATGGAGTAGGGGAAATTAAAAAAAATTCATGTCATTTTGATAAAGGCAAAAGTGCTCTCATATGTCACTGCAATTTGATGGTCCGAGCCTTTCAAAATACGTAATTACAGAAATAATTCCATTTTACCAAATCAAGGACTTCGTCTGCCATAATTAAATAATAAAATTCCTCGCTTTAAATAGATTTGCAAAATGCGCCTCTGCGACTTGTCTTCGGTACTGGAAAAAGAAGAGAAGGGCTGCGTACTAATACAATAATTGTTCTTTCATCATTTTTTTCCCTTCATTTACTTCTTCGGACGAGGATGTAATTTCTGAAACATGTCGTATGCAGGCAATCACCGAAGTCGCAAAGTTTGCAGAAAGATTGTTGCCACACACTTCGAGTAATTATGACATCGTCTGCTCGCGAATAGAAACTCTGTTCTTTAATAATGCTTTGTGAATCAATGTTTGCAGTAAAAATTAGAGAGCGCATTTACTTTTGCTAGGAAGCATGGTATTGTGAATGACTGTCTTCAAAACTGACAGCTAAACATGATTATTGACAAATATATTATTTTACATAATTTCACATACTAACTTTAATTATAATTCTTAATCATCAAATTTTATTATTTATATTAATTAATTATTAAAATTAATCAACTTCTGTTTACTAATATTTAAGTTGTAGCTAGATTTAGCTTTCTCAGAATTCGGCGTTTTAATCTTTCATAAACTGGGAAAATAGTGCTAGACATTCAATATATCTGATTAGGGTCGCAACACAATCAAGAAGCAGAATTAACTTCTGCAATTAACTTTGCACTTGTGAAATTGTAAGCAATATTGCTAACAACTTTTAATCTTATTGTTATTTACAGATTTTAAATAACAGCTAAATTTGTTAATACAGATATAGAAATTTCTATTTTCATTATCCTAATTAATTATCAAATTAATGGAATAATATATAATTAAAAAGTAGAAAATGTTATTATAAGCCAAAATTGCTGCAAAAGTAAAAAATTTTTTAATATAATTTTTTCAAAATGTATTTCTTAAGGTTGTTTCTGTGTGAAAAATATCTTAAATTTATATTCTTTATAGCATAGAGTGCAATTAAAAATGATATAGAGATCTCCAATGCCTTGTATTCAATAAAAATCATCATACGATGTTAAAGCAGAATTTAGCATTAGCACAGAATACAGGAATCATTTGGTATTTTTTTAATTTTTCGTATGAATAGTAATACACTATTTTCATTGTTACTTTAAAAAAGTTTCATAATTTTGATTTAAAAAGTACTAATCATATTAGAGTTTACATACTTGAAATAACTGTCATTATTTTTAAAATTTTTTTAAAAATATTCATATTTTAGAATAACCATTTTTCTTCATGTAATTATAATTTTTTATATTTGTTATATAAAATAAGAACACAGCATAAGTATTCAGTATTCCTCTTTTTAATATCTGAACATATTTATGAAAGATCGATCTTACGATATATCTAAAACTCTCTCCATTTATAAAATTCCAATATTGTTTCAAAAATTTAAATATTTCTTTGCATGAATGAAGGATATTATATTACTAATATTAAACATTACAGAATATTTTGAAAGCTTGATTTCATTTCCCACTTATAAATTTAACAAAATTATCTCAATAGAAGGAAAATTTTTCTTGCAAATTTCCTGTTTATTCCAGGTTTTTTCATTTAATAATCATGGTTTTAACTATTTTACACTGCATTTTTTTTATTATTGTTTTTACTAAATAATATTCCCAATTAAAAGTTCCTTTAGTGATCATTTAATTCATCGTGTTTAAAAATAAACAATTGTTCTATTAAACTTGTTTCTTTGTACTTTATTTGTTAAATTTTATCTTCTTAAACCAATAAAACACCTTCCTTAATTTTCTCTTTCAATGAACATAATAATTTAATTATTACAATTTGTAAAACAAAATATTCGTACATCTATTGAAAATGCCTTGAAAAAAAATAAACAATTTTCACAATCAATTATAATAAACACAAGGTTCTTCACAAATTATTTTCCAACTTTTTACCTCTTATTGTACTTTTTATTTTTTCTTGATTTTACGTACAACTGTAATTAAAATTTGACATTTTCTATAATATTATAAACAAGGAAAGAAGACAGATTGAAGATTTTAAGACTTTTTCAAATTTATAAATCATAAATGTAAAATCATTAAGAGAAATTGTAAATAATTTGATTCTGTATAAAATTACAGATGTGTAGGTGAGACTTAGAAGCATTAGCAAATGAAACAACATTTACAAAAAGCAAAAGAGAAGAAAAGTAAAGGTTCAGGAAAATAGGTATTTTATTTTCAAACAGTTTTTAATTGTTTGAGGAAAAATCTGTTACCAACCGCAAAGAATAATACACAGCAGAATGTCAGAGAATGGGTACAAAAGTAAAAATTTCAAACATGTCACACATACTTCTGGTAAAAATATACAGATAATACGATATTTTCTAGATATTATAAGATTATAGTACACTATGCTCTTAAAATGTGATACAAATTAAGTCACTCCATATCAGGCGCTTGGGATGGCCCAATGACAGGTTAGCCCTGTCATACTTTGTTGGCCGCAAACATAAAATTCAGATAATTTCTGGCATTCCAGATTTTCTCTTGGTCACTGAGGCTCGACCGTGGTGCGAAAGACGTATTAACTCCTAGGAGGAACATTGACTAGAAGTTCAGGTAACATTTCTTGTAAAAGATATTGTATGTATTATCTGTTAAGCGCAAAATATGGGAATATATAGTCTTACTATGTATCGAATATGCATAATGCATGTTCAAACAATAATGAATAACATTTTATCTTTTTCATATTCTATCATGGCAAGTGAATTATTATGAGTCCAATGGAAAGAACTATAGGAGATTAACAAACCCAACAAAGAAATGAAGTCTCATCAATGAATAAAGGATTTTCAAGTTAAAGTGAGATTGCTTATTCAGAAATCTGTTTCATGTAACAGCTGGTTAAGTTGAGATTCTCCGATATTCTGTTCGGGGTCAGTGATTGTTGCACTTCCAGCAAATGACACGGATGCATTCGTTATCAAATCAATTGGAACTGTTGAAAGGCTAACCTAAAGCATGTACAAGCTTACAGCTTGTCAAAAGACTATCTTCCACTGTGGTTAATATTGATTTGCTCACTTCAAACACTCTGATGTATCATCCAGTTATCATATCTTATTACCAGTTAGATTTATTTTATACTTAGTGCACCCAACTATTTTAATATAGGATAATCGGATATTTTTAATATAAATATATTGTTGTATGTTTTTGAAGGATATAGACAAATGTTCCATGCTTTATACGATTACACCATCATGCTTCCATTCATGATAGTTTCCTGTACTATGCATTGAAGTATCAAGCAATCTATTCGTGTAAGACTTGCAATAGATGCAACCTTTGAATGGTTGGAAGTTCAGAAGATATAATTTCAAAAATTTTTCTCATATCTCCTTTAAGCCATTGTAATTTATTGCACAGTTTTTCAAATGAAATGCATTTCAGAAAAGTTTTTACAGATAAATTTATAGATATTTTAAACAAGGGAATATATCGGCTTTACACCAACATGTAAAAAGAATGAGATTTTTATAATATTCAAAAAAATAATTCATTAATTTCTTGCTTACAATTGAAGTTTTTGCGAAACATTTTCTATTCATTTGATACTTTACACAGTATTAAAATATGCCCAATTTTTTCATTTACTTTTGTTGCTTATTCAATGAGCAGAAAAAATGTTTAAATAATGCATGGAAAAAGTCACACATCTGAAAAATTGAAATTAATATGTAACAATTGCTGTTTGATTGATTTCATAAAAAAACTTTGACAAAATAAATGAAAAAAGGGGATGCAATTTTTTTCGAATAAAAAGGGTGTAGCAGTGAAGCTTCTTTAATTTTAAAATCGTTATTAAAAAGTCCAACGCTTCTTTAAATTCAATATCTTCCCCAAAAGACATTATGTAACAATTTTGGCGATCACTTCATTTTTTTCATATAGTTTTAGTGATTGCGTAATTGAACTGAACAAAAGATGAAAATTTTAAAATTTTGCTATGGAGACTAACACAAAATGAAGTTTTCGCATTTGCTTAGTCAGAGAAACATGCTTTTATTTTCACAAATATATTTGAAAAATAATGTTATCAAATCAAAGAAAATTTTCGCATAACATTTTTAATTAACTCAAAAAATACAGAATTTATAAATCAAATTATGCATGCACAAAAATTTCAGTCTGAAACAGTTATGGTTGAGATAATCCATGAACAAAGATATGTGGTAATACA
Organism: Latrodectus hesperus; assembly: GCA_037975125.1. Classification (NCBI taxonomy): domain Eukaryota; kingdom Metazoa; phylum Arthropoda; class Arachnida; order Araneae; family Theridiidae; genus Latrodectus; species Latrodectus hesperus. Next base: position 67,747,474 of record CM075858.1, read on the forward strand.
AATCCAATTAAAAAAAAATTGGAAATATAGAAATTGATAGGAATCTATATCTGCTACACAGGGTGCTAAATGTAACATGCTGATAACAACTTCGTCACTTTTGAACCAATTGACTAAGTCTACAACTGAGCAAGTTCTTTTCATTTCCAATGACCGAACAAACCAGGTTATGTTTAATACTAAATATAGTTGTAAACTAAATTTATGCCGAAATGTTTCATCTCTTTAATATGTAAAGAAATCCTTAAATCGTTGGCTATATAATAAACATTTTATCGAAACATATAGAAGTCATATATTTTAACACCTTTAGCACTCAATAATAGTAGAAATATATTTTACCTTTATATTCGTTCTATATTCTAGCACTATATAGTAGCACTATATTCTAGCAGTACTACATTCTAGCAAATTATGTTTACTTTTTCTGGGCTTAAAATTTAAATTTTGGATTTCATATTGCTGACTACAAACAAGTGTTGCATTTCCTGTTGTTTGATACATGCAAATTATGATTACTTTATTATGTGATCTTGAGCAATTTACTTGGTATTATAATTTAAAGGTCAATTTTATACTCAATATTCTTTTTTAATGGATTGATTTAATGCAACTTACTATTTGGTTTAGCATGCTTACTACAGCAGAGTCTATTTTTCGACATGTTTGAGTTCAAGGTCTTTTGTTTTGTTTTTATCTTACTGAATAAGCAAAAAAGAATATTTGCCCTTGTGAAGTACTGAAGTTTATTTCATTTATTTGATGTTACCTGAAGATAAGGACTTCTTATTCCTCCCCTATTATATATTTTTTATCTTCACATTCCATTTTATCTCTTTTTCCCTGCATCTCTCACTTCTTTTCCCATTCTTTTCAATGAATTCCCGTTGACGCGTGATCCAATCAGATCACGCTCGGCTAGGTTTAAAATGTGTTAATTAGAAATTCCAGTAATTGCTGGCGCTCGTTCTTTCGTGCCAGACGCGCATGCGCAGCAATCCTTCTTTGTCTTTTCTACACTTTAGAAACACAAGAGAGTCGATTTTTTAGTACTTTTGTTTTTAAAACTCTCTTATCTTCTCAAGGGAGGTAAAAAAACATTTTTTAAAAATAACAAAAGAAATATATTCTTCGAACGGTACTTTTAGCTGCCACTCAACCAGTGATTAATGTAAATCGATCAGGGCGTTATTTGCTTTGTTAATGTGGCAACAGTTTTTACGGGGCTTCCTTTCACGTCCCTTGCTACTTCCTCGCTCAATCTTTTCCCATCATGCCTCTGAATAAATCGCGCCATAATCAATCCATCACCCCTTTAATTCTTTTCTCTCTGGCGAGCTCGCTGAAAACTTTTCGCCATTTTTATTTATTTTAACATGAGATAGAATTCTTTTTTGGATCGCAGGGGTATTTTTATATCCTGGACATCCTGTTGCATAGTTTTCTCACCCAAGATAAAATTCACCATACCGCTGTTGCGTTTCAAGTCTTACACCTTATTTTCGTTCAGGTTATACAGTGTTTTACGCGCCACCTCTTTTGTATTAATCAGTTTGGAGTTATACGCGAGAAAATAGGAAACTTCACCCTCTTTTTTTAATTATCTTTCCTTTAAAACTCTGTTTAATGAGCTGCTTCTCTCTGTAAAAATTCATGGGAAAAGTCAGTGAATATACATGGTTAAAAATAAACAGTGAATTTTGAAATAAACTATTTACCAAAATAGGAAACTTAAATCGTTATGGAAAAAAAATTTAAATAGAACGAAGTTGTGATAAGGAAACTAAGATTTTTAAATTACTTTTTTTAATTTTAAAAAGGAAATTTTTGTCGATAGAGTTAAGATTATAAGCTTTATAAATTATAACATGATACTTTAATATATTATTTGTTTTTTAAATATATTTTTGAGTTATGAAGTGATTATTTCTAAATAAATTAAATACTATTATATATTTCTAAATAAAATAATTTAGGAAGTTGTTAATAGTTTCTTTAAAAAATGAAAGGATAACTAATTTATGGGACTTATCAGGATAACTAATAAATCTTTTTTCTGAAAATCAGTGGAACCATAATCAATATATATATATATATATATATAATATATATATATATATATATATATATATATATATATATATATATATATATATATATATATATATATATATATATATATATATATATATATGTAAAACTAAAATTTGAAGTTAATTATTAAAATTTTATGATAAATTGGCTCAAATATTATTTTAACTTGATTGATGTATTGCTTATGCTAGAGCATTTTTGACGTGGATGAATTTTAATAAGTTATACATATTGTAATAAGACAGAAATAGTGATGAGAGAGAGAGAGAGAGAAATTCACATATAAAAATGAAATGATATAAATAAATTACAGAATAGTGGTTTTAGATTATATCTCAAGTGTTTAAATTCAAAAATCAATCCCAAATCAAAAGCTTTAATGAAATTTGACAATTTATATGAAGACGAGTCAGCTTTTTATTCATTATTTTGGAAGTGTGTATTAAATTTAAGCATTATTATTGTGAAATAATATGAATCTGATTGTTTTCTCTAAAAAGCTATTAAAAATTGTTTATTTCCAGTGGTATACAAGGTTAGATATAAGTTACATACTATTCAAACATCTCATAAAAAAGGTTTGCTAATCATTAACTTGACCAACAATTAAAATTTCTTAACTCAATTTAAAAATAAATTAGAGTTCTTAGAAATATCTTTTAAGACATCGAGAAAACTTTTTTTTTATAAAATTTCTTTAAGGGGATTTCAAATTTAGTTGCACTTATAATAAAATTAAAACAAATGTATATAGGTATTCTACATTTGAGATTCAAAAATAATCATAAAATTTTTTCTTTTTTTGAATTTTCTTGTAATTAAAATAAATTTCTGAACGATTCTCTCATGCTGGATGAATATCAATAAAATTATTTAAGCATTTTCTTCAGTAAAATGAAATGTTTGATAATCCGATTTTAATAATCAGATAATTTGATGGAGAAAAGAATTAGAATGGGGGAAAATTTAAAAATTATATAGTAAGAACTGTAGAACATAATCTGTTAAATATTTCATGCAGTAAGATGTATGATTATATAAAACACGAAAGATTATAGTTATTCAAAGCATTTGTATATTCTGTATATTTACATTCAACACTTTTTCAATGAAGATTTAAAATATAGATTTTCATATAAAAATATGCTGGATGCATAATTTTACACCATATTCTGAAAACTTAAAAAAATAGTTTAAGTGTCTCTATACATTAAATGATTTTGCTCAAAATATTATTTCATTGAAATGAGTATTTATAGAAGCCACACCGATTAACATTAGTAATTTAAATCTTGAGCCTGAAGCAAATGAATCATTAATGCTCCTGATTTCGGTTTAGCAATTTATGGGTTTGAATCTTCACCTCGAGTCTGTGGTGGTTTCAAATCTACTTTAAATTATACGCCCTAGTTGAATTAGTCACCTGAAAGAAATAATCGTTGAGTGGTAAGAAAAAGAAACTTACATATTTGATAATAAAGGTCGAACATTCAAGTTCTGTAATTATATAACTTGAATTGGGACTTGAAGTTGATACTTTTTTGTAATAACAATTCTTTGATTTAATTAAATTTATTCTTATTATAGCTGAAGTAGTTTGCATATTTCGTTTTAATCTATTATGGACTGTAAATACTCCTATTATAACTGAATACTACTACTATTTAAATTTACTCTTATTATACCTGAATGATTTTGCATACTTCATTACAATGTCTTATTTTGGCTGAAAATACTCCCCTATTATAACTGAATACTCTTACTACTTAAATTTATTCCTATTATAACTGAATGTTTTTTACATATTTCATTATAATCTCTTGATGGCTGTAAGTAATTTATTATAACCGAATACTTCTACGACTTAAATTTACTCCTATTATAAGTGTGGATACTCCTATTACTTAATTTTACTCCTATTATAATTGATTGATTTTGTGTATTTCGTTTTAATTTCTTGTTAACTGCAATATTAAACCTTGCAAAAAATTTCAAGCTTTTTGATTATCTTTCAATAAGAGAAGAAAGTAGCATAAATATGACGTGCAATGTTCCATTTAAAACGTAATTGACAATTTTAATTTGAATAAATTTTTAAATGTTTTGACTCAGGAGAAAACGCGCACTTGAAAAATACTTTCATGCTTCATTTTTAAGTTATATTATTTTTTTTAAAAAATAAACTGCAAATTTTCGTAATTAAAATTGACATTAATCTTTAATAAACCTAAATTTTCCTGGATTACTCATGACGAGAGAAAACAAATTTAATTTAAATTAGCAGAAGCTGACTTAACTACAAATCGCCTCACCCAATCAGTTCAAATAACGAAATCACTTTTTAAAGTGATGAATTATCTTAATTATCACTAAAGTATTTCTACTTATAAACAAAAAAGTTTTACTTTTAACCAACATAACGAGCAATATCCACAAAATAGTAAAAAAAATAAATAAAGCACAGTTGCAGCTCCATTATGATATGAATTAAAAATATTTTCAAATTAAGAATTTTATTGTAAACGAAGATAATTATGAATTCTTCTTTCCATATTTGTGTCTTTGGCGGGGAAAAAAAACAAGAGCATTATTTGAAAAATTGCAGCTTGCGAAGGCGAGAATGCATTTCGAAGGGGAGGAAAGAGGAAGAGAGAAGGGGGCGGATAAACAATTCCTTGTTATATGAATAATTAATACGCAGTCATCAATTATCTTCCTCATCACGTGACGAGGGAGACGTGACTACCAGTGAATTTTTAAGCATAAAAACTTAAAATTCTCTGTCACTTCCGTTGTCTTCAAATTCGGAAGTAACATTTTGGACGCATTTATTTTTGCAATAAAAATATTCACTTTGTAAGAGTGGGTGTTCTTAGCCGCTATTTTCTTCCTTTTTTTTTCTTGGGGAGAAGTTAATCTTTTCGATTTTTTTTCATAACGAAACAATCGAGTAAAGATCTTAATAAGCTATTTAACTCTTTTTAACACAATCTTAATTTGTTACCGAAGAAAAAGTTCTGAAAAGCTTACGAAAGTGTCACACCAAAACAAAAAGGAATTGCTTTATTATAATCATTTATTAACTTAATATTTAGCGTTGCGACTAATGAGTGTTCGACTAAATATTTTGATTGTGTTAACGAAAATTTTATAGCAAAAAACATATTGCATTTTAACATTCTGTGTATGGGTAATTAAATTCTTAAAAATTTTAATGATGCTTAGAAAAATTTGTTTTCACTGTGAAGAAATATTTAGTGATTATTAATAAAAATAAATAACTTTAATTTTATTAGCAATTTACTTTCCGAGAATAAAGAGAAAAGTAATGTCATATATAATGTTGGATGAAATTTATCAGAAAAAAATAATTAGTAAATTGTATTTATATAATTTATTATCTAGAATTCAGTTTTTTTTGGCACAAGGAATAAAAGTTTTTATAAATATTGGATAAAATAAAGTAAATGACCAGCTTTCTGTTTCAGAAGAAAGAGATATATTTCTAAATTTATAAAATAGATAAGTTATTATAAAGAGTCTTTTTAATTTTAGAATTCTGCAAACACATTGTAAAATGATATTACCATACCCAAATGATTTTCTCAAATGATTTTAACTGCCTAACAGTATGAACACATTCTGAATTAAAAATATGACCGAATGGTACTTATTAACAGCAAATCTCAATAAAATAATTGGAATTAAAAATATCGAACATTAATATCATTATCGGAAGATAAGAATTATTTCGAAATCCCGTGCTGAATACTTTAAAGTGGGTTAATACTAAATTTATTTATTATTTACAATTACTAAAATTATTTAGTTAATACTAAATTTAATACATTAATGTATGCTAAATTTATTGCTATTTATTGATTATATTTATAGGGTGTATATTACGATTTTGCATATTGAAAGTGTTTTATTAAAATTGTTTATTAAAGCATACACAATACCTCCGTTTTTTTTATTTTTACTTTGTTAGTTTTTTTAAACTTTTCCTTATTATTTTTAATTTACAAAACTAAATTTCGAATTTTATTGATTTTTATTACTATCTTCTTTTACAAATCAAATCTCTTTATAAACAGGGTTAGCGAAATTAAACTGCCTCTACTCAAAAGATCATGGAGGTGGTTTTACTAGTCAAAACAAAAAAATATTTGAACAATAGACACTTCGGACAATGCTCTCGAGATTTCTGAAATGAAAAAATAATTTAAAAATATCGCCACTCGATGGTGCTAAGATTTATAGTATGAAAAAAGGACAAGCTGAGATCTCGAAACAATGAAGAACCAGTGGTCTTACAGAAAAAGAACGCAATGAGGACGATATACAATTACAATATTGCACTTGCAATTTATTAAACGAAAAGAACTTCTCTAATTGACATTACTAAACACGCAAGTCAGTGCTTTAAAATATGTTCAATATAAGAACCATCCTGTTCGACAACACACTCCATTCTGAAAATTGCTCTTTCTACTGCTGACCGAAGAGAGTCAACATAAATGTTCTGAACATGACGGCGAATGCTGTTCTTCAAATCGGACATAGTTCTCAAAGTTTCCCGGTAAACATTGTTTTTTAAAAATCCCGATTATTATAAGTCTCAAGCCGTGAGATCGGGTGATTGTGGAGGCCATGTTGTTGATCACCCGTGCGTCCGTAAATGTCTGCTTCAACAATATTTGGATTTGAGTTTTGATGTGAGGTGGGGCTCGATATTGCATCAATATAGTTTATTATAGGCAGCCACGTTGTTGGAGAGTAGGAATTACGTGTCAAATTTGTTACGATCCAGTAGCTCATTTACAGAACAGGTGTTAGGTCCTTGAGGGGTCACTTGTTCAAAAAATAGGGTCCGATAATGAATGAATAGTGAACACGTACCAAACGGTCACTTTCATATCATGCAAGAGTTCGGCATGTACCATTTGGTGGTTTTCTGTCTTCCAGGTGCGACAATTATGGGTATTCACATGCCCATTAAGATGGAAGTAAGCTTTGCCCGCCCACAGAATGTCCTATGGTCAAGAATCATCAACTTCCGTTCTAGCAACGAATTGTATCGCGAATGTTTTGCGAATCTCCGGGTCGTGCCGTTCTAGCTGATAAACCACTTGAATCTTATCATATTATATTCTGAAGGAACTTTGTAAGGAGGTTAGTTTACGTAAGCCCCAATAATAAAAAATTGGTTTTACAGTTTTCCTTGAAAATAATTGACAAACGTATTTAATTTTAAGACAATAGAAAAGTACATATATTTACTGTTATTCACAGTACATTCAAGAATAGCATCAAGATTCCATTACACAACCTTATCAAAGGCCTTACCAGATCCTCTTTCTGATGTAGATACTTATCAATTAACAGCGAATCTTTCTTAATTGGTTGAAATTTTGAGATAGTATCTGGGAAAAGAGAGAGTAATGTATTATGCCATCGGGATTCACAATGCTGTATTTAATTTTTAAATGGATTATTTTTGCAAAAATAGTATTTCTTATAGAGAAGTTATTTTATAATTTTTAAGCCGGCTATTAATTGTTATGAATGTGAATGTGTAATCTGAACAACTATCCAATGATGACGGGAATATAAGAAATTTTATATGAAATATTTCGCTAGTTAATTTGCAGTAAGAATAATTTTTATATGAATTTGTGTCTTATATATGAGTAGTATAGATTTCATAGTCAGACAAAATGAATCCAAAAGATGTTATGAAGTTTATGTATTTACTGGTACACGAAATGTATCGATGTAATTCTTGGGTTTCATTATAAAATTCTATCTGTTACTCAATTGTAAGTTTCAATTAATGTAGGTCTTTGTATTTAATAATAAATTATTTTTAATTGCTGATAGTTCGAAATTGCAAGTAAATAGTTTTAAAAGTTATTTTTAGCTTATAATTGGGGCCTAGTCATAGGACAGTGCTTTTAAAAGCAACACAATCTGTAGGAATCCGAGCACTGTTGAAAAATGGAAATTAGGATGTTCCGATTTTGTGCTCTCTTCTAAGACACCTGTCGCTATGGGTGCTTGAGATTGCACCGGATTTCCTTCTTTGCGACACTCGAATATGGCTCACTATTTATGAAACATCATCCCTGAAGACATTTCATGTCTACTGAGGGGTGTTAAAAAGTAATTTATAAAACTAAATCAATCTGAAATGGTATTTTACTTAATATTCGGATTGATAATGTTTGCAAAATCATTATTATTTGCTTAAAATGAAAACTGTATAATTAATGTTATAAATTAATCCTTTAATTTCTTACATTCTCTGCAGTTCTGAAATTCAGGTATTTCATCATCAATTACTTAAGTATTTTCTTTATAAAACAAAGGATTGCTTATGACATAAGAATATACTAAAGTAATTTTATTCATCATAACATATTGAATTCATGTATTCCACTGTATAGAAAATTCTTAAAATATCTCTTTTAATACTACTTTAGAATAGCATACGAAACATGAAAACAAGTTAAAAAGAAATTAACAATTCTCTTTTGTCTTTTCCATATTCATAAAAATTACCAAAACACCACGGAAATGCCCGAGCAGAAATATTCCACCAGAAATGGAAAATTTGCATTCTTGAATTACAAAAAGACGATGATCACATTGTAATTCTTCATTCCATTACGAATGAATATTTCGGGAAATTACAATGGTTCTTCACGCCAAATGGAATCCTCTTAATTCAAAGTTTCCATCAAACACGAAAGAATTTAAGACTGGAGCCACTAAAGAGAGAGAAATGCCGTTCGAATCTTTTTCCAATTTAATTAAGGAAGTTCAAAAGTACTAAATTCGGCGATGAAACTTTCAACCGCACAAGTTCATTCTCTTTTAAGAGGTTACGGAAGGTAAAGGTGGCCAAGAAAGCGAAACCAATTTTATTTGAGGTGGCTCCGTAATTGGAAGTTTTTATTTAAGCCTTTTTACTCGCGATATTAGGTGTTTGATCGGAGGCAATGGAGCTTGTCAATTTAGGATCCCAGCCAAGCTCATCACCAAATATTTCCTTGTTTTAAGTTATTTGGTTTAGGTTTTGTAATTTTTTTCTCTTGTTGTTGCGGTGAGTATGATTAAAATCCTAGCATTGTGCATGATTAATTCTGAGAGAAGGAGCGACCATCAAAGGAGAGAGTTTGATAAAGAAGAATAGTGATGATTATTTTGGTTTTCTCTAAAGCAAAACTCTAAAAGTTTGAAATAATGAATCGAAAATTAACATTCAGCGAAATCCTGTATTTTTGATTCTACTTTCTTCGTTGGTAAACAGTCTGCTTAAAAAGCAATGGTTTTATGCCTTTTTACTTAAAACAATAAACTGGAAAAATGGTAAGCTTTAAAGATATTAACGTAAATTCTATGCTCTTACATATTCGCTTTAGGCTATGCAGATTGTTTTACTTTTAAGTTCAAAAGATATATTTTAAAATATGTTAAATTATACATATATATAAATTATACAGTATATATAAATATATTGTACAGTATATTCAGGAGAAAAAATTATATTTTTTATTTTGAAATGATCACTTTGATAAGGTTCAAGTTATCACCTACATACAATAGTTTAACATTTTTAAGTGCAAAAAATATAATTTAAGGATAATCATCATCATTTTTAAATGAAAATTTTTAGAAGATTCAACAAAACAGCTTCAAACAAAAGATATTGAAATGACGGAATTTGTTTTCAAAAATATGTAGTTACTTATTTCTTACAATAAGTATTGTCATTTTAACGATATAATGTAAGTCATTATAAATATAGTAACAACATTCTGGTGAATGGAAAGTACTTTATCGGCATGCACTCTTTTTTATTGTATCAATGGACTCAAAATAGTAATCAGAATGAGAGGATTTCAAAAATCACGTGGTGCAACAGATGGTGAGTGAGGAGATTTGTGGAACCGAATTTGTCAAATGCTTGCCCTTATCATTATTCATGATGAAATGTAATAAGTGCAAATGATAAGTGCAACAAACATCAATAATGATAAGTGTAATGCGAGAAAGCATTTAGAAATTTCGCGTTGTGTTGTCTCACCTTAATATATTTTTTTAACATGAATTGCTTATAACAACAATGAACTCAAATAATGATTTATACGGTTTGTCTTCTTAGTTAGTTGATTTCTTATTTCTCAATATTTCGACAGTAATATAAAGGGGTCAATATTGACATTTCCTCTCTGTAAATGAAATTAACGTGTTGTTCTCATTCATGCTCTTCATTCCAAAATCCATTCCTACAACTACTTATTTGTTTTTCTAATAAAGTCATTGATTCAAATTATATCGCCATCAAGGAAAAGTTTTGCAAAGTAACTCTCGAGTCGCTTAGGCACATCGCTCATTTTAAACCAAATTTATAATTTTTGTAGGAATTTGAAAAGCTCTTCATCGCAAACTTTACTAAATTTTGAAATTAGTTGACAAAAATTACATGAAATAAGAATTTGTTTATGTCCCTTAATATCAAATAAAATTTACTAAAGAAATTATTTCTAAGAAGAGTATTAGTTGATATATATGGCTCATCTACTAAATCGTGAGTCTTCTGTAATGTAATCTGCAGATTCTTAAAATTCTTATACCAATCCATTGCTCAGTTATTTTATTTGCGAAATGTTCCTTTAAATATTTTTTCTAAAATCTTAAAAGAATTTGAAACAAAATTAGATAATTTAAATAGAATGAAATATAGGTTTCTTTTTTGATGAACGAAAATCATAATTTTAAAAATTGAAAATATTTAAAATATTTTCCCTTCAAAATAAGATTATTTATAAAAACATCCATCTTTATTCCACTGATTTATAAATGTCATTAAAATTTTTAAAGTTTACATTTGATTCATTATTAAATCACACACACACACACATAGATATATATGTAATTTAATAATGAATCAAATGTAAACTATATACGTACATATGTATGTGTAAACTACACACACACACATATATATATTTAAACTAAATTCCATGGCACAACAGCCCATGTGGGCCAATTCCTACAGCGCCCATAACTGTTTTCATGACCGAGGGCCCTGGGGTGCGAAGCATATGTCCCAGTTAGGTGGTCAGCCTAACGCAAGACTCCCAGTGTTTAGTTCCCAAGCATGCTTGGTACTCAATTAATCGACCCACTGAAGGGATGAAAGGCTGAGTCAACCTTGCCCAGCCCGAGGATCGAACCTCGGACCAGTGCCATGGTAGCGTGAAACGCTGCCACTAAGCCACCGGGCTTCCATTTATCATAATATTATAATAAATCTTGAATTTGAATATGTTCTTTCTAATAAATACAGCTGCTTATAATTTTGCTTTTTTATCTTAATGAAAATTGTAGTGAAATAAATTGAAAACCTTTAGTGTATATATATATATATATATATATATATATATATATATATATATATATATATATATATATATATATATATATATATATATATATATATATATATATATATATATATATATGTATATATATATACATATTAGTTTGCACATATCATAAATATAATATCTGATTTTATGTAGATAAATTATGCAGGAAAATTGCTCAAATAATCAAAAAATAAAACTGTTAAATTTACTTAATTAATTATAATAATACTAAAAATAATTTCAATACAAAAGATTATCAATTTAACTATCAACTACAAATTTTCTTATTGAGAACAAAAATGGAATCTGCTTGAACTGGAGTTAAAGCAGTTCTATTCTTCTTTGGCAGTGATAAGCATGAAGATGATGCAAATATATATATATATATATATATATATATATATATATATATATATATATATATATATATATATATATATATATATATATATATATATATATATATATATATATATATATATATATATATATATATATATATATATATATATAACAACTAAACTAACAAATTTTCAGCGTAAATTAATAGAAATAACTGGAAATAAATATGGATTTAATTTCAAAACGAGAAAAAATTTGGGTATGAAATGCTTTAATTAAAATGCATTTTTTATAAATTCCTTCCATCATTTAATTGTTTTATATTTATATATATTTCGTTTTGAACTATTTCTATATTTTAGTTTTCTATTTCCTGTGTTTTACATTATTTAAAAGAATGATGTTCTCTCTTCTTCTTGTTAAAGACATTTTTTTAAATGTCTCAAATAATGTTGAAATTGCTTAATCACTCCTTAATTTCTCTTCCAAGCAATGAAATGGCTCTTGTGTTATGTGATAATGAAATTACTACATTATAATAAAAATAATGAGTAATAATAAAAATTTTTAAATAACATACGTACATACATTATGAGTATATAAACTAATCATATAATGATTGCAAGATAATCTTTGGATTAGAAAGATCTAAGTTCATTCTAATCATTGTCAAATCATTGAGATAAATGGTTATTTTCTATTATTGTAGGCAGATATTGAATGCATACTTCTAAATGTTCCATCCATATAATTTGAAATTTATGCATTTCCTCATTTGTTTCACCTGCATATTTCCGTATTAGGTAGTCTTCTGCTTGATATCTGGTTGTAAATTAGAAAGACTCTTACTTGGCTATTTCCCCTAACTAGTAGAGCCAAGTGGATTACAAACTCAGGATTAAGCACTTAGTAGTCTGGTGGAACAACAACTTGAATATTATCTAATATCTATAAATATAGCCTTCTTAGAACGCATAGATCAAATAATTACATCTGTTTCCAGCAGTTAATTTCGTATCAAATGACAAATAAACTTAAATCTATAATTCACATTCGGATAAAATTCTGAGATTTTCCTTCTTCACACCTAAATGCAACTTGTTCAAAATAGAAAAAAAAAAAAAAAAAAATACCGCTGAAGTTAAAATTTTGTTAATGCTAAAATGTCTCTCAGAGTCATAAGGCTATTTCTTGACAAATATCCAACTTTCTCTAAATGGTAGAATATCAGGATATGCTTAATAGCTGAAAAAAAAATAAGATAATTATTTTTTCATTATGTGCAGAGAAAATAACCGGTTAATTAGAATAATAGTGTGTGTTTAACTCACTGCTCCTCCAATTAACCTGTTATTTGATTTCAATAACTTAGATTTATAAAATTAAAATATTACTGTCTATAATTTTCAAAATATTTTATTGTCTAGACCTCCCGAGCACAGTTTTACGGGATGTGTTATATAGACACACCCCGTGTGTTATGATGACATGTGTTATATTGACACATTTTAAATTTTTTAGTGAAATTGCAAAAACTGATTCTGTTTTTATATTATCTCTTATGGATTGATTGAGATAAATATGTATCGAAGTCTATTTTTTTAAAAGTTTTGAAAATTTAAAAAATTCTTTCTCTGTTCTACCTGCCTCTACGGATATCTGTCTATTGGGCTCTGTCGTCATAAAAGTTTTAGTAAATTAGTTTCACTCAAGACAGTAATAATAAATATCAATATGAAATAGTCGACGCTTTTATTTCATATGAAATAAGCCTGATAAGCAACATTTGGAAGAACGAAACGCAAAATGAATTGCAGTCAGAATAAGAACTTGTAAAAATGATCCGCGAAATGATTAAAATATTAAAGTAATAATAAATAAATTCCGTTTATTTGTCAAATGCACGCCTGCTAAGGATAAAAGATAAGGATATAAGAAATGTCCGTAAACCTAGTAGAGTACAATTCTTAAATTTATAATTCTTATTGAATGATATTTACTCATACTATTTATGATAATTTTTATTAATGTACTAGCGTTTGGGTCAAGCTCTCTATCTTTGAAGGGAAACTGGGCAGCTATCTTTAAGGATAAAATTGCGATTCAGAAAACTAATGGTATTTGCTGTTTTTAATAATACTTATTTAATTGGAAAGTTAAAATCTCTGTTTTACACAATAATATGAGATTTAAAATAAAGTCGAATGAATATAAAATTTTATTAAGTTATTAAATACTGAATTTGAAATTACTTTCATTCTGATTTCAAAGCATTTTCAACTGGTGGTATATTGAGAAAACCGTAAATACATTCACTAAAGTTATCAAAAACAATTTTTTTTCAAAAAGGAAAGAAGTAATATTGTTATACTTAAAAAACATTCATCTGTAAGAATCTGAAAGAAAAGAAAATCTGGAAACATAATTTTCTCAGCCCTTTGGATACGGATAAATGATACTTTTAAAAAGTGGAGAAAATCACACTCTGACGTTCTTGAAGTGAGCAAAATTCCTGAATAATGTTGCTCATAGCATAATTTTTAAAATATGAGGATTATGACAGTCTTTAAAATGTGTTTAAATTAGCATTCATTAAATAAATTTCATACAGGTTAACCAAAATTCCTTATGTTTTAATTAGTCAGGATACAAATATCTCGATGTAATTTTCATTCCATTCAATGTCAGGCAAAATATCGGCAGACAAACAGAAGAAAAATTTTTCTTATACAGACGATTAATTTACAAGATTTTTTACCTTAAATGTTTTCCCAAAAACTTTCTTAATATCTCAACGTTTAGCTTATTAATTTCTTTTGAAATTCTTCGAAACAAAAGAACATGAAAGAAAGTAAATATACTAGCGCGCACACATTAGAAAATTTACTTCACTCTCTAAAAAATAGAAAACAACGCGATTAACCGGAAACAAAAGAGCTGCAGTTGTTCCAAGTCTAAAAGGAGCTATGACAAACCTTTCAGTTTTGATTAGCAACATCATTAATTACGAAAGAAATCGGCACAATGTCAGTATCTTATGCTTTCACCTCTTGTCCCAACCTGTCTTTCTCAACTTTTTTTTGTAACTCATAGTTTTGTGGGCGCTTAAGTAAAATTTGAAGATTAATTGCTCTTTAGAACTAAGCAGGAATGGAGCTATTAAGAAGGTTCTCGTGAGTTCAACCTGTTCTTTAGTTTTTTTTTTCTTAATAACTGCGATATTATGAACATAATAGGCAATTTTATGTCTTATAAAAGTTTTCAGTCTTTTTAATCCTTTGATCAAAAATAAAATAATGGGCCATAAGTGCTCGCATTTTGCAGATTACTATTAAAAAAATTACAATTTTTTCCTCTAAGGTTGTGAACACATAAATATACTTTTTGTTACTGTTATTGATGAGTTAATTTGCTGTTGAGCAAAAGTTTATAGTAATTTTTTCAAACTTTTGTCGTGTTTAGAAACTGTCATTGATAATCAATAACTTTTTCTGGATTGCAAATAATATGTTTATTAAAGAAAAAAAAATTCTCTAGTGAGAAAATTGTGTAACTTATGAAATACATACAGCGTTGAGAACTTGTAAAGATGTTTAGCAATACATGAACATGCCAATAAATGTTACTTTTCTTTATTAAGCCATATTTTATCATATTACGGCTATTTATATATAATTGTTATTCTTATAAAGAGGCGAATTTATTTTTCATACTATTGACATTACCGCAACTTCTGAAAAAAAGATATATTGGTGCAAATGTCGCATTTGTAACACGAAACAATAAAAAAATTTTCTGCATTCCAACTAAATTAACTTGGAAGTGTTTTTGCCATGGGCATCACATTTGGTAAATTTTATTTTAGGTCTTATAGGTGACATTTCAATTTAGTTGAGATCAAGGTGGTCTATTTGGGTAGGACTCATCCTCATTATCATAAGGTAGAAAGTTTAATTTTTAACTTTACTGAAGGATTTTGCTAAAAGCTGCTTGGGCATGTTAAATAGGTCTAGAACATTAAAGAGGTAAACTAAGAAAATGAAGTCATCTGTTTCACTTTGAGTATCAGTTAACATGTTGAAGAATCAATTGTATCTTTATTTTTTGAGGGTATTCCTCTCTAATTATAAAGGGCATTTTATTAAACGCCCTTTATAATTCAGAGAGGAAATTATTTCAGTAATAAATCATGTCATCCATGTGAAATATTACCGCTGTATATGGCAGAACAAGTAACAAGGGGTCTTCTGCTTGGCACTTGGTCCTAAATTGCGAAAACTTCCACCTTTTCTTTGCAACTTCCACCAAACTGGTAAAGTCCAACTCACGATTAGAGACAGTGAAGTATGTTAGGGCTAATATATAAATTTAGAAATACTGAAGATATTAAATGAAAAATAAATTATAAGTAAGTAATATTGAAAATATGATTTAGTTTTAACGAAATTATTTACATTATTTACTGATTACAAGAAATTAATTTAATTGGTTTTACAATTCTTTTGCACAAATGATGGCAAAATCTTATGATTTTGTTCAATTATGAATGCCTTACTTTCCTTTTTGAAGAACAAGTAAAAACAACTCTTTAAGCAATCACGAAATTAGGAAAATAAAGACTTCTGTTTCTCTTCAAATATTAGTTAACATGTTGAAGAATTAATTGCAATTTTATGTTTAAATTTTTGTAAGGTTTGTAAGGTTGTATGCTTTCTTATTACATAAAAAGTTAACTCAATTCTATTGAATGCCCTTTATAATTCAGAGTGGAAAATTTTTCAGTAATAATATCAATGGAATATTTTATATATATCTTCTTTTAGAGAGAGTTTTAGTGAAATAAGTAGTGTTTAAGTCAATGCTTTGAAAGAATCATAATATTTTATAATAATTATGCAGAAATTTGCTGCAAAACTGAGTTTGTAAACCTGTAGTATATTTTCATACATTATTAAAATAAATATGCAATCACAAAGAAATTATATATCATTCTCTTAAAAATACAAAATATTAATTCCAAATTACATTGTATAAGATCGATTTAAATTTTATTTTAAAAATTTCTTATATTTTAAGTATGAAAAGTAAGTTTCCAATGAGAATATAACATTTTGACACAGAACTCATATTCATATCAAATTTCCGATTTAAATTTATTTCAGTAATGACCGTGGTAACGCAATAACAATTGAAATTCAAGAACCATTTTTGATACACGTAAAATATATATTGTTTATTTGATGCATTACATCAGGAATATTTTGTAAAAAAATGATAAAAATTGTAAAGTGTAATAGAAATAATAAAGTCACTCTCCCAATGCATTGCCTAAATTATTTTTTCCATTATAATTTTGATGATTCTCATTTATTTTTAATTTCATCTTGTATGCTGCTTTTTTGCCAATGATTTTATTTTTAAAGTTTCGCAATATATGATTTGATTAAATTTTCTACCTAATCACACGTGTCGATATAATGCACAAGCCCACATTTTAAAATTCAGTTTACTTATTCTCTTCATTAATAAAGTACTTATATAATTGAAATAAAAGAAAAAAGAAAAGTGAATTTGTTTTTCAATATACTAGGGTTAAATTTTTCTCCTTTAACGCGCTCAATTTCTTAGAGACTTTATTTATCACAAATATTTAATTAAATAAGATTTTTTTAAGGAAAATTCTAAATAATTAATAAGGTTAATAAATCATTTCTGTCTAATATTACTGCAAAATAATATTTGTTTTTGCGAACTGTTCAAAAAATTACATTTTGTTTTTCTAGAAATGAAATAAGAAATGCTTCTTTGTGTTGTCATATTTGTTTCTTACATCATATTGCCTGATCTTATGAAAAAGTTTTGAAATTGAATAATAAATTTAAGAAACACTCTAATTTAAAAATTGATTAAGAGAACAGATCCGTCATTTCTTTCAAATACAAAACAAAATCACACTCAAAATTAATTCTAAAATATCTGTTTTTTTCACATACAGGGATCAGCTTAAAATACATTAAGGATTAATATCTATTATAAAACAGAGAAATCAAATTTTTAATTACTATTTAGTCTAAAAAGTTTAAAATTTTTAAAATAAAATCTGAGTATACTCTAAATGAATTTTAATATTTTATATTTCTCAAATTTTGGAATGAATATACTACACATTTGATAGTTTGACTTTATAAGAGTTGAGTTCAATTGAATTATGAGACATGCACTCACACACACAGAGAGAGAGAGAGAGAGAGAGAGAGAGGGAGGAAGAAATATAGAAAGGAAAGAGAGAGAGAGAGAAAGAAAGAGAGTGAGAGAAAGAAAAAGCGAAAATATTAAGTTTTACAATAAAATTCACGATTTTTATAGATGTTTCTAATTTCTTAATTGACAAATATTTTATTCAGTAAATTACCAGGTCAGGAAATTTGACAATCTTTAACTAATTTTTATATAATATTTATCTACATGAAATAGTTTCTTGAATACATGCAAAAACATTTAAGACAATAAAGCATTAAAGTGTAGAACTTAATTCATAATAATTTAGCATATATACATAATCCCAAATACTTTTAAATATTTTGAGATGGTGAACGCGTCACAGAAAAATTTATTCGCATCATACACAGAGTTTAAATTATCTCATTTATCAAAATATCTAAAGCAGTTTTTTTTTTCTAAATTTTTTTTAATCTTCCGCCTGCTTTTATAAAGTTGTTGAGATTTTTTGCGGATATTACAGCAACCTAGTTTCATTTAGACATAAAGTATGTAAACTATGTGAAGTCTTAATTAAAATATAATGTTTTTTTAGCTGCAAAATCAATGCTCTTTTTATTTAGTTTTAAAATAAATTTTACTGCAATAAATTATTATATAATTTGTTGGCTTATCACTCAAGATTTCAATATTCTATTTTAGTTATAAGTATTTTATATTGATAAATAGTTTTACATAGATTAATTTAACATTTACGTATTCATTAATGTTCTCCATAGATTTATTTATAAATTAAAATCTGGTGGTTGAAATATGTTCTCTAATGTGGAAAGTTCTAAGTTCGATCTGAACTACTGGTGTCTGTTACAGATGCTGTGTTTTAGCTGTTAGATTAAGTGTCTGACAGATTTTGAGTCTGGAAGCTTTTCGAGTATCTTTCATGTGGCACATTATTTATGGAGATTTAATAGAAAGAATATTCAAATACTTTAAAATAGGTTTCAGCTGTTATGTTATGCAATATGCGGTAGCAATCAACTAAGCGAAAAATGCAGAAAGTTTTTAATCTAGTTAATTTAAAGAGGATTTGTGGTGAAAATTTCAGTTTTTGAAAGGCAATTTGAAAAAGAACATTACCAATAAAAAATGCTGAATAACTTCATTTACACAAAAAATATATTGTAAATGTGTTAAATGGAAAATTTGTGTGAATAATCAAAATATTTATGTGATTGGTTAATATTGCTCCCAGAGATTTTTCGAAAACTAAAAGTACTTATCACAAATTACTCAACCAACATCAAATTAATACCTAGAAGTTTTAGATGAGTATATAGCAGACAATTATATATATATATATATATATATATATATATATATATATATATATATATATATATATATATATATATATATATATATATATATATATATATATATATGATGATGATGATGATGTATGTTGGCAAATTTTGTACAAGCATCAAATTAATAACTTAAAAGTTTTAGATGAGTCTATATAGACAATTATACAAAAATCCAGACTTATTTAATGTTGGGATAAATATAAAACAAAATAATTTCATTTCAGATAAGGTTAATGTATTATGTATTAATTAGTCGAGTATCACATAGGATGTATCACCCCAATTGTTGCAATGTAGCCACTAATGTATAAAAACACGTTTTATATGTTTTATTTTTAGCATATGTAAGTTTTAAAGATATGATTACATTTGCCTTACATAGTAGTTAAATATATTTTTGAGTATAATCATTAAAATTTAAAACTCTATTTTCTGAAGCAGAATATGCTTAATTATGTTACTTAAAATGCTGTGTTTTTTTTTTAAAAATTAATAGCAACATTTGATATCAACATTTTTGTCAATAGGTAACTCGTAGTGAAATATTTTTTCAGGCACTTTCATCTTATCCGCATCAACTGAAGACAGATTTCTTTCGCAATAATAGTTGACGAAATCTCTGTGCAAAAATGAATGTTGAGGGACAAATCAAGTCAACCAACCAAATTATTCAACGGTATAATTCGTGATTACCCAAATAAGTTTCTTTTACCAATTTAGGAAATCAAATTCATAAGTTATGAAAACATATCCAAATTGTTATGAGAAATTTTTTTTATTACATTCAAATGCGATGCATGGCGATAGGTAAAAGTGTTGATGCCATTATCGTAACATAATTAGAAATTCTTATTTTCTTTGTTAACTACCCATATTATTGAAGAGATGGAATTTTCAATATCAATTTCATATTTTCATATATCATTAATCTGATAGACCAGTTACTTTGATTAATAGTCAATATATCAATCAAGTCAGAGAGTTGATGCTCCGTGAAATGTCATTTGACATTAATAGTCATTAAGTTATCACATTATTAGGTTTCTATCAATTGATTTGAAAAAACATTTAAAATTGTAATGCCTCACATCTTGAGTTGTTGCAAGAATTTCAAATTTCTCCTAAAACAACAGGTTGTTTTCATAATTTTTTTACAACACATTATTATCAGTAATAAAAACTTATATTTTAGTTTCTGAATAAGAAACAGCTCAAAAATCAAATAAATGGTACTTGGAAGGTGAAGCAATTCCCCCATTTTAAAATGTCTCAAAATTCTAGGAAATCCTGACAGTTTTCCCTAGATTATCCCCATGTTGTGAATTCTGAATTTTTATTGAAAATAGTTTCTACTGACCAAGCGATAAAAAAATATTGCTTGTGTACTTTGTGCTGCCTGCATGAAGAAATTCTTAGAAAATTTCTGGAAATTTAGTGAAAAATACTCATGAGTTTTGCACCAATCATAATGTCCATTCTTGGATTGGAATTATTATTCACCAGTTCTTGGCAAAATATTTATTAAATATAATGCCATAGTATATTATTTTTCTGATATGTTGTGACTTATAACTTGTTTTAATTCTCCCAACTGAAAATGTTATAATGTCATATTTTGTGTCCATCAATTAAATAAAAGGAAATAAGCTTTGGAACAACTATATGAAAGGCATTTATAAAAGCGATTTTGTTTTGATAATGAAAAGTTATTGGCAGAAGTGCTTAAAATCAGAACAATATACTTTGAAAAAATGAAATACTGTTTGATTAATAAATTGATACTTTCTATTTTAAGAGCTTATTCCGCTCACGGTTGAGAATTTTTTGAATACAGTAATTTAAAAGTATTTCAGTTTTCTTACAAAATGTGTGTGTATTATTTGAATACACCGTACATTAAATCTTTAATCTTCAGAAATATAATAAAAGACGTATGTAAGGAATGCATGGCACATAGCAGTATTAAAATATCCTCATATTAAATAAACGTAACTATTCATCCTTCAAAAACTTTTGAAAAAGTAGAAAACAAAAACATTTTCAATTTAATACCAATTTAAGTTTTAATTGTTATTTTATTTAAGTTTCCTAATAAAATATTTACGAAATAAATCAGGTAGAGTATAAAGTCATTTTAAAAATTTTTTGCAATGTTTTAAATATGATTAAGCTAAAAAATTGTGCAATTATAAAAGATTGTTTCTTAAGAAGGCATATAAATAAAACTGACTCATTCCATCTTTCAACAGTCTTCATTTTTCTTTCATTCATTTTATTTTTCTGTAATTTAATTAAATTATAATAAAATAAAGTTTTACATTAGCTTCTGGCACACTAATATAATGCTCCTAAAATATATTTATTTAAATACTTTTTTTGTTGCTGAACGAGATTTATTCAAATTGCTGTTCAAAAATAAATGCTATCCTTATCAAAACAAATATTCTATCCAAACTAAATGTTTTACTATAGGCTCAGTAACTGATATTATAGAAAGACAATACAGCAAATGCATAAAGGTTTAAATATTTACCTACTAGATATAGGTATCGTTCCTTACCCTCTTCCTTTTCTCGAAAAAAGGACCTATTAATATTTAACCTAGTGACAAGCCCCTCCCTCTAATCAACCTTTACACCCCTCAACATAAGAGCGAACACCGTAATTACAGGTTCTGCAGTACAAATGCCTCCATAGGCATCTGTTGTTCACCTTTCGCCATCATATCCTGTTGAGGAGAACAGCTTGGGGATTCTTTCCGGGAACAAAGTTGGTGTTGATGATCAATTTAAATCATTTTTTTCTCATCAAAAATAAGACCTCATTCATTGGGTCCTTAATATATATATATATATATATATATATATATATATATATATATATATATATATATATATATATATATATATATATATATATATATATATATATATATATATATATATATATATATATATATATATATATATATATATATATATATATATATATATATATATATATATATATATATATATATATATATATATATATATATATATATATATATATATATATATATATATATATATATATATATATATATATATATATATATATATATATATATATATATATATATATATATATATATATATATATATATATATATATATATATATATATATATATATATATATATATATATATATATATATATATATATACTTATATATATATATATATACTTATATATGTATATTCTAAATACAACCTATTTACTAAATTACTAAAGTTAAGAGAATATGCCTTCAATTTATGCACACAAAGAAATTAACGTCAGACCTAAGAACTTATTTGTTAAGGAATAAGACTTTATCTTACCGTGAAATATATCGTAGCCTTCTCTATACAAAGCACACATTCAATAGGCAATAGTTGAGAAAACTTTCAACTATAGGGTGGGATTTACATCTATTTATGCTAAAAGTGGATCATTTAAATTGTCTTTAAAAAAAATTTTATTTTGCAAATTATTTTTGTCTCATATTGATCAGCTACCGCTGAATTGCAGGCTTCTTCTCAATCATATAAGTTATTCAATTTAAAATAATATTTTGTGTATAAATATTAATGTGTAAATATATTTATACATAGGTATAGATATATTTATATATGTAAACATGCATATGGGTGTATAATACTTTAAAATAATTTATAAATTATATTTTATCTGGGAACTCACAATTTCCTAAAATAATGGAAATTAATTCAAATTAAAAAAAAACTTATTTGAAATCATCAATATTGCTAGATTAACACAATACTACAAAATCGTATAACTGTGTGTCCGAATGATATTTCTAAAAGTATAATTCCAGTCAAAGAAGGTATTAAGTTTATGCAAGTTTTGACCGTATTTTTCTAACAAAAAAAATGAAACTGAAATTTGGAAATTTATTTAAAATTTTAGTTTTTCGATTTCCAGTTGGGAGAAAAAATTATTTATTGGAAAGGAAACATGATTATTGAAATTAATGAAATCATAAAGCAAATAACACCAAGCTAGCTCCTTCTACGTGTCCTTTTTTCTTCGCTACAGTACGAGTTGGGATTGATGAATGAGCTCAATGGACCTGCTTTTGCAGGGACTGATATTCTCGACTGACCGGTGTCTCAGCCATATCATACTCTAATTTGCATACTTATTCTCACTTCATTCAATGGCATTTTGAAAACAGCAATAACTTCTCGTCTACTTAATATTTCTTATAAATGTTAAAATCCCATTTCAGCCACCGCTTGGGAATAAATGGAATTTACCCAAATATGTTATTAAAAAATAATGCTGCATATGTGTAGCGTGAAAGAAAATAGTTAACCCAGAGCGATATTCACAAGTGAAGTAATTGTACGTTTTGCAATAGCCTAAGAACTTCCTCGGGAGTTTCCGGTGCTTCTTCATTGAACAAGTGAATACTGGTCAACTATTTATAAAGAATCGTCAAGAAAGATAACACCCAAAAAGTATTCTAGTAGTTAAAATTGTTAAGCTTTATCTGTTAAATGTTTACAATCATTCAGATATTTGTTACACAATTAGTTATTACCAGTGAATCTCAATGTTTACTAGATATTTACGCAGGACACTTGATATACTTTGGATTTTCCCCCTATTTTGCATTTTATTATCCCCTGTATCAAAATGAGTGAGAATTTGTTTCTAAATGAAACGGAATTCGAAGCTCATATTTGACATCACTGTGTTGCATTTCTCTATTATACGTGAGTAATTGTGTGAAATAGATGATGGGAATTCAGATAGTTTGTTGTTTAATTATCTTATCACTTTACAGTCAATTAATGTTCTGAGCCTAGTTTGACCAGGATCAAAAACTTAAAGTGTGTGGAATTAAAATATTTTCAAACATCCATACCCGAGACGGTTATAGAGCAGATTAACCTTTGGACAGAATACAAATGTGGGAAAATAAATCATTCGCGAATGGTTAATCTGAATACGATATATCTGAGTTTAAAAAAAAAATTATTTTTCTTTTTAATTACTATAAATTTTATGTATTAGAATTGTATCTGAATAATTTGAACATTCTTAAAAATTTATTTGTTTAGATTATTATATGACATTAGCAATGTTTGTATAAAGACAGCTTTTGTTATGATTCCACTTATTGACAGAAAAATGATTTTTCTAAAACAATTCAAACAGTCATCAAGAAGACACACAATCACACAACAATCACAAAACAGGAATCAAGATAGTCTATAAATGGGAAATCATTACAATTTATTGCATAAAGAATTTATTGCCTTTCTTAATGCAATTTTATCAAAAACCTATTTACAAAATGTTCACTGCAAAAGCTTATGCACCAGTAAGCAGACCAATAAAAATACAAAACATTCTATTAATTATATATTTCACCTCACATATGGAAATAAAATTGTCAAAATATAAAGAATTGTTTATCATTTAGATAAATCAATTTTTACGCTTAAATGTGATTTTATGTTCAAAAATTGCTGCACAATTACATATCTAATAGCTACATATAATACTTAATTATCAGAAATTTTGCCACAGAAAATTCTAAAAATGTTCTTAAATTTTTATTTCCCCCCCTAAAAAAAGAACACACTAAAAGAGGCGTAGATAATTCGACTGAAAAATCAATTAGTAGGATATTTCAAACCGCGATTGTGTTTAAATCATTAATAATTTCTATAAAGCAGAAATCCTTCCAAATAGATTTATATGTTATAAATATTATAGCGAAGTACATAACAACAGATAAAAAGCACAAATGATATTTTTATTACATATTATTTGTAAACAAGTTTTAAAGAATAAAATGTTATTTTTATTTTAGATTATTTTAATATTTGGTACATGTTGATAATTTTGTATTTAAAATATATTTTATTGTAAATATATATTTTGTCATTGAAATTTAGATAAATTAATGTTATACTTAAAAGCTAATTTTAGTCATTTGTTCCAACGTTAAATGGTTATGATCAAAAATTGTTCTATGTTATGAAGATTATAGCGAAATAAATAACAACAGGTAAAAAACAAACGATATTTTCATTACACATTATTCGTAAGCAAGTATTAAAAAGTAAGATGTTAATTTATTTTAGATTATTTTAATTTTTGGTACATGTTGATAATTTTGTGTTTAAAATATATTTTATTGTAAATATATATTTTGTCATTGAAATTTAGATAAATTAATGTCATACTTAAAAGCTAATTTTAGTCATTTGTTCCAACGTTAAATGGTTATGATCAAAATTTGTTCTATGTTATGAAGATTATAGCGAAATAAATAATAACAGGTAAAAAACAAACGATATTTTCCTTACACATTATTCGTAAACAAGTATTAAAGAGTAAAATGTTAGTTTATTTTAGATTATTTTAATTTTTGGTTCGTGTTGATAATTTTATATTTAAAAATATATTTTATTGTAAATATATATTTAGTCACTGAAATTTAGATAAATTAACGTTATACTTAAAAGCTAATTTTAATCATTTGTTCTAACGTTAAATGGTTATGATCAAAAATTGTTCTATGTTATGAAGATTATAGCGAAATAAATAATAACAGGTAAAAAACAAACAATATTTTCCTTACACATTATTCGTAAACAAGTATTAAAGAGTAAAATGTTAATTTATTTTAGATTATTTTAATTTTTGGTACATGTTGATAATTTTGTGTTTAAAATATATTTTATTGTAAATATATATTTTGTCATTGAAATTTAGATAAATTAATGTCATACTTAAAAGCTAATTTTAGTCATTTGTTCCAACGTTAAATGGTTATGATCAAAAATTGTTCTTTATCAAAATATCTGAAAAGCAAATTTATTTATTAATTAGCATTGAATGTGTACATCTTAAGAATACAAAAGGATATTTATTAAACGGTGATAAAAATTTGTATAAGTAATTTTAATGACAGTTAGGTGAGTAGCACGTTAAATACGATATCCGCTTTGACAACTGCACTTTAGTTATAACTTATAATTATGAAACATCTGCAGTAAAATGTTATTTAGGGTTAACTTAATTTGCGAGATTATGGCATTGTTTTCGTGCCTTTATATGTATTGCATTGCACACAATATTTCAGTACTTTAATCTAATTTTCATTCATTGCATTACAGTTTTTACATTTAATTATGTTACTTTTACATTTCAATATGCTTTCCAGTCACATTTAAAAATCAGTACTACATTTCGCAATTAAGGACTCACGTGGAAGATATAAAAACACAAATAAATCACGTAAACACAAAGGGCTAACGAAACAGAAAAATTCTTTTTTACCGAGAGGAAATATTTACTTGATAATAATGTGTTTCTCTCCCAACATTGTTATTATTATCTGTTATTGTTCTATCATTTATAATGATTATTTTCTCACTTATAGAGTACCGATGTTTTTTTTTATTTTATGTCGATATATTCATTCAATATGTTGTAAATTTTTGTTCAGTTCCAGCGTATTTTGTTGGAATAACTCAAGTTTGTATTCACTATAGAATAATTAAATTTCTGTACAAAATGCAAATATTTCCAAATAAATGATTGCATGAATTTTATAAAACAGGTACAAAATAAAATTCACAAGTATTATTTAACAAACGTATGTTTAAAATACTTTATATTTGCGTTTTTCCTTCAATTTAAATTGATAGTGAATTTAACAATGACGCTTCCGAGCTATTTGAGTTAAAGATGCAGGTAAATCTACTTAAAAGACATTTCTTACCCGAAATGTTCTACATGAACGCAGAATATATTATTGACGTCAAATAATTTACATGCTGTTTGAAAATATTCCTTAATAGACGAAGACTTCATCTAAATTAGGTTGTATATTAAGGAAAGAAAAGAATAATATATGTTTGTGTTTTCACTTTCTCTCTTATAAAGATGAAATGATCCAGTTCAATTAATTTTAAAGTGTGTAAAATTTTGTTCTTTGCAGTTATTATAATATGTTGCAAAATGTAGTAACCTTATTTCTTTACATGTTCCTGTTTTTTTCTTGTTCAAGGATTGGGACTAACTATTTTTAAGTATTTCAATTTGACATTAAAATAAAGTAAGTAAAATTTCATCCCTTTTTCTTTAGAATTCAAAGTTAAATATTAAAATTAAATATTTATCTATAAAAGCATTTATAGCCAAAATGTATTTACTTTTAAATAATGGAAAAATTTCAGAACCATAGTAATTGAACACAAAATTCAAAAAGTGGCTTAGAGACAATCGAATAAAATTGTATTATTATTGCATATCATATATAAAAAATATTAAAGAATTATGCGCAATATTTAAAAATTATATATATATATATATACATACATACAGGAATATGAATCTTTAGAAGAGAATTAATTTACATTTAACTCGTCCTAAATTTAAATAATAAAATTTATAAAAATAAGATTTTTGAATTTTTGTAGAATATCAAGAAAACAATTTAAGTAACTAAAGAAGGTATTTAACTGTATATAATTATTAATAAAACGATTTTTTAGAGTAAAATTGGATAATATAAAAATGTTTTCTTTCTTTTTTTTAATATTACTCAGTAGCAGCTAGGAATTCATATGAAGGCCTAATTTGAAATTTTAATATGTCTCTAAAAAGTATTTCTGCTTTTTATGCAAGTGCTTCTGTATTTGATAAAATAAATTTAAATTCGATTCAAGTATTTGTGTTAAAGACATGAAATTAAATTTTTTGATAATCTCTGAAATTTATTTTGTTTTTTGTAATCTTATAATATTTCGTTATTATTAGATTCTTTTTGAGATTTGCTTTCATTGTACAAGTGAAGCAAACGAACTAAAACTATAAAATATTTTAATTTTTTGATTATTAATTTCGTTATATTGAAGTAAGAATCGTGAAAATATTAACTTTTTGAGATTTATGTGAATAGGCTTCATTTGATAAGAAGTTTATACTTGAATTTTTGTATTCTTGTACGTCATTTTCTATATTTTTTTCTTGTTATTAAAAACTGCCTAAAAATTATCACAAATGTTACAGAAATTAAAAACATGTATTGAATGTCTGAATATGAAGAAATTAGAAAAAACGTTTAATGTCAAATTCGATAGATAACACATAATAATAAATTTTTTGATGACGTAAGAACTTGTTCTTCCTTCAAATTATTGATTTCATTCTAAAGGCAAGTTTATTGTCGTATAACTAATAACTTTCCTTAGTCTATTAAACTAATATATATATATATATATATATATATATATATATATATATATATATATATATATATATATATATATATATATATAAGTTCTTCGCAATTTAATTGTCTATAAGAAATTTATTCTCTCATTTATTTTTGGTCCTTGAATGGCCCTCTCTTTGGCGAAATAGTGAGAAAAATAAAATTTGCTTAAATATTTGACGATTTTTCTAAGTACTATGCGTAACTAGTTTTCATGGGATTTAATATTTCTTAATAACTTAACTACTTTTAATATGCATGCAATGACTAAGATTTAATTTTGAAACTCCATAAAAATGTACTTTTTTCATTCCCTTCCATACATTCTTAACAAAATAGTTCATTTCTGAATGCAAAATAGAAAGCATTGAGCACTTGAATTGGAATTTATAAATTTCTTTTCTATGACAAATTTAATGGCTTTGTCAGTAAACATTTATATTATTCACTCTTCTGCCTACCTGGTGTATTCACCTGAATTATATTAGCAAGCCGTAAATAAAATCAACATATCAGGAAGAGTAAATTGATTAATCAATTTACCCTTTCTGAACTTTTGATTTTATGATAAGCTAAATAAGAAAACTTGTTTACCCTTTCTTTTGGTTTTGAAAAAATATTTAAAATAAATATTTTATATTTTAATTTTTAAAAATGCTTTGTTAAAAATTTTATTTTTAATTTATTTTAAAAAAGCTTTAATAAATATTCCCAATTTGAAAGAAAGCTCAATTAATATTATATCCGCTGTGTCTTTCAATTCTTTCTCATTTTAGATTTGAATCTGATTCCAAAATCGGTAGTTGTTTTGACATTGTTGAAGGTCATTTTGATGTTGAGAATTATTTATATAAATATTTATTATACATTTGATTTTGTAAGATGTTTTACAGAATATATCTTCATATTTTAATTTTGGAAGAAACTTTAATGAATATTTTTCCAGAGATATCTTTCAAAATGGGTTTTTATTTTATTTTTAAGATGAATTATCTTTATATTTTAATTCATATTGATGTTATATTTCAGAATTGTTTTTAACGTAGTTTCAAGAACGAAAAAAACTATTTATTGTGGATAAATACTTTCCCAACACATATAAGATATACGAATATACAGCCAAGCTTTTAATTACTAGGTAATTATTATCTTTCCAATTAACCAAAATGACCCAAAGTTCATATGAACGCTGGAGTACTAAGCAATTATGGAGTGAGTTTTAGTTTCTTAAATTAAAAGAAAATACAAAATTTTACTAAACATTTTTCTTTCTGAATGTGATACTAGTTCACACAAGTTTAGGATGTGAAAGCAAAATTAAAAATATTTTCAATATAATAAATGCAATGGATAACCAAAAGGAAATCGAATGATAACTATCGCTATGATGATACTGGATACTCAAGACAAAACCAAATAAAAATGGTGTCTTGTGTAGTCGACAACTTTTATTTTCACTGGGTTTCAGATTTTTTGCAAGTATAATTCTTTAAATACCCATTGCCTAAAATCTGTGGCAAAACAGCCCATGTGGGCCAAGGCCTACAGTGCCCATCTCTATTTCCTTGACCGAGAGGCCTTGGGGTACAAAACATGTGCCTTGATTAGATGGTCGGCTTAAAGCGAAACACCCAGCATTTAGTTCCCAAGCATGCTTGGTACTCAGTTTATCTATCCACTGAAGGGATGAAAGGCTGAGTCGACCATGCACAGCCCGACATCGAGACTCAGATCTGTGACTTGAGAGCGTAAAACGCTACCACTATGCCACCGGACTTCTCTCGTACTCCCATTTCATAAGTATTATTTCAACTTTAACAGCAGAAAATTTACAATGAAGGAGGAGATTATTTTTGAACAACTTTTGGCTTTTAAAAACCCTCAGTATTTTATTTTATTTCATTCATTCTTATTGCTTTTTAAGAAGCTTAATGTCTGCTTCTATACACTGTCCTAATTTAAAATGGTAAAACCTAGCTTACCAAGGAAGAGTAAACTGACTAGGTTCATACATATAAAACACGAGAGTCACTCTGAAGTTTTTCCGATAAATCTAGAATTTTTAAGTTATATTTAAGGATGAATTTATTATTTTTTTATTTTAAGATTATTATAAAACAATCTCTTCCAACTTCAAAGTATTTCTGTTAAAATTAAATTACTCAAAAGCCCTTCATTTCTTGGAAATGTCGGAAAATTGCATTTATAGCCTCTTCGATCTCTTTTTTCCGAATCAAAATGTCTATTTATTGTTTATTATTGTTAAAGTAATTGTTTAACACATTGATGTGTTTTTTGTTAAAAAAACGAATAGTCAATCTTGCTGAATAGAATGATTCATTGTCCTAATCGAGGAAGAGTCCTTTAACAATTACTTTTCTTAAAACTTCTTTAAAAGTTTTGGAGGGAACCAAATGACAGTTTATATTCGACAATTCTAGCTTAATGGCTTCCATGATATGTTACTTTATATCTTTGTGTACTTGTGATCTTTAAAGATTTACAACTCTACTGTCTTTATTTGTTTGAAAATCAAAAGTTTCTCAAAAGCGTTTCTTAAAAGTTGTGCATTTTTAGAATAATACGATGCTCACAAATTTTCTATAATTTAATGATTCTGATGAACTCTTATTGATTCTGAATATCTTTTTTTGGTTCTCAATTAAATTATGGAGAACCAATCAACAAGCTATTATTTTCGTATATAATTCTTCATGAATAATTTTATATATGGTAATTTATTCAATATTATCCTTTTTGTGTGATTTCAAAGATGGTGATTATTATCTTTCTACATTTTTGATACGGGAGATGCATTAACCAGTACTAAGGCTGATTATAACTTTCCCATCTCGAAAAGAATTGTTTCCTCTGTGAAATGCTGTAAAATATCTGAATAATGTAATTCGAGATTTATTTCTAAATGCTATTGTAGATCTAGAACTCATTCTTGTTTAATCCTAATTTAAATTTAAATATAATCACACTCTAATAGTTCTCTGGTCAGTAAAAATGATTTCATCAATCTAAATGTTTTTGCAAATTGAACTATTTGTAAGTTGCGAGTAAAAAAATCGTTTGCTAAAATAAAATATTTCATATTGTTGAATCTTATTGTTATTTTTTTTTCTCCTTCTTGTCTGCGTGAATCTCAAATATTTCAGCATTAACCTCTTATCTATTAAATAATAAACATATTATGAGTGTTGATTATACTTGAAATACACAATTACACACACATTTAACAATAATAACAAAAATCTTATTCTGTAAATCTGCGTTATTTCCCCCACTGATTGAATTGAGAGTGGCTGCGAGTAATATCATGAGATATACAATATGATCTTGATTTCTAGCCAAATTAAATCACAGATTATTGTTTCATTACAGCGTTTCTATTCATAAATAATGTTGATTTGAACTCAGAGTAGTTCTTTATGTTACAACGCATACTATTTCGGAAGTCTGTTTGTTTAAAAAAATAGTGTAACATTTCCCCATTTCAAAATGTCATTACTGTATAACAATTGGGATTCCAAAAAAAGTATATACAGCATTGAAGCTTTTTAATATTTCTACATTACCCCGAATGTTTTTAAATAAAATGTTCTATAGTATATATACATGTTATTGTTTATATAAATAAATAATTTTTACTGTTTGAAAGGAAGACAAAATTTATAATAAAAATTTATAAAATTATGAAGACATATTTTTCTGTAACTTCATGTTTATATAATAACTCATTAAGATTTTGTACAGCATTTTAATCCATCAAATAGTTATATTCTTAAAAGTAGATGTGAAAGTTTTTGAGTAGTTGGCATAATTTGAATAATTTTTGTTATTTTTTCAATCTTC
Organism: Latrodectus hesperus; assembly: GCA_037975125.1. NCBI lineage: Eukaryota > Metazoa > Arthropoda > Arachnida > Araneae > Theridiidae > Latrodectus > Latrodectus hesperus. The sequence goes on from CM075858.1 coordinate 67,780,084, forward strand.
TTTGCTTTAAATAACAACTAATAATTTTTTATTTGTATAGAATAGATTAAAATCTTATGAGAGAGATGTGTATAATCGTCAATATTCTGTTATAAGGAATTTGATTGCTGTATAATTGCACGTATTGTATTGACTTTAAATCTTCTTTTCTCTATGATGGAGTTTATTTTTTAATTCAAGTTGATATAGATAAAAATTTTAATAGATAGATAATAAAATTTGATATGCTCACATTTAATGCATATTACCATATGTTTTGTATGTAATTACTAAAATAATTATTTTAACACATAAAATATATTGATCTTTAACATTTTTATTCCCACCTTTTAAATTTTTAATACATTTTTAATGTGGATCTATTAAATATCTAAGATAACATTTTATATATCATTTTGCAGTTATAAACAAAAAATTAATAATTCCTAATCATAAATACCATAAAAAAGCATAAATATATTTTAAATACATACATAAAAAATGAAGCATTTTTAATGAAATATTTATAATTCTGTAGATTTTAAAAAGAGGATTGATACATTTATGTTTATATTTTATTTAGGAATTAAATGTGTTAACACGATTTAAAAACGTCAGAAAAATAACAAGCAAAGATGATAAAATATTATTTATAAAGAAAATAATATTTCTTTCCTGAAGTAATTTCTAAATAGCAATTCATTAAAAAAATGAATCTCATATGTGTCACAATAGTGCATAACAAAATGCGTCTTAAATTTTAAATAGAAATGTATCGAATCTTCTCAATTCACATGCCTTAAAACTCATTAACAAATCAACCTCCTCCATTGCTGCATGTAACACACGTGTAAGCTTTGTTTACCACTCGTTAAAAGCAATACTTTTCTACCTTACCCAAAACATTCCTGATAAACCGAAGAAGCTGCTAACCGAAGTGATGTATACCTTTAAAATTAGTCAAACTACAAAGAAAGCAGAGCCTTAAGGTAATCACCTGCACAACCTCCCCACATTGTTAGAAGAGGAGGAGCACTAAAAAACACCAATCCTTGTAGTTTGAATTGCCTCTTTAGGATAGAAGATCTATTAACTAAACCTGCAATTTTTACAAATTCACGAATCATTTGCAACGGTAAATACTGGTATCTGAACAGGCAAAGGGCAAACTCGTTGACCGAATGCCCAAACTTATGGGTTGCAACAAGCTTCGGATGGCGTTGGCGATTTCGTTGCTTCGGTTGGTATGTCGGGATTTCAGTTCCACCTCTGTTATTGTTAAAATGATGGATGACACTACTTAGGAGAATCTCTAATTATTTCTTGAAAGTCAAGAAATTCTTTTAATTTTTGCATTTTGCATGAATTTATTTAAAGTTAATGATTTCTTAAAGTGCTTAGTAATCAAAATAAATAATAACTTTTGAGTTTAAAATAAAAAAAATCAATTAAATTTAATGATATTGCCTATATATATCATTATTATATTGTTAATTTCTGTTTAAATGATATATAATATTTGTAAAAAAAATTTCAGAATAAAGGAAAAGAGAAATGTTTCCTCACATTTAAAAAATTTGTTTTCGTGTTATTGAACAAAAATTATAATAAATTTTCTCACATTTAAAATACTTGCCTGATATCAAAATAAGAATCTTTTTTAAAAATCATTTCAAATTTAACTTCGAAAAATAAAAGTAGTAATTGAATGAACAATTTCATTGACGATATAAGCAATAGCATTATTAATTAAGAATTGATTTTTTAATAAGTAAAAATCAAACTGCATTGTTAAGGAAATAGTTTTAAATCCTTCAACAAAATCTAATGTGTTCGTAATAAATAGAGACAGACAGTAGTTTTAATCCATAAATATTAGTAATAATATTTCTAAATTGTAATTACTTGAAAAAACATAAAATTTAAAAAATCTACATTGAATCCACTCTTTTGAAACAATTTAAAATTAATTAAAATAGTCAACAACTTGAGGAATTTTTTTCAGTTGTAAAATAATGAAATTAGAAATGCCAAATAGCAACTGTGGTCAATTTTTTTCTTTAACATTGTCTGTAACAACAATACAAAACACAACTGAAACAATCAGATTCGTTTTATGTGTGTGTGTTAGTATTTTAAATTAATTAAATAACTAATATTAAAACTAGCATTATGCATATGATTCAAATACATTAATGTTATTCAAATTCAAATACATAAAAATATTATTATAAATATTATTCAAATACATAAAGCGGATTAATATTGTTGTTTTCCGTACAAGCACAATTGTGATGTAATAATTATAACGTAAAATTTGTGATGAATTATTATGTAAAATTTGCCATTAAAAGTTAATAATAAAATTTGCAAGTTATATCCACAATTAAAAGGATGTTTGTTTTTCGTACCGATTAATTAAAAATATTTAAAAAATAATTTAAACTTCCCAGACAAAAATTTTTCTTGATATTAATGTTAATCTGTACAAACTATCACTTAATCATTTTAAAATCACTTTGTAAAAATTATTTTCTAATTTATAAAGTTTTTGAAATACTGAAAACAGTAAAAATATTAATTAATTTAAATGTCAATTAATTACTTTAAATTTGTGATTGTGTTCTATAGTCATAATGTTTAGCATTTCAGTGTTACAATATATCACAGATCTGTCTGAAAATATATTTGAAAATCTCATATGATTTTGATAAGAAAGCGAGTAAGAAATTTTGATATTTAAATTTCTGAGAGTTTTTTTTTTCAAAAAATTAATTAAATATAATTTTCGTTAGCATAACAGTAGAAAATCAAGTAATAATTAAAAAACTACAAAATCGGAATGCTTCAAAATACTTAATAATATAATTAAATGTTGAATAATTGTAAATTTCATTTTGTTTTTAAAAGTTTTCATCGGACTGGAAATAATAAGTGTTTTTGCATTCTTTGAATTTAGCGTGAGCAATTATAGATAAAATTATCGAAAGTAACGAGAGATGAGATTTAGTCATACTGTTTGCGTATAAACGCAATATCAGTCTTTTTAAAAATAAATTTTATTTATCATAAATAAAGAAAAGTTAGATAAAAAGAAAATGCCATGGAATTGTTCAAAGCATGAGTTTTAACTTCAAAAGTATTGAAGTTTTTAATTACATTTATTTCCATCTTGTTTAAAATTATTAATATTTAAAATCATGATCTTTTGATTTTACCTAATGTGATCTTTATTAATTTGGTTACATTTTTGAATTGGCATATTTCTTCATATTTTTAATATCCCTCAAATATATTTTTATATTTTGGACATCTTTTAACTTTCATCACTATGGATTATTTGTATTTTTTGCACATTATCAAATATTTTTATGCATTTATCTTTCGAGAATTTTTTTTACTAATCGGATACTAATCGAATTGGAATCTAATCGGTTACTAATCGGATTGGGAATTTCGGTTCAAAATTTGTTTTGAAATATTATAAAAATATACACTCGAGATGAGAATCATATTCATTAGTTGATAAACAAAAAAATTTATTAACCATTTGAATACTAAGTTGGTAACTTTGTATATTATCACTCTTTTGATTAAGCGCATGTATTAAAGTGTATAAGTATTTCTTATTGAGTATTTAAATCATTGGTTGTTGCAATAACTTATAAAGTACATTTAAAAAAGATGAATATGTAGTTAAAAGCTGAGAAATACATCTTTATTCGTCAAAATATTCTAAATCATTAACTGACACTCTTCCCCAATGGTTTGACACATAAAGCATGTCAGTAATGTACAATAATTTGTTTTTTGATGGCATGAAGAAACCCACTCGCTTTCGTATTTCAACAATTATCCGGAAATGTACAGAAAACAAGACCTCAAGTAGCGAAAAAAACAAAAATAATTGTCAGAAGAAACTTATATCAGGACGATAAGCTGACGTGGGTGAGGGGGCTCCAAGATTATTCAGCAGAGCGTTACTAACTAATCCAGCCAGTTTTGCAACACGATGACTTGCGTTATCAATTTCACAGGACGTTAACTTTTACCAGTTAGTGGACTTTCCCGTTTAATTTCTAACTTCAGTTGCAACAGTTATTGCTTATAGCGTTCATACACCTGGTTTTAACAGTTCATAACTAAGCAAAATTCACATATCCCACCAGAAGTATCATCGCCTTTTTGTGGTGAAAGTTAATTTCGGTGTTGGCAGTGTTGATTCGGTCAGGTTCCTTTAATACTTTTTGGCCTTCGGATTGTCGTAATATATTTATTTCGTCCTTTATCATATAGCTTTCAAAAAAAGATTTTCCTTTTCAAAATTGTTATGAAGCTCTCTTTTTAGCAGATTCACGCTCTTCAATACACTCTCACCATTGTTCTTCTATCAAAATAAATGTGATACTTATATTTTTACTTTCTGAATCTTCTTCTGAGCCATTGTGTCAACGCGATTAGACATCATTTATCGTAATGTTGCTTTTCTTTAGGTTGAGATGCATTTTCATTGAATAGTGCATGCAAATCCTCATACCATTCCTTCAGTGTAGTGTTTCTATGTTCTCCATTATCACCATCAAAATCATCATATATTAAGGGATTAATAACAAGATTCACATTTGATGTTCTCGTTTTTTTCCTTTCAAAAAATTATTCAATGCAATTATCAAGGAAAAGAATATAATCCTTTTCCCTTGCTAATTGTTGGCTACAATAAAAAATAAATAATTTATCATTTACCAATTTTCTCCTTAGAAATTTCAACCTTGCTTTTACATATTTTTTCCAATTTACACATATATTTGGTAATTGGTAAATTTACACACACACATTTTACCATTTACTGCAGTAGATATTACACAAATATTGGTTTGCAATTTCTCATTACATTGAATAGTATGTGTTTAATGGTCTTATAGAATTATTCATAAAAATATATTTACATTTGGATAAAAATTTCAGGATAAATAAACTGAGACAAGTTTATCTTAATGACATTTATTGTGGCATTTTCTTAAAACATGGATCTTATTGAATGTAAAATATTCATTTTACTTCTCTTAATATTTTCTTTTTATTAGTGCCACAAATTAAAAGAAATTGGGTAAGAGAAAGTCTATTTTTCTGAATATATTTACATAATCTGCTTAGTTTTATACCATTTTTAATTGAAGAATTAGTTTTTTGTTACATTCTCATTAATTGTATCATTCTAATCGCTGAAAAATTAGTTACTTATTGTAATGGTTTATTTTTGTACTATTTTCTTTGTTGTGAATCAATTTTGTATAACAATGATTTACAAAAAAAGTACATAAATCAAAAGAGTAAAATGTCATAAGAATTCAAGTCAAATATTTACATGACCCTTGTATGGAATCATGTTTAACAAAATGAAAAGTCATCTTTTTTATTCAAGCTTATAATGAACACGAAAGATCGATGTTTAGTTTCTTCTTTCTTAATATATATTAATGTAGATGCTTATTGCTTTTTCCGAGTTTCTTCTCTTCTTCAAGTACTTCTTCATAAGCAAAAGTATTTACAGTAGTATTTATGTGTCTAGTGCCTTATGGTCTTTCATTTACAAGTTATCTGTTTCAAGCGATAAACAAAGGTGTTCATTTTAGGGTATTGAACTAAGGCACAATGAATGAAAGAAAAAACTTTAATTATTATATAGTATTTTACGCAAATAAAATGTAACAATTTTTATCTATCATAAATATACCGGAGATTCATGTGAAATCGTCAAAACATAATTATCATATTTGAAAAATTGAAGGAAAGCAATTTTATTTTATTATATTGCGTTTATTGTTTTCTTTAGTCATTCGGACCATTACTAGTTAGTCACACATTATATAAATAACATTACCTCCTCACGGTGGATTTTACTTCATGTTAAGTTTGGATTTTGGAAAATTCAGTTACCAAAATAGGCATTGGGTGAATTACCAAATATTATTTACTTTCTGAGTACATTTAAAGGTTAGCGGTATTGCACTTGAACAGTCGTGGCGTGAGTGGGGTGGTCGAGAAGCACCTGTTGAATCCCAGCTAAAAGGCAATAAGCGCGCCTGGAGTGGGCACCCGGTACCTGGCCGGGAGTGGCGCGTATCATTATTCTCGCAATGACATTACCCCATGGGCGATTTCTTTCTTGAAGGGCGAAAGTGAGAAATTATAGGTTGTGGGATGAGGATCATTTATATCTCCTCCCGCAGTGACACATTCCCTTTTACGGTGATCACCGCCCTCCCTCACACACACCGCCGTTGGAACAAACTCTTGTATGTTCTATTCAGACGATTCTAGTTCCGGCTGGAGAGATCGTGTTAGAAAGTGGGAGCTTCTTAGAAGTATCCTCCTTCTGCTATTCGGGAACTGTTTAGTCTGTGATGTAGAAATTCACTTATTTTTGATGTAACATTTTTAATATAATAAATGATCAGATCTTTCAAAAAATAAAGACAAAATATAATAATAGATAGTTAAATATCGTACGGTAGCAAAACAAATCAAATATTTACTACTGTCATAGAAAATAATTGTTCAGCTATAGTCCTATGCTAGGTCAGAACTCTTCTAAGGTTTCAAATTTTATGACTCGGAGTTTTTCACTTTTGTTCTTTTAATAAATAAAACCCAATCATCCGGGAAGTCTTTCCGGAAAGCATTAATACTCTGTTGGTGCCTAAATCTAACTGCTGAGATTGTCCAATTCGGGAAACTAAATAAAGATTCCACACGTAATGTTAGTCTGCTATTTATTAATTCATTATAAATCTTAATAACACATGAAAGTAGTTTCTTCAAAGAAAGTGTTTGAATGTATTTTTACAAACAACATTTTACGATGCAATAATTTATTCGATGCACTGTTTATGATAATTATATTGGAAAGAGTTACTGGGGTGGTTGATTGTTCAAGGTACAAAAACGCTCATCCGAACACTATCTACAGCTTAAAGTTAACTTTGAACCATTAGAAATAAAAGAATTCGACTGACCACTGTAAAATAGTAGCACAACGCTTTTTTCCTTCTTCTGTGTTCCACTCCAGCCACTGTTATATAGTGCAAATGAATATTACACATATGCTTTCATCATGCATATCTGTCGGGGTGGGTGCGTGAGAGTTTTCTGGAATTCCTCCCTTGCGATACGTTCATAAGTTTAGCCATCTCTGTAAGGTCTTCCCGAAAGACAGCTTACGCTATAAACATTAAGATGCTAAGAGGCTGTCTATTGTACTGTGACAAAGCAACCACACCTATAGTGGTATTCGCTGGATAGTGGAATTTATTGATATAAAAAAGTATATTATACAGTACATTCTAAATAATTGGATAACATTTATTCTTCTCTTTTTACAAAAATACATGAGAAATTATATTTCTTATAATATCATCAAATGAATGTTTCAATAAAATTTAATGGAGAATTACTATTTAATATTACTCAGAATTGTACTCAACATTATGATTAGAGTCATGCTCTTTTAATAGAAATTGGCTTGAAAAATCCTGATGCATTTCGTATAAACTTAAAATTATTCTAAATTTATTTCAATGTAGAGAAAACAGAATGGAAAAGTTAAAAATATACAAAAATTAAACGTTTAGATTTATCAAAATGTAATGTTCTTGCAAATCTACGACTTGTATAATTTCTTTTACAGTTCTAAAATTTCTTAGTAAATTATCTACCACAAAATCTTTCTGAATCATTTATTTCTATACATAAGCATAGTATAGAAATAATAATATTTAATAATAAAATTAAGAATATTTTCACTCACAATATTGCTGTAAGGGTTTGTGTTGTTGTTATTTATGAGATTTGGACAAACCAAGCTTTTTCGTTTAACTAGAGCACCCCAAAAGTGAAAGCACGACTTTACTCTAAGATACCTCCGATAGATGGCACCACCAGAGGATCCACTCTCTCAAAGTTGACATTGATCTAGAGGAAGAGGAAATTTTCTCCAGACCATTACACAAATAGTAACTACTCAACGACATATCTAATGTGGATTCATCAACTACTTGAAAATTATTTTATGTTATTTATAGTGTAACTATTAGAAAAAGCAAATTTACGGATAAGTAGGTAACTCATTATTTTAATAAAATGCATTACAATGCAACATCTTAAAATTTATGTAACTCCTACAAGAATAGGAGGCTTTTTAGAATTGTCTAGCAAATTAACTAACAAAATTAATTACAAATCACTTTCTCAGAACAAGATGCTTGTAGCCATTGTGACCAATGACTTTGGGTTTTCTTCCAAATACTGAGTAACGAAATATTTTTTAAAATAATTTAAACATGCACAATTTTATTATAGTTGTGTATATTTTTTATGAGGTATATTTTGAGATACCAGAATATGCATGTTTAATTGATTGTTCTTTACTTTTTATTTTCGTGTTATGGCACTGCTAAATTAATTAATCATCTAGGAGTACATGTTTATCCCTTGTGCAAAAAACTAATCATAAATTGCTTTGAAAGTGAAGAACTTAAATAATCTTTCAACATAAATTTCAATAAATCAATTTAATTTTTTAAATAGCTATATTTTTTTGGAAATATGTTATAAAAAACCTTCTAATAATTTATTTTCATAAATAAAATCCTTATTCTGTACGTCGATTTTCCCGGATTGAATCTACAACGATTACTAGGAATGGAATTAAATTCATAATAACATGAAGGTCTCTGGCTCAAGTAAAATAAAAACTATTTAATTTTGAAATTTTTATTAAAACGTTTGTAAGTCATTTAAAGCATAGTTAACTCTGGTTTTAACTTTCTGTAATGTCGCTTACGCCAGTAAACAATTTTATGTATGCATTTCTGCTAGAGAACTCTTCTAGCTTCAAGAAAAGAAGCATGTGGTTCTTTTCTTTAATAAAAAAATGACATCTATGCGTTATTGCTAGGAGGAAAGAAAAATACGCATATCATCAAATCCCTTTTTCGTTCAACATTCCGAAAGTAGATGCGTTTTCGCCTTTCTCAATATGCCATCGGTCGGAAATACATGGGAACGTGGATGAAACGAATAGAATAAATGCAGAATTTAGTTATTTCCTAGTTAAAAAGGGCTTTTAAGCATTACACATCCGATTTGATTGATTTTAGTTAATCTATACACGAGACTTCATTACATGATGCAAAATATCATATTGAGGTGTTATTAATTTAATTATTCTGTAATGTGCACATTTCTATTTTTAAATAGTAGAACTTCATGTTTTTACGTTTAAACTGAAATTATTTTTTTTATTTTATTTCCAATGGCACATTAAAAAGCAATCGAACAGAAAGATAACAATAAATTTATAAATGAAAGCGAGTAGTTTAGTAGCGTGTTCCCAGAGTCATATCCAAAGGAGAGCTGGGCATCTAAACAATAGAGACAAACACATTTCTTCATGAAAAAGCACACAAGGTGTAAAAAGGATCAAAAACCACATTGATGGGACTTAAATTTTTTTCAGACTATTGTGACCAAATATCAGACGAAACATGGCAAAAGATTTTTATCCTAAGTCACTATAAGACATTGAGAATCTGTGTAAGCCATGGTTTATTGAAATTTCAATTTTTGAGGTTTTCGCAGAAAGGTTTTCTGTAGATGTTTTTAAACATTTGACATTACTAAAAGAGAGCCAGGAATTAGTTTTTTGGAGGACAGAGGCCACCTTTTTTTTGTTTTGTTAAATAATCGGCCTTTTCGTTTCCCTGGATTCCACCAGTGTCCTTGAATTCATTGGAACACTTTCTTATTGCTGGCAAACCAATTGAGGAAATTTAGACAATTATAAATCGTTAAAGTTCGAGAAGTGGCTGAAAGCATTAATTGCTTGAAGTGCAACTTTTGAGTCAGATAATATAACAATTTAAAAAAAAATAAGTCTAGACGGGCAGTCAATGTACCAAGGCAGGGTAAATGGCTGCTAAGCCCCCCAATTTTTTGTAGCTTTAATTAGTATTTTTTTAAAAATTATTTGAGTTCTTTTATTTCTGTTTGACGTAAACAAAAAATTTGAATATATGTTCTGTTTCCTTTACATTATTTTAATCTTTGTAACTTTAGTTCATAATAGGTGAGGTCTTTAAAACTAAGATACATTTTCCTTGGTAAAATTTAAATAAAATAAGTAGGTGGTATGTCATGTTTCAATTTTAAATTTTGGGAAAGTTGAAAATTATTCAAACGGAACTCAGAGAAGCGTATAAAACTAGCTATTTAGAGCATGAGGGACCCGCGATTTATTATTTTATGATTAAAACCTATTCTGTGTAAATGATTTTCGAGAAACATTGAATTAGGATAACCATTTTAAAGATAATTAATATTACCTTAATTGTCAGCATTATTTACATGGATAGAAAAATAAAAAAATGAAAAATGTATGAAATAATTTTCAACATTCCCAGATTGAAAATAAATAAAAAGTACATTTTCTGATTTTATTTTCTGTCTTAGATATTATTAGTCTTAAATGTTTACAATCATATTTTTATGATATATATTATTTTTATAATGAAACTTATAATAGATATTTTATCAGTATTATAACATGCCTATAATGCAGGAAAAAAGGTGAAAAGTCTATCTGCATGAATATCTGAATCTCGTGATTGATATCATTTTATAATATCTTTTTTTTTTAAATTTGACCGGTGACTAGCTAAAGGCAATTTTAATAACAGAGATGAAAACGTTTCAAAAGACATTTGGATCGAAATTAATCATTAATAATTCTAAAACTGCTTTAAAAAATATTATAACTGAAGCACATAGTAATTTATAAGCCAGTTGCACGTGCGAGGTCGGCAAGCATGTGACCTTCTTGACCTCCCCTCCCCCCAAGAAAAACAAAGAATTCGATTTTCTCCCAGAATCTTTCGGTAAACAGGTAAGCGTGTTTTTAAACCTCTTTTGGCTGATTAATTCCCGTTGCCCGAGGAAGAGAAACAATATTTCACCAGATAATGATTGATCGCAAAATAACCAAGTGGCAGACTAGTCACGTGACTTAGGACTATGTGGTACCCGGAATTAGTTTGCTACTAAGGGAGATACCTAATTACTACCTCCACTGTAAAGAAATTCTGCATTTTCGATTCTTACAAAAGACGTGTACCATGGAAGAATTCTAACAATCCGCTTCATTCTAACAAATATCGAATCAATTTTTATTAGAATTGCTAAAAAAATTTTTTTTAATGATTCTGATTATAAAAGTTATTTCATTAATCCAATGTGATTTATTCTAATAATTAACTCTTAATTCTTGAGATTCAAATCAATATAAAGTGGAAGACTTACAAAATTAATTAACTTTGTCTGAAATACTTCTCAATTTGGATTTCTTGGAATCCTTGAAAAATTGTGATAAGATATGTTAGAAATTTCTGATCCTTATTTGTATTTTTAGATGTGTTTTTGTTGTTGTTGTTATTTATGACACTTGGATAAGTCAAGCTCGCTATGCAGTTGGCTATGCGAATTTAAGTCAGTAAGGTGCCTCTTTCGATTAAGCAGAGCACCACGAAGGGGAAAGTACGACGGAGCTGTTTAGAGCAAAGTACGACTTTGCTCTAAGCTCCTCCGACAGATGGCACCATCAGATGATCTACTCATTCATTTTCAACAACAATCTGGAGAGGGAGGAAATTTTCTCCATACCATCACGGCCATAGTAATTGCTCAACGACCGACCACAGGACAAGTCATTTTTCGTGACCATTTTTATAAAAATGATTTGAAACATAAGATCCAAAATTTCAAAGATTGATCTGTGTCGTTAGCTCTTAATTATTTTACTTGTACTGATACATTTTATATAACCTTTTTCTTGTGATTGCATAGGTTTTCAGTAAAATTTGTAGTAAATAAAAGCAAATTTATTATTATCTCTGAAATTAAAAAATATGAGTTTAACTTTTTTATTTACAATAGTTATGAATTAAAATTGAGTTTTTTGTGTGAATTTTCTCGGGCATTATTTTGACCACGAAGGTGAAAGTTCGACTTTGTTCTAAACTCTTCCGATAGATGGCACCACCTGAGTATCCGCTTCATTTGATGATAACTGCTCAACGACCGACCACAGGACTTTCGATTCCACAAATTTAACGATATCGCATCTACTCGGTGGGTCATTGGTGGCAATCGGGAATCGAACCACGCACTTCAGGATGGATGGGCGATGCCTTAATAACTAGGATACCACTGTCCTTTTTAGATATAGTTTAAGAAAAATTTGCTAGATTGTGCTGTTAACACCTTGTTAAGTCCCTGACTGGCAGTTTTACCATAGATAAGGCTAAATACATAAATTAACTTCATGTTTCTTTCAATTCCAATAATCTGAATTTCATTAAAAAGTGAAAGAATGTTCTGGTTTTTAGTAAATCATAATATATTTTAAATGTTGTGCATATCACAGAGTTATGTTGTCCTTAGGATTCCTAATTTTAGGGCTTTTTAAAAAATATTGTACGTTATATAGATTACAAGGTCTTTGCGAGTAGTGAAAAACTTCTTAACTACTTTTGTTTTTTTACAAATGCACTCTTATTCTACTGCGCAGTCCTTAAATACATCAAAAATCATAAAAGAATTCAATTTTTTTTCCTTTTCTTCAATATTTAAAGTCTAAGCGAATATATATAATGAGAGTCACTTTAAAATATGAGAATTTACTGTAAAATATTCTGCTGTTATTTTCAAGAATTCCAAGCACTCAGCAAATATTTCTTATAATTTTAGAACTGGTATGAAATTATCTTTTCTTTCAAATCTATTGACTTTTAACAAAGTGAAATATCGAATCACATACTGATCACATAATATCTCCTCTGTCGCTAGATGCCGAGTAAAATGGGCAGGATTATGACATTCGACACAACTTGGGCATAGACATTTGTATTGGTTCGGAATATTCTTCAAGTTATAAGTGTCTAAATCATTAATTCAAATGTAGGAAAATAGCGTGAAAGTACCAGTTACAAGATCTGTCTTTAACTCAAGAAGCTAATGATAACATTACAGTCTGAAATTACCTCTCTTAACCAGATTTTGTTGACTCTACAACCATCAAATCTTATATGGGAAATAAAAATATGAATTAAGAAGAGAAATATATTAAAACTTGAAAATACGATAAATATTTTGAAGGTAGACTTTGAGAATAGAATATTTAACAAATATAAATTTTAACAATTAATTATTAATACTACCTGTTTAATTAATTAAGCTTTTATTTCTATTTCACTTTTCTATGAAACATTTTCAAATTTTATTTATGGAAAAATAAAATTTCAATTTTTTATTTGATTTCAGATAATCAGATATCTTATTATTAATATAATTTATTTTGAACTTTCTTATGTTAAGTAAACTATTTCTAATCTTCTTAACAATATGTACTATTAGCAAAGGTAGAGTTATAATTTTAAAAAATATCTATAATTATCTCTAATGATTTAAAAATTTTAGCTTTAGATCCTGGTCTAATTAGCCCTTGAGTGCATAAAATGACCAATGAGCGACATACCAATTATTGTTTTAAAAATGTACAACAAAGAAAATTTTGGCACTTTACTTTTCCTACTTTTAATTAAATATATTAATCTTTTTAATAAAATATTACTATTATTTAACTTTTTATTGTACTTAAAACACAAACCACATATAATACTTTTGGAAAACAATAGTTCCATAACAAATTCTATTTTATTTAAAAACAGCAAAGCAATATTATTGCTAGGAATTTTTTTGTCAAAAAAATTATAATATTTAAATGATCTTTTTAAACATCTAATGCTTTTAAACACCTGTGATTCGGTGATGAATCAAAAATCGTTAAAAAATCGCATATTGAATGAAATTTTGTGGAAATGTCTAAGCCAAAATTATAATATTTTTAAACAAATTATAAAATTAATAAATGTTAATGAATTATACATAATAATAAACTTAACAATAATATTTGATGATTAAGCGCAGGTGATTTTCAAAATAATAGAAACACCTCTGAATTAAATGAAATTTTTGAATGAGCGTTGTAAGCATTATATAATACATTGCTGGACAATTGCTAAGGACGGATAACACTAGCATCCATAGCAACCACAAAATGAAAGGAAGCAAAATGTGGAAAATTAGAATAAGTGCGGGATATAGTAAGAAGTGTGCGTATGCAAATTTTTTTTCACTTCTGTTCATCACGTGAGAACGTTCACAAGAGCTTTAAATGTTTTGACGCGTGTGGACAGTTGTTGTTTCAAGTCAAAGTTTTACAGGAAAGATTTAATATAGACGAACTTGACTTCCCGATATCACTTAGAGGATTTTATGCGTGGCCGAATTACTGGAAAGATCGAAGAAGGGCGAAAAATAACAGATGTTGCCAGGGAGTTCGACATCGCTCACAGCGTTGTTTGACGTCTGTGGAAGTCATTTAAAACTACTGGAATGTGTAGTTGGCTGCACTGGGGAGGCCGTGTTAGAAGTACGACGCCTGCAGAAGACAGATATATCGTCCTATCATCAAAAAGAAACAGGCACACCACAGCTCAGCAGGTGGCAAATAAGTTTCTTGCTGCCCCCGAAAGCAGATGTCCCGAAAAACTGTTGCCAGACGTTTGAGGGGAGGAGGACTATACGCCCGCAGACCTGTTGTGTGTGTCCCATTGACCAGACAGCACCGTACTGCCCGTTTGCAATGGTGTCGTGAGCATCGCAATTGAACTGAACAGAACTGGGCATGCGTACTATTCTCAGATGAGAGTAGGTTCAGTCTGTCATCGGATTGTAGACGCCAACTGATCTGGCGCGAGAGTGGTACTGCTTATCAACCAGAAAATATCCAGGAAAGGGTATCAGTCATGCAGTGTCATGGTGTGGGCCGGCATCATGATCAATAGCCGCACGCCCCTACATGTGGTTGCGAATGGGACTATGACGTGCCAACGATACATTATTGAAGTTCTACTTCCTCATGTTCGTCTTTTCCGTAGTGCTGTTGGTGATGAATTTGTTTTTATGGACGACAACGCAACATGTCATCGAACACTCGTTGTTCAGGATTGTCTAGACAGCGAGGGTATTCAACGCCTCGTATGGCCATCACGTTCTCCAGATCTAAACCCCATTGAAAATGTGTGGGATGCATTGGGGTGGCAAGTTGCTGGTCGAAACTATCCTCCGACAAACAAGAACACCCTCATTCGTGCACTCCTAGTGGAATGGGATAAGTTGTCTCAACAGCTGCTGGATAATGTTGTGCAAAGTATGATACGACGTGTGGAATGTTGCATCACACTCCACGGTTACATATCCCGTACTGATACCTTTCTT
The DNA here is from genome assembly GCA_037975125.1 of Latrodectus hesperus. Taxonomy (NCBI): domain Eukaryota; kingdom Metazoa; phylum Arthropoda; class Arachnida; order Araneae; family Theridiidae; genus Latrodectus; species Latrodectus hesperus. The sequence goes on from CM075858.1 coordinate 67,795,456, forward strand.
CAAGGTGCCTGCTGACTTTTAGGTGCATTGTTCCATTTTTCCGTATGCAGCATCAAATGAACATTTTTTTCCCAGATGTTTCACAGCTTTTGTACTTTCCAGGACAATAAATATTCTTTATTCTAATGTCTGAATAGTGTGGCAACTATATTTTATCCTACTAGGCATCATGTCTCGCTTAATGTTATGCTACATTGCAATTTGTGATCCGTCCTTAGCAATTGCCCAGCAGTGTACTATCAGTTTTTTTATGAATAGAAATATATGTATTCTGGTAGTTTGTGGCAACTTTATCAAATTTTTGTCTTGGATTTTTTTCAAAAGCATAAAATTCTTAGATTTTTAAACCAGCCAAATAGTAGGAATCCGTCTATCTGCAGCAAGAATGACCTTAATATTGTAAATTTTATGTATTTTTTGAGGCACAGTGTCCCAAGTTACGGAAGAGCAGTAATTTCTAAGCCATTTGTCATTGATGTTAATACCAAACGTCGTTTACAGAGGTGTCACTGTAAGCAATGACGATTGATTGAATCACAAAGCATTGTCGATTGATAGGTGGACGACCATAATGTGATCTACACTTTTCTCTAGAACAGGAAGAGTTAAAGCTTTAAAGGCACCTTCAGGAGCGTATGGTCGTGATTGTCTCCTTTCACTGTCAATCATGGAAGTAAATCTGTCATGATATGAGCAGCCGTGTCGTAGTTTTATCTGCTAGACCATTCCTAACTCTCACAAGCAGCATCATTAGGAAGAAGTGTAGAGACAGTTTAGCGAACCAGGTCCATCTTATGCAAACTTTTTATCCTGCCGGAGATGGTCATGATATTGCCATCTCCTGCAGAATGATTATTCACCTATCCATGCAGCGATAATGCACTTATCCAAGCTGCAGGATTTCTCCTATCAGTTGGATGAATACGAGCATGAACTTAAACGTATACTTTAGCATGCACAGTAACTAGACTTTAATATATTTGGGTTTTTATGGTCATTTTAGAGTGTTCAATATGGAATTATAATACAATCCACTAGTATTTCTCTAAAAATTGTTACTATATCTCCATGAAAAATGACAAAATTTTTGCAAACACTGTTTTAGCATTTATATTAATCGATTCTCAGGCGAATCTAGACAGGACAAGCAACGACATTTCTAGATTATATTTATAAAGGATTCCTTATAAATCAAGATGTTTCTATTAATTGATGACCTATATATTTATATATTCTTTTAATGACACTATAATACTTGTTGATACTTTCATGATCATATGATGATGATTCTACAATGATTATTACTGTTTTATGATGTCCTTGATGAATGAAATTTATTAGTTAAATGAAGATAAGCAGATTTCTATGATTTTCAAAGATATTTAATTTCAATGACAATATTTTGTGATGATTAGGAGATTAATGATGTTATATTGTATTATTTAATGAATAAAATTATTGATGAAGTATTGGAATCTAATATTAATATTTAATGAAAAAGAATTTATTTTAAATTTTATACCTTTATTTTTTAATGAAGTTTGTGGTGTGTGCTTAAAATCTCTGAAATCCAAATATGTTTAAATTAAGTATAGCACTCATTAAAGTAATCCTACCAGTTTTCTGAGTTTGTCTATTTGTCATTCAACGATGATTTTTTTGCATTGCAATGCAAATGTTTAATTCATTTTTGGACCACGACAATCATCCAAGACCGTGGTGGGAATCAACCCACAAATTGTTGAATATAACGCTTAAACACGAATCTTTCGTTTTCGGTAATCAGTTTGTCAGGTAAGAAGTTTAGAGATTATTTGTCATAAATATGTTGCATAGTAAATAATTAAGCTTTATAAATGCAATGAATTTTTTATGCATATAAATTCGTTAAAAGCTTTAAATTTTATGAAATTTGATTCATTTGTAAAACCAGATTGGCTTACAATAAATTAAAAACCTTTCATACTATCATTAAATTTCCAGGTTTTATATTTTAACATTGCTCACGATGTGATATCCATGTGTAATCTTTTAATCACATAAAACCTTTGAATCGCATTGGATATTTCTTTCTAAGGAGCAGATTTTCAAATAATTTTTTCAATTAGTGATACTCCTTTAAAATCTCTTCAAGAAACATCAATTAAAAATAACAAATTAAAATATTTATATTTTGTGTGTACTCAAAAATCGTCAAATCAACTAAAATTATATGAATTCTAATTCATTTGGAAATATTAATGCTCACTTAATTTCTTGAATCAAAATAAAATTTAAAAAAATACATCAGCTTTTATTTTGTTGTAAGTAAATTTTAAATTATTTCAATCTTTTAATTCGTTAATGTTACTGCTATAAGTGAATGCAAAAGATTATAAAAATTAAAATCGCATTTTTTGAATATTTTTACTTACACTAAATTGCTTGATATTTTTGACTAAAAAAACTAATGGCTTAAAATTTTAAAATTGTCTATTTGTGCGAAGTTCACGTTCTTGTTATTTTCTGTACTCTTTTCAAAAATTATTATTAAATAACTTGATTAATGACTAAAATATTTATCTACAAAAATATATAATCAATGTTATTATTAATGTTATAATTAAGAGTTATTTGCTTACTTTTGTAAGTGAATTTAAGGATATTAATTTGCGGTTGGCATAAATTTAAAGAAAGAATCTATGAATCTGTGCAAAAAAGTTTGAAATTGTAAAACCAAAACTTTTTTATTCCTATTTTATTATGTTATTAAACTTATTAAAATGTATCACAGAGAAATTAAATATTATATAATTTAAGTATTTAATGAGATTTAGAATTTGAGGATTGTTGTTTTATTTGTTTTCTTGAAATAGTATTAATTTGAATTAAATAACATTCATTCCTAAAAACAATCTTCAAAATTTTATTTTGTTGGTTTTAAATTGCGTGAAAAGTTTAACTTAATTGCTCTGTGGTCAATTTTTCAAATGATTGGTATAATTTAATAGGGATTTCGAATCAATACTTTTATAGGTAATCCAGGAAACATAGAAGTGATGATTATAAAAAAGTGATAGTTTTTGTGAGAATAAATTGACTTTCTTACTTATTGTGTAATGTACTTATGGTGTAAAATATAATTTGTGCAATTAATAATTTTTATATAATTAGAATTCTTGCAACTAAACGACAAATTTTTAACTGCATTTCAGTATTTCATTTCAAATGATTTAAAATGATATTTCATTTCAAGAGATACGCACTGCTTTGCATACTTTTTATGTTACCCTGGAACAATTCATAAAAAAGGTTAGAAAAGAATGAAGTTTTTTATTGGTTTGATCTTAAATTTCTATTTGTGGTCACAAATGCAATAATTTCATGCATTTATTAAGAATAGTCGTAAATTTATATTATGAATCAGATTTAAAAAGACTTGTTATTTTTGTCAAAAACAGATACAGAATAGGTTTTTGCGTAGTTGCTGCATATCTTTAAAGTATATGGAATCAAGAATGTTCCAAATCAAATGCTCTTCGAAATTGTTTCATTTATTATATGAAAAATGTTGTATAATTTAAAAGCAGTTACTTTAATTTTTCGTAAATATTATTAGGTGCTTAACTAGAGGTAAACTTGTGTTTAATTAATCCGTAATATGATATTCTTAAATGTAACACACACACACACACACACACACACACACACACACACACACACACACACACACACACACACACACACACACACACACACACACACACACACACACGCACACACACACACACGCACACGCACGCACGCACATGCACACGCACGCACATGCACACGCACGCACATGCACACGCACGCACATGCACACACACACACACACACACACACACGCACACACAGCACACACACACACACACACACACGCGGAGGATAATTCTCAGTCATCCACTTTAACAGACATGCTTCCAGAAACCCAACACCCATTTAGTTCTTGAGAATTGTGAGAGGAAACGAAACAAGGTACTTTTTAAAAGCGTTGTTCTAACGCTAAATCATGTCCCCTTTAATCCACAGTCTATTAAAAGTCTTTACAAAGTAACACTCTGAATTATAAAATACTCAATAGTTTTAGATCAAAGAATTTAGCTGTTAAAAGCTATAAGACGGCAAAGTTTCATAAGAACTAATGTTTTGAATTTTCAATTATTATGATTCTTTTGATTATATTATTTCATATTTTGTGATATGTTGCACTTTAGAGTTACCTGTTGCACTGTTAACCGATTGTGTAAGTAGAAGGCTTTAAAAATCGAACCCAGTCTTTGTCGATCACTAAGCAATAGAAATTTCATTTCTGCTGTCTGCAGGCTTATCAGCTGCAGTTTTTTTGGTAATTTTCCTCTGCATGTTCGAATTCAATTCAATTTTCATGAAAGATTTTCCTGAAAGCCAACACTCAGTATGCATTACAGCAGCCTTTAGTTGTCAAGCTAAGAGATGTTTCTGTGCTGAACACTTTTACTTTTAAGTTCTGATTTTACTCCAGTGTTTTCAAAAATTTTGATTTCTTTCAAAGCACAATGTGTATCCTCTAATATAAAGGTTATTTTTCGTCATACAATAAAAATTTGCTACTAGTTTCTATTATAAAATACGTAACCAAAAATTTAAAAATTACTTTGAATATAATTTTGAAAATTTAAATGTTTTAATTCAGTTTGAATAACAAATAATTAAAAATGTTTAAAATCATATTCCTTCTTAATTATATTTCCAATTAATGACAGAAGTATTCATACTTCTCGAAAAATGAGAAGTTTTCTTACAAAAGAAATTCAGTGCTGCCATCTATACCATAAAGTTTTATTTATTGATGATATTTACCAAAAAAAAAAAAGTTGTTTTTAAGTTTATACATGAAAATATTATATAAACGTAAACAATGCTTACTTACATTTTTACTGTTTTATACTGAGACAGTTATTTATATGTAAAAATATTGATTGTCATTTCTTTATATGGAATCAAATTTATCTATTTTTAAATTCGTTTAACAGTAAAAATGCTAACTTAGCGTTATTAGGAAAATTGGCGGATACTATTAAATTGTATCACTTGTATATGATTACTTTTAAGTTCATTTACTTTTTCAATTCTATATTCTAAGAATATGACTTGTGATAAGTGATTTTGATAGTTAATATTTAAAGTGTACTATTTTTATGAAGGAATATTGAGTGAAAATATAATTCACCAACAAATTAAACGTTATTTAAAGAAGAAACTTTAAAATGCTTCGATGAAAATTACAAAAAAATGTTTTTAAAAAAGATACTTGAGGTACTTATAGCATGATGTATTGCATTATTCAAATAAGATTGATAATTGTTTTTAAAACATTAAAAGGAAATTCTTCTGAAAAAATCTAAATATATTAGACTATGTATGATTTTGTTAACATATTTTACCAATAACTAACTTATTGAAGTCTATTTATTTGCATGTTATTGAACTGAATATCATTTTTAAGCAACATAATACATTTGGGTTAATTCGTTTTATCATTACAAATTATCAGATAATATTTAGCAAATTATCAGATTTGCGAAATTATATCTGATAATTTGCTCGCTGAAAATAAATTCGTATCCGTTATCATTTAACAGACAAAAAATTTTAAAATTCAAATAGCTAGCTCAGTTTTAAGCTTGAAAGAAAAAATTCGTATTTATTTTGACATCATTAACTGAACTATTTTATTTTAAAATAAAAATGTAGTAATGTTTGTTAATAAAAGATGGCAGCACCATAATTACCTATTTTTCCTTATACTGTAAAGGAAAAGTGCATGATTAAATATTTTTGAATTTTCATATGGAATTTCAAATAAAATTAATTAAAATTCTTTATAAAACTTACTACTTTTTAAAGATTAACTTTAGATATTATCCGAACGCATGAGTGACCCGTGTTTTATAAAATTATATACCCAAGTATGCTCTAAACATAGAAATTAGAACACAATTGGACAATATTTTTTTCCATGCTGTTGAAATTACTATTGTTGGTTGAAAGTTATTTAAACTTTATTTATGAATGTAAAAACGCAAAAATAAAATACTCAAACTTGCATGTTATTACATTTAAAATAAATAAGGAAATTGGAATTTTCTAAAGCTTTTGTAATTTGTTGTCTTGACAATTTAACATGACAGCAGATGGCAGCATTAACATTTTAATAATTTTTTTAAAGATCTTAATATTTATAACCATGTTAATTTATTCTTAATAAATTTATGTAATCTTCTATTGCTATCACATGTAACTGTCCCTTCAAATTTTTTACAGAAATTTTATAGTTTGTTTTAGCAAGAACAGAAACCCTTAGAAGCAGAAATATTATGCACATTTATTAGTGATAAAAATATTTTTTTAATTATATAAATTTATCTTACAGCAAATAATGTATAGTGAATTGCAGTTCGAATAATTAGTTTTTATTTTTTTCTGCTTGAAAACAAAATTTGTTATGATCTGCAATATAACATGGGGAAAAAGCGTTTTATTAAGAAAAAGAATATAATATTATGAAGATATAAATAATTGAATGTAAAAAAAAATTGAAATAATGAATATGACAAGTAAATTTAACTAAGAACTCTGACAATACTGGTATTCATTAAAAGATTTTAAATGTTTGTTAGTTTTAAATAAATGTTTTAATCGGGTCAAAAAAGTGAAACTAGCTTTATTTTTGAGATATAGTAAAAATATATATAAATGAGAATATAACATGAGATACAATAAAGTAAATATAGCTAGTTATTTATAATATATATGCATGTTATTTTGAAGAAAAAATCTTACATTTGTTAATAAGTAAGTACGCATTGAAAAATGTTAAAAATACTTAAATAAATGCAAAATTTAAAAAAAAATAATAAAGTCAGCTCTTCATTTATTTCAAATAGAGATCAGGCGATTTAGAAAAATTCTTTCGTAAGCTTTTTTTAAATTTCTTAAATTTTTTAATATTCTTTTTTGCAAGTGATTCACATTTGCTGCCTTCAATGTTTATTGAAGCCATCAATTTATGATTTAAAAAAATATTAAATTGGACGATTTCATTGATGATCAATTACATTTTTATCTTAGAACTCGGAAGAAATTTTTATCGTCATCCCCAATATGAGTTAAATTTTGATGAGAAGAAACTACCGGCAACTGAAAAAAATAATTAAATAAAATAAAAATATTTATCTAATTTTCTTATTTACTTGTATTAAAATTTTCTCATGAAATTAATTTTGTCAGTTTCCATCATTAATTGCTAATTATTTCAGCCCAAATGATCTACACCAGAAATGACGGCATTAAAGCACTGATTTGTCGCAATTTTTTTCTTCAATTTTTAGTTGATGTGTGTTACAGCAGAGAGTTAAATTTTCTTGCCTGGCCTATTCTGGATAATGTTTCCTAACACTAAAATCATTTGTAAAAATTTGATTTATTATTGTTTTATCCTTTTATTATCTTTAAAATAGTTTCGCTGAGTTTTATTAGTTTCATTTTGACATATGCAATAAATTGCTCTTTTTGAAATGCGTTCAACAATATAATGCATTGGAAAATGTAACTATCCTATTTTTTACATTTTTTTTACCCTAGATTCTGTGCATGGAAAATTTCTATATTTATTTGAATTTTTAAAATTTTTGTACGAATAAAAAAAAAGCCAATTTATCCTTACATAAAAAAACATATCTGAAAATAAAAAAGGTGAAAAAATTGCAATAAATATAAATATGAATCTAAAAATAAAAAAATCATGCCCAAATAAAAAAATACGTATTTTATAATATCTAAATATACAATTAAAATAGTGACTGTTTTAGCATATTTGATAACTTTCAAAAATTGTTTACATGTTCTTAAATTAAATTGTTTATTATATATCTTACGCTTCCAAGCTGTGGATGTAATTAGTTTTATTAAATCTTTTTAAATATTTTTGATGTATGTAAAATCTTATCAGATAAATGAGATATTTAAAGTTGATCTTATTCAGTTATGTTAATTTGGCAACATTAACTTAATTATACAATTCAGTCAATTATTTAGTAACTGAGATATAGGTGATAAAATTATTGATTATATATATTTAAGATCAGCGGGGAATGTTTAAAAATTAATAGAGATAAAATCACATTTATTTACCCATTCAGTTAACAATTATTACAATTAATGAAGATTGTCATTAATATTAAAGTTCATAGTATAAAAATTAGCAAATGTCAGAAAGAATGATATAAATGTAATAAATTCATTTTACTGAACTGAAATAACCATAATACTAATAAAAAATATAATTTTTTAGATGCTTGAGATTTAGAGAGAAAATCAGAAAACGACAAAAATAATAATAGAAATGTTAAGACTTTTCAAAAGATAGCAGAAGGACATGAGAATTATTTTCATTTTGATTAAATTTATCGGGAGTGAAAAGTCCTTGATATGTCGGGCAATTATGTCCACTTACAAGGGTGGTTCTCAAGGAATTTGTTACGATCGACAATATCGTTTACCGCTTTGTAGGGTTGACCTTCGAGATTCGGGTGCATGATACTGAACCGGTTTAAGCGTTCCATTCTTCTTTAGATATTCAATTCCAGATCTACATTATTTTAAAGAAATTCGTAGAAACTAGCTCCAAAAATCAACAAAACTAATTTTTGGTTGCATAAGTCTTACATGGTTATTTCCTTTAGTAAATATTTTATTTGATATGAACAAAAGATTATAATCAAATACAAGAGGTATGAGACTTGATCGAATAATTAATCTTTCACATAATTTTATTTTCCAGTATAATTTAGCATAGTAATTTATATAGAAATCGAATATTTATTTGGAATAATAAAGTTTATTTACTCTGCCTATGTATCCTAAATTGCAATTAAAAGTAATTAAAGTGCATTCAGCAATGGCATTTAACTATTTTATGTAATGAAACAGTTGAAATGCTGATAAAAAATTTGGGTTTTAAATGTGTGACATATTTCAACCATCAAACTTATAATAGTTTAAATTATTTTTTAATGAAAAAAGGCATTTTGTTTTAAGCACAATTTATAACAATCTACAAAACTGATACTGAAATTATAAATAAAAATTTGTGATATTTTTATAAGCATAACTAATATCATTTATTTTACTTTCTTCGATTAATTAATGTATTTTTTTATGAAGTTAGCAAACGTCATATCTATATATCCATCTGTCTTTAGTTTATTTGTGTGTGTGTGTGTGTGTGTGTGTGTGTGTATATATATATATATATATATATATATATATATATATATATATATATATAATGTCTAATTAAATTAATATCCTATTTTGATGTGATTTTCATTCAGTGAATGTAGGCATAATTTGGTAAATGTTTAGAACTTGGTACAATCGCCAAATCAATCAGCATAAAATCTTATTAAGGCAATGAAATGCTTTTTCTACCTTTTTAATGATTAGTGATGGATGAAGAAGAAACGTAACCATATTTCAGGTTAAACTTGCTCCAAGTTATACAGACTTACAATCTATGAAGGGTTATAATTTTAGAGAGAAAAGTGACTAATAAATAAACGATATTCTCTGTATTGGTATTCAGAGGGGACTCTGGGAAGCATTCTATGGATGACTTCGGTCGTATCACGGAATGATTGAATTGGAGAGAGATATTGGTTTTCTTACTATTATATACCATCATTAGCGCATTATGATTTCAAAAGGAATAATAGAAATTAGCCCGCAAAATTTTTTCCCATATTCAAATATGGTTGTCAATGTACACAAAAACAAATATAGATTCATCGTTGACAAGATAAAACTTCACCTAATATATACCCAGATTTGGTTCTACTGACAAAGCTACAGATCCTATGTTCGCATAATATATTAATTTGTCAAAGACGATAATTGGGGTGTTATCTTTGACAATTTAATTTCGTAATTTCAGCTTTGTCTGATCGCAAAACAACAAATGGTATTATATTGGGCTTTGATTTAGGATACCTAGCTCTTATTTTAATCACTTACATGTCACTAAGAATCTGCTGCTTTCTATTTTCTCATAACATTCATTCAATTGTCTTTTTAAATGGCAACGCAATTCGATTAGCCTTCATTTTTTTCATACAAACTTTTTTAGCTTTTTATTTTCAATTCAGATTTAAAAGATTCCTGAGTTGCGTAAAAGTCTTCTAAATCATGGTATGGGCAACTTTAACAACTTTCTTACCAAACAAAAACGCTGATGCAACGATTAAAACAAATACTGAGAACATTTTGTGGAGAAAGTGTGAAGAACATTCCTTCCCTCACATAATTTTTTTATAAAATATTTCCAATTTCTAATCATTTTTTGGTTTTTATTACCTTGGTTACCTTGTAACTAATATTAAAATTTTATCCATTTATTAGCAGTTATAAAGTACATATAAATAAGATGCGAAGTAGTCAAATTCAGTCTTATTTTATTATCTTTGAAGAGATTATAGATTGAGCATAGAAAAGATGTTAAGGTAAAGGAAAATGACTCTGCTGACCTCTAACAGCGTAATTTGGAAGAATTCGGCTTAATTTTAAAAATTAAATGAGATGCAGGAAAAATTTACTTAGAAAGTTTAGCAACAAAAAAGATCTAAAGAATACAACAATTTAGTATAAAATAATAACTTGCATATAGATATGTGAAAGAAAGCAACGTTCAACATGCATTCGTTTATTTGTGTGTTACAATAATGTTTCGTTTCATAATATGCCAGAAAGAAAATACTTTCACTTTAATCAATAAGTTTCTACGATTAATGGCCCAATGGTAATGTATGACTAAGACACATATGTGATATAAGACCAGGTTTCAATCCACAATAAATACGTGTTATAAAAAGTTTGTAGGTACGTGACCTGCCATCTCTTAAGAAGTACAGTTCTTAAACTCAATGAGTCGAGAAATAAATAATTGTTGAAAACTTCTGTTAAACAAGTAGAATAAAAAAATACTAAAATATCTAAAAAGATATAGTTTGACATTAATGAACATGTTATTGCACGTTATTGTAGCATTTTTATAAATTTTTTTGGTGATTAAATTAGATTTTATACTGATACGATGATAACTCAGTTGACAGCTGAATAATTAACAACCTAACTTTCACTTCAATAGTTCGAGCTTTATTCCCACTTTAAGTGTGGATGTTTTGGAGTCTAAATTAAAGCCAGAGTCAGCGGATTAATCCTGAATATGAGGATGAGTAGTGTGAAGACAAATAAACACAAGCAAATTTACCCATACAACAATCAACAACTCAACTCAACCCACAGGTAATACACAAGGTATACGTAAATTATATATGCAAGTAAGTATGGAATGCAAAACTTTCTCAGAAAACATAAAAGCTAGTTACTGAAGACTCGGTACCGAATCACGATCAGGGAAAGGTTTTCTTATGATGGGAATTACGAAAAAGTGTTTCCATACCACAAAAATGAACTAAATATCAAATGTATTTTTTTTTTTTTGAAAAATTGCAATCATTTTTGAAAATTATCCTCTGTTGTTAGGGACTTTAGGAAAGTGGCTGTATGAAAAATTGCAATCGTTATTGAAGATTGTCCTCTGTTGTTAGGGACTCACGGAAAGTGGCTGAATGAAAATCGGAGGAAAATCCAACAAATGGGATGATCCAGGGACTTAACATTTTTAAAGATAACACGATAGATTTGTGTTATATGAGAGCAGGTTAAGGATGCTCGATATTTAGAATTGTCCCTCGGCGTATAAATCAACCTATTGGAACACTTGCTGTTTTTGCAATATAGAATGCTTGATTACAGTATGAAGTTCATTAAAATATCAGCTTATAAATATGCACCTACCGAGAAACACGTGTAACGCATCATGCTATGATAATTGCACGATGTGGCCCACAAAATAATAAAAAGAAATTACTTTTTTATTTTCTTCCTTTATCTCTTTTTCCTTCCTGTTTTTATATCCAAAAATCATTCATGGAACTTCCACACCCACATCCTTTATTCTTTGTGGGTGAAAACTTCCTTGCCTTTAGCCCAAAATAAATAACTTTTTTGCGGGAACCAGTTATTTGAAATGCAGTGAAATGAGCATCAGGTGATTCCCTCCTGCCGTGTATAAAAGTTGAAAGAGCATTGACAATAAAAGTGCCTTGTGATAATCGATTTTAATTTTAGCATTTCTTCATGCAATTATATAGTAAATCACTCAAAAACTAATGCGTGTTGCGTGCGTTCTTTTATATGCTCAATGTATCATTTGTTACTAAATGGGTGTTTCTCAAAGGCTTGATATTCAATATTTCTAGCACCCCGTTTGGATTTCAACAGTCAGCTAACCGGAAGTTACTGCTGGAATTACAGATTCCTTTATACTTTTTGAAATGAGTCTGTTAACTTTAGAAATTTACTAATGGGAAATATGTAAATAATAGCATAAGATTTATCATAGACTGTGCAAAGACCAAATATATGCCTGTACTAAGAAACGGAACTTTCCTTGAATCTCTCTTAGAAACTAGTTCGCAAAATTTTCAGGTTTTCTACAGTTTCACTTATCTTGGTTTTATAGTTAATGCTGAAAATTGTATATTCAAGGAGGTTCAAGGTCATCTAATGAATGAAATAAAACCTTTTTATGGACAGAAACAATTTTTGAATCAACGCTACTATCAAAAATACAGAAATTTTACTGTATAAAACTTTAATTATACCAATACTTACCAATAGCTCAGAGACCTGGATTTGACGAAGGCTGGAGAAAATAATAGCAGTTTCTGAAAGAAAAACTCTGCGAGCCATTCTTGGTGGGATAGAAGTTAATAATATTTAGAGAAGATATAATTTTTGGCTATATAAAATCTATTGAGAGCAAGATATTAGAAATTCCATTAAAATAAATCGGATGAACTGGGTGGCTCATATATTTAAAATAGATGATGTCTCTACATTAAAAAATTCTTTTATATAAGCTTCTAACGAGCAAGAAAAGGGATTAGACCTAAAATAATATTGATAGAGTAAGAGACTGATTTTCTGGCAATCAAGGAAAGAAACTGGCTTTCAAGTGTAAGAATTAGAATATAATGGAACAGAATTCAGAGGCAGGGATTGGACCACTCTGGGCTGCTTAGTTAAATTTGATGTTGATGGACACTGCAAATTATTTAAGGTCATAGCGATTGCAACATTTTTACACCTCATCTCTTTTTAATGTATATAATTAGATGCATTTAAATGCAAGAGAGTGAGAAAAAGCATTACACATATACAATATAAATCTGCCATCAATGGAGCAATTTTTTCTGATGGTTATAAGTTTATTTTTTGATTTAGAGTACATTAGTGTTACAAATATAAAGGTGGAAGATATAACAACCAAGTTTAATCAAAGTCTTCTATCTAACAATGTTTTGAGCCTACATTTGGTCTATTATGCAAGTACAGAAATAAACTACAATATAGGAATTCATTAAAATTAAAAATCGATAAAAATGCTAAAACTAGGGAAATGAATATTATTTTCAGCTTGAAATCCACAAGTAATTTGATCTTAGGATAGTTCAGAATGTAGGGAGGAATATATAAAGCGACTAATATCATCATATTCCTTTCTATCTGTAAAGTTTATAATTTACCCCTCAACTATTAAATATAAATATAACAACTCTTATCAGTGAAAATATTAACGATTTAGTTAGTTTAACACACAAAAATTCTAAAATATTGTGACTCAAAATATAAAAATTTATGAGAGTTGAGATTTAACTGAACATTTTTATAGATGTATGTATTTAATATAACCTAAAAATATATATTATATATTATACTAAATACATTAGATTCATTCTCCTTAACAAGGGCAGAAATTCCTGCTTCTTGAATTCACAAAATGAAATATAGTTTCACCAAAATGAATACATACATAATTCTAATCATAAACATAAATAATATGCAATGTACAATATTCTAATTTAAGATAAAATATTAGTAGGTTGGTTGGTTGGATTTTATGGCGCAAGGTCCAAAATTGGACATGCTGCGCCAAAAATATTAGTAGGAATAATGAAATTAATTGAATAGATTCCTAAAGTACGCATTATGAGGAAAAAAACAGCTACTGCCTACGTAGTAAAAAATCTAATATTTTAATGTTAAATGATAGCTGTATTTACGTAAAGTAGCTGTGACTATAAAGAGAATTAGTATAATTATTATATTCATATAGTACGTATCAAAAAATATTGACTTGCAATTTCAGATCTTTCAGAATGAAAAGAACTTTTTTGCTTCAGCTAGAGAAATCAGAATTACCAGATTGCATTAGTGAGAATCAGCTGAAATAATAAGAAAAAGATGGTGATGAAAGTGCATTGTTGCTTCCTAGAGATCATTGATAATCTAGTCATAGGATTGTATTCCTCTTAATAAGGAGACCTAAATTCGGATCCCGCACTATGTAAATTTTAAAATCAATGCTTTGTTATCTATCTGTATATTTTTCCAATTAGCTGTATGAAAATTTTTCTCAGATTTACTTTCTTATTATTTTAGCACTGCACGTAATTATGGACCATAATTTATGACAATGTTATCAAAAAAATCTGTACAATTTTTAATTGTCAAGCTATCTACAATATGCTATACCAAATGCTCAACCTTTTTAAAAATTATCAGATCTAAGAAATATTTTGAAAGTTATATTTGGCTGCAAAACTTTCAGAATATTCTTAATTGATAAAAATTTAATTTTTTTCTGTCAGTTTGATATCCGTTTTCCATTAAACATATTATTTTAATTATATATAGTAAAGTTTTATGTAATGTTATTTTGCCTACTAAGTGAAAATTTCTAAAAGTAATTTCAATAAAAGTTTGATTTCTTATGTATGTTATAGTTGTTAGCATTCTCATTCAAAATTATTTTGCAGTTAACATTTGCAAGATTTAAATAATAATATTTTGAGTTCAACAATTATAAAATATGACCATTGTTTTTTTATCCACATTATAATTAACATGTAGATTTAATTCTCTTCAACATTTAAAAAAGATTCAAATTTTTCCTTTTTTCTCTTTTTTCCAAGGAGTTTTTTGTTTATTTGTTTCGTGTATGTATTTTTCACATAGTCAAAACTACTTTTAATATTTTTACTACACCTGAATGTGTTTTCCGAACACACACATTTTCCGTTATAGATTTCAATTACGAAAAGAAAAATCGAAAATTTAGATCATCGCGCCTAATGGAGTGTTGAAATAGTGATTTAGTTTTGTAGATAGAATTTAATGTTTTTTAAAACTATTTAATTAGTAATTTTTTGCGTTTTATTTGTGTTTTATAAATTTTTAGTTGTTAAATTCTGATTCATTTGTTAATGATCAACATATCAAAAAAAATTAATTTTCCGAATCTATTGTCTTATTTAATAAAGAAAAGGAAGTGCCAAGAATTTTGTCACATTTTTTAACACTTTAGAATTTCATATGGAATTCAAATTTTTGCTATATGAATATACAAATAAAATTTTTTCCTTCAATATATAATCAGTCCTTATTTTTTCATTAATTACTTGTACATCATTTAAAAGCTTTATATGAATTTATTGTATCATATTCATTATAGAACGTAATCTATTACATAGTCATTAGACAATGACATGGCTTTTCCTTACCATTATTTGGGTAAAAATATAATCAATTCATTTTCTAAATCTAAAAACGTATCTTGAATTAAGTTCGATTACTGGTTGAAATGAATTATATTTACAGATTAGAATTAAATCATAGAATATTGAAGTATTTACAGTGAAAACAATACTAACTGCTTGAATTGGTTACACATAATCATACGTAAAGTCTGTTAAATTTAATTTGCTAAAACTAGAGTTAAAGTAAATTAAAAAAGATTTCATAGATTCTGATGCATATTTGTTCAGATGCATTTTTTAAATACATTATAATCTCAATTCCCCCGTAAATATTTTGCTTAGTTGCCAGAATTGTAAATTGTAGCCAGATGTTTCTTTTTGTAGACAAATGCTTTAATTAATTCGTTTTTCAAAATTTCCTCACAATATTCTCCGATATAATGTTGCCAGTATATATCAGTAAAAGATAAAGACAAAATATTAAAAAAATTTGGTTTAATGAAGGATATAGTTTATATCTGTTGAAGTGATGATGAACTCATCATCATGTATGGTCCAAATTTAAATAGAAATTCACATACAAAGTTGTCATTAAAATGTTTTTTTACAAAATAATGATACCGATCTGTATTTCTTGTTTTGTCTTTTCAATCATGTGCATTTTCCTTACAGTTTGTTTTTCCTTTCAATCATTTAATTCTTAGCAAAAAATAGTTGAATAAAATATTCATTTGACATTTTCAATACTCATCAAGTGAAATAAATTAAAATTTTAAATTAGAGAGTTGTTTTCGATAAATAAAATTTTTATGAATAAATTTACATATACATGCAACCATTTTATACACGTATTCAACAAAATATGTAATTCTATTCAGATTTTCAGCTAATTCATCTAGTTAAGATTATAGAAAGATTGTAATTGCAGCATTTAGGAAAAAATTCTGCATTGTCAGAATAATCTTTGACAATTTACTTATTACTATGCATAATTATATATATTATTGAGCACAGTTTGATGGCAAAACAATAATAAACTAATATATTATATACCAAAAAGAAATTTTAAGTGATAAATGTTGAAAATATACTTTTGGAGGTAACATCAATTATTTAGTTACTAAGAATTATATTCATTACACTGGTATTATAAGAAATATCGGAAATAATGAGGTTTTAAATTAAAGGAAAATAAAATTTTTTAAAATTTTTTTTGTTGTTTTGCCAATTACAGAAAATTGTATTTAATATATAAGACCTTCAAAGTCATATTCTTCACTACCCGAATTAAAAATATTAAACACAAATCTCGATCTAAATTAGAATCACTAATCAAAAACTCTGCCAAGTTATATCATTCATTTTCTGGTTTATCTGGTTATTCATTTTCTGGTTTATTTTCTGGAATATAATTTCAGCAATTTTGGATCTCCATATTTCTGACGATTTTTTCACATTTGTTACTTGTTGTTAACATTACATGGTGGTGCTTATTCCTTAAATCGTGTCATAAATGTAAATTAAATAGCTTAGCTTTTTATTTATTTTATAAATTATTTTTTAAAATCATATTTCTTAAAAAATAAGTTTAATGTTCTATGACATTTAAGGATTGATATATTTTCAAAAATTAAAACAATTTTCACTCTATGTATAAGACAATCTTCATATATACCTTAATCACTTAAATTACTAGTTTTATTGCTTTTTATTACTTTAAAAATATGATTTTATATTACTACAAATAATTATTTTTAACATCCAAATAGCATACTTTTTGATGTATTTGTATAAACTTTAAAGTGTATTTATCATTATTTAGAGGGAATTAAAGTCTCATATTAGTAAGGAAATTACTAAAAGGTACTATCAAAACTAAGTAGAAAATATAATAATAAAAATCTTTAAATACAATAATATGCACTTCTGTATTTTCCTATCCCTCATTTTCGCCAAAAAGCATGTAGCCGTATGACGAAATTTTTAATCGATATTTATAAAATATGAAGTTAAAAGCGCAAACACACGTACTGTTAGCTTTCATTTTCATGAAATAAATGAATAAAAACTTTAATTTTTAGTTCACATTTTAGTTTTAATCATATATTAAAATTCGCTTTCACAAAGTCTAGTAAAAAATATCAAATGACACTGCGTTACTAATTGCAACATTTCGTATTAAATCGTAATATTCGTTGACATATTTTTTTCTCGGAAATGAAACACACACTTATGGGTATGCATCCAAATTTATGAATTAGAAAATATAAGTTGAAAATCACTCAATATATTAATTATGAATCAAACGTTTGATAAGTGCAATATTTCAATATATATATATATATATATATATATATATATATATATATATATATATATATATATATATATATATATATATATATATATATATATATATATATATATATATATATATATATATACATATATATATATATATATATATATATATATATATATATATATGTATATATATATATATATATATATATATATAATATATATATATATATATATATATATATATATATATATATATATATATATATATATATATATATATATATATATATATATATATATATATATATATATATATATATATATATAATAACTCTTAATCTTTTTGCTTAAACATAAAGTAAGATCTTTAATTAAATCTAAATAAATATTTACTAAAATATTTTTCAAATATTAATTTTTACCCAATTTTCAATATACTTGCAATGTTTAAAAATTAGAGTTTCCTATTTTTAACAATTAAATAGTTAATGATTTTTCAATAAGTTTTTAAGCAAAATTTACTTTAAGTCTTCAATGAACTTTAAAAAGAGCCTAGTTTTATCTTTAGTATTTCTAATTGTACAATTTTAAACACCGCAGTCACTCATTTGAAAAAACTACTCCGGAAGAACAAAATAATTTACTTTGAATTGCATCATAGTTTAATGAGGATTAAAATTAATTAACATATTCTGAGGTCCTATTTTTAATTGAGCAGATACACCATATGCAAAGACATATCTAAAAACAAACTGAAATCAATTCGCGAACCTAAATATATCAACCCTATCAAAATTTTACTTTTAATTTCATTTGAATACATGTGTTACCGTTTGAATAAACTCTAAAAGATAAAAAACAAAACATTTTTTACGCTTCATGTGCTATGAACCCGGAAAATCACGCGTATTTTCACGTGGAAAGCAGTTCACAAACTTCTCTAATCACTGATACTCTATTAGGCTACTTTCTGAAGCGATCGTGCCATGCTACGATCTCGAGTAACTGTTATCATTCGAGAGCTTATTGGAAGAGAATAGGTTATTGTAAAAAATAGGTTTTCTCTTTCCACAACTGACTTTCTCCTCAACGAGGTTTCTAAAATTTGCGCTCAGATTATTAAGTCCACACAAACATGTGACTCATTGACCTGGTAAAAGATTTTTGGTACCAAACTTAATCTACACCAACACGCAATAAATTTCTAAACAAGTTAATGAGGTCTTCTAGAAATTTCTTTACATATTTTCCATGAGTCAAAATATCCTTAATGAATACAGGTAATGGTTTTGACGTCGTTGAAAACTTGATTATTTTACGGATGACTTCATGACTTTTATAAGTCGAGAGTATTATGTAAAATTTTATGTTTTATGAGATTATATACTAATTTAACATCGTAAAAATGTTCTTCTAAGATTTGTTACTAGTAAATGAGTAAAAATACTATTAATCGATATGAAAAATAATTTTTAGATCATTGAAAACTTATTAATAAAAACTTCGTTAGTTTTAAAAGTCATTTACAGCTGTACTCTAAATTTTATGGCATTATATATTAATTGAATATACAAAGAGGAAGTTTTGATCTATGTTTTATATTAATAAATGGGTCAAAATATATTATTTTATTGATGAAAAAACTGATTTTCAGATCATTGAAAATTTATAGAAAAAAACTATTTCACTTTATTTTACAATTTTGAAAACTGAATCTTCTAAGGTTAAATTTGTGTAAAATCTTTTTGAAATTATATATAAATTGAAAATTTAAGCAAGGTTACATTTTCAGATGTGCTATGAAGAAATAGTTAAAATAAATATATAAATAATGCGGAAAATAGTTTCACATCGTTGGAATTTTAAAATTATTTATTTGACTTCGTTATTTAGAAAATTATATATATATATATATATATATATATATATATATATATATATATATATATATATATATATATATATATATAATTAGTACAGAATATATATATGCATATAAGGTAATAAATACAATGCTAAAAATATACATGTTGTACACTATTCAATGCATAATAGGAAATCTAGCCTTATACAAAAGCAGCTAAAGTATAAGATTTGTCCTAGATAAATAAGATTAAACATTGAAGAAAAGTAAAATCAGAAATATAAACTTGGAACCAGATACTAACAGTATATGAAGCAACAGACCAGAAGGCATAGGGACCATGTCATTCATCAGGAGGAGATGGTCAACTATTCAAAAATGAACACTCTTTGCTGATAAGCTCGAAGGACAATGTCTCAAAATCTTCGAGCAATTTCGAAGATGTGTTCATATAAAAGAACTTAATTAATAATTAGACTATATATATATATAGAAAGATATATATATATATATCGAAGATATTTATCATTCGAGCATGTCATATAAAGAGTATTCATTTATGCATAGTTGATCATCTCATCATGATGATGATATGGTCCCTATGCCTTCTTATCTTATGCTTCATATACTATAGTATCTTTCAATTTATACTGATTTTACTATTCATATATTATATATATATATATATATATATATATATATATATATATATATATATATATATATATATATATATATATATATATATATATATATATTGTCAAATATCTAATTCAATAAACAGTAGTATTCCAATATTTCCATCTTATACTATTCCAATTTTCATTGAATTCCTTATACAGAAACCTTAGTATTTTATTCATATATCATTTCATATTTACTATTGCAGTATAGCTATACTTGAACTATATCCTAATATTATATCAATCATGATATATCAACATTATATGAGCATGGTCAACATTCTCTGATGAAGCTAGCTGTATTAGTATAATTCCAATATTCATTTAGCTCCTGTCTACTATATATATATATATATATATATATATATATATATATATATATATATATACTCTTAAAGCACCCCACCCTAATATACATGCATGCAGAGATTAAAAACACGCATATTGGAATTAATGTTGAATGAATTTAAGATTTCTAACTTTAACTTGAAAAACCATATCTCTAGAGCAGGATAAACCCAATAAAAGGGATAAGAAATCGTTACTTCATTAAATATTCTGAAATAACACATTTTAAACAAACAATTTACACTAATGGCGCATTTATGTTTAAATACTCCTAATTTTCTTACATTTGATAATGGAGCTTAAGACGGATTTGTCATTTTACGGTCACTTTATTCATATGGGCTAATTCAACCGATATTTGTTTGTTAAACTAGAACGGAGACACCGTTAACAATAAGCTCAAGGTATGAATCGATCGCAAAGCCTATTGAAATTAATGTCAAAACGCTAATCGTTCATCCGCATTTTCGGCTTGACGACATGCATATTGTTAGTGACATCCGTTAATTTATACTGATTTGACAATCAAACTATGAGAGGGCAGAAGAGATTTCTTTTCGAAATCAATGAAGAATTAAATATTTCATAAGTATTAGAAATTTGTTGTTTATTTTAAGATTGAAAAAATGAATATTTCATTGCCCCTATAAATAATTATATTAATAATTCAATTTAATGCAAAATAATACATTTGTTTTAATACCCTTTAAAATGTTTTTATTATCAATTCAAGTTTCATAAGAAGTTCACAAGAATTCAATCATATATTTGAAGCATATATTAAGGTATTCTTAACAGATCAAAATTAAGAAGATTACCAGTTATTAGTTTTATAAGTAATCAAATTATTTAATAGAAATTCACAAGTAGTTAAACATTTTAAAGAAAAAGTGATATTACTACCAATATAATACATTGCAGGCAATAGGAATATTGGAACACAATTTATACCATTAATTTTCATATCGTTGACTTAAATATTAGACATATTTATCTACTGAAATAAAATGTTTGCTTTAAAGTTATTACTTAAATTTAAGTAAATTTTATATATTCCTTTAAAGAATGTACATTTTTTTAAAAAAAGGATAGTTTAATATCTAAGCTCAAAAATATGAAAAAATCTAAGTTGAAATATATATAAAATTAACTGAATATAACATATATAATTCTAACTTTTTAAAAATAATTTATTCATAACATCAGTTTTTTAATTTCAAATTTTATAATGTTATGAATTGGGAAGCACATTAAAATTGAAATTCCTAAACTTAATATTCATCTTTAATGAAACAAAAATTCCTTAATTTATTGAATAATTAATAGTAATATCAAATTTCTGTCGTTGATTCACTAATTTAATTAATGAAGCTATTATCTTAACTGAGATATTTATCAAAATAATATACGAGCAATAAATTTGTTCTTTAAGAAAATCCTTAAAAGGTAAATTTATTGTCATCTGTTGAAAATAATCTATAAAAGTTTGCGTAAAATAAATATCTGGTGATATAGAGAAATATATATACCTTCAATAAACTGACTACAATGGAATTACAAAGAAGAAAGATTGGGTTAAAATTTTAGCAGCTTATACCCAAACTCTTTTCAGTCTGCAGAATTAAAGTATACCATTGATTAATTTCAAACCCCAGATATTAGCTTCAGTTAGAAAAACAAATTTATTACATGCATTCAGCTGCTTTCACTTCTCTAACTAATCAGTAGAGAAGTGAAAGCAGCTATATCTTTTTCGTGGTCATGAGCTTCAGAATTCTTGTGTTATTTTCTGTTGCCATTACATACATTCAGCTGCTTTCACTAACTAATCAGTATCTATCTGTTGTCATGCGCTACAAAATTCTTGTGTTATTTTCTGTTGCCAGCAATTCATTAAGTTGCCATTTTATTTACTGATTCCTCATCATTTCCAAAACATTTACTGTCTTGAAACCTCTTTCAATTTAAGTGAACTGAGCAAAAATAGAATGGTTAGCACTTTTGCCTTTAGTTCAATAATTTTAGAGTTCGAATTCCATCTTGGGCTTGAAAGTTTGTTGCGATTCATACTCAGTTTGAACTGCAAGGTCTGATCTCCCTATCAATCAAGTGCAAACGATGATTGTTGAGAGACAAATCTAACATATTAAGATGAAAGATAGAAATCATCAGAAGTGCATCAACATTTCTTTGGAAACAAAGACCTAAAAATATGTGTGTGTGGGTTATAAAAATTACTTCTTACTGATACAGAAAATTTTGTGTTGTAAAATGTGATGAGTCAATGTGTGAGGGAGAATAAAATGAAAGGAAATCCACTTCCGTCAAAAAGTAAGTTTCACATTCTGATTTGGATAGCTTCTTAAAGTCTCACAATGAAGAATTACCTTGGCTTTGGTGAATTTTGATTTGAAATGCAATTATTATTTGACTTATAATGTACTGTCACTAGAAGTGTAAATCAAGACAATTCTGACAATTATAAATGCTTAACTGTAGAAAATGTTTATATAGAAGTGTAGGCATCTACATATATCCACGATTTTTTTTCTCCCAATGAATATTATTTTTCAGTTTTTATAAAACATAAATGATTGTTACTTAATGACTAACCCTCATATTATTCGAACTTATATGAACCAAATGATGTTCTTCGTAAAAACACAGCAATATCAATTACATCATACATTGAAATGTGTCCGATTTATGTTAAATTATTAAGTGACAAATTTAGATCCATTTTTTATATTTACTGTTTCCGAATAATTTCAGTTATCTTTAATTTTATCAATGCAACAACGTGATAGACATTAAAAATACAGTACAAAAGCCTCAGATGATACGATTAGGTTGTACACTAAGGTGCCAAATGTTTCCAGGTTTTGTTATTTGGGAACAAATTTTGTTTGTTCTAGAAGGAAATTTCTACTTACTAAGATATCTCTAAAATTTCCGGTTTTCTTTCTTTTCATTTTTTTATTTATTTTAATGGATCATGAGCTTTTTCATATATAGTGTTTTAAGAGTGCTATATTGAAACAATTTTCATTTATTTTTAAATATTTTAATTCATTTTTGTATACAGCGAATTGGATATCGAGAAATACTTTTGAGCATGGGCTCACCTGCGACGAAACTTCATACCCAAACACCTTGTTATATTTGTCTAATAAAATTTTTGCTAATCATGTTTATCAATTCATCTTAATAATAAATTCAAATTCTAAATAAGCTTACCTTGAGCAGGTTTTTAATTTCTTTATTAACATGGGACATACTTAAACAGGACAAGACATGGAAAAAGAACAAGACATGGAACAATAAACATCTACTTTGCTGGGCGCAGAATCTTATTCTGTTTGTAACAAAGATATTCGTGCAGTGCGCCCTCTATAGACATATAGTTGCAACACACCTGTTGATGAGTAGCAACGACAAAAAAAGCATTCGCTTACCAATCAGCAAGTGCAAATTGCGAACTACTGATAATCGATAGCTGCGCTGCCTAACGGTTTTCAGAGGAACTCCAAACAACTATTATATCGACAGAGTGGAATAAGCGTCCGGGACTGGAGGAAAGAACGCACTCTTCAAGGTTGAAAATTCTGATTTTATTTCAACTGCTGTTGGGCAATGGAAAATAAGTATGGCATGCTTTCTATTCTCATGCACATCTGGTGGGGTGAATCCTCCCTCGTGAAATGAGAATTAATACCCCTAAAAATCCTCCCCAAATTCAAAAATATGCTGAATGTTAAAGATTTTTATAACAGATAAAGACGGTTAAGATGGTCAACCGGCATTATATCAAATACGTCCGCTTATGGTTGTAATTTTTTTAGAAAATTTGACAACAGTTATTAAGATCTTTAGCGTAGATTTTTAAAGTTGTTTGTCATAAGATATATTCAGTAACATTTACTGAGTAGTTTTGTCATATGAATGATATATTGTTTAATAAAATTGTGTTTTAATATAAATTAGTTATTGACAAAAAAACTATAAATCACATAAACTGCTTTTCTAACTGAAATTAATCTTTGAAAAAATCTATAACTCACATTTAAGTAAATATAATGCGTTTTAGATCAAATTAGTTGTTGGTAAAAAAACTAAATCAAATAAACTATTTTTTAACTTAAATTAATAACTGATAAAAATCTGTAACTCACATGTTAGTAAATATAATGCGATTTAGTTTCAATTAGTTATTGCTAAAAAACTGTAAATCATATATTACTAAGTTAACCGTTTTTTAATTTATATTAGTTTCGTAAGACAATGTATGGTATTCTTACAAAATTATTTGCTGATTTCGTGATTATAAAAAATTAAAAATAATTTAATTCTTTAAACTTTCCTTAGTTAAGATAACTCTCTTTTTTATTCTGATCTTATATTAAGTCTGAATTCATTGAGTCCTTTATTACGTACACGCAAGTTCACAGAGATCTTCCTGTGTAATTTGTTTTCATTTTGCATCTTCCTCTTATAAAATGGAATTGTAGCAATAATTTGTATTTAAAACCCTTTATCTTTAATATACTTTTATTACATTATATCACATCCAATTTCCAAAAATAATTAATATACAATAAATTTAAGTAACAAAACATGTTAAACATCACGTACCATCTACTAATTCATAATTAATTAAAATAGTTATATATAGTTACAATGAAAAGTCACATTTGCTTATTTTTGATTATGAATTAATAGAACATATACTTTCTTTAATCTTTTAGATTACAGCAAAATTTAAAAAAATGCCCAATTTAATTCCTAATAAAACTGTTCAGTAAAGGCTGCAGCTATAAGTTTAAAATTAACTGAATGATTGCTCCAAATTAAGAAATTTTGAGTTTTTATTGGAAAAGTAGGAAATGAATGAATATTTAAAGCCTGATGTTGCAAGATTACAGCTCTTTAGAATAGGAAGTATCTTATCCATCTGCGATAAAAGCTTCTTTCTTAAGAGACATATTTCCACATTTCTGATCTCATTCACGATTAATCTCTCAATTCTAGCGCCTCTTTATCCAAAGTTTCTCAATAATTTCTCTTGGAATTCAATTTTAGTTTTCGTTCAAGGTCAGTCTCAAATTGCCTTTTAACATAGTGTACGTAATTTCTGTAAGAACCATGCTGTATTATTACAGCCTTCTCAAACATCTTTAGAAATTTCCAGATGAATATAATTATATTTTATAATCCGATTTCATTGTAGATCCTTCAACTGTGACGAATTATTTCCTCTTTTTCCAAAAAGAATAAGTAAATGTAAAGAATTTTCTCTTTATTTTCACAATGTCTTCTTGTTGAAGAAAGGGATTGTAAAGAATAAACGAAAGCTAATAAAAGAGATAAAATATCATTTATAATCAAATTATGCTAATAATGATTTTTAATAATGATCATCAAAATGATTTTTTCTAATAATTATCATCTTATTAAGGACTATACATAACGAATTTAATCAATAGAAACTAAATGAATAAATAATGAAGGAATTAATTTATCATTAATTATTTATGAATAAATAAACTTTTGACAATAGAAAAATAATGGTGTTTTGTTGCCGTATTTCTTATTAAGAGCCTTCCCTTTTAAGTTTTAGAACACAGATTTTAATTTCATTTTAGCTCTTTAAATATGAGAATTTTGATCTAATTTAATTTCCATCGATTTTATTCCTCACGCATATTTTACTGCATATAAAAATATTTTATATTCTTACATAAAATTTATGAATATTGATATAATTTATACACAGACAAATTGAAGTTTGGAGCAAAGACAGTAGATAAACATCTTTATCTTCTGTTACTAATTTCCCTTATCAAAGTCATCGAAATCTATAGTTATAGAGTACAGTGCAATTCTATATATCGTTCACTAAATGCAGTTAAATGTTAAAACAAATTTTATGATGAATGTAATCTCTGGATGATTTCATACGCAGACTATTCTTTTCACAAACAATGAACATGTATATTTATCTATCTATCTATCTATCTATATGTATATATATACATATATAAATAAATAAATAAATAAATAAATATATATATATATATATATATATATATATATATATATATATATATATATATATATATATATATATATATATATATATATATATATATATATATGTTTATATATAATATATATATATATTAGAGGGACAACGTATCTAGTATTAAATAATTTTAGTCAAGATATATTCATAGCACATGTTTCAAACGAAAATTAGAATAATTATTTCAAATATAAATCATTAAATTTAGGAAATGTCCCATTTATTAGAATGAAAATATTTATTTAGTTTTTATAGTAGGAGAGCATTAAAATTATTATTTGAAATAGTTTGTTGTTGAAATTGTTATTTGAAAGAAATCTGTTTCATCAAATGATAATATTATAGTTATTCGAAATATAATTTTAAATTTATTAAAATAGTTTTAAAAATTGTTTCATGTTTAATAACGGCCATTTCAAAATTATTTTAGTATTTCTCAATGATTTAGAGTTTTTTAAAAACTGTTTGCTTCTAAACTAATTGTATTGTATGTAAAATGTAAGTATTAAATATGCAGAATTTGCTTTCGAAAAGTTTAAAAAAATTAAAACCTTAAAATGGCTCCCTCACTTTGGAAATAACTGAAGAATTATTTATGTGTTGTATTTTCTTATTTATAATAGAAATAAAAAGTTTTAAATTAATTGCTTTCATCAAAAATACAAAGAAAAACGTTCAAACATTATTTTTTACGAATTAATATTTCAAATGACAGATATTACTGTAAAGATAAAATGAAATAATGGATTTGAAATGTAAATAAACTTTTAGGAGCATACCATTTTTAATTTTGAATATCAGTTTAAAGTTGGGGAATTAAAATAAATCAAATAAAATTATCAAGATTATTATCGCTGAATATCTTCTCTCCTCAACATCAAAAGAAATTAATTCTTATTTCGTTCAAATCAAAGTAACTAACTGGTCATTTTCAAGCAATAAAACTGTTTCATAAAATGAAGAAAATTCCTTAAATTTCCTTAATAAAAGACAAAAATAAAATTTATAATAATGAATTTCAAATCAAAAGTATTTAGTAATGGCTTAAAGATTTTTTTATAACATTTGTTTTCAACTAAAACTTTAAAAAATGCCAAATTAACTTCCAATTTAAAGACGATATAAAATGAAGTGGTTAATAAACTGCTCCTAGAATTAAAAGCAGCAACTGTATATTTTATAAATAAACCTTTGTTCCATTTACTTAGTTTTTTGTAGCATTTTTTCAATCCCCATAAAAGTAATGTTTTTTTTATCATAAGTGAAATATAAATTAAGAAAAGCAAAATATTATCGTTACAATTGGCCACTAAGCCATTAGACCTGCTCTTGTATCTCATACATAAGAACAATAGAATTATAAGGTAATTGTGCAGACCATTCATCAATTTGCTTCTTATCCATGGATTGCCTACAGTTCCATGGATAAGAATCGATTGAAAGTCTCAGAGTCGACTGAAGGAGAGTACAGACAGAAAAATCTCTGAGTCTAATTTTAAAAAGATGAGCATTTTTAATATTTCTAAGCAAAATGAATAGAAATATTAAAATAAAATTATAAAGGTATGAAACAATAATCATATTTATCGAAGTGATCTAGTGCAGTCCAATCATCAATATGCTTCGTATCCATGGATTGTACAGAATTTCATGGATCACTAGCACATTGATGAATGGACTGAAAAGTCTCTGAGTCGCATTTTAAAAAGATAAGCATTTTTAACATTTATATCTAAACAAAATAAACTATAAATATTAAAGTTAAATTACAAAGGTATCAAGCGATAAGGCGATTTATCGCAGTAATTTATCCGCCTGATTACATCATATTCAAAAGCATCGTTAATTGTTCTTTCGGATCCTGCAATGGCAAAAGGGAAGGTCTTTTTTAAAACCAGTAATGCCCCACACAAGAGTTGGCGCGAGCAATGTTTATCTCCGGAATTAGGTCATCGAGAGTTGGAGTGAGAAAAGGCGGTGCCGGTGTGATTTTCCGAAGGCCTGATTTTAAAACCTAGCATACCGAAGTCAGGACAAAAAACTATAAAACCGGGACTTCCCTTCCACGGAACTGTATTTGATCTTTCGCAGATCTAACAGGAAGTTTTTGGTTTTATACAACTCTCGCCCTTAACTATTTTGCGCCATGAGTCAGGTGAGTTTTCCTAAATGTGATTGCTTTTTAATGATTTAATTTATAAATAAAAATGGTAGGAGAAAATAATTTTTCATAATTATTATAATTTTTATACATGTTCTAGAATTCTAGCGTTTTATTATTTATAGTTAATTCTAGTGTGAAGAAAAATAATTGTAGAATAAAATAAAACCAATCATAAACTGCAAATTAAAAACTGATTGAAAATCAGTTAAATTGTGAAAAAATGTGATAGGCTAATTTTTATGTGGTAAAGATAGTCTCTCTTTCTTCTGAAAATCACTCAACTTGTGAAAAATGTGATAAGGATACTAACTTTTTATGATAAAGGTAGTTTCTTCTGAAAATCACTTTGTGAAAAATCTCATAAAGGTATAAATTATTTAGGATGAAGATAGACTCTTCTGAAAATCAATGTAATTGTAAAAAAAATTGATGGAAAATTATTTTTTATGAATAAAATATTTCTTCTGAAAATCAGTTTAATTGTGAATTTGATAGATTTAATTTTTTATTATAAGGGAAGTTTCTTTTGAATATCAGTCTTTATGTAAAAATGTGATTGGGGTGTTAGTTTTTATATAGTTCCTTATGAAAATGAATTTAATAATGGAAAATGTGATGGGTGTATTAGTTTTTTATGATGAAGATAGTTGTTTTCTTCTGAAAATCAGTTTAATTACCAAAAGAGTGAAAGAGGTATTAGTTTTTTTAAGATAGTTTCTTCTGAAAATCAGTTTAATTACTTATATTTCTATTAAGTTTACAATTTTGAAAAGTTACTCATATTTTAATTTTGTAACTGAAAAACTGTAGTCATATCATAGATTAATACTAAATTGATATATATGTGGTCAGTACTCTGGATTTTGATTCAACCATTTGTAGGTTTGATTTCTATTAAAGAAAAAATTTGTAACTGTTCAGAATTCCTTTAAACTGCAGATTTGGGTCAAACTAAATTTGTGAATCAAGAGAGATAGTAGATATCTGTTCATAAAATGTTAACTGTAACAAGAGAAAATAAGAAAATCAGGAGGGGAAAATAGAACTAAAGGAATGTACTAGTATTAAATTTTAGGAAGCAGGAAATTAATTTAGAGTTTTTATCAAATGATGGAAATAATTTTAAAGAAACATTTTATTAGAAAGCACACTTAAACGTAAGGATTAAAAAAATTAACATAGATAAAATATTATAGCTCTGAAATTTTCTGTAAAATTACACTTCTACACTTTTCATATTTCTCTTCAATGATAAGGTAAATCCTCTAAAATCGAATGTTTTTTATCTTCTCCTAAAGTAATTTTTTCTGCAAAATATTTAAATGCTTTTTCTAAAACTATTAATTTATTGATGAGTGTCATTAGATGATAAATATATTTTATTGCTTAAATGGACAACCAATTAAATTTCATTCAAAGTAATTTTATAAAATGATATTTTAAATTTTAGGTAAAGTAAATGATATTTTAATGTTTATCAATTTAATTTTTTCAATTTTTGGTCATTAAATTTTATATGCATACAGCTGTGAGAAAAATTTAATTTTTATGTTAAAATTTTCGTTTAGAATGGGAAAAATATTTTAAGCAATAGTGATGAAGTTATTTAATGTAATTACATTCACACATTAGATCATTTTAATTCCGATTACTTTATAGCATTTATGAAGAAAAAATTAATACAATGTGGTCAAACTGGCAGTTGAATGGATAGTTTTGGTTTTCCGTTCAATAGTTCGTGTGTCCGAATCCCACTTTTATAGAATAGACTTTGATCGTAATGGTTTGAAATATACTTTAAACTGTAAATCAGTTAGCTTCATGGGCAAAAAAAAATTTTCGTTGAGCAACAAGAAAACTAAATAATACAAGATGAGCTTTGTCATACTGGATTTATTGCTAAAATTATAAAAAGGCATTTATTTTGAAATACATTAGAAATATAATTCAGTCACTAGCATCAAATATTTTCCATTATTAAAAGTTTTTTTTTCCCGTTGTGAATTTAATCTATTCTACTTTAATTACGTTCTTCTTCCGAAGGAAATTATTCTTCTTGTTCATAAAGGAAGTAGCATTTTCTTCCTTACTTTACAAATACTCAAATTAATTGTATCGATCCGCACACCAGGTAATTAAATGTTATTCAGTTAAAAATTAGATGAATATTTATGAAAATCGTTGAATAATTATGTTCTATATTATCTGTTATTCATGACTCATAGCAAAACTTGCGATATAGTAATAAAATAAGTAGATACTCACAATTGGATACATATTCAAAATATATGATTCTACTGTGGATATCCAAGTTATTTTATTACTTGATTAAAACTACACTTTTACATTATTTATTTTATTACTTGATTAAAAATTATTTATGAAAATTGTTGAATAATAACGTTCTAATATTATCTGTCATTCATAACTCATAGTAAAAATTGCAATATAGTAATAAAATACGTGGATACTCACAATTGGATACATATTCAAAACATATGATACTACTGTGGATATCCAAGTTATTTTATTACTTGATCAAAATTACACTTTTACATTATTTTAAGAAAAATAAAATTTTCATTTCGCCAAAAGGAATTAATTAAAGAAAAAAATCAAAAAAAAGTTGAAATAAACTGTAAAAATACAATAAATATTTCTTAACATGATGAAATTTAATATTATATTCTGTCTTTCTAGAACTCTCAAGATGTATTTTATAAATGGATTCAAATGTGTTACATTAACTTCAATTGCATCATTAATTAATGAGAGAATTTAAAACTTATGAAGTATATATTAATTAACGAAAAATAGATTAATTTTTATGTTATGCAAATTGATTAATTATTTGTTAAAACGAACCAAAGCCATTTTGATAATGTTTCGATTTCGTAAAAGCTTTGGTTTAAAATGTCAGTTTATATTAAATGATTGAATGAGAAAATTTTAATTCTACTTTAATTTTGAGTTTAGGAAAAGGAGTTGTGTATTTGTAATAAATGATGAAAATATACATTGAATGATGCTCGTTTCGTGAACTCATAAGTACCACAAAAGTTTATCACAAATTAAACGTGACGCAGAATACAGGCTCCATAGATAGAATGTACTATAGCTTCATATCATCAAATTTAATTTTTTCTATGTATAGTTTGATTTTATATACTATTGAAATAAATTTTTTTATATTTTTTTATTTCGGAAAATTTAAGTTTACGGAGGTAAAATGTCCTTCTTTAAAAATGATATTTTACTTCAGTACTTAAATTTTACTTAATAAAAAAACTAGGAAAATTTTATATCACTGATTTAAAGAATGTGTGACAATTTTAATGGCGTACTATTCGTGTCATTAAAATTGTGACAAATTCTTTCAAAATTACAAACAGATTATTAGAAAAAAATATCGCCTTAGTTCATTTAGTATTAAAAATGTTCAACCACGAAACAGTTTTAATACTTTTTTTAAATGTTCTTGGTTTTTATTTTTTCTCTTTATTCAAAAATTCTAAATACATAATACTATTCTATTGTTACGTTAAGTTTCCTGCTGCTCATTTCTCTCTATCAAAACATCTAAGCGACCTCTCATTTTTAACCGCGACTAAACGACGGGGTAAAAACACTTGATGACACCATTCTTTTCAAATTTTGCTTCTCAGCAACAGTTTTTAAGAATAATTAAAGAGTTTATATAGATCCTCTCTGAAGCAAAATCTTCGACTGGGTATAAGGAATCGAACCCGCTGTTCTCCAAAGATGAAATGTTTCTCCATGAGAACATCGTGGCTTTATAGTATTCATTTTATAATACAATTAATTAATAAATATGGGTATAAAATTTATATCGACATTTATAAGCTTTAAAATTATTCAAAATAGGCTTCATTTTGGCAAAAATGTAATTCCGTTTTTTTTTCATTTATTTTATAATTTTTATTTCATTTCCGAAGGAATAAAATACAAACGACATTGGTTTATTTCTAAAGTTTTCTTTTCCTTATTGAGTATATAAATCGAAATTAAATGTACAAGTAAGATGGAAAATTATTTGGAAATAACTTGTATGTCGTAAAATCAATAAAGATTTGGAATTAGAAGATTCGTATAGTCAAACAGCAATTGCAATAACTTCAGATTACTTTCTTTTTTTCTACTTTTTTTTCAAATATTTGTCAAAAAAATTACCTTGAAATAACTTTCACTCTTTCTTTCAAAAAAGAAAATAAATTTTTTTTACGGGAATTACTTTTACGGGTTTGGATTTTCGACTTGATTACCCTAGCAGAACTGAAAAGAGTCACGTGCGCTGGCGGGACATTAACCCCAGGAGTGATCATATGCTCTGCTCTTGCATATCCGGAATTACACATCATGCACCTTTCGATCACGTTTCTATTGTTTTTAAGCGATTAAACAAGATAAATGTGTATGAAAAAGTTTTCAATAAGATCTATATTAAAAGGCTATGAAGTGTCTTAAACTACTTTTCCTTTCATAAACGAATTGTTATTTTATTTCTTAAGAGAAAGTAGAAGCAGCTATGCATTGAACAGTTCATTATTTTATAGGTCATTTATGAAACTGTTTTCCTGTTACATTGCATCTTATACTTTATGATATTTATTTTGTTTCAACATAAAAAATAAACTATATATTAAGTATTAAAAGCTACTATTAATTTTTGTTCCCCTTCTCATTTAAATAAATGTTCTTTTATCTGTCATTTATTTAATAGTAAATTTAATGAGGTATAACAATAAATTCCTCATTCCCTACATCTCCTATTAAATTTACTATTTAAAAAGATATCTAAGAAGTGAGAAATTTATGAAATTCAATATATTTTCATTTTTAATAGCTAAGCAAATTTCTAATCATAACCTGACAGTAATAATGAATTGAAAATAATATTCATTAAATATTGTAAGTTTAAATGATAACAGCTGTTGATCTTGTTGCTCCGTTGATAATACTTTCTCTCTGTTGTTTCATTGTCTAGGCTAGAAATAAAATAAATTTTTTTAATAATTTTTGATGGATTAATTAAATTCATTATTTTTATGATATACATGTATTATATGTACATGATTCACATTAGTTATAATTTAAAAAATTTATATGTATTACATATTTATATGTACTTCATGTAATTCATCAAAAATATTTTTCATGTATTACATCAAAAATATTTCTTGTGTATTACATGAAAAATATTATTGAAAAAAATATCTAAATGTTAATATACAAGGAAATAAAAAAGGCATTATGAATTTTTATTCATTTTAAAATTTCAGTGTCTTCATTGTGTTTGGTTAGCTTATAATTCTCATTTTAATACTTAAATTTATTCTGATGTTTATTTTCAACATTTAGAATTCATTTTTATTTATAGGTTTTGTCCAATTATTTTTGTTGCTAAAGAATATAATTTTACAAGACAGAAATGCTCTATTCATTCATATTGTAAAAACATTTAACTATGATAATTGATGAAAACAACGGTATTTTTGAGATATAATTGCTTAAATAATAATTTATTGAAATGGCGTTAATTTTAAAATGATAACCACAATATGTTTTCATTTTCAATAGGTACTCTTTCTTTTGATTGTTGGAGTTGCTTTTGCTAATGCTAAAGAAGAACCATTTTCCATTGGTCTTGGAGTGTTATCTCCATCTTACACTCAGACTGTGGGAAAAGAAAATGTCAAAGTACAGTTCGACCAAAAAGATGATGGTGGATTTTCCTATTCAGTCGGCGATCCTGGCAGTGGTACCAACAGCTACCTGAGTTTTGGAGGAGCACCAGCAGCTGCACAGGCTGCGCCTTCCCCATACGCTGCTCCACAGGCTGCACCTTCACCATACGCTGCTCCACAGGCTGCACCCACTGCATACGCAGCTCCATCCTACAGTAGCGGATCAGGATATGCTGCTGCCGCTCCATCATACAATGGAGGACAAGGTTACGCAGCTCCAGCCCCGGCTTACATTGGTGCTGCTGGATATACAGCCCCATCTCAACCCTCATTTTCATCCCAGGACAGTGGATTTTATGGTGGACATCAAGCTGCTGCTCGCAAGCCAGAAGAAGGAATGGGCTCTATCCTACCTGCTGGATTCTCCTACCACGCAACCGATGGACAGGCCTTCCTCGGATCCATGGGTGAATCACCTACTTTCATGGTAGAAGATAGCTCCGAATCCGCAAGAGGATCCGCAGAACAGAGCTTTTACCGCAACGTTGGCGGATTCGGACAAGGTAATCTCAGAGGTGACCTGCCTATTGGTGGATATGCTGGACCCCAGTACCAAGGAGCTCACAGAGAACACGGTGGTCACAATTGAATAGAAGGACATCAAGTTACTACCATTGAATGAGGACTTCTTGGCTTTAACATAAAATAAGAGAAATTATAGACTGTTGTGTATGAATGATAACGAGTTGGTTCTAAATAGCAGTCAACAGTTTCATCCAACTGGTGGGAAATTTTATAATTCAGCATGGTATATTTAACGCAAGGGGGTAAATTTATTACTATGATATATTTTTTTTGTTTTCCCATCTTTTCCAAAGACAAAGTAAATATTTGAAAAGAATATCAATGAGCAAAATCAAAGTTTCAATATTATTAATATAATAATAATACTGAAATTTTGTATGTAAAATTATTGTAAGTACAAAAATTACATATAGAAACAAGTTTGTATATGAAATTTTTATTACACTAAGTCAAATTTCGATCTAATTTCAAATTGATTTTGATCTAATATCAAATAGACTTCAAAAATTCTTTAAAAAACTGGTTTATTAGCTATTTCTATTAAACTAACTTTAACAGAAATACTTCCAGAGAAAATTCTACTACTTTAAAAATATTTACTTTTCAAAACGCATTTAAATTTTAACCTTTTTCCCTTCCATAAGGCTATTTCGGTACATTTAAAAAATTTAAGTGATAAATATATTATTTTGTGTGTGAACATAAATTCATTTAATAATGGACCGTTATTGCAAGCTCAGTCTTAATCAGCTCTAAATGTATTTTAAATACAAAGTTGGAATTTTCTAAAATTTTCTTAAAGACGGGATGTAAATAATTAATTAATTATTAAGCCGAATTACATGATTCGTAAATAATAATTATTTGCTTAGATTTAAAAAAAATAATCAAAGTTTGTTAAAAAAAAAAATTCAAGCTATTAGTGAATTTCCAAAATGAAGGATTTTGATTTTGCTAAGTTTAATAAAAGTTTCATTCAGATAAAGATTTTAGTTGTGACATTTTTTTAAAATTACTTTAATTAATACTTACGAATTCCATTTTCAATGGCAATTAATTGAAATTTAAAAAAAAGAAAACAACTTCTTTGGGATGAAAACGAAATGTCTTATGTGACTAAAATATTGAGATTTCCTTGAATCCCCTGATGTGCTGGCGCTAGGGTACTCTAAGAAATTGTAATCTTCTGCAAGTAAATTGAAAGAAAAATATCAATCCGTGTTCAGTATTTTATTAATAATTTATTGAATTCATTCTCTTATAAAATGTTGATTGTAAAGTCAATTTATTTATTTATTTACGTCAAATGTGATACAGAACTGGACTATGATGATGGAAATTTGGGAGATTGTTTTTTTCAGCATTTTTATGACTATTTATTTTCTACTCTCTTCATAAAATGTTGGCTTGAAAACAATGACAATAAAATATTTATTATTTATGTGTTCGTTATTTATTTTTTTCATTTTACATCTTCTGTTATTTATTTAATTCTTGATGAGTTTAACAGAAATCATTATTTTAATTAAATAGGAATTAAACTTATTTGAATTTACATGAATTCTTTTTTTTAAAAAAACATTAATATTAAACTTTAAATATGAAGAAATGATCATTTTAAAAATTATTTTATATTATTTAAAAATTTTTCATCTTTTTTAAAACTTTCATTGAAGTATTGATGTGAAATGAAATTAGAAAACAATTCAATTATTCTTCTCTTTTCCTTGAACATTAAATTTGTATAATTTTTCTTCGTTATCGAATTCCGTTTTCACAATTGCTAAAAATTGATTCTGTATAATAAATTATTCCTTTTTGAGTTATGTTTATAATTATAAGCATGTGTGACACACTCAATTTCTTTGACAAAATTTTACACAGAAATCTTTCGAAAAAGGAAAATCCAATTTATAACTGAAAAAACTACAAAGCATTTTTTTTATAAAATATAATAATAAAAGATTAATGTATAACCTTGTGATTTCAAATAATGTTTAATTTTGAGGAATGACTTTTTAGGTTGAATTTATTTACTAAATACATTGATAAGTGTTTGTTTTTGGGATCACTACTTTTTACATATAAATAGTATTAAAAAATCGCTAATTTCCATTCTGAAAATATATAAAAGTGACCATTAAAAGTAATAAAAAATGTATTATAAATAAGTCAATGTGTATTAGATATTTCATTCTTTCTTTAATTTATATAGTATTCTTAAAAACTTAATAGATAATGTTAATGTTATTAATATGTCTATAATTAACTAGTTTCGTTTTTTCTTTAATTTATATAATATGTTTTGTAAAATATAAAAGCAATAGAAAATAATATGCTGTTAATTAGTTTATGTGATAAAAATGTTTTGTTTCTCAATTCAGTTGCAAATTATTCTTGCATTAATTAAAATAATATGTTATTATAATAGTGTATATATGTAACTAATATATTTCATTTCTACCTGAATTTACTTAATATGTTTGCAAATAGGAAAAAGAATAAAAAGCATGTTACTAAGATGTTTATGAAATAATATGCAATGACATATATTTCTTCTTTGTTTTAATTATATAATATGCTTCCAAAAAGGAAAAATAGTTAAAACTAATACTTTATTAATTAATTTTTATAATTAACCTATTTCCTTTCTTTATTTATTTACATACTCTGCTTCATAAAAGTAAAAATCTTGAAAACTAGCATATTATTAATAAATTTATTTAATTAAAGTTTCATTTTTTCCTAAATTTAAATATTTTTCATGTGAAAATAAAATTTAATAAAAAATAATTATATTACCATTATTTATTTCACGTAATTACTTTTAATCTCTTTCTTAATGTGCATTATATTAATATGAAAAGTAAAAGTTATTATTGTAAGAAAAACAAAAATAACATGTTACTAATATGTTTAGCTAGTAAATGAGTTTCACTCATTTAATTTATTTCATATTCTCGGGAAAAATGAAAATTTAATAAAAATAAAAAAAAACAGCTTGTTATTAGTTTGCTTATTAAACTGACTAATACTTTCAAAAATGTAAAAATAACATGTTTATATAATTAATATATTTCGTTTCCTCCTTAATTTACAATTAACAATAACTTTATTGCGAAAAGAAAGAGCAATAAAAAATAGCATTTAATTAATTAAAAAATGTAATTAACATGCTTCGTTTCTTTCTAACTTGCAAAATACGCTTACGAAAAGTTAAGAAAAAATGACACATTATTGAAAATATTATGTAATTAATATATTTCATTTCTTCTTGCATTAAAATTATATACTTGATAAAAATAAATATAATTTGCATTAGAATTTTTAAGTAGTTATCACACATGTTTCTTTTATATCTTAAAATGCATATTATGTTTGTGATACTTAGAAATAATGAAAAATAACATGTTATATGTTTATGTAATCAATCTGTTTAATTTATTTATTTATTTACATGACTTTCATGCGAATAGTTAAATGAAAAAAATCATGTAATTTATGAGCTTATGAAATCAACATGAATTTTTCTTTTTTTAATTTCCAAGGTATGTAAAAATAGTTAAAAAAATTAATTATAATTAACAAGTTTAATTTTTTTTATTTGGTTTACATAACATTTGAGCAAAAAGTCAGAATTATGAAAAATATATAACATATTATTAGTTAGTTTATGTAATTAATATATTTCTTCTGCATTTACGTAATATGTTTAAGGAAAGTTAAAGGAATAAAAGATAGCATGTTACTAATATATTTATGCAACACTAATATGTTTTGCTTCTTTCTATGTTTTCAAATAATATGTTTATGAATAGTTTGCATAAAATGTCCGTGGTAAGCTTTAAAATTTAAATATTATCTTAATAGGAAGAATCATTAAAATTAACAAAATGTTATTTTTATGGGATACTTTCTATCCTCATTTTTCGAAGTTAAATTATCATTAGTTTCCTATTTATACTTTATATGCTAACCTCATTTTTAATTTTCTTAATTTTAATTATGTCATTCATTATCTTATTAATGGTGCTTCTAGGTTGATTTAAAACTCTAAACTTAACTCTGTTTTTAAACTTGTGAAGGTTATTATCTCAAGATTTTTCTCGGTTTGAATATATAAAATGATTTTTTTTAAATACATTACATGATCATATTTTTCAACGAAAATGAACAATGGGCTTTCTTTTCCAAAACAATTTTTTTGCCACAAAATATTTAACAGAAATATTTTTTATTGATTTTAGAATCTTAAAGACTGATTAAATTTTACTTATTTCCAATTCCAGTTACATGAAAACTTTCTGTTTTGTATACCTTTTGAAAGTAAGAAAAAATATGTTTAAAAGCAAAAATCTAAATAGTCACAAGGATTTGTTATGCGACTTTTCATTCATCAAAAACAAGTATAGATTTAATGATATGAAAAATTAGGTGCGAAAGCTATATGCCACACAAATAATAATCACTTTGAAATACTTTCTTTTTACTAGCATTAAATAAGAAATAAAATAATTGGTTATTGAGTTTGAAGGTAACTTTTTATTGGAATATAATGCCGTGTCCAATTTTCATAAAAAATTATTCATCATTCTAAATTATAATAAGATATCTTACCCAATTTATCACTTCAGTTAACTGTTTCTGCCAATTGAACCCGTTAAAAATATTCAAATGCTTCCTACTTTTGAGCTACGGTCAAGGGAAAAAACTACAACTAATGTTGGCCATTTCCACTCCAAATTACATCCATCACTTTATTTTGATTATAACTTTCAACTGTATACTTAAATGTATTTTCAAAATAGTTTAAAACTATTTACATTATATACTTGATAAAATTTTAGCATGTAACAGCATTTTTTCAGTTAAATGATTTAATTCTTTTACCTCATTCATATAACAATTTATTAAATTATTTTAAATATTCAAATAAAATTGATTAAGATATGGAATTTTTGGATTTCATTAATATTTTTCTTGTAATATCCGTTGCTAATAATTTTCTCGAATTTTTAACAAACTGAGCATATAACTACATTTTGAATAACCAAATGTGAGAGTCTCATAGATGGAAAATACTACCTGTGATAGAATATACAACAATGTTCATAAATTTTTAAAACAGTCTTTATTAAGTTTCGTACTTCTATACAAAAATTTCTTTATACTATTTTTCCTTTTTAATTTTCAAGAAGTATTTAATTTCCATATTTTATTTTTTACACTTAACTTTCATTTAACATTCCTAACATTAACAATCATAAATTTCATTTAACATGCACCTGAATGATTTGAAAGCTTTTTAAAAAATCCTTTACCTAAAGTCATAATTCTTTACTGTCTAGCTTTTATTTATAAAATACTTCAAATATTTTAAAATGAAACAATTAACAGTATATTGAAAAACCAATTTTACCGCAATTTCTTTAAACTTTTAACTGAACAATAATATGGTAAAGACTTGATCTGAAGTTTTTATTAAGAAACTTCCAATATAGAAAGTTTTTGATCAAAGAATGTTTCAATTTTAAATACTGAAATATAATGTGCTTTTAATTTAAAATTAAAATAGTTAAGTTATTTAATTCTTTCATTATTATTTAAGATATATTATTATGATATAGATGAGATGAGAGTGTTTACTTTTTTTTATTTATTTTAAATTTTGGTATAGAGTTCTATGAAGATTTAGTGATTTTCAATTTAATTTCGATTTCAAAGATTTTATTTGCACAGATTTTTCATTCATGATCTCAAACTCAATGTATATAAAAAAATTTTAACTTATATTCAAGAAATAAATTTTCATAACTTTACCAAAATTTATAAAAATTTTTTTTTCAAACGGTTCAAAAGCTCTAACCCTGACAAAAATACAATAAAGAAAATGAATTACAGCTGAAACTAAATAACGATTTTTTTAAGACATTACTTAAGAGTAAATCAGATTTTTATAAAGTTTTTATATTATTGATAAAAAAGGAACAAAAGAAAATTTGTTTGGAACCAAGGTTTATAACAACACGGAAGTTTTTTCAATAAAAAATAAAGAGAAAAACACCCAATGCAAGGCATTTTTAAAGTATAACCAACAATCACATGACCTTGAGTGAAAAAGAAGTAGATTAAAATTTGTCGATTCAGCAGTATCTATGAGTTTTCTATGGAAATAGAGATTTAAAATAATTAACACATTAAAAGAATAATGCATGTTTTAAAATACGAGTTAATTCATTTTACAATTCTTAATAACATAAAAGGAAACAATGTTGGAATTTGGATTATTTATAAATAAAGATATTAAAAATGAACATAAAAACATATTCTTAAATAATTTTTTTGGCAAAAGAAAAAGCTGATAATATATCACATACGTTGCATTTTATATAAACATAATAAAATTCCTAACTTAAAAACTGTTTAAAGCAGTGTTTCCAAACATTAACTTCAGTGACTATTCTAATGAAGAGTTAACGTTTTGAAAATTGCATAATAACTATTTAAAAAAAAAGAAATAAGGGTGGGTTGATGAAATGAGAATTTTTCACTTTATATATGGTTCTAAAGGAGAAAATTGAATAAATTCTAACACACACACACACACACATAGTACTTTAATAAATAAAATATTGTGGGTGACCTGTTAAAGAAACATAATCCGTAAAGAAACCATTTTTCAAATCCTAATTGTTCGTTAACCAATCATAGATTTTTCGTGAAATCGATTAATTCGTTCTGCAGAACCTAAATATTATATTTAAAAATGATGAATAATTTATTAGTAAGTTTATTAAAAAAATTATACTTACTTATAAGTCTTGCATATTAAACAGTCCTTTTCATTTTTTGTTTATGGGACATTAAAGAAACTGTCCGATGTCGATTGCTTTTCTCTCTTTTTTAAGACTTTCTGGGCGTGATTAATAGCATTGTTGTTGTAAAGATCCCTAATCTTATTGATATCGGCTTGGTTTGGGTGCCATTCTAAGATCATTGTTTTGGCATCCTCTCACATCTTCAACGAATGAAAGAAGGGAGGGGTGCTCAAAATGAAATGAGGACTTTGGTTATAAATATTCTATTGGAAATTTTTTTCTAGCATAGAACTTTGAAGTTTAACAGGCAAGCATCATAATTCAAGAGAGATGAAAAACGATTTTTTGTCTGTTGGGCTTGGCAACCTTGCACATATTACTCCGAGAGCCGAGAAGTGTTCGTTGGAATTCGTTTTTGTTTGTTACCCGAATATGTGCGTTTATTATCTGAACACAAAAAGCTTTCGTGAAAGTGTTCGTAGTACAATTTGTTCACAGTTCGAACTGTTCGTTAACCGATCCCCAACTGTATATGCTCATCATATATTGTCATAATTCTACACAATAACAGATTACTAGATAATTTATTAAAATTAGAATCTAAGACCAAACTTTAATTTGTAACAATTAATGAATTAATTAATTCTTCA
Organism: Latrodectus hesperus; assembly: GCA_037975125.1. Taxonomy (NCBI): domain Eukaryota; kingdom Metazoa; phylum Arthropoda; class Arachnida; order Araneae; family Theridiidae; genus Latrodectus; species Latrodectus hesperus. Next base: position 67,838,381 of record CM075858.1, read on the forward strand.
GGTTTAAAATTGAACTAATGGTCAACAACCGCTTTGTGTAAAAATTTAAATGTTAATAATTCTCTGATGGATTAATATGGGAAAAGACTTGTATGAAAATACATTAAGAAATTTTGGTGCATTTGAAAAATTCTGTTAAGGAAGAGAAAAAGTTCCAAACAACATAATTTTTTGCCAACTATAGAAAAATATATTCAAATTACATGGTTGCTTTGATAGACTCTTTGAGTTTTTCATTAAACCAAAATTTAATTATAAGTTATTTCTTTGCTTTATAAATACCACAAATCAATAAACATTTAGAGGTGTGGTAATTTACCACGTTTTTCTTAATCATTACTTAAACCTCGAAGTGAAATTTAAAAGTCGTCCATCAAAATACTTTTCCAATAATATTGAATTTATAAAGTGTACAAAGAGCTAAAAACCACGCCTTCTAGGTGTGGCTTATTTTTTCTCTAAATAAGATCTGAAACAAATACATCATGATTTCACGTTTAATATCATTCTAAGAGGATGTGCTGTATTAGACCTCAAATTTCTAAGTTTTTCATGCAGTTCATGTCCCATAATAATTGTTATTATAATAAATGCCTTCTGATAAGAGTCTAAGCCACCATCACAATGTATAGCCCACCTATAGCACAAAATGCGAATGAGTATTTACAAATATATGCACGATTTTTGAGTCTAAAAATTCTCCAAGGCATACTATATGAAACATTACTTGAAATCAGACAAACAATGGTGTAGCAATGTTAAAAATTACGACAAAAAAGTTTCCATACAAAAAACTTGTTTGGAAAGTTCATTTATTGCCGATTTGACCACATTCAGATTGGTTTATTGTTGATGCAATGAATTAACCACTGTTAAATGGGGTATAGTTAATATTATATATCTCCCATTTAATAGTATATTCTTTATATAATGATATTCTTTTTTAGATTTTCAATTAAATAAATTTTTAAATTAAAACAATGAATTTAAAATATCTTGAATATAATTATTTTTGCAAATAAACTGTCATATTTTTATTTTACATGCTATTTTTTATTTTAATTTTCATTAAACGAGTGTGAGGAACCTTATGTAACGGTTTGTTGTCAATTTGGCGACATTTGTGCCAAATTTTGCAGTCAAAATTATTTTACACTAGGAATAAATTTTGGACTTAGAATCATCAGGAAAATTTATAGTCCAATTAAAGAAAACAGTACAATACAGTTTAGAATATAGTACAAAGATATGATCATGAATTTGAAAGATTTAAAATTTATCAAAGCTGCAGAAATGCACTTGGTTAGACATGTCGTAAGAAACAGATATCCTAAAAAATCGTAAATGAAAGAAAAATTATACATGAATACGAGAAAATAAGATCTAAAGTTGAGATGGTTTTACCATGTTGAAGAAGACTAAAAAATTAAAATAGAGATCTAGAAGAATAAACATGAGGAGTAAGTTCTGTTGGACTACATTGAAAAAAAGGCCAAAAAGCGCACCAAGTATGTAATAATGGAAAAGATGAATAGCAATTAATTAATAGTAGTTTAGCATCATTTAAAATTTTTTTTTAAATACAAGAAATACTTTTACAGTTTGAATATTGAATTTATATAAGTCAAACCCAATTATTTTTTTAATATCAACTGCAGTTATAATCATTAACATCGACAAAATTAAAGAAAATTTTTCATAAATGAACTCATTCAAAATTATAAATCTTAATTTAAATCTTGATATGCATGCTCTAACATTGTCCTGATAAAAAGTATTTGAAAGAAACTAGTTTAATCGATTTATTTACTGATTTAAATAAGCTTGAATTGAAATATGTCTAGAAATGACAGGTTTTATTTTTAATACTTGTATAACTGCAGTCAAATCCACTTACTGTCGATGAAATCGCATAACACACAAAAATAAAATGAACTAAATATTATCTTAGTAAAAAATATGTATAACTTGAAATGTACTAATTACGTAAATCATAATGCATGATTTAAATTAATTATGGCAACTTTTTTTCATGAAAAATATTCCATAAGAGGCTAAAACTCTACCGTTAATTGATATTATTTTATTTACAAATACCAAACATTAGAACTATAAAGCTAAGAGTTCTCTAGTACTTCTTAAAAATATCTTCAAATTGTGTGTGTGCCTGCCTACATGTCGGTACATAGCTCAGAGTTGGGCTCTGTAAGTTAAGTTTGATAGCCAGATGGGTGTTTCTGTAAAATTAGATGCAGGTATCAAACACAAGACTACTCAATACTTGTCCTATTATCCTCAGAGGTATTATTTCACTCGGAGGGTATCAAGACTAAACATATCTTAAGTGCTGCTACTGCTTATAACAAACTCTTATTTTCAGTTCTTCAGACACGAGATTCGAACTCACTACTTTCCGATAATAAGAACGATGTCTATACAACTAGGCCACCACGGCTTTCCAAACTTTTTTGGGGGTAAATTTCTCCAGTTCTGTATAGCTAGGTGGTCTTAAAAACAGTCATGTTCAGCCAGACGTCTAAACAAAGCCAATACTATCTTTCTAGGGAAACTGGGAATAGTATATATATATATATATATATATATATATATATATATATATATATATATATATATATATATATATATATATATATATATATATATATATATATATATATATATATATATCTATCCATATGTATATGTATATGTATATGTATATATTCTTCCTAATTAAAGAAGTTCCAAAAGGTTTACAAATAGAATCAAGTTAAAGAAAAGGAGTTATAAAGGCCTCAAATAAGCTATCTCAGAGCAACGTTTTATTTAGTAAACCAGAAATTAATATATAATCTGTACAAAAGTTTTAACATGTTCAACCGTGGTAATTTAAAAACAATATTAAGATTTAAAAGAGGAGGAGCTGTTTATAAAACATTTAATTTGAATAATATTACAAGGACTCAACGTTTTAATTAATCTCCTAAATATAAAAGAAATATTTGCTCATTAATATACTTCATCTGAAATCTAAATATATCTTTTAAAATTCCCCATGTTATCTTGTAGTGAGATTCTTTGTAATACAAAAATATTTTGTCAACCATAAAAATGGAAAACTGAAATTTGTTTCCTTATTAAATATACATTGTTTAATCTCAGTAAAACTAAAAGAATTTAATTTTAGTCTTCTTGTGGACATCATTATCATGAAAAATAAATATTGTTAAATATATAAATTGATGTTTTGTCTACATTAAATTCAAATTATTCATTTTAAAAGAAATTGTAAGAACTTAACTTAAAAACTCTTATTTAGAAAAAATATTTTAGCAAGAGAATTATAAATGCAAATTTAATGTTGCAAAACCGTTAATTTTAATGCAGGTCTGAAGTTGGCGAAAATATTGCAGCTCGTTTTCCGCTCCACTAAGAAGCACAAGAACTGAAGCATGATGTTTACTCAACAAATTTTTATTTCAGTAACGAATAAAAATGTTTCGCTGAAGTTTTCCCCTTTACATAATTTGATTGCAATTTATTTTGTTGTTACAAGAATTATCTTTTAATTGCATCAAAAGAAACAATTATACTTCCGATTCGTATCTGACAATCATTAAAACTATGCTTATTGCGTTTCAGAAGTTATGTTTTGAAAAAAATTAAAACCATTATAATTTGAAATAATCCATGTTATAAAAATAGTTAAAATCCAACTACTTCAAAAAACATAAGGAATTCATTAAAATAAATAATTAATAGCCGCAAATTCAAATAATATTTAATAAAGGGAAAAGTAATTACTAACAGGAATGAAGAAATACATGTTATCTCACTATATATTGTATTACAGCACATTTTTTGTTGTTTACATTGTATTTTAAATTGCTTTTTGTTCATAATCTAATCAAATTCTTTCACTGGTATATTATCAGAATTTAGTGGCGCCATCTATATGCAAAAAGAGTATATGAAAAACAGCTTACTTCATTAGAGTAGAATTAATAAACAAAACAGAAGTTGATTTTCATTTTAAAATTTCAAGTTAGTTTATTTCTTTTCTTGGTAAGTTAATGACCAGAATAAAATTAAATATTCTTTATCATCAATTTATTCTATAAAGAAAATGTATTTTTCAATTTTTTAACTCTGCTTAAATACTTGCCCTAAAATACAGGAATTATATATTTTTAAAAATTAAAAGTATAAAATACTATTTTATGTCAATAGATAAATACAATAATGATATTTTATTTTATTATTATTAAAATTTCTATTGTTTTATCAGCAAAATTTTAGTTTCGAACTGGTAAGTATCAAATAAAAATGTATATGGTATATTCCGAGAAAAAAATGCGAATGGATGCTTTTTACATTTTTATGGTTTCTTACCTGAAGTGAATTTTGGATTACAGTAACTTTTCTTACTAAATTTTTTAATTTTCTTAAGAAGTAACTTTTTTATTTCTGCGTATTCATAAGCAAACAAAACGTAACAAATATTTACATTTGAAAAGGTTGAAATTTTATAAAATCAGAATTAGGTGGAAATATCTATTTTTAATTAATTTTTTGTCGATTTCAATGGGTCATAAATCATCAAGGGATAAATATAAAAAATTGAAAATGCTTCCTCATTTTGGGGTTATTATAATCAATTTTTCAGGTGTACAATCTGATTTCTTTTATTATCTACCATGAATAAGAGGATAAAATTTTACTGAAAATTAACTTCGTTATTTAAATATTTATGGAGGTTCTTATTTTCTGATACTTTTAAGTAACTGCTTTTAGTATAATTGTAAGTTACCTCAAAAATCTCACATTGAATTATGAAGAATAGGTGATAGAGAGTTTCTTATATTATGCATTATATTGTAGTAGAGTAATCCCTCCGAAAACACAGTCCTCTTATAACTCGTTTTCATAATACGCGATTTCATGTCCCTCGTATAACACGTGTTTTCCCCCATACAACACGTTGATTCTCCACGTTATATTTTTGAACTGCGAAATTTATAGAGATTTGCGCAATTCACAATCACATCAGATGAAGCACATCACAATTCACAATCGTACGTTTGCCCATTTTGCCAATCTATTCTTATCATTGACTGATTCATCTATTCTCATAAATTATATTATTGATTTTTGAACATTCTTCTAAAAAAGATGTCAGTGGAACTTTATTTCAGAAAGCTCTTACAGTAATAAATGTAATAATAACATGCAATAAAACTGTTTTTGGAATTTTTGATTTATTTGAAGTGTTTTTAAGTTACATTTGTATAAGTTTTTTTTTACATTTAAAATGTAATTAATTTGATTTTTAGTAAAACGCACACATTTCGTTCATAACATACAGAGAGTATTAACACATTTTTTGAACGATTTCGGGGCCGTTTAATTAATGTTTAAAATGTAAAGACTATTTTTTTAAATGTTCGATCTGATGACCTTTTTTCTGGACTATAAGTCTGAATCGTGATTTCCATGATAGAAGAGCTTTTCTTAAAATTTCCAGGGGTATTGCTTTCCATTCCTCTTCTACTACTTTCCAGAGTCCATCTATCGTGGTGGGTTTGCGCTTAGAAAGAGCTCATTTTAACAGACCAATGGCACAATAGTCCATAGGTGAAACGTCTGGGGACTTTGCAGGAATATGTTGAAAAGATATATATGCAATACCTATAATAGTCTTCATTTTTTCAGGGAATGCAGTGGTAGTTTTCGAAGTATGACTTGTAGCTTTGTCTTGATGAAGTTTCACTCTTTGAAAGTCTTTGGGATAAAGAAATGGAATTTCTCCTGTAAATATTGGACGTAAAACCTTCTCCTGATAGTATGATGAGTTGATTTTAATATTTTTTCAATTTTTTTATTTTTAATTTCCCATTGTAGGAGAAACCTGTGACTATCATGAACCCCTTACTGAAACTTTCTTTACATTGACGGAACCAGGTTTGTACATTTTTTTCTCCTCGTTTTCTATAGTAAATAGACCTTTTCTTGTTGCAGTAATTTAGGTAAACCCATGCTTCATCAAGGGTCCCAATGTATTTCTATTTATCTCCTACTAAATGGTTTTCATACAGGATTCTATAAAATGTTTTGCGTTGAGCCACATATCTCGGCAAAAGTTAATGAACATTATGTTTTTTAGCATTTTTAAGTTGTAAATCTTGATTTATATTTTTTATTTATTGTTGCTACAAATGTATCTAAAGACTTTGCAATTGATTTCTGTGTTGGCGGATTTTCTCTTGTTACCAGCGATTTCACTTTAGAAACATTTGAAACAAGTCGTACTTTTTTCGGATATTTGTGTGGAGTCTTCTTTCTATATAGAAATAATGATTGACGATTTTTACCTGTCCGATTAATAACGTTGCTTATTTTGTACTTAGAAATTTTAATACCATACATTTCACAACGTTTTTGAATCCTGGAATAAGAATATTTCTCTTCGGAAAGCGCAAAAACATATCCTTCAAGCCACAGCTTGTTTACATGTGACATTTTGAAAGAAGAATAAATTTAAAAGTAGCAGGCGATATTTCTCATTTCAAATAATAAGCTGTTGCCAAAAATTTTTATTCTAAAAATTTTAATTTTTTAAAATTCTTAATCAAAATCGTTCTAAAAATGTGTTATTAGATAAATCAAACTTATTATTAATGAAAAAAAAATAAATGAAAAAAATATTGAATAAAACAAAATATCATCAAATGAGGTTAGATGATAGGACACCGGATCACGAAAATGACAGTATTTTCTGCACAAGAAAGATAAATCACTATTTCTATACTTAGATTATCATAATATTTTTTCTTTCTGAAATAATTTTTGTAAGCACATTAGGTGGGACGATTTTTAATTTCTCCACATTTATATAAATAATTAATGAACATAGTAAAAGCAACATTTTAAAAGACTGAAAATTAACTTGGAAATCATTATTTTTCAAACAAAATATGTGGATCGTTACTTTTTATTTTATCATAACTTTTTATTTGAAATAATTATTAATTATGCAAATTTTTTAGTTTTTTAATATTCATAAGCAACTCGATAATTTAACTGAAAAGTCTAATGAGGTCTCATACCAGTGAGCACCTGTACACCGTGGACTCTAAGGGAATGAAACAATGCATTCCCCATCATAGAAAGCAATCAAAATTATACAAATATCAGATAAACGAAATCCTTTCTATATTGCCAAAGTCGTAATTAAAAAATTTTCATTAAAGATTGTTAGAAAAACATAAAAGAGGCAAACAAATACAAAAATTGGATCAATGATACCACAAATATTCCACTTTGGCCAAGGGACAGATCTGTTGCAATTTTTCGCCTCGCTACTGGCCACGATTGTCTCCCTATGCATATATATTAAGTCATTTTTGCCAACTGTGCAACATACAAGAGCAAATGGACGTGAACCATTTGAGTCATTGTCCAGCATTGAACTTGAGACATTTGTAGGACAGTTACTGGAGAGTTCGGTTAAAGATTTCGATTTATAGATTCACTATGGTTTCAGTTTTGTTACCTGATTTCATGGTGATTTTGAACTCTATTGTAGTTTTAATGTCTGTTTTTCTGATTACAGTTGTCTTTTAAATCTGGCATTAGAAATATATATACATTCATAAGTAACAAAGCAGTGCAAAAATAAGTTGTCCCTTGGACAGGAACCACTTGGCTCGCACTGATTTTTTAATGTTATCTGCTAATAGTTCACACGCATCATTAACTTCACCACAGCACTTAATAAGCAATTGTTTTGTGTTTTCATCACAAGTTGAGTACTCAAAAACAGCTGCATGGGTATCTGTATTTAGATAATGCAATAATTTTTCGATTTATTTACGTATATCTTTTATGATAGGCGAAAATAATTTAGTAGAACTGCACAAGAAGAAATTCCTTTTAACTTTAGAAATTGAAAATGAAATCCTTATTTTGGGGGATGGAAAGTCACACGTTTGAATCTAAGCACTATTAAACAATGGGAACATTTATATTATATTACAATTATGTACATGAATGAGAGAGAGAGAGAGACTATCGCAGCATGTGCTGAGAGTTTTCCTCGATTTCCTCCTGAGATACATGAATACGATGCATTATAGATAAAAATATGAAATAGAGTCTGATTCAATTGTAAAACAGGATGTGAATATTTAAAGAGTTTCAAAGCTTTTATTATCGGTTTGCAATCAATATAAATGTATTTAAAATAAAATTCCAGCATTTTCAGTTGAAACAAATTCTTTGCAAGGAATATGATAAAATAAACTTATATAATGAAAGAATAAGTTACTAATAAACTTAAATAAATGAGATTATTTATTTAAATTCCAATATTTATACACAAGGATTTGCTACATAAAAAATATGAATTATTTGATACATGTAAATAAAATGTTATGAATGCTACGCACAATTGTATACAGCAACTTGAACCACTGATTGCAATAAATTGAAAAATAAAAAAAACTAATTTTCAATTAACGTTTTTTAATGTAATAAAAATGTATTGCTTACTTTCGCGTACACTATTTAATTTATCCTTCCTTGCAGTAAGAAATTGCTATAACTTCAAAATATTTTACGGATAATAAATCGTTTTTTTTTTGTATGGTTGTTATTTCCTTGTATATAAACGTATTAAAAAGTAAAATATGGCTTTTTATTTATTTGTATATTTTGTAGATGTATTTAATACAAAACATTATGTATGAGAATCTTGTTTTGTCGCAAATTTCTGTACAATATATTTTTAAAATAATCTACAATAGTTTTGCCCAATGTTTTCAATAATTCCAAATATTTAAGTGGATTAACTGACATAAGAATCCACACCTAATACAGTTTGTGCACATAAAGATTAAGATTATAGTGGTGAATGATATGTACAATATTATAAACATATATTACATAATCTACTCCCTTCGAAAAGTTTTAGTTAAAAAATTTGAAAATAGAAGAAAAATTATTGTCATATATTTTCATAAAACTACTTTTAAACTAAGCTTTTTTAAAATTGGCACTAAAAGAAGAGCCACTAAAAGAAATCTTTTATAATGTGCACAATTTTTAATCTTATAATTTAAACAAAACATCTTATAATTTAAACTTAATAATTCTTGAGAATAAAATAGTTTTATAAGTTGATGAAAATATTACATTAATATCACGTCATTTACAATTTTTTCCCGCTTAAAAATCATAAACATATACATTAAATGTTAATTTTCATCCGCCTAAACATGAATTATAAGTTTATAATTTTGACATTTTTTAAAATCAATTTTAAAATACATATATTTAAAATGTTAAAGCAATTATCTTTCTGATATTTGTTTTTAAGCAAGAAGCATCGCAGTATCTATTTCCAGTCAAAGTTGTCTTCTTCATGCTTCTTACTTCCTGCAAACATCTGTCCAACCATGTGCTTGGTACCCCATTTGAAAGTTCCCCCTTTGTTGGTTTTGACATGCGTCCAAAAAGGGCCAATGCGACCTTCTGTTTCGCCAAGCTCTCTCCTCACTCTGCCAAGTGGTAGTCCATATGTGACGTCATCATCTTCTGACATGATGTTTCTGTAGAAAACATGAGGATGGCAGGAATCGATGAAAATGAAGATGAAAACCAAAAGACAAATCAATTTCTAAAAGAAAAAAAAGAATATAATTTTGCAAGTGAAGAAAATTTGAAACTAATTCTGCAATTCGAAATTAATGCAAAAATGGTTGTAAGCACTTTCGTGTTCCTGAGATATCACAGTCTAAACATGCGTAAATTCTAATATGTGATAAATCTATATAATGCTATAGGAAGATGAGTTATTATATCTGTTTGCGTCTCGCATCGTCAAAATCTCTAATATTCCATTGAATGCATTTTTAAATATGATTACAGATTAATTTTATATTAAATTACAATATAGGAAACTCATTATTGAAAAACTGATGATTTTAATAAATGGCAAGCATGGAGTCTTGAAAATTATTACGACTTAGTAACAAGACATTATATTGGAATTTTAGAGATTTTGATGATTTTCATGGTATTCATTTCAATTCATGGAGTCTTTGAGATTATCATGGCCTAATGTTAAGATACCGTTCTTCGGGGTGGAATGTTCAGTCAATGCTTCTATTGTATTAGGAGTAAAATAATTTAGAAATCTTAGGATGTGAGTTCTTGGAGGTATTCTGGCTTTTCCCAATTGATTAGTAATTTCAACGGTGGAATAAACTTTATTTGTTCATTCAACTCAAATACGACTTATTAGACAAGAGACCTCTCATCTAAAAAACTATAGATATTTGGATATTCCTATATATCCTATATATAAAAAGTATATTAAAAAATAAATTTTTTATAACTTTAAATGTGTTTAAAATTTATTTAAAAAAGGGCGGGGATCAAAAATGTTCGAATGGAGATATATATAATTTTTTCAACTATCAAATGCAGATAAAATCTTTCCTCTGAAGAAAATATTTTGTGCTGCCATCTCTTGAGCAGTAACAAAATGAATAACATTTAAATAGTTTCTTTAACTCATACATGAAACATTCAAAAAGTGTAAAACCAAATTTTCTTTTAAAAAATGTTTATATCCATTTTAAAATTAGTTTTTTTCTGACTGCAAAATTGTTTTATAAGCACTCATAAACTATACAGTACTTCCGGTTACTCATGAGTGAAATGTTCGTTATTTTGCCTAATGACTGAAAGAAGCTAATATATCAAAACTAACTAAGGAAAATAACAAAATTATTTTGCAGAATTGAAACTAAAAATTCGATAAAATTTAACTTCCTGTCTGAAGGAAACAGCTATCTAATGCACTTTTTTAAAATTTTTAATTACTTATAATGCAGATGATTTAACATCTTTTTACAGTAAACTTTTTTTTTATTAAGAACACATTATTCTGTTTATTTCTGTTTTATGAAATCCATGTGTGCTTTGATTATTATGATTCATAAAATATTAATTGTTCAAAATGTTTAAAAAATTTTTTTAAATTAAGTATACCGAATCATTTATTTCACTAGATATTACTTTCTGGATTTTTAAAAAATGTAGTTCATTCGAAATTACATAGATGTCAGCACTAAATATAAAAATTCGTTTCTTTTCTCAATAGATCATGTACTTCTTTTCATTTATTTTAAAATTAAGCAATTACTTATGAAAGAGCACATAGTTATTTTTAAACAATTTATTTATAATAAAACAAATTTTTAACCAAGCACATACTTAAACTAGAAGTTAAATATGAATCTTTTTAATAAAAATAATGTATTTTTATGAAAATAAGTAATCTTTATGAAAGTCATGTGCATGAAAATGACCATTCAATAACAAATTAAAGCAATCTATAAATACAAATTTTGAAAAAGACATTTTATCAGAAGACATTTTAGACTCTTTTAAGTACAATATCTACAAATAAACATTTCGTTTGTAAGTACTGATTAAAATGACAATACATTTAAAAATTATAAAATTGAAACTCTTAAATATGCTACTAAAATAATTATTACGAATCCACAATTGGCATTTGAAGCAGTAAAAAATAGTTGTATCATGATGGCACAACGAATTTATTTTAGCTAAACATTTTAAGCAACAAACAACGAATCAAAAAACTATCTTCATATATTAAAAGGAATGAAAATATTTTATCTTTTTACAAAACACTTATTAAAAGGAATTATTTGAATGATCATGATATAATCAATTATTGCTAGCCTGCATACTTTAGCTTTAATCGACAATTATTTTACATTTTCCCTAATCAATATCAATACTTTGAAGGTATTTTGATATTTTAATACCAAATATTAAATTACCAAAATACTTTCATATTCATCTCTGAATATGCAAAAAATACAAAAATACATATAAGTTAAGAAGAATGAATAATGAAAAAATGTATTCAAATTATAATAAAAATGAATTTTTAAAGTGAAAATAATGTTTTAATAGTATTTTTCTCATTTTTTTATTGATTGTTATTTTAAATTTTTTAATATATTTTCAAACACGTTTTTAAAATTATCATGAAATATTTAAATACTTTTATAACCTATAAGATTTTAGTTGTATACCGATGGTATTATTCAACTACTGGTATGATGCTAATTATGGTACTAAAACAATTTAATTAAGGTAGCAAGAACAGAATAAGAAATACTAGTTCATTTGATTGATCAAAGACTATAATAAGCAAATGTAATAGAATGCTTTAAAATTTCAAACGGTAAATCAATATTTCTTATTATTTTTTAAACATAATAATACATTTTTAATGCAATAATAAACCCTTTCGGAGATCAGTTCATGTAAATGAAAAATGAGTTTTATTAATAAATTGTCTGTTATAGACCAAGATATGAAAGTTAAAAGAATGTTCCCACTGACAACTTATCAGACAAGTACTGCGAATAGTTCCAGTTGTTAAAAGTAAATTGTTTTTAAATCTCAAATAATTACTGTAAAATCACGATCCCCTTCAAATTGGTTTCTGATCCCACTAATCTCTTCACAAGATTATTAACCTTGAAAATCTATCGAGTTAACGCCACGAACGTAAATCAGAAATAATTTGTGGCATAAACAAAATTTTCTGATTTACAGTTTGTAAACCAGAAAATTTTGTTCATGTCTCTAATTATCATCAAACAACCAAGAACTATTACTCTCGGAAATCTAATCGATTTCAGACAGTTAAGGTCTAATCAACTAATTAATTTCAGATTATCTAATCTTGTACAAAGAATATCTATAGAAGAAGAATATTCATGTTTTAAAAATCCATAACTCTGGTTATAAGAATACAAATCGAAAAAGAATGTAGAAGAATATTTATGGCATAAAAATATCATAAATCTTATTATAAGAATATCAATCGAAGAATATTCATGTCATGAGAATATCATAAATCTCGGGATACTAAATCTTAAAGAGTCTATCAAGCTATTAATGAGAACAATTACAAAATGCAAAAAAGAAATTAGTTTTAATTTTGCAAGGTAGATTACAGGAAGATTAGGATTAATTTCTAGTAGATTTCTGATAATCAAAAACTTTTCTATAATATTTTCCTGAATATTTAGCTATGTATTGCTGGGGAACTTCCAGAAGTCATAAAAAATGTTCTTTCAAGCCAGATTATTCAGGAAGGCTAAGATTTTATTGATTTCCGACCACAATGAGGCTTTAAGAATTATCGTTATAAAAATTTCTCCTCTATTATTTCTACAAATAAAATAAATCAATACATTGAGGAAAATTATTACAATCTAAAAGATGTTTATTGAAGCAAAAGTTTCTGAAATTAAACGTGTTCAAGAAAACTTTTCATAAGGTCATATAAAATGTGTAAATGTTAAATAACAACTTTTTAAGAAGAGTATTTTTCTGTCATAGGGACTGGATTTAGACACTGACAAATACTCATCATTCAGAGAAAAATAATATCATAAAAATGATACAAAATATTTACAATTTTCATATTCTTTAAAATTTGTGAATTAACATAACAAAATCTTTCTTCAATAAAGAAAATCGGTAATTTCGTATAAATCTTTTATCGATTTTCGTAAAATATTTGGTGAGGATCTGGTAATAACGAAGAAATTTTAGTAAATAAGCAATAGAAACAAAAAGGGGATGTAATCATTGTAAAAAATTAAATTTTAGTTTAACAATTTGAAATTTTAAAAGTTTTGGTTACAGGAAAAAATACGCCGTTGAAATTTTAAACTAACGAAATTATTCTATAACTTGCAAGTTTTCTGTAAGTACAAAATTCAGCAAAAGAAGCGAATTTGTTGGGCATATTAATTTGAAACCGAAATATTGTACTTTTTCGAAATTACTGAGGGATAACGCAATCAAGATTATTGGAAAATTGGAAATCAATACAAAAAATTCAGATAATTATATGATAAATGAAAGCATATATTGCCAGGAACATAATAAATGAACGAATACCAGAATTTTTAGACGTGAAAATAAAATGTTTAAACATGAGAAAATCGATGAGAAGATATCATTAATCACGAAATTTTAAATATTACATACAAAAATTGCTATGATTGTGATCAATTGTGATAACAATCAAAAAATTATAAAGTCATGTATTACAAAATAAATTAAAAATTTTTTATTCAAACTGAATAATAAATCAAGTTATAGAAAGATAAATTTAAATTATAAATAATGTTAATGACATCAATATATTGTAGTGATTTTGTATAAGAAAACAAGGAACATACTAAAAGCATTTAAAAGTATTTGGTCCATTTTTCAATCACTTCAAGCATACATGACTAATATTTAAAGCGTCAAAACTTGAGCAGTAATTTGTTTTACGAAGTAACTCAGAATAAAAAAAGATATTTGAACACTTAAATTGTTCAAAATAAAGTTATTTAAATAATTGTACATTTCATGATTTATAAAATCAGCAAATTTTAATTCATATGCTTATAACTTTGCAATATGGGCATTTTAATTCTTCATAAATTTGCCCTTTTATATTTATAAAACGCCCATGAATTGTTTTTCAGTTCAAATTATTTAAAAATATTTGTACTGTTGTCTTTGATAAAAAATTTCTAATCAATATATTTCAATATGTAAATTATGGTTAAAAGTTTCTACTTTTGTAACCAGAAATTAAGAAATAAAATGAGTATTTGAAGGTGTTTAGTTAAAACTGTTTGCTGAAATCATATTCCTGGAATATATTCAAGAAATGTAAATTATTGGGTGTATTATAATCTTTTATGTTCTAATTCTATTGTATTTGATAATACAAATAAAATTAAAGTTACACTTCAAAGTATATATACCAAACGGTTTGGAACTTAGTTTTTAACATAATCTTTCATTGTAATATAATTTATTATTGTTTAAATATTATGCAAAAATGATGAAAATGATATCCTAATTTTATTATATATACAAGGTTCCTCCATCATTTCTTACCAGAAATTGATAACTAATAATAACATTAGAAAATTTATACTCTATTACGTTAAATTTACTAAACTAATTTTATTTGTAATTCCATATATACTAATATAAATAAAATTATATCTTCTAATCATCATTACAAATATACGTAAATAACATCTAAATATACATATAGTTATATAACATGCGTTATATATGTAAAAAAATATATTTAAGTATCTATACACACATTTCTCTACTAATGCATTTCGTAATAAAGTTATTAAACAGCTCGAAACTTAAAATATAACATAAGCTTTGAATTGCTTAAATGTCCCTGTACAAATAATTAGGAATAAAATGTCCGAACATTATTATTTGGAAAAATTTATTTAAGTAAATGCAAAGATCATCATATTTTACTATTTAATATCGTATTTAAACTAAGTAAGAAATGTGAAAAATAATTCTTTTGAAGAAGTCTTACCTTCATGATTGTAACAATAGTCAACAAAAATGATTCTGACGCTACAGCGCTCTAAAGAAGTAAATTTTAGTAAAATTCAAATTCCCGTCTTGGTGAGGAAGCAGCTAAGTGAAAAGAATTTAGAAAGGGAAAGCATTTCGGCGTGAGGAAAAAAGACGGTCTCCGGAAATTTGTGCCATCTTTTCTTCCCTCTTAGGTCATCGAACCGCCTAAAGGAAAGTAGTTTTGCATTTTCAATGTAGACATCCAGTCATTGATAAAGAAAGAGGTCAGCTAGCTTTATTCAATCATTGCAAAAGTCATAAAGAAGAGTGCAAACAACCCATTTTTAAAAATACCTTTTTAAAATAAAGAAATATGCTTGAACGGTCAGATTTTTAAGGTGAACAATTTGGACATAATAATAATTTTTTATCGAGTGAATGAACAATAATATTTAAAAAATAGCACTCACTGAAGAAAAAACAAATAATTATATTGGTACTTTAAAAATTTGGTAAATAACACAATAATGCCTATTATCAATCAATCAATTGGCCAATCAAGTTGATCAAAGTTACTTTAAAATAAAGAATGCCGTTTCCTGTGATTATTGGTATTTATATTGTGGTAACGTTACACAGCAAAATCTCATTTATGCATTCTTCAAAGAGATTCATAAAAAGAGAAAACGCCTATGTGAGAAAAAGCTTAACTGAAAATCTCTTTTTTTATCGAATTTCTCACCAGTTGATGAAAGATAATAATTTTTTCCTTTTAAAGAAAATTCTCTTTTGTGAAAGTTCATTGTTGGTTTTAGAATAAAAATAGGCCTTCTTAGGCAAAAAGCTTTTTCTATCCTTCAAACTATGTGTAATACACAGAAAAGATATATCTGAAATCTGCATCAATCTAAGCGATGATGACAATATTCGTTGTCTCTTAGTTCTTTGAAATACCAACTGGATGTAACTTAAATAACTTCCTTCTAACTAGTTAAGCGAAATAAGAAATATAATAAGTGAAAATGTATATGCTAGCTATATTTTACCTTAATGTAAGTGACTCTTAGAAATTCGTCCTATTTTTGTGACTCCATTTCTCTATTTTTGTTGACACTTAAGGATTAGCTTTAGTGAAATAGATAAGTAATTTGTGAAAGATTGATATGGAAAGAATGAAAAAGGCAAATTTTAGCGGTACAATGGAAAAATAAGTGTAAATGAAAAAATATAGTAAGTGAAATAAAACAAGAATTTGTTTTAGTTATTACATTTCATAACAAAAACAATTTACATAGTTGGCGTGTTTGGTATCTCTCCATTTTTGTTCTTCTGGGAGACAAAGAAACATTTTGTGCAAAAAATAATAAAAAAGAAGGAAAAAGAAGCGGGGACGAAATAAGAAAACCATTAATTAAAAAATATTCTTCCTGTTTCTAGAAAAAAAATTATGTGTAAATATTTGACACTTATTTATTTATTGACATATACATATTGACACATACATTTATGTTTAACACATAAAAAATTATGACAAATGTATCATTGAAATTTTTTACTATAACACAATATGTTAAGATAAATCGAAAAAAAAAATTAATTGCATAAAGTGCATAAGTTAGAAGTGTGACTACCAATTAAAAACTATTTTTTCAGAAATATTGTACACACAATCTATCACTTAATGAAGACAATCTAATAAATAATTTATCACTTTATGAAGACAATCTAATAATTAATCTATCACTTAATGAAGATAAAACTTAAAAGTGTGATGCATTGAACCAATCAGATATAGAAGAAAATAAGTGTACCGTCGGTTTTATTTGGAACAGAAAAAAACTAAGAGTATTTAGGAACAGCTTTTTTATTTGAAAGTAAGAGTGTATATTATGAGGTTAAAGATCTAAAACTATCACTATTTCATACTTGCTGTTTGCCTTCGGTTGTTATTTATGCTGAACGAAGACACTAAATACAACCTAATGTCTCATAATTATGAATTTGATTAAGCAATTTTTTCTCCGGCACCACTTCCTACAAGCTGGAACTGGATTCTCTGGAACATATTGAGTCTCATCGATCTTTTCAGCAACAGTAGACACAGTTTCTGTTAAGTATTGAACCCACTGTCCCCTATAGATTAACCTTCATTGTTATCTGAAATACTTAGTTCATAACTGTAATAAATCGTATTCATGAATCTAAATCTTGGATTTTATGAGCAGTTTGAAGTCGCGTATCACACTTTTATTGAATTTTAAAATTTATTTCAACTCGGTTAATTTTATTCCTTCCATTCAAAATTTTCATTTTTAAAAAAACATTATAATCTAAAAATAAAAGTTTGAACTATGCTATGTTTTGTTTTTCTAAAATAACCCATGAAGAAGGTCTAAGAAACTATTAATAATATGAATTTCAAAAGTCCAATGCCACCACCCCTGATAAGCTAATACGTTGTTAAAGATTGTTTTTGTTTTGTATTTGAATTTTTTGATTGTATTTGTAAGATGACAATGCAAATGAATCACTTTTTATTTTTATTGTGAGCATAACAGAACATTTTACCTTAATTTCAATTTTAATTTGTATTTGAATGATATCTTTGGGAGATATCACCTAATGCCTAAATTGTAAAACCTTACGTTTCAAATTAACACTAGCTTCATTTTATTTAGGAACATGCTTGAAAATTTTTTTGTTATGATTATTTAAATTTTTATTTATATACTTTCTTGCTTAATTTTTTCACATTTTTTTATACCGAAGTGGAAGACTATATCATAATTAGATATTTTTTCTCTGAGGATTGCATTCTTAGAAATTTTATTTTAACAGTACAATGATCAAAATAAATTAGATAAATATTAATGCAAAATTTGTCTTAATTAAACGTAATAAACAAAAATTTCTTGGTATAGCATAATTTCTAAATTATAAAACAGGAAAAAGAATAAAATAAAAAATTTTGGCTTTTAAAATCTTATGCTAGATTTTACCATTCGCACATTGTTACTCAAAATTATTATTTCTTATGAAATATGTGTATTTTTACTCTAAATAAAGTAATTTTGTTTGAGTATATGAAATAAGTTAAGTAATTGAATTATAAAGTCATGAAAATGGTTGCTTTCTTGGCAAAAATTCTGGAGTGAGAATATTATATCTGCGTTTTCAGATATTTTCCCTAGAATATTAAAGAATTAAGTCAAATGATATCCTATTCTCTTATATTTATACTGCACTTTTACATGCAAAGTACTATACAGACAAAAATTGTATACATAAGTTAAATCAATTGATTGCTTTACAGTATCAGTTTTCCAAGAACAAAAATCTATAAAGTAATTCAAGTTTTATATTAAAATCATTGATTTTTACTGGATTAAATTCTTCAAGCTGTATAATAAAATCAATAAACTTGAAAAAGTTGTATTTTATACTTTCATTCATTTCTTCAGTGCAAATTACATTCAAATATGAATTTTTAAAATAAATTTTAGAATGCAAAAAATATTTATCTTGCGTTGAAAATTTCATACTATTCTTTGAAAGATACCAATAATTATTTAAAAAAACATGTCAAAATACAATAAAGTTTACGTTTTTTGGTCAATTAATTTATGCAAATAAATTATGTTAAGGTTTTAAAAAATAATTTGTTCATTCAGATTTTCCTCTTATTTCTTTTTTATTATAGGTAAAAAAATAAAAATATAAAATGTTTTATTGAAGTCATATTTTTAAAAAAGGACTCAATTACTTAATAAGGAATCCTGTCGCTTAAGCCATTTTCATATTTCTTTCATTCGATTGTATATGAATTTAACAAATAAAGGAATTTTCTTAAGTTTTTCTAAATTTTTCTAGAAATATTTTTGTCTGAAGCAAATTAATCTTAAGGAATAATTTTACTAATAAATTGTATCATTTGCTTTTATTTTTTCTCTGTTTAGATCTATTTAAAAAAAAAAATTAATTTTATATTTTTATCACATTTTATTTCACGAAAAAAGTTAAGATGCCTTCCATGGTTTATAGTTTAGCTTATAGATGGCAGCACCAGATTTGAATTCTCATTTCTCTAATTCTGGTGAATAATTTTAATTTTTTATATATATATATAAAATTGTTTTAATTATAGACAAATTGTGAATTCATGAATAGAGTTGAAAGTGTTTTGATATTTTAATTTTCAAAAGAAGAAAATATCAAATGGTAGACACCTATACATTATTATAAATTAAAATATTTTTGATATTTTTGTTAGATATTATAAAAAAGAAAAGTTTTTAAAAATGCTCACACTAAATGTAACTAATTTTACCTGATAGATGGCAGCACAAGCAATTGTAAATGTGTGATGTATTCCGTGGAGGGAAAAATATTGACGAAGGTAACCTTCATATCAGGATTATCACAGTACTTATAATAAATAATAAAATATAAAGTTTTTTTTATTTTACTTTTTAAACAAAAACTATAAAAAAAATCTATGAATATGCTAGCTTATATTTAGTGCTTTTGTAATCCTGCTTTTGTTCAAGATTTATATTTAATATCTCACTTACGTTAATTTGTAATTCATGTGCAGAATTATTATTAAATTTTTTAAAAATTTATAAGCAGAAAATTGAGAAATAAATATAGATAATTGCTATACAAAGCTTCAGTTATACATTATTATGTGAAAAATTAATGAATATAAAAATACTTTATTCTCATTTAATTTCTGTGCAAAATTATCTCTTTATTTTTTTAACAAGTATCGTTTGTAGAAATGTTAAATATGACGTATAGAGATTTTAAATATTCAAAATATATAAAAAATTCCGAAAAAAATTGAATTTAATGGTTTGTTAAAACGTTAGGTAATACACATTTGAAACGAATTTTACTTTCGGTGGTGGAATTTTCATATTTTGTAATTTGATAGTTTTGTAAGGAATTTTGTATTCTATTCTCCGAATTATGTGACTTAATTTTATTAATACTGAACTTTTTAGACAAGGAAGGGAAAACATTGTATTATAATAAAAATTTTTTATAATTTACAAATACTTAAGATAAATAAAAACGTCTCTGTAGATTTACTATTTATTCTGGCATCATGAAACAAACTTGGAAAGGAAGTGTCGCGATCCAGCAATCACAGACTGACTAACTAAGAATATTACAAGCCGTCATTATATCATGCTTTGATAAAGGATGTTCAGCAACTCTACGTGGATTTATCCGAGCTATGAGAAATTCTTGTTTGAGAATCCAACGTTTCCTACGAAATATTTAATTTTTCAGGATAGGCATTGGAATTGGTGTGATCAGATTTTAATTAAATTCAAGCATTATTTCTTAAAAATAAAAATTTTACGATGAAGTGATATTAAATATTTGATATACAATCGAGATTTTACCCCTTTCGTTATGAATTTGTTCTAATTAATCATGTTGTTGCCTTGTGCCAGCTAAGCTGGGATTATGGGGTGAGCTATGCTCCACTTTCCTAAATGAACCATATTTTGGTGTGGAGTCCGACTTCCTCAGAGCACACATGCCATAGGTATTAGTTTATAGGGTTGGCAATCATTCACAACCAAAGAAAGGACAAAGGATAGACAGAGAGAGAAAATACATCAATGAACGAGCTGGGATTTGAATCCAGGACCTCACTATCCTCAGTCAGGCACTCTGATCACAAGACAGGGCGGGTGGTATATAGGCCCATATTCAAATCAATTTAATCGTGCGTATGCCTTTTGTAAGCAGAAATATCCTGTATGATATACCAGAAGATATTCTCCAGTTATAAAGTTATTACTTTCCATGCATGTTCTACGAGTTTCGAAATCCAAGAAGTTGTAAGCTAATTGGCTTAGGCCATCCCGATCATTTAATCCATACGTTTTTCGAAGCAGTTATCATGACACTTTATGGCTTACTTTGATAACCAATATGCATAGCAAAATATTGTCAAGGATTTCTTCAATTCAAAAATAAGCGATTGAGATACAACAGAAGTGTTAAAAATTAGGCACATCATTGAGTTATTACAGAGGAACTGTAAGTGGAAGCCCTGTTTTTTGGTTTTATTTATTGAATTTTATTGCATTAAGTAATTTCCACAAATTAGAGTAGAACTTTTTTCTTAATTTTTCAATCCTATTTGTACATTGTATTTTCCCAATATTTGGCTATTCACAATATTTTGAATCTTTTCCACTTTTGAATCTTTTCCAATTCATATTTTGAATCTTTTTTTTTTTTGGCTATTCACAATATTTTGAATCTTTTCCACATCGCACTATTTTATTTCTGCTTACAGGAATATTTTTTTAGAAACTCTTTCGGAAGGAAGTTTTGTATTCACTATGCAATTGGTAATGGATTCATTTTAATATTCTATTCCATGAATAATGATATATTCACTTTCTCATTCAAATTAACTTTTATGTTGCCATTCAAAGTATAATGATCTTTATTTTTCAATTATCTTATTTTCCTAGGAATTCAAAAGGCAATGAAATTTTGGGCGAAATTGTAGTTCAACCTATTTATATGAATATTTTTCTCGTTTAGGAATAAGTAAAACAAATTGTGTATTTATCTTCATAATATTTACATTTATATTTATCATGATAACGTTTTAAACTCTTTATCACGAATTATTCATTAGCATCTTTAATATAAAATTTAATTTATTGACTAACATTAATAATAAATAAATATCATGTTAATATTAACATAATCATATACAGTTAACTAATTATATCAAAATATAAATCACTGTTTATTTTAAAGTTTGAAATTAAAGACTTCAAAAATTAAAAAAGTGCATTATAAATTATATCAATGAGCACTAAAACCACCCATTGAACAATTTTTTTACAAGACTTATAGAAAAGAAAGTAATACTCGCTTAATAAAGAATGTTTAATAAAGATTGTAAGAAAAATATGATAGCACCAGAGTCCATACGATCTATAAAAAAGACCAAAAAGAAATTTTGGAAAATTAAATTCAAAATTTGATATGTTAATAACTTGAACAGAAAGTTCATTTGATTTTACAAAATATTCACACTTCTTAAAATAATAAGCAGTTAATATTTTATACATAATCTCAAGCGGATAGTATGAAATGTATTACTTACAATGCATCAACATTTTTTGACATACATTTTCTACGTTTATAGAATCCAAACTTAAGGTATTTCTGATTTTGAAAGGGAAATGACTTCTACATTCAAGAGCTAAAGTCTTCTTTTGTATATTAAAGGAATTCTTCTTATTTTTCAATTTTAATTTTATGTTGATAGTACAGTGTTATAAAAATGAAATAATTTTTCATTTTTATAAAATTTATTTTCCAAAATGGTTTAAATTGTTTATGAAAAAAAGTGATATCTAATTTTCCCATTGTTTTTATGATTTTCTGAGAGAAATTCGAGCATTTAAGTTGTGAATTCTAATTAGATCGATGAATAAGATGAGAGTTGGTTTTAAATTTCTATGGGAGGCCGTGGTAGCGTAGTAGTTAGGGCATCGGCCTTCGTAAGGAATGGTTTTGTTCGATTCCCAGTGCTGCCAAAGACTCATTGAGTACATACGCTAATTAAATTTGAGGAATCGAAAGTCCTGTGCTCGGTCTTTGAGCAGTTACCTTGGATGTAATGGAGTTCCCCCTATTTAGATCAAAATATAAATTAAGGTATTTGATCCTCTGGTAGTGCCATCTATTGAATGAGTCTTAGAGCAAAGACGTACTTTCATCTTCGTGGTACTCTGATTAAAACGAAACAAGCATCCTTCTGACTTAATTTCGCAAAAATGTTGGCTAATGAGCTTGGCTTTTCCAAGTGTCATAAATAACAACAACATCAGCATTTCTTTGGAAATTATAGCACAGTAATACAACTGTAATACCAGTTAGTATTGTCATCACTTTTTTAGCATTTTATCACCATGGTTCATTTATTTTTTATTGGGTTTTTATCTTAAAAAGAATAGAAAATGTTTTGGTAATAAAAAAGTCTGCAAAGTAATTTTAGATTAAGAGGGTTAAAAAACTTTATTTTTATTTTTTTATACAATAATTGTAATTAATTTGCTGTTTTCGAATCCCTCATTTATGATTCTGCAAATGCAAATATTACGAATCTTTTTGCATCTTTCGATTATTTGAGGGGGAAAAATGGAAATTTATTTGAAGCCAAGCCGAGAAGAAATATTAAATACTTTCAAATATAAATTGATTTTCAAAATAAATTTTTTAAATTTGAATATGCTATCTGCTGTTCTCTTAGTTGAATTGGGCCGCAAGAAAATTTGAAAATGAATATTTTATCTTCCTATAACTTAAAAGCATTTCAAAACTGTATTGCATTGCGCAATTTTCATCCCTGTTGATATGAGAAGTATCATTGAACTTTCAAAAGATTTAATAAATTGTATTTTTATTCTGATAAAAATTCCGATATTTATTTCTTTTATAAAGTGTACTTCCTTTCAACTAAAAATAACGATTTGGCATCAGCAAAATAATTTACAAGATTAAAAATTTTAAAAGCAAATTTTAAAGTCCGAATGTGACAAGAAAAGTTAATAAATGACTAAGGTCACCGAAAATGGTGCAGTCATTGCGAGGGAAGAAGAAAGAGGAAAAAAAATTGATAAAAAGAAGTGAAGTCATTAATAGTCATGTGATTTTTAAGAATGGAAAATGGAAGACAATGTTTTATTTTAGGTTGTAGGAAGATTGTCCCACTGCATTTAAGCAATAAATGGAAATGAGTCACAATTTCCTAATTCATTTAGCTACGAAATGATTAATAATCACTCATTTGATATAAAACTTTAATTTCAGCTGGATTTCTAACAAAATTTTTTCATATAAATAAAAATTGAAAAATACGATAAGAGAAACTGGTTCAAAGTATTATGAATCATCAGATATTGAAAACAAAAAATATAATTAATCTTGTGTAAAATTCAGAAAAAATTCGACTTTACCTGTTTTGGAAAACGTTGAATGAAATAAAATTGAATAAATGGAGCTTAATTCACGGATTTTTAAAAAACAGCTAGTACCGAAGATAAATCAGGAATCAACATTATAAAAAACATCAAAGAGTTTGGTTCAAGATATTTTCATATTTTACAATTTTTATTTCATGATAGTAATAAATAAATTACTCTATTTCTATTGATGAAAAAATTTATTCCTTTGATTAGCATTTTTCTGCTAGTAAATTTTTATTTTAATCAATGATTTTTTGGAACTTTTTCATAATTTTAAATTCACGTGAATCAAATCTAAACCAGAAAATTTGTTTAAAAGTTGATCAGTACACCATAGAAATAGATTACTTCATCTAGTTTCTAAAAATTTATCAAATGTTTCTTTTTTAAAATAGCAATACTTAAAAAAATTTTGATACCAGGAATGTGCATTTTGAGTCTTAAAATACTTTATCACTTACTTGAATTTTATATGTGTTTACAAATCTTCATATGTATAAAATTTCATGAAAAGAATTTACTGTACCATACATATTATTTTTCCCATGTCAGAGTTGTTTTATTTCAAGAAAATAAAAAGGATATAAAACTGAATGGTATATATTCCTTAAGATAACTGAAACTTTTCTTCTTGATTATGTTACGAATTTCTCTTTATTAAATAATGAATTTACATCAAATTACATCAAATCATATTTAAGCACATTCTATTAGAATAATTCTCAAAATGTCAATGGAAATGCTTATTAAAATATAACTCCTTGATTCTAATTTACTAAATCAAGTTTGATCGAAAATTTTTACTTCTAAACTGCAACTATTTTTAATTACATCATGATACTTATTAATAACCAAGCAGATTCTTATTTTTACAGAAATCATTTGATTAATCTATGTTATAATTCAAGTTCAGGTTAACGAATCTGGTAAAAGTTTACAACTGGCTACCCTTTGATTCTTTGGTGGTTTTTTAGAAGCCAAGATAGGTGCCATAATATGAGAAACGAGATGGCCGCTACAAAAAATCTATACAAAGATTGGGTTACCAGAATTACCAGAAATTATAAAGTTTATTGCCAAACCAAGAGTGATGCCTGATCCTACATCGAACCCACCAATCTTATTTTCTGATTTGCACATATTACCAACTAATGTAGCTGTTGTTGTCGTGTGCCAGCTCGGCTACCATTATGGTGTTCACTGCTCCACTTTTCCAACTGAACCATATTAAAATGTGGAGTCCGACTTCCGCATTACACACATGCCATAGGTACCCGTTTATAGGATAGGCAACCATTCACATCGCATTCTTACAAGGAAAGAACAAAGACAGGATAGATAGATATATAGAAAGAAAATACATCCATGACTGAACCAAGGTTCGAACCCAGGACACCCTATCCACAGTCAGGCACGCTGAGTACTAAACTAATTAATTATTATAATTCAGTAGCTATAAACGGAAATCTTTAATTTTATTTCAAATAATTAATTTCTGAGAATATAAAAGCATTCCAATTAGCATAAATGAAAAATTGAAAAAAATAGTAATTCAATAATTTATAATTGATTCATCTGTAAATTTTTCATACCATTTGTTTAAGAAAATTTTTTGTACATGTATGGATTTTTCATAGTACACCACTTAAATTGGCCGTATTTTCACTCTCACTACTTACACTTAGCCGAATGCATGAGCTGTTTTTCTGAAGACTAGACATAAACAAGAATGATATTGCGAACGTATACCAAATATGATATGAATATATTAAAATAACTTGAGATTAAAATTGGGTATTTGATGTATGTTTTCGGCTATTTATTTCTGGTAACAAGAATTGCTAAACAAGATTTAATCATCTTCTTCTCATTTTTTCCAACAAATAACATGAACGACATCTGTAGGGCATTTTCTTCATCACTCAAGGACACTCCATATCAGCAAAGAAAGAATGGTCTCTATGAAACTTTCAGCGTATGAAATGGAATTAGCAGGTTCAATGCCTGATCAACCTAAAAATGTTAGAGTTTTCAGTACAAAAAGTTTTCGGTTGATCAGTAATGAACATGCTAACTTCAGGATTCAAAATAGATTCATTTTCCCACAATGCTACCATGGCTTTAAACTGCTTTTATGATTTCAGGATGCTACTTCTTTTCAGCTTTTGATTTCAGCTTCTACTTTATTTACATTCTTGTCAGAAAAAATAAATGGAATTAAACATAAAAATGATTTTATGGTCTAAAAAAAGTATTCCAATGATTGAAAAAAATGGCATTAAAAACCTTCCAAAAAAGAGTAATTTCGCAAGCATTATATCATTGAACGGGTTATTCATTAAATAAATTTAGGTACAGATGCCGTATAATCCAGGATGCCAAATTCTGAGTTTGGTGATTTTTTTCTGGATTTTATGTATCTGGCAACCTGGTTTTTATTACGTCATTGATATGGAGATCTATAAAAATTATTCAGTAAATTCTATTTTGGCAAACCTAGTATTTACGTCATCACGCACTTCACAATACGTCACTTTGCAACTTTTCTTCATCGCCAAAAAAATTCAGAATTTGGAATCCTGTATTATACGGAATATGTGCCTAAATTTATTATAAGTAATTTAAGTCAGTAATCTAGCAAGTAAAGAGCGAAGAGCTCTTATATAAAATCTGCTTTCAAAGAATTGATGAAAATCAAAAGGAGATGCAGTAAATTTAAAACATTGGAAAAACATTTGAATAATTTTCAAAATTAAGGATGATAAAAGACACGTTGAATAAGTATGATAATTTATTATTTCTCGAATAGCAGGTTTATCTCTTTTTGTTAACTTTCCTTAAATTTTAGTTCCTATAATTATATATCTTTCAAACACATGTCACAGGAAAATTTTTACAAATATTTTCCTCGGATTAAAAAATAAAAATGTTTGGTCTCCGATAAATAGAAATTATGTGATTAAACTCTACAAAAATATTACATAAGATTAAATGTCTAAGAGAGGTAGAGAGTATTTCCTGAAAAAATATGCAGTTTTTGTTTAAATAATCTTTGCATTTTCCGATATTCCGTTATCTCTGTTGTGTTTTTAAAGCAACATCTGTAAATCTTTCCAAATTGTAATTTTTGTAAATTTTTAAAAAGTTTAAATTTTTTAAAGTTTTTTATAATGAATTTTCTTGTTTTTATGATGAAAATATTAGCTTACTTCAAGAAGTTATTTGTTAAATTATGATAGTTGGTAATTATTTGTCATTCTTTCTTTGAATGAATTCATTGTTTTATCATTGTTTCTTTGAATGAATAGAATCGTCAAAATTGATCGTCATTATTTCTCTAATAAATTACTTAAATAACAAAATGTATTATTTGTGTTGAGAGTAAATAATTTCTGTAATAAATAATAGAAATAAAATGGTTTTGTTTACTATAAGCTGACTGTATCGTCTTCGCTGTGTTTAATTTAAATCACTTTATTTGAAACAATTTATTATTGATACCAGATTCACTGCATGCTTATGTAATTTATATTTTAGAAGGGGAAAACTAGTACCTATATTTTCTTCTCAGGGAGTGTCTTTCCTTTTTAAAAAAACAACTTACGTTAGGCCCTTTTTTCAAAAACAGCATGCTGAAATATATATATCATATATATGTCTTAAATGTCAATTTCTATTTTTTTATATTTTCTTGTATAAAGCATAGTTTTTCATGGATATAAAAATTGTCGATATTGTTAAAAGCTATTACTTTTTAATTTATTGTATAATCTTCTGGACCACGCTTCCTTTGTTTTTGGAAAATAATAAAAACCATGAAAGTAATTCCCGCTGATTTCTCAACTATGGACACAAATAAAATTGCCATTATTTCGCCATTTCCGGCGTTTAATTTTTATATTAAATTTTAGGATTTTGTCTTCAAATGCCCTGAGAACAGTTTCCAATCGGAGATACAACCCATTTAACTTTTGAGTGACTTGGGCAATTTCTTGGAAGGAATAGGTGCAAGTTTTGAATAGGCTTATCCGGAATTCACTTGAAAAGTGTGCTGTAATAAAGGATAAAGAAGATGAATAGCCAAGCTTTATTTTTACTATAAATTTCTCACCTTCTTAGATTTATAACACATTTACATTACTCGCGTAAATGACAAATGCTCGCCAACCAACCACATCGATTTGGCGGGTATTTTTGTTGTGAAGGTCAGGGATCACGATATAATACGAAGAATTCTGAATCAGATTCAATATTAGATATTCACATTCATAGTTTTTTGTCACCAAAAACATTCAGAATTGCTATGAATCGCATGATTGCTGAAGCAAACAATGTTTACCCGCTTGTATACATTGGCGACATGTTTGGAAAAACAATTCGATATGCATAAAAGTTATGTGATGTTGAAAGTTATGCTTACCATTTTATTTTGAGTAGAACAAAAAAAGATGCAATAATGCATTTTATTTATTTTCACAGGAAGTATTAGGAAGATTTAATATTTAATTTGCAGCATTGAAATTACTGATTCAAGTTAGCAAGTATTTCTTAGCTAGTATAGGAATAATTCTTACCAAAAGTAAAGGGTACAAAATTGAATAAAAATCTGAAAAGAGTTTAGTAAATAATTAAATAATTGATAATTGGCTCATATATTTTCAAAAAAAATACTTCAATAAATAGCAATTATTTTTATTTAATAATAAGCAAATACGAATTTATACTTTCTGTGAATAAATATTGCAGATACATTAATAATATGGTTAGAATATTTAAAGTAAACTTCAATTCATAATATATATATATACACACACACACACACACATATATATATATATATATATATATATATATATATATATATATATATATATATATATATATATATATATATATATATATATATATATATATATATATATATATATATATATATATATATGTATATATATATATATATATATATATATATATATATATATATATATATATATATATATATATATATATATATATATATATATATATATATATATATATATATATATATATATATATATATATATATATATATATATATATATTTCGAGATTTGAATTTTGTCAAAATTATATTTATCATTTGGTCATTAATTTATTATTTTAAGCGATTGTGTATAATAAACAGTATATATAATGGCTGAATAAATTTATCAGAAAAATAAGATATGAGAAACTGGATTCAGGTGTTTGAAAATCAATGGTTTTGTTACAGAAAATTTATCAAACATCAACAAAAAATGAATTAATTAGATCAGAAAAAATATATAACATGCATATAAATTTTCTAACATTTGTTTTACACTATTTGTGCATTGTGATATTTTAGATGATATTGCCCAAATACTTTGTATTTCATGAAAAATCAAGAATTTATTGCACGAACTCCAGAAGTTTTTAAATCGTTTTTCTTTGATTTTCATTTTTAGATAGATTAATCATCATTGAACTATCACAATTAGTCAGATTAAGCAATATAATTCATAGTTTTTTTAGAAATGCTACTTTTTATTAACGATATACAAGTATGTCCATATTCCATTATGTACGGAATAAAATTTTCTAAATGTCATATTTTAGATAATATTGTTCAAAAATTTTATATTTCAGGAGAATTCAAGAATTTAATATAAGAACTTCATTAGTTTTTAAATAATTTTTCTTTGATTTTTATTTTTAGATAGATTAAGCTTCATTAAACTACCAAAGTTATCAGATAAAGCAAAAATAGCATATAATTCTAAGTTATTTTTGAAATGCTACTTTTTATTAACGATATATCCCCATGTTCTATCATAGTACGAAATAAAAATTTCTAAATGATTAATTAGACGAACTACACTTGCAACTAATTCAGAAATACACAGAAAAATAATAAAGTACTTTAACACACGTTGCAAAAGTTGAACAAATATAGTGAAACATTCAGTAGTCATCAATATTCAAGCAAAGCCAAAGCAATAAATACTTTTGTACAGAGGAGAACTGTACTTGTCAGACGAAATATCAGCTTTCTTTTTGATATCGGTTCATAAATTCGTGGTCTTGGTTCTCACTTGTAACTTGAATATTAGTATTAGTTGTTAATAATATTTAAATTGTTTTTTACTTTCAAACTTATTTTTGTGTGCAAGAAATGATTGTTGAATGACAAACCAACCATTTCTTATTAAAAAATAGCATTTATGGATTCTCCCTACCTTTCAGGGAATTATAAAAGTGTTTTGAAATGCTACTGAAAGAGTTATTATTCTCTAAAGAGAAAAAGAAATCGGCGATTAAGAATTAGTTGGTCATTGATCATCAGGAACCATGAAAGTATATGATCCTGATGGATCGTGTACTTTCATGATTCCTGATGATTAATGGCCGACTAATTCTTTCCCATACGTCAGTCTTTGAAATTATCTTTTACTGTCTCGATAATAAATTATTAGTGAAATGTGTGTACTAAAAATTGTATTACCAAATATAAATTTTTAGTGCACACATTTCAAATTGTCTAATTATTTATGACTGTAGCAGACTAAAAACCTATGCCAATTCTAAATTCTTTGGCTGAAATTCGTGAGGCAACAATTGATTGAGGAAAGCAACGCCGAGAATTTTGTAGCTATGTAATAACGAATCTGGTTTTTTTTTAATGTTTTAAAAGTAAAACTATAAATAATTAAAATGTAGCCTTATATAAAACCTTTAAATACATGAACATTTTGTTGAAAAATTATAGAAGCTATTGAGAATGACATGTTTAAACAAACAAAAATGCATCATAAAATGAAAATGAATATAAGTTCATTTCTATGTCTCGATAAGAGCGATAAAATAACTTAATATTCTTAATAATAATGTTGCTTTGCCATTTCGAGAGATTTATTTTCTTTGTTCTCTTGAAAAATTATCTGTGAGTCTCTAAAGTTCCTTTATTCATTATAAGTTATCAATAAAGTACTTGCCATTTTTAATAGTCAAAATAATGATTTATAGAAACTATTTTAAGCACCTGAAGTTATTGTTGTTGTCGTGTGACAAGTGCAAAGAGAGAGGGAAAAAAGATAGAGATAGAAGGTAAAAAAAGTGACAAGTTATATAGGACCAAAGGCATGGAGCATTGCCCTGGTCATATTTTCAGCTTTTTCGGTATAGAGGGTGTCATGGCAGCTGTTGAGGTCTATGATGAAGAAGGTCGAGGCAACAGAGATGCTGTTGAAGAGATGCCTCGGATGCAGTGGAACTCCTGTGCAGTGCCTGCATCATAAAGGGATTTGCCATTGCCTCGGAAGGTTGGACTTCTGCCTGTTGGTCCGTGAAAGGTAATTTATTTCCCTTCTACCACCCACTGGAAGACCAATGGAGGCATTCCCCTATCCGCCACCTTGGGGACGAGCTCTCTAGGGGTTACGGGCTCATCCGAGAGAGTACTTGATATATCTGGTGATTTGACGCAGTTGCCAAATAGCCTACTTTGAAGACGTTAAGCAAACAAAACCAAACGGAGCACTTTGGACTCTTTCATTTGTCTTAACAACTTTACGAACAACGACGGATGAAAGTGCGTGGTAGACCTGCTTTTGTAATAACTAATGTTTCCGCTTTAGTTTGTCAGGTTTGTAAGCCACTTGATGAATTAATTTGCACAGTATTTCTTCCTTCATTGTACGACAAAGTAAAAATGGCAAGAACTTTTTCATTAGCTTTTAATGAAATGTTATTAATATATTGTTTTTAAATTTCCAACAATACTTTCCAATGAAGATTTTAATCGTGAGATTTTTGTAAGATATTAACTATAGCCAGAAATTGAAATAATCTTTCTTGCAACCCAATGCAGCGTTAAAATTTGACCTAAAAGTAGTACTTATAAAGAGGTCCAATACTATATTTACTTATTTTTACTTACAGTTCTATATTTTGAAAAATCGATTAAGATGAGAAGGATTTTTCAGTTTCCCTCTACATTTTTAATTCTACATTCGTTTACCAGGGTTTCAGCATTGATTAGAAACTGTCTTTTAAATTATGTTTTCCAAGATAAATGGAAATTTGCTATTGGAAATGTTGTTATAAATATTAATTTATCATAAAATAAATAGTAGTAAAAATAATTGATAATATTTTGAAAGGCTGATTTATAACATTTTTAAAGCATTTCAACAGCATAATATACGTAACAAGTAAGGTATTTTAACGTCAATGGGTTACATTAAATTTCGTCAGTTACTTTGATTTATAGTTTCTGTATATTTTGGCAAGTGTGAAAGTCTGGAAAACGTAAATTTTCTAACGTGACACAGATTTGAAATATCTTTCCATTTCAGTTCATTGAGTTTACTCAAACCTAGGGCTGTTGTTTTCCTTTATTTGAACAAAATCATACTTTGCTTTTCTGCTTCATTTGTCCAGTTCATGAAGCTTGGAAAATATCAAGGTTGTGAAAAGGAAAATATAACTTATTTTTTCCCAGAAATATTGTTTGAAGCGTTTGCTGTACTTCCTGATTTTGTATGAAATAAAGATACTTAAAACTATCCAAATTATGAGATGTTTCTTGAACATTCGAGAAAAATGAATGGGACACACTTCAATCTTTTGAATTCAAATTACTATTTTAGATAAAAAGAGCAATGTTTATGACAATCAAACACAATAAATTGATAATTTTTTTAATAAACTGAAAAATTAATCTGTTTATCTTATTCAGTCTTATACCAAGATGATCCTCTAATTCATAATTTTAGCTTTTAATTCAATTTTTTACGTTAGATTTATTTTCGTGGATGAATATTCACTGTGGTTATAAAAAGTATTTCAAATTGCTGTGTATAAGTGTATATAGTTACTACTTCCGGGAACTTAACAGGGCTAATAAAAGTGATAAAGTAAAACTAAAAAAGTCAACAATGATTTTCTTTTTAAATGGTATATTGACTTTTCATCACTTTAAACAGTGTATTTTTACATAATTATTAAAAATATTACGAAATAAAGATAAATTATTATGTTCCTGTTTTACAGATTAAAAGGAATTAGAATAAAAGAGATTGAATAAAAATTAAAATTTAAAAATAATAACGTTGAAGCAATTAGTAATTACCATAGTTCTAAATATGTAACTATTTCATACACTGTGCTGGCCACTGTAAATGCAACATCCTGAAGGAACCATACAAATAACATGAAAAATACAACATGCATTAGTGGATGTGAGGTATGCAATTGAAAAGAATTTCGGCGAAGACGCGCTTCAATCGCGCCTGTAGTACCACTTCAAAGAGCTATTGAAGACTTGGAGATTTCGACGATTTAAAGTTCGGCAATTGTGTGCGTTATTTTTTCTTTTCTTTCTTTTTAAACGATCAATTATGCCTCGTAGAAAACAGTGATAGTTTTTTGATCAAGTATCCGAGTTCGACAGAGGAAGGACAGTGGCCTACCGAGATTAAGGATTATCTTTCAAGGAAATTGGTAGTCGCGCTTTGGACGAAACTGTAATGCGGATATGTGATCGTTGCCTGCAGGAGGGCACGACTGACTGACATGTTCAACCACATCCACCTCATTGCACCACTTCACGTGATGACAGGCAAATTGTGTGCATGGCAGTGACGGATACCTCAGCCACATCACGAACCATAACATAGTACTTTCAGTATGTAACGTCTCATCCAGTGTCTGCGCGTACCATTGGATGTCGTTTACAGCAGAGTGGTCTGTCGGCAAAATGTCCATTGCTTCGCCTACACTTGACGCAGAACCACAGATGTCGCCACCAATGGTGCAATGAAAGAAGGACGTGGAAGACAGAATGGAATGAAATTGTCTTTACTGACGAGTCATGCTTCAGTCTGCAACAGCACGATGGATGCATTCGAGTCTAGAGACACCGTGGAAAGAGGATGCTGAACAGCTGAGTTATGCACCTCCAAAATGGTCCTGCACCGATTATTATGGCATGGGGCGG
Organism: Latrodectus hesperus; assembly: GCA_037975125.1. Taxonomy (NCBI): domain Eukaryota; kingdom Metazoa; phylum Arthropoda; class Arachnida; order Araneae; family Theridiidae; genus Latrodectus; species Latrodectus hesperus. Next base: position 67,872,856 of record CM075858.1, read on the forward strand.
TATTGGATATCACTCTCGCACTCCTCTAGTACGCATTGCCGGTACTTTAAGCAACCAGAGCTACTTCTCCGAGTTGTTGGAGCCAGTTGTCTTTCCTTACCTTCAGGGTTTGCCCACAGACATATTTCAACAGGATAATGCACAACCACAAGGGGCACGCATTGTCTAAGGGTTCTTTGTCGATCGCCAGATTTAATTGCTCCCTGGCCGTTCACTCTCCAGATCATTCACAAATAGAAAACATGTGGTCCATGGTTGCTCAACGATTGACCCAGATAACATTTCCTGCTGCCACATCATATCAGCTTTGGCAAAGCGTGGAAGCTGCTTGGACTTCTGTACTCACAAGAACACATCCAAAGTCTCTTTGAGTTAATGGAATTTCTTGAGGCAGCGGTGATCTCCAACAATGGTGGCTATTCTGGCTATTGATTTTGGGAGGAACTACACTTCACAGAAGTTTATAAATTTAGTCATTTGATAGTTGGTCATTATGTTATCTGCAAAACAATTTGATAGTTGGTCATTATGTTATCTGCAAAATAAATTTGGTTGTTATATCTCTTGTCTTTGGGTGGCCAGCAGTGTAGTAATCAAAGAGTAAAAATCATTTATATGTATATATACGAACACACTATTGGCCCTCAAAATGCACACCTAAAGAAAGTATATAAACCATTATGTTATTGGGGGACATGCATAATTCCCTGCATATAGCCCAGTGTTGGGCTCCACCAGAAATGGAAGCACCCGGAGAGGAGTCTTCGTAATTTAGAAACATATATTAAGTAGAAGACCCCTAATATTTGATCTGCCACTCCAAGATGTATCCTCACACTTGAAGAAGATTGCGACCATGGCATATTTAATGTACCCCAACCGTCTTTAGGGAATATGAAGGATCTTGAATTAAGCCGGGATTCAAATTCCATATCCTACGATAGTGAGAAAGACTCCTTAGCCAATCAGGCCACCGCGACATTTTGTATATCTTTTGAAATTTACATCTTGCGTTTTTGGCATCATTAGAATTGCAGCACACACATAACATACAAACTGTAGTGCCATTTGCAATCGCTGTTGAAGAAGCTATTATCCTTCTGAAGCACAGTGATTGTTTTATCGCGTCTTCCAAGCAAGTTTCTGATTTAGAGTGAAGAAGAATAGTAACCTAAATGGAATGTTTATTGATTCTTTCAGAGAAATCCGTGAACTTCGTAGGGAAATCTTAGCAACTGTTATGGAATTCTGTATAATAGCTGGAGCACGACGAGTAAACGACGGGCCGAATGAACAGACGCTTACCACAGTTTTCACCATCAAAAATAATGATAGACATATTGTGCTCGTGAAAATGATGGATCACGGGACACACCACAAACAACGATACAACAAATACAATCTGTTATGCATCATTCATCATTTGCTTGTATTCATCATTCGACATTGTTTGCAGCTGAGAGGAATATCCGTAAAGCATCCAGTCCTTCGTTTATTCTTGATTTAAAACTAAAGGTGCTTCAATATAATTGGTAGACCCCAAATCAAGTTTTACATTTTAAACTGTATAATATATATTATAAAGTTTAAAATATGTAAAACTTTACATATATTAGAATTTATTGCTACTAATGAACATTGTTAAATATAAATATAGTTTGATTCCATTTTATGTGGTAATTTTTATCAGATACTAATTATTTTTTACAATGTTGTATTCAGTGTAAAATAATAGTTTTTTGACAACGAATTTATAGTTCTATTCAATCTAGATAACTGAATAAATTAAGATATTTTTCTTTAGATAGTTGCAATAATGTTAAAATTTAATCCCCTTTTTGGTATAAAATGACCAATATAATTTTTATACCAATTAAATAAATCCTATAATTTTAATTGTGAGAAAAATACAAATGATTAAATACGCACTTTTAGATAACTTTTTACAAAAATTAAAATTTTGCATATTATAAGTTAATAGGTTGAAGAAAAAATTTTAAATATCTCACCGAATTTTGTTAAAAATTTATAAAGCCGTTTATAAATCAAATGCAAAGTTATTTGATTTACATCAAAGCAATGCGTTTTTTGTCCTAAATTTCTTGAATAAAATAATGCATTTTCCCAGGTGCATTGACTTTCTAGTGAATCTTCACCTCTGTTTTTAAAAATAAAAGTTTAAATCTCGTAATAAATAATATTCAAGCGTCCATATTAAATGAAGACAATATGTATGCTAATCTGTATTGCTAAAAATTTCTGCATAAATCTCTAAAATGTCTTGAACATCTCAAAATCTCCATGTTAAAAGTGAGCCATTTATTTGAGGAATATCTGGCTTCGTTTTTGAAAATTTAAAACCTATGTTCCATAAAATTTTGATTCGTAGTTTTCAATATATTCAATACATAAGCAAATTATTTTTCTTTCAATTTTGAGTCCTTTAAAATTTTGCAAGCAAATGTATAATGGGAAACTTAGTTACAAATACAATCAATCACTAGTTATATAAAAATACATCTTTTTTGCAATCTTTGTAAAGTGTTCTGATAAAATTCTGGATATTACGAGTGATATAAAAAGTAATCATCATGTATTATTCCCTCACATTTACGGTCTAAATCTGCTAAACATAGTCAAATGCATGTAACTTGATCAAGTGAGAAAATCAATACGTACTAATATTTCAAGTTCATAAGTCTTCACATAATGATATTCTTTAGCTGAATAAAGAACTGGATTTACCATATTCGAACTCAAAAGGAACGTCATTCTTCTTCGGTGATATAGAATACCATTCACCAAGGTTAGAGACAGGACAGCGCTGTTTACTGCGAAAGTTCGAAGATTTGATTCTTCTCATTGTTAAATAAAAGAAGGTGGATGTTGTACCTTCTGTATGTACATACGTCGAGATGGTGTTTGACAATATTCCTTTCCTGGTTTCCTCCCTTGCAACACGGGAATACGTCACGCTATCTTCAAAATGTCCTTTCGGAATGCGATGCTTTATCAAAATGCTTTAAAACTGACATAAGCCGTCATTCTGTCTTCTAATAGGTTCTATAGAACCTTAGAAATAATGCGATAACTGTGGTAAATGATTTTATGACATCTGTATGAACAAATTCTTCGCTTACAAAATTTCAAATCGAAATGAAGAATCATATTAAAAATAATTTTCTTCAAAAGGAGGAAAAAAGGTAGATCACATAGGAATCAATGATCATCTAATTCATTGATAACACCTTTTACACGAGAGCTATTTCAACCGAAATCTATGGCTTAAAGAGCATAATAGGACAGACTCCTTCAGAAATAAGGGCTTCTCGTAAGATCCAGACACTGTCAAACAATATTTGAGATAAATGTTACGCTTTTGCCTTCTACATGTACGTTTGTTGTGTGGCTAGTCGAGATTTTCTAGGTTTAATCTCGTGAGATACGTGGATGCAAGCTACTGGCTACAAATGTTCTTCCGAAAGGCAATTGGAGAACAAATTTAGGAGAATCTTGCGTAAATTGCTACTATAAAATATTTACATAAAATTTTTTATAATAGTTTTAGAGGTCATATGATGTTCAACATGTGGAATCAAACTATCCATACTCAACATGGAAATTGAACTTAATTGAGTATGCAAAAATAATTGATACTCAACTGGGTATATTTTCCAAGATGAGCCTAGTTGAGAATATAAATACATTTAATCTTAAACAAAATATAATCAAGAATTGATCTTATTTGAGCTCAAATTGAGAATTGAACTGAGCTATTAAGCTAAAGCTAAAAAGCAGAGAGTTTTTCACTCATTGTTGTTAGTTTGACATAAAAAAAGACAAAGCTGAAAAAGATGTTTGTTTCTATTCTGAATCTACCTAACACAAAGAAAGAATATGTTTCGATTAAAAATAACCAAATTTGCTCATTGCTGTGAACAAGAAACACAATTTTGCGTCAATAGAATCAAAAGCAAATATCACCACATTAGGATGGTGAATTAAATGTTAAAAATATGAAATCATGATAGACATAATTTCATATGGTTTTTGTTTGAATTCATGGTATAAATGAAACAGAATAAAAATATATGTTTAAATGTATTACAAAATTCGACTTCTATTGTGCAAACATGAATTTCAATTTATAACATCTAGAATTTGAACTCATAACAAAGACTGCATAGTTCAATACAGTAAATACAATTTTTAGATTTTTTAGTATAGGTAAATATTAATTATAAATTTTAAAACATCAAACTTGCTTAGCAATAACATGAAATAGTGAAAAATATACTGAATAACAAACAAATATATTGGATTAAATCTTTGAAATATGAAACTAAAATTTTATATTTTGTCAATATATGGTTTATTAATGTAATGAAGCATGCTTTAAAATATTAATTAAAGAAATGTGATAATAAATATATACCTTAATTATGGGAAAATTTTATGAATACATTTTTAAGCGTTTATATTACATTATTTATAATTTTTTAGTATTTATATTTGCTTACATTTTATATTTTAAAATGTTTTTTTAAAAAATATTTTTTTCTTTTTTGACTTAATTATTTCATTTCGTAATTTGTTTTAAGTCTAATTTTTTCTCTAGATATTTGTACAGTAAAAAAATAATTATTCTCGTATTTTTTATTGTATATTGGTTTACCAACTGGAATATGAGATAGTTCATTTGTTTGTAAGTTTAATCAAAAAATAAGATATTTACCAAATATTTTAATAACAAAAATATTTTCACGGACATTAAAGATAAAATAACCTAACAAAATGATAAAAATATTATTAAACATCACGCTTCCGAATCAGTCAAGAGTATTTTAACTAAACGTTTTGAATTTTTCTTCTATTTTTTACTTTAATATGATTTAAATTCTAAGAAAGTTCTCACCATGACCAAGTTAATATGTTTCGATATCGAATAAAAATACTTCATTTATGATTTAATATAGATTAGAGCCTTAGTCAAATAGCAATGCACGCATATTACAATTAATTGTAATTAAATCACAATCACAAATAATCAAACATGCTCAAGAAAATTCTTTTGAGCCTTGTTTCGAATGTTTAAGAAAATTATTTCGAGCATTTAAGGAATTTTTCCAGTGATCCATGAAAAAATGCTTTAAATTGATCCAAAACTTTAGCACATTGGGCATGGAATTATTTTATGGGTGGTTGTTTTATTGAGTTACAGACTGTGGCTACAAGTTTACTCAACAGTTACCAACTATATCGAAAATATATGGTTATTTAATGTATTAACATCATTTTAAATATATTTATTGATTAAAATATAAGGCAATAAAATATTTCAATTTGTAAAATGATATGTAAGATGTTATCATAAGAAATGAATAAAAATGTAAACTTATTTAATAGTTTATTTTATGGAACTATGTGCTGCAGTATAGTAATGTTAGTAATAACACTATCGCTCAAGCTCTTATGCACTATAAATGTATTATTATAACAACTACGAACCATATCATAAATACATGATTATTTCATATATTTACAATTTAAATATACTTATCAATGAAAATGTCAAATAATAAATATTACAGTTTGTAATATAATGCGTAAGTGGTTATAATGTGTGCAATGAATAAAAATGAAAAATTATTCAATAGTTTATTTTATAGAACCATATATTGCTTCAAAGTAATCTTTAGTAATAATGGTCTCACTCAAGCTCAAGTACACTCATTGTTTTATTTTTGCTTTTTTTCTCTCTCACATAGACATATTTTATGTTTTTCCTTTCACTTCCATTGTTTCACATTCTTTATAACTTTGAACATTGCGTAAAATGTCATCGAAAGGGATTTTGCTCATTATAGTGACCTATTTCTCAAGTGGTACGACGTATAATATAAATATAAATGTATTTATGTATCCACTGAAAAAGAAAAAAAATCGATAGATTTTTTTTCCACATAGTATCGAATTTACGTGGGAAACATTGTAGGAAGTCTGTAAGTTGACCTAAAAAATAGCGACAAAAGAAAATTTTTTCAATTATTGCTCAAGCAACTTAAAGATCCATCCTCTAATAAATATTGCAACAATATTTTTAGGAAAAACGCCTTTATAAATCTCAAAAGTTTTTAATGTAGCATGTTCATTAAATGGAAAATATCATTTCGAAATTTTAAGAGAATGCAGAGTAAGCATTTTATTATAATAAAAAGTTAACAAAGAAAATTATTTGATCATCAAAGTATGATAAAAAACATTATTTATTTCTCTGAGCTAAAAATTTCTAAAATATGAATTTGTCAATTGAACAAAAAACATTTTCTGAGGAGTACATTTATAAGCTAAAATGCTTCGAATCATTCTTTATTGCTGTTCCCATATATGGTATACCAAATGTCACATACTAGGAGGTCAGTGTTTTGGATTTTAATTTAACAATTCCAATATTGAAAGTAATTTCACTTGTGCTATTTCAGAATCCATATTAAAAAAAACCTGACTGAACCCGTCATATTGTCACAAAACGACAAAGAAACATATCACTTAAGAAAATAAAACTCATTCTCATATGTGTTGTGTTGTGGCTTATCCTTCAAGTTGACAGCAACATCAAACCAGGTCCATGAGCCCAAACGCCTTCAAACAATGCCAGTTATTCTTTAGCCCTGAGGCTAGAGAATAACTGGCATTTATTTAAACCAATGCAGGCCAAAATGTGGGCAGGAATAGCGTGAGCCACATTGCATTTTGGACACAGGGGATAAACTTTGTTGTTCGTCACATGACGTTCTCCACTAGAGTGTATATTTCGAAATCTCCTATTCTTATGTAATTTAGAAATAAAAGTTACTTCGTTTCTTCAATATATTAATTAATATTCTTCTTTAAATCACCAAATAAATTTATACAAATATTTTGCATTGATTCACGAATAATTAAATATTGCATCACAATAAACTTACCAAACTTCTTTCAAATATCCTTGCGTTTCTTGTGTGAGAAAATGCATAAAACTTCTTTTGCATAAATATGTGGGAACATCGATATCGCCCTTGACATTCAGCAATTTTCGGAAGCAGGGAAGTAGAAACCAAGAGCTAAATTTGACACGGTTTTGTATACAACAATAAAATTTACAAAAATAAGAATATTACGAGAAACGGAAGAGTTATTTTGCATTATCACATCTTCTTTTTAGAATTTCAGATATTCCTTATGTTTATATATTTATGATGAATTTTATATCAGTGACTGAAAAAGTTGAATTCTCATCAATATTTTACCTTTTAATGTAATGAAAATTAAAAAAAACAACAAGAAATGAATTATTTATAGGGAAGGAATTGGTTTATTTGATTTACTAATTAAGGTCAGTTAGTTTGATGTTGTATGGTCATTTTTTGCTCACGATAACTGATTCGACGGAACATGAGACTTAAAGCAGATTCCGAGTTACTTAACTTAGTTTTCTTGAAATTTTTGTGCTATTATATTATACATAATTGATATACCTAAAATAAAAACGTATCTATTATGATAAAAATTTAAATTATAAAAATATAAAAAGTATTAACTAAACAATAAAATTGCGCACTCACAATTATAAAATCAGTCATTATCATCAAAACGCGGAGAAAAGAGCCTTGAATTTTCTCATGAATATATATATATATATATATATATATATATATATATATATATATATATATATATATATATATATATATATATATATATATATATATATATATATATATATATATATATATATATATATATATATATATATATATATATATAATGCAAGATTAGAAGTATCATAAGTGAATTGAAAAGTACAAGAATAGATATAGGATTGAAAAGTATAAAAATAGATGAAAAGCAGCAATTGCGTTTAGCAATTTCATTGTATTTTAAATGTATTATTCTCCATATAATATTTGATTATTAATTTTATAAAATATACTATATAAAATAAAATATACTATATATATATATATATATATATATATATATATATATTAAAAATAAAGGTGATTAGCATTGTAACTCAATGAATGATAACTAAAATTACAGAGATTTTCCAGCTTTTCTTAAATCGTGATCGTGATTTAATCATGATTTAATAAAATCTCTTTAATTTTAGTTATCACTCAAAATGAAAACAATTAGAGATAAAATAGGATAGATAGAACTTTTCAAATTTTTTAACGGACGCTTTTATTTTGTAATATTAGGAACGAACGAGTCTAAAAAAAATACATTTGGTTACAAAAGATTGGTAGCATTTTTTACTACAATGAAAATAATGTAAACGTTCTTAAGAATATTAGAATCATTGTAGACGATTATTGAGATCATAAATATTTAATTTTAGTTTAATAGAAGTTTTTCGGAGAGCTTAATGATGGACAATGATAAATCCAAGTAACAAATGATTTTTAAATTATATTGAAAGTGAAATTTATTTAATAGAAAATCAAATTTATTTAATCGAATTTATTCAATCTTGAGGTGTTTATGGATTCTTAGTTTTTTTATATAATATTTTAATGTGAGCTACAAAAGTAATTTTGATAACCATATTTACTTTTGAAAGTCTACTCATTTTGTACAATAGTCAATATTTATGAAAAATTTATAACTACTTAAATATTGATGGTCTTTAAAACATTGTCCGTTAGTCATCATAGTTTTTCAATTTATGTTCGTCATTATTGCAAGCTTTCACACTGATTAATAAAAACTTTCTTATTTAGTAATTTTATATCAATTAACTTTTAATGGATTCAAATTTAAAAGCTTTTATATATCAAACGGTAAAAAAGAAATGGTACTTAATTATAATTTAATTTCAGTGCAAAAAGTTGTAAATAAATTAATTAAATTATTTGCACTTAATGGTTTATTATACTAAATAACTCTTAATATTTATAATAAAATATCATCTCATATTTATAAATAGGTTTTATATGTATTTTATATTAACAGAAGACTGGGAAATGCAATCAAAACTCAAGGTTTGGTATCGTCAATTTTTAAATGCTGAAATAACTAGAAAGGTAACAAACATAAAATTTAATTTAATACTGTATTTGAACGATAATAATATTGGAAATTGCTTAATTAGGTGTCATTCAAATTTGCAAATATTCCTCAAAAGTTTAAGTCCTCGAGCGGCCTGATTGGAAAAGACATCGCTCTCGTGACCTAGAGGTGATAAGTTGACGTGACACAGTCGAATAACTACCATGCTCGGTAATGGCGATTGGTGAAGAGACGTGGAGAGGAAGATGCCAGCTTGGGTGTCGACTATGTCACTTGACCGTGCACGACGAGGCGCTTAACTGCTTTATAGTTGGTAGAAATCGGTAGCAGTGAAACATCTTACAATTCTTCAATTTAAGCAAAATTATTGTTCATTTCTAAAGGATCTGAAGCAATGCAACTGAAACACATATTCCAAGTAAGCAAATTGTTCAATAATCCAAAGGAATGTTTTGTCATCTAAGTTCAGGAAAAGCACGCTATTATATATATAGGAGGAAAATTTTATGAATTCAATACTATACTGACAATAGCATATTTTCTTTTTCTATTAAATACAAATCATATGACTATATGGTAAATCATATAAAATATTTGGATTAGTTGATTTTTTTATTTTATGCTTTTTACAATTTTTATAAATGAAAACAAACCACAGAGAAAAAGGATTTATAGCAGAGTTGGGGATTGAACTCATGAACTGTTAATTAAAGTTTAAATCACTGGTTATTTTCCTATTAGCTTGACAATAATATAATAAAAATCTTATCGAAAAAAATATGACATAATGAAGTTTTAATCGAGTTAAAATGGAGATATCTATTATATATCTATGAAAATAAATAAAAATGTAATTTTCATAAATGTGTGTAATATCATAATTACCAAAGAGTTATTATACATCAAATTAAAATAATGTTTTGCTAATTTATTCTACACTAATAACTAAATGCTTCGGCAAGTGTTTAGCTATTAATCTACTTTTGCCTAAGGATTAAAAAAAGAGCTTCACAATGGTCAAACTATAACAAGTTGTTTTCTTCAAATTAAAATACCAATTAGTCTATTCTAGTTTTTATGAGAAGAAGTTAAATGAGAAGGAAATTAGACCTAATTCAGAGATGTTACGAAAGTTAGAAAAATAAAATTCTAGATAAATTATTTTTAATATCTCAAATGCTAGTTCAAGTATTAAAAATTTGTTACATTTATTAATGTTTAAATTTCCAAATTTATTCTTATTTATGGGTGTCTAAATATAATTAAAGATGAAATTTCTGATAGAAATAAAAGTTAAAAAATCAATAGAGTTAAAATAAGAATTTACCTGGAAAAACTAATGTATATATAAATTTAAATTAGTTCAAAATTATGTATTTATAAGTACTAGGCAATTTTTGCAAATCAATCAATTTTAATTAATATCATGCAGAATTCTTACTTCAAATACTTAGAATAAATGGAAATGAAATGAAGTAAATAACAATAAGAACAGTTTGTAAAGAGTTAAGTGAAATTAATATGAATTTCTTTTAATTTTTCAACTTAAAAATATCAATTTTTTAATATTTTTATTGCGTTGATATTCATCATTTTAGGCCGATAATTAATATCTGGATAATTCTTACTTCTGATACTTTGAAGAAATGAAAATGAAATATGTAACAATAAAAGCAGTCTATTAACAGTTAAGTGAAATTAATATCTTTTCTTTTAATTTATCAATTTTAAAATATCAATTTTTTAATATTTTTATTGTATTGATATTCACCATTTTAGCTGATAAAATGCAATAAATTTTTATTGAAAACCAGAAGATATATAGTAAAAATACGACCAACAATTCTTTTATTTCAAAAGAAATTTTCCTTTCTTTTGAATTGTATTCGTCCTACATTAATATGTGAAAGTGCACATTTTAGGAGAATAAAACTTCTATTGTTTTAAGATTGACTTGTCAAAGACGCACGGAAATTTTCTGTATATATTTTTATTTTGAAGATTTTTTACAAAAGAATGTCAATGTCATTTGAATGTATTTTTACAACGTCACTTTGTACTCTGCACAACACGACTTAAATATAAATTTCACAGAAAAATTTCGATCACTGTAGTAAAGAGATATAATTCTATAAATTATCGTTTTCATTTACATTAACGTTGAAAAAGAAAGAATAAATATAAAAGAACATTCAGTACAGTATTTTATGGTACATTTTAATAGTTTCAATAATTTTACTGTAAGAGGTCCAAAGTTATATATTAACTTGAGAAATTGAAATTTAAATTATCATGATTTTATTTAAATTAACGTTGAATCAAATAAGAATAAATTAAAGGATTTTAAATTGCTGAAATTTATTTTAATTTTAAAATGTTTTTCGGAATATATTGATAATTCCTCTGTAATTTTACTGTAAAATAGCAAAAGATCTACAAATTTCATAAAATTGACTTATATTATTTAAATTATCATAACTTATTAAACATTAATAAAGAAAAGAAGAAGAAATAAAAGAAATTAAGAACTTATTATATTTATTTTTCATTAAAATATTTTGTAAAATATTTTAACAATACCGCTGTAATTTTACTGTAAAACGAGAAAAATTTAGAAAGTTGGAAAATTATTTTAAAACCAAAATTAAAAAATATGATAAATTTAAAAAATGAAATATAAATAAAATAGGAAATTCACTTTAATTATTAATTAGTGATTTAACGCTTTAACGCGTTTGTAATACACTTGAAACCATTAGGATTTAAACTTAGTTTAAAATACCTATGTTTAATGTATTATTTATTTCATGAACACAATTAATGAAAATATAAGTTTTGCAAAATATAATCGTAAATTAAAATTGAATTTTAAAATTATTTCATAGTTAATCAAATTATAATTAATTAAATTAGCTAACGATAATCAGCCATTGTGAGACACAAAGAAAGCGAGATATTTCCTTGAGGTGGCGATAAATCAAGATAGATGACAGCATGCATCAAATAAAATGAACTCTATTATGATATCACTAAACAAAATTTAAGAGATGAAAAAAATTTATGAAGGTTAAGAAATCAAGTGAGACTAAATTAGGATTTAAAAACTGTGATAAAAAATTCCTATGTTTCATATGTTATTTATTTTATGAAATAAAATAAATGGATAATCAAGTTTCGTAAAATATAAGCGTAAATTAAGATCGAATTCTTAGAATTAATTCAATTAGTTAACAATAATCAGTAACTGTGACATTGCAGAAAATACAAGATATTTTCTTGAATTGGTGACAAATTCAGATAGAGGATAACAGGCACCAAATAAAAATATTTCCATAAAATTATATCACAAAGTTTAGTACCCCAACTAGATACGAAGAACTCTTTTTCCAAAACCTAATTACAACCATGTAATTTCAAGAACATTAAACAGATTTCTCCCTAAACATTATAAAGGAATGAAAATACCCTCGGATGGCTACAATACAGATCTAAATCCTACAGACCACTAATTCCTTTACTCACCAAAAGCCTTGGATATAGCCCAAGAAGTTTTAGTGCCTTTAGCTTAATCTAATTTTATTTCCCATGCTTGTCATAGACAAGACAACAACAACAGGCGAGGAAAAATATTTATGAAAGTTGTTAAATCAGGAAGGACAAGAAATTTGAATATTAAGGAAAAATATTTGGTATATCGGGAGATGGATTTTATGCTTTTGCTTTCTTCACGCATGTCTCTCGGAGTGGGTACCTGAGGTTTTCAGGGTTTCCTCCTTTGTAACACATGAATACGGGTCATTATGTGTGAAAAGACCTTCCAGAAGGCGAATTATATTATGGGCACTGAAATTCCTCACATATGAGTCGGTGTCAAATATCATGAGTAAAGGCATGAGTATAATGTTGTAAAGAACATGAAGAGAAATCATGATAGTCAAAAAGGAAAAATTCTATCCTTGAGAATTTTAGATTTTTATAGTGTGTGTAAAAATAGCAAATAAACGTTAACATCTAATAACTTTTAAGACCAGCAAGTTTTATACAATGGGATTTGCTAGCATCATATGTGATTAATCGAATGAGTAATACCAATGGGGGTGGATAACACCTAACAGACCAGAAGTCTGGTTTCCAGGCTTTCCAAACCTCAATTCACTTAGCTTCTAATTCATAAAAATTCTTAAATCACGACTAATTCAGGCATCTCACCTGTGATTTGAGGTTCTATGAGATTCTTCTTTTACAATTACAAAATGTTTCATTGTAAGGACCGAAATTTTTACAGCAGGTATTGTGTTTCAGTGTAGCCAATACTTTTAAGATTTCTTGGACTATCTGTACTCCATAACTTTGGATTTTTCAATGACGTTTGCGGTTACAATGCTAAACAATTCCTGTAATTATATATATCACTTTTATGACCACATCCTCACATTTAAATAGTTTTTTATCTAATTATTTCTGCCTTTTTGTTCCGCTTGACGTCACACCCTTTACAAATATTTTTGTGGTTTTCACCGATTAAGCATAACTTGCAACACCACATTCTACAATAATATACCCTCATGGTATTTGCTATCACTTGTTTGAATATAAATTTCTTTCAAATCAATTTTTTGAATAGCTGTCTAACTGAATTTGAAAAATATTACTCTTATCTATCGCTTAGTTATTGTTTATTATACTCAAGCTCTCTGACTGCTATTATTTTAATAGTTTATTACTTTAACATTTCTTAAACATTAAAACATTTTAAAACTAGCTATAGTTAAAAATAAATGCAGTTAATTCCAATGTAAAACTTCGAACTACGTTAAACAAATCGTTTTACGATTACCGATGATCGTGTGGATTGATTGGCTTGTTACTCACTCTACAGACATTTTTTAGCACACGCAAGTGCTATATTACTTTAGACAGATTCTGCACTAATAAACATTCATGATAAAAAAAACCGCATACTGTTAAAATGAAAATTTTGTTAAAGCAGCAAGAGCTAATATCAATCAAAAAAGTGATATTTATTGCTATATATTATTTGTTATACAATTTGTATGTTAAAGAAGTATTAATTTTTGAAAAGAAAAGGTATAAACAATGAAAAAGTAATTTTGTGAAAGAAAACATTACAAAATACGATTGCAAATCAAGTTCTTAGACATCATTTTTGAAAGTTTTGTTTTGTGAAGCTCCATTACTTTGATATTGTTAGCTACTTAACGTCAGAGATACTATCTTAAAAATATGACCGATTTCTATCTTATATGGATCGAAAAAAGTACAAATTGATTTCAAGTGTAGTGTTCTGAATAAATCGAATACTTTAGCAAAAACAATTAAATATACTAACTAAATTACTTGAAGTATACAAAGTAAATTCATTTATTAAATGATGTAAAATATTACTTTTAAAATACTGTTTTCTGCTTATTTTTCATACACAGAAAACTATTTAAAATTTCTTTGTTAATGGGAATCAATACATTATTTTATCTTATTAATTATGGATATAAATTAAACAAGATATTAACGAAAATAATATTTCAAGACAAAATTATTTGTAATGTTTGAAATAAGTAAAGATTTCTCCTAAAATAAATGTATACTTTTCTTATCGGAGAAAAGTAAAGTAGCTTCCTTAACAAAAGGATTCGGTTAAATTAAAATAATTAAAACATAAAATTTTAATCATTCATGCCAATTTAAATTAATCATAAAGTAGATGTTTTGTCTTGTCTTTTTCATTTTACTTCTTCTTGTGTTCTATTGTCACCATATTAATGGTTTGAATCATTGAAAAACATCTTCTCAAGATGATGCTTTGGTCTTTGAATAAGAAGTCATTTTATTAACAAAATGGAATAACTTCGACAATATTTTTTATTCCAACGAGATGAAGTCGATGAAGCCATAGAGTCACTAATCGATGTGCTTGTCATGTTAAGAACATTTGGATCAAAGCAAATTAAAATGATGGTAAAATCCTAGGAAAGCCCACACCCTTGGCACAAACTGAAAAAAAAGCGCCAAGTTAGAACGAAATTCCAGAAATTTTTGGTTTACCATATCTAGTGTATCAAAATTGGGTTCCCAAGATTGGTGCAATTCCCAATTATCACCAACCAAAATCCTTAGAGCTAAGGGTGTGAGCTCAGCTAGGATCCAACCAAAATGGCTTTTGAGTATCATTATTTTGGATGCTCGCAACAATCAATGTTTTATTCATAAATGTTCATCAAATCAAAAATAAAAAATGAAAAAAATTAGAGAAGCTTTAACGGATTCAAAGCCTCAAGAAATGGTGAGCTGGAGAGCCAAGCAAGAAAACTTGAATAGATCAAAGACACAAATTAGAAAAGAATTAGCCATTCTAGGAAATTTTTGAAGCAATATCGATAAAGATTTGCACACTTGAAAACTAATTACTTAGAACAACAGGTAATTTTCATGATTTTGAATACTTTTGCGAACGGAAAAATTTATAACTTAAAAATATTTCATTATTACTAATAAAAATCATGAATAAATTTCTTCTCATCGCCTATGATATTCAGGCATTAGAGGGTGAACTTCGCCTTGTTTGCTGCCCTCGAAGAATATTATTTAAAGGCAGGGAGAAAATTCGTCGACAAGTCGGAGTTAAGAAGCCGTCTCAATACGATGTCGTAATTAAATATGTATGACGTAGATGAAATTTTATTTGATGTCATAGAAATTTAAAAGCAATGAGAGATGCAATAAAGTAACGTAATCATGATTTCAACTGAACAATTCTGAAACGAAAGAAACAACCACTTTCTGCTTATAAATTATGATACTTTATTCTTATTATTCATTATATTTATAAATATAAGAAATTATTATAGTTTAAAAATCATTGATTATATAATATTTTGAAAAATATTATATAATCAATGATTTTTATATAATATTTTGAAAAATATTTTAGAAATGAAATAAATGTACACATTTAATGTGGTCCGTAAATTAAAGTATTCGTGAAATTCCTTTAAAAATACATTTTCTAAAATACTTTCATTTATTGAGAGAGAGTCACATACACCAAACTATTTAAAATATCATTGTTAATATAATCATAAACTTAATTAAAAATGCATATAAAATTAAACGAACTATTAAATAGAAATCGTAGTTCACAAGGGAATTAATACAGTCATTTGTAAGGAATGAACGTTTATTTTTTATTAAATATTTCTTCTGCTATCTTTTTATCGGAAAATTGTTTAGTTATCATTCTTCCTTAACAGTCATAATTTATATTGTGAAAGACTGTATTCATTGTAAAACTATAACCGTTGCAGGGCACAAATTAAAAGAAATTTCGCATTTGTCAATGCTTAATTTATATTCACAATTTTAGGACTGATTATTTTACATCTGAACAAGGACACATTTCAATATATCAATTGGATATCTAACGTTTGATTGTTTTTAAAGGTTGATAATATAACTAAGTTGGAGACCATTGAAGGAAATATTTTACCGATTATTATTTTGGGCCAATGCGAGGATCCATTCATTATAAACAACGCATATGAAACTACGAGACATGAATCTAAATTCATTGTTTATAAAGAATATAAAACTGATTTCTGATAATCATAAACATTAACTCCAGAAATATTTCTTTTATTATTTATCCTCCCTTCGAATAAATTAATTAGCAACAGTTACTTAGCAGAAGTAACGAGTATTAAAAAATAACGAGTATTAAAATATAACAAATATTAAAAAAGTAAAAAGTTTAAAAAATAACGAGTATTAAGAAATAATAAATATTAAAAAATAATAAGTATTGAAAAAATAACGAGTATTGAGAAAAATTATACCCATTACAAAACAATATTCTTTACAAGATTCACAATAAAAAAATCGATTCCGGATCTATCATCATTTATTTTTTATTCAAATTTTAGAAAAAATTGATCTGGAATTGAATAACTATCATATTTTAGTTTGATTTGATTATGATCGGTTATTTTTTCGAAGATTGATAATCTAAGTAAGTTCGTGACTATCAGCAGAAATATTTGGCGAAGTATTCCGTAAATAAATCCTTTCATTAATACAAACGCATATAAGTAGATAAACATAAACTAAATTCATTATTTATAATAAAACCAATATTGACTTTTGTAGACAAAAATTTATCTCTCAAATGAAATTTTCTCCCCTTTATTTGAGATAAACAAATTCAACAATTTTTCCTTAATAGAAATAAAATGTAATCTTGGAAGAATATTTCCGTTATAAAATATACAATGAAGAAAAGTCAATTCCGTATCTAACAATACTAAATTCCTGGTCACAATTTTGAACCGATTCTTTTAGATCTGGAATGCGCACACATTTCAGTATGATTCGAATAACTAATGATCGATTGTTTTTTCGATAGGCTGATAATCTGACCACCTTGGCAACAAGATGCTTTGTGAAGTGTTTCATGGTTTACTCGTGGATTTTTTCATTATTAAATAAGAATGAAAATAAAATAAGAAATGTTAAAATAAATTTATCATTTACAACGAAATTCATTCTGAATTTACAAAAATTTATTTCTTAATAGAAATATTTCTTTTAATTAGTTTCTATTGTTGAATAAAAAAAGTAGCTATTATTCAAGAAAATTGCAAGTATTGTGAAAGACAAACATGTTATAAAACCATATCTTTTACTGGATATACAATGAAGAAAATTAATTCCGTATTTGTCAACATTTAATTATTCATAAATTTAGGACTAATTCTTCCAGATCTGAAGATACACACATTTTAAAAACATTCGAATAGCTAATTATAGATTGTTTTTTCGAATGCTATTAATCTAATCAAGTTGGTTACTGGTAAAAGAAATTTTAAAAAATATTTATTGTTATATGGAATTGTTACTTAGAAAATATTTATTGTTACCTATAATTGTAGCTTAGAAAAGATTTATTATTGCGTGAATTCATTTTTACATATGCATGCAAAAATATGATGTATTAAACAAATTTCAATGGTTTTGACAAAATTAATATTGACTTTTGATAGATATAAAAGATTATTTACTAAGAGAAATACATTCCCTCGTTCTTCTTTTATTGAAGAAATAAATTAGCCATTATTCTTCCTTGACAAAAATTACCAGTATTACGAAAGAATATACCCGTTATAAGATTACTGACTATAACATGTATAAGACTATATCAGTTATAAGTTTCTTTCATACAAGCAATATAGCGGCATACAATAAAGAAAACCAATGCAGCATCTGTCAATACTTAATTTACATTCACAATTTTAAGCCTGATTCTACCAAATCTTGACGACGCATACAATTCCGTATCATTCGAATATCTAATGATCGATTGTTTTTTCGAAGGTTGATAATCTAACCAAGTCGGCGACTATCAACAAAAATGCTTTGAGAAGTACTTCATGTTCAGGCATTCATTATATGAGGTTTCAACAACAATCCTCTGGAGAAGAAAAGCGTGAAAATCCTCATTATTCAAGAACAAAATAAAAGAAGAAAAGAACATTCCGTACGCGCGCCAGAAAGAACCTTGCCGGCAGCTAAGGCGGAAGAATAGAAAGTGCGAATAAGGATGGAGACTCACTTTCGACGGTGTCTTCTAACAAAGAATATCATGGCCTTTCTTTCTCTTTCGTTTTTGTTTTCTTGTTACACTTTCTGGAGATGAATAGCCATTTAAATCAGGTTACAAAGGCTTGTTCTTGACGCGGATAATTATTCACAAGAAAATGTTTCTTCAAGTTTATGCAAAATCCAGACAGTACCTCCGAGCAAAGTTATGTTCATTTTGATGGATTGAAGGCAGATTATATTTGAATGAGATAACAGTTTTACATGCAAAGAGTAATTATGATATGAAAGATTTCATCTTTTATTACGATGCGGACTATTTCATCTGAAATGCTACCACTGCCGAATAAATAATATCTTCTTATTAATTTGATAATTCATATGAAATCTTCGGTTTTTATAACATTTTAATATGAAAACAATTTATTACAATTCATTTTTTCCTAAGTAATATTAATTTTAAAGTTTTTTTTATACACAAAGAAAAGTTATGATAGGAAAGGTAAAAACTTTAATTATAATGTGGGCAACTTTGAAATATTATCACTAATATACGAATAATCCCTTCACTAATTAATTTGATTATTCATCATCCACCTGTTTTTGTATTATTCTAGTATATATAAACACAACCATTTTATTATAAAAAACCACAAATCATAATTTTCTAAATAATATAAGTTTTTTTTATCCAATTTTCAGCTTTAAACAACCAATATAAATTTATTCACCAAATAAAAAGTTATTTTAGGTATAAAATATAACAATACTAGTGTATTGACACTTAACACTTGCCAATTTTGAGTTTTATGGTACTTAGTACAGTAAAATTAAGTGCAAATATTTTATGAAAAAACGATTTTCTTCTTGGTAAGAATTTTTAATTTTGGTAAAAATAATAAATCTAGGTTACATCAAATCATTTTACGGTTTATGAATAGTTGAAAAATTTGACAAAGAAAGATTATTGTATTTTGTGTAATCTAATTTCAAATAAATTTGATTCCTGCAAACGTTTTGAAAAAATATTTCTCTTTCATTATGTATTAAAATTTAAATGAATTCAAAGAGAAAACAAAAGAATTTAACTTGAAAGTCATTCATATGAAAAAAAGTTAATATGAAATGAGTGCTCTTTATTTTATTTTAGATACCTTTTTGAAAAGTGAAACCATAATGGAATAATTTTTTTTATAGTAAAAATTTATGTGCTAAAGTTTTTCCAAGTTTTCTCACAAATAATCTTACATGATCTATTACTTAATGTTTGATTATTTTTCTTAGAAAAATGTAATATCTTCATATAATATAATATAATGGGTGACATTATAATTTATAAATATAGTCATTCCTCAAAAAAATCATAAATTATAAAAATAATTTATCATAATATTTCTGTAAAATTAATTCATTTATATTATTATGAATTACCATGTAAGAATGAATGTAAAGTTAATTAGGTAATTCATTAAATTTAATTACATAAATAAAATAGTTAAATTGTTAAAATTAGCAATAATTTCTAAATATATATTCACCCTGTAGTCTTATTGTATTTTATTTATTATATTTTATTTTGAAATAAAAAAAAATTGTACAGTTAGATTATTTATTAAAAGCAATGACAATTTTGAAAACTTTCACTAACTATCTTTCAAATCATTGGATAAAATAATTTTATACCGAGTTATATCATGAATAAACACTTAAATTATATCAATATTATGTCCCAAATCTCTATGTAAACGTAATCCATTTATATTAATATAAGCTATTGTATTAATTGTTCATATAAGAAAACTAACGGGAGTAATTTAGTAATATACATATTTTTAATAAGTACAAAATTAAGTATGTATAAAATCCCTTGATTAGGTACGGGTAATGCATGATGCTTAAAACTTCTATCAAATTACCATCTCAGGAGAATTTGTTATGTCCAAACCAGACGATTCTGGTGCGATTTAAAATTCAACATACGAAAGAATCCTTTCTGGCCCAGTAATCTAGAGTTTTTATTATTTTTATCTAGCATTTGTATCTGGAACGAGTATTTAATCTTAAATATGAATTAACGCAATGTTCCCATTATTTCGAAGTCAAAGCTATTTTATTTCCAAATTAAATGAATAAAAAAACTATGGAAGATTTTTCTAAGAAACACAAAAAAATATTTATTAAGAAACTTGATAATTCATATTTTCACATAAAAAAATTCTACAACATTTTTCAGGTCCGATAAATAAAATAGAATGAACATCAAGGTTAGTTGTCGCAGCAAATTGCGTGCAAGTATGAAAAATGGCTTTCTGACCTTGTTTCTTAGCCCCATGGGCACCATAAATGTACATTCATGTATCTGATAATGAACTTTTAATGCTCCAAAATTCCTTTCTAGCAAAGTGTATCAACTTGCACTTCCATGAACTTTCTCTTCATCTGCAATCGAAGACAATGGCTTAATATTTGCTTACTCTTAGCTGGCCCCAGGTCAAATCGTTAGAAACCCACCTGGCTCTTAGGTACGGCGTTCCTATCAGGTAATTATCGCGGTAAAAAGATAGGAGTGTGTAGGCTTTATAAGGCGCTTTTTATTAATTCGCTTTCGAAACTCAATGTTTACGATAATCCAATGAAGAAAAGCGATTTTAGAAAAAAATATTTTTATATGGAAAAGGGCAGCTTGAAGCATTTACACAATCGTATTGTTTTAGTATGCTACAAAATGTTTCTTTTTAAATTACTATGGCTATAAAAATGGAAAATTTTTTATAAAAATGAAACAAATTTTTATGAGATTTCTGAAAAATTATTTATAAGTAATAAAATATGGGAATTTTACCAAGATTTCTTTTATATCATGAAAAATATTATTTTGCATTACCCGAAATTTTTAAAAGTTAAAGATTTCGTTTGTAAATAAATTCATGAAGTTATGCACTTCTATGAATATATAATAGATTGTTTAATTTCTAGTTTCTCATTTCTAATTAGCAATCAAATGAAATTTACAAAAAGATCATCTGTTAAATAATTTGTGTGAAAATAATATAAAAATAAAAGAATGTCACATTACTTAATATTAGATTATCCCATGAAAAACACAACTATATAGAAAAACATGAGAGCAACTTGAAGCATTTTCACAGCCATAATTGTTATAAACACGCAACAAAAGTGTTCCTTTTACTATATTTTATAATTATTGTTCTTGAGAAAAAAAAATGATTTTATGAAATTGGAAAAATATTTATCAAAAATTTGAAAAATAATAATAAGAGCAAATATAAAATAATAATATATGCAATTTATTAAACTGAATATTTTGAATGTGAATGCGTATTTCGCATTATCTAAAATCTTTGGAAATTACACATTTCCTTTGTAAATTAATAAAGTTATACATTTTTATGAATCCTGAATAGATTGTTTGATTTTTAACGTTACTAATACATCTAATAAAGTCTATAATAAAATTTATAAATTTTTGAATCGTAAATAATTGATTTGAAAATTATAAAAAAGTAACTTTACTTAATTCTATCTAATAAATGCAACACTTTTAAAAATTTTTATGACATACTTGAGGGTAACTAAATGCATCTGCTCAGTCAGAATTGTTCAAATTATTTCATTATGCATCATATTTTTCCTTACATTTTATTTAACTATATGATTATAAGAATGAAAAGATAATAAGATTTTTGAAAAGCATTTATAAGTTTAAAGTATTTGATCCATATTTCTCTTGCATCATTCGAAACCCTTGCAAATGTCATATTTTATTTGTAAGGTAATTTATTAAGTTATGCATTTTTTTATTGAATCTATAATTTCTTATTAAAGTTTACTATATCCAAATAACAATGCAACAAAAGTCCTACATTATGGTTGCTTAAAAATTTTTGGAAAATAATAAAATATGTCTCATTTACCTAAATCAAAATAAGATTGAAAATGAAATGCAGTTATAATTGATAATTATATTATATATATTTACTTATTGTAAATGAAATGTATTTTTTGACAAAAATATGCATAGAATCTATGGTTGGTAATATTTCTATTCACAATTTGTTAGAGCTTAGAAATGGAGAGAGCTTAGTATTTAACTTCATACATTGAAAGGAAATGTATCGAATATTTCAGCAGAATAAAGACATGATATTTTGTGGTTAATGTAGAAATTGTTTTACAGGAAATGTAAAATCATCCTTCGATAATGATCAATCACAAATTAAAATAAAATTAGAAGCAATATTCATTTTATTAATTTATATCTCGTTCCTATTCGCCTTAACAGTTCCATTCGATTACAGATGATAATATTTTAGGCACAATTATCTCAATATAATAAAAATGACTTAAAGCTTCTAAGGTTGTCGCAAGGTTGCATAAATTACTTCCTAAAGTTGCTGCAAGCCATTTTAAAATCAACCTTAAACTCCCGTGCTGGTAATAATTTTCATAAATAGTTGACCATATTTATACGTTGCCACGAAGGAAATCCTGAAAACTCCCAAACACTCACTCGGCAGGTGTACATGAAGAATGCAAAATAGCAGCATTCATTTCCCATTGTTGAGTTGTAATTATTTGATTTGAATCCTGTACCTTTCTATCTTAAGCACGTTTTTATCCTATCTATACCATGTTGAGAATAAAATAAGAATATGTTGATATCGTGCAATGGACAACATAATGATGTAATAAAGTCCTTTAATGTCCGGTGTATAGATTACTTACCGGGAGTATGTCTCCGTAGATATTAGATCGTATTCATGTGTCGTAAAAATTGAAACTGTGGAGACCCATGACCGTAAAGACATGAATGCACAGCATGTATCTACTATGGTTCAAGAGTGGTTGAGATAAAACCCGGGATCTTCCTTCTTAAGAGCGCTGCCATCTCAAATGAATTTGCGAAGCATTATTCCTAGAATATAAATGTTGCACTATTTTCTAGATTTCATCACCACAATTCACGGATTCAAATCTCATATCAAATATGAATGTTTATAATGAAGAATATAGAATATATTTCATATCTTAAGCTTCTTTCAAATTAGACCACATGCACAAATAATGATGGTAGAGTGTGAAGTCAACAGCTTATTATCAATTTATCATTCGTATATTGGATGAAATCATTATATTGAGAATCAGTCGTAGATATTATAAAATCATCAAATTTCTTTCTTTCATTCTTTATTATTTCTATATATTTAATTATTTTTGATATCTTTTCTATCATTTTATTAAGATTTAATTCCATTCTAAATTTGAGAAAGGCTTCACTATTTTTCATGACTATTGTATATACTTTTATAATTGGAAACTTTTAAGTTTCTATTTTTTAATTTTAATTTCTTGTAATTCAAAGAAATTTGAGCATCTTTGTTAATTAACCTTTGAAATTTATATTCGCGATTAAATTGAGACAAACATCATGCACACGTCAAGCCACCGTATAATGGATATATATATATATATATATATATATATATATATATATATATATATATATATATATATATATATATATATATATATATATATATATATATATTATGAAAATTAAGAGATAAAACCAAAATGCTATGTTAGTGTTATTAATTTTATAAACCTTTTTTAACTTCATTAAAATTCTGTTTTCTTTCACTTTCTCTATGTTATTTTCTATATATTTCAAAATGAAGCAAATAACAGATAAATCATAATTTTTTTCCAAATATTTTGTTCAATACTACCCTGATATATTGCTGTTAATGTTTGTAAAACCTAATCAAATAGAACTTCATACAAACAATACTATCTAAGATATATCTCAGTTTATTTTCTTAAGATAAAAGATTAATTTATATATTCTATAAAAAATATATATTCTACAGTGAGAGCCGTTATTTTAGTCGTAAAATAATTATTCGTAAATTCCTTAATTGAAAAATAATTTTTGAAAAATAAGTTAATGGAAAAATATTTTTTTACGAAATTATTAAATTAAAAAATAATTTTCATAAATTTTTTAATAAATTACTTAATTAGAAAAAAACTTACATCAAAAGAATTGCAATCTAGTGATAAATTTTACTGCATTTCAATTTTTTTATCAAAAGTCCTTGTCTTCCTAGAGATTCCCATGTTACTATTTGTTATAAACCTAATCAATATAGATATTCATTCTAAGAATCTTACCGCAAATATTTCTCATATTATTTTTTTTAAGTAAAAAGATTAGCATATATATTCTATAAAATATTCTGTATTGAAAGCCGTTATGTTAATTGTTATTTAATCATGTTCAAATAACTTGATAAATTATCATATTTAAAAATAATTTTTGATAATTGTTTGATAAACTACATTTTTTAATCGAAAAATAATTTTTAATAAATTATTAACTTAATGTGAATGGTTCTTGATAAATTAAAACGTAAGTCGTAAGAGACATTCATCTTCACGATTTTCACCTACTTTCTAATATTTACTTTCGCTGGTAAAAATGGGAATGTGCGGAAAATGTGTTGAAATGAGAGCAAGCCTGAATAGTTTGATGTATTTCCTTTCTTTGAGGATTCTCCCCACAAAACACTCGAATCTGAGAGTGAAGCAAGAGCGCCTTGAGATGAAGCTTCAACTGATGGCTTCGAATTCTATTGTTGTTGCAAAACCTCGCCCTAATCCTCCTTTAAAAATAAAAATAATAAAAATTGTAAAAACGTGGGTTAGCACTTGTACCAGGCACGCGATGCAATTTACATCAAATGAATTATGATAGTTGCTCTTTAAAAAAAATAAAGTTTCGACACTTTCAGTTTAAGAAAAAATATTACTTTTAACAAAATAAAACTTATAATATAACGACAAGTAAGTGTAATAATTGGAACCATTGACACAATTTTTTCACATCAATAAATAATGAGGATAAGAATATTTTTTAAAGAATAATTAGGAAATTAAAATAATTTTACATAATTAGAGAATTAAAATAATTTTATAAGTTATTATGATAGATATTCAGTATTCTAGCAATCAGTGATACTCAAGACAGATGGGGTCACACTATACCTGCCATTCACGAGTGGGCATTTAAAATGTCTTACCTTTAATCAGGGTATAAATTTCTACCCTCTTTGCCCAAAATGCGGCCAACATCCAGCTTCATGTGCTCATATTTTAAGCTGCTTTGGACTTCTCTGGGAGGAAATTTTCATCTCTTCTCTCCTTGTTTCCGACTTACAACTCGTCAATGGATTTATGGATATGATTTGACTCCGTCATATCTTTGGAGATAAGAACCAACCAACCAACCTATCTGGTGCAAAAAGTGTAAGGCATGGCAAATTATGAAAGGTTAGGTCCATAGTTACCAGTTTGTTTTATTTTACACCATCGATCACACACACTCACGTTATTTTCTAAACTAGTAAACTATTGTCATTGTATTGTAGGTGCTGTATTAATATCAGTTGTCGACTGATGACATTTTGTATTTTTGACAGATAGTTGGATATTTTGTGGAGCAGCAAATGTTTCTTGTGGATTGGTGGTTGAGAAACACTGCTCTATATTATCTTTGCTCTTTTTGAAACACTGCTCTTTTTATGAGAAAGTTATATTCAAAACATTTAAAGAAGCTCTTATACTTCTGAATACCATTATTTCCAGTAATAACTATTACATTGGAAATAATTATATATGTGCAGCAGTGTACATTAAATTTGGAAATCAGTGAATAAAAATTACAGGGTCTATAGTATGCATATTTTCAAATAATGTATTCACTGAAAACTTCTTATTTATTTTTATAATAATGAGATTAAACGAAATATGTGTTCATATGGGACAGCTTAATTAAGAGTCCCATTACATAATGTAAGTTTCTAATCATTTATTAACAACAGTATGTAGACTTGTATAAAACATTTCTTGGAAATTTAGTTTAATAGCACTTAATATGCTACATCATTTCAAATCTATTTTTAATTTAAAAGAAAATCAGGATTGAGAGTTATAGGATTTCTCTGAAAAAATTCATGTTATCATAATGCGTTTTCATATCATTTTTTCTTATCAATTTCTTTACTTTGCTTATATAATTCTGGGAGACATGAAATACAATTTTAGTTTCTAAATTTTCTTGAATGTAATTATTTGTACTAGAATTTATTTCCAATACTGATATTTTAAATATCAGATATATAATATCAGATATTTTAAAATACACACAGAATTTCATTCATGGATTCTTTCCCATTTTGGAAGAAAAAGTCGATGTACTGGCTAAGAAAGCAACTTTGTACTGGCTAAGAAAGGAACGTATAAATTATCCTCTTTCTTATCACGTTACTAAATTTCTCATAAACACACACATAACTCTTAGAAAAACTCTTAAACAGGCTCAAGGGTCAAGCTTAATTCAACGTTCCAGGAGTAGGAGAAGAAAGATTCTGGGGGAGGAGAGAACTGTTCCCAGTTTTTCAAGAAAGACTCAGGTGGTCTATTTAGATGACTAATTGGACATGAATTTTTAACAGACTACATCCCCAAACAATATTTCGTGTGACTCTAATCAATCAATGATTTCTGAACATTTGAAAAATTGTACTCTACTTTCTTAGTATGAGGACATTGTGAAGAAGCATTTGAGGACTCGTGAACTCATGTCTTAAGCCCTAATGTTTGACTTTTTAAAAATATATATATATATATATATATATATATATATATATATATATATATATAATATATATATATATAATATATATAATATATATATATAATATATATATAATATATATATATATAATATATATATATATATATATATATATATATATATATATATATATATATATATATATATATATATATATATATATATATATATATATATATATTAAATTGATTATATTATCTGTATTACATTTGTCTTAAGTTAAAATATGAAAATGATCATCAATAAAAAAGCAATTTTCTTATACTTTAAATTCATTTACAGTGTGTTAGTTACAACTAAATAAATATTGTAACTATATGGTGGAAAGTAAAGCACATTTTATAACAGGCTTTAGTTTTTAAGAATCTCTAATTTACGGAAACTCATGATTTTACGATATAAAGACACGTTTTTAACAAAGTAAGAGAAGCGCACTCATAATGATAGTTACAATTCCATTTACGAACTAAAATTTTTAAAAAATATCTTATTTGTGAACTCATTTTCATACTTCTTTCGTTTGCGTTTTCTTAACAACTCATTTTTTAAAATATGATCTCCTTTCATTTCATGGCTGAAAAATTTAGATTGATGTTTTGAATGAAAAATCACGTTAAAGTTATTGATTTTAGGAAAATTCATGTGAAAATTCAAACTTTCATTCTATAACTTATGGAACACAGCATAATCAACAGTTTCCAGCTCAAACATAACAGAGTACTTTTGCAAGGAATGATTATGGACATATTATTGAACATACACTTAAGAAATTGATATTTTAATTGTAATGACCTTGTCAATCTATGATTGGAATGATGTTAAAGAAAAGAAAATGTCTAGAATATTTAGATGTGATGGTTTTATTAAAGATGCTACTATAACTGAAAAAAAGGATCGAATATTTATCTATTGACTCGAGTGAAGATTAAAAATTCATACGTGTATTCTGACAAAAAGTCCTTTCCTAATAAAGAAACGAAATTTGTTTTAGTTTTTTTAATGTGAACTCAGATGTAATTTGTACAGAAGAGAATGGAAGTATTGAGAATACAATGAATGAGAATCTCTAATTTGACTGATCTAATTTGAATCAATGAAAATATTGTATATAATAATTTGTATGTTAAAAAAATTATTAAAAAACCAAAATTTAAAGAAGGTGATAAAGTAAGAATTTCAAAATATAAAAAAACGCTTAGAAGAGATTATCATCCTAAATTTACAGAGGCTATTTTTATAATATCTGAAGTGTTAAAAACAAATCCAATTACGTATAGAATAAGAGATTTAAGCAATGAAGAAATTAAAGGCACTTATTATGAGAATGAATATATTAAAAAAGATAATGTATATAAAATTGAAAAAAATCAGAAAAGAAACAAGTTATTAGTAAAGTGGTTAAATTATCTGAAAAAGAACTTTCAGACATCTAACAACAAGAATAAGAGATATTGTAACTGTCGTCAAAGCGCGGTGGCTTGGAGATAACGTTTCACGTACCCAAGGCACAAGTCCGAGGTTCGATCCTCGGGCTGGGCAAGGTCGATTCAGCCTTTCATCCCTTCAGTGGGTCGATAAAATGAGTCCCGAACATGGTTAAGAACTAAACACTGGAGGTTTCGCATTTGGCTGACCACCTAATTGGGACATATGCACACCAGTCAGGAAAACAGAGATGGACCTGTAGGCCTTGGACCATATGGGCTGTCGTGCCACAGAGTTTAGTTAGTAACTATCGTCGGCAAAAACAAATTGCTGAAAGTCTCATGACTCAGGTACTTTTTAAAGAATACAATAATAAAATAATTTCATGCGTCAAAAAAAAAACAAAGAAAAAAAAATACATTTATAAATAACTTACTTCGAAACACCAAAAAACAAAAGTTTACTTTCTGATTTTTCATCACTAAAATGAAAAATAATTGTTTTGAAGTATATGTTCCTTTGCACGTGTTTTTTTATAAGTGCCTATCTTTTCCGAATAATGCTTTATTTATAAAAGAAAAAATATTTTGTGAAAAAAATTAGCTTTGAAATCTAACACAAAAATTTTTCTATTTTAGGAACTTTCGATTTTACAAAAAGTTTTATTATTTCTTACTACTTGGATTTCTAATTTGTGACAGTAATTATTATAAAATAGATTATAATAGTTTTTTATTTGTGATGTTTTATTTTATGTTTTAATATAATGTTTTTTATTATTTGTGAAAACAAAAATATGTCCCTGTGCACCAAGGAGTACCACACAAGTCCCGAAGGTACAACAAATGTACTACATAACAAATCAAGGATAAATCATGAGATGAAAGAAAATAAAATAAACATATAAATAATAAAAGAAGGCAGAGATAATAAAAATGAGACATAAAAGCAAAAAGGAAGTTAGATTACAGCATGGTTAAATTTTAGAAAAAATACAAAATTCTCTTTCTTCACTAGGTCCGCCATCTGTTATTCAAGTCTTTATGAAGTTCGTTCCTTTCTTGTGAAACAGATGGGGATTCAAGAAGAATGTGTGAAGGGCTGTCAATCCCGGAGTCACAGATGCACATGTTTACTGTTTTTAATATGGAAACGGTGTAGGTAGCTGCGGAATTTTCCATGTCCGATGAGGAATTGAGTAATTTTGAAGTCAGTGTAGAACCAGTGGTTCTTAATTCTGGTTCTACACTGAATGAAGGGAAAAATTTAGTCCACTTCAAATTGTAAAATTTGGAGAGGAAACAAAACTTGAGTTCCATTCTTTGATGATGTTCTTTTTTTTCCTCATGTTTAATGACAAAATTCATTCTTATTTGTCTTCTATATACAGTTATTTTTATCAATGAAATTATGCAGTTACTTTTTGAGATTCTTAGCTAATTCGTTATCATTATTAATAAATCTGAGATCAATTTCTACTTTTAATTTTTAGAATTTTTAGATAATATTAAATATTTTTCTTAACCAAGGAGATAATAGCTAAGTTCTTGGAATTTTTTTAAGTAATCTAGGGATTTATCGAGGAGAAAAAGAAAATATGTGAATAGTGAAGAAGACAACTGCTTGACGGTGGTACTAGGTAAAAACAACATATTGGATAGTAAAATTAAATGTTCAACTTTAAGTGGGTTAAAAAATACTTATAATAAAAAAATATTTTTCCTTCCAAAAGGTTAACGTATCTCACGAAATTTTGTATCTATATCATTGATTGTATTGAAGTGAGCATAACAATGTTACTTTTCTTTTGTGCAAAAGTACAAATATCAATAACGTGTCAGTAAAGCAAAATTATTATCTAATTTATGGTACAAAATAAACACTATGCATGATACATTACTTTATTAGTTATTGATATATTTGGTATTTCTGATTGATTACTATCCATAGAATTTTTTGTATTAAGTACACATATATAAATGATGATCTTATATTATCTATTTAGATTGATGATGCTAATGCAATTAGAAAAAAATGAATATTTAATAGAGAATTCCACATTTAAAAACAAGACTCAAATTTCAAAGTTTTATTATTTCACAAAAAGGATAGTTTAGGAATTGCGTAATCTGAAAATCTTAAAATTGAAAATCTATTAAATTTAAAAATGCTTTTAATGAAATTTTAGAGAAAAAATATAAAATGTCTCAATGTAACGAAGAATTCATGTATATACTCTAAAAAAAATATTTTCTTCTCTTAAATTATAAATTGTGGCAAAAAATGTTCAAATGTTTCCTAAATTTGATTACTTTTTTACATGGTTGTTCTGATTGGATTTACTTATTGATTCGTACATTTTTAAAATAACCCATATCTATTTTTAAAAGTTTTTCTTGGAAGATT
Source organism: Latrodectus hesperus (assembly GCA_037975125.1). Taxonomy (NCBI): domain Eukaryota; kingdom Metazoa; phylum Arthropoda; class Arachnida; order Araneae; family Theridiidae; genus Latrodectus; species Latrodectus hesperus. Next base: position 67,904,069 of record CM075858.1, read on the forward strand.
TTTTAAGCATCCATTCACGCTCTCATTACAGTTAAAAATATTAATAAAACTAGTAATTGTCTTCATCGATGCGCAAATAATACCTTAAGATTTTTCGTGCCTTATTAATTACGAGTAATTAAAAATTTCCTTGATAAAGATCACAGTATTCTTCTACATTTTTTATGTATCTGCGTCAAATTAGGCTGGGATCAATTGGCTTAGTTAACAAGATTTTTCCCTTTGTTTTTCCCTTTGGGGAAAAAGTGGAGGATATGTGTATCCACCAGGGCTATTGCGTTATTCCCTGCCCTACCCTGCCCACACCTTTTCCAAAAAGCGGCCTTTCCCATCTTCGAATCAAGGTCGATTGCTGATTAGGCTGAGAAATTTAGATCAAGGTTCTTGAAAGGGAACTGACTTTCATTGTTGTAAGGGAGGGTGTGAATGTAAACATACAGAAAACCCCAAGGGGGAAGAGATAGAAAGATGCTGCTAGAAGATGTTCATTGAAAAGTCGTTTCACGTGATTAGTTCTTGACCAATGGTCCTGTAATACGTAATAAACGTGATCGCGTTAGGGTATAAATTGCGTGGACATTTACTAAAATTTCAGTTCACATCTCAGCCTCTGCTGATTCAACAATTATCTCAATAATCATGAAGGTAAGTTGAATTTATCTGCTGAAGACTCAATGAATTTAATAACTCTCCTAATGCTTTCCGCTGAAAAAGAACCAGCAATCGGTGGGAAATGTTAGACCATAAATTAAATTTTTTATAAATTTACTGATTCAAATTTTCTTTTCTATTGAATCAAATCAAATATTTTTAATTTTAAAATAGATTTAGATATATATTAAATAAAAAAGTTAGTTAAAATGCTGATCTTTTCCTTAGATGTCTTTTACTATTATTTCAAATTAGGTTATTTTACCTTAATTTTAAGCACAGCGCTCAATTTTTATAAAAATTTCTATTTTTAAATAAAATATTACATTTTAGTTTAGATATAACTTATCTCGTGTTATAAGGAGATATTATTCCAACATATTTAATAAGTAAAACATTGTCTTGCAGATAATTCTTTTTTCTTAAGATTCAATCAATATTTTAGGAAACATTTCCTTCTGAGAAACATTTTATTTACGCCTTTTATATCACTTCAATTTTAGGTCCTTATCTTGCTCGCAGTTGTAGTTGTTGTTCGAGGAACAGCAATCCCGGTGGCTATTGGAGAAACTGGAGCCAGTGCCCAATTTAGGAGCGAAGACGTAAGAAGAATATTATATCATTTTCTCGAAAACTAATTATTTTATTTTACTAAAATTATCCTAAAGGACATTCTTTTCCTATTTTTTTCAAAATTATCTGATGTTAATCTTCCATAACTATCTCAATCTTTAATTTAAAATTAATTAGTTGAGAAAATAAACTTAATAATTTAATCACATAAAGTTTTTAAAAAAGAAATATTATTATTATTTTTAAGAGAATATTTTAAAACAACATTTACTATAAACTACATAGCGAGTGATTTCATTTACTTTGTAATAAATAGTAATGGTAAAATGTGCTTAAAAAATAAAAAAAATGAAACTTAGTATATAATAATGGCAAATATACTACCATTTAATTCTTTTTCAAATTTAACTCCGATTAATTTAAATTATCTTAAATTTTTAATTTGTTTTTGAACATTTAGTAAATTCTTTCGATTTAGTAAATTTTTTTTAAAATTTAATAAATCTTAAAAAAACTTAGTAATCTTTAATTTATACAATAAAAAATTGCATAAATGAATAAATAAAATAAATTTATACTTTATTTTTACAATTTTTCCATAAATTGAAATTGCATTATTTAAAATACCCATACATATACATTGTTAATTTTTGAATGTATTGAAATTATTGTTTTATCTTTCAAGTATTAAATTTATATTAAGCCTAATTAATTTCATAAGAATACTTTCAATATGAAATTAAGTTAATTACGATATTTTATATTAAAATTACATAAATAGTCTTTCTTTTGATATAATTCCATAAACATTAAATTTAATATTAGCACTCAATGCATCATCGTCAGATTTTTTCAAATATGATGAATTAACATAATGTAATTTCAATTATGGCTGAAAGGTTCTAAAGCAACTATTTTCATAATTAGACTCAAATCTCTATCTTAGAAATGTCGTGCAGAACCATTTATGCTTAAAAATGTCCATGTTCAATATTTTTGTGAAATTTTATTATATTTAAATTTTAATAATTTAGAAAAAAATCAGCATTGAATTCTAATTAAACTTTGAATTATAGCAGTCTTTTAACTTTAAAAATTTTAATTTTGATTGTAATTAATTGTGTAATTAATTAAATAAAGTTTATATTTTAAGGTAATAACAAAACTGATTTAAATTTAATTTTTTAGTAATAAATTGCATTAATGGTGAAGATTTTATCAGATTAGTACACATTAGCATTGAAAACTTGTAACTTGAAAATCAATAAGTACAAAAAATGAAAAATCAATTAATTTACTGTTCAAGACTGAAGATATTTTATTATTAAATCTAAGATTTGCTTCTAGAAGAATTTGTGTTAACTTGAGAGAATGACTATTAAACATATTTTTTACGAAAAGTTTGCCCTTAAATGAAACAATCAATATAATGTCAAAGAATTAAAAATAAGGTTTAAAATTTTTTGCAAGGAAACATCTTTATGTCAAGAAATCTCAATGTCTCTCCACTATTTGAGAAGTGAGATTTTCTGTGTCTGCTGAATTACTGACTTATATTCAATTCTTCTCATTCGTAAATTAATATATAATAGAAAGTGGTAACATAAAAAAATTGTATAAGGTCTTAGAGCATATATATATATATATATATATATATATATATATATATATATATATATATATATATATATATATATATATATATATATATATATATATATATATATATATATATATATATATATATATATATATATATATATATATATATATATATATATATATATATATATATATATATATATATATATATATATATATATATATATATATATATATATATATATATAATATATATATATATATATATATATATTTATAGATATAAAATGAAACATATGTTATTTTTACACAGTATTTTTTTATAATTATAATTTAACTTGATATAAGTGAAACGTATTAAAATTTTGATAGAATTTATTCACAACAATTTACTTTTACCTATAAAAATATTTATTCTCGTTTCAGAACTTGGGAAATTACAACTTTGGTTATAATGAAGACCACACATCTGGGGGAACCTTCAGACGTGAAGCTGGAGATGCTTATGGAAATGTAGCTGGTTCTTACGGCTTAAGAGATGCTGATGGCCGAATTCGTATCGTTAACTACGTTGCTAATGATGATGGTTTTAAGGCAGATATTAAGACCAATGAACCAGGAGTCGAACCCAAAGACACTGCTGATGCAACTTTCAACAAAGCCGAGTCTGTTGTTGTCCAGTCTGCTGTCGCAGTTCCCGCTCCTGCTCCTTATGTAGCTGTTCCTGCTCCTGAGCCAGTCGCTTACAAAACCGAACAAGTCGAAGTTGCTGCTCCAGTTTTCCCTCCTGTATCAGCTGTTCCAGTAGCTAAAACCATTGCTCAACCTGTTGCCTACGCCTTTCCAGAACCTGCTCCTGCACCCATTGCAAAGTCCCACACCACAACTATCACAACTGCAGAAGCTAAGCCAGTAGCTTACGCCTTCCCTGCACCTGCTGCAGTTCCTGTAGCTAAAACCCATACAACGGTAACTGAGACCAAGCCAGTAGCTTATGCTTTCCCTGCACCAGCTGTTGTTCCTGTAGCCAAGACCCATACAACCGTAACAGAAACCAAGCCAGTAGCTTACGCTTTCCCCGCACCTGCTGCTGTTCCAGTAGCTAAAACACACACAACAGTAACAGAAACCAAGCCTGTAGCTTATGCATTTCCCGCTCCAGCAGCCGTCCCAGTCGCTAAAACCCATACCACAGTTACTGAAACCAAACCAATTTCTTACGCCTTTCCTGCCCCTGCTGCTGTTCCTGTAGCAAAGTCCTCCACAACTATTACAACTGCTGAAACGAAACCTGTAGCTTATGCTTTTCCAGCTCCAGCTGCAGTACCCGTTGCTAAGACCATTGCCGCACCAGTAGCAGTTGCTCAACCAGCTCCCTTAACTTATGCTTTCCCAGCTCCAGCAGCAGTTCCAGTTGCTAAATCATCTTCCCTCACCTACGCTGCTGCTCCAGTTGCTGCAGCTCCGTTAGCTTATGCTGCACCAACTTCCAAATTTTCCTATTCTTCACAAGTAATTAATGCTCCTCAGTATGCTGTGAAGTCAGTTGCCTATGCCCCACGATATGCCCTGAATCCATACATTAGCTCAGGATCTTTCTACAGACCAATCTACTCCCCAGCCGTGGCAACTTTCGCAGGTCCAGTTCCTTACTTTAGTAACATCGAATACCACGGGTATCCAGTTGTAAAGAAGTAAAATGCTCGCCTTCTCGTTGCAACCCGAACCATTGAGTCCTACGGACTTTGTTCCTCATATTGGTATATGTTTTCACCTGTGAACATTGTCTGTCTAATGAACTATGTTAATTTAATTTCAGCTGTTTGCCAATAAATTTTGCATTCATATATTTGTGTCTTATTTTATACATAAATTTTTTTACAAAAATTTCATTTCTATGAAGAAAAACTCTTTGAAAAAAATTTACACTCGTCAAACTAAAGCGAAAAATTTGATTTGAGTAAATAAAGTATAATAAAATATTACAAAAATTTTACATAAATAATACGACTCAATAAAATTTTTAAAAGTTATAGGCACTCATATTTAATTAAATCAATTCAAGTAATCTAGCCCTAAAAATTTATCATGTATAAAATAATTTTAAATTTTAACAGACGTAAATAAAAATTTTTATATTAAAATTTTAAAACTATATAAAAAACAATTAACGATAAACTTCTTACACATAATGTTAATTTTTTGCATTTGTAAGTTTACAATCCCATTAACAAATTTTACTAAAATGGAGATATTTAATAACAAAAGGGGAATTCACCTTATACTAATATTTAGTAGTAATATGAATATAAAATGTGAAACAAAAAAATTAGTAAATAAAAAATCAAACTTCTATTTTACTCGTTCTTGATTATCAGGATTCAAAGCAACTACATTTTAATGAAATGAATTCTAAAATAATTTCTGGCTAATTTATGAAATATCTTTAAAAATATTCAACAAAAATATTAGTTAAAATTAGTTAAATAAATTCCAATAAAAGATAAATAAATGGCTTTTTTAGTTTAAATGTTTTGCAAATATTATTTAAAGATCTTCATATTTAACATTTACACTCGGTTGTGTAATTTATGATTTCTTTAAGTTAAAATGTGAAGTAATTAATTAATAATAAAAGCTTAATTTTCCCACAGTAAATGAGGAAAAAATATTTCAGAATAATTGTGACTTATAAATAAATGACTTCGTAATTTGATAAACTACAAAGTCATTTATTTTCACTTTAGTTTAAAAATTTGCATACTATATTTGATAAATTATCATATTAATAAAACAATTACATACTATGTTTATAAGATTATAAACGAAGCTTCCATTCTAGGAAAATCCTAATTTAGTTGCTTTGGTTTCTTTACTGAGTAAACTACTGATGCTTGATACAATTTGCATAAATTTCTAAGTTTATAAGTTTGAATCGGTTGAGACAAAAAGAATGAAGTATTTAATAAACAAATTTAGGAAAAAATATTTTAAACAATAAATTTAATATGCTTTTATATTATAAATTAAGCATTACAATAGTATAGTGAAGAAACCAGAATGTAATAAGTATTATGCTGCATATATCAGTTTCTTATAATTTAATTTATAGTGCAGTATTTAAATTATTAAATGATAATATAAATAATATTCAGAAAAATTATAAAAATCTCATGTCTATAGAAACAAATATATTCCATCACAAATATTCTACATTTTAAAGGAATTTTGGAATATTTATACTCTTTTTCATAAAATGTTCAAACGTAAACATATATACTTTAACTAAAAATGGGAAAAAATTATAGTAGTATAGTGTAAAAACTTTATTATCTATTTGTTTACCTTCCTATCAATCCCAAAGTTGTTTATAGAATGTTATTTTTCAATGTGAATCTGACACATTATTTCGTAAGCAAGACTGAAATTTTTGAATAACTTATTTATAATAATGACAAAATTATTTATTAATGAAAGTGTAGAATCCCCTTAACAGCTAGCTTAATTTGGCGTTTTTGAACCTTTCATAACATTAAAAGTAATATCAAGGATTTTAATTTTGATATATAATGTTAATAGTTTCTAGACCAGAAAAAATATTTTAATTTAAACCTAATATAAGTATTTGTACAAAGAAGTAATTTATTTCTATTATTTGAAACGTATATTTACACTCACACATTTCATATATAGTTCTGAAAATACTTTTAACAATTCAGAGAACATTAAATTTACTGAAGAAGATTCCTTTTTAATGTAATTCATTTATTTTTTATTTTATTTTTCATTTTCTCGTTATTAAGTAATCTGATTTCATGTTATATTTGATTCTCAAAATTCCCTTTTTTAAGAACAGTTCCGCTCTATTTGAAATTAAGTTCTCTCTCACAAACTACGTCAAAGATTTTTTCATAAATATCTTAAAAACATTAACATATGTAATAATCAATTTTAATGTATATATATGGTATTTCCATTTTAATTGTCTTAATGTAAATTACTTCTATTTCTTGTTATATTTGTAAAAATTTTAGAGACTTCATATCTGCTGTATGATGTCTAAAACAGTTCCTTGATTACATAAGTAAATTAATTGATATTAGTCGTAACTTGTGTTTTTTTATAAAAATCATTTTTAATATAAATGAAATTCTTACTCTGTCAAATGTTTACCATGAATTTAATTGGGAAAGACTATAAGAAAACAACAGAATTTCATATCAACATATTTTTAGGTCCTTTGTTCACTTCAAATATAATTTATATTTCTTTCTAAAATTTTGATTTTAATATACAATGATTTTTAATTAACCAATGTTTATTATTAACAATTTTTTTAACCAAAACTGATGTTGATTTAAACTCATTGTTAAGATTCACCTCAATCCTGAGGTTTTAAATATGATGTTTCACTGTACACCATACTGGAATTCTGCTAGCTTTAAGAATGTATGTGATGTTTATTCCCAGCCATTTAAAATTGAAATTTACAAATGAGAGTGGGAAAAATATGAAGGGCATTAAATTTCTCAATTGTTCTATATTACCATAAATTTTTAAAATGATAACGATAAAAATATAACTTTTTTCCGATTTTTAAAAAAGTTTATTTTTTACTCATCGTAGAAAATTTTCTTTCAGTTTTCTCAGTGGATTCCCGATGGGAAATGCATTAGATCATGAAGAAAAAGAAAAATGGTTTTAATATTCAATAGTTTTGTAACTAAAGAGAATTTTGTTTAACTTTTTCATATTTCATTTGATTAGCCTTTTGTCATCTACACGTGAGACATATCGTGATACAAAACCTTATTTTGAATTTAAAAAGAAATAAATTGTATCTATAAAAGTAATAATAAATTTTTCTGATGGAATATTTTCCATAGAAGTTTAGCTTTGCTTTTCACTAGAAGCGCCGACTGGAAAAAGTTGGCGGTCATGACATTCTAGAGTGAAAATATTTGTCGATGGAAATTTCAATATGATGTAAACTGCATTTGCTTGGTTTGTTGTACGACCTTCAAATTTTGCATATGAGGGTTTATTAAATTGGGAACTACTGTTTAAATTTTATTCGGAAATACTATCGCAACCAAGTCCAAGGTGGAGTTCGAGCCTATAATCAAAGGGCAGCGCTAACCATTTGGCAGCGAACATGACTTTGTAATAAAGTGTATTAAAATTCAATATCTAATATTATGCAATTAATATTTCAACGGATACTCTGAATATGCCTTAAACAGAGGGTAACCTAAAATTTATCTGCACATTACAGCTTAGTATATGTTTTAGACAGAAATCTAATTTTAATTTGTAATATTTAAACGAAAATATACAGGATTTTTTAAACTTTCTGTAAAATATGATATTATTTTACATTGTAGTAATATGAATGTGTATAGATAAGAATAATAACTTGATTTAATTGTAAAAGTTGTATTTGAACTGTGTTAACAATTTGTGATTACTATTGGTCGAATTACTTAAATTTCTATAAAAATGTAGTTATAATCACACACTTTATAAAAAAAATTATATAACATTACAGAATGCATTTTTTTGTGATTATATCTATAATGTACTTCCATTTTCTTTTTAAAATCAATGCTTACAGTTCTATATTAGCATTTAATGAAGCCACTACACTGAATGAATCTCACTCAGAATTTAGAAATGAATTTATATGTTATTGTCTCTGCTTATAATTTTAACTAGAAAATTTAAATTAAATATTAACATCATTTTATTTTATTAAATTAAAAAAATTATATGCCTAAAGAATATCTTAAACTTATATTATTATTATTTAATTTAGTTAAATTTAATACTAAATTCATGACATTTAAAATTTGGTATATTTTTATGCGTATATATTGTTGTTTGATATAAAACCGTATAAAAGAATATTAGCTAATTTGCTTAGTTATTATTATTTAAAATGATATTTTTTTATAGTTATATTATACTTAACAATAAATGTGCAGAGAAATATAACCTATTTCAAATGCCATCAATTTTGTAAGATATTTCAATAAATTCAATTTCTAACTGTTATACACTGAAGTGTAATACACAATTAACTTTGATTACGGGTTCATAACCAAATATCTTTCTATACCGAGGGAAAAGAATTTTCATATAATTAAATTTGTGCTGTCTCTTTATCTCTGTATAGCTTAGGAAAACATACTTGGGTAAAAGTTTAACATAACAGAGACTCATGGCATTTTAAGACTCATGGCAATGAAATTTACACAATAATAAACAGCAACTGGATGATACCAACCTTCGTAACAGTGACTTTCAGACATCAACAACAAACATGCCTCAAAGACGTCTGTCTGAAAAGACTTCGACCTTCTTAAATTGTGATTCAATCCCGAATCAATTAATATCTATTTTAAACGTAGGCCACGGTAAGAAACTTCAGCTGGCCTTGTTTGGAACAGAATTGGAAAGATCTTTCCGTCACACCCAGTTGTATTCTTCCTTTTATAATTGTGTGGCGTGTCTGATTGTGGGCCTGAGAAATAACTTCACTAAGAAAAATCTGATTTATTATGAGGAAAATTAATCACTTTGAAGAAAGAAACAAGCGACTGTTCTTCATAAAAGGATTAAACTATATTTAATTAGTCTTATATTTTTCGAGCTGGTAACTTGAGATAAATTATTGAGAATAATAAGATCTATTACATTTGTCAAGCTGCTTAAGTAACAAGTTAACTTATAAATATTTCATTACAGATTGTTATTTAAGTATTATAAATTAATATTCAAAATGATATGGAAGTACAAAAAAGATGTAAAAATAAAAGGATCATTGTGTAGCTTTAAAGTCGGTTTAAACTTTTCGAATTTGAATGTCTCGTGCTTGATTTTAGCTGTTGTTGAACGCTGAAACTAAATTCTCTTTTGCACTTATGAAAAAGTAAATAAATTTTCAAAGCAACCGCATATAATTTACTGCACTTTTAACTCGTTTGTTGCTTGTTTATTACGAAAAAAAAAACAATAATAAATGTGACTATTAAGAAAATTTTCTGTTGTGGCTTATTATTTACAGTCTTTAAAATGCAGCGAATACCTAAAAAATTATATTTATTCCTTTGCATTGTCAGGGATATTTTACTTTGCAATGCCTAGTAAATAGTATTTAAACCTAAGGTTTCTTCAATGAGTACCATGTAAATTGTATTTCAGGAGATATTTTTATAAATAATGGGCCGTATTCACAAGTGTCATAAGAGAGGGGGAATCCAGAATTTTCCCTATATTATCTATCCCATCTGAGGTCTATGCAAATGCACAATACTCGTTGTTTAACAACGGCTGGACTCAAACCTTAGACTTTACGCTTTGAAAACGTTATCCTATTGACAAACCATAGGAATCCCCAAGACCCCTTTTGAGAATTATGTAAACTAGAGAAATTTTATTTTAAGATACCAGGAGAGCCTATCTGTATGTTCGCTTATGAAACCATTCTGAAAGTCATAAATCTCGTCTTGAAAAATAAGCTATTTTATTAAAAAGTTGATAACCATTTTTAAAATTAAAGGTAAAAGATTGGTAAAATTAAAGGGAGTTTGATAGCCTACTCAGGTATCACTGAAAAGTTTTGTAATAAATATGAGATGCACTTTCCTAATCGTTTTAAAATATTGTGAACACTTATAAAATCTGATAGCTTATTTACATTAGCTAATTAAAAGAAAAATGGCATATGATGCAATTCTAAATATTTGACGACTTTCGTTATGATCCACACTTCTTAAAACAAAAAAAACATTTTAAAGGAATAAATTATTATAAAAAGTTTCAAAATATACTCAAAGGAATAAAAAGAAACGCTTACAAATATATAGTTACTAGTTTGAATTCGAAAGCTATTCGGCAGCATAAGCAATATGCGTAGAAGAGCCTCTTTTCATAAAAGAGAAAATGAATGTAGAAAAATAGGAAACTATATAATACAAAAGATGCAGCAACATTTTCTATGAAATTATGAAGCATTTCTATATCACTTCGTATTATCAACCATGCTCATAAAAGAAGTTGGAAGTGCTTTCTGAATGTGGTAAAACTGAAGTAAAAAGAATCAGTTCACATTATCTTAACAAATTCAAACGAAATTCGGCAACTGTGTTTTAATTCAAAGAAGGATGTCATTAAATCATCAGGCTTTAAATAATTAAGAAATCTATAACCTTCGAGGAGTGAAAAAGAAGTCGCATTTGCTCAATTCTTTTCTCTTTTTCAAAAGAAATTTTGTATAAATATTTTTTTGTCGTTAATTGATATTACGCTAATAAAATATTTTCAGGTATTTTAAACTGATAAAATTTGCTCAAACTTTGCAATTTCAAAATTATGGTATGAAGAAGCTTGAAATTAAACACAAGAATTCTTTTTTGAAGTGTGAATGCAAGGACAGTTTGAGTCATTTGATTATACATTTCTGTTTTTAAAAGAAGAGAAAAATTGAGATTTGAAAGCTTGAAACTTAATATATGGTTTTTAACCAAAAAATATAAATAAATTAATAAATAAATGACAATATGAAAGCCTTTTGATAATGCAAAGATGTTAGTAATTTATATTTAATAGTTGGTGCTGAAGATTTAAAGTATATAAGCTTGATACTTAAATCAGATCAATGCGTTATGCTTGATGCTCCTTAAGATAATAGACCTTATTTTCAAGGACTAGGATTAAGAAGACTAGAGTAAATGAAAATGGACATACTTAAAATGATTGAACATTTTTGATAAAATCGTTTCAAGTTGTCTTCTTTTATTTTTACGTTGAAAAGACTTACTTATTCAGTTAATGCAGGAAAGAAGAAAATATGAAAACTATTATTCAAAATATTTGGAAATATTTAAGCAAATGTTATGAATTTTTGAAGATCTGTGACCAATTAAGTCACAAAATGTTTTAAGTAAGACAAACAAAATTTCACTGATCCTGAAATTATTAGAAAAAAATTTAGCGAATATTTGTAAGCAGAATATATTTAATTAAAATAGCGGCGAATGAATTAATAGTTTAATTTTTTGATAAGTTTTCAAATTTTATTTTTAATTTCTAACTTTTGTATATTATTATTTCTTAATACCATGTTTTTTATATTTTCTATTTTCATTCAATGTTTTTGTAAAATGAGATTCGTTAAAAATTAATTAAAATTGTATTTAAATTTACTAGAAATAATTTTAACTATTATATCAAACTGAACATGATATTGATTTTAAAGGAAAATGGAGTTTTTTTTCCACTTTTATATAATGCAATATAAAAATCAAATTCTTATTTTATAAAAAGTGATTATTCCCTGATCGATAAATTTTGAAAATAAGTCCTACATATAGATTTTTGCGTTTAATTTTTTATTTAATTAATTTATTTTTTGCATACGATAAAAAGAGGAATATACTATTGTATCATACAAAATATAAAGCATCTGAATTATTACCAAACTTGGCTCGCATTGTTTTAAATATATCTCACTTAAGGGTTATTAAAATTAGATCTAAAAATATAATAATAAATTTTATTTTCTCTGATGCTTAGTTGATTATTATAAAAAGCATATTTAGATAACTAAAAGGTATACATATAATTGTCAGCATAAAAATATTTTATAATGTTTAAGCTAGTAATGATATTTTGCATTAATTAAATAATGCTGATATATTTTGCTCTTCATTTTTTCATTAAATGTCAGTACTAATGACAAAAATTATACAGTACTAGTTTTCTTAATAAATTTAACCTTAACAAGAGATTTCCTCTTTTCTCGTATCAATATTTTAATAAGATAACACTTTGTATCAAACAAAAATTGTTAATATATAGAAATATTTTGTTTATAATTGTGTATGTGAGTAAAAATGTTTGTATCCTACATTATTAACTACTGTAAACTGACCATTGAAATAGATTTTTATTAACATTATATAATCTAAAATGTGTTCATATATATTGTACCTTTATGATTAGGCAGCATGTATCTAATTTTACATAAATATGTAAACAAAACAAATATTGAAAATTAGAATTTTGTTTTACCGAATATCATATGTATTTGTAATTTCTAAAAATTTCAACAAGAAATAAAAATAAGGAAAGAAATGTGAGAAATTTTATAATAACGTACAACCTATCATTTGGTGGAAAAAAATTATTAAATTTCATTGTTTGATTTTTCTACATTTACTGTAATGTTGTTAACAACATCTTATCTTCAAACGTATAAAAATATGTTTTCAAACTACATGCGCAAGAAAACTAAAATTTTAGTTTATTCATCACGAAAACATAACCACTCCATAGTTTCTTAGCAAAAAAATTAAATATTCCAACAGAGATTTTAATAAATAATTAAATAGCTCATCATTTTTCTGGGCTAAAAGAATATCAGATAAATGGTTAAATTCCTGGATGCTTTCTAAAATGTATTTTATGTAAATTTTTCACATTCTAAATTCCTAGATTTCAGCACAGTGAAGAGATGCTTGGATTCTTAGAAGTGTTTGGATAATATTCAAATTTTATTGTTATTTTACAGTCACGGCAGTCCAAAACTTCCCGTTATTTAAATTCTGTTCTTCATTCTGCGACAACTGAGTCAAGGTTCGACTTAAATATTTTAGCAATGCATGAGCGATAAATCAGAAATAATAGTCCGCTCTTTACTAAATCTCTATTTGTGTAGAAATATAAATTCCAACATTAGAAAGTTAAACAATGAATGAATTTTTCCTTGGAAATATACTGTATAATTTCTATTTTCTGTGCCAAAATAATTTTGATTTCACATTAAAATCTGATCAGCAATTTTATTTTGAAAATCTGCTGAATACATAAAAATTTCTTCAATCTAATATAGATCTGACTTTATAAAATTCAATAATTTAATTTTAAATGGTTTACAAGTGCCTTTAAATCATGTTTATTTTTTATGCGCTTTAATTTTTTAAATATAATATATGTATTAAAAATTTCAAGACTGTGTTCTCGTCATTTAAATTTATCAGCAAAACGTATGCAATACTTCTCGATCAAAGAAACAAAGTTTTAAAAATACTTTGTTAAAATGATTGAACAAATGTAAGATGAATAGGTAATTATTCACCTTAAATTTGTTCTAGGATTTTGTATACCAGGACACATTATAATTTGTGATGACTGCTGAACTAGAAAGTCCATGATATTAATAAAATGAATTATGAAATAAAATTTTCTAGAAATTAAGTACTAAACAATGCATAAAAACTGAAAGAATTCTATAGCACGGAAAATTGCGTGGTATAAATATTATGAAAGCAGATTAAAATAAAACGCTTTAATCAAACAAACTTAATTTAGTTAAAATGGATTATTATGATCTTTAGATTTTTTGGTTTTGTTTGAATGAGAAAACTAGTTCAAGTAATAAAGAAAATTTGAATTCTTATAACATGTAACTACAGAGAATTAATTATTCAGATAATAATAATCATATTATAAGTATTAATTAAGATAGTATTTTCTTTATAAAGATTTAAAAGAATAAATCTGTATGATATTCCAAAGAATAATAAAAATCCACGGAGAATTAATTGACATTGCCTTACCCATTTATCATTGACATTTCTTAAGAATAAATCTGAATATGATCAAAATATTACGAATTCTTTATATATCTCTCTAAGAAGAGTAGTTTTATCTTATTTCTATTTGACGATTTATTTTATTGTAATTTTTACTAAATATTCATTGTGAAACTTTTAAGCGCTGAGAATGCCCCTTCATTAGAAATTTATATATCTAGAATTTTATTTATTATTGAGTGCAAAGTTTTATTGTTTTAAACAAAATATGAAGCAATATATTTCAAAGATATTAAATTAATCAAAATATTAAATTCAGTTAAAATTCTGCAAAAATATTTACTTGTTTAAAAAAGATATGGGAATCATTTACTTTGGGTTACAAAATACATTAATTTAATAATATTAAAAAAGAGTATAAGAATCTGTGTTATTTTTTCAGAAATATTTCAACTAGTACGGATAAAATAATATTCTTAAAAATAGTAAAAGCTTTAAAAAATAAGAATCAGTCCTTAGAATAAGGCTCTTTTAAAAACTTTATTATTCAAAGAAATCATCCAAATCTTCGTATTCTGATCACAGCAAATTAGTGGCAGGGCAGAAATCTGATGATCGAAAGATCCCAGGTTTGATTCGGAGCACTTATTAACTATGTTAGAAGGATGTTGCCTGTCAGCCTTTTCTATGCATGTCTATCGGGTTGGGGGCTCGGAAATTTTCTGAGTTTCCTCCCTTGCAACACGTCAGTGTGACTGTATCAATGAAAACTAATGCCAAAAGGCAATTTACGTTGTGGATATTAAATATCTTACAATAATTTTAAGCTGATTATTAGACTATATCAATCATTCATGTCCTGAGAAGGAATCGATGGAATTGTATTTATATCTTTTGTTTTCCAATGCCACCTGCATAATCTGGGATCACATTAAATAATGCAAAATGTAAATTAAATCATGACTCCATAATTTGATTTAAAATATGGTTAATTATTGCAATTATTTTATTCTAACATAACACAAAAGATATGATGAGTTATAATAATTATATCTGATTGATGTCATCATCAGTGCTACTATTTTTAATTGTATGTTTCATTTGTCAAATCTATTAATTCTAAGAAGTTGAAAAAAACGATAAAAGTTAAAAAAATTCAAGAAGATGTGGAAAATGATAAAAAAAGTATATAATGTATCTTGAGATTAAAATTTTTTATATTATTTGCACATGATTCTTTTTATATTGATTCTGAGTGAAATTTATTCTCAATATATACAGTTAAATGCAGCTTTGGAGTTAAAATGTTATAAAATTTGGAAAGTTATGTTAATAAGTAAGTTTAGAAAGTAAAACAACCAGTTGAGCCTTGCATCAAACCCAGTACAAGAAGAATATATCTTTATAGATAAGTTCGTCTTGTATTGGGTTGAAAAATTTTTAATGACATGAATTACGGTAGGAATTTTTTTTTTATAAAAATGCCTACCGTTGTTCATGTTGTTGAAAATTTCTTTAGAAACTACCAAACGCTTTGCTAATGAAAAGTTTAATTTCCTCATGTTCAATAAAATTTTTTTATTGAACTATATAAATAATTTGATTATATTTAACTCATTTTAATTATTTTTCTCGCTGTTGTTACTATCACATATATATTTAACATAACTGTTTAATGATCTTTAAATCCTATATAAAAATAAATAAAATAAATAAATACAAAAATCGTGCAATATAAAAATATCATTTTTATTATATAATTTTAATTTATTAAATGATTTTATATAGTTTACATTTTATTAAATGATTTTACTTACATAATTATGTAGGCAAATTTTTTATAACATGTTTAAATGTTAGTGCTATTACGTCAATTTGTTAAATGAACTGCTTATAAAATTCTTTTGTTAAATTACGTTTCCTGTTTAACAAAACAGAAATACAAGTTTGTACCAACACTGTAAATGAAAATTTTATTATTGTTTAGTGAATGCTCTTTTTTATGAAATGCTTGAATATTCAAATTCTCAGATTTCTAAATATCGGTGATTAAATTTGTAAACTTAACAATTATAGTTTGAAATTTATAATATCAAAAAATAATTTTAAAAAGAGTACTACCTTAAAAATGTAATTATAAAAATACTCTAGATAATAAATTCCATATATATATAAATATATTTGCACATGATAAGTTTATCATATGTAAATACATATTAATTAAATTAATTTTGGTTGTCCACCTACCTATCTATTTATATAGATTAATATTCGTATGTTTATATATAATATATATCTATACACAAATGATGAATCTTAAATACAGAAGTGATAATTCCGTTACAAAATATAATGTTATCAGTGCTTGCAGTTTTTCATAAAATAAAATACATAAAATTAATGAAGTATTTTTAATATTTAATCAATTGTCATCAGTAATGAAAATAGCTTTAATAAAACTATTTTCACAGTCGATGATTGGTGCAGGATAAACAAGTCGTTGTTGCCATTTCATCTTAGTAATATTAAACATCTGGGAATAGGTAAACATGTAGTGGGTCTCCTGTTTGGTCTTAGTTTTAAAATTATTATGACATACATTCAGAGTAACGAAAGCATACTCATTAGATTCAGCCAATATAAATATACTTTAATTCCGTTCATCGTGGATTTAAACGTAAATCAACAAAAAGTTTAAATATACTAAAAGTAACAAAGCATTTGCAAGTCTAACAATTTATTGTAGTAATTCTTTGTGTTAGATAACTAATTGATTAATTAGAGTCTTATCTTACTTACCCAGTTAATTAACAAAATTCTAAGAAACATATTGAAAATTTAAAGAAGTATTTAAAAAATGCAAATTTAACTTTATTGAGAAACTAAACAATTACATCGAAGAATTATGAGGAAAAGTAACCGGTGACCATAAAGCTGTCAGTTGTGTTCTTCTTTAAGGATAAATGTAGTGACCATATCGCCTATAAGGCGTTCCTTTATAGCTTGAGACGTATGGAGTGGCATATCTTGTAGTAAATGCAGATCCCTTGTAATAACCATAGGATGGCGCAGTGTAAAGACCCTGGTAAAGTAAAGGGAATTCCGGGTTGGCAGCATGATGGATGACTGGTGCGTAGAGCAATGGTTTGTTGATGCTTTTAACGGTGTCGACGGAAGTAGATGCAGGTTCTGCAGGAGCAACTCCAGGTTCGTTAGTCTTTACATCTGCTCGGAAGCCAGCTTCATCGGCGACGTAGCTGACAACTCTGTAGCGACCATCAGGATCACGGAGTCCATAGGAACCGTATTTGTTGCCATAAGAGTCTCCACTTTCTTTTCTGAAAGATCCCCCTGTCCCATGGTCTACATCATACCCGAATTGGTAATTGCCATTAGACTGAAATGGAATTACAAAATCAGTCCAATTTATAATCATAAAAGTTAAATTAAAAGATATATAATGGTTCAAGTTAATTGTTTATTTCAAAAGTTTGTCTTTCGAATCAAGCAACATGAGAGAAGAGAATTGTTTGGTTTGTTTGTTTGTCGTGCAATGATCACTTTTTTGCCACTTGGGATAATTAGAATTTTATTACAGTTAGATTTTATTCCAAGCTCTTACAAACACCAAGGTGCTGTTAAACCGAAAATTATAGCGTTAACATTGTGTCTGCTAAATTAACAAGCAAATTGTTTGAGAGAAGAGGTTATTGATATATGCCTAATTTATATATATTTATAAATTGAACTGATCTGAAGTTTAACAAGATAGCTGTCTGATATTATATGAAATTATGAATAAAAATATAATAAGTTGTTATATTTTCATTTATATTGGATTTTATAGTATTAAGGGAAGTTTACGCAGTGTGAAAAGTAAAATTATGCATTATGTATAATACATACATACATACATACATACATACATACATACATATACATATATATATATATATATATATATATATATATATATATATATATATATATTATATATATATATATATATATATATATATATATATATATATATATATATATATATATATATATATATATGTATATATATATATATTATATATTATTTTTAAGAAAATAATTCTTAATAATAATACTTTATTCTAACTACTATTAAAATAAAATTTGACCCTTCAAACTATAACCGTTATGATAATTTCTTATGTAATTACGTTCATTTCAAATAATGCATGGACTTCAATAATTTAATATAAGCAACAAGTTTTTTCTGTTGTAATTATCCAAAGCTGTTACAAAAATAATAAATAGTGCTTAAGTTTCATAGTAGTTTATTTATTATTGTATATTTGGAACTATCACGTTAATATTTTTGATGTATTCTGGATGAAAGAATTAAAGGAAAATAGCACACCAACCAGAACATTATAAAAATTAAAATTTTTCTCGTATAATTGAAAGTCATGTACATGTATAATTTATACGCAATATACTGTTTATTATTATTTTTAAAAATACGTAGAACTGAGTATAAAGTTTATGGAATTTCAGACATTTATATGCCTGATTAATGTGAACTTTTCGCGCGTATCCTAATTTCTTATTAAAAACTTAATAAAAACTTATTAAAAATTTAATTCGAAACTTAATTTCTAATTAAAAATATGCATATGAATTCTAGTTAAAGATAACTCGAAACATAGATTTTTAACGTATTAGATGAAGTAAATGAAATAAAAGTTTTTTAATAAATTCAATATAAACTTTTGAGAAATCTTCAAAACCGAGTGAATGAAATAGAAATAGCAGATCAACAAACAAGAGAATGAAATGAATAATAGCAAATCAACAAAAATAAGGAAATGGAAATTGATATTTTTCACAACTAGTTGAAGAATAAATACATGTATAAATTTCACGCAACAATGTACCTTTCTCCTGATTTTAAGAAACAAATTGTACTGGTTATGATTTCTGTGAAATTTCAGGAATTAACATGTCTGTTTAATGTGAAATTTAATATTCGATTGAATCTCAACTTCTAACCCAAGTCTTTTAAAAGAATGTTTCAATTAATTAATATTAACATAATTTATATAATTATTAAAAATATTTCAGATTTGTGTTTATTAAGTATCAGGTGAAATAATATTTTTTTAATAGATTCTGAATAAACTTTCAAGGAATCTTTAAAATCATGTGAAGTGAAGTAAAACTAAAAATAAGTGAGCATAAGCAGTTTCTCAGTTATAAATGTTGGTGTGAATATTTATACAATAACATACAATGCTCGTATTATCCTACTTTCGTATGTTTTTGTATTAATATACTGCAATCTGAGCATATTAATACTACAATAGCTGCAATATGATTCACTTATCTGAAATTTCTTGGTCAATATTTGGAAAATTTTCTCGGCATAAATAACATAAATTTTTATAGAGGCATAAAGAATTGTTTTACAAACACAAGTAAAAGTAAACGTACACAACAGTAACAATGCTTAAAATAATTTTAGCATTATGATTATTTAAAAATAAATTCTTCTGTAAAAAGGAGCATTTGCCATCAAAGTTCCTGTTTTGAAAACAATAGATGCTTACTCAATGTATATAATTTTTAATACATACAAATTTAAATGTTTAATATATGTGTGATATTTATAAATACATGTAAATTCATATCAATCTTTATTTAAATTTCTAAGAGAAAATTTTATATATTATTTAACATGAAGCATCTATTTATTAAAAATTTATTAAATAATATTGCTAATAAGTTTCGTATTGTAGGTAATTTTAAAATAAATTCACCCGCTAAAGTAAAAATATTCATCAATTTTATATTTATTTTAAAAAACAAAATATATAATCTTAAAATCGTGAAGTATTTATTTATTTATCAAATTCATATAATAAACTTTTTACTATTAAACCACATAAGTTCAAAGATATATGATGTATATAATCAACTATCATTCTACTTGATAATCATAAGAATGATGATTAACTATTTTATAAAATTGATTGTAATTATCATTCTTATACTTACGTCTTGATTTCTGTATTGTTGACTGGTTCCACTGCCATAGACAAAAGGATAATTGTAAACAGCTGTAGCGTGGCAGATGGCCAATAAGCCACAAAAAATAATGACCTATAAAATGAAATTACTCAGAATAAGTTATAAATTAAGTAATTTACATTTCATAAAATACAAAGCTTATTAAAGTAGACAATCGTTTTAACTAAAAAAAAGTAGTAGTCTATTTCAAATAAACATTTTACTTTATAAAAAATATTCTTTTGAAGTTAAAGCGTGTATTTTTACACAAAAAAAATTTATGACAAAAGTTTTAACATTGTATTTATAACAGAAATTTGCGTTTATAAAAAATTGCTTTATAAAAGGTATTCTTTTGAATTTAAAGTGTGTCTTTTTACACGAAAAAACATTTTATGACTAAACTTCTAACATTGTATTTATAACAAAAATTTGCGTTTATGATTTAGATTCAAATTAGAAGCTTAAAAGCAATAAAAATAAATATTAATGAAAATTCTCTATTTAAATATCAGAGCAATAATATTTTATGTTAATTACAATAATAACAGTGATGGAAAATTTGCAGTTTTCTAGAAAAACCTATCATTAGAAAACACACTGATATTGCTACACATTTTAAGTTACAGTTTTAGAGTATTGTATATTTCATTCAAAATTAAGAATTATTTCACGATATCAAAATTCTTTTACCTAGATATAATAAAATTAATGAATGTGTAAATATTTGTAAATTGTCAATAAGAAAAATAGAATCAAGTTTTTCATTCAAAAATATTTTTCATCTATTCAACATTTCTTTTTTACAATGGTTACTTCCTTCAACATTAATTAAATTACATTTATTTTCAAATTAAAGGTATGTCTTTAAATGTTTTTACTTACATGACAAAATTATTAAAAATTATTTGTTAAAGCCCGATTAATACATACAACTTGAAAATTTTTAAATTCATTCAAATTTTTAAAAGCATACAATTCTTTTTAAATGTAATAAGTTCGACATGATTTCATAAGCTTTGCATTTGCCATTGCTAATTTTCAAGGTGCATCAACCAATATTAATTCATTTCATAGAAATGAGAGTAATTTTTCTGGAAAAATAAATCGAAGTTTAACCACAATATTCTTATATCATAAAATTTCAAATTTTTAAAATAATTTATTTACATTGCCTTATGTTTTGTGAAATAATAAACTTACTTTCATGGCTGCTGGATTGTCTTGGAACTCGTCGAATCGTCAGGGATAACTTATCGAATTTTCGAACTGTATATATAGCTTTTTGAGCCATTAATAAAAAAACATGGGCGAGTACTGTCTCGTATAGATAATAATTGTCATCATCCACGTGGGCAGGAGATATCTAATCTGTTATGGACCCACGAGGGCATGGCGAATGTCCTCAGTAGGACGTAAGGTCAAAATTCATGGTATTTTTCTTTGAAGTGTCCACACCATAGGGCACTAACCGTTGGACCAAACCGAGAATTATGCATTTTATGACTTGGGGCTGTGAACGAAGTACTCTGGTAATTGAAGACATCACCCTAAGTAAGGTTTCAAGGACAATTATGAGATGATCATTGACAATGAAAAGCATTTCATAATGGTGAATTATGGAAAAAAGTGCTCTGTCATTAAGAAGTTTGTTATTATAGGATGATTATCACTAATCACCATGTAAAGTAAGCTTAGAAAAGATAATTACATAAATTATAATATATATTTGTTTTAGATATAGTGATATCTTTGGGTGGAATATCTCAGTGTTTTTAAACAAAGAGATAAATTTCTCATAAAGGATGCACTCTTTATTATTTTGCTTTAAATTGTTTCTTTAATTCAAATTGTAATAAAAAGACGGATATAATTTTTGAGAATTATAACTAACTGCGCAGTTGTTCCTTAAAAGCACTAAAAAATAATTTCTGGAAGTACATTATTGTGTTAGCTTTAAAAACACCTCATCATTATCTAATATTTTTAAACTATTATAATGATTTGAATATTCGTAGTAAAAGGTGTGAACAAATTCTCTACAATCATTTATTCTTCATTAAAGAGTCATTTATAGAAGTAAGAGGTTTTATTTTTGAAGCGTAATTACTCTTAAAACAAATTAAAATTGTTTTACAACTTTTATTAAACTATTTGCTATCAATTTCATAAATGAGTTCTTATTCATATATTATTTAACATTCTTATTTGTGAAAGAAATTAATCTCATTAAAATGATTGGAAGAGTTTTTAGGAAATGGTACAATTTATCAAATTAAAATCAAGGAAACATTTATTTATCAATTTAAGAGTATACAATATTTTAAATAGGGAAATTATTTCTATAATTACACATGCACATGTTATATTTCAATTCTTTATTTCATATAAACTGTCCAGCAACATTGCCAAAAATAATTAGTACCGCTTAAGAAATAATACAGCGTGGGAAAAATATTTGCTTCGTATTGAGAAGGATTATATACATTATATATATTATAATATTTAACTGTTATTAATTTAGTATATTAAAAACTACAAGATTGAATAGAAGTATGTTAAAGTATAATAATTAGTTAAATATACTTATGCATTGTAATGTAAGCTTCTATGTCATGTTTAACAGAATTCTTACAGTTATCTGACATTTAGCATTAAATATATTTCCCATTATAGCAAAATATCAAACTTTTACTATGAGTATATGGAAATAATATTTATGGTAATATTTAATATATTTGGTTGAAACTATCATTCACACAGCGTAGGACTTTTATTACTAAAATTTAGTGTATCTGGAAGAACTATAACTGCTTGATCATTTTTAGATTCGGAATTTAAAATACTCATACCATTTCAAAAGCTGCTGTATATATAAATAATATTCATGGTAATGTTTATTGTATTTGATAGAAACTATCATTCTGCTTCAGATTTTTATTGCTAAAATTTAGTGAACCAGAACTATAACTGCTCGATCATTAAAAATTATTAAACTATTTAGTCTATAGTTAAAAATTGCATTTCAATTATTTTATTAAAACAATTGAAATGCCTAAATTTTTAATTTATTGTGACTAATAAAAATAAATATTTAGGATTTCTTCTTCCATTCATGTCCCCAATGGAAAATAAGGTCAGAATTTTGACTTCAGTTCATGGATTCAAGTCCCAAACTAACGTTATATTTCTGAATTCTCTTTAAATTAACTGTCCACACCCAAGTTAAAAATATTACTGTACCAAGATTGTCAGGTATTTTCATCGAAACAATTTGAATTCTAAATTGAAAAGAATTCACATTTCATTTACATGTTTTATCTGAAAATGTTTGCTTGAAGATTAGTTTTTGTAACGTTATGTTTTTGGATATCAATATTACTCTACAGTAAGTGCACTATTTGTATATTTGGTATTAAATATTCCGATTGGTTATAAACACAGAAATTTCCTAACTTTGCTAGCTAAAAATTAACTGATATTGTGGATTAATTATTACTCATCAATTTAAATAAAAAAATGAATTGTACTTTAAAAATTATTATTTTCGTATCAACATTAAATCAAATTAGTAAAATTCTTTACAGAAATCGTTTAATACAATATAAATTTTTCGAATTTATGTTGAAAGAATTACATTTTTGTATAAAAAATGTTACTATGTCGGTTGTAGAAATTAATTTCGTTTTGTTTATTAGTTTATATTTAATTAAAAACATAATTAAAAGCTATAAATAATTTTCCATGTTTATTTTTCCAAACACGTTTTAAGAAATTTTTATTTCAATTGAAAACTTCTGATATTGATTAAAATGTACTTTTATCAAATTTTGTTTTTAAGACTCATAAGAAACAATTTTCTCGAAATTCCTGAATTTGCGATGGTTGTTCAAGCCCAAAGATATTCGCCTTACTTAAACATCGATGTTCCTAATAAACCAAGAAGATGATGTTAATTCTTAGAATCGGGGAAATATCGAATGCCAGACCAAACTATGGATGCTAGAGATGAACTTCTCCTTTCTTAAAAGAAGAACAAATGTTATAGGCGAGAATACTTAATACAAATTAACTGAATGCTGGATGAAAGTGAGCAAAATTAATTTTTAATAAACCAGCAGATGATCACTGAAATGATTCCTTCCATCTTTTGTTTCTGAAACCATTAGAAATTAATTTATTATTACACAAACACTGCATCCATTAATACGAAATTCTGACAGGGGTTACATCAAAGAATGTAGATTATGCATATTAAAAAGTTATAAATTACATTTGAAGTATAATATTGTTTAGAATAATACTGATTCGATTGTTTTAATTAAAACTTAAAAAACCATATTGAAAAAAATACTGTGTTCATAAATATTATATCGCATATATTTTATATCTCTGATGACTTGCTTATTGATTACATGATCCCAGTGTAAAAAGTAACCATCATATTACTTTTTACATAGGATATTCATTCAAACAAAATTTATGTTTTAATTAAATTAAAACATCTAAAGTGGGAATTAAGACCAAGAACTATTGACTTGAAGCTCAGAGTGAGTTTTATTGCAGAATTCAATAAATATGCATTTCATATGAAACGTACTTGGACTACTTCGTCAGTTTAATTAATGACAAATTATGTGATTAGTACTTGCGGATTATTTGAAAGCTAGTTATGATTTGCCAAAGAAACTTATCATATATGTCTGTGTAATGAAAACTAAATGACTTAGAATACCCCAATGCTTATTGAGTTATTGCATTTAAAGATTCTAAATCTACTAGTACAAATGCCTATGTTCAATTTCATACGTTTGAACTTGCAGACTTTGCTTACAAATGAAGAACCCCTACAGCTAAATATTTCTACCAATACTAAAATTGTACTTACAACACTAGAATATAAATTTTGACACTTACACACAATTAAAAATTATATTTCTTTAAATTAAATGCCGAAACATACCAATGAAAATAGAAAATTTTTTGTGTGTATTTATGTTTGAGGAAGACATTTAAAATAGTTATACGCGATTCTTTTAATATAGATATGAGGAAAGTTAACATTTATCTTACTCTACCAAAAAGAATTACTTTAAAAGCAATTTTCTCCAAAAAGCAAAATTTGAATATTATTGATTGAATAATGAAATTGTTTAATAACTAATGCGTGTTTCTCAAATAGTTCTAAAGTAGTGAAACATTTAATTCAATATATAGATTTAAATTTTCATAATAAGAAGAAATATCAAAATAAAATTTTTTAAATAAAATGAATTAAAATTCAATGATTGTAAATCACATAACGTTTATGAATTTCATGTTTCAAGGCAAATTTATATTTTATGCAGTAACATACGCAGCATAAAATTCCAATTTGTGGAATAAATGAAAGCCTTATAAAGTTAGTAATTGCCGACTTCAATTGAATTCTTTCAAAAAACTTCAATTCAACTTTAATATAATTTATTAGTAAAATATTTTCAGATGAATCTTTGTTTCCCAAACTGAAGTTCTTAAGATCCATACCTATCAAGCTACAGAAATATCATATTTGATAATAACAGATAGAGCCCATGGTTGCAATGTCCTTTAGATGAAATGATACCTCTGCGTGTAGCAGGCTAGATTTGGGGGTCTTCTGCTTGCTCCTTGCATTTAAATTACGTAGACGCATTCTTTTTTAGTATTATGATGACAGAAACTTCATTCCATATTATATCATTAGTTTCTCTGTTAAAACTGAAAATTCCTTGTGGAGGATGGGCTTCATAAAAAAAAGCTTTTCAGATAAAAATTTCAAATAAGTAAAAGAACTATAAAAACAGTTTCTCTTGTCATATATAGACACTCCTATTTGAGGAAATTCCCATAAAATCAAAGGAAACATTTTGTTAAACAAAAAATTTATAAAAGGAGAGCAGATTGTTTATACCAAATAGTTCTAAGAAAAATATATAGAACTAAAAACTTTCTGAAAAAAACTTTTTAGAGTTTTATATTAAATAAACGCCAGTGGCTATCGATTAACATAAAAAACATCAGACCATTTAACTTATTTGTGAAGTTCTTTAAATGAAAAAAATATCATAAGTATAGTCAGTTTTCATAGTCATATATAAAAAGTTCTATTTGAGGGAATTCCCCCGTAAAAACAGGATCAAGCGAACGAAACATCTGAAAAAAATCCAGACTGCTTTAGTAAACGGCTCATCCATATTAATCTTGGCAATGATTGGCGTACCACGCACAGCTTTTCCCCGCCACACCCTACAACATTCACTAAAATGATGTTGGCAACTGATAACTTTAGAAGGCATTGATTTATTCGACAAATTGGAATCTCATGTTGCGTGGGTTACTGCATAAAATATAAATTTGTCTTGATACATGAAATTTATAAACGTCATGTATCTTACAATGTGTTTGAATTTTAATTCATTTTATTTCCAAAATTTTATTTTGGAATTCTTTATTTTCATAAGAAATTCATACCGATATTTCATAATAAGCACTTCAGGATTTTACTTTTGAAATTTCCTCTTTGTAATAGAAAATCATATATTTGGTTTCATCTGAAGTTACATATTCATTTACTACAAATTTCATCGTATTCATACTTTAAATATTTTATTAATATCTTCTATATACATTTTGACAATGTTTAAAAGAATTGATATTTAATAAGAGTGAAAGAATACGTATCAGGAATTTAATTTTTTAAATATACATTAGATAAATAAACTCACCTGAATTAAACTTTAAGAAGGTATATTTTTAATTAACTTTTTGATTAATTATCATTTATTATTCTCTCATCAACATTGATTTAGAGAAAGATAACTCAATGTGCAATTTCTTAATTTTTTGATAAGCTATTAAAAAGAGAGATTGTTTCCTTTCTACTAATATTTAGTTTACGAATAATTAAAAGTTTCATATATTTTAAATATCTGCAATACATAGGTAATAAAATAAGAATGCACAAAAGATTATTTTAGAAACAATATCTAAAATCGTGTAATTGATAAAATTGCTTTAATTTAAGAAAATTATCAAAAATGAATTACTTGTAAAAAGACAAAAATAACGCTTAAAAATAAAAATTACAGTTAAGAAAATAATCTTCTTATAACAATTTATTTTTAATTCTTTTAATTATGGGTGTTTGGTAATGAATCTTAATTAGTTAGGTATATTTTTTATACTCGTTAAGCGTAAACCTAAAACAAAAGTACAAAAATATAATACACTGTTATTAATTTGTAAAATAATTAGGCTTTTAATCAGAAAATATATCAGGAATATGTCAGTAAATGATTTTTAAAAGCAACTTAAAAAATAAATGTTGAGTTGAAATGTAATTGCTTGCTAAATCATAAATTTCTTAAATTTTTAGCTGACTAGTTTTCAAAATGAGTTTTATCATCTTAAATATTTGCAAAAATAATAACTATATATTCTTGATGTTGCAAATAATGCTCCATTAATCAAATGATTTTTGAATAAACTTTAAAAATGGACTGCAGATTTTATATAAAACTTATTTAAAAATTAATATTTATAAGAAAATTTGATACATAATAAAATATAGAATCCCTTATTTTTGTATTTTAGTAAATTTATTCTAAATATTTTTAATGCTATTTTACAGTAATGTATTTTGTAAAGATTATATATACTTTAAGATTATATTGGACTTAAGGATTATATAAGACAGTATACAAACAAATTAAACATTATATTAGTTTAATTTAGAGCTGTATGTACAGCGAGTAAATGTGCTTTAGGTGATTAATATATCTTAATAATTATTTAAATGTAAAATGAAAAAAAAATGATTCTCGGATGAAATGTCATTGAAATAAATAAAATTAAAACAGCAGTAAAATAAGATTTAAAAAGAAATTGGAAGAATTATTCACTTTCTACCCCTAAATCCTCCATTATTAAATGTTTAGTTTTTGTTTTTTAATCAAATATAAAAATGCAGGTTATATTCAAGACCAGTGATTTATATTATTTAATTTTTCATAAAGCTTAAAATAACCAATAAAAAATTTATATTTTATGTTGAATTTATTAAAACAATCTTATTTGGAACCACGGACATCTTATAAAATAAATTTCATCATTTTATGCAATGTGCTAAAAATATTCGTTCATAAAATTCTAATTTATAGCTTACAGGGTTGCAGCCCAAACATCACAGTGACTCAGCTCAATTCATGGTTTCTAATATAATATTATTGACAGTTTTATGCTTTTTCAGATAAAAATTCTTCAATGAAAATTATCTTTATTTACATTTTATCTATGAATATTTTATTAATCAAGAATATATTGTGTAACATGTTCTGACAAAATGTTGATTCCAGAAAAATTGGAAATCAAAAATTGAATACCTTTTACAAATGTCTAGATTATTTTGCTTTGGAAAATATATTTGCACAGGTATTGTAAAATCTCTAATAAACACTTTTTTAAAACTTCTTTTATTAAAGTTTTTTATATTTAAGAAAACAATTGAGAATAGCATTTCGTTTTAATAGAAAAAATACTTTAATGTTTGTGCCTTTTTTCATCTCCTATTATGAAACAGTAATTAAGATCAAATTGGAAACTTTTAACTTCGTGGAAATGCATTCTATCTCTATGCCAAGATGAGACTATTGGCATTTTGATTTCAAAATAAAATTCATCTCTTCTGATAAAATCGTTAAGTCAGCATTGGGCAAATTCTAAATATGTTCATTTTATAAAATTATGTAATATTAATATAAAAACATTACAGTTACATGTACTTTAAATGCATGTAAATTGGAACTGCTCTGATATTAGTCAAACAATATATGTGTGCGTAATCATCTATATTAAATAATGCATATATATGTTCTTAATTTAAGATCTGATTTTTTCCATTTAATTCTGCCTTTAATTTCTTCCATTTAATTCTAATTTAATAGTAAATTAAAAATTATTGACATAAATGACTGAATGAATATTGTAATATAATACTATATTATTGTAATTGTGTAATATATAATACTATATGTTTCCATCATTGGTTATAGTATATTATATACATCATACTCATTTATTACTTATACCAAAAAATGTTGACATAATTTTACTTATAAATTTTATACATTAGAATTACATAATAGAGATGATCATTGGTCTTGTCATGTAAATAATTATAACATGATTGATAAGATTCAATGAATAAAGTAATCTGGGTTTAATAAATAATTAATATTATATAAATAAAGACTTAAAAACCTTATTATTATTTAATTAATAGTGAATAATAAACATTTATATTATAAATAAAGAATTAAAATTTTTAAATGTTATTTAATCGGAGATAAATTCATTGTGTAACATTTGGCAATATATAAGTTTACAAATAAAAATTAATTGATGAGAGCAGATGAATTAAACTTATGTAAACTATAAAATGACTTTCTTTTCGAAACATTTTATTGCACTTTAAAGAATAAATTAATCTTTATATGCCAAAACAAAATTAGTTTTTCTTAATGAATGAACTGAAGCTACACTCCAGCTAATAAGATTTTACTTAATTAATATTCAATCAATTAAATCAATTGCAATTTTTAATGCTATACAACTATAAGTCTCACACCAAATTAAAACTTATTTTTCTTTAAAAATAGTTTCTGTAACATTTTTTATTTTGAACTTGGTGTTATTCAAAGAAGGTGTAGGCAAATATTTTGATTGTATAAAGTTTTAACACAATTTTAAATTTATTTGTTAAATAGTTTATTTCATTTTGTCAGCAAAATTGATGAAAACAGGATTCTTACTAAATTTTGATAATAATGTAATAAAACTTTTCATGTAGGAATATGGTGTTATTATTTCTTGTGCATTACTTAATCACAATTATGAAATGAAAGTATGATTTAGTGTAATCAATTTTTCAAAATTTGGTCTAAACTTTAATATCTGCACTTTTTTTAAAACTCTAATTTTTTTTTGAAAATATGGCGATATTTATTGAAGTTATATTTCACATATGGAATAAATATATTGGCAACGCATTGGTTTCAGAAAAATCTCTTTGTAAAAAATATACAAAAATTTTTTATCTCCCTCTTTCTTTTTTCCTCTCAACAAAAAGATCTCCATCGGAATCTCAAGAATGATTACAGCGAAAGTTGCAGTTAATTATACTGTCTATTAAATCATCGTATTAAAAATATTTTCCGATTTATTATCTAGAAGGATTTGTGTAAATTCACGTCATCAACAAATAACACCATAAATAAGGTTAACGTACCAGAAGCGTATATCTTGACGAAACGACCTTAAAAACAAGTTTAATACATAACATTCTGTTACATTTATGAAAGAACTAGAGAGTGTTACCTTTCTGTTGATTCAATTCGAAAAAGTCTTCATCACAAAGGATTTCTTAAAAAAATATGACCTTCCAGTTATTCCAATACAAAGCCAACTCCACCCTTCAAGAAAATGTTTTGCCCACAAGCGTTTCGATTACAAATTATTGGAGGACTTTTTCTCTTTATCGGGTTTTATGATGATCTTAAGACCTTGTAAACATTAATTGGTTAAGAATTCCAGGAGTATAAATATGAGTTTACTAC
Organism: Latrodectus hesperus; assembly: GCA_037975125.1. Lineage (NCBI taxonomy): Eukaryota > Metazoa > Arthropoda > Arachnida > Araneae > Theridiidae > Latrodectus > Latrodectus hesperus. The sequence continues at coordinate 67,935,165 of CM075858.1, forward strand.
CAGCCAGGAGTATCATCAGTTTCTAAGAAACGATATCTAAACAACCATGCAGGTAAAGCAACTTACACTTTTCATCAAAATTTTAAAAAAATACTACTGATGCCTTTATTAATATTTCAAATTATTAATTAGTTTTATATATTTATTATAGATTTATAAATTTTACTTCCTCCATTAAAAAATTTTAAAATTTTATTTATTATTTAAAAATATCTCAATTTGGTAAAAGAAATCAAAAAGGGTTTGATAATCTACTGTTTAATATAATTTATTTAGAAATTATTTTATTGGTTGAAGTGCCTTAAAATAATTTTCTCTAAGTTAGAGTAATATTTTCTTGAATTCAAACTATTATAAAATTTTATAAATAATATTGGAACTTAAAATCAGTTAAAATATATTAGAAAGTAAAATAACGCTTTTTTGTGAAATTTTAAAGTGTGTTTCATATGAAACTTAAAATAGAGAAATTTTAAGAACTATAGTTGCATTTATAAATGACATTTAAATTTAAAGCTGCTATTTTCCTCACTTTGATAAGTTATATATTTAATATTATTATTTGAGCTAATGTTAATAAAATTCCTGTATTTATAAGTATTAATCGTTTTTCGATGACACAGTTATCTTTTGAAGCTGTTACTATCGCAATATATGGACCACATAAAGTGTGACTTATTCTTTTACTATTCAGAATGATATGCTCATTATTTAGTGCTAATATATAAATGCATTATATGTTAGCACTATATAATAATTCATGGTGTAATAACTCTATTACATGAATCATTCTATGTGTTTTAATTGCTAATGAAATTAAATTGTTTGAAAGTAGTAGTAACTGAAATAAGTTTTTGCATTTAGAAAGTTAAGTTACTTTTCCAAGAAGAAATATTAAAGGTTTAAAATATGAGATGAACAAATTATTAATGCAAATTTATTTAAATATAATTTATTAATTTTTTTTTAAAAAATTATTGATGATGATTTATTTATAAAATGATTTATTTAATGGTTCACATCTCATCTAAAATCCTGAATCAAATTTTGTATTTTACTTCACTTAATAATCATAAAATATTGTTTTCTAATATTTAAGTATAATTTAATTAGATAAGCCTCACACATACGCCAGCGTTTAAAATTTTTTTAATGCATTTGTTAGACAAGTTATCTGTATATAACTCTTTACATTTTCCAAATCTTTAGAATAAATGGAAATTTTCCTTTTTACAAGTGAATTATTTGTTTATCTAGGTTTTCATTCTTTTTGCCCTTTTTGCTGCCAGCCAAGCTACTGTTCTTTATGGTGCTGCACCCTTAATTAGTACTGGTGGCAGTACACAATACAGAGCTCAAGATGTAAGTATGCAGATTTATTATACAGCAAAAACTATTTATTATATTTTCATTCATAATAAATCAGATATTTACAATTATTTCGAATGTATACTCAATGTATGCAAGAATAGGAAACTAAATCACAACATATTTTTAAAATTTACTTTTAATTTTTTTAAAAAAATGCTAGATCTATAAATATATTTCTTTTAAACGCTTAATACATTAGGTTTATTTTTGAGCAACTCAGTAAGTATCCTGAATTTTTTACTTACAGTTAAATTAAATTCATTTCATGTTTTGTAATTTATTGATTAATATTTAGAATTATGTAAGTCATATTTCAATTCGAAATTTAAAAAGTATTTTTTTAAATTTAGGGTTTGAAATATAAAGAGTATTTGATACAAGTTTATTAATTAACGTTTAATTTACTATTTATTTCAACATCAATTTTCTTTCAATTTTCCCAATTCAAAAATAATACTCAATGTGAACAAATATTTTCATTGTCAATGTTTATATGAAGCCACATGTTAGTAATTAATATAATTTATAAATAACTTAATTAATTTTATTAATTAAATTATTAATTTTTACTATTATAACTATTAACATTAAATTATGGACATCATACAATTAAAAATAATGACAGAATATTATTTTCAATGTTTCCAAGTTACTAATAGCTAATAGAAAGGGCTAATTTTTAATTGATGAGATAATACTTTAAAAATTAAATCTAATAAAATGCTTTCATTGTGAATTTCAATAGTTCTTTATTTTAACACTATTTTGGTAGTAATAAGCTCGTATTTCTTTTCAGAACATTGGAAACTATAATTTTGGGTACAATGAAGGACATTTATCTGGTGGATCTTTCCGTAAAGAGGCTGGTGATGCTTTTGGCAATAAGATCGGATCTTATGGTTTAAGAGACGCTGATGGTCGAGTCCGTGTGGTCAATTACGTTGCTGACGCTGCCGGATTCCGTGCCGACATTAAGACCAATGAACCAGGAGTCGAACCCAAGGACCCAGCTGCTACCACCATCAACAAAGCTCTGATTGCTGCTCCAGCACCTGTCATCAGCACTTACGCAGCAATTCCACGTGTCTATGCAGCTGCTCCAGCCTTCGCATACGCTGCAAAACCAGTGGCCTACGCAGCCCCTGCTCACGTTGCCCACTACAGTCACTACAACTATGCTGTCCCTGGATATTACGGATACCATCTGTAAACAAATGCTGACTTTAATTTATTAGCCAAATGATCTCCCTTGTCACTTCATCAGAGATGTTGCCATAACGAAATAAACAAATGTTTGCTGCATAACTTTGTTTTTTAAGTATTATTCTATATTTTTAAAGATAAAATATAAATTTTCATTTTCATTGAAAAGAAGTCTACACACTTTTATTCAGGACAAATTTTATTAATTTAACTCTACCATAAATAAAATAATTTATCTAGTAATGATAAAATATTTTTCCCACAAATACTTTCTCTTAACTTCAGGATTTCAAAGCCTGAAAATTTTTATATTCTAAAAGTAATTATTAAACAAATTATTTTAAGTAATTTGTATGAGAAGTTTATATATCGGATAAAATACCATTGAAGTAAATAAATTGTAAAATAATTAATTTATTTTTTACTACAATTCAATAGATTTCTTTTCTGTGAAACATGATTATAAGAAATACACTAGTAATTCACATAATAATAAGAAATCTGCTTTTGTACTTTATTTGAAATAAAATATTCGCTAACTACTACGATAAAAATCTAGAAAGAAGTATGCATATATATCTATATATTATTATTTTTTTTGCTAAAAAAATTAACAATGGTAGATGAAATTATATTAGAATTCTTAAATAAGAAATTCTTATATAAGAAATATAAGACATTATATAGAAGTAGATAACATAATACAGCTTTAAGTTACACAGTAGGTGTTTTATTTTCAATTGATATCAAAATAATCATTGAGATTATATTAAAAAAATGGTCCTCCATTTCTAGATGGTTCTTGACTATTTCTAACAAACAAAACAGAAAATTACACGGATGTTTTTATATAAACTCTAGTAGGAAAATTCAATTTATTGCAAAAACATTTAAAAATATATAAGGTAAGCTTAAATTAATAACGATTAAGATGGCTATGAACTTTTACAAAATAGGGATGTAAGATAGCAATGTAGTATGACGCTCTTGGACTGAATGAAAAGATGTTTTAAAGGAATATCCTAAGGAAGACTTTTAAGATACAAAATTAAAGACACAAACGAAATTAAAGACTTGGTCTGAAATGACTGGTTTGGGATACTAAACAAATTGGATATAGTTTTCAATTTGGTAAATAGTTGCTTAATAAATACACATGAGATAATTTAAAAATATGAATGTTTAATTGTGTCAATCCAGAAATATATTTGGGGAATCAATACATTTTTGAGTATTTTCATTATATTAATAAACTTTATTTCTAATTATTGAAAGATAAAGTAAAAAAATATTTTTATGTCTTCAAATTATAAGTTATTATTGAAATAAGCAAGTTAAATTAAATTGCTTGCTTTTGGTTTCTATGTTTGGATTAAAACAGATTTTCTACTAAATATAAATAAAAAATATATAACATTTTGCATGTTATAAAACACAGAAGAGCTAATTTTATGTCTAAAAACCAATTAATGGTGTTATATTATCAGGGTTATTTTATCAGAAGATTATTATACTTATTTATTTTGAGTGAATAAATATAATACATATTAAGGAGCCAATCTCAAAATCTTACGTAGGTCGTGGCTTTTATTGGAAAATATGCATCTAAATTTTGAAGAAAAAGTGCGATATAGAAAATAATAAGATTTGATAATTTTCATCTTTTGTTGTTTGTTTTGAAAATTGTAGAAATATTGAAAAAGTAATTTTTTATTTCACATATACTCCTTTTTTCCATCCTTCCAATTTAATATAATTACAGTTGGATAAAAATGTCTCAATTTTTAAAGTGAGCCGAGTTTTAAAGCGGTGTGCATTTAAACTTAAGCAGTTTTAAAACGAATTCAAATTAAAGTTAATGATTAAAATTAACAACAGACACATTAATCACAAAATCCTCGACATGAACACTGTAATTTATTTTAAATTAGCCTGGAACCAATGTTTTTATAATAAATTTCATTTTATAACGTGCAGTCATTCTATGTTCAATTTCTACAAAAAATCCGGCTGTTATACCAAATAATAATTTTATTTATATATAGACAGAAAAATAAATATAGGATTTATATAATCCATTGTTGTCTGCCTCATAAAGTATTTCTCACAAATATGTAACTTTATGTTATCAAGTAAGATAAATAATAAAAAAAACTGATTGTCTTTTTTCCGCTTTTAAAGTTATAATTTATTAAAAAATTAAATTTTTCTTTATTTTCTATTGATTATATAATCATTTTATTCATCTTGAAAATTATGATTATATTAACTCAACGAAAAAGAGATAATTTATTTGTAATTATTTTCCCTAAAATAAATTTAAATGATATAGATTAGCTATGCAACTTTTCATTAATGTTTATTACCATAAAAGTTTTAATCTTTATTTATATTAATTCAAAGACAAAAAATATCAGTAATTAATTGTTAAGAAAAATATTTAAATGCAGACCTAAATAATCACATCTTACAAACCAATGAAAATAAGTAATGATATTCTTAACTTTCATTTTTGCAATATTTAAATTTAAACAACAATATGCACTATAACTTTAATTTACGGAAAAAGCCAGAAGATACTATTTAAACTTTGCTTTTGATAACTTTCTTGTGTAAAATATTATTGATAATTAAATCTAGAATATAAAAAAGCAGTACTATAAAATTAAATAAAAATTCATTTAAAATATTTCTTAGTTTTTATTACGTATAATATTGTTAAATCTACATTTTTTTAAAAAAATTGTATTGCTTTAATAAAAAAGGAAAATGAGAAAAGGTACAATAAGACCCCAGTAAAATAGAAAAATAAAAAATTTTCTTTTTTAAATAAAATTTTTTTGATGATAATCCAGTCAACTAAATTTTGATGATAATCCAGTCAAAATTATATACTTTTCATCTGAATAAAATTACAATGATCAATAAATAACCAAATATATATATTTGATGACAATATTTTAAGCACTTCATAAAGAAAGTTTATGTAAATTTATAATTAATTATTAGTATATAGTAATACAATTAAGTTTTAAAAATTCTTATTATATACATGTATACACAGAAAACTATTTGCAACGTATTGTGAATGCTTATTTTTAAGTTAATTTTCTAGCAAAAAAAATTAAGTAAGCTTTTGGTTATAAATAAATGTTATAGAATTGTTTTAAGCCCAACTAATATTTTTCCAAGTGAAAGCATTTCCATCAACATATCAAAAAATTTGAATGTATTGACTAAACTTATTCCACTTCGAAAAGTGAAAAAAAATTTTTTTTCTGTTTCTTTTTCAGCCAGAAAAAATTCCAAGACAATTGTCGCATGCATAGAAAATTGAGCAATTTTTTTTGTCCATCGAAGCAAGCAGTCAACATTGATAAAATACGACAGTTTCGCTTTCACACACATAACCCATTACACGAGATGCTGTTTTGCACAGTCTTCTCACCAATGAATATCCAAGATAAAACGAGAAAAAAGTTTAGAGTTCGGAAATATATACTGTTCAGTAGAATCGTATAGGAATAAAGATGAGGAAGGAAGTAAAAAAAAAATTAAAAAACAAAAGGAAGAAGACCTCCCAAGTCCAAAAACCCTTCTTCTGTATGTGGACATCGGAGCAATTGCAACACTAACCCAGAAATGGCTGCAGCACATTACAATGGGTGATAAAATGCGTCGGTTCTGTGCGTCCTGATTGCTTGTGGGGACAGGACCATAAATAAGGAGTTAACTGCCCTTTTCCAGAACGCAGCACAATAGGAAAGTGGTAAGCTGGCTAAAAAACTAAAAATGTGGAGTGTTGTTTGACATGGAAGGTCGGACCTTAATGCACTCGACCTTCTCCTTAACGATCTGACACCAAAATGCTTGAATACTTGACAGAAAATATGCAAGATGGTAAAAGTATATATCTGTTTTTTTATATTTTTGGATGCATAAGTCACGTGATAACGTCAGCTGTATACATTCCTCAGTGTGTAGAAGAGTGGTCATATAAAAGGCGCCCCCTTGGATCTTAAACGTCAGTTCAGTCTCTTACCACTTCAGCTTCTTCCCAGCCTCACATACAACATGAAGGTGAGTTCTCCCTGCTTCTGGATTATTTCCCTTCCAAATCTGTACTATCTAGTGAATCATTTGGATATTCATTACTCTGACTGAACAAAATTGAGTTCGATATTCATTACTCTGATTAAACGAATCTGAGTTCGACGTTGACGGATTACCTCAATTCGGAAGTATTATAATGCGCCATGTCATTCAGTTAAATTTTTAGCTTTTAATTAAAACCTACTAAATTCAAAACTTGTAAAGGAGTCTTAATTTATACAATTATGTTGTAATTTGCGCGAATCTTATAAATATATTGGAGCAAAATTTTGAGTAGGTTTAGAAATGTGAGAATATTTATATTAAACCTAAGTTATAGAGCAAAAAACTGATACAAATAATTAAATGGATTGAACTATGCAAAGATATTTAGGATTTAAAAATTATGTATGTTGACGTTCTTTTTCTCGAATATGTTTTAAATTGTCTTACTCAATAATTTGAGAATTCTTATATTTTATGAATTCTGATAATTTGTTAAATATTTAATATGAAGTTACGTCAAAAAGTATTTCGCATGTGAAGAAAATATTAAAAAGTTCTCAGTTCCCTTGAAGCTTCAGATATTTTTAATTATTGTTTTTAACATTGTATTGAGCCAGTCATGTTTTTTGTATGAACATAATTTTAAGAACATTTCAAATTACAACCTTTGCATAGTTTTAAGCAATATACCCATTTGTTATAAGTTCAATAGCAAATACTGAGGAAGATTATTAAATGGATTGAATCATGGAAAATATTTTAGCTTTTTTTAGAATAGTCATTTTAATCTATCATTTTCTGATACCTTTTGAAATGTGTTAATAAATAATTTAGGAGTTTTCTTCTAATTACTAATAAATTAAGTTATAATCAAAAACTGCTGTGTATGTGAATCAAATATTAAAAAATTACTGAAGCTCTTTTTTGTAAAGTATCTTTAATTATTATTTTTAGTACGATGTTTAACTATAAGATATTTACTAAATATATATACTTTTATAGGCGAAAATTGTTTTGTTAATTTTTCCAAATTTATTTTGAATTCCAATAGAATTTCGGAAACATTACACAAGAATTTACTTTCAATTTTTTTATTTAACTTAATTAAAAGAATATCAGTGTGCTTTTTTTGTTCAAAATCAAGGAATTTTTAATAAAACTGTAAATAAGTATAATAATAATAGTGCAAATAAATGTTTAATTCTGTTGTGAATTATTTAATACTATGTTTATATAGCTGATTTTAACATAATTAAATTATATTCTTAAATTTATTTCAAAAAATTTTGTTAAGATTTTTTTGTTAATCTCTCTCATGCAGGGTTTTTTATTAGAATATTTGACTAATTACAAATAAACTAATTTGTTAAAATATGTTACTAAAAGATGATTTTTTATTTTTATGTCAATAAGGCAAATTTTTTAATTAAGTAATAATTAAATACAATATTTTTCACACACAGAGTAATATTGTGATGAATTCACCGAAAAATCTTGCCATGCTTTGTGAATAAATGAAGAAGTATAATGAATTTTAAATAATATAATTTATTTCATGATTAAATTTTAGTACTCTTGCCTTGAAAAATCTAAAATTAACATGTGAAGTAAAATTGTTATGTGGATGTTTTCTTATAAACAGTAATAAAATAAATTTTAAACGCATCAATTGAAAGTAAATAAATATTTTTCATTTACTGGAACTTTTATATGTATTATTTTATATTCAAAATATAAGAAATCTCCACGTTCAGTTTGAATGGGCTAAATGATAAAAGTGAAAATAAAAATAACGATGTAATAAATAATCAGGATAACAAATATAGAATCAGTTTCTCAAATGAAATGATTTACTTCTTAATATTCATTAAAAATGATTGACTTTTTAAATGTTGTGCTTTTGTACCTTTATATATTTTAATCATTATTGTTCACTTAAATAAATTAAGTTGAAGCCTTTGTTTTCATTCACAATAAAATTATGTGAACAAATTTCAATGCTTTGTGGTTAAAATATTATAAATTTTATAAAAATTATCAACAAATCCGCGTGATTTAAAGACTTTAAATATTAAATGTAATGAAATAAAAATATTTAATAATAAATATAAAAAAATGTCAAAATTTAAAGCAGTTGTTCAGAATGGTTATGAACTCCTCTTATTTTATTTTCCTTATTCAAAACTGTTTTCTTAAATTATTGATAAATGAATTAGTTGTATTTAAAGCGTTTAGTAAATAAAAAATAACAATAACATTCATGCATATATCTTTGAATACTTTTGAAATTATTACAAGAAGTATTTAGGAAATATATTTTTAGATATCCCTTTGTACATATGAGAATCCGATTATTTTTGCAATTAATAATTTATATTTTATTTTCAGCTCTATTTCCTAATTTTAATTTAATGCGCTCACATATGCAGTTGAGAATTTAAAAGAAATTAGAAATAATTAATAATTTAAGTTATTTCCATCCTCACTTTTAAGATATCCTGAAGAACTTTTATGTGATTTTTTAAACTTAATAAGTAAATTTGATAATTTCCATCATTAATGATTTCCCTCCTTTTATTAGATTGGCCTAATCTTCACTTTGATTGCATGTTGCCAAGCAGCTGTTATCCTTACCCCAAGAAATCCAGATGATGTTGGTGCTGCAGTAACCTTTAATAACCAAGATGTAAGAATTTTTTAAATTTAAAAATAAAATTTTAATTTTAATTAAATATTTATTTATTATTTTATATTAATAAATAAATATTTATTTAATAATATTAATAAATAATAAATAAATAAATATTTAAAAACCAAGATGTAAGAATTTTTTAAATTTAAAAATAAAATTTTAAGTATAATATTCATAAAAGAAATACCTTTTTCCAGAAATAGTAGTTCAATTTTTAAACTGTATGTCAGACATTTTCTATAAAATTGATTTCAAGAAGATAATATTAGTTGAAATTTTAAATATACATATTTGGTTGATGGTAAACTTACACATTTTAGTTCCAACCACTTAATAGCAAAAGCAACGACTTGAATTCTTGTATTTTTACCCTAATGATTGTAACATTTATTACAATCTTGTTAAATTCTAATAAATATTAATATATCATTCTTAATCAATATTTATAAAAGGAACATAGTATTCCCAGAGAGAAACAATACACTAATAAAATTTGCAGTTTAATTATTACATTTAACTGTCAAACACATTTTATAAAATTACTTACTGGTAGATACTAATTATCATAAAAGTATAAATATTTAGTTAATAATAAGCTTACTCCGTTCAATTTCAACAATTTTGCAATAAAAATAAATATTTGGACTATTAGATTTTGACCAAGGAATTTTTTACTAGACATTTAACTTGAACCTGACTTAGTTTCAAAAAATATTAAAAGCATTCGAAAGTTGTATTTCCTTACTAACGTATTTTAAAAGATATTTAAAAAATATGCATAATATTGCAAATCTAAATGAATATTCTAAATGTTACCTCAATTCCACAATTATCTGCTCTGACTGAAATTTCGAAGACATTTTAAGAGTTTAAAAATATACATATATATTCTAATATTTTTCAATTGTCGTTTAATTTAAGTAGTTGAATGCTTACATCTCATGTAATTAAATGTAAATGCAAATGTTATATTATCACAATAGAATGTTTGATGTTATAGTCTTACAATGGAATACCTTTTTTTAATATCAATACAACAGAATGTTCAAAATGCTTTACTATATTTTTTGAGAAAAATTGTTTTAAATAAGGCAAAATGTTTATTTTTTCACTAAACAGGGTCTTGGAAGGTATGATTTTGGTTATAGCGAAGGTCACCCTTCTGGTGCTTCATTCAGAAGGGAATCAGGTGATGCATTCGGAAACAAAGTCGGATCATTTGGTTTGAGAGATGCTGACGGACGCTTACGAATCGTACGCTACGTTGCTGACGCCAATGGCTTCAGAGCTGATGTGACATCAAACGAACCAGGAGTAGCATCTGCAGATCCAGCATCAGCAACCATCAACAAACCAGCGGTCGTCCCAGCACCAGTGGTTCCAGTTGCACCAGTGGTTGCTGCACCTCCTCCTCCCCCTCCACCAGCAATTTATGGACCACAACCCAAACCTCTGCCACCACCTCCTCCACCGCAGTACAATCTTGTTCTTCCTGAGCAAGCACCTGTAGCCTATCCACCACCTCCACCACCAGCAGCCTATTACAACTATCCTCCACCTCCACCACCTCCGCCTGCAAGAGTTGTTGCACCAGCTCCAGCAATTCCTGCTCCAGTTGCTCCAGTGTATGCCCCTGCACCTGTCGTGCCAGCACCAGCACCTGTAGTCAAAACATTCGGAGGGTTCGCCGCCGCCCCAGCTCCCCCGCCGCCACCCCCACCTGCGCCTTATTACAGTAACCTAGTTGGAAAAGGGTATGTGGGAGCTATTCGAAACTACCCAAATGTACTCTCCCCAATCGCTTTAGCCGCACCTCAGTTTGGTTATTTAGCTCCAAAGCCAACCTTTCAGTCTTTCGGTTACACCTTATAACGAAAAATAAATCTTAGAAACATACGTTAAGTGTTGCTTGAGAGTTGAATTTAAAATATTTTTTATTCAATTTAAGCCGAAGCAACTTTTGATTTTAAATTCCAAAGGAATCCTTACAAATTACTATTTCAGAATAAATACACATAAATTTCTTCTTAATACTTAACCATGAAAAATATTACATTTTTTTAAAATATTTCTTTTTTTACTGAAGTGAGTGAAAGAGAGAGATTAACATTATGTGTGTTCAAAATAAGCACTTTATGGTTTAAAGTACTAAATTTAAGCATATTTTTATGCTGTAAAAATATTTTTAATTTGTGAGAGTAATATACTCAATATTAATTTTTGATTAATCAAATATTATTATTAATATAACAATAATTTAGTCCATAATGTTAAACTTGAGGTCAAAAATGCACTTAATAATTACTCCATCTATCTTTTTAGCCACACGTTTGTCAAAACATATAATGTCGCAAATATTAATCATATTTTTTATAAATATGAGAGATAAAATAATGTAGTTAATTGAAAATAAATGATAAAAATTTTATTTTTAATTCATATTCTAACTTTTAATAATAAATTTAAAATTTACAAGAGTTAAAAACAAAAAGATATAAAGCAGATATAATAAAAATATAAAATACTAATGCGGTCACTAAACTGCAATCTTTTGGCTTTATACAGCAACATTTGACATAGTATGTTTTTTCCAGAAATGGTCGATGAGTAACGAATTAATAACATTAATTAAGTAATGAATTAATAACAATATTTCTCGATTACAATTTAAAAATTTAAAATAGCCAATACTTAGAGTACTTTATGTATTTTTTTTTATCAAACACATATTTTAGAAAATCTCAAACTATATTTCAGTGAATATTTTCTTTAGCCATAAAGTTATTCATAATATTTCGTAAAAAGCAATCACTTACATTAATCTCAAATTATGACCACTTTTCTTATTGCTTGATGTTGCACCAAATATCATTGTTAATCAAATGAAATTTCTATCATTGACTTTTTTACATATTTTTCTTTAAATTCCCAATTTTGATTCGATTTTTGTCCTACTTTGCAGGGTTTCCAGGATATATCTTCCATAAACGGTTTCTAACACCATTCATCCCTCAACTTAGCGTAATTAATTAAAGAAAAGAAGTCCGTAACAAAACAATCAACAGTTGATTTTTACAGTGATTTTAAAATCATTGAAGACCGATCACTGATATACATCAATTTAATAAATACTCTTTAAATTCAAGCTATTCAATAAGGATGACATTGAAATATAACGCAGTCTTTAAATATCAAGTTTCCTTATAACAACGTCTTCACATAATTTACGCTTCGCTATTTATTCTCATAATGTTGATGATGATGATGCACTATAATCTTCTTGTTGGCTCATTGTGATAGACTGAAAGTTTGTACTATGTAATTCGTTTTGTACATTTTTTATTTATATGTATTTCAAGCAAATAAACATTTTTTTACTATTTGTTTCATTTGAACTCTTTATTTTTGCATTAATGAAACAACACTTTTCTTGCTATCAGCTTCATTCTGCAGTTAGTGATATTCATCCCTGATCTCAAGACTTAAAACTGCTGTTGTAATTTATTTCTATTGGGTTGATTTAAACTAGATCAGTTTTATAAGAATCTATAAGGTCAAAGAGAAGAGTGGAACAGCTTTTTCACATCATAGAATGCAAAAGAACCTTAGAAAGTATTGAAAATTCCTTTGTTCTACAAAATGGGTCTTCTTAACTTGGATGATTAAATAGAATAGAAGATTTATAGACTTTCCCAGACAGTCCTAACTTGACTTGAGACTTGGAAAAAGAATCTTCATAATCTGGAACATAAAACCGAACAGAAGATTCCATATCTAACCAGAAGATTCCCAGACTTATTTTTTTTACATATATTGATATAATTTTAATTCGAGTTTATTATGATTAAGAAATATTTTACGTACACTATCTGTTACAAAAAAGCAGAAAATATATAAAATTAAGTTTATGATAAAAAATTTTCTGTGCATATACACAAATATGAATAACAACAATAAAATCAGATTTTTTCTTGCTTTAGAGGATTTTTAGTAATTGGTAATAATCTCAATATTTATCGTATTCTATATAATTGGTGTGATCTAGCAGCTGTTGAGAAACAGATAATAGATAATTAAATTAGAAAAACATGTAAGAATATATGCATGCGTGGTATTTACATTAATTTAGATTTTAGATAAAATAACCCACAGCAGAAGAATAATGAGTTTGGAAATAATACAGTATAAATCTCTAAATCTGATGCTTCTTCAAGATATATAGTTTATTTTATTAAGTAACGTCATTAAACTAAATCTTTGAAATCTTCATAATTTTATGTTTAATGTATAGTTATTATTTTCGAGTTCATATGTGTGTGAGAGTATATTTGAAACATTATTAAATTTCTTAAAAGGAAGATTAATTATTTTAAATAATTATTATAATTAAGGTATATTATTGTAGAGAAATATGAAAAGATTGGTTTCTTTAAAAATATGTATTATGATACAAATATGTTTAAATGTGCATATTTCTAAATTAATATGCATACTAATTTAATAACATTTAATCTCCTTTAACCTATTTAATTCAAATGAATTTTTAAAAAATTGATACAAAAACATTAGAAATGCATTGCTTGTGTGAGTATTGGTTAGTTATAAAGCTTTCTCGAAAAGGAAATTTTGTTTACTGAAATATAAAGCCGATATTAATATTAAAGCATTAGTAATGAAATTCAATTATATTTTTTATAAGAAAATCAAACTGTTAAATAAATTTCTGTTACCAAATTAATTATTTTCTGAATACTTTTAATTTTAAAATTTCATTTTAAAATTTTGTTGGTTATTGATTAAATAGATAGGAAATGCTATGTTTTTAAATTAGAATTTAAAAAATCATTTCTATTTCTTTAATGAATTCATATTCATTCATTACACTTGTACATAAGAACAATAAATCATAGACAAAATATATTTGTAAATAATTCTCTTTATTGAGAAATACAAATAATACAAACTGTCATTATAAATAACTTAATGGCAATGATAAATCTCTACAATTTTCGCTTACAAAATAAATTCAGTGACAATAATTTTAAAATCAACTGTTAAAAAGCTATTAATTGAATCTCGTTTTAATCTATTAGAGAGCATCTGATAATATTTAAATTGAATAAATGGACTTTATAATTTAAGAAATCGTTTGTTTATAAAGAAAAAAGCAATGCTATTGAATAAAATCATTGCAAAATCAATATTTTAAGACCATTTATTATCTAATTTCTATGAAAGTTTTTTAATTTATAGAAAAATTTTTAAACTGTTCAGAAGATTTTAATATTAGAAAACTTTTATTATTTAAAATTGTGCTTTCATTTCTTACTCGTTTTCTAAGAATTATTTGTAGACGAAATTTAAACTAATTTTGATAAAAATAAGGCAAATACAAAATAGACTTACAAGTCACTTAAATATTCAGTGGTTGATAATACAGAACTAAGAAAAATCATTTCTTATTAGCTTTTTTAACTGAAGACAATATTTGGCAACTATTTATTCATGGCATTAAAACTAAAATTCTGGTTTAAAAGTGGTAAGCGAAACCATAATGTGGAGCTGCAACATGGTGAGCAGCATAGGCGAACGGGGCAGCAGCATAAGCAATTGGAGCATGAGCAGGGGCGATTACAAGGCCGGCTTTGTTGATGGCAGTATGAGCAGGGTCCTTGGGTTCGACTCCAGGCTCGTTAGTCTTGATATCAGCGCGGAAACCAGCAGCGTCAGCAACGTAGTTGACCACTCGTTGGCGACCATCAGCATCTCTCAATCCGTAAGAACCAACTACGTTACCATGTCCATCACCGGATTCCTTTCTGAAAGTACCACCTGTAAGATGCCCTTCATTGTAACCGAAGTTGTAGTTTCCGAAATTCTGAAAAATAATAATGAAAACGTTGACTCTCTAAAAGAAAGGAGAAATGTTTAAATACTGGCGTGTGACACATCAACCTATCAAACACTATTGAGCAACTTCAATTTTTCCATATCACAGGAAGACAAATTTTAAAAAAATAAATAAAAAAAATATATAAAAAATTTAAATAAACCTTAATGCAATACTGTTGTTTAACCTACTTTAAATTTTGAAAGACAGAAAATTAACAAGATAAGAAAATTTGATATCGAATTTCATGCTTTCTTGAAAAATGGTATTTAAAATAAGAACCTTTAATATGATTACTAAGAAATTAATTTCACAAAGACTTTAAAAATTTAATTAAAACTGAGCCTTTTTAATATAAACATTATGCATTTTAATTTAAATCTTTTAATCTTAGACATTAGTTTCAAAGTATTTAATCGATTTTCTAGTTTTACTCACATCTTGGCTTCTGTACTGTGTACTGCCACCTGTTCCAATAATTGCTGGATGGTGAAGAAGTACAGCTGCTTGACAGGCAGCGAAGAGAGCGAATAAAATGAGGACCTATAATGCACATGGTCCATAAATTAACATATTATTATTAACGGAAGTATATCAGAATAATTTTGCCATTATATTTGTAGTTTTTAAGAAGATACTGGTAAAGTTGGAAGCTTAATACATTTTCTAAACCAAACTTGATTTTATATGTCTTAAATTATGTTACTTTATATTATATGCTATAAAGTTTATAAAATAAAGTTAAAATGTCATATTAAATTATAGTTTATTGTGAATTAATTTCATATTTTTAAATCATCTTACTTTACAAATTCATTATAAAATAAAAATATATTGTTTTACAAAGTAGAAAATTTTAATAGTGTTGAAAATACTTTCTTTTCCAAAATAATTTTTAAATGAAAATTTTCTTTTGAGTCAAAGCAACTGTCTAACTCTTAATAACTAACCTAAGAATAAACTTAATAACTAACCTAAGAGCTTAAAATATTAAACAATGTTAATGAAGAAAAAAGTTTTCAAATCCTTTTTAATTACAATATTGAACACTGTCTAGTTAATTATATTCTAGTTTTTTTAATAGCTGGCATTTGTTGCTTTATTATCTGGATTTATTAAAGACAAAAGCTTAGTTTTAAAATAATACATATTTTAAGTTTTTAAGTTTTTTTAAGGAATGCTTCAATTTTATTAGTTTTTGAAAAATTACCGTTATAACAATGAATATAGTGAATATGATAAAATTTTTACTAATTTGCATTTAGAATCACCATATATGAAAAAATTAGTTTATTGCCTAATTAGGTTAAGTTGGTAAATGAAAGAAATTGGTTCTCACCTTCATGGTTCGTTTTTTGAAATTGTTGAAGTCCTATAATGGAACTGTTATAATTTGTACAGTTAATTCCCCTCGCTTTATATACTTTTGACCGATGAGATTGAGATCTAGGTTTGCCCCAATAAGAAGCTGGGCGAAAATCACGTGTTTAGGGAGATGGCCAAGAGGGTGTAGTCCCTCTCGATACCGTTCACTTTCGAAGGTCACCAGGAAAAGATTCCTCACATCCGACTTCCTTACGAGGTCAACTTAAGAGCAACAGGTTGTCACGAAAATAGAACCAAGTCTTTATGAAATGAAAAGTGGTAATTATTCCTTTCTTTAGAGCATAAATATTCTTTTGCTCTAGTATATATATATATATATATATATATATATATATATATATATATATATATATATATATATATATATATATATATATATATATATATATATATTGTATTTATGTACTTATTTTATTTTACAGTAATACAAAATACTTAATATTACAGTTTACTTCAGTGACCTGTAATTTTTTAATTGTTTTAAATATATACAAACTATATAAAAAACAAAAATTTCTTAATCAGTTGGATATAGACCAATAATTTTTTGACTGAAAAAACTATTTTATTTATTATTTTCTCTAAATTATTTCCTTTTAATATAAATTTAAAATTTCTTTCTAAATAAGAATTAAAAATTATTTTCTATTGTACTGAAAACAGTAATTTAATTTGAAAAGATCTTTTATGCTTAAATTATCACATGTTTTATATCTTCACTAGTACATTTTTACAGAAAGTAACATCTGTGTTATAAATGTTAAACTGTATTAGGAATGTTAACATAAACATCTGGGACGAAAGTCACTTAATTATTATATATATATTTTGAAATATATTATCCCTTATATATCAAAGTATCTTTATATTTGATTTCTACTTTGATATATTTTACAGAACATGATTGAGATTTCTAAAGCTATCTTAAAAAATTTAAACTAAAAAATCTAAATAAGATTCTTTTATTAATTATTAAAATTGAAGTAATTAATCAGTGTTGTTTTGATATATCAGTTTTAATAGTTAAAAATGACAAAATATGTGCTCGATGCTTGATACTAAATTGATACGCATAAATAGTACACACATAATTTAACCCCTTGCGTAATATTTAATAATATAAATTATTTTCCTTAAAATAACGTGAACTAATAAAATACCTATCAAATACGAAAATATTTGAATATAATATGTATAACCATAGCATTCAATGGATTTTGCTAATATTGAAGTATTATTTTAATAATATGACACTTTTAATGTACATTAAGTTAGCTAAATCTGCCCTCGAAATTTGACTATACAGAAACAATTTATTCAGAACGAAAAATGATGGTTTTCAAATATCGACAATATTTGGCGATTACTCGATATTATTGCGATATATTTTAATATAGATTTACTTATTTGTTAAATTAAGCAATTTCAAAATGCCATTATATAAATGCCTTTTCTAAATTTATTTTTTCATATTTTTCGTTTATTTATTTTTAAGATTCATAGTATGTTATTAAATGAAAATTATAAAATACTAAAAGGAATATTAATTTATTTTTCGATACTATTACAATTACTAGAGTTTTGTTTACAATTATTGTAAAAGAAACTCTTGTAATAGTATTTACAATTTCGAGATCCTATTGCAAGAATTTATTTTACAATTATAAGATTAATATTTGTTGACATTAAATTAAAGATGATATAAGAAAAAATGAAGTCTTTCCACAATATTTTCGAAATTGAAATTAATTTAATATTTCATTAAATTATGTGGAGATTTAGAAGTTAAAACAACCATAAAAAGTTTGATATTTAAACTGTATAAAATCGGATTTATATTTAAATTTTATAATTTTATTACGAAATTTTCCAAGCATCCAAAGTGGCTTTAGAATATATATTCTGTATTTAAAGTTGGAATATGTGTTTCTTTCATAAATAAATATTTCTGTGAAATTAATTGACTGCCTTAACTATCATTCCTTTTATGATTGAAAAGGTAATTTGAACAATAATTTACGTAACGTGCCTAAGGGGAAAGCTACTGGATTGTAAGATATATCTAATTAATTTTGAAAACTTTTTTACACGTTTTATGGACAGTTAATTTAAGTCTGATATCTCCCCTAAGAAAGATTTCTAGCCAAATCTAGTGTCCTCTGTTTTGATTGTAATGTTGCCAATTTGAGTTTTTTTTTTTGCTTTTCGGAGTTTTTTGTTGTTGCCAGATAAGGTTTTCCTCGTGTTTTACATTATTTTTACGTCATATATATGGTTCTCTTTACAGTGGCAATAGCATTTGAAGTTTATATTTTACTTTCAATTCGAAGTTTTTGTTCTACGTATCAATTCGAAGTTTTTATACATACTTTTTAATTAAATTGTATTTCATTAAATCAATCAACCATCATGTATATTCTCTTTTTAAATCAATGGTGTAAAAAGTTTTAAATCCTATAAGTAGTCGGGCAATGGAAATTTTTTTTTTTTTTGCAATTTATCATTTAATGATAAGAACATTTTTGCAGATTCTTTTACGTTTGACTAAGATGAGTATTTTCTGCAAATAAATGAAAAATATTATTTTGTTAAAAAAAATGATTTATCGGGGCAAGACAAATTTATAGTCAGAATCGTTTTATAAGGAATTATGTACATGATAATGAATCAGCTTATATTGTAACATTAAAAACTGCCAGTTATTTTTTTGCCAAAATAACTCTGTAGTTTAAATTAAGTCACCATTTTATTTTACCATAGTAACGTTTTACAAAAATGGTTTCACTGAAATGTGAAACTAACATGCATGGATAAGAGACAAACGAACAAAATGGCGATATAAATATCACTCCAGAACTACCTCTAACACATTATGTTCAAATTTAACGCAGTTTATACAACGGATGCATCAAACAGAAAATATCATCGAACATATTCGACATATGAGCTTGACGCCATATGAAGTAATTCCATTATTGTGATTTACTTATCTCTTACAGCGATTGTTTAGAAGAGAAGCCAATCCCAACTTGACAGAATTTTATTCATTTTCCAATAATAATTTTTTAAAATTTTTTTATACCGTTAAGTGATTTATAAATTTCTAAAGTGCGTATTTTTGGAGCTTTGGGAAATTTCTAGTTCTAAAAACATGATTTAAAAACATGCCAAGTTAACTTGGCTGCGAAAAAAAGTCGCAATGGTCAACAATGGGAGGGATATCAAACGAGTTCCATACTGTTTTATAAGAATTTTTCTGCTTTCTATATATATGAGTTGGTACGTATTGTAATAATTTTATGTGTGAATTACAATTAAAGCGTATGCGTGTTTTTCTTTTTCGAGTCATCTCTTTCAAAACTTTTTCTGTCATAACTTAATTATTTTTCAAAATGTTTCTTTTTTTATTAAAAACATCTTGCTAATTCCTCAAAAACCTTTTCTAATTTTAGCAGTTCAAGTTACATTATTTTCTTACCTATTGTGATAAAAATTTTACTTTGTTTTTTCGTTAATTTATTTATTATTTAAATTTTACTTTAAACACATTTTTTCCCTTATTTTGTTTTAATAGTAAGTATTGAATCATATTTAAATAATTGATATAAAATTAGATCGTGATCGCTTTCAATATTCAATTTAAGTTATAAACTATTTATCAACTAATTTTTACGATAAAAATATTTGATTTGAACAGTGATATAAGCATCACATGCATAAAGAAATAACTTGTAATATTGTTAAAAATGCTAAAGAAATGGGAAAAAACATAAGCGACATGACATCGACAGTAAGAAAAATCTAGATTTGGTACTTTTCATCATATCAAAGACCTTTACGTGTATCGTTTTTTCTTTAATATAATTGAGTAAAGAAAGACTCGTTATGAACAAATCGATATAAAAAAACCTGGTCTAACACTATTTTCTTTTCTTCTTGAATAAAAATCTAATAAGTTAGAAAAAAGAGCTTTTATTCTTTTCCTTTTCGTGTAAATCCCCGCCTGTTACAGCGTGACACAATGTAATCTCTTGAAATAATGTTGAAGGTAGGAATGCCGAGAATATATCCTTCGGGTTCTTCGAACATGCTTTGGTTCCAAATAACAATTTATGATTGAAAGGAAGACAGCAGCATTATCTTCGAAAGAATAAAAAGTATACCATTCAAAGAAATGTAACAATCGCTTCTTGACGGACTTTTAAATTTGATAATGCATTCTGATAACAATAGTGTTTTGCGGATCAAAAGAAACAATTGCTTTTTCTCAATTGTTGTTTAATTAAAACATAATTTCGATTCCGTTATAAATTACAATAACATAGTTGAAGAATCCTCCTTTACAGTACAGAAGGTCATGAGTTTAATTCTAGTTACTGTAGAAAATAGACAATATGTGTGGATTTTCTAATTTTTGTATGCATATCTGCCAAGGCAGGTATTTTGGAGATATATGGAATTTTCTTTTGAATCACTAAATATAATTTTCAATCTATAAAATACCCATTCTGAAGACATTATAAATGGGAATGTTCTAATACTTTACAACTTATTTCACTATAAAAATTCTTCACAGTGATGATAAAAATTTGAAAATTATGGATTTCTTAGGAATAATGAAATTTTATCTATTCAAAACAATCGCCAAACTCAAAATTTGGCATCCTGGATTATACGGCACCTGTGCCAAATCTTGCCTTTTAAGTAATAAATAAATATAAATATTATTTTTGAGAACAGATTTGAGAGGGAATATTATAAAATTTAAGAATACGTTTCTTAAAAAGTATTACTTTATGAGCTTGAATAATTAATTTTAACAACTACAAGAAAGAAAAATAAATATGCACAACAAATAACTAATTATGAATTATTTTAAATTATACATTAAATCATACCTTATTAGTCAAAATATTCTTATTTTAATAAAACATTCTTAATTTAATATTTCTTACTTAAATAAAATGCTAACAAATTATTATTAAGATCAAGTTAAAGCATTTTGATGAATGTCGAAAATCGTGGTAAAATAATGCAAACTAAATCATCAACTGTAAATTCTGCGATGACATTATATTTTTATTTGAGTGTTGATGCATTTTGAAATTTTAATATTTGCTTTAATATTGCTTTTGAGTATCTAGGCATTTATGTATACTCTGACAATTTCTGTCCTGATACAGAATGTAACGAAATCTAATTCATAAAAAAGAATAAAATTAGTTTGCAAAAATCATCATTCTAGTTATTGCAATTCATCATTCTAGATTTTAAAATATTAAAATTCTAGATATTAAAATTCATCATTCTAGGATTTTGCAATAATTTTTAAAACTAATAAACATACTCACATTTCAGCTGATGATATTTTAGTTGATGTTCAACATTTGCTGCACATATCATTTTTATTTTTAACCCTTTTCATTCCAATCCTGATTCTAAGGTTGTTGCATTTTTTTTCAATTATATTTTTTAAATATTACTTGCCATTATATAATACAGAGTTCTGAGTATTATGCCTTAAAATTTTACTTTTATGAGAAACTTAAAATGAATAATAATAAAATTTAACAATATTATATATAAGTATCGTATTTAGGAAACATTTCTGTAAGTTCGAATCATAGAAATTAGGCACTACTTAAGGCAGCGAAAAACTGTTGCAAGACTTGCTAAACATAAATAATGAATAAACGTGGACTATTTTTCTTGAAAGATGGATAGGTTTGTATATCATAAGGGAAGAAAGTACTGGAAAATTTTCAATCAATCGTCTCAAACGACAAGCATGGAATGTGCATGTTTGTCGGAGAAAGAGAAGACGCACCATAAGAAAAAACGCACCATAATACACCCATTATTAAACTGACATTAAGATCGAACTTGGAACATCTCACTATCTATTCTACTATTTGACCTTGAAAGCTCTAAATATGAATAATTGAGCAGAAAAATGTATGGCTCTTTCATTATACATAATTATAGCAAGTGAATATTAATTTAAATTTACTCTACATTAAAACTTGGCCATACATTATAGCTTACTTTCCTTGTCAAATAAATAGTTTATTCCATACCTGTTATTTAATTTATTCGATGAATGACTAATTTTGTAAAAATAAGACATTAAAATCGCTTCTTAACTAAAATCTCGGGTTCGATAATAGACTCTACTGAATAGCAAGGCATGGATGTTATGCATCAGCTTTCTTCATAAAAATTTGTTGGAGTGGATGTTTAGAAGATTTCCTGTATTTTTTTGCAACCCTCGATGCAATATCCATGAAAATAACACCCGAAAAGCATTTTATGCGGTAGACATTAACATGTTTTACTACAAATTTAGACCCTTAAGACAACCATTTAGTATTAAAATAAAATTTAGAAATTTACTTTAAAATAACTTTGCTTCTTTTTACTGATAACTTTGTGCCACAGTTTCTAAACACAAATTAATTAAAACATTTTTTATAGATAAGTTTAATTGAATATTGCATTCAGAGTACGTTTTAAAACTTTTATCTGAAAGGGATGACAACCGTATATTTTCAGCTTTTAATTGTTTTATTATTTTTAAAAAAGCACACAAATTTAATTATATAATTTATCGTGCAATACTTTCATGTACTCTGAATCAAAGAAAACATTCACATCTGCCTGAAGTGAAAAATTCATTTGCGGTGGTGTCGAGAAAGAAAACACTGGACGTCTCTGGATTGGTAACTGATAATGTGGTTTCATAAATCTCATTAAATCTTAATTTGGACTTATGGAAATCATCGAATTTAGATAAAACCTCACGAAACCATGAATGCATTTTGTATTACTCGCATTCCATATGGGTCTGGTAAGAATCAGTACAATGAGCATGTTCTTTAGGTATGAAAGTGGTGTCTAGATTCCTCGAGGGTAAGCAAACAGCCAAGATATATTGGCCGATCAAGTGCCCATTTCAATGTCAAATTTTACTCTGATAGTGACACATATTTCATGGAAAATAATAAAACAATACATTTTGTTAGAAGTTTTCAACTTGGTTTGCTGATCCACATTCTGTCTTACGACACTTTACCTGTCCACCACAGATCCCAGATCTTAACCCCAGTGAAAATGTCGAAGGTGTGGAGGAGATATCCATCGGACAGCACTTCTCTCCTTCATCTAATCTACAAGATCAAAAAAGTTGTAAAGCTCTGGCAAGCTTTTCTGTGGAGATAAATATACTCCAAAACATGTAAATTTGATGCTCAAACGAAGAACTGTTATCTGTTCAAGAGGTAGTGCAATAAGATATTTGGTTTATATATATATATATATATATATATATATATATATATATATATATATATATATATATATATATATATATATATATATATATATATATATATATATATATATATATATATATATATATATATATATATATATATATATATATATATATATATATATATATATATATATATATATATATATATATATATATATATATATATATATATATATATATATATATATATATATATATATATATATATATATATATATATATATATATATATATATATATATATATATATATATATATATATACATATACATATATATATATATATATATATATATATATATATATATATATATATATATATATATATATATATATATATATATATATATATATATATATATATATATATATATATATATATATATATATATATATATATATATATATATATATATATATAATTTCTGTAACCCATTTCTATATAAATAAATGAATAAACTAATTTAATATATTCAGTAAATTCTTCTAATTTTATGGTTTAGTAATTGGCGAAAAAAAACAAATTAAATGTTTTTAACTACAGTTTATTTCTTAAACGACAAGCTATTTAAATTGATGAATATAATTTATATGATATGAACTTTGTAGAAATCATTGTAAATTACTTTGGAATCCTATTTCCGTTATTACAATTTCTAGTATATAAAAAAATAATATTTCTGTTCTCTCTTCTCAAACTATTAAATACAATATTGGATACTGATTTTGTTATACTCGCAGCATATCACTTAATTTCTACAATAATTACTCAAATAAAGTACTTAATATATCCATAATTAGTGGAATATTAAATGCCATAGAGTAAAGTGTCAAGTGCTTTAAGGAAGAATTTTATTTCTAATTTTTTTATTTAAGATTTTAAAATCTTGCAGCACATCAAAGAATAGGCATTAATCTCAAAATAATTTTGTTTTAGTTTAAGCTGTAAGTTTGAGCGAAATTTACTTTGGTAGCAATTCGTCTATTCAGTTATTTAATAAAGCAATGGACAGGTAATTAAATCAACACCTCAATTGACAAATTTTTCCAAACTATAATACCACACCATTAAGGGATATTAGAGTAACAATCTATAATATATAGTATCTCTAATATGTAATATATATATATATATATATATATATATATATATATATATATATATATATATATATATATATATATATATATATATATATATATATATATATATGTCTGTGTGTGTATTCTGATGCTTCCGGAGATGAGAATCATATCGTTTCTTACCGGCCTACCATACTTCAAGGAACAACTGGTTTAATGTACGCCATTTGAAAATCTAATAGATAATATTCCATAATATAAAAACAGTATGTGTATTACGAAATGATAATTTATAGAAGGTAAACTCTTCCGAAACTGTTTAAGATACATATAGGAGAAAACAATCAGCATGGGCTTACGTCAACTGGAACAATGTCTCTTGAATAAAAGACGACCGTATATCAAACGTGTCTTTATCTAGAAATATAAAAAAATATTCTGTACTAAAAAGAAAAACAAATAAGAACAAGAGACAATGAATTATCTGTTCCATTTCATTTCCAAAGAGGAATGTATGTTCTTCATCGATTGCTTAAGTTTCAAATACTTTCTGTTTCACCCATCGTGATTACTGAAGATGACAAGTCGTCCTTCTTTAATTTGGGCATGTCCGATTAATTTGACCTCAAAAACGACAAAACATTCTGTGTCAAAAAATTAAGTGGGTTATGTTTGTAAATGTCTTTCAGTCTTATGTAAATAAAAAAAATTTTTATGAAAGAAACACGACTTTTGTTTTCTGTACAGAAAAATTAATGGCCTCTTATTATGAATCCAATGAAATTAAAACTGAAACTATTTATTTTAGGAATAAAAATTTCATTAACAAAAATGTATATTAAAGTTGTAAAGAGTAAGAAAGAGTATGAAATATACTTTCAGATTAATTTGCCATTAAATTAACTTTATTTTTTAATGAGATGCTACTCTAGTAAAAACTTTAAGATTGAAAATGTCATAAAAATGTCTGCCCTTAAAATATATCAAATATGACAAGTGTAATTTAAGATGATATACTTGTGTTTTTACAACATAAAAAAATTAATTTTTTATATAATGTATAAATTTTTTGAAGTTTGTTTAATGAATTTAAAAATTAAAAACAAACTTTGCAAGAAGAAAGTATACGCTTAAGTCACAAATAATGAGTACGAAAATTTTGTTAATTTCAAAATTAAAATGTTAATAAAATATCACAAAAAAGAATAATTTTTATTTGATTAATTTTTTTCTCAAATGTGCTTTCATAATTTATGTTAACTATTTAATTATTACTTAATATGATATGATCTGAAGTTAGGAAACATATCATTAAAAATATAATATTTTGCAAAATTAGTTAAAAAAATATTTTCATTATTTGTTTCATAAAATTAATGTACTAAAACCAAGAAAACAATTATTAATAAATTTACGAATAAAAAACTATGATATTATTTAAGTTGAGAATAATTTTTGTTATACGCTTCGAATGTCTTTTTTGCTCTTTTCGTTGCGTTATAAGCAATATTCTTAAAATCTTAGCATTTCATATTATGTAGATTACATGCTTTCTCCAATTCTTTTTAAATGCTTATAATTATTTTATCTATTCCAGGTCTTCATTTTTTATCTATAAATAAACTTTTTCTTTGTATATACATAAATTTTAAAAATAAATAAATTTGTTAATTGGATTTTTAGTACATCTAAATGAATTTATAAATTTTTCTTAATATCATTATTAGTCAAATTATTATATTCTATTCATTAAATTTCAACACCATTAGTTTTATAAGAATTGTTCAATTTTTAAATCATAGTAAACAATTTAATTTGAAGTAATTTGATAAATTTTCATTTAAAAAATTATTGAACTAAAAATTAAATAAATTATAAAAATGAGTTCTAATTTTATCCTTACCAATTAATTTATAAATTTCTACAGTAATTAAAAAAACTGAGCCAGAAAATTATGAAATTTGATTTCTAAATCCTGTCAGGGGATAGTAAATAACTTTTTATTTACTGATGTAAAAATATGAAATGTAATTAAAAAAATTTAGAAATAATATTTAAGAAATGTTTTTATAATGTATATATATATATATATATATATATATATATATATATATATATATATATATATATATATATATATATATATATATATATATATATATATAAGCACAAATCATTAGAAATCATGTTTCCTGAAAAAACTTGAGTACATTACATACATTAAATACATAAATTTTACTAATAAATTAAAATATAATATAGTTTTTAACAATTCATCAAATAAAATTAGTTATTTTAAGTGATCAAATGAAACTTTTAGCAAAGTATTAACAAAGTAAACAAATGCGTTCCATTAACATTTTGTGTTAACCTAATAATTTTTCATCTCTTCATTTAACAATTTCAAACTGATAGTGAACCTGTAAGATTTGCATTTTCAAAGTAGCAACTGCATCGGTGATTTTTATTTCATTTTAAAAATTCTAGCAACTTTTTAGCTTATTAGAAAATAATCAAAAAATTTTGTTCTGTGAAAATATTTTTATGTTAGGAGGAATACCTAAAATGAACCTCTGTAATTTGGAGACTTGATGAATTCTGCAGACCTTTTCTTGCAATCCGAGAATTGCAAAAATAATTTTTTTAATTATGTTTACTTCCTCATCACGAAGTGTTAAAACAATAGAAAGAAAAATGTTTTCACACTGAACTTAAAAGATCAAAATCCAAACAATGCTGACCCTGAACCTTAAGTTGATTCCACCAAAGAAGAAATATGCGTGAAACTGTGATTGGATAATTAACTCCACCCAATGGGATGAGTAGAGAATTTCTATACCCTCAAGGTTCATTAAGCAATTTAAATTCTCACCTAGAAGAAAACAACAGCATTATTTGAATACATATGAATACATACACACAGGAATGTTAGTGGAGAGAAACGCGTACTTAATTTTTTGATTCAAACTGTCAATGATTAGAAGTAAATATTCTAATACGATTATAAGCCAAATTTACTGCAAAAAATTTGTATATAAGAAAATACTTTAAAAATAAATTAATAAAATAATAATTTTTTTAAGGATGTTGCATCTTTTAAATATTTATTGTTGAAAGTTATGTGAGAAAAGGTGACAAAAATTTTGTATTGGTTATTTATTTATAAAACTTATTTTGAGGAAAATAATACAGGTTTTCCTTTATCAACTTTTAAGAAGCATTTACATTAGGTAAAGATAACATTCGAACTATTAAATAGATTTGGTGATAGAAAGTAGTCAGTAAATATGATTATATAAATTTTATGTAAAGCTGTATTATAACTCCTAAAAAATCCCAAATATTTTTGGAATAAATATATAAAATTTAACAAAAAACTTTTTTAAAATACGTTAATTATAAATTTTATAAAACGTTGTTTTAGTTTATAATTTTTCATTGCATAAACTAAATCATATTTTTATATTTTGTATGTTAGCTTCTTTTTTCAAACTCTATTGATAATATTCACAATATTTTTTCAAATATATTATAATATATAAATGTATTATTTTGTTTTTTTTAAAATTTTTTTATATGTATGAGTAATAATTAATTTTATTATTATTACATCTACAAAAATTACACAGATTAATTTTGTTGCATTTTTCTATTTTTTTTAAATAACTTCATTATTTCCCTCAAAAATACATTTTTTCTTGAGTTCATTTATATATCTAGATACTCTAAATTATCTGTTGTCTTAATTTTTTTTTAGTTTTAAAGTGAATATTTTATAAAAGGTTTTCAAACACGATAAATTGGAGATTGATTTTAAAATATCAGAAATCATTCGAAAACCTCACATTATAATTTAAAAATAAGGCAAGCTGTTTCCATAAAAGTGAACATCAATCTGTAATTAAAAAATAAAGGAAAGTTTTAGTTAAAAATAAGTACATATTTTAAACTGTTTCATAGTATTATTTTATCTTCAATATCTATTTATGAATAGTATCATGAAATAAACTCATATATTATTTCAATAATACAAGTTTTTAATTAGTTTTTGTATTAGAAAATTTTATTTAGATATTCTTTAAAAGAGTATGTCTGAAGATGCACAATTAAAAGGACTAGATGTTGCTGTTGTTTGAAGATAAATATTTATTTTTCAAAAAGATTTTCTTAATGTTTTATAATAAAACATTTATAAAAAATACGTAGTCTCAAATGAACTAAATTATTCCTCAAAAATCAGTTTTCTCACGAAGAATTTAATAAAATTTATAACAAAATAAAATTATGGCGTATAACAAAAAAATTAAAAATAAATAAATGTATAATAAAAAAATGGAATGTAGGAAATTAAATGTGAAATATAAGAATTTGTAAATATTGTTGATGGTCTTACATCTTTACACGAATATGAGAAATTCAAAGACAATTTAAGTTCCTTTTTTGATACTTTAATGTATTAAGTTAAAAATTTAACTATTAAATTTTTTAAATAATTTGATAACGATAATTAAAGGGGATAATGTTTATAAAAGTGTTTATAAAGTAAAAGATTAGGAGACGAAATTCATTTATAACTGAAGTTTCATATTTTTGATTTTGCTTAAAAAACATAAGCACCATTGACATCTTTTCTTAATTAAATTTATTATTATTAATTTTTATCGTAAACATTATCAGAAAATATTATTAATGACTTTGACTCTTCAAAATATATCTTATTATAACTATGAATTTTCAAGATAGTTTTATTTTATATATTGGAAGTGAAAGTACATTTTTTCATTCAATCCATACCTAAATGTTTAAAAAATAAATACTTTTTAATTTTTTGAATTATGTGAAATATGTGCATCATAACTAATAAATTTATAACATCCTAAAGTTTTGTTTACCTGAAAAATATGCCATTTTGATATTTACATTTATTTCTAATTACTTTCTATGTTAAAAATATGACATCTGTTAATTGTTTTTTATTTTTGGATAAAAAATGTATTTACTCTTATTGACTTAAAATGTTTGATAACAATTGAGTCATTTATATGAGAAAAATTAAAAAAAATTACATTTTCATAGTTAGTTTAAATTCTTAAATTATATATATTTCTGAGATCATCAATGATTAATTTAGTAAACTAGAACATTCTGTTGCAATAACCAACTTAAGAAAACAAACTGACTATTAATAATTGTATAGAAGTCTGATCTGTACTTTAATTCTCACCAGTTTGTCCTTCATTAATTTAAAACCGGTGTTCATATTAAAAAGGCATACTCTAGCGCAGTGTTTCCCAGCTTTTTTGTACCAAGCCCTTCTTATGCCTTTCTAAAATTCTTATAGCCCTCTATGTAGCATATATGTAATTTTTAATAAAAAAATTAAATTGTTTACTTAAGAAACTTAAATGATAGGTTTTAGGAAGAAAAAAACTAGGAAATTGTTAACAAAACACAGTAAGTAAAGTTCCAAAACATGTAATTAAAAATTAAAATATAAATTTGAAATAATTTTAATAAAGATTTTTTATATTTTAATATAGTGAGATCCTTGCGCTTGAAGCTTGCTGCACAGAGATTTTTATGTTGGGTTCCAATTTGGTTAGCTTCAGTCTCAAATCACCCCGTTATTTTATATCCAGGTGATTTTTTTACCAGTAAATTATTTATAGCAGTAAATCCACATTCAGCTAAATATGTATATGGAAACGGTAACAATAGTTTTTTTTAACACATTTGGTTGAATTTAGGTATTTGATTTCTGTTTCCACACAAAGTCATTACATCGCTCCTTTTATATTAGATAAAGTTTTAACTGAATCATCATTTTGAGTTGCTGCAAGTTCTTGATACTGCATATTTGATATATCAGACAAATCCACTAACATTGGCTGCATCATTCATGTTGGAAAATCAATTTGTTTTAAATTAGAAAATCTTTCTTTTAAATCAGCTAATAGAATTGTCAGATGATCGAAAATAAAAAGTAAAGCGGTATCATTTACTTCATATTTTTGAGCCAAGGAAACTGTTAATAGTTTTTGTTATTAATATATTTCTGAAGTAACTCAATATTGGTAATGAAACCAAATAACTTCGCTTTAGCATCAACACGAGTTTTATTTGTTCCTTGAAGTTGCTTATTTAATATATTTAGTTTTTTAAAGATATCTGCTAAATAATTCCCAAATGCTTTACCATCGACTGTTAACAGATACTTCATTTCAAGTTTGTCACTTAAAAATCACTGAAAGTATCAAACAATTCCATAAATCTTTTCAAGCAGTTCCCTTTAGAAGTCTCATAGGGTCTGCATTTTGTTCTTCACAAAATAGCTTGAAGAGACTCTCACAATCAGCGTTATCTTTAATAGCATTGATACATTTTATTACTGAATATAGTACTTTATTTAGAACAGGCGAAATGTTTTAGCTACCAAGTTTTCCCTATAAATACACATTGTATTATAATCATTTCTGGATTCTCACCGTTCATCAATTTAAAGCAGCCATTTTTATGCCCATCATAATAGAAGAACCACCTTCAGCACAAGATCTTATATTTTTCATTGGTATAGTATTGACATCTAACTAGTTTTTTTTATCTTATTATACATATCTTTGAGGTAGTGGTGTTTTCTAATCTTTTACAGAACAATATTTCTTCAGCGAAATCCTTTTTGTCAAGATAACTTATGTAAGTTATCAATATTACCTCACTTATTAACGTAGATTCATCCATTTGAACTGAGAATTTTCTTGTTTTCAGCTTTTCAACAGGCTCTTTTTCAATATCTTCACTCATTTCGTCTATTCTTCTACTAACAGTATTGTTACTAAGTGACATGGAGCCAAGACGGTCTTCTTCCTCACGGTGCTCCAGTCTTTGGACTGCAGAAGCTCTACTTTTTCTCCCTATGAATCAGTTGATTAATAATATACCACCAAATGACATAAAAATCTATACTGTTCTCAGCAAAATAGATCACCGAACTGGCAGCGGAGTTTTCATCGAGACTCCTCACGACTTATTCTCATGACTCTTAATCAACGTAATCCTGATTTCTGTTCGCTTTTTCGTAGAGAGCTAATAGCCATCAACATCGGATTGGGATCCATCATGAGCGAAACTAATTATAGTGATGTCTGGATATTAAGTGATAGCCGCAGTTCAATTCAACATCTGCAAAAATGGACCTGATTGGGAGACCCAACAAGCCTTTCTATTCTACACAAGCTTTAAATTGTCACCCTTCGGCATAATATCTATTTTTAACTGATCCTGTCTTACGTGGATATTGGAGGTAATGAAATAGCAGACACTTTAGCAAAGAAGGGCTCAGGTTATCCTGCTCCTTCTTCTTCCACGCTTACCTACCTTGAACTCTTTTCCCTGAGAAAAACTCAGTTTGAAACCAATTGGCAGGTACCTTTGACTCACCACTTCTACAAGGGTAGAAAGACGGGACTTCCTCTGGCTCTTTCTTGTGATAGGAAATCCAGCACTTGCTTTGCATGTCTTGCCATTGTCCGCCTGAAATGCTTCACTTTTGTAGTGGGTAACAAGACCTTCTCCCTCTGTCCTAAATGACACGGACACCAAGCTTCTCCTGAGCATATGCTGGATTGTATGAATATACTATGGGACGATATCTACACTTCTCCCCGCCTAGTCATCGATTTTCTCTCTATCAACGGATTCCTTGATTTGGTCCCTTGGAGATAAGCAACAACAGCAACATTGGCAATAGAAGCCATATTTTTCAGAATCTCAATAATAGATCTTATGTTCGTAGTTCATTGTTCATTGACTGCAGAAGAGATTTTGATTCAAATCTCATGACTATCTAAGTCAAACTCTAAAATAAATTCAGTAATGCGACTGCTCCTTAGGACTGAGGCCTACAGTATCATATATTTTTTTATGTTTTTCGTGATTGCTCATGACTATCAGAGAGCATTAAACCAATTGGTACAAGAAGATCTCATGTCTGTATGGTTTATCTATTAATATCGTGAGGATTAATATTTTATTCATTTAAATTTACTTGAATTTACGGATACATATCTAGGAGTGACCTTAGAAACTTGAAGTTATTTCAAAAATACATCCTTATATATAGTGCTGTTATTGTTATACCAAAATATTTCCATTTACTTATGCCAGAGTTAGGCTCTGTTAGTTAAATGAAAGTTGCCGGAATCGAATCTTTGTAGTTTAGAAGCAGAGTCCAAATTTAACCCTAATACTTAACTTTGAACTCCAGAGGTATTATTTCACTTAGAGGACATAGTGAACACAACCTATTTAACGAACTCCAGTGCTCTTTAGTGAACAAGTCGGATTTTCTGTTGATTCGGAATTCAAACTCATTACTTTTCAAATATGAGAATGAAGCTCTAACCAATAAGGGCACCAGTAGAAGCCCTTTAATATAATGAGTGAAAATTGATTTATGTTGTAAAGATATTTAAAACGGTACACATTGTCAGTTTATTATTTATCCACTTCTGAAATGTTACTGAGATGCAGCGGCGAAGAGCTTATATATAGTTAAATTGCGATTGATGACACTTGATCGATACCAAAATCAAATGTTTCCATTTTGCATTCATTATTACCACAAGGACCTTGTGAAGTGATGTCATGATTAGATATTATTTAGAACGAATTTTAGTTTTGGTTCTTTAACTTATAATATGAACATACACTGCCGTACTTCTTACGCATTGAGATTCGTAGTTATATCCCATCATCGATGTTTGCATAATATAATCATTGAAGATTATACTGCATAATTATTTTCAATGCATTAGCATTTTTCTTTAATTTAAGAATTCTTATTGCTCTTAATGTGTTTTGTGATTATTAAATAGCCATTATGATAAAATCTGTATACAGTTAAATGAAATTGAATTGATAGCATACATGCATTTTTCAAATCCCATTTTACCAGATAAATATTAACGATGTTCTTGATACTGATAATTAATGCGATATTAACTATCTTAACACGTGTCAACATTTCACTAGACATAAATTATCAAACCAAACAAGTTAATTTAGAAAAAATGTGCCAATGAAAGAAATTATAAGCTGCTGTTTTAATTTTAACGTCTCTTCATTTCTTTAAAACATTCTTTAATTACATCTACAACTGTTACAGCAAAAATTTTCAGGAGAAACTCAATACTTCTAAAATCTTCAGATATTATTTCACTTTTACTTTCACAAAGGAAATATGTCATATAGAGATGGCACTTTATAAGCAATTATTAATAGCACAAAACATGTAATAAAATTTTAGACTCTAATTTAAAATCTATTTGAAATTTAAAGGTTAATATATATATTTATTGAATTTGAAACTTCTGTTTTGAATTTAAAATTTATAACAGTACTTTTTTACATTGACTAATTTTTACTTGCATTTATATGTATCATCGCTTCAGATTAGAAATTACATTTTGGATTTAGATTACAATTTATGATAAATTAGCAATTCTTTCTTGTTTGTGATTATCACAAAAATATTTTAAATAGGGATTGAAATGAGAATTTACAGATTTTGAAACTACCCTGTATTCATGAGTGGATAAAGGAAATATGATGTGGGCTGTGTGGAACAGGATATTTGATCAAAGAAATAATAATAGGAGGAAAGGATGAAAATTGTTATAATTCGAATATTTATGATTA
Organism: Latrodectus hesperus; assembly: GCA_037975125.1. Classification (NCBI taxonomy): domain Eukaryota; kingdom Metazoa; phylum Arthropoda; class Arachnida; order Araneae; family Theridiidae; genus Latrodectus; species Latrodectus hesperus. The sequence continues at coordinate 67,969,917 of CM075858.1, forward strand.
ATTTTGTGTCTGATGAAGGCAACTTTGTGAATACTGGCAAAATATTTTTAGCATAAATTGTCTTTATTGTCTTCATCAGTTATGCATTTATAAATTTTTAAATCGAAAACAAATCAATAATCATTAATGACCAAATTAAACCAGAATTGCAGATATGTCATACACAATGCTGGTCACCGTAAATGAAACATCCTGAAGGAAGTATGCAAATAGCATGAAATTTACAAGATACATTAGTGAAGGTGAGATATGCAAATAATTAGAATTTCAGCGCAGATGCACATCACGCACGCCTGTGGCTCCACTTCAAAGCGATAGTTAAGATTTAGAGATATCAACTATTTCAAGTTCGGCAATTATGTTTTACTTGTAGATTTTTCAATAAAAAAGGTCTATTTTGCCTTGTAGAAAATAGTGATCATTTTTTGATCAAGTAACCGAGTATGACAGAGGAAGAATAGTGGTCTATCGAGAATGTGATTATCTTTCAGGGAAATTGGTAGTCGTGTTAGATGAAACCAAAGAATGGTAATGCGGATATGTGATCGTTGGATGCAGGTGGATATGACGGGCGGATATGTTTGATCTCATCCTTTACTAATTTGTCTTTACTGACGAGTCACGCTTCTGTCTGCAACATCACGATGGTCACATTCGAGTCTGGAAACACCATGGGGAGAAGATGCTAAACAGCTGCCACACTGGTCCTGCACCGGGTATAATGGTATGAAGTGGTATTGGATATAACTCTCGCACGCCTCTAGTGCGCATTTCCAGTGCATTAAACAGCCAGTGCTACATCACCGAGGTGTTGGAGCCAGTTGTCCTTCCTTACCTTCAGTGTTTTCCCACATCCATATTTTAACATGATAATGCGCACCCACAAGTGGCACGCATTGTCTAAGGGTTCTTTGTGAGTCGCCAAATTAAATTGCTTCCCTAGCCGGCTTGCTGTGTGGATCTTTCACCAATAGAAAGCATGTGGTTTATGGTTGCTCAACGATTGACCCAGATTACATTCTTAGCTGCCACACCAGATCAACTTTGGCAACGTGTGGAAGCTGCTTGGTATGTTGTATTTCAAGAACACATCTAAAGTCTCTTTGAATCAATGCTGAGGCGTGTGGCAACGGTGATATCCAACAATGGCGGCTACTCTGATTGCTGATTTTGCCAGGAACCACTCTTCACAGAAGTCTATAAATTTAATCATTTGATACTTGGTCAAGATGTTATCTGCAAAGTAAATTTTATTTTGATATCTCTTGTCTTTCTTGGTGATGCATTTTGGGGGGCCAGCAGTATAGTTTATGTAATTGGCGATAATTACTTTCAACAATGAAATAGAAGTGACATTGAATCTTCTTACAGAACTACAGAAGGCTTATTTTAGCTATGTTTTCCCTTTACATTATCTTTATAAATTAGTTTAGTAAACTCATATCATTTGTTATTAGTTTGTGTTACTTTTATACTTTTCTTAAGCATTTTTTTATTTTTAAAAAAGTAAATATAATTATGTTTCTTTTATGAACTTATAAAAATGAGAGATGATGTAACAGTAAATCCAGTCTAGTGTATTCATGCAAAATAACTTTAATATCAAAATGATCACGTAGATATTGCAGTGATACACATCAAGCTATAAATTTCACGATTTCTAAAACAATTAGAATTTTCTAAGAATTGCTTAGTTTTTCATTGCACGTTTATTAAAAGTATAAATCTGTAATAGGCTTCACTTATTTGTAATTTTATAAATATGTCTTAGAAAGCTTTTTTATATTATGTCAAATATGAAAATTCATAATAACAATTAAACATTTAAATACTTAAATTTAATAAAATAATGAAAATAATGTTGGTAATTCAAAAGCTATCTACACTTCTGTCATAATTGTTTCAGTACTGTGAACAGTGTTTATTATTGTCGCTTAATTTTCTGGAACTAAGATCAAAATATCTTTAAAAATGTCACTGGTTAAGCTGTTATTCTACACTCATTCATTTTCGCACGAAGCTTATTCCAATAAGATCTACTATTTGAAGTATTTAAGAAAATTTTGAACTGAAGGTAAAATCAAAATCATTCAATTATAAGCCGAACATAAAGTCATTGTATTATGAGGATATAAAGCTTAAATGTGCCTATTTTAAAGTAAAATATATAAGTTTCTTAAAAGCGCAGATGGCAAATTTTAGCAAGCAGTTGAAAAAAAATTGGTTAATACCATGAGAGATTGATTCTGACGTCTACACTTATTGTCTCCCTGTGGGGATACCCACCGCTTTTTCAAAATTCTCCATCAAAGAACAATATATGCTTCTTCTGATCGGCCTATTCAAAGGGGCAGAAATTTAGTATGGGCCAGTACAAGTGAACTATTACTAGATACCAAATTTTCGTTTATGGGATATAATGAACTGGACGAATACTAATGAAAAGTGAAGGATGATTTACGAAAAGCAACACATAAATGGAATCACCACGGATATTGGAAAATAACGATGTTGATATAAACTATTAGAAAAATTGCTCTGATACGAAAGGAGATTAGGCTGAAGAATCATAAGCATTGGGATACTATATATTCAAATTCATGAATTGGGTCAAGAAAAGTGTAGATATATATTTTGACTCACCCGTAATAGTTGTAACTTCACATGATGTAAAATTAACAAATTGTTAAACGTAAATAATGATATTTATTGCTTCTTTAATTGTCTATTTAACCAATCCTTCTTTATGAGAGTGAATGCAGAGAAATTAATAAATTACAAAAAATAAATTATTAACCATTGAACGTAAAATTTACGAAAAAATTTGGTGCAGTTGTTGAGAATAAAAACCGCCGATCCTTGCTTACTTTTGAAATCTATCAATAAAAAAAGCAATCCGATAATATTAAAATCACGAAATGCAATAGACTACGATGATTCAGTCATTTACATCGACGTGATGGTGCAAACTCAGTAAAAATGCTCACTTACACTAATTTTATGGGCAACAAAGCCCGAGGAAGACCACAAATGCGGTGGCTTAAATCAGTCGAAAAGGACTTTAACTTGATAAATTAAAGAAAATGGAGAAGCCTCGGAATAGAGAGGACCAGATGGACTATCAGCTACGGCATTGGCCTGTAACAGGCTGTTGTGCCTTGAAAGAAGAAAAAGAATTGTCTATTTAAAAAATTAACTTAAGCTACAAATTTAAAATTCTTTTAAATAACAATTAATAGTGTAATATACATCTCTAACTTTCAATAGTATTATTTTTGGCTTTAATATTGATCCTATCAAAATGTATAATATTTTTATATACAAAATTATGAAATCAGCTGTCCTCAGAACAAAATAATTTCCTTTGTAAACAGGTACGATGAAAATAAAGGAAAAATAAGTCTCACAATCTGAACTGCAGAAAGTGACGTTAAAATCAGAGAAACTACTTTTTTTATTGGCTCTTGAAATTTTTTTCTTGCCACTTAAATCAGCCAGGAATTTTCCATTTTTCTTAGAAACTATTTGACAGCAGCTTAGCATATAACTCCAAAAGTGTCCGCCATAACCTACCTACCTCATTTTATCGAATAAAACTTTCAATATTATAGCTATAACTCCCAGTTAATTAAACCTAGTGTATTTAAAATCTCAATCTTGTATAACTTCAATTAATCTACGTTGTTTACTTTTTAACTTATAGGTTTAGTTCATAATTTATAAACTTACGAAACAAGTATTTTTTAAATTTCATTTATTTCAAAACTGTAATATATTAAGATATGTCAAATCAGTTCTTAGTCTATCTATTAGAATTCTTCTAAGCAGTCTATAAGAAGATTATTTTACTATCAAATGTAAAATATTTACCTAATTTATAAATATGTATAAATAAAACTAAATATTGTCATAAAGTTAATAAAATAAAACAATGTCTTATAACTTAAGTGATTTTTCTTTAATTCTTGATAAGTTTCCCGTTTTTCAGGAAATACTATTTATATAGTAAATGCATCTACACAGTATGAGGTTACATTACTTATTTGGAATATTTCGTTGATTTAAATTGCTTCTTAAGCTCTAAAAATTGCTATTTGTAATGTCACATATAACTTAAATATTACTTTTACCAAACAATGAGTGTTTTGCTCCATAAATTATATTCAATTGCTTCTTTCAGACAAAAATTTATTACATGAGTATAAATTTACTAAGATTAGTAATTACTTGATTTATATCATTTATTAGAAATTAAAAGTAGTTTAAAATTTACAATGTCTTCTCTAAATTAAGGAAATAATTTTAAGCACTTACATTCTTATTACTTCATACTAAGTTGTAAAATACATTGGAAAAAACAAAATTGCCGTAGAAAGTCTAAAAATAAGTCTTGTAGAAATTATATCTAATTTAATATTCTCACTTACAAAAATTTATTCAAATTATTGAATTCTAAACTAGAAAACATCATTATGACTATTTTATTCAAATTACAGTTTTCTTTCAAGCCTCGTGAATCGTCTTCATTTCCTCATCATAAAACAGAAAGGAATTTCGAAAGATCCTTATCGCCTTGGATTGGGCAGTTCTTCTAATTTTTCTTTTGCAAATGAATTGCACTTTCTTGGCGAAAATAGGAAAAATTAACGTTTTCGTTCATTAAGAGAACTTCCGCTGATGGGGGGAGAGGGACGATTCGAGATGTCATCCGAGGAAACAATGTGGATCAAGGCCATCTTTGCATCTCGAACCACACCCTGTGCCAGTCTCGAACTCATCGTGGCCTTTAAACAATGAGCATTCTTGGTCACTATTTGCATTCGAGATTTGGGCGCGGATTTTTTATTTTTTTCACTTAGCAGATTTAAGCACATCTATTAATTTCTATATTTTTTTCTTTTGTTTTCAGCGGGTTTCTTTTTGGAAAAACCGTCAACTCGTTGGAAAAATAGATACACCTATCTGTCACCGACTTTAGTATATAAAGGGTGAGCACCACAGTGAACACACAATTGAGTTTCCATCTCAAGCAACAACATGAAGGTAAGTAGCAACTTCTTCTGCTCTAAAGTTTACTTCCAATATTTTAATAAGAATTTTAATGTAATTTTTTTTAAGGGAATAAAATCTTTAATATTTTTAACAATAGAGTTTCTGAAACTCTTCATCTAAAAAATCTATTTTTTAAAAAAAATACTTCATTATAATTATTGTTAATGTACAAAAAGATTCTCTAATTTTATTTAACTAATAAAGTCTAAACTTTGATTTAGAGTATGTGTTTGAATGTTAAAAATTGTAGATAGTATTCAACCATAAGAAAGTTTAATATAAACAGTTTAAGGTCTTGCAGAAAATAAAATTTTAAATTAAATTATTTTTCTTGAAGAATGATTAAAATGAATGTGATATGAATGTCTTATTTTGATAAAAGTTTCTAATACTAGTGGTGTATACAAACGAATTTATTTCGATAAAAGTCCCAAGCTTTAATTGTAGAATAGAGGTTTTTATTAACCTGTTAATATTTTAGATTCTCCTCAGTAAATATTATTCTTTTTTTTAATACTTAATCTAAAACAAAATTATTTTAAGCTTGATAATTTGTTATTATTATTTTAAGCTTGTAATAATTATTTTAAGCTTGATAATTTGTTAAAATCATTAAATTTAAGTATTAAGTAAAAATTGTTTTTCAATGAAGTCCTTATTTTTTTAAAAAATTATTACAAATATTTTGGTCGTAATAATTTGAAAACAATTATGGAAGTATAGCGAGGAAAAAATTCAATATGCAACAGCAACGAAGATTTGAAAATAAAAAATCAATAATGTTTTGATTAAAATTTACAGAGCATATGCTCTTCAAACATTAAACGTTTAATATCTTAAGATAACATTATAAACATATATAGAATTTAATTAGTAAAAATAAATTAATAAAATATTTTCTATGAGTCTACTTTGTAACTAAATTTATTATTCTCTCCAAATGTTACTAATCTTTTTTAATTAACATGATTTCAGGTTTTCATTCTTTTCGCTTTATTTGCCGCATCCCAAGCCGCTGTCTTGCTGGGAGGAGCCAGCGAGCAGTATCGAAGCCAAGACGTAAGTGGGATTTATTTTATTCCTCTTCAACTTTCTAAATTTAATTTTTTGAAATTAATATTTTATCTCTAGAACTCAAAGTTAATATTAATTTCATTTACTGTATAAAACAGCACACTTATATTCAATTATAATTAGTAAGTTATGAATTAATTTATTTTTAAAAGATAATAAATTGACTAAATTTTGAGAAAAGAAACTATAAAAACTTTTTGTAAATAATTAAAAATAATTAAAATTGTAATAAATTAATAAGTATTGCTTGTTAAAATTTTAAGATTTAATATAACTTTTCTATATTCAAAATGTCTTCAATTTGAATTATAAATTATTTAGGGTATAGGATTTAATATTATATTTCAGTATATTTTGTTTTCAAAATTATTCCAAATTATAAAATTAAAGCGGAAGAAGGCATCATAGCTTATTTTTTATTTCCTTATGTCTTAAATAAAAAAATGGTAATAAATTAATTTTGGCAGAGAAAAAATAATTTCCAAAGTGCAATAATTTTCTCATCACAAATACGGAAATTTTGTGAAAATATGGAAATTTGCTTCACAAATATGGAACTGCACTAAATGAAATTCAAAAATGTTAATATAAATATATGAAAAAACGAATTATGATTTTTAAATTGTTAAGAGGATAATGAGTTGCACTTTTTAGTTTTATCATACTTTATATTTATAGATCATCATTTTACCAACAATTATTCAATGTTATTTTGAATCTTCTAGGGTCTTGGAAATTACGCTTTCGGCTACAATGAGGGACATGGCACAGGAGCAACCTTCAGGAAAGAAACAGGATCCCACGGTGTCGTAGCTGGGTCTTACGGTCTTAGGGATGCCGATGGGCGCCAACGAGTAGTCAACTACGTCGCTGATGCCGCTGGATTCCGCGCCAATGTCAACACAAATGAACCCGGAGTCGAGCCTAAGGACCCTGCCCATACTGCCATCAATAAAGCTGGAATCATCGCTCCCGCCTTATCATATGCTGCTCCATTAGCTCCTGCCCACTATGCTGCCCCTGCCTTGGCTCACGCCCACGCAGCCCCTGCAGCTGTTCATTATGCTGGACATCCTCTGGCCGGAGCTTATTCCTACAACAGCGTGGTTGGTCATCATGGCTACGCCCATCCTGGACATTACGGATACTTCTATTGAAAATAACTGGGACTTACATTTTGAACTTATGAATTCTTTGTCAATATGGTGCCATGTGGTGAGGTTGCTTTAGTCTTACCTGCTCAAGTGACGTGCTTTTATATTTGTGTCGGACAAAAATAAAGTATTTTATTTACAAATTTGTCTTATATATGTTTTAACTTTCTTCTTTAAAATGAGTCATTGAATCACTGCAATTAATATTTTATTTTAAATTATGTTACACGAAAAAATTTTTTAATCATAAACAACATTACTTTTGAACATGCAAAACATCCAGTTTTTAATTATCTTACCGAATAAAGATTCTTACATATATGATTAGCTTCACTTTTTAAAATAATTTTTAATAAGTAGAAACAATTTAATTTCTAGTAAAATATTTTAGAAAATGTTTCTCTTTAACTTAACTGTAAATAAAAATTTTAGAATCAGAATCAGAAATTATTAATTTAATTGATAAAGAATAAAAAGCTTTCATTTTCTAATTAATACACACATGCCCTACTGCTGAACATTTTGTTGCATAAATTATTAAAATTATACTGTTTTTTTTTAAATCATTGTTTTTTTGTAATTTTACTCTTTATTGTCTGTAAACTATTCACAGGTTTTGACATATCTATAAAGAAAACTACTCAAACGAAATTTATAAAAGAATTATCATAAGCCAAAGATAGCAACGCATGGAATTTTCAGATTGTGGAAAATGCTTTTCTAAATATTTTTAATGGTGTAAGATATAAAAAGATTAATTCAAAATGTCATAATACATTTTAAGTCATGTTATAAAACACGTTAAATGTGTCACTAGTTTTCTGATAGTAACTTAAATTCTTAGTAGTCCAATTCATTATGTCACAAACGTATCGCGGATTTCAGTAGCATCATATTGTACAGTTTTATATGACTATATTGTTATACAATAACAAATATACATGAGTCTAAATCAATTGTAGTCACTAACGTTAAGATCTATTTGTGACTAATGGATTCAAACAAAAAAAAATTTAGGCCATGAAATTTAAAGATGTGATCAGATTGTTTTTGATATTAAGATTTAAAATTTTTGTTATGCAAACTTAACAAATCATTTCTATTTTGAAATCCACATTATGGAAATTCAAGGTTAAAATGAACTTAAAATTTACAAAGCTGATATTTTTTTAATATTTTGCATACTGAGGTATTTAAAACTCCGGCAAGAACATTTTTAACTATCATAAACTTTCAATACTTTTATTTATAGACATTTAATCGTCTTATTTAGGAATTAAGTAAGATACTTAATTCCTTGTATCTTATTATCTTACTTAATCATAAAATTAACTTTATTTTATTAAAATATTTTGATACAAAATTTTAGTTTTGATATGTCATTAGTTTAGTTAACTTATTTAGTAAGTTATATTTTGATATGAAATTTAGTTTGGTAGTTTTTCTGTGATTTTCTATGTCCTTCTCAAAGGGAAAAATTACTAAGGAAATCACAAATTTATCACTTAAAATTTTAAATTCAAAATTTAGTGTCGATGTCCATTTTATAACAAAAAGAAATATATTACAAAAATGTAACATATTAAGTTGAAACTTTTCTAAGTAAAATCAAAATTTAAGCTTTTCATAAATGAATTATTTTTAAAAAAATTAGTATTTACTTTCTTATTGTACAGAAATATTCTTATTTATGTTGCAAGCTTAATAAAACTATATGAAAAATGCTTCTTAATACTTTTCTCTTCCTCTGTTATAACAATTCAGGGAGATGTAAAATACATAAGTTAGTCACATAAAATTGATATATATATATATATATAATATATAATATATATATATATATATATATATATATATATATATATATATATATATATATATATATATATATATATATATATATATATATATATATATATATACTGGTAGAAATCCTACTGTATTCACGTGTCTAACAGTTAAATTTTTAACAACGCAATGCTCCTATAGATTCAACGTGAATGTGCATTTGGAACAAAAAATATCTTATTATGGTCGCCAAAATAAATGGGAAGCGAATGCAAATTGATGAAAAATATTATCTGTTATACCAGGATCCAAAATAACAAAATTATATTCCCTGTAAAAGAGATAAGTAGGACGGTAATGGCAATTATTTTGGCATTACCAAAATGATACCATTTTAGCCATCATTTTCGAGCTGTAGCCACATAGATACTTAACATTGATACATACACACACACTGGCAATATTTGAAATTTGTTAAACCTTCGTACTTAACAAAGAACCCTCAAGATTAAATTTGCACTCCCCCCCCCAAAGGAATCGTTTTACTTGATGGACATTGAAACGATTCCCGACTAATTCCACAGTCGCTTTTGATAAACATATATTATACCTTCACTAATGTGTGGAATCAAACTGAATATTTTCTGATAAAGTGAACGACGCCGTTTCTGACCAGGCCACCACGATTCTGCGAAAATTGCATAACAAGAAAATGTAAGTATCGACTTAATAGATTTTGGTTATATAGATTCTATTTTATATTAGGATTGAATATTTTTTAATTATAGCAGTGAAAAATCAGATTTTGGAGGCTTTATATGATGCACATAATTGCAATGTTTCTTATAATATAGTATGAATAATAGATATTGATTTTTTTTATTGAATAAATGTGAGTAAATTTATTTTCAACATTTCGAATGTAAAATTTATTTTTGGTTTTATTGTTTTTATTTAAGCATTTTTCTAAAATAAAATATTATACATTGTTTCATAAATCTTTGTGAATATGAATTTCAGAATGATAATCTTCACAATTTTATTTGTCTTGGCATTTAACCTTTTAGTAGCTAAGCCATGACATTTTACATTTTCAAACTCTTCTTTTCGAATGCACTAGCGAGGTTTTTTCATCTTAAAATTACAGTATATGTTGTGAGATTTCCGATGACTTGATAGATTCGATAGAAAATCAGCAATCAAGTCCGTTGACGTTTCCAAGGGATTATCACCATTCATAAATGGGAGTTTATCCACCCGTGAGGGAACAAAAGAACAGTGAAGGACCGACTGAGCTCAAATGGAAAATGGGTTTTTGTCATCACTAAGGATTAACAATTCTTCAAAGCTAGCGCTAAAAATGGTAAAATTGAAATACATGTATTAAAAAATACCCTATTACGCAATTGTGTAATCATCAATGGATTTAAGTAAGTTTTTATCCCAAAATATCTAATTACTTCGAAACCAAATCTACGTCTGTGAAATGTTTCAGCAACCTTTCACGGACGTAGTCCCCGAAATTGGACAAGGTCAATACAATGAGCATTTTCACTCACATTAAAGAATTAAGACGAAGTCCGGCACACAAGTTCCTTTTCATTAATTATGCTAGATAAATGCTGATATATATTTCTAAATCAATCAATAGTTAAAAACATGTATTACAAAATGTTTAAAATGAGTGTTGCTCACTTTGAAGATATCAACTGCAATTGTGAAAACTTTTCCTCATTTTATGGAAGCATTAAATATTAAAATATTGAGAAAAGGCTTCAAAACATAGGACAGGAGAACAAATAGAAAATTATACTAGTTTTGACTGATTTTACCAAATTTCGATGTATGTGTTGTTATCATTTTAATGGCAGTCATCATAAATTTCTAATGTCCTAAAAAAGAGTGCTATGAGTTTTAAAACTGTGATACATAGTTTGCATATAATCGAATACTAGTTTGGACAAATGTTCACGATCATTATAACGAAATAGACTCTTACATAACATGGCTAAAACATGTTTTTGTATTTGGAAATTTTTTGAATTAGAAGTTTCATATTTTTTTAAAAAATTTAAAATAAACCCAATTTCAATTTTATACTTTTCTTTTGTATTTTTGTGCAAAATTTCTTTGAAAATTTTAGAGGCAAATCAAGCACCATTTAGTTAATATTCAATGTTCTAAAATATTGTTTTTATTATTATTGCTTGCTATATTCTTCGTAAAAATAATTAAATATAAAACACACAGCAAACACAGTATTTAAAATTTTTTTTTTCCAATTTCCCATTTCATTAGGATTATTTTACCTAACAACAACATGAGAGCAATCCTGAGACAAGTTATATTATGGAGCTCAAAGTGAGTGCACCATTGTTACAAAGAAAGTGAGAAAGTACACTTCAAAAAATAAAAGCAATGTAAAACGAACAATATAAAATAAAATATTTTATTTTAACTTTTTACAGTATTTAAATAAAAACAACTATGAAACACTTAATGAAAATGATGTCATTTTTATTAATATAAAATTCTGTGTCCAATGCCGGCATAAGTTAAGCCATGGTGTCCGAAAAGTGTACTGTAACTGTAACCCAAGGGTGTACCAGCAACTTTAACTGCAGCTGGAGCGGTTGCATAGGTCAACACTGGAGCAGCTGGAATAGCATATGAAATAGGTGCGAAAGCAGGCGCAACTACCAATCCAGCCTTGTTGATGGCGGTGTTGGCTGGGTCCTTGGGCTCGACTCCGGGCTCATTGGTCTTGATGTCAGCTCTGAAGCCTGCAGCGTCGGCGACGTAGTTGACTATACGTTGTCGACCATCAGCATCAGCCAGTCCGTAGGAACCAGCAACCACGCCATTGGAACCAGTCTCCTTTCGGAACGTTGATCCAGTTGGATGACCCTCATTGTATCCAAAAGCATAGTTTCCAAGGCCCTAGAAATATATATTAGTTAATTGAGAATTTGATATTGGGTACATAAGTTTGATTAGGAAATATTTAATTCAAATTTATTTTTTTAAATTATCTTAAACTTTGCAAAGATAAATGTTAAAAATGTGTTTATAGTTATCACTTAGTCTAATTTGCATAATAAATATTATTTTTTTAAAAAAAACATAGCCTTAATCTTTTATTTATACAATCATATACTCATAGAATTAAAGCCTACTCTTTGCTGTGTGTGTGTGCAAACTTTAATAGATTAAATTTGATTTTTATATGATAAGCTTTTACCTAGTTCCTAGATTCTTTAAGCTACCTAGATTCCATAATTCTTGTGTCTAACAAGCATTTTTTTGTTTTAATATTTAACTGCTACATTAAAACAGTAAATTTATATATTTTTTTACTACTTAAAAAGAAGTTAAATCTGTATATATAAATATTTGTTTATATTCTAGTGCTCATTATTATTCTCTAAATTGACATTTTATTAAATAACTTTAAAAAGATATCCAGATATATTGCTAATATTTAATTAATAATCCAAAGTAGTTATTAAAAATAATTCATTATTGTAAATGTAAAGGAAAAACAAATCATATATATAAAAGTAACCAGAAAAATATATGCATGAAAAACCTTTTATGTATTATTTCTGACTGTAAATTCATTGCAATAGGATAACAATAACTCAGAAATAAAAATACAAATTTAAATATTTAAATGTCTTATTATTTAATTTTAAAAATGAAAACATAAATTTTAGAGAGAAAATATTACTAAATGTTTGACTTTTTACTTAGAAAATAAATCTGTGGATAAATTATTCAATTAAAATTTATAAGACAAGTTACATAATTAATGTAAGGTTAATGAAGATTTGAATTTTGTATTGCATAACTTATCATTTTATGGAATTTTGCTTATGTTAAGGTACAGTAAATGCATGATATTTGGTTATTTGTGTTACACGTAAAATTCCGATGCAGAACTAAGCTTATTGCTTTATTTAACTTAAAATATTTCTTAGAACATTTTTAATATTAGTTAAGTAGATTCGACAGTTATGATTAAAATTTACCATTTATTGTCGCTTAATATAATGTTTTATTAACAGCTAAATAAATGTTGTTAAAAAAATATTTTGTATATTAAATTAACAAAAATAATGTCAGTATCTTACATCTTGACTTCTGTACTGAGTACTGGCTCCAGTGCCCAGGAGAACAGCAGCTTGGGATGCAGCAACAAGAGCAAATAAGATAAAAACCTGAAATAAACATTTCATTCAATGCTGTAGTAATGCACAGTAAATATGTGAAATGAGATCTTAGGGGTATAAATATCATAAGTCGATTTTTTTAAATTATTTATTTAGCTTTATATTTAGTTGAAACATTAAATAAATATTGTAAACAGAATTTTGAATTCATGGACATATATACTCAAAAAAAGGCAATTTAAAAATATTCATAGAATTATTTTATACAAGCATAAAAAGTATAGGAGCTTAGTATAGAATATATTTTCCGTATTATTTTCATTGTATAAATATAAGTATATCGTTATAAATGTATTCATAAAAAACATTCAACTTATCATTTTTAAACTTTATAATTTTAATTAATGTTTGTTATTCCTATTGAAATCAATAAAAAAAGCATTTTTTTGTAGATGGGGTACAAAAACAAGCTATTAGGAAAAATTCTTTGAACATTTAGAAGCGATTAATAAGCTTATTAATTTATTATATAAATATATAATAGATAAATGTATTTATAAACATATTGATTTATAAATATATTTAAATATTTTTATTCATAAAATAATTCTCTAGGAAAATAGTAGTCTTAGTTCTACAGCACACCATTTTTTAGTTAAAAATAATTTTAAAAAATCCAGAATATTTTTTCCTTCTTTTAAGATCTAAATAATTTTTTAGCTAGTGTTTTAATTGTAAAATTTTAAATAAATATTTAAATTTGTCACTAACTAAAAATTATAAATTAGGTAATCATTTTAATAAAAATAAATAGTTTATTTTATCTAGTGACTATTTTTTACGTGCTTTTGGTTTTAAAAATTTCAATTTAGCAATATAATTTTTTATTCTTATCTTTAATTTAATGCAAGCAATTTACAAAAAATTAAATTATTCTCACAATTTATAAACTATATTATTTAAAAAATAAATACAATATGATTTCTTAATTATTTTATACGCGTTATAAAAATATGAATAAAATTCCTTGAAATTTCATTTACTACAAAAGTTAATTTAAAATTTTTTCTAGAAAAAATGAAACTAAATAAATTAAAATTTCCACCTATTTAGAAAATATAACATTAATTTACCTTCATGTTTATGGCTGTAAATTTTCAAGCACAAGTACTTGTCTCCACGTTTTATCTTCCTTTTATACTGCTCAGCTTGATAGCGAAAAGGAATTGAAGCATTGGTCACTTGCGTCAAATTTATGCAAGACCATCAAAAGACAAGCTTTTGTTCGTGTTTGTTTTACTTAAAATCGTATTATTCAAATGCCGGGTGGTGAGGCGCGGTCCGTGTCAGCCTTGATCCACATCTGTTTCCTTTTGCATGGAATCCTTGTTGATCTCCTTTATTCATCACTGTCTTCCAGATTAATTGGTCACTTAATCACAACAAAGTTTTAATTTATGCAAAAAAATGTTTAGACAAAATCAAAACAACGTTTTTGTATTTTGATCATAATTTATTAGAGACCAAAATTTCTTTTTTTTTCTGCAAAATATTTCCACTGTGATTTTTTGTCTTTTTTTGAATTATTATATAAAATTACTTATGAATTTATCGAATTCAATTTTATAAGTTATTTTATGCATGTAGGGGTTGATTTATGTTATTGATTTTTCTATCGTTCAACGTTCGCTTTTGCATATATTCGCTGTTGTTAGTATCTATGGTTTAAAAAAAGAGGATTTTAAAATGTTACAAACTTCCATGCCGAAACTGTTGAACAAAATAACATTTTAAGAAGCAATAGTATATCAACCAGGTCTTTCGAAATCTACTTGTGCAAAATTCCTTCAAGCAGGAAAGTTGATATAAATATCATCATATTGACACCAATATCTTTTCATATTGTTAATCACGATTCATAATTAATAAATATTAAAACAAATAATTTTTTCAAGCGTTGATATAAATGTGTTAGAACAGACAATTAAAAGGTATAGTGGCGTAATTTATTTTCAAAAAGAATTAATAAAAATCATTTTAAATTCATTACTATCAGAATAAAAAGGTAAAACCTAAAAAGCTATCATTGTACAAATAATAACATATTCGACAGTAAACTTTTGCATCCACAATAAATAAATTTGAATGCAATCGAAACAACAATATTGGAACCCTTCACCAACATTCCTTTCTCAATGGATATTGGCTTGTATTTATTATTGCAATACCAATTTTTGTCCAATTTCAAATGGATTTACAAATAACGCTTGTTGGAGTATTTTATATAAATACCACAATCATATATATGTGAAAAGACTCAATCGAATATTGTTCTATAGTAAGTAAGTCCTAAAATATTATCAGATACATAAAAGTAGAGAAATAACTATTAAAACAGAATTCTTGAACAAAAAAGCAAAGCTGGTTTATCAAAGTAAGAAACTGGTGCTTAGTATATGGTTTAATTTTGTTAGTAAATACTCATGATATTTTGGTAGTAAATACTCATGATATAGGGTTTGAATTACGTTATTTTTTCTTCCTCTGCGTTCACTTTCTTCATGAAGTGGTTGGCATTAAGAACTTTGATTTATAGTGAATTCTCAAACATTACAAGTTTTCATGTGTAAGCCAGTTGATTATGAAAGACTGGCAAAAATAAATGCCGTTTTAATTAATAATATTACAGCCAGATCATCTACTATATCATTAGAAGTACAAATTATCAAAACCTGAAGAAATATTTAAAATTTAAAAATAAGAGAAGACAAACACCTCTCCCATTATCTAAATGGTTGAGAATTTTTAAATTCTATTAGATTGTTATTTTCACTTTCCTTCTAATCCCACAGATTTATACCTCCGTCACAATTTTTCCCCCCTATCAAAACTGTATTTGAAGCCAATCATATTTCATATCAATCCGAAAATTTACTAGTAGTTCCTTCTACTAATACTTATATTGAAAAGATAGAATTCTAGAATCTTTTTTGGTAAAGATGAGTTTGAAAAATTTATTCTGATAAATGGAAAAGGGTTTTTCAACTGGTGTTTTGAGGTAAGAGATTTTCATTTTAATTATTATTTTTTATGGGTAAATTCTTAACACTTTTGAAAGTTGTGTATTCAAAAACAAAATTCTAATGTGTGTCTGTAAGTAAATATAAACATATCAATTTATAGATTTTTATTTATTCTTTACTTCAATGAAATTTATATTTTAAAGTTCAATATAAATTGAAAATTTTAATTTTTATAAATATTTTCTTTTCTTTTGGCATCTTGCTAATAAAAACTTTATATTTTTTAGAAATAATAATGAAATTTTAATATTATCAGCTTTAGTTCTTGATTCTATATTTCGCTTAAGATTGTGAAAAAAGTATTTGAATATTGCTATAAAAACAATGAGCAATATAGTACATAAAATGCAATTACACCAAAATGATGGCATGTTATATTATTAAAGCATCTGAGGCAAATTGATATCTTAATGTGTTCAAATTAAATTAATTTTGACTTAATAAATATAGAAAATAATTTGAAAGCACACACACTGAAAAATATTATTAATTAAAAGATTTTTATAATAAATGTTAAGCATATATTGTAAATATCATGCGAAACATTTGATGTATATATTGACAAGCATTTGTTTCTTTTTTATAATTCTATTATTCGTCACACTGTAATACCATTTACTTAAAAGAGTCGTTTCCCAATGTATATACGAGGTTTTCAAGCATTTATGCATTCCAACTGAACCTGGAGATTTTCTGAGGTCAAGAAAAGAGAAATAAAATGCAGCTTATGTCGTAATACACCCTTTTACCACTTAATAACAACGAGTGTGTTTTACTTTATCTGATTTACTTCTGCAACTGGCTTTGGAAATAATCAATAAAATTCCTCTAAATGATATTAAAATTTATACCGATGGCAGCAAAATAGTTATACGAGAAGGCAGTGGAATATATATTGAAGCACTCAGAGAAAATTTTTTTATAAGACGTAACCCAATTTTCTGTTATGGGTTTCGAAGTGAATTAATTGCAATCATCAAGGAATTAAAGTGAGTATGAGCGAAAGCTGTGGTGAAGTCTGGATTCTATATGACAGACATAGATCAATTCAACATCCCAAAAATTGGGCCTACATAGGAGATAAAACTAGTTTATCTATCCTATGAAAAGTAAACTTCATCTCTCACTAGAACAAAGTATATTTTGAGTGGATTCCATCCCATGTTAATATCTACAGAAATGATTTAGCAGACACTTTTGCAAAGGAAGGGGACTAGAACTTTCTATCCCTTTCACCTCAGACCTCACATTTTTAGAGTTATACTCGATGTAAAAGTCCCAAAACAAAGATAAATGGGTTAAACCTCCACTTCACAGCTGGTATAAAAGCAAAAGACCAGGGCACTCCTTATCTCTGCCTTATGACAGACAGACCAACACAGTTCTGTCCCCACTTCCCAGTAGACATTTAAAAGGTCTCACATATTTTGGAGGTAGCTAGAGGTTCCCTCTTTTTCCTAAATGCCGCGAAGGGTACAAGTATCATCTCAACACATCTTGGACTGCCAAGGACTTGACAGGAAGGATATCTACAATTGTCTACCTTTTGTATCGGACTTCATTAAAGTCAACGGTTTCAAAGATCTGGTCTGACTTGGTCAGAGCAAATGGGAGATTAGAAACAACAACTTAAAAGAGTTAAATTATTTTTTTTAAGTTTCTTATAATAAAACGGTGTTAAAAGTTTATTTCTTAGACGTAAAATATATATTTAATTGTTTTTGTGTATATATTAGAATTGCATACTTAAAATAATTTATCTTTGTATGTTTTCTAAAAATATATTTAATACCATAAATAAGTACCCAAAGGAAAAAACCAATTAGCTCTAAGGTTGAACATAGAATAATCTGGCATTATTTGCGATATTCTTAGAAACTATTAAGACGTCAAGTCGAAATTTTAATAAACTAATTAATTGATCAAAATATTATGCAGATAAACACGTATTTCCTTTAATTAAAAAAGAACTAATCATTTACACTTGCATTTTGAATTCTAAAATAATTACTGCTACATTACCTTACGGAAACTGAGAAACAGCAACAAATGTAAGCAATATATTCCTTCGAAAATTAAGAGTATCTATGTTGAAATACTAAGTGCAAAAATAATAAATCTTTTTATTACTTTACATATGTATTACTTAAAAGCCGTGATATTCAATTTTGTGTTCAATGTATTCGTACTCCTCCTATTCTATTAACTTGCTTCTGTTGCCATTTTTGATTTTAGCAGATTTATTTTAAAAATAAAACAAGAATTTACTTTGCATTTTTACATAAAATATCCAAAGACGAAGTATAGCCTCGACAAAAATAGAACAGCATTTTACCAGATTAGTAAAACATTATTTTTATTTTATGTATATTATTTTTAATCTCAATTGTATTTGTAAATATAAAAGTTTACCATACTTAAGGACTTAAGACGAAAATAAAAGATTTACTGATATCTAAATATGCGTAAAACTATGGCCTTATATTCTCATTTATAAATTTTAAATTTTAATAAAGAAATGTAATATAAAAAATGAAATTGTTCATTTTGCTACATAAAATAATTTGTATGTTATTCAATTAATTATAAATATAGTTTTATATAGCAAAATCTATGCAAATATTGATAATGAATTTTCAAGTTTCTAATTAAACTGTCAAATACTTTTCATTTTATTAATTAAGAATTTATCTGTGAAAAGAGATTTTAAAATGTAATTTTTTATTTTTGCTCTTTAATTTTATTTTAAGAATGAATAAAAAATTTTTAAGACTAGATTATGAACATTCCATTGTTTTAGAAGTAGAAAAATCTGGTCATGATAATTCAACTTGTATTTTTCCCATTTTTTTCATTTGAAAGATAAATTTATTCCAAAACAACATAAGATCAAGGATTTTTATCCAAACTATATGCAATTATCAAATAACTGGTAGTATCAATACCAAGCCTCTTATAAACCTTGATCTGTATCTCATTCGTCCAATTCAGTATCCTTATCCATCAACTATTTAATGCTTCTCTTTTAGACTCTTCGTATACTCTCATGTTTTAGATTATTGAGTACAGAGATCTTGGAAAACTAGGAAAAAATCAGATGTGTTTAAGCATTTCAAATAAATAAATGACCTTATCTTTTCAATTTTTTCAGCAGCATTCCTTGACTGATAATTTTTTTTTCTTAAACTGTAATTAAGGTTGAAGAACAATATCTATAACTGAAGAAATTTTTTATGCATTTTAAGACCTTTGGTGTTAAAAACGTAAAAAAAAAAAAAAAAAAAAATCAAAAATAATTATAAATATGTTAAAATTTTAGAAAGAAGAGTGCTACATTTCTTAGAATTTTAGCACATTTATAATTTGATACATTAAACTTTCTGAATAATAATTTTGTATTTTTAAAAGCTACTAACATATTAAAAATATTTTCTTTGTTATTAATAAGCTCAATAAAAGCAGAAAAAAATTAATTGCAAGCTATAGGAAAAATTAATTATTACTAACGACTTATTTACCTAAAAATATTTACAGTGTTTTCTCTCGCATGCGCAAAATCTCAATTTTTCTTCTTTTATAGAAATAGTATCTATAATAAAAGTGTAAACTGATTAATGATAATTCAAAATGCAAGTTACATGAAATAAGTTTGAGATATTAAAAATTTGCTAAAAATATCTACTAAATCTAACTTATCATGGAAAATACAAATTTTTGCAAACGGAATGAAAAACATATAATCCGTAATTAATTTGAATGCTTTAAGCAATTTAAAAATAGTAGAATGAAAAACTAAACATAGGACTTTCCTAAGATAAAATCTTCTATATTTGGTTATATTTGAAGATAGGAAGCGTTACAGCAAAAAAATGCTTAAGACCTTTAATACTGGATATAAATAGGCATCGGTGCATTTTGAAGAAGAAAGTGTGAAGCATTTGTGGTCTCTGGCTGAATACGGGAGTTATTATTTTTTTATCTGTTCTTTAATAACAAAAGAAATAATTTTTCTGCAGCGTTTTATACTAAACACTTTTTATACATTTTCATAAGTAATATCTCTTAATTAAGACTAAATTATGTCGATGGCTAAGACCAGAATATTCAAACATTTGCTATTGCATGATTATGCATATTTGACATCAGAGGTAATACTCTTTGTATTGCACTTGGAACGACTGGCATTTTTTCATATCACCCACTAGAAGATATGCATATGCATTTGTCATTATTAGATATTGAATGTGAGCTACATTCAAAAGATGCGTGATGTAACTAGGTTACATAAGCCAATGTTAGCTATTTGATTTCTCAAAACAAAGACAATCTCTTTTTCTCCTAATGGACTTTCATATGAACAGGAGAAATTCTTTTTTATTTGAATAGCAAAACTGAAAATTACAATGTATCTTAGCAAAGGAGAGTGTCCTGATCCACGGCGTAACTTTTCCACATTTTCTAAATTTTTCATCTTATCGTAGATAAACAGAGACATTTACCCAAGTTTTAGCTCTTTTCAAACCCAACGAGTGAATTTTTAGAACTAAATGATCGCGATGGCTTTCTTAGGAAAGGCTTCATTCACGCAACCAGAAGGTTTAGAGTTCCATATCGACACAACTAAAAACACGTTCAGTTCGCTAAGAGTGGCAAAAGTAAGTAAAATAATTATACTTCAAAATCTCCTCCAAGTAACTTCTTTTATGTTTAAAGTATTAAGAACCACCTACTTATCGAGATACTATGGTATATTTATCGAACTATATCGGTGTCGAACTATACAAGATGTTCCATTCCTTTTGCCAAAAAATATGACTTAATGGTATCATAACTAATTATCTTTCTTTACGAAAAAATAAGTAAATATTAGAAACTACAAATTATTGAAATATACTCTTGTGCTAGTTTAATTCTTTAATATTTTTCAAAATTATTTTGTAAAAAACAAATTGCTAAAAGTTTCATCCTAAGTTCTTTTACGTGCCTTCTATACTACAACTTGCAGAAAATGTTAATTGTCAGTAATTATAACGATCTTTTTTTTGTATCAATCTTTTTAATGGACTCCATAGTATTTATGAACTGTAAAAGAACATTCGCTCTACTGTTTTCTGGATGAGTATGCTACTATTTGTCTCCTGAGATATTGCCAATGTCTGTGTATTCCCCACATTTCATCCCATGCAATTTCTGATTATTAAAACATGTTGGTCTACATAAAGTGTAACGATGAATGTTGATCAAAGAAATTTATTTCTTTGAAAAAAATAGTAAAAAAGGAACGAAAAAAAATAAACAAAATAAATAAATAAGTAAAAATCCCACCATGCAATTTTGATGCATAGTTAAAAGTATTGAAATTTTAAAGATTTTTGACTTTGAATTACCTTATTGATTACATCAACATTGATTAGATCGTTGATTATTATCAACATTAATTACAGATTTTTACGCATGATTATTATCTGCAGCATTCGTAACGTTCAATTTAAGTTGATATTTTCCCTTCAAATTACGTTTTTCAATTTGTTTATTTTCTTATCTACATTCAATGTAGCATTTAAAATAGCTTAATTAAATGGGGTTACAGTAAGTGTTTTTGAACTCTTAAAACAGAGTATCAGTTTGATATTTGAATTGAATCACAAATTACAGTTAACTAATCAAGAACCTTCAAAGATTTTACTTCTTAAATATCAGGTTTTTTAATGTTTCATTACCCATTAAAATAATTAATAGCATAAACTAAAAAAGAAAACTTGTGGACAAGTAACTGTTAATTTATGCAAAAAAGTGATAAAACAACCGTGTTGTAAAGCTGAAACAACAACGATTTGATTTAGGAAAATGGGTAGATTTTTATCAGCAAGGCGTGTCTAACATTTGCCTTGATGGCTATCTGCTTATACGTTTACTTAAAAAACCTTGTCAATCTTCTTCCCTTTCAATCATTTTGTAATCAATCACTGACTACTTGTAAAGTTGGTAACAAAGTAAGGAGTTTTAATAACCTGATATCGATAATAGGCCAAAATGATATATTTTTATTTTTATCTTATGCCTTAATCTGAATTTAGTTTTTTGCTTATTTCTCTCTTTGGTCAAAATTTTCGGAAAATTGAATTCAATAAATTAAACTTTAATACTTTCCTTTATTTATGTGATGCTTCAAATTCATGTCTAATACGTGAAATTTATTTTAGATCAATTATATAACATGAAATATTTTGAAATGAATTCTGAGATAAATGATTGTGCATTTCTCTGCTAAATTATATTCAGTAAATTTCGTTAAAATATGATAGAGTTGCAACATTAATTGATAATTAATTAATTATGTTCTTAGATTGAATAGTAAGTAGCACATTTGGATGCTGTTGTAATCTTCCATTAAATATCTGCTTCGATTATCTTTCATCTTATCATTATCTGCTTAATATCTTTCATAGATTGTAAGACCTAATGACATGTCGCAAGTAAGAAAACGAGAAAAATTCCAAATCACTCACCTAAGAAGGTGTGCAGATGTAAATTAGAAATGTAATATCTATCATTGTTTGTTCAACAAATGAAATTAATCTGATTTATGCTTTTTAACAATATGACTTGAAAGTCAAACATTTCATAGATACGATGGTTTTGCAATAGGTATAAGACAACTTTTAATTACTAATAGAAAAAATTCGTATACATTGTATTCTTGTGCTCATGGATTAAAAATTGATTTCTTACTCACGATGTGACACAGAATTTAAGAGGGAAGTGTTTTAACTCGGTTGTGTACCTCATCAAATGACTATGCTTGAAAAATGGGCACACACAAATGATATGTAATCCTTTTAGCACTTTTTTTAATTTGATGATATTTTTGGCGAGTTTTACCATTTCCCTGATAACTGTACTTTTATAATATTAGAAAGATTAAGAATACTAACAATATTCAACATTCTATTTTAGTAACTCTTGTCTATGCCTCATTGGGACAATTTAGAATAATTCCTTTTAATTTCGCATTTTCATTGTAATTATATTATTCTTTGACACTTGGGTTTCTAATTTTCTCATTATAGAATTTTCTTTACATGACTATATAATAAATTGTTCAACCAACGTTCAAGCTAATTAAACATAATGTATAAGTATTTTGTTACACATTTCTCATTTAATTAAAAAAATTATATCCTACATAAATTTCTGACATCAAATATTTAATATATTAGAAATTTAACTCTAATAATTAATATGATTATTCATTCAAAATTAAAAAAAAATTAATAAGTTCGATATAAAATATTTATTGAAAAATTTGCAAGAAAACATTCAAGTTTAATAAAAAAATCCCTGAAAAATGTAAACATCAGCAAATAATTAAAGCAAGGTCAAAAATTCTAGACAAATATAAGATTAAGAAAAAAAGATTTCAAAGTGTATTGAAGACATTTGGGAAACAAATTTCAAAATCTAAAGGATTACATATTTTTGCAAGCTATGAATCTATTTAAATTCAAAATTAGTCAATTAACTTCAAAAAAAATACCTTCGATTTTATCAGCAGTATTTTTAGTAGTACTTTATTCTTTCAAAAATTTATTCAATTTCTTAAAACTTTCAAACTAAGAAATAAATATATTTTTTCATTAAATGTATGTACATATAAAGTTGGTAATTTACGTATATAAGAGATTACTATTAATTTGTTTCCGAATTGTTATTTTTGCTAACTATATGTAGAGGCCAAATGCTAACATAGCTTGATGCTTAAAATAGAAAATAGTAATAACAACCACATACTGGTCCATATATCATCCTCATATTACGTGATTGAATGTTACAGAGCAGATTATTGTTGATACCAGTTCACTGTACATATATAGAGTAGGGATATAGGTTGGTAGAATGCATAACAATGATTACATCAGCTCTTTCTTTGAGGAGAAAATTATCTTAACTTTATGATGATAATTATCTTAAATTATCATTGTGAAAATAAGATAAATTTCAAGTTTTTCCAAAAAGTTTACCTTCATATATAACAAGATTTTAAAAAATCTGATGTAGTTTCCTGCTTGAAGTTTTTCACTAATTCAATTTCTTTTAAAAGGTCTCTTGTTTATTATAGGATAAAAACAAGGAATTATTATAAGAAAAAAACAATTATAACTTCTCCGAAGTATTTTTCGTTAATTGTCAAATTTTCTTTAAAATTTATGCTGGTATATTTTTGTTTCTAATTATAATGAATATCTTTTAAAATAGCTATTAATAAGCAATTTTTAGTAGAAAGCATTGTAAAAATTGTAGCACTTCCAAACAATTATAAAAGATTTCATCGAATACATGGAATAACATTGTAACTTAGATATATTTTAATTATATAATATTATGGAATTTTTTATAAGTGCCAATGTATCATTTGAAGTCCTGGTGAAACTTTATTGCTTTTGAATAGGCAAGTAAACGCAATTGCAATATTTATTATACATGATTCTTTTCTTTTATTTACACAAAATTTCTTCTTAAAATGTTGATACATTATGTAAAAATAATGGTGTATAGAAACACCGGACTTAATATATCTTAATATATTTTTTAATTTAAATTCATTTAAAAATGCCTCATATTGTTCTCTTATTTAAAGAGATTCTTACTGCCAAAATGTCATATAAATCATATTAACTAGAAAGAAATTGTACTGTAATTTTTAATTATATCTATCATACATGAAAAGACATAAATACAAGTCATTTTAAAACTTTTTCAGTTTATGCTAATTGCAATGTGCATTGGTATTATAAATGAGTAAAATTACCTATTTAATTTTGAAAATATTACATTTTTGTTAAGAACAAAAAAGGAAGGAAGTTTTCTAACTGTGTTTAGTTCATGTAATTTAAAAAATTGTTTTCAAACACATTATTTACATTAATTCTTCATTCAAATAAAGCAAAACATTTTTCAGGTACATAATTTATTAATTCTAAATCAATAAGAATATAAGGATGTCTTTGTAACTTTCGCAGACAATTAAGTAAATTTTGTTCATTGGCAAGGTTAAAAATATCCTATATAAATTTGAAATACATGATCTAGTAAAAGTAATGGTGTCCTAATCCGGCATAATGAATTCCATGATGACCAACAGCAGTGCTGTAACTGTAACCTCCCAAGGGATGTCCGGCGGCTACATGGACAGCAGCAGCAGGAGCGGCAGCATAGGCAAGAGCTGGTGCAACTGGGACTGGAGCAGCGTAAGAGATGGGTGCGTATGCAGGAGCCACGACCAGCCCAGCCTTGTTGATAGCAGTATTTGCAGGGTCCTTGGGCTCAACTCCTGGTTCGTTAGTCTTGATATCAGCTCGGAATCCAGCAGCATCAGCGACGTAGTTAACTACACGTTGGCGACCATCAGCGTCAGCCAAGCCATAGGAACCAGCGACAACGCCATTGGAACCGACTTCTTTACGGAAAGTGGAACCTGTTGGATGTCCTTCATTGTATCCGAAAGCATAATTTCCTAAGCCCTACAAAAACATAAAAATAAGTTGGATGAAAATTTCCAATGATCAATTGAATGAGTGATGTATTTCCAATGATTAACTGAATGAATTATGTATTTTCAATGAATCAGTTGAGTGATTAAAATAAAAATTTCTGTGATAATAGTAATAAATCTGTGATATCTGTGATAATAGATCACATAATTGAATAAAATTGTGTAAAATTATGTATGTAAATTCTTTGTTTGATACATTAATTGTATTAATATCAAATTATTTTTCTAAAAATATTTGGTAATTTTATTTCCTTAAAATGTATGGTACTTATCTGCAGTTTGCTTTGTAATAATTTGTTGAATTTTAATTATTTTTACAAGTTCAATTCTTATGTAATTACTATTATTTTAAAGTTGGACAGTTATTATAAGAAATTTACTGAATGCAAATAGTGTGAAAATCTATTATAATTTCCATAAACCTTGTAAACTTAAGACGTTTGGTTACCCTTATAAAGTAATATCATAAAATTTGAAATTTTTACAATAATATATGAATTTTAAGTAATAAATTTAAAACAATTTTGAAATATAATGCATAGTTTAACATTGAATGTTTCCTTTGTATCAAAAGATCTAGATAATCTTTTTCCTTTTCCTGCACTAAATTTACCTATACTAATTTAATTGCAACGTAAAGAGCAGCTAATATTTCCTAAAATTATCTTTTTTTTAGTTCGATATTCATAATTTTAACTGCTTGTAAATATCAGTATTTTACAAACAATTTCACTTATTTTACAAATATTATTTTTCGCAGTTTTTATCACTACAAAAATAGATATATTATCAGAGATTATAACTTTATATTTGTGGAATTTAATTATGAATCTTTAGATGAAATTTTTGAGTTTGTTACTCCACTTACGTCTTGACTTCTGTACTGAGTGCTGGCTCCAGTTCCAAGGAGAACGGTAGCTTGGGAAGCAGCAACGAGGGCGAAAAGGATGAGAACCTAAAAACAATTTAAATGTTCCATTTTAAAATGATTGTTATGAAACCATATACATATAAACGAAAATTACTCGAATAATTTAAGTAACAGCGAGTAATTGTAACACGACCATTTTATTAGGTTTTATTTCAAATGTTACTATTTGTTAATAAATTTAATTTTTTATCTCTTAAAATTTAATTACAATAATTATGTTAATTATTTTTAATTATTTTTTATAATTATTTTACATTTTTATAATTTTTTTAAAAATACAATGTTAATTATTTTAATTGTAAATTTTAGTAAACATTTTTAAATGTAAAATATTTCCAACATTATTTTTGTGTCCGTATTTTACGAAAACTCTAGCATTCATAGCTCATAAGCAATTTAATAAAAGTATTTAACTTAAAAAAAAGAATTATATTATTTCGGTTAAATAGTTAGATTCAAAACAATAGAGGATTTATCCTGCTAATGAACTATGAGCAGTTTAAATAAATAATTTCAAACATTAATTTTAATAGTATTTTAATTATAAAGTATTTTGCTACATAAAGTAAAAAAATCAGTCCATTTCATATAACAGTATAACTCATTTTTAATTTGAAAATAAAAATATGATCAAAATTTAAAAATATTGAATTGCTTAAATTATTTCATTTGACAGCAGTTTTATAAATTTTAATACAATTATAAAAGTATTTATTAAATCAGTATTATGTTGCAACTACATAAAAATATTCAAATCTTACTAAAATAAAAAATAAAGAAATTTCACCTGCATTTTGTTGATAGCTCAGTTTTGCTAACTTGAGTCGATTGATTTAGGCCAGTTTCTCAGTGCTTTTTATATTCCTCTCAGAGGTCATTAAAAGCGAGGGATGACGTTATTTTTTTATCATTTATAAAAAATTAAGAAAAAAATTTAAATCAAAAGGTGTACACCACATGGTTCCCATTTGATTCGTATTCAAATTAGAGACCGGTGAAACCAGCAAGAGAGCCGCGTGGCTTCAATTAGGCGTGCCTTTTCCTGGCCTTGATCCAAATATTTCTTTTCGTAGTGAGAAATCTTGGGTGAGCGTCTTCAAACTACTTGAAAGACAATGTATTTGATGATTGTTAATCATTTGCGATGCCATTGAATGCTCACAAGTTTATTATGTTAACTCACGTATTACAAATTAATTATATGCAAAGTGACAGAATTACTATGCAATAAAATAAATTTTTAATGTATAATACACGTTACTAAAAATAATTCTATTTAATTTTTTTTGTTATTAAAATTTTATAGAAATAAATTTCAAAGATGTATGTTTTGCGATAAAATATGGGGTTAATTAATTTTTTAATATAATTAAGGGGCTTAATATCATTTAAATAAAGCTGATTTCTGTAATTATATTATTTTTAAAAAATCTGAACATCTTAAATAGAAATAATTTTAAAATAACCTTTGACTGGGATCATATTTATTTTATATTCTCCAATATTTTAAATTGGTTTGTGTATAGGAAGTAAAATTTATCTTAAAATGCATATTAATTATATAATTATATTATATAATTCTCTTTAACATGACTCAAATTTAATTTTTTGAAGTAAATTAAATAAATGAGATGAATGCTTATTAACAACTCTAATATAAATTAATAATTAATTTAAAAGTGATTTCGTTTCAAAATTTCAGGTAAATAATTTACATGCATATTGAGTATTTCAATTAGTATTTTATTAATATTTTATTGAAGTATATTTTCTTGTTTTTATGTTCCATGAAAAATCTTAATTCCTTTCCTAAGAAAATGAACAAATTGAATTCCTATAATTTCATTTAATCCAACATAACTCAAGACTTACTATATAAAAGATGAAGATACCAATATACTGACACAAAATGTAATTTCTGCTGTGTTTTCTTTTAAGACAACTTTGGAAATTAAAAATTTTCATCTTTATATTTATTGTGCAAGAGGCAGTTATCTTTTAATAGACTGAATACATTTTATGTTACAGCAATTTAAAGATAAGACTTTAAATTCATACAGAAAATGAAAATAAATGTTTTTAAGAAAACTTTATCAATGAATGATTGCTTTGTGTTGTCCGTAGCCCTCCTCAGAGAAAACCGTAGCCGCGCTTTAAATGGAAATATCACTGGTTCGATCCAAGCTACTAATAAACAATGGGAGATATGTGTTGCATTGCTACTTCTTAAATGCGAGTTAATCGGAATGGATTGTTGGTTATTTTCTGGGTTTCTCTTTCTTTCACTTGTAATTTATGAATATGGTTAACTATCTATAAAAGAATCCTCCATGAAGACAGATAATGTGGTAGATATAAAACTGGCACACAATATCCTTAAGCTGTTATTTCGTCTAAAATGTAGTATCAATAGAAAAATATCGCTTTAATAGATAAATAAATTAGAAAAATTATTTTCAACTTTAGCAAATCTCTGATATATAATAAAAGTATGCAATAAATTCTGTTTAACCCCATGCACTCTATTATATAAATATCATTGGTGAGGAAGATGCTTTCTTGTCAAATATTTCAGGAATTGAATGTCAATAATATAATTTAGCGTACTTTTGTATATTTCAGCATTAAAATATTGTGTTATTTGAGATCATTAATCTTTCCTTTCTAAAATAAAATATATTATATTAAATTTGAAAACAAAAATTTCATCTAAATTAAATTTTAAGAGGATAGTTAAACATTAATGAAATGTCTTAATTACTTCAGCTAAAAACTAATATTTTTAAGTTAATAAAATTAGGAAAAAATCCATCGATACATTTTGCGATGTAATTACATTTATAAATGTACAAAATTGTAAAGATATTTAAATTAAGGTATTTTAAATCTCATTTTTTAATATTTACTAAGTAGTTAAAGTCTATTATGTTTTTGATCAATTTAATAACGAAAAGAAATATAATTTAAATCATTTCTCATGTTTTCAAATAAAAAATTTTAAAATATAACATTTTAAAATGTTTGAAGACTAATTTTTTAACAAAATATATGCTATATATGCTAATCAGTAAATACTGATATATTATTTTGAATTTCTTAAATATTGAACATTGTTTTAAATAAACTAAAGCTTTAGAACTAATTAATTGTGCGAAATATTTTATTAAAGGCTTAATATTTATTTTTTTAACATAAAATGATTAAAACTTCATTTTTAAATTTAAAATTAGTATGTTTCATGTAGAAAATATTTAAAAATGTATTTTATGTTTGTAAACTATCATATTAATACTGAATCAAAAGCACAGTAATATTGAATAAATGTAAATGCAAAGACTATCGAGTTTATTTGCATTTTATTAAATCTTAATTTTGGTAACTCTGGGGCAAAATACCTAGCTTTTATCTTTCTTATTTTTTATACTCATAATGAATGTATTATCAATAAGAGACTGCGTCATTTTACATTTGACTAATCGAAATTATAAAAAAAATATTTCAGTAAAAAATTGCAAAACATTACGTTTAAATGTTATGTAAATTAGTTTAGTATATGATCAACGAAATTTAAGTGGTATCCAGTGACCATATTTTCTATTAACCTTGATTTATTTCTATATTTTCGGGAATTAAAAAGTTGGGTGAAGTTTATTAATCTATTAAAGAAGGATAGGCGTACCCTTTTAAGTACTAAAAGGGTGACTTATAATATCCTTTAAGCTGATTAAAATTAGTAACCTTTAGTATTAAAAGGGTACTTAAGTACCCTTTTAATTATATAAATAACGTTGTTACGAGCAATAACTTCTTTATTACCTCGCACCAATAAGAATTCTATCATTATTAACATAAATCAAAAAATGATTTAATTAATATTATTAATTTCATTAAATTAGGCTTTTACAATTGCAAAATTACAGTATAAGTATATCAGAACTATTTTAGGTTATTAAGAAAAAATATATTTCATCAATTCAAGTTTTATTTAAATATAACCGAATATATTCTGGTTTATTTGATTTGAATGTCATATTGTATAATTTACAATAAGCAACTTTAAGTAAAATTTTATAAAAATATTAGCAGCACTTGCTAAGTTTCATTGGTCCTTAGCTTGAGAATTGGGAAAATAAATAAGAACAACATTTCAATAAATGTTTTATATTTGTATTATAAAAATGCAGTTTATTTTCAAAAATTTTGTCGAGACAGTTTTTATTAACCATTTTTCTAGCATGAGTCAAAATTTGAAGAAACACAAAACACTTAAATTATTTTGGCTCTTATTTATATTTTCAGAATATTTTCGTGATAAAATAAAGTGACGAGAGAGAGAGAAAAATGAGAGCATGCCTCAACCATTTTCATTCACTTTTTGCGTGATTAAATTCAAGAAGTTTAATAAAACTTGAAAATTTTTATGAATTTGAAATAAAAATAAATTAAAATTTTCTGGTTTTATTTCTTTTTTGGAATTTCCGTAGAATTTAACTATTTAAAAATCTATTTTATTGCATAAAAAAGACAGATTTTACTATAAAATAACAATAGATTATAATAATTCAACGTCCAATACATTAACCAGATTGACAAGTCCTTTTTAAAAATGATGAAATTTAGCATACTTCAACAAAGTTTTGGAACAGGAGTTTTCGGAATTATACTTTTACCCGAGAAAAAACTTAAAAACTTTTTTTCATATATAGCAAATAATTAGTCTGATGCATTATATTCATAATAGATCTAAAAATAAATTCAAAGAGTTTAATTAAAATAAATTAGCTCTGAAATGAGACATTGCATGCATTTTTTTCAAATAACTAAAATAACTGATTTATTTTCTTTTTAATAAATTATCTGCAAAATAAAAAATGTCGATGCGTTTAATTAAACACATAATCTATGTATTAATAACCAAATCAATTTCTTTTACTTGCTTTATATTATTTGTAAAAATATAGAAAACTATATTTATTCTTCTAAATGAAACTAACTCATAACTAGGAAATTTTAAGGGTTGGTTTGGTTGTCTCTCAACTGTCATTTTTTGCACACGAGGGCTAATTAGACCGGGACCTACGGTTTACAGTGGATTCCGAACCACTACAAACATCCATGCCCAAGGTGGGATTCGAACCCACGAACAGTTGAGTCGAAGGCAAGAACGATAACCATTCGGCTGCCAGCTCGGAGGAAATATTAAGGGATTCCAACTTAGTACTTTGCAAAATTTTTTGTTGTTTATGAGTAATATTCATAAAAACCACAATATATATGCGTGCGTAGGTGTCTTTTTGAGCATTTTATATAAACTCGTCAATACTATATATAAATAAGACATAAGTTACAATGTTTAAAAAAAAAAGGAAATTCATAATATTGAAATTTTTAAATCTTCATATACATAAATAACTAAATTACATTATGTTTTTTTTTCAAAAAATTCTAAAATCACAATTTTTTTATATAACTCTGGAAGAATTAAGTGCTTCTCTTGATCAAGAAAAAACGATAAAAATAATCACCAATGAATGAAACAACTTAGTGTGAAATTATTAATTAAATTTTGCAATCAATAAATAAAATATTATTCAAACATTAAATTGTGTGCATGTGTTTTAATGTGATTTTTTTAATTTAAAAATACCTATAAAGAAAATTAACATTGCAATATTTCATTTAACAGATAAAAACATTTCAACAATATTTTGAAAGTGATTTGCCTTAATTTATTTATAATTTACCATTTATTAATTTTAAATATGAGTATACCATTAAAGAATAAATATAAAATAATATATTATTAAGATAAACTTGTAAAAAAATAGTGAATTCATATCATTAATTTATAAGGAAAACTTTCTTATAGAGTTAAAAAATGAATCAACCCTTGGTGATTTATTTCAATAAATGGTACTATTTTACATAGTACTAAGAAAAACTTTAGAACTATGAAAAATATTAAGATGTTGCAAAATTGCTTATATTAACATACACATAAATTTCTTCGCACTTACATTTAATTGTTTACATTTCTTTAACATATATACGCAAAACTATTGAACATAGTACTTAAGAAATTACCACCATTTAGAAACTAATAACTATTTTTTTGTAGATGGTATTTAGAAATTTCTTAAACAAGGGAGAATTTCATTGTTCATATATGTATATATATATATATATATATATATATATATATATATATATATATATATATATATATATATATATATATATATATATATATATATATATATATATATATATATATATATATATATATTTAGTTGGTTATCATTAAACGAAGAAAAGTATTTTTTATTGGTTTGGTTTACTACTTGAATATTTCATTTCATGATATTTAATAAATAATTTGGCGTGACTACTCGACAACAGTTAGTGCTTGTATAGGTTGAATTTTCAATGTAATTATTTTTATTCCTCTAAAATTCTTTCTAATTTTTCGGACAGTATTTTAACATATATTAATAAGTTAGTTAAGAAACTGGAATATTGGTGCATTTGTGTTCTTACTGAAATTTGTTTCGGTCAATTCTATTTATTCTCAACATTTTCGAATATTATTTTTAAGAAAAATATTTTTTTGAATAATTTAATTTTCCTGAAATATTAAAAATTAAAGATAAAATTAGTAATCGCGTGTTAAATCTATACTTTTTTTAGAAAAACGAAATCATTTGTACGTTTTTTGGCAAAAAGTTACGTTGAAATTGAAACGAATTTTATCCAACCTCTCTATGTCTTATCTCTAGAATTTAGATGATGACTTGAGATATGTACTTCATTTCATTACTTGGGGCTTTATGTGAACTTCTAAGGATGATATGCAATGAGATTTAAACTATATGGTACAAATCATTTTCATGAAATAAATTTTTTACCTAATATTATTGATAAAAAAGCTTCCATAATAGTTTTAATTCAGATTTCAAAAGAATATAATTTTAATAGCAAGTTTCATTATGTTTTGTACAATGTTTCTGTTTCTCATAAGTTAGCTTCAAGTCACTCGTAGAATTTTAATATGAATATTTTCTTCAGCTAAAATCAATGACATTCAATATTAATTATTATCAGCAAATCCGTTTTTCATATAATTATACATCCTATTGCTTAAACTAGATTATTATATGAATTAAACTAGATATTCTTGTATTAGATTTAATATTTATTTTGGATATTTTCCAAAAATATTTTTATTGCTTCAATAAAAAGAAAAACATAATTAGATTTTCTTTTATGAAAAATCCAGTTTTTGTATATAATTTTTTATTAAATGCAAATAACAGTCATGAACTTTCACATTTCTATTAAATAAATAATTAGAACGGCTTACTTTAAGAATCGGAAACAAGTTTGATATAAAACAATTTAATATATTTATCAACAATGTTTATGTACAAAAAGTGCTCCAGAAAAATATTAATTAATCGGTTATTTTACATAGGTTTTCAGTATTTAATATTTGGAAATATAGGCATTATTTAGCCTAATAGATAGAATGCTATTTAAATTAAGTATAAATTATACAATGAAGGACAATTCAATTACTTAATTTAGTGAGATGTATTTATCTCAATTAAAAATTAAATATTCTTCTAGTCTCTGTGCCTATAATTATTAAAATGTATACAACAAGAAAATTGCTAATCATATTCATTATAATAAAATCTATCTCAATATATCTACAATATATTTGAAAATTATATTTTCTGAAAGATTCTGTTTTTAAAATCAAGCAAATAACTGTTCATTTTAAGTAATTAAAAATAAGAAAAAAGATTTAAGATTGACTACATGTATCTAACTTAAATGTATTGCTTAGAATATTTTTGTTTTATTTTCTTAGCAACGAGCGTTCTTGAAGTCGAGCTATTAATCAAATTAATGCAAATTGCAATTGAAGATTAATGTAGTTACTTTCCACTTCATTATTGGTTTACATGTGCATGAACATTGCTTCTGGATAAAATTTGCATATCTTTTAATATTACTACAACTTAATTATTATGATAATTTATATACTCTAGGCAAAGGTTTTTAAATGAGCAAAGCATTTTAGAACAAATCATATATCTTTCATTCAGCAAAGAACATTTCAATTATTATTTAAGAAAATTTTAAATGTAACTTTCTCAAAGCACTATTAAAGATAATGTTATTTTTATTATATGTAATCATATGTTTAGTTTTGTTGATTAGATGTTACTAATGAATACATAATTAATTTACTGGTATTTAACATAAATTAGACTCCCCAGATTATTTGAACATTTCACAAGTGAAATGGGCACTTGCTCCATTCCACCATTTCCTCATATAAAATTACGACACCAAATATTGTGATTTAGAGACAATTTTTTCAATTTAGCGATTTCACTACTTGAGTTATTTTATAAGTTAGTTTTGATATTTGCATTTTTGGTTCATAAAGCTTTAAATTTCTGATTATATTTCATGAAACCATGCTGATGTAAAAATTATAATATAATTTAAGAATAAGTTTCAGAATAAATTAAAAGTTTCGATGAAAATATAAGTTAAATGCTCTGCTTTATCCTTCACATTTTGAAAATTTGATAAAACTTAAATGATTTTGCTATACATTTTTTTTGGATAAGTTAGATGTGAGACAGACAAAATTTAAGTATCAAATTTTCTGAGTGAGTTTCAAAATAAAATGTGTTAAAATTTTCTCATAACGAAATCTTATATAAATAAAATTTTTTTTAGTCATAAAAGCAAAAATCAAATTTTATGCCTTATTTGAAACTAATATGATAAATCTAACTATAAAATGATTTTTTGTACATAAAACTTTCCTTTCATGCTATGATGTTTTTAATTTTTACTTAATTAAAATTAAAAATAATGGTGTCAAATTCCATGATGACAAACAACAGTGCAGCATTTTCACTATACACGCGTAAAATTAACTATTTAATTTAAAAAATATTATATTTTTTAAGAACAAAAAAAGAAGAAAATTTTCTGTGTTCCAGTTAAAGTAAATCCAAATATTCTGTTCAAACGCATTATTTATATTAATTCTTCATTCAAATGAATCAAAACATTTTTCAGGTACATCATTTATTAATTCTAAATCAATAAGAATATAAGGATATCTTTGTAACTTTTGCAGACAATTAAGTAAATTTTGTTCATTGGCAAGGTTAAAAATTTCCTATATAAATCTAAAATACATCATCTAGTAAAAATAATGATGTCCTAATCCGGCATAATGAATTCCATGATGACCAACAGCAGTGCTGTAACTGTAACCTCCCAAGGGATGTCCGGCGGCTACATGGACAGCAGCAGCAGGGGCGGCAGCATAGGCAAGAGCTGGTGCAACTGGGACTGGAGCAGCGTAAGAGATGGGTGCGTATGCAGGAGCCACGATCAGCCCAGCCTTGTTGATAGCAGTATTTGCAGGGTCCTTGGGTTCAACTCCTGGTTCGTTAGTCTTGATATCAGCTCGGAATCCAGCAGCATCGGCGACGTAGTTAACTACACGTTGGCGACCATCAGCGTCTGCCAAGCCATAGGAACCAGCGACAACGCCATTGGAACCGACTTCTTTACGGAAAGTGGAACCTGTTGGATGTCCTTCATTGTATCCGAAAGCGTAATTTCCCAAACCCTAGAAAGACACAGAAAAAGGTGTGATTGTTAAGTAGTAATAATTATTATTATTAAATAAAGTTCTATGAAATTCGGCTTGGAGAAATTCTTTGTTTAATGATATTTTATTGATTATTTATTAAATGATTTTTCAAAAGAAAATTTGGCTCTCTTTTTCTGCTCATAACCTTTGGTATTATCAACGCATTTGGAGTTTATTGTATTCTTATAGGTAAATTATAATTATTTTAACCTTTGCAAGTTACAGTACTACATTTATACTTTTGAGCATACTTAATACAGGCAATAGTACTAAAATGTCATTATTTTAACATTTTAAAATGTGTTGAAAACGCAAAAATATCATTTAAATTTCATATTTTTGTTTTAAACCTGTATGGCTGTTTTTTAAGAAAAAATTATTTTATAAAAATTTGTAAAATAATAATATATTTTTAAATTATCTAGCTAATATTTTATGACTATATCATTATTTTCACAGTGAAAATTCCTTTTTAATATCATTTAGTGAGAAGTATACTTACATCTTGGCTTCTGTACTGTGTGCTGGCTCCTGTGCCTAGGAGACCTGCAGCCTGAGAAGCAGCAACAAGAGCAAAAAGTACTAGAATCTAGGGGTGAAAAAACAAATTTCTTTGAATATAAAACTTATTGTTGGTGGCAAAAAAATAATGTAAAGTATAAATATTGAAATATTTATTATAATGTCAAAAGGAATAGTTGAATATCAAATAAATTTTGTTGATTGCTAATGTAAATTTATGAGTTGAATAAATATCAAGAAAAAGTTAAATTTACTTAAATCAAAAGTAATCAGATGAAAATATTTTATGAAAATCTCTACTTTCGTAAATTATTTTTTCAGAAATACTATTAAAAATTAATAATTTAATTATTATTTAAGTTTTCGGAATGACTTTAGCTTACTTTAAATAAAATTTTAACTAATACTATTTATTAGTTAAAAATATATTATTTACAGTTTAAATAAGAAATTTATTCATAATTTGATATTAAATTTTTTTATTGTCCTTGTGAAAAAGACAATTTTAATTTCATAGTTATTGATTTTAAATAATTAATAATTAGATTTAAATTAAAGATATTAATCATAAATCAAAAGTATATTTCTGTAGAATAAATCTATCATTAAATAATAAAAAAATTATAAAAAAAGGTTTCATTATTATACTAAGAAAGTTATTAGGAAATCTAAATCAAAATGCTTAATAAGTTATGCTTAATAAGGGAAAGAATATTTAAAACATTAAAATCAAATCATAACTTTACCTGCATTATTGGTTTGTTTCCTCAAATATTGATTGGAATGATTTCTCCAAAATTTTCTTATCCTTTTATACTCTTTTAATAACCATGAGATACTAATATAAATGCCACTTTTTTTTATTCAAAAAATATAACAATTGAATGAAAACATCACAGCTCATTTTTAATGTAATTTTTATGCAAATTAGTTACCGCCTAATCGATAAATGTTAAGTGGTTGATAAGGTATTCTCGTTGCCAACCTTGATCCGAATTCTAGACTTCCGGGGTGGATGTTGTGATGCTTACCTTTTTCAATTAAGACATTCATTTATAAAGGCGTTACTTTCTCAAAATCTCAAAATTTGCTCTTCAATACCATTAAAGTTGAAATCATGAATATTAAATAAAGGAATGCATTTTTGAATCATTTAAAAATATTCAGGCAAAAATATACTATGCAAATAAATGACATCTTCTATCATTAATTAAAATCCAAACATAAATAATAAAACTTAAAAATTTTCTGAAAAAAGGTTGTTTTTTAATGTTTCATACATTATACATTAGAATCTCTTGATCACTTTCTATATAAGTACATAGGTATATGTATATACAAGTATAATATAAGCTAATTTAAAATGATTTCACAAAAGAATTTTAAATTTCTGTTTTAAGACTTTATTTACTATACAGAAATTAAGAAACAATCGAAAATATGGAATTTAAATTAAACTAAAAGCAAAAACATTTTGGTCAGTTTCTTTAAGTGATAATCATAAATTGATTTTATTAAATTGTATTTCTTTCTTAGAAAATGATTCGCAAATTGAAAAATCATACTTAATTTCATGATTGCTAATTATCATAAATAATTCCTTATAGTTAACTTTCTAATAATAAATAAAATAGAGGTCGCACGTTACTTATTCTTTTTATATTATATTTTGAAAGAATTTATAATAACTTCAAGGCGAATTGAATAAGAAATTATGATAAAGTTAAACAAAAAAGGATTGAGGAATTTTTTATTTTTTAGCTTTAATCTCAATTTAAATATTTAAGTCTCACGTATTTCTAATTCCTTATATTAAAAATTAAATTATGAACTATATAAACCATTTAATTAATGTTCACTGAGGTAATTTTCGAATAAGTGAGAAACAAATACAAAAGAATAATTAATTAATTTGATCCAATTGAAAAATTATGTAACCAGTATCACAATACATTTTATAGTTATTTTCATTTATTTATATTTAAGTAATTGATACAGTTCAAGTACATCGTAAATCATAAGTGGAATGATTTACTTTAAAGTAAGTTGCAAATAAATGAGAAACAAATACAAAACAATTTCAATTAATCTGATTCAATAGAAAAAATATTTAACCAGTATCAAAATTACAGGGTAGAATTATTTTCATTTATTTATATTTTAGTAATTGATACTGCTCAAGTGCTTCCTGAATCGAGTGGAAAATTTTACATAATATTTTTAAAGTAAATTGTAAATAAATAAGTATTCAAATTAAT
Source organism: Latrodectus hesperus (assembly GCA_037975125.1). Classification (NCBI taxonomy): domain Eukaryota; kingdom Metazoa; phylum Arthropoda; class Arachnida; order Araneae; family Theridiidae; genus Latrodectus; species Latrodectus hesperus. The sequence goes on from CM075858.1 coordinate 68,009,195, forward strand.
TCATGTTAATTTGAATTATAAAATTATTTTAAAATTGAATTAATGAGTACAATTCAAGACATTGAATGAGAACTTGAGGGGTTTTATTTTTAATGAACATATATTTGATGGATTCGTACTTAAAACTTTCAATTACGCCATTTAAATATTATGAATACAATTTTTATTCCATCTCGGATTTTACAAATTTGATACCATAATCTCATTTGTGTATGTAAAAAGGGACAGTATAATATTAAGATGTTTTTAATTTATCTGGAATTTATTTGCTTTTTACAACGAATGTCTGTTGATATTATGCAAATTTTTTTAATATAAAATCGATCGAACTTTTAAGATATTTGAATCGGGGAAAAAAACTGAAAAGAGAATGAAAATTATAAATTTCACAAATCATCAACTTCTCTTATAATTTATTCTTTTTCTACCCTGAACCCCTAGTGCTTTTAATTTAATTTCAGCAAATGGAGTTTAATTTAAATTAATTATTTATCTCAGAGAAATGTACGAAATTTAAATAACATAGACAGTTAAATTTCTAAAATTATTTTTCTCTACTTGCATAAAATACATTTTTTAAACTTCAATAAAAAAGCATCGTTGTAAATTTTAAAAAATTCAAAATTAAATTTAACTTACGAATTACTTTTACATGTGTCATGATGAAATTCACATGCATAAATGAAGAAGTTAAAAAGATTACAATGAAAAACAGTGATTGTTAAAATTAGTAAATAAATGAATTTAACAAATTGTGTAGAAAGTTTATATATTTTTTAATTTAAATTACTTTAAAGTTTTATTTTGTAAAACTAAATTAATTTAAAGTTGAAGTAATGAGATTAATATTTGACTATCCACAATAGGAAGTCTAGTATCTCACAAAAATCTTATACAGCATTTTTGAATATCTTTTTAACTGCGAACGGATTTTTGATAGATAGTTGATCACACTAACACTTCCTGCGTAAAGAAATAGGGAAATGTTATTCTCTCACTCTCTCCCAACAAATGTATATGCAAAAAATATTTTAGGTCTATCGTAAATTAATGGAGTGTTCTTCAGTACGAAGTATTGTTAAATAATAAGATAAAGGCTGAGTTTGGTGATGTTCAGGAGTGGTAATTTGAAACCAAAAAAGTTTCGAATGGGAAAAAGATTTATGTACTCTTGCTCCCTGCCAGGTAGCCCTACTCACCTTGCTTACCAGTTGATCGTTCAAACTCCTCCTGGTGGCAGCTGTTGAATGAGTTCATTTTTGAAGTTCTCATTCGATGGAGCTTGTTGGACTTGGTGTGGGTTTTCCTGTACCAAAAAGAAGAATAATAACAACATTATAGATAATCTTCAGAAATACGTTCAAAATTAATTATTTTGGTAACATTGATATCAATTCTCACGTATAAGTGTTTTAGAAAGAGATTAATAGCCCATAAGGAATATATTTAATGTTGATTAATGAATAAAATTTCATTTATTGTTGTTAATGCTATTAAGAGACAAATGTTATTAAAAAAATACATGTACATTTTTAAGGATTACATGTCTTTCATATTAAATAATTCTTGAGGAAATGAATTTCATTTAGTTTGACAAAATAATTTCGTGGAACGTTCTTATAAGAATGTAGAAGTTTATATTAGATTAATAAACATGATAAACATTAATGAAAATGTTAAATTATTAATAATTATTAATAAACATTTTTATTCAAAATTTAACATTCCAGGATTATTATTCCTGTCTCAAAGTAGGGAAAATGCTGATATTAAAGTTATTAGTTATGGTGAATGAGAGTAAAATATTTTAACATAAATCAATTAATTAGCTATTGTGCAGAACAAGCACAGATGGCAGCTATCTCAAACATTTTGAAAAAACCGTTTCAGTTCATTATCATAAAATATGTATTTAATTGAATAATAAAATGATATAATTTAGAATGTTACTCTTTAAAATATACTATGTATCAGAACGACATAATTGAAAACGAATTTTCTTTGCCAGATGTAAATGAAGTAATTGAATGTGATATTTTCCAACTCAATTCTACCGACTGCGAGTAAGAACATTTTCTATTGACGAAGTAAAAGAAAGTGCTCCATACCTAATTTTATAGACACTTTCAATATTGAATAACAAAATAAGGATCATGTCATCAGGATTTATTCAATGCAATTTCCCGCTATATATATATACATACATATATATATATATATATATATATATATATATATATATATATATATATATATATATATATATATATATATATATATATATATATATATATATATATATATATATATATATTTATATATTTATATATATATATATACATATATATATATATATGTATGTATGTATATATGGTCACTTTTTCTGTACTCCCAACGAGGAATCTAGCTGTACAGAGTTTATGCGGTTGTTTTGGGACACCCTGTATATATATATATATATATAAAGTATTTCTTCGAAAAATTAATTATTAAGTTAACAAAAATAGCTATGTATACCTTTAATTATCCTTTCTTTTTTATAATAATTTATAATTTTTGTTCTTTGATATGTATATCATAATTAATATCAATGAGTGTTACTTAATAGTCTGATTAATTATATAATATCTGAAAAAATAGCTATCACAGGTAACTGAAAATTTAATTCATTTTTTCCGAATTTCTATAGCTATATGTACACTCATATCCATAATTATAACGCAAGTTTCGGCAAAGAAAGACACAGAAGAAAAATAAATATGACTTACTTGTAAAGTCTATTTATTAAACAAAAGGTAAAGAGCAAAAAAGATGCTATATGTTTGATATCATTAATAGAAATTGCGTTTTACCTTACCTGGAGCAAATTTAAAAAAATAACCTATTTACAAAAACCGATGTAACATTGTTGGTATGGTGGTTAATATATAGTATTACCCCCAGACGATGTAATGCAGGCGGTACAATGCCTAGGCATGCTGAGTATAAAATTATCGATCTGATCTTAGGGAATATTACACCATTCATACAGTAATGCTCTCCAAAGTTCTGGTAGGCATGTAGGAGGAAATTGAAAGATTGCAATTAGTTGGGCAAGCATGTCCAACAAATGTTCTATTGGATTCAAGTCCGTTTAGTATGCTGGCCAGTCCATATGGTTAATATCCTCCGACTGAAGGCATTTGTCTACAATGTTTGCTCAGTGAGGATGGGCGTTGTGTGTACAATAGCTGAAGAGAACTGACGAGACAGGTCTGATGCTGCGCTCTGTCTGTTTCTGTTGGCAGTAACTGCCAAATAGCGATCCTCATTCGTCGTTGTAACTCAGAACGACCTATGCTGTAACTTCTACTCACATTATTATCATCTTGGAACCATTGCCAAATACTGGAGAGGACACTCTGGACGATTCCTAGTTTCTTTGGTACGTCCATTCCAGACGGCCAATGATTCTTCCACATAAAACATCGTCCAAATACTTCCTTTGTGCCATAACTACGCGGTTATTACACTGAAAGGCTTTTAAAGCTCTTGTGAACAATTTTATTTCTCTGCAACCCCATTTCTTATATACTCCTCTCTTACACTCACGTCATTGTGAGGTGCTATCGGCACCATCTGTTAGTTTCTTGTAATTTGCATATAATGCTTCAAAAGGTGTGTGATAATTCTACATGTGAAATTTTTATTTTAGAGTTCAATTTTTGTGTGATTATGAATTATCCTTGATTATGCAATGATACATGAGTATACTTAAGGTAAATAAATTCTATGAATCAAGTTGTTTTAATGTAAGTATAAATAAAAAATTATAAAAAAAACGCTTACTTTATTCCATATTATTGCTTTTTAATTAATATATAAATATTATATATATATATATATATATATATATATATATATATATATATATATATATATATATATATATATATATATATATATATATATATATATATATATATACCTATTTTTACTTAAATACTGTAGAGCTCAGACATTTTGGAAGGCTGGAGAAATAATGGACAAATTTCTGGGCATTTGTAATAAATAAATACATTTTTACTTAGATAATTTTGTTTTTTGAGTTATTATTTTGATTATCTTATTTTATCGCTTGTTCATAGATTTTTTTACTGTAAAAATTTCTCCTTTAATTTATTCAAATTGTACTTTAATTCTTTGTTTAATCAGTAAAAATTTTGTCACAGATGTTTCCTCAATAATTTTCCTTTTACATTGTTTGAATAGAGGATAAGTTTTACCTATTAAAATTAATTTGCATACATTTGTTGCTTAAAATTTTATATGTTTTAATTTGAAAGTAAGCAGAAGTACATAGAATATGTAGTTAGTACGCTGAATTACATAGAATAAGAATAAATATTACGCCAGTTCAGAGAAAATTTTAATTTGTTATAGCATTCAGAAGTTTTAACGTATAAAGTAATCTGTTTATTTAATAAATTTGAAAATCTTTGTGTACTTTTAGTATGATTATTCTGTTGTCATTTACTAATAGCATTCATTCTACATATTAACATGTTATAAAGTATAGAATTTACATGGAATTCTTTCTTAGTTCGAATTTAATGTGTATCTAAGAAAAGTGCTATTAGGAATTCTTCATGAATTCATACATCTTAAGTATAACTTTTACTTTCAATTAAGGGAAAAAATTGTTTGAAAGATAAATGAAAAAATGATTTGTTGCTGAAAATTTATAACAATTGTTTATATTTCCCTGTAATATTAACTTCAGAAAAGATTACACAAAATCTTTCCTGATTTTTTGATTCAATTAAAAATAATAGAATTTACTATAATTTTAGAATTTAAAGTATTACAATAATATATGTAACTAGGTGACACCATTGACGTATATAACGAGTAAATATATTTTTATTTGAACTGAATTATATCAATCTGAAATTGTGTAAATATTTCTCCATATTTTTACATATAAAATCTCTTGGCATTCATTTCATTATATATTAATTTTCTGTACCTATTTAATTAAGTATCATATTAAAAAGTAAAAACATTCCTCAAAACATTTTTGTATCAATAACAGATATTTAAATTTACTTGAAAAAACAGGGTTATTCTAAAATGTTTCTTTAATAATTAATTAATATAAATGCATTATTATTTCACTCTAGAATAAAGCATTTACAGTTTTTATGCATATTTCTAAGATTCTTCTCTTAAGATATATATTTTTAGTCAAAGAGTTGTTTACAAAAATACGTTTCTCAAAATACATGAATAATTGAAAGACTAAAATCAGTTTTATGATTGGTAAAATGAAGGATAATTGGATTTAAATAATGTTTAATTTGAAGACAATTTTTTAAATTTTTAATTGATATCTCAATGCTTGCTATCTTTAAATTCAATTTAAGATTGATTTTCATTTGTTTTATTGACGACAAAATGGAAAAAAAGTATTTAAACAAGTTTGAGATACTAAATATTTTACGACATATTAAAAAGTTTATTAAGGTATTTAATGTCAGTAAAAATAGGAATTAATTGTTTTAAAATGTAAAGATACTTTTAAATTATATTTGGAATAAAACATTTTCTATTAAATAAAATAATCACATACTAAATTAATTAGCATAGTTATATAGACATGTATATTTTACAATTATGTTTTTATACTAAAAGTAAGTGTACATTTGAGGAAAATTACAAAATTCAAATATATTTACTTAAAAAGAAATGCCTGCTAATCTAATTACGGTTTTGCAAACGCAATCCAAATAAAATTTTTTGTTTTAAGTAGAAAGAGATAGTATTTTAGGAATTAGCTTTTGAGCTGTTTAATTGTTAAAAACAATTATGCTAATTGATTTCAATTATTTCTTTGAATCTTACAAAGAAGTATAACAAAATATCAAATGAAAAATCTTTATTTAAAAACGATATAAATCTCTTTATTTTTTACAACATGACTTTTTAAAATAATTTGAAAAATTCTTTTCATTATTCATTGGCATGACTCTTTAAATCTTTGTTCACATAAAATAAGCTCAGATGTTTTCTAATAAAAATAATGATGTCCTAATCCAGCGTAATGGAGTCCGTGGTGACCAACGGCAGTGCTGTAACTGTAACCACTGAATGGTAGTCCAGCATAAGCAAGTGCTGGTGCAGCTGGAATGGCAGCTGCATAGGTAGCTACATGTGCTGGGGCAACGACCAATCCAGCCTTGTTGATGGCAGCATTTGCAGGGTCTTTGGGTTCAACACCAGGTTCGTTGGTCTTGATATCGGCTCGGAATCCAGCAGCATCGGCGACGTAGTTGACTACACGTTGGCGGCCATCAGCATCAGCCAAACCATATGAACCAGTGACAACACCATTGGAGCCGGCTTCTTTTCGGAAGGTGGCACCTGAGGGGTGTCCTTCATTGTAGCCGAAAGCGTAATTTCCTAAACCCTACAAAATAATTTTTGTAATTACAGCTTTGCAATGATTATTTGGCATCTTAAACATCAAAGGTTTTACTTTATTAAATAATAAGAGAATTGGGCACAGAAGCCTTATTATGCATGATGCCAAGGTTTGAATTTTTTTGGCAACGAAGAAATGTTACCAAAATGACGTATTGTGATGTACGCGATGACGTAATTTATAGGGTTGCCAAAATAGAGTTTTGTACATAATTTTCATATTTTTCTATATCTGTGACTTAATAAAAACCAGGTTGCTAGATACATAAGAAAATCTGCGAAAAAATCACCCAACTCAGAACTTGTAGAAAAGGATTTTAAAACTGCTTGATACATTCAATATATTGTACACTGCTGGATATATGTAACACTTATTGAAATCAACATGTGGTATATAACGATGAGATATATTATTAAACATTATATGATGGTTGTATTTTAGTATTTCATTTTTAAAACTAATATTCTTGTGATACATATTTTCTAGAAATATTTTTCAAAGTTCTGATTTTTGATTATTAAAATTGCTTAAAATTTAAGTAAGAACATTATTTCAAACCAACGTAACTTTAAATTCGTATTCTATTGTTAAATTCTCTGTATTAAAAACTTTAAGAAAAATATTCAATACTCACATCTTGACTTCTGTACTGGGTACTTGCCCCAGTTCCCAAGAGAACAGCAGCTTGGGAAGCAGCGATGAGAGCGAAGAGGAAAAGGATCTGAAAATTATTTAACTCAATATAATTTATGATCTCGAAAACTATTTAATTCACTAAACTTATTTGATTCATTAAAATTTACAATATTCAATGTACATTGCGCAAACCGGAGATTTAAAAACGAATCTTAAGCTTGTGTTACAGATATTGAAGAGTATTATTTTTAATTATTTTACAATTGAAAAATTATTTTTAATTTATTTAAAAATAACGTTCTAATTAATTTCATTATATGACTTAATAGACTTTATTAAATTTAGAACAATTACTTTACAAAACATAATTTTTGGTTATATTAAGATGAAAAATATATCAAAAAGTTGAATCACTGAAATATTTTAAATTCGAAAGATTAGAAAGATGTGTGGATCTGTACCAAAACGCAGTCTGTAACAGACAGTATTATATTGAACTTTACATTTGATTAATTATTTTTTCTGTGTACTATAACTATTCTATTTTATAAGCTGTCTTCTATTTAATTAACTAGTTTTTGTAATTTTTCTTCAGCGAAACATTTATATGAAAGAAATGTATTTATCAATAAGCATAACGCCAACAAAAAATTTACAGCTTAAAGTTATGCCAAAAAAATTTGAAACACTAATACATTTTGGATTTAAGCAAAAAATTCAACTGCTTAGTAAGCTTTTAGTGAATACAGTATATTACAGTTTTGTATTACAATATGAATAATACTTAATCTATTATTATAAAAATTTATTTAATGTAAAATTTATCTCTAGCATAAATATTTCATTTATCTAATATTAAAATCAAAATTACTGAACGTATTAAATTTGCTTCACTGATTTATAACCAAATTTTGGAGAATAATGATTAAAAAATATAAGCAATTATAGTTAAAAAAATTCTGGATAAGATTTTACCTGCATCTTGAACGTTTCAGTCTTTTCTAATTTGATCTGAATAATTTTCTTCACAAGTTGGTCCTCCTTTTATACTTATTTAGGAACCATGAAATTTGTTGATATGTATCCCTGGTTCTCCCATTCATGGAAACAAAAAGTAAAACAAGGAATGTACCGCATTTTTTCGAATGCATTTTATGCAAATGAGCAGCCGCCTAATGCTCAAATGCTGGATGACTCTAAAAGGCGTGTTCCATTTCTCAGCCTTGATCCGAATATCTGCCTTCCTGATGCTGATGCGTTGATGAATCTTTCCTGCTTCTGAGTAAATATTCAAAAATACCTTCACGATAAAATGCAAATTAATGTTTCCATTGTAAGGAATAAAATAATTTAAAAACAGATTTCAAAAATGAAATTATGTATATATATATATATATATTATATATATATATATATATATATATATATATATATATATATATATATATATATATATATATATATATATATATATATATATATATATATATATATATATATAATATATATATATATATATATATATATATATAAATATATATATATATATATATATATATATATATATATATATATATATATATATATATATATATATATATATATATATATATATATATATATATATATATATATATATATATATATATATATATATATATATAATTTGAAATATTTCTAGTCATTCAGTAAATATTTTTGCAAAATGTATTATTATGAATATTTTATAATTATATAAAGGTAGAATGTATTCAGGTCTTTGTTGGTACAAAATTTTATAATCAGTTTACTCAAGGTAAGAAAAATCTCTAATAAATTTATTTAAATTTATTTATTTTAATTTGGTTAAAATAAATATTTTAAAAATCTTGGAATTTAAATGAAATATATCATAGTAAATACTGATTTCACTGAGAAATAAAGCAAATAAATTATCCTAATACACCAAGTAGTTTATCTTATGAATATAAGTAAAATAAGTTTTGCAAACTGATGATGTAATGAATTAAGTTAGAAATTGGAATTTTTTCTCTTTTTGTCAGAAATCTATGTAAAAGTAAAGCATAAAAAAACAGCTACTGTTAGACAATTTCATACATTTAACTTTAAATATAAATAAAATAACAAATTAAATTTGAGTTAAAGAAAATTATAGTTCTTAAATTTCTTGTTTTTGAATTTTATTTTTAACAAGACATTGTACTTTAACACCTAGCAATATATATATATATGTATATATATATATCATATATACATATATATATATATACATATATATATATATATATATATATATATATATATATACATTCTTCATTTTGATACTTATTTACACTGGCATGCTTATCAAGTCATCACTACAACTGTAGCTAAATAAAGAAATCTTTTTAATGTGTTATAACGAAAACTTTGATATAATCTGTAAAAAAAATTGCTAAAGAAGTGATAACTTTTTTCTAATAAACAAAGATTATTATTAATTTATTTTATGAATTTCTTTCAACTCAATTCTATCTGATATTATTGATTTTTATCTTTAGATTTAAAATTCAAATGTTAACTTCCCTAAATAAATTCAGTAAAAAACATTGCTTTTTATTTTTGTTTGTGTAAATACATCTAAAAAAAGTGCTAACATTTATCTAATTTAATTTTTTTTTGTAAAGTGCTTCTAATATTTATTTTGGGAACTATTGTATTTTAAATTTAAATAACGCTAAAATTTTAAGTTTTGAACGTTATTTAAAAGTTTAATTTAAAATTTATTTTTATTTTGAAATTTGTTTAAATTTAATTGAAATAAATTTTATAATAGCAGGGTTTATTAAAACATTATATGCTATTTATTTGCGTTTTAGTTAAGCAATAATTTGACTGAATTTGTAAACATGTTGAATTTATTTTGTTCTATTATGAAAGAGATTTTTACAAAATAATGGCTTTAGGTAAATTTAATGGTATTAAAAACATAAACTATAATTTAGAAAAATATAATAAGTTTCAAAATTACTGTTTATAGAAATATCAAAACATCATAGCAAATCATTATAACATATAATATCAGAAATTTTGAATTAAAATAATCAAAATTTAAGCTGATAATTGGTTTTCATATCTTCGATAACTTTAATGCAAAGGAAAGGTTTAAAATATTTTTTAGCTTAAAATATAAAATTATTAAAAGTTCATTATATCTTAAAAAAACATTAAGTATATTCCCTAAATATATGACTATATTCATAGATTACGTTCCTCAAAAGGTGCTAGGCTATTATAAGCTTTGATACAATGAATAAGTGAGCCTCCTTGCAAAATATTGTGACAGTTTACATCATCTTATGCAGCCATTTCATATAAGAGGAAATTAAATTGTTTCTAGAAAAGGCATTCAAAAATGTTTTACGACATCTTCTGATTCATATGGTATCATTTAAATAGTTAGAGGAGTTTAAGTCTTTCTCTTATTCATGATAATCGGAGAAGCGGCTGTCCGCCTATCTTTAGGGAATAGTTGTCTTGTTGCTCTCTTGTATTGCGTAGCCATTTTAATCTATCCTATCTGACATCTTTGTGATTCTGCATGAAAAGCAGGTTGCGCAGAGACATCCTGTCCCGATATATGGTTCTTCTTGGTCTTATAGGAAAGTTAACGAACTGGGTGATAAGGAGCCATTAGGCAATGATTTCAATATTCTAATTTATTGTTCTATTGCTTATAATCTCTGTTTCTAAGATTGTAGTTCGTCGTAACATTTTCTCTAGTAATTAGAAAATAAAAAATATATTTATAACAAAAATGAACTCTAGTTTCGAGAATTGTGGAAATAACAAATTCAATGTCGTTTGCTTGCAGATATTCACTCGTTAAAGTATATCTAATGCAGAAGCTAAATTTTGTCACTATTTTCCAATCATAAGCAGAAATAAAAAATATACCGTTCTCATTTTAGATGCAAATTTTATAAAATTCAACCAAAAACATTACATGCTGATTAATATTCCTTTAACATACTAATTTTTTTAACTGTGGTATTTTGAATATATGAATTTGTTATTAATTAAAAACATCAAAATTAAAAGACTGCATGAAAGCAAATTTTTATTCGTGAATTATCAAGTACATATTAAAAAAAACACTTTTAACTTTCGATATGGTTCAAATGGAAGACAATAATATTGAATTTCGATTCCTTTCTAAAGCACATGATAGGGATAGCCGTAGTAAGCAATAGGGTGTCCATAAGCAAAAGCCACTGGCTTTACTTCTTTCAGCTCAGTGGTCGTGACTCCGACAGGGTCCTTGTGGTCTTCTGGAAGTTTCTCTGAGGTTTTGATGTTGGCTTTGAATCCCTCGTGGTCTGCCACGTAATCGACGATTCTCACCTTGCCATCTGGGTCTCTGACACCATAGCTGCCGACCTTCCTCCCTGTGACATCACCGGCCTCACTGTGAAAAGATGGTCCACCAGGATGAGCGTCGTGGTGTCCGAAAGCGTAGTTGCCGATAGCCTGCACATAAAGGACATTAACAACAAAATGGTGAATCATCAGACATTACTTTAATAACGTCGTTTCACAAACAAAATTCATTATCTCTAGTGATGATAAATGTGTAAGATTTCTTTGGCGAAGAATGTTAGTGTGAATTCCATCAAATTGACGCAAATTCCAAAAGATTAGGATCCAAATCATTTCATATTGTTCCTCAATGAATATGTATTAAGCTATAAATCTTTAATAAAAAGAAACAATTTAAATTTATTAGTTTGTTTTAGAACACACGATTAAAGAAGATCATGGGACAGTTAACAACACCAAAATTTATTTAAATGTAATGACTAAAAATTTTAATATTTGTGGTTTAAAGCATAGATACAACTATTAGAATTGCACTTTTACTTACATAAATATAAACAGCATTATCAAAGTTAAATTAATACATAGGTTTCTATTTTTGGAGAAACATATTGTTGCCTCACATAATTTTTTCTTGTGAGTAACGAGATTTTACGCATGCAAACCTAAATATAATAATTCTGTAAAAATGTAATTTTAGAAATAAAATGCGTTACTTTTTATCTTCTAACATATATAAGTTTTCTAAAAAAAACCTTTTCTTTAAATGAAGTTCCAAAATAAAATAAATATTACTGTTCCTTTTATCTATACAAATGTACTATTAAGTAGTTAATTATAATTCTGTTAAAAATATTATTAAGCTGAACATACAAGATTATTTAACTTAAGACACTCACACACACACATACACATGCACATGCACGCACGCACACATACACAAATTTACCTTGTTAATAGTTGAGAATATATTTAAAATAATTTGGTTTATTTCTTTAATATTTTTAGTTTCTTATTATAAAATAAGTAGTAATTATTAATATAAATTAGTAAATATACAGTCACAATTATAAAGCGACACTTCTTTCATTTCTCAAAAATTACTATCGATTAAACTACTTTAGGTGCATAATATTTTTTTTTTAATATTTTACAATTTTATTTTAAGACATAATATAAATAATATCTAATAATTTGCATGAAAATGAATTTTTGGTGCTCAAAGAATGCATTCTAAAAATTAGTATTTTTATATCAAAGATAATTTAAATACACTTATCACAATTATATTTATATATTTGACTGTATCTTTTTTTAAATGGACAGGAATAAAATCCCAGAAATCACTATAAATCTGTATATAACTTTTAAGTAAATATTTTAGTTAATTAAATGAATTGTTCTAGGAAACAATCAGTTAAAATCAGAACATTTAATAGTTACGGTAACAATTAATGATTTTTTTAAATAAACTAAGAAATCTGAATCGCGTTATAGATGAATGAAATAAGTCTAATCAGTTACATAAAATGAAAGCACAAGCATTAAGCATTTGAGCTTCTGAAAAGTACTCTGCTGATGAATACACTAACTCAAGAACTATGTCATTCTTGAAACTTTCAAGATCATACTCTCGTTTCACATTTTGAGGTTATGTTGCATATTATTAATTTGTAACGAGAATTGTATTACTTAATTTTAAATATAGTAATACAATAATATCATAAATATTATCATACAATAATATCATACAATAACATCATAAAATCGATTGTTCTCTAATAAATCCCTATTACTTAATGGTTTATAATAAAAGTTTAACAAATCCTCAGTCACCAAATATTTTTCAAAAAGTGCTTCAACAACAGAGAATTTATTTTCCAAATGCATGTTGAACTTCTTTGTACCCAAAGGTATAAAAATATCAAAATTTTAAAATGGAAAAAAATTTAAATCATTAATTCAAGTCTATAAAAGTTATGAATTTTTTTTATTTTGTTTTTCAAATTTGTGAGAATTTTTATGAGTTTAAGTCCAAATTTCAAATTATAAATATCAGTGACTCTTACCAGGAAATCTGATTTTTAGTGAATAAATTTAAAAATTACATTGAGTCTAATTTTAGCATTTCATATAAATTTTCCAGCAATATATGTAACATTTATTTATATACTACATAAATAAGTATTTAATTATTTATCGCATAACATGTCTTTATTCGCTAACTTGTATGAAAATCAATATTCATGTTTAATTAAATTTAAATACCTATAAATAAAAAAATGCTTATTTTCATGTAAATTTATCTTAATTCTGCAAGACGTATTGATATCTTCTTAACAAATATAATTGTATCTCAAGTATCTCGAGTTAACTAAATTGTTACTAATTTATTTTTTTATTCGTCTTTTCATCACATTTAGGAAGAAAATCTTCAAATGATTGATTATCCATTCATGCTTTACTTGCCAGACAAGAACTTTTCCTTGATATGTCGTTTTCAAACGATTGATTCGTTTCATTTTCCCTATAAATCTTAAAAACGCTTTCATTCGATCCATCATTTCAAATCGATTATCTCAATCAATATAACAGTATCCCAACCGATAAGTCAATCAAATAGGTTTGATCTGAGAAGAAATAAGAGATTGGCTGCCACAAAATGATTGTTTGTCATTTTTGAAAATGAATCTTTAATCATGAATTTGAGATTAAAATATATTGATCCAATTAACAACTAATTATAAAAATTTTAATACTTTTTCAAAAATAATTTCTTTTTGTTGTTGTTCTTTATGTTTATTTTATTGGAATCGCTTAAAGCACGTTTATAACACGAAGAAAGTTGCAAATGTATTTGACATGTTTTCGATCTTCTCGATTAATATATTATCAAATATTCATAGGAGTAAAGTGAGAAACTTTCTTGAATAAATAAATATAATCTCAAATATGTTGGATTATAGAAAATAAAAGAGATGCTGTATCAAATAATACAGATATATAATGATGAATCGTAGAAAATATTTATTAAATTATTTTCATATATCGTGATACATCATTTAAATAAAATATATTTATCCTACACATTTTATATAATTATTTATATAAAACATTTAAGGGTTAGATTTATCAATTGTTTCAGAAGATCTATGCTATAACCAAAGATTGATGAATTTCAATGAACTTTTTTTAGTTTTTTCCATTGCTTGTGTGTGTGTGTGGTGTGTATGTGTTTCTAAACCTGAATTTTCTTTCAATCTCATTGTTGTTCTTATAGTATAAACAGTATAACACATCATTCACTTTTCTTTTAAAATTAACATCAGTTAAAACATTTAAACAGTAAGTGGAAGCTAAAATCAAGTTTTATACAAGATGAAGTATTTAGTAATTGATTATTAATAACTAATGCTATTGAACACTGATGAATATGATATCTCATACAAATAATAATATCCTGACATTGGTAACAATAATATACATAACAACAAATTTATATTTATAAATCAAAATGTTTTTTTCACTCATTACAATTAAAACATAATATAAATGAAAAGAAAACTCTGCAGAAAGAAATGATTTTCCTCTTTCAACAGAATACTTACATCTTTCGCCTGGTACGCTGAGGCAGCTGGCCACCATGCAGGATGGTAGACCACGACAGCTGCATTTGAAGCAACTACTAATGCTAGCAAGATAAGAACCTGTAAAATGTTATACATTTAGAAATATATTTCCATATTCATGTCCATATTTATAACTGAATCCATATTTATATTATTCTGTTATTAGCATGTATAATTTTATTTATTTGAAATAAAAAATATATATCATGTTTTAAATTAATAAATTCAAATGATTATCATGAAATATTCACTTATTTTTTAATCATGATTTATTGAAAAGTTTTTTTCTTTAATTTTTTTGTATTTACAGATGTATCTATTTAAAAATATATATTTAAATACTTCAAATTATTTTCTATAAATTTACAATTTTTATATTTTTATAATCTTTAACACCATTTTTTTCTTGTGATTATGTCTTTGCAACGTATTAGTTTTATTATTGGATATTTAATTTGTGTAGATAGTTAATTAATAAGTAAAAATCTTATTAGTAAAAAAGAACTGTTTCCTATAAATAATGAAAGCAGAATTTTATTTTTGAAGACACACACAAGATGAATTTTATTTCATTATTATATTACAATTCTTTTGATTTAACTTGATTATCTACCAATAGCATTTTTATTATTTTATCAACGGTAGAATTTTTAGAATGCAAATTAAGACAACTACAAAAATAGTATGCTTAAAGATTATATTTCCGCATAATATCTAGAAATTAAATTTTTTCAAAAATCTATTTTTGTTCGATGAATAAAATGATATATTATTTCGACTTTAAACTTAAGCATATAATTTGGAAACATTTTCCCACTTCAACTCTCAATAATATTATAATAAACGTTATCGTTAGTTGCATAACAATTTAATTGTACATTGTAACATCAATTTTCATCATTAAACTGTTTGTTGAATATGTAATGGATATGCTTTAAATATTACATGCAATGTTTTCATATTTAATTTGATTTGAAACTCAAATCTAATTTATGGTATTTTTTAGAATTTCCTCAATTTGGTAATTTTTTTTAATTCAGAAAGATTTATGATCTTTTCATTTTATCATTTAAATTTATAATCATTTCGTAATTTTTATTCACATTAATATGGGAATAATATTAAAGTCTAATTTTTTAAATTTAATAATAAGTTCTATCTGCCAATTTCTATGACAGAACGGTCAATCAGTATCATGTGTGTTATACATCAATAATAAATTCAATACGGAATCGACACTGGCACCATCTATTGAGTTTTTAGATAACTATTATAATATTAATGAAAAATCAGGAACGTTTAAAAATAACACCAAACTTGTGTTAGTTTGACTATATTGATGAATGTTTTTGTACACCAAAAGAAGATCAAGAATTATTTTATATTATAGTATAATATATTTTGCCCCTATTCTATTGAATATTTGAAACAACTAGTTATGTAATAATACTGATAATTTATTTTTATAATTCTTAACAATTAATTAACTATGCAATTTATAAAAAATTAAAATTTTTAAAAAAAGTAATAAAGGATTTTAGAAAAATATATAAAAGCATGAATTAAAAGGGATAATAGAGGATACTTCGATAATTAATTTTCATTTATTTTATAAAATTAAGTACAAATATTACATAATAAAATGTGTCTTTACAAGTAAATGATTTGTGCAACTGAATGTTTAAAAGTACTAATAAAATCATTCCAAATTTTTAGAAAGGTTGCACATTTTAATTTCAAAATGTAAAATATATTAAACATAAAATTCTGTCAAGAGACTTATGTGAATAAAAGGAAAATACTAGACAGGATACTAGGTATGATGATTTAAACAAACTTAAATTTCGCTGAATGTTATTGAATAATATCCGGCTTCTAGGATTTTCATTTTTCAGCACTAAAAGAGGCGTAATTTAATAGCATTTTATACAGTGGATACCCAATGAAAGTGTGCTACAGTAGTCAGGAAATCTAGTCTTCTTAATTTTATAGCAGCGTTTAAAAGCAGAAGACCCCCCGAGGTATCATTTCATATGGTGGACATTCCAACTACGCGTACGAACATATGTAATATGTCCCAGTCACCAATAGCGAGCATTAAGAATTTAGATTTGAACTCCTTGTCTTCCGATAACGAGAACTAGCACCTTGATCAAACAAACCATCGTGGTCTCAACTACAAATGAAGGTAAATTGGTGCAAATAATTTATGTGATATATGTAAAACCTTTTATTTTTAACTATGATACCTGGCAAATAAAACATTATTTGTATGAAAAACTGATTAAACTTCTGAAAAATTATAGATATACAGAAAAATTAAAATATCTACCACAATCTTCAACCTATTCTTTTAATTTTTAAAATTTTAGAATATACTTTGGAAATTTAAAGTTAAAATTATATTTGTTTTTCAGCTTTTCATTAAGTTTTCTACTAATTTTTATACACATTTTTTTACATTTTTTTCTCAGAAAATAATTAAGACTGCATCATTATTTTCCTTATATTTTTTAATATTGCAATAATAAAATGATTAAAAAGTAATGTTTAAAGATTTTAAATATTCTTTATACAAATAATTATGTAATATATAAATAACTAACTATTCAAAAAAATGCTTGCTTACTATCCCCCTTAAATTTGAACTTATAATGAAAAATTAACTGTTAAACGTTAATTCTCGTTTGCTAAATATGTTAACTTAATTCCGACATCATAACTAAAAGATTAGTTTAATTATATTATTTTTATATAATATAAATGGTATAACATTCAACACTTTCACCTAAACTGAATTCTCAGTTTAAATATTTCTCGATCTACGTGTGAAATTTATTGGGCAAATAAAATGAAATATTTTTTTTTCAAATACCATAATATTTTGATATCTTCTCGAAACAAAATTGTAGTAAATATTAAAAATTCTTGGTAATTTAAAAAATAAGCCTATTTTATGGAAATATATCATCCTTTTATTGGAGTATAAATTCCAATTAACATAAAATCTGCTAGAATTTTTCACAAACGTGTAAAAAAACTGTGCTAAAAATGAACTTACCTTCATTGTGCTCGATTTGTGGAGGGGGTACGAATACGAAAGCAACAGGTGCTATGTTCTTCAAAAGTGAGCCTTTTATAGATTCTGATTAATTACATTTGAATAATCAATGCTTGCGCAATCGTAACCCCCTCTATACTTCCATCCCCCAATATCAATTCGTGCGGAAATTTAATACTGACTTATCATCAATTCACTATAAATGCTCATCGGTATTTTTAAAAAAGCTATCAAGGCTAGTGTATGTTAATAGGAAATGAACATGCAGTGCATTCTTCAGCCTTGAGGACTTTTTCTTGCATCCTCTTCCGAGAATCAATTCCTTCGACACGTCCCTCAATTTTTTTTAAGTTCGAAAACTATTCTAGTTTTTGATTAATGATAGTAACTCTACTTGAATTTTGATAATGTTGAAAAATTCTAAAAATGAACAAATCGCTGCATTGCTAGAGATAAGTATTTTGCTCTCAATTCGAAATTTGTGAAACCTTTTAAATAGTCAGATGTTAGTAATAATTTAAATAGACAAATTACTTGCACATTACTTCAAAAATCATTAATTAATCACATGTAAAGCAAATTTAAACTAAAGATTCTTAAAAATTCTTTCATTTTAATTAAAGGATTTTTTAGAATCTTTTGTGTTTTGTATATGCTATACTGCATTCTTGATTCTAAATGGATTCTTGAACAATCTGTAAAATTAGTTTATTTTAAATAAAATATTATCTGTGACTTAACTGATTACTAAATTGTTCTATTTTGAATTTTGTTTCCAAATGAAATTTTACATTTTTTAACTGATAAAAAGAAATATAAAATTGCTTCTAAATAAAATTCAATATTTCCTAAATTAAACACGCTTTATTTTGTTTTATAAATCATAAAAAGCGTTGAAAAATCGAGTGAAAAAACTTAGGATTTTTTTAAAAATTATGTAATAAAAATTATGTAATAAAATCATTACAATAAAATTGCGCTCTCTCAATTTCAAAACTAGAAATTGAAATTTATTCTCCCATGCGTGTGAAAAGCTAAGCATTTGCGTTACAGGTGGAATAAACTTTAGCATTATCATAATCATAACCAGTTGTTTCCTCAGTAATTCTCAAAAAATTGGAGTAGCACAACTATTTTTTAATGCTTGTAGCAAATATTAAAACAAAAATGTAAACTCAGCATTTATTTTTTAAGATAATGTCGAATACTACAATCTGCTTGCGATGCTTAACGAAGTGCAATCATATATAGAAGTGCAAAATCTGTAACATCTGGAATTCAATATATTTTACCAACAAATATTGATATACAACCTCTTCTATTATTTAATGGTTAGTCCATGGTCCTAAATTTATAATAACTCCAGTTATGAATTTTAACAAAGTATTCTGTATAATTCAATCAGGAGTAAATTCTACTCTAAGAGTAAAGCTATCCCTCTTTTTGGTATATATTTAAGTAAAAGATATAAGAAAGCATATTTTGATAAGCTATTGGTATCGGTGGTCAGTTCTTAATAATATTGTTTCTTACGAAAGAATTTTTTTTTTACTTTTCATTACGTTGATGTTCTAAAAAATGTCCTTTTCCTTTTGGTTTCATAAAATTACATGCTTATTATTTAAGAATTAATCTCTTTTTGATTTGTGTTTAACACTAAATCATGAAATAAATTTTTATAGTTTATTAAATTATAATTCGTAATTTAATTCTCTTCAGCATTTTATTAAATTATCAGCCTTTAAATGCAGTCAAGTAAAAAAAGCATTGGTAAGGACATTTACCCTCACACACGGCGTGTCTAAAAAAACAGGAAGCGTGACTGATTTCTAACAAACAAATTGTATGAATATAGTTTCAGCCAGAAAACATTTTTGTGCTTCTAGTAAAAAGAAAAAATGATTACATTAAGAAATTTCTGACAATTACAGATGTTGAATCGTACTTATGCGGAATGTAATTTAGCATATCTTGATAGTGCTGCTCGGGTAGGCTTATTTTAGTGATACATGCATGATATCGGATCAATGGATTCAGGGCAATGATATGAAATACTATACTAGATTTCAACGATTCGATATCATTATCAATAAAGTAAGAAGACATGTTACCATTTATTACCCTAATAGATTTTATAGACATGAGCAGTTATGGTCACGACCTATAATCTAATAAAGACGGTCGAATTGGTTATTTCAACAAAATGGTGACAAGGTTAGTTTTTGCTACACCAGTATACTCTCCTTATAGCACTGAGTCATGCATTACACAATACGTGGAAACAGTCAGGCGGGAGTTTTTGAAATTTTGAAGCAGGGAGCGGTTGGATCCTAGCAGAGCCCACACCCTTGCCGCGAATGATTTTGGTTGACGATAATTATGGCTTGCACCAATCTTGGTATCTCTACTTCGATTCACTAGATATAGTGAATCAAACCATTTCTAGAATTTCGTACTGGCATGGTACTTTTTTTTCAATTTGTCACTAAGGGTGTGGGCTCTCCTAGGATTTTACCGCAGGGACCAAGCAGATGACCCACAATATTTGACATGACATTCCCAGAGGTATCATTTCACTTAGAGGACATTATAACCATGATCTATTTACATTTTTGTTATGATACAGCCCACGTGGTTACTCTTAATCAAAGCTTCGAAGCGCCTGGATTCGATGTTGGTTAGTGAACCATTACATGTTAACTGTAAGTTACAAACTTTTTTTTTTAAAATTAAATAATGTTCGACTGTTACCATTGTCTGCATATTCTTTTTATGTGTCTCTAAAAGAAAGAATTAGTTTTTTGGAATTAGTTCGGGCAGAAAATATTTCATCATACTGCATTCTGGTCAATTAACGACCAGAAAAACTCTGGAAAACAAATTTCCAATTGAGTTTTCAATTTCATAGACTAATTTTAAGAAATAAGTTCAAAACATTTGATTTAATTATTCACTATAGTTAATAGTTACAACTTTAAGTTGTAACTATTAACTATAGTACAGTTTTCTTAATAAACTTAAGCAGTACTATAGTACAATCCCAGTTATTTCTGCTCTTCACTTAAAGAAAGAATGAGTTAAAAAGTTTAATTATACTTGTTTACTTTTATGACACCCATCGTTCTAAAGGCACAAACATAACTACTGAGTTAAATTACATATGAAATATTTAATTGTTAACTTGCAGTTTAAGATTATAATAATCCATTGCATTCATAATTATTAATGATTATAATAATCCATTGCATTCATATAGGGAAAGCCTTCTATTATCTTTCACAACGTATTTAAAATTAAATTTTTCTCAGATTGTTTCTTTCTTTCCAGAGAATTTCATTTCCTTTTAATTTTACATATTGAATCTCATGGTAAAAGACCTTTCATATAAAGATGGCGCAGGTGCACCGTTCTCATTAATATATAAATTCAAAACCATTGGAATTTTCATTAAAAAATACAGTAAAAGTTTAAAAAAAGAATTAAGAGAAAAAATGGTACGAAAACAAAAAAGTTTAACGAAGTTGGAAGTTCGCACTTAAATTACATCATTGCTTCTTTGGTTACCGTCAGTATCCTTTGTTCGTGACTGTTTAAAAGTTTTAGTGATTTATCAGAGATGAATTGTAGAACTCCACACACACACACAATTATCGCTTGTAATCACTTTCAGAAAAATAAATTAGACTGATGATGAAATGGAAAATGAGAAAAAGGAAAAAGTTAAAAAAAGGAAAGGTAACAGAAGTGAGGAGATTAGAATGAGTACTGTTGCTTGAGGAAAGCATTCTTTTAAAAATTTCTGGATGTTCAGAACTTAGTACTGAAGATATAAGGGAAAGGATTATAAGTCAGACACAAGATTAAAAACTGCAAATGATGTCCAACTTTCTGAAAGTGTCGAGGAAGAAGATGACCTTAATGTCCAAGTTGAAGTAGATACGGGACCATCAACTGGTGAAGCATTTGGCGACTTTGGAACTGCTTTGAAGTGGATGGAGTGTTAGCCCGAAGATGATCACATGTAAATTTTCACTGTCTAGTGGATGTGAGACTTTCCTGCCCGAAAACGGATGAAAACAGTGAAACAGTTTACTGTCACCGAGATATTCAGTAAGATTAGACTTTCATTTACAGCACTGTATATACATACAGTATTAATGTACAGAGCTTTAAGTACTTTACATTTGAAAGTGTTGCTCTTTCATTAAATTATTTTTATCTAAAAATATATAGTTTATTATCTCATTTTCAATTTACACTCATGTCTATAAATTAAGTATAATTCAGAATCACACAGAAATTGAACTCTAAAATAAAAATTTCACATGTAGAATTATCACTCAAATCTTGTCAGAATAATATGCAAACTACAAAAAACCACCAGATGGCGCCGATACTACATTACAATGACGAGAGTGTAAGAGAGGGGTATATAGGGAATGGTTGCAAAGAAGTAAAATTGTTCACAAGCGCTTTAAAAGCATTTCAGTGCAATATCCACATAGTTATGGCACAAAGGAAGCATTTGGATGATGTTTTACAAGGTTGAATTATCAGCCCTCTGGAATGTGGACGTACACAGCTGGAAGTATTCGAGGAACTTGGAATCACCTAGAGTGTAATCTCCAGGCTTTGGCAACGGTTCCAGAATGATGGTGATAAGAGTAGACGATACAGCATAGGTCGTCCTGAGTTACAACGCCGAATGAGGGTCGGTATTTGGTAGTTAGAGCCGAAAGAAACAGACGGAGCACATCATCAGACCTATCTCGTCAGCTTTCTTCAGCTATTGGTATGACATTTTTAAGGCAGACCGTGTACAGACGCTAAGAGCACATTCGTCTATATGGTCGCAAACCTGTCAGATGTGTTCCACTTACCGTAACTCACTGTCGCCTGAGGTTGGCCGGGAGTAGAGAGGACACCGCAACAGTGGTCTTGTGTGATGTTTTCCGACGTGTCCAGATTTAGTTTTCAGTCTGATTCTCGCCTGACTTTCATATGGAGAGGACTAGGTATCCATTACCACCAAGAGAACACCATTGAACGCCACCGTTATGGTGGTGCAGGATTGATCGTTTGGGGAGGAATTATTCTGGATTCCAGAACTAACCTGCATATTCAGAATGTAACCATGATAGGCAACATCAATCGGAATGTCATTCTGGAACAACATGTATGTTTGTTTCGGGGCGCCATGTGTGCAGAATTTATGCTTAAAGATGACAACGCCCGTTCTTACTGCGAAAACATTGTAGACGAATGCCTTCAATCGGAGGATATCACCCATATGGACTGGCGAGCATACTCACTGAACTTGATTCCATTAGAGCAAGTGTAGAACATGCTTGGTCGACGAATTGCAGCCCGTCAACCCCCTTCCACATGTCTACCGAAACTTCAGGGTGTATTGCTCGATGAGTGGTGTAATATTCTCCAAGACCTGATCGATAATTTGATACTCAGCATGCCTAGACATTGTGCGGCTTGTATTGCATCATCTGGGGGCATTCTGTGTATTAACCCTCATACCAACCATGTTATATTGATTTTTGTAAAAAGGTTCTTTTTTGAAATTTTTTCCAGGGAGTAAAAATCGCAATTTTTATTAATGATGTCAAACATATATCTATCTTGCTATTCTAAACTAATATATCTATTTTGCTCTTTACCTTTTGTTTAATAAATAGACTTTACAAATAAGTCAGATTTGTTTTGCTTCAGTCTCTTTCTTTGCCTGAACTTGCATTATCCTTAATTTATGGACATGAGTGTACAATGATTAATTAAAATGGAGCCTCTTTTTCGAAAAAATGCAATCAACCAAATTTTTGATTATCCGAATAGGATCTGGTCCCAATTATTTCGGATTATTAGAGTTCTATGAAAATTCACAAGTATCTCGTAGAGATACTTTGTTATTATTATATTGACTTCTCTATCAGTTTTTAAAATTTTCATCAATTGTGAATTTGTATTAAATTTGCTGTTAAACATTTTGAACAATAATATGAATGGTGTTAAACATTTCTGATATTTGCTTGTATTTTGAAATGTTAAAGCATTTATTATGGATGCTTTAAAGCTA
Organism: Latrodectus hesperus; assembly: GCA_037975125.1. NCBI lineage: Eukaryota > Metazoa > Arthropoda > Arachnida > Araneae > Theridiidae > Latrodectus > Latrodectus hesperus. The sequence continues at coordinate 68,033,428 of CM075858.1, forward strand.
AATGAATTCATTATATTATTTTTACTTATAATAAAATCTTTTTGATATTATTTAATAAACATTTTAAGGAGAAATATTAATGTAGTCAAAACACTTCTCGAACAAGAGGTTTAGTACATATGCAATATAAAAGTTATGTAAAAAATTATTATTCGGAATCAATGGAAGATTTTTTATCGTTATTTTACATTTTAAAATCTAATTCCAATAAAATATTTCAGTAAAAGAAATTATAAGAAATTCATTAACTATATTAAATTTCATTACATTCAATTCATATTTAAAAAAATATTCTTTCCACAAATGACAATTTTTAATAAGTTGAAGAAGGCGTAACTTTTATTTATCTAACTAAATATAGTAAAATTTTGATACCTAAATTAATTAATCATCATAAATTAAAATACTTAACAGCTTGCGGCAAAATAATAAATTTTTGTATAGAATGCGCATGCGTGATCATTTAAGGACAGAATGTTAAATTTCATTCTGAATTTAAAAATCCACCTTTCTAGATAAAGAGAGAATTAATATAATATAAAGTTACTTTGTTTCCATTGCTAGCAAATTTTTAATAGTTTGAAGAAGATGTAACTTTTCACACGTCAAAATGAAAAAAATTAAATTATGACAGCTAAATTAGTTCATCCTTGGGAATTAAATAAATATTTGACAGAGTGTGGCAAGATAACCCATTGCGGCATAGAATGTTCACATGTGTGCGTGACCACTTACGAATAGGATGTTAAAGTCTTGTTGAAGAGAAATCCTTCAGTTGGACTCAAAAAGAATTCCATAAATGATGGAAAATCAGTTAGGGAAAATTTTATTCATCGCTTAATTAAAACTCATCATTTTTTTCGTAATGTTAGCATAAGGAAGAAGTATCATTAATAGAGCGTGACACAACACGTCAAATAAAGAAGGAATTGAGGATCCACCCTAGCCTGGGGGCCTCTCCACCCGAAATCGGCCCATCTGCGTCCTTGGCGGCCTTCCCCAACAGCAAGGTCAAGCGATTTTAAAAGACCACATCACGTATGATGTGAAAAGGAAGCTTTCTTCTCAAAAACCCTTTGTTTTTTCTTTTTCCAAAACAACCGTCCATTCGCCGGATACTTCCATTTTTCCAACTCCTACTTTTATTATTTTTTTCTCAATGAATGTAGTCTGAGACGCACACTTTCGAAAGCTCAAGGAAAATAAATAACATATCGCTCCCACCAGTTCTATTCACACTGATAACAATAAACAACGACGTGCCACTGTGAAATTTCTATAAAAAATTATTTTTTCATAGCAGATTTTCTGGTTTGAGTCATTGAAAACTGGAACGACTGATATCACATTATCAGAAGTCTGTCTTCCCAATTTTTGGTAACAAAAGTTTATAAAATGAATAAGAACTTTTTATAAGAAATGTATTTTATACGAAAAAACTTATTATATTTATTACTGATAGTAATTGTGCCCTTTACATTTTTACAGTAACCAAGGAAATCTTTAAAAATCTTTTAACTTTTAGTTGTCAAGGATTTATTAGAAAAGCTAGAATTATATTTGTGTTCCTCCCCCCCCTCAAAAAAAGTAGATATCCATGCCGAATCAAACTTAATTTATTATTATTAGCTCTTGAAATAAAATTTACTCTAATTTAAACTCCAATTTGCGGTAAAACTTTTGTTTGACGTTTTTGACAAAATTATTTCCAAGCTAACATTTTTGTGCAAATTATTGCGTGAATAAAAAGGTTAAACATACTATTTATGTACTTTTTGCTGATATGATTTTAAATGCTGAGTTTATTAAAGAAAGGGAAATCAATGCAAATATCATTTAAATTATTTAATTATGACTACAAAAATTAATACACATTAGTATCTGCTTAGCCATGTTTGATGGTGAATTTGAAATCCCCACATTCATTTATTTCTGTAAGACAGCATTTATGACAGATAAAGATTATGGCTGCAAGTGTTTTGATTGATTTTTCATTAGAAAACAATTCTAAAGCATTATGATCTATCTGCTAGAATATTCAAAAGGTTGCTAAATAAGTGAAGTTTATAGAAGTTACTACTGGTTATTTTTTAAGGTTCAAGGTATTCTTTTAAAATTGCATTTCCTTTATAAAGAATTCCTCAATCTCTCTCTATGAAAAATTTACCAAATAAAACCCATGTAAATTTCACCATATAAAACCTATGAAAAATTCCGCAAATGAATCATAATGGTGCCACGTTTTGTGTTTCATAAGCATGGCAAGAGAATCGATTTTAAATTAGAGGGTTAACGAAAATTTATTCTGTAATAATTAAAGTGAAGTTTCTAGAAATTACTATTGCTAGTTTCTTAAGGTTGAAGGTATTCTTTAAAAACTGCATTTCCTTGACACAAAATTCCCCAACCTATAAAAATTTCACCGAAAAAAAACTTATGAAAAATTCTCCAAAAAACACATATGAAAAATTTACTAAATAAAACCCATGAAAATTTCACCATATAAAACCTATGGTAAATTCCGCAAATAAATCCTAATGGTGACACGTTTTGTGTTACATAAGCATGGAAAGAAAATCGATTTTAAATTAGAGGGTTAAAGGAAATTTATTCTGTAAGAATGGAAAACATTACAAAGAAATTATGGCTTCATTTGAGGGCCCATGGTTATTTGATGCGATGGATAATATCTTTCTATAATGTGCTTTTCACTATTTTAATATTCTCAGAGTAATCTTTTTATTGAGTTTATGAATGTTTTTTACCGACAAAAAGAATGGCACACCTTAAAATGCTGCTTTACCGAATAAAGATGACTTAGCCAAAACCTTGAATATTGAGAACTTTATCAATGTAAGAATGCACAAATGGAGGGAATAGATTTGCGATAAAACATAATAGCAGAAAGTAGCCATTTCACGTAAGATTTGTTGTATGTTAGTGGCCAACTGCAACTCGTATGCGGCTATAGGTTTCCAAACTAAAGCGATATTTTAGGACAAAATATTACTTATATATTTGTAAGGAAAGAAATCATGAAATAAATTATATTAGTAAAAAAATTTTACATTTAAAATTGATCCATTTTTAATTTTAGAATCAAAATTATTTAATTTTCGATAGTTTAGCAAAGTGATCATTAAAAACATCTTCTAACAAACAATTTATTTACGTTTATAATAAATATATTCCTAGATTCAAATAACAACGTAATACTGAAAAACATTCATAGCGTATGTAACATAAAATTTTCCTAAAATTCGAAAATGTTCTCAATATTCAACAAAACTATACTGATGACATTTTTCAAAGACACAAATATATAAAAGTAAATTAATAATCTGGCAGAGTATCAATCGAATAAAATACCATAACATTGCCTTTATATTCAAACAAATTCTTCCCATTTAATTTATCTATTAATTTACTTTTATGTAAAGTATTAACCTACAGTTTTGATATATATATATATATATATATATATATATATATATATATATATATATATATATATATATATATATATATATATATATATATATATATATATATATATATATATATATATATATATATATATATATATATATATATATATATATATATATATATATATATATATATATATATATATATTAGCAAAATGTAAATTTTAGATGGTAAAAAAAATCTTCCTTGCTGTCTTAATTGGCTTATGAGATGAAGATATTTAATAGCAATGAATTAGTTTTCATCAGCTCCTCTCTTCCTCATTTTCTTTCAAATGTATGTAACCTTACATGATAAACAATCGATGATAATGTCTTTTATAAAAGATAAATATCTAGACTGAAGTTGGAAAAGTTGGTAAGATTGAAAAAAGGATGATAAAAAAAATGAAAAGGATAAAACAGTGCTAATAATTCATTAAGAATATGCTTTAATTTTATTCATATACTGTATTCAATAGCAAAGAACTATAAAATCAAATAGAATCTAACAATAATCCAACTAAAAATATAATCCATAAAAACTAAAAATATTTCCAGGTAAAAAGAACAAAGTTTTATTGCCATTAATTTAAAAAGGAAATCATGTTGATTAAAAACCAGTTTGTAAATGAAAAATATTTTAATTTGTTCAAATTAAAATATACCTATAACACAAAAACTGGAAAAATTCCTTGTAGCCTGATTTCAAATTGATGAATTAAGCAAATGTATATATATTTTGAGTGTTTCAGTAATGAATTTAGCTAATTAATTTTAAGCTTACTTGATTTGTTTGCTTTAATTTGACAGTTAAAATTAAATACAATTTTTGGTGAAAGACTTCAAAAATAAAAAAAATATGTGTTGAGCAAGCTCTTGATTTGCTTAATTTCTAAGAAACCAAAACATTTAAAAAAGATAAAGAATAAGATTTATTTTTCTACTTATGAAAATATAATGTTTCATACATTTGCTATATATATAAAGAGTGTTTCAAATACTAAAGTAAAGTTGAACTGCAATCTCTTAAAGAATTCTGTAGATACTAAATGACAAAGAAATCGAAAACTTTGAATTGTTCAGGTTCACTGATTTGACAACTTTAAACGCAGCTTTCAAATGGTATGCAATGTTAATATTTCATACGTGATTAGATTTTAGATTGTATAATTCGTCTACTACAAAAAGTAAAAACTCAATGTGAATTCTATCTGAAGTTCCGCTTTCAATTGATAAGTGTATACCCCTGCTTGTCAATATTTGAACACAAATAATTCTACTGAAGCCAAGCCTATATTTAGTATTAACGTATTGAAGCGCTCAACATTGAGCAATTTTCTCTTTAGGGAAAAAATGCTTTCTTTGTGTCTAAAAAAATCAGGCCAAAAATGAAGTGATAAGTGGTGTTTGAAGGAGAAAGATTATTAATACAGTTCACGTATTGTGACATGTATTAACTTCAATTTCGAAAAAAATCATGATCATAAGACATCACTTTTTGAAATCATGGATGAAAAAAATGATTTCTTTAACAAAGAGAAAAGGAATTCTTCAGAAGCAAAACATTAAAAAATGGAGATTTTTATTTTATTCCCTATTTCCTCAATCTGAAATTATAGTCAATATTTTTTTTCTATTTTTGCCATAAAGTAATAAAAAAGTAATGAAATTGAATGAGTTCCAGACTTGTGTTTTCGATGAAATAACACGATTTGGGTCATTCTGTTATAATGTTTTTTTAGCTTTAATATAAATTTATTACATCGTAAAAAAGCTCTAATCATGATTAAATTTTGTGTAATTTTATTTTTTCTAGAAGATTCAATACAATAACATTAAAAAACATTAAAAAAATAATTTATGAATTAAACAAAAATTTATATGATATCTTTATGTGTACCATTTTATTATGTGTGTTCAAAATATAATATAATATAATATAAAGATATAATATGATATTTAATAGTATAAAAATAAATCACAGTAAACAATGAAAGGCTGATGTGAAATAAGTTTGAAAATATGTAACAGATGAATACATTAAATGAATTTATTTAAAAATACATCTGTTCTCTCATAGATAGTAAGTAATAGAATAAGTAATTATTTGAATGAAAAAATATAAAGAGAGATAAATATTTTTAATTACATTAATGAACATAATCTGCATAACTTCTTGTGCTAAAAATACATTTCGTACACATTTCTGTTTTGAAAAAAATGTGCTTTAGATAAATTATAAGTATATCATACGTGATTTCTAAAGTATTTCATACTTATCATAGTCTATCATAAGTATTTCTAAAGGAATTGTTTTAAGGGTTTTTTAAATTAATTTTATTTCATCAAATTAAAAAAAATCAATATAAAATCCTATTTAATGATACTTAATGAATTTTTACAGAAGAACTTGTAATTAAAGAGATATAAGATTATATTTATTGCAATTTTTTTAAATTTTCTGATAAAAAATATTTAAATTTAATCAGATTTATAGTCATTACTCTATGCATGATTTACAGAAATTTACGTTGATTAATACCATCGTTTTAAAGGGGCCTCCATTATATTTTGGGATGGAATTAGAAAAATCTAACTGATAGTGAAAAAATCTAACTGATATAGTCATTCTAAACAGTATGAACTCTAAGATTTATAAATAATAAATAGAACAGCACAGAAGTTAGCATATGAACATCCTCCAGGAGATTTAAACATATTTCATCAAATTGGAGCTATTTTAATAATTCAAGATTTTAAAAAAGTGATTTGAACGAAATAAATAGTGTTAAAGTGACCAATATCTTCTCATGATTTAAATGTTGGAGATTACTTGCAAAAACACACAACACATTAATGTTGAGCAGCAGTATTTTAATTTTGATCATTAGTTATTTTTATGCTAATGAAAATTCTGATAGAGGCTCTTAGAAGATATAATAAAAAGTGCGGCCAGCAGAATGACAAAATTTCTATAAAGAAACTTAGGTGCAACAGGTTATTATCTATTTTCCAAAATGACCAATAAACATATTTGCATCATTCGTGATTGTGGACCAGATTCTTCATATACGTTTTCTTTAAATTACTATATATTTTATTTAAAATTTTAAATACAATGAATATATTTGAAAAGTTAATTTTGTTTGTGCAATTTTAAATGTGAATCAAAAATTCAGTTGTACAGACAAATTTGAAATTAACAGTTGTCCTTATAATAATAGACACATTGCGCAACATATTTGAATATTTAGCTCAATGTTATTGAGTTTTACACACAAGACGTTTTAGATTTAAAATAGCTATACAAATATACCATAATAAAATATATTAGTAATATTTTTCTACATTCTAACATAATTTAAGGGAAGCATTAATATGAAGATCATTGTTTATTGAACTCTAAGAGCGTAAAATTTGAAGTTGCTATTTGTCACTGATTAGCGTAAAACTTAGCAACTGAAAGCCGTTGTCATGTATCTGAATATATATATATATATATATATATATATATATATATATATATATATATATATATATATATATATATATATATATATATATATATATATATATATATATATATATATATATATATATATACTTAATTTGTCTCATGAAACACAAATGTTACATTTGAAAGTGATGTTTTGCTTAATTTACTTTGATTTTAAATGTAACTTCTTTTGTTGGACCAGAATACTTCCTGTACCAAGCACTGAATTGGTCTTTACCAATTAGATAGAAGCAACTACGTGGAGTCTTCGTGATTTTGAAGCAAGGATCCAAGGACCAAACAGAAGATCAAGAACACTTAACTTGTGACCCCAGAAATATCATTTCTCATGGAGGGCATTGCAACTACACCTATTTTACCATGACTCGGAAATGCCTACCATGCCACCTTTAACGTACACGATGGATCTTCGTTTGAGCTGTTAAGTCGGGATTTGATCTCACTACCTTCCGATAATAACATCTGTGGAATAAATTTAGAGAAATATGAATATTTTTTTTCAATTTTTCATCCAAAAAACAAATAAAGTGAAAAAAATAATTCAGGCACATGTTTAAGGTACCATTGACTAGGAAAAAATGTTGCCCAAAAACATGATTCTTGGCCAACATTAGAAAACAAAATATTATATAAATATTTGTTAATTTGAATATACATTTGTTTCGTTAAAGACGAATCCAGTTACAATAGTTACTTCTCTGGCTTTGCTTTAAAAAATGATTAGCATTTGATATCTACTTACAACAGAGATGAATGCGATTATTTTGGCTGATACAATAAAATGTTATTTTTAACCATAAAGGCGTTGTTTCTTTCTTTCCAGTTGTGAAATCATAATTACGCCAGTTTATTGCAATTTTTATTGGTTTAAAATATCCATGAGGTTAGATAGCGATTCATCTACGTCACTTCGTATTGAGTCGAAGTTGTAAATCCGAATTAATGACAAATTTACTGTCTGCCTTCAAATCGTATTCTTGAGCGGCAGCAAACAAGGCGAAGTTCAGCATCATTGTCTGAGAGTCACCGTAGATGAGAACAGATATATTCACGATTTTTACCAGTAATAAACAAGTATTTTAAATGATAATATTTTCCATTTCTAAAAGTTTTCATAATCATGAAAATTATCTGTTGTTTTGAATGTTTATTTTTAAACCAGTTTTTTATTTGAATAACAAATTACTGTAGTTAAAACAATAAATTTATATTTACATTTAGTTATTATACCAATAAAATATCCGAAGAGAAAATTATATTTTCTAAAAATTTTAATTCAGCAAGTTTTTTTTAAATTTATTTTTTGTATTATTTCTCATTAAATACGTACTGAGGATTAATATAAAATGATTTGGTGTCAAGTAATTTAGCAAATTTTGAGGCAATTTTCTTATTAGATGGGATTTTACGCTTGTATAACTTAATTAAAAGCGAGTTCTAAATAACTTTCCAGTCACAATTTTAAAAATAGCAAGTCTCCGAAATAAAAGATTTATAAAAAACACGAAATCTTAATCTTGTTTTGAGAATCACTATCAAAAGACACCAATTTAATGGTCATATTTGTGATTACAAAAAACTGCTTTCCGTTAACAAATAATTTAATAACATTCCACGGCATATTTGATTCATACACTTATTCTGGACTTTTTCCAAATGAGCCGCTAGGCTTTCGATAATACTCAATTAAACGATTCAAAGGTTGGAATGTATGACGCCGCCCTGTAATTAGGTATGAGAGCAATTATTGAACACATAATACTTCTATAAGTTATTTATATTTAACAAGCACTCGCAAAATTTTTCTTCTTTGAAACTGAAAGCGTTTTAAGGTAATCAAACTTTTCGATCTCACACATTAAGTAATTTTTAGGTAAGTAACATTTAAAACATATAACAGCGTACTTTACTTACCTAAAAGATATAAGCGATGTATGTCGTTGCATTAAAAAGGTTTGATATATATATATATATATATATATATATATATATATATATATATAATCATTTGCCGCGGGCAGTGGTTGGGAGGGTGACCACGGTGTACTCTCCTTCACTGGGTTGCTGGAACTCCGTGGGTTGGGGACATGTCCACGTTAATCTGTGACGTCCAAAGTCCTTCCGCTGGTGTGGCGTGGATGTGGAGAAGAGAGTGCCAGCTCAGGTGTGATCTCGTCACCTGACCGTGGTTCAAATTACGAGGCACCTAAAAAAGAGCAAAGTCGTACTTTCACCTTCGTGGTGCTCTGATCCAAACGGAAGACGCTCTCTATTGACTTAATTCGCACTGCCAAAGGCAAAAGCGAGCTTGGCTTGTACAAGTGTCATAGGAAAACAACAACAATTTATATATATATATATATATATATATATATATATATATATATATATATATATATATATATATATATATATATATATATATATATATATATATATATACATATATATATATATTTACGAACTAGTCCCAAGACTGACATTATAATTAGAATGATAATTTTAACTCCCATTTACAATCAAAAGTTTTTGAAATACCCTTTTTTTACGAACTTCGTTTTTCACAAATACTTTTTTTCGTTTTTTTATGTCATGTATATTTAAATCTTTTATTTGAGTTCTTTTTTGTATAATGCCTTGCTTGTTTCAAACGTGAACAAGGAATTAATACATAGAGGTATTTCCAGACATCGTGGGAGCAGGTATTTGATGGAAAAGAAGTGTGGTGTCGGATTAGACTCCTGCCCTCCCCTTATGTGAGAAGATAGAAGAGGAGAAAAACTCCTTAAAAGTTTAAGCTCTGTTATTTTTCATAAATTTAACTGTTTCATTTAAATATCTGAATTTATGAAGTTTTTTCTGTTGAGAAAGAGATTGAGCTGAATCTATTGCGAAAATCCAATTATGTCGCAATTGATCAAACAAACGTGTTTATCAGTCGAAGTAAAAAAAAAAAAATTCTAGAAAGAGAGGAAAATATATTAAAAGAGACAAAAAATATCAAATAAATGGAATTCTGAGGAAGAGCATCTCAGCAATTAAAAAAATTAAAGAAGAACATCGCAACAAATCCTTGAAAAACTAAATAATACCATCAAAAGCGCTCCCACTCGTAAATTTTATCAAGAAACAAAGCATCATGAATTGGGAAAAGTTTTTCTTGCTTGGGTGAGAAAAATGAGAGGAATGAGCATTCCTGTTAATGGTAATGTCATTAAAGAGAAATCCAACTGCTTTGCTATGAAGATGAACACAAAAGATTTCAAAGCATCAGACGGTTATTTCCAAAAATTTTAAATAAGACTCAGTTTGAATTTTAGAAAACTGGTGAAAGTGAATAAAATTGAATGGAAAGAAGGAGCCTTTTTTGAAATCACTATTTTTGAGTTTGACTTAAATGATATTTTAAACGCTAACGTTACAATTTTGTGTTATAAGATCTTACCCGAATGAACACTTAGTTTTAAGTGCGGTAAGTATAATGGGGATACAATAAACAAAGCTAATTTCAGTGCTACTGGCAGCCAACATGAATGGAACAGAAAACCGGCCTCTGATTTTTGTAGGAAAATATTTAAAACCTAGGTACCCCGAAAATATCCAAAAATACCATCAATCTAACTTTAGAGCTTGGATGACTGAAAACATTTATGAAAATGACCTGAGAGATTTTGATCCACTTTTTTTTAAATCTGATAATCATATTTTTCTAGTTGTGATAATTGTACTCCTCAATTTGAGGTTCCGGCTCTTGAATCAATTCTGAATATTCAAATGTTAACTTCTGTCTGACAGCCCATGGATCAAGGCTTAATCAACAGCTTCAAGAGCAAATACTGTAGGGTACTTTGAAATAAGGATTTTGGGCTTGGAAAGCCTTACGAAAGTGACCTTCTAGAATTTGTCAATCAATGAAATAGTAGAAAGAAAATATCGAGAGCATTTCAGCGTACAGACTTTATTAAAGGAACCACAGTAACTCAAGAAAGCCATTGTAATTTATTTGATGACTAATGCTCACACACACACACACACACACACACACACACACACACACACACACACACACACCACCACACACACACACACACACACACACACACACACACACACACACACACACACACACACACAAAGATGAATTACTCATGCATAAGCTCGGACAAAGAACCCTTTTGCTATCTAAAATTTCTTTCGAGGATATTTTGAATGTAGATTCACATGTCATTGTGTACAAAGGAAATATCGGATGATGAAATTTTTGGAATATTGTGAAGAAGAACTAAAAAGCTTTCAAACATCGAACAAAAAGAAATGATGCAGTTGAAAGATCATCTGAAACAAAAACAGCTGAATGGCTGACATGATGAAGGGAAAAACTGGAAAATGCTTTTATACATTGAATAATTGGTAAAATATATTTTAAAAAATGTAGCTTTTAAACACAAGAAAAAACTATTTTAATTTGCCTAATTTTTCATCAATAAATAGAAGTATTGTATTTAAGTTTGAATCTTCTTTTGCATGCTTCTTACATTTCATTCTAAAAATTTTTTTTAATAGATGTTTATAAAAAAATCAGATCTTAACAAACTAAAAAATATTCTGCTTTATGATCTGTTTTAAAAGTCTCAACGAATTTGTAAAAATGAGCGTCTATTGTAACATACACACACATATTTATGTATATATATATATAGATCAAGTAAAAAATAAAGAAATTGACCGTATAAAGTAGTACACCATTATAATGTCACCGTTATTGCTTGCAAATCCACAAGTTAATTCCAGACTTTCAGTAGAATTCAACACCCTTTGCAACTGTGAAAGAGACTGATTTCCCTGTTTGAATCCCAGGAACTACGCAGCACCAAAGACAGTCAATTAATTGTGATTGGAGGATAATGTGGGAACTGCAAACAGGATTCCTGAAGAGCCATTAATTCCTTCATGGCAAATATAATTCCTCAAATTAAATTGGAATCATCTGATGAGTAGGCCATGTGCATTCGTAGAATTTATTGACTCTTCACTCTTTCTGATTCGAATCTGTGGAGTGGCCGGAAATGTGTCGAAGAGTGACCTCAGAAGATGGTTATTGGAGTTCCAGATGTTGGAGGACAGCTTGTAGAAAAATAGCAGGCTCTTGTGGGGGTGGAGGAGGATAACTTCGAGCTACATGACGTTTCCCTGATACTTCTCTTGAAACTGTACCGGAGCGGACAAGTCTCAGCGACGGAAAGAGAAGAGACAACAGCCTTTAGTTTTCCGAGTTTTTCGAATGTGCAGCGAACGTTCCAGAAAGTGAAGAAGTTTTAGTTTTCCTGGAGCCTACAATTCAGGACAATTCTGGTAAATTATCCGGTAAATTTATAAATAAATATTTAGTCAAGAACATTAAATTACGTGAGCCCGATTCCTTAGTGGCCCTTGCCTACCTGTAGTTCGGCCTACTCAGACTGAGTAAACTACACCATAAAACAAAACTTAGTTTTTGAAAATCTTAACAGGCTTTATGACGGATGTGACTTCTAGTGAGAAAATTTTGTCACTATCATTAGAAAAAAAAATCATTTGACTATGGGAATTTAGAAATGAGATCAAGTATATAATTACGAAAGTTGCTTGAAGTAGATACCGTAAGTGTCATCACAAAGACAACAAAGTGAGAACGGCAACAGAGTTAGAGTTTGTGTGAAAGAGATCAAAGAGATTAAAGACGTTAGATTTACTGGCAATATCTGATGTTGGGACTATAATCCATGCTAAGAGGTCCTTCTAAAGCAATACAAAAGGTTAATACATCAGTGATTTAAAGTGTTTTCTTTTTGGAAAAACTTTCAAGAGATTGAATTCCGTGAAGCAAGAAGGCGATCAACTCTTATCAAATCCAGCTTACATAATCGTATGTTTATGTGTTCTGGATATAGTATTGAAGAGCCTGCATAACATAATGGAAAAAAATGTAGGTGAGGCATTATGTATGAATCACTTGTTTAAGTATTTCAAATAGAAATTATTGCCCGAATCAATAATTTCCGAGAATCTTCACCCTGATATAGACGCCTGAATCTTGTGCGCTTCCAGCTTGAGAAGGGTGTGGGAATTTGAGAACGTTTAGTTAAATGCTTTGATAGAAATGATCATTCTTTCTCGTGATTCACGGTTTTTTAATTGAAAAATCAGATAAGCAAGACATTTTAAGTTGTTCTTTTTAATTCCAGTGCATGAACTGTTCCTGATGAGATTATCGGCTAGTAGTTGTATTTTTTTAGATACAAAAAGAACAACGTTACAAGATGCGTAACCCTCTGCATCTCTTTATACCAAATATCCTTTCCAGTTACTACCCTCGGTGTCCTTTATATAATGGAAATTGAAACAAACAATTCCATTACACATAGCTCCGTTTCTGGTGTGCAACAAGTTGACTGATGATGCCCTTGGCACTTTAAACCATTTGATATCCCGTAATCATCAGTCGTTGTTGTACAGTGCCATTTTGGATATTGTAATTATATATATGTTGTGCTAAGCATTCATTGCTTCCTGCTCGCTTGTAAATAAGAAACATATTAAAATATTTCTCATTCATATCAATAAGCAGGTTGTTTGCAAATCATGTTGTAATGTTTGCTTAACTGAGAAGAGAGAGAGTTTGCTGATTAACACTTCCTTGTTATTTACATCCTCACTTCGTACATTTAAATTATACGTAAATAGGGTTTGTTTATCTTGTTTGTGCTGATTTTTCTTGGCCTCTTTTCAAACATTGTTCAGCAGTGTCATCATGCATGATATCAAATAAATGTCTTTTCTAATTCGACTGATTTCTCATTATTTTTCTCCAGTTGATGCAGTTTTACAAGAACACTCTCTAACAAGAACTGTGTCTTGGAAGCTCGAAAAGCTACTACAACGAATGGGCTTCATTTTAATTTGGCTTACATTTAATAATAACTCCCTCCCCAGTTAGAAAAAAATGAGTGAAAAACATAAAAAAAAAGGTATTTTCAACGAAATGCAGAAAACGAAAACCTTAAAAAATTTTAGAATTTGATTCTCTTAGATAAAATATAAAGAAGAACAAGTAAATGATCAAGTTAAAATTGACTGTGTAGTGAAAGCTAACATCTGGAATAAGGAATCAGTTTCCTATATAAAATAAATAATATTTGAAAACGTATGAGCAGTTCAAACCGGAGGTTATAATTTTATACCAATATTTATCAGTTTAATTATTCATTGTTTTTACATTTTGGCAGACTTAAATTTCAAATTATTTAAATAATCATTTACAAACCCAGAGAGAGCCTATTGAAAACTTTAGTTTATATTCAATTATTCATACATGTTCATAAATTCAGCATTGCAATTCAGTAATAAAATATAATATCAAGTAGGTAACAAAGGTACCATTTCACACTTTTCTAGAACAAGATAAATTCAAAATTTCTAGAAAAATAAAAATTTAGTGACATGAAGGTTGTCCTAGAATTAACTAGATTTTGAAACTTAAAATTTTCTATTTTCTAAGTAGAACACGCAGCTTAAGTGATATAATCTTGATATTTTGATTTTGAAACAGCTTCTGAACAGCTGAAGATTGTTAGGCTGTTCATAACTTGTTTCAGCCTAATAGCGTAAATTGCTTTCCGCAAAAAACTTTTCATGCGTAGTGGGTCAGATTCACGAGTTTAAAGAGAAAAAAACCCTGAAAACTGTAAAGCACCCATTTTGATAGATGTGCTTTCAGACATCCATCTCCTGTTGTTTAACAGTGTCTGCACTTGAAACAGAAAACGTTTTCTCTAAAGAGAACTGTCCTACCACCAGGTCTTTGATGTACGCTTGCAGAAAATGAAACAGTGAAAACGAAGAAAACGAAATTGTGAATAGGAAAGAGTCTCATATTTTGTACCACAAATTCCTTTAGACATTTTCGAAGCGCCCAATTGTAACTCAAAACGACATCATGGTAAAATATAGCTAGCAGAAGTATCTTATAGAATCTCTAGACTGAAACAAAGCAGTAAAGAGAATATACTAAGAAGGAAAAGAAGATTGAAATTCTAATAAGGTAATCAGAAAAATCTTTAAAATTGAGTAATTTTGAGACTTAAAAAAATGAAATTTTCCTTCTAATTAGGTTTTCTTCTTATGAACATAAAAAGGGGAATATTGGGATCAGGCTAAAGTTTGCAGATCGTTTTCTTTATCTTGATACTGACTGTCCTTCCATACATTTATTACATGATTTCAGAAAAGCTGACACAATAATGTGTTCCATCTGTCAATCAAATTACGTATACGTATTCATTTGAAATATTCATGTTAAGAATATTTTAAGTGAAATCTCGTCTTCCTTGAGGCACGCTTGTGGTGCATTCTTATAAATAATTTGAGATGTATTGATATTGTACAGTAATATTTAGATATTGTTAAATTTGGAGACTATAAAATGTCTGTGCACTCAAAATTAAAAGGAAAAATTAATATTTATTGTTTATAAAACCTTTATTTTTTTAATTACGGTGGGCACATGAGTGACTAACTTTTCGCCATAAAAAGCGGGAAACTTCTACACATTTGACTGTACCCAGTGGGCACCTATGAAATCACGAAGGCGAGTAGCATTACCCACACCATACCACCACAAACCCGTTTATAGGGTGGATTACATTCATACATCATTTCAGAAAAAAGGACAGCGAAACACAGTGAGAAAGCAACATCCATGCCTGAACCGAGACTTTAACTCGGAACCTACAATTCAAAGGTCAGGAACACTAACCACTCAGCCATCGGTCGGTAATTTATAAAACCTTGCAAACATAGAATGAATTTTTAATTTTGTTAATTTGTTGCAGTTTAAATTATTCATTTTTGATGTTTCATTTTTAATGGTCTTGAATCTAATTTAAATTAATGACAAGCTGAGAATTATTTTTAAAATTTTATAGAAAGTTGCCAGTTTTTGTTCCAAATCATTTCAGCTTAGAACAAATCTAAAATATAATTTTTCTATAAAAAAGGAATATGTAAGTTTATGAGTGAAAAAAGTTGCTTAAAATTAAAAGATGAATTTTAAAGACATTTTCTAAATAATAAACGTGAATTTATTCAATAATTATGACAAGAAATATTAATGTCTTTTGGAGTTCTATATTTTAAATTTAAATATGTTCTAGAGCACAGTTAGTGGGATTTAATAATTGTAACTCAAGAATGTCCAACCACACATATTAATAGAAAAAAATTTAAAAAACTTTAAAATTTCTTTTATTAAATTAAAGATAGTTTGACAGAATTACGGTAATATATTAACAGATAACACATTCTTTAATTATTTTAAGATTATTGGAAATTTCATTACAGAAAATTTAATAAACAATTTTAACGAAATTATATTAATTAAAGTACATTAGTTAGTTATACTACATATTTCTAATTTAAATCATGAAAGCTTTCGTATTTCTTCTAAAGATATGAATAACGAAACGAATTTTATATTAATTTCCAAACGCGTCGTATACTCCAATGTTAGTAAAATCAAGAACATAGAATAAAAAACATCATTTTTTTTAATAAAAAAATAAATAAAAAAAATTAAAAAAAGCATGTGCAATTAATGGTTTCTAACAACTTTCCAAAATTACTCTGCCATCTAGTGCTGAGTTAGAGAAATAGAAATAAAAAGTACTTTTCTAATATTTATTGATCAGTATTGTAATTTCTTTGCTTCATCAGCAAAGTAATTTGTTGTTTCAAAATATAAAAAAATGGATGTTCAAGAATAAATTATGAGGATTTACTCACGAAGTTAAAAAATTGATTTGATATTTAGCAAATTTTCTTAAATTGACGAGTGCATTTTGGAAATTTTAAGTTAATTAAAATTGTGTACATAGTATTTCAGATAGTTGCAGTTGATATTTTAGTTTCATCCATTGATAAATATGTGCAAAGATAAGATTTTCAAAACAAGAATAGCATTTGAAAATTATTTATTCATAACTCATATCTATTTATCCAACAATAAGTAAATTTCTGTAAAATTTTGATTTTCTTCAAATGAACTTAAAAATTTTTGTTAATTAACTTAACATTCCTGTTGATTCGATAGAACACTTACTTTAATAATTTAAAAATTTTGTTGGCTAACTTTTTTTAATTTCATTTCCGTGAGTGATAAAGTTTTTCTAACAAAGAATAAGTATTTTTACACAATTACATTTTAATCAAATATTCTTATATCGGCAAACGCATATTCACAGTTTCAAATTAATTGAAACTTTGCATGTAATAATTCAGATGATTGTAGCTGATATTCTCAGTTTTATTCATGAAAAAAATATATGAGAAGGGTTAAAAGGATTTTTACTATAATTCGATTTTATCATATTGATCATTATATTATTTTATCATTAACGGGTTCCATTTAAAAATATTTATCATTAAACAATAAAGAAATTTCTGTAAAGTTCTAAAGTATCAGAAATTTTTTGTAATTCAACTGAATTTAAGTATCTAAATATTTTGTTGATTTGATGAAATAATATTTTTGTTAATTTATTTTTTCTTAGTTCGGAGAAAATTAAATTTCATGCAACTTGAACCATTTTAGAAAATTTCCGTATATTTATTGTTAATTTTTTCTAGAGTAACTGATTACAAAGACAAGTTTATTTATTTTTTATTCAGTAATGTTTATAATTCAATTAGAACTCTTTATTATAAAATTTAATATTTCTTTCTAAAATAAATTTTTGTCATCTGATCATATTTTTAAACTTTATTAATTCTGAAAATTTTATGCCAAATTTCAAATAGTTTTTCATGAGTAAATAAAATTAATATCTCACCTGGTTCTATTTTAAATGAATTAAAACACATGAGCTGATAAATAAAAATCTTTAAATATGAAACACATACGTCGAAACTAAATATATTTAAGAACGGCTCTAGCTGATGGTGCCATCTATTGCTTATATTTAATATTTTTGCAATAAACTTTAATTCTTAATATTGATGATGAGGCACTATAGATGCTGTTATCATATGTCTAATTTTAGTCCGCCCGTAGAATAATTGTATTTTAAACAAACAATAAAAATGAAAAAAAAAACTATAAAATAAGTTTACAATGTTTTTTTTAACTAATTTTATCTTAACTATTTGATTAGATTTTTGACTATAATTTTCTAACTCTTGAAAATAAGCCTAACATATTATATTTCCTACTACGACATGATTTGTTACTTTTATGATTTATTTACTTTTTACATAACATACTAAATAAACAAAAACATAATAAATAATAAATAATAGTTTAAACACATAATAAATAATAGCTATTTATAATGAGCTCACTATTAACGAAATGTTAGAAATTATGAATAAGAGTATGTTGCAGAGAAAATATGGCATGAATTTTGTAAAAGTCCCCACTTATAAATATTTTTAATATGTTGCCTTTCTGGGAAACATTTCGAAAGTTGTGATACTGATAAAAATATTTCAGTTGTTGAAACTAAGAAAACCCTTTATTTAGTAGTTATAGTTTTTTAATGTTGTTTATGGTATTCTGTGTGACGCTCATAAATCGAATTTAAATAACAAATTCTTCAACTACGCAAACTGTGAGAAACGTCTCATTCTTCTCATAATTTAAAGATTATAAAAACATTTACCACTTCAAAACTTGAGTTGGGATTGGAATCTACTAACTTTGAAACGAAGGCCAGAGCTCAAGCCTGACGTCTACCAACGCGCCATCTATTAAATTTAAGACCAAAGTACACTAATCATTGAGCACCCATTTCAATTAAACCTAACAAGAAAAACATTATCAGTCAAACTATAAACAATGTATATATATATATATATATATATATATATATATATATATATATATATATATATATATATATATATATATATATATATATATATATATATATATATATATATATAAGTAAATATTTATAATTTTAAGTAATTAATTAAATTCAAGTAAATTTAGTTTTACTTAAATTTAGGTAAATTTAAGTAAAATTAATACTTTAATTTTTTTTCAAATTTTATCTCAAAATTAGTGAAATACTTTGATTAAAAAAGTACAAATTCTTATACTAAGAAAAAAAGCTAATGAATATAACAAAAAACTAAAAATACGTTCGTATTAATATCAAAATTTTGCAGATAAAATGTTTTCTTGAATATAAGAATTTTCTTTCGAATTATTTCATCTTTCTGAGATGTTTACATAACTGCTTTATTTATTGTATTCTGAAAATTCAGATTCTACATAATAATGAATGTCAATTTATTATTCTATTCTTTATACTAAAAGTAATAACTTATTAATTCTAATCATTACTATTCTTTCAACTTTTCTGAAAAGTCTCTAAATGATGTCAATAGATGTCGCCACTAAATATTCACAAAATTAAACTCTGTTTAGAAATACATTTTGTCGAAGTTACGATGTTAAAAACAAGTTAAAAATTATGAAAAATACATGACTTATTTTCACATGATAAATATTTCAACGAACGCTTAATTCATTGAATTTCTATTGAATACACTGACAAGAGGTTGCTTCAAATAGGGCAGCACTCATCAGAGGAAAAATAAAATTTTTATTATATACGTAAAAATACAAATTTTTAGATGCAAATAAATTAATATTTTTCCTAATTTAAAAATGTCTTAAGTTAAATTTTGCAATACTGCAAGAACTTTCCTTAAGAATATCAGAAGAAATCAAGTGAATGATGTGGATTAAAATTATGTCAAAATTACCATAATTTGTATTATAATAAAAATTGAAATTGACCTTTACATCACATGATAATGGCACACCAATCATATACGTCTGTTGTAAAAAATAAAATATTTCCCCTGTTAATTATTGAATTCATTATTAACATTCGTAATTTTCCATTATGAAATAATTACCTTAATTAATTAGTTAATGATTTTGTCTGAAAAATTATAGTTTTTCCAAAATGAATGTTGTGTGGACTATTTTTAAAATCAGCAGGTATTCCTAGGCCTTAGCAAAACTTTATGTAGAGAAACGCGTCTAAGATCTTCACACTAATAACTTAAGGAAAACAAATTGCGTCATTGTATTACCAATATAATCAGAAAATTCTTTTGGCAGTTCTTTTCCCTGAAATCGTATTACACAGCTATAATACTTGGACAACTAGTGAATTCAAAGGTACAAAAACTTTTTTTTTATTTTATCCCATTTTTGATCGGTACTAACGTCGTATTATCTCACTCGATTGGAAAGATAATGGTCTCATTCTCTTTGGTCCTATAGGTATTCATAAAAGCAAATGAGTTTGTGGTACTTTTCACAAATATATGAGTTATAGTTATCGAAATATGGACATTTTTCAAATGGAATGAATCATTTACACAAACATTGTGGTATGAGGTTATTCTTATCATTCTTATAAATCACTATTCTTATCAATACATCCTGAAATCCATCATTTTGGCTAGTTTTGTTTACTTTCGCAATTGCGTTTTCACAAAAAGTACCTTCCTAGTCTTTATTTCAATGGTGGTGTCAAATGATAGATTGCAAAACTTATAATATCAAGTTCTTGTTTTTAATTATTTTTCATTTAGTTCACTTTTGGGTCCAAATTGTACTAAATATTACTTTTAATCTACTTGTATCAACTTATTAATATATTAGGTATCTAATAACTTTTGACAGTATATCTAGAAAGAGAAATCATTTACCATTGCAAAATCTGAAATTTTATTATGCTAGCCTTAATTGTATTTACAAAGTATCCATAGAAATCATAATGATATTGTCAAATAAATAAATTCTAACAAAAACAAGCTATTACATTGCACGTATAAGAAAACTGGTGATGAATTCATAAATAATAAAGTTATTTGGTGTTAGTTAATTCATAAAATTTTAAAGCATTTCAATATATATTACTGCATTTCAATGTTGTTTTGGCGAAATTACTGCGAACTATTTCAAGCTATGTATTTCTTCCAATGTAAGCTATTGAATACAGTCATAACTGAACCACATGTAATCATAATCAATGGATGAAGTTTTACACTTGAATTGCATCTTCCTACATCAGTGGATCAACACTTTAGTGAAGGAAATTTTTAATAAGCATAAGTGAACTCAATAAGATGCTTTTCGACTGGGCAGCTATCAGATCCACTACCATCCGAATCTAAGAATCAGTCCTCAGTTTACCATATTTCAAGTGTACACACTTATAAGTTTACGGATTTTTATAAGGTACAGTCAATTTTTTCCCCTGTTTCTCTGTTTTTTTAAAATAGGATTGAGATGAATGAAACATATTCAAATATATAATAGTTTAGGAATGTAAATAAAAATGAAAATGCACTCCTATTATTAAGTTTTGGATCTTTTTTGAGTAATATTAACATTCGTCGAAAATTCATTCACAATTAAATTAGTTAAAATGACTTTATGCCTACTAATAGTACAAAAACGATTTTTTCACCATAAAATGGAAATATTTTGAAGTCGAGCACAAAATGTCCCAGTAATCCATTATGGAGTATTTTGACATTTTAAATATACCAAAGCGTAATTAAAAACAGGATAACTTTATGAAGTTATTTATATTTTCTATGTATTTGGAACTATGGTATAATCTAATAAAAATGTTATTTACTACATATTTATCATTAACTAGACAACCTATTTTAAGAGTATATATATTTTATTACTGTCAATAAAGTTCCAATTAAACACCATTGGTATTCGTAGATCGACTTCAAATAGACCTTTTATTTCTAATTATACTACGTGTACCACCGGAGATTGACGTCGATCATTTTGGCAAAACCTGTTCAAGACTTTGGCAAACTGACCATGGTAAGTAACTGATATGCTTCCTATATCTTCTCTACTTTAAGCCAGAAGAGGGACATTCAACATGATAAAGATTTTATAAGTTGAGGTCATTGAATACAAGCATTTTTTCTGATTCAAATATCAATTTCATTACATTTGGAGAATGAGAAGGATGCTTTTAATCACCAAACTACCACAATTCAAATCTAATGCTTTATTTCAGATAACTTTTGCTTCTCAATAACAATTGAGAGATGTTTCAATATAGCCCTTCAAAGATTACTCATCAGTACTTTTTTAATATGGATATAACTCAAGACGTTTAAATTTGAGAAGAAATTTCTGATCTCAAATTTCGAGTTAAGAGTACTTCACTCCCACTCACCACTCATATCTCACAAACGACAAAAGTTTAATCCGTTATAGAAGCTTAGTAAATATGAAAAATAAAAAACAGACAGAAATACATTTAAATAAGATAATCATTTCTTCCTCCCAGAGTATGCTTAAACATAGCTCCAGTTTCTACAGTTTATTTCGACAAAATAAATAATTCAAATATTTACTTTTATAATTATCCATATGAACTAAAAATTACTTTTCTTTCAAATTGTAATGCATGTCAATCGTGTTAATGCTAAAAAAATATGCTAACAAAAATTCTAAATAAAAATAAAAATTAAACGTTCTTCTTTTGCTGTTATCCAGTCGTAAATGAATGTTTTAAACAAAAGGAGATTAATATTGGTGTTTATAGGCAATTTTGGTTTTGTTGATCAATAGTAGATATGATAAGGGCAAAGGTAATGAACGTTCCAATTATTGAGTAAAAATTTGACTTGGTGTAGGCTAAAATATTGTCTCCAGTCAATACCATTCCAGGCATGTCGATAATTTCTTTCAATAGGGATTTTCTTAAGATAGCAGAGTGTCCACGGAAACATGATCTATAAGATATGTACATGCTGTAAAATGCATCTTTAATGCTGTGAATTCGGTCGGGTATCTCGCTAGCACATAGAAATATTATATATACAGAGAAGAAGTTGTACGCAATAAAGAAACAGGTCACGACTATCTTAGGAAGAAAAAACATATTTAATTTAAATTCTTTCAGAAGTAAATAAAAGTCTGATAAACTTGTAAATGTGCTTGACAAACATAGGTAATAAGAGCTGTAAGAGAAAATTTGTTGAATTTTCTTTAAATTTTCAGTTATTGCTATGTACCTATCAATGAATGTATTTTCAAAACTAACTTTCAAAATCGAAAATCTTTCCATGTCACACTGAAATGTTAGCAGTGATGTTGAAGAATAATGGCAGCATGTAACGAATGTTAGCAGCATTAAACTAGAAAATATCATGGGTAAAGTGAATAAAAGGAAAAGTTTAATACATATGCAAACATTTTCCATGAATTTGCTGTTCATTGTCCAACTATACAGGTAAAAGCTCAAAATTGATTTTGAAAACTCTTCGTTCTTCAAAAGCATCATTGTTAAATTAAGTACGTTTGGATATAAAAACAGAAAAATTATTCCGTAGTTCACATTGATTGTTTTCTTCCTGTTTTCATCGTACCTTTTGCTCAGCTCTTGAACTTTGTTCAAAAGTAATACAATATCTCTTTTCTTATCGCGCAATTGATGCCAAGCTTTGATTTGAAATAATAGAGCCATACAGTAAAATCCATTCACTCTGAGGTCAATTCCATTAGTGTATGAGTCAAAAATGCTCACTATTATCATGTCAAAACAACTTATATGATATAAGAACGAAAGAAGTATGGAGCATATTCTTCTATACCTGTTTCTGTCCTCTATAATTCCAATGTAAGAGAGACATAATTTGAGATAGACAAATTTATCCATTGCATGATTATTCTTTCCTAGCATTTTAAAAATCTCAACAATTCTTAGATTTAAAACTCCATAACAAATAAAAAGATGTTATAATGCGTATTATGAGACAGTTTCCCCAATTTAAATATCAGTTTTATATTTAGACATCACTGACGGTAAAAGCTTAGAGCATTAATGTTGCTAAGCAACAAAGAATCACAATTATTAAAAAATGTTCTATGATTGATATTCTATTAACGATTTTCTAAGCAGAGCTGTTCTTTTATTTTCTCTTATTTATTAATTATAAGTCTTCGATAAAAAAATTATGTTTTACTGAAGTTTTTCAGATCGATTAATTTAATTTTCTTATAAATAAAGTATCTCATATCTATTAGGTTCTGAATTAATGAAAAATTACCTTTGTATACATCAATAAAGTAATGGTTCTATTGAAAATTTCTAATAAATATTTATCAGCTTATAGCAGCTTGACAATAGCTACTGCCACACTCTCCGACATAAATTCAAAGAAGCTTTGTGTATATATTTTCAATATACCAGTCTATGCGTCTTCCAAATATTGCAAAATTGATCTGGTGTAACAGCGGGTGGTGCAAGACGAGTCAATGGTTGTGCAAGTGTGGTTCTCTCATTTTCTTTTGACAATAAATCGGTAGAACAAGTATTTTAAAGAAGCAATATGAAGAAAAACTAAATTATAATCTCATGGGTAAATATGAACTCTTGAATACTGCGTGGCTCATGAAATCTCGCATTATTCTATTGGAATATGGCTGATCATAATTGAGGAAACGTACAGAATGAGAATGAACTCCAGCACTTCAGAGATGTAGTGCCTTCTATTTCTTCTACCGGCAATGAGAACGAAAGAGATGCGGGAGTAAAATCCATCATCTTTTTAGTATTCATCACTCAACATCCATCAACAGTTTTGTACCCATCAACCATAAAATAAATATCACCTCAAACCATGATATCGGGTAAATAGACCTCTTTGGCGATACAAAATGCAACAGATCATAAGTCTTCTCTCCCTTCAGTATTTTCAAACTCGAATCTTGTCATTGTTTTGTGGCAGTCAGAGCAGAGAAATATCAGTAAAAACAATGACTTTTCATTCCATTTTTCTATATCCGTCGTTCATCATACAATTTGTGGCACAAATTTCTGGGTTTTTATTCAAGAGTAAACCAACAATAGGCACCTTGTCGTATTTTCCCTTTTCTGCAAACAAAGTCGTATAGTACGAGCAGGCACCGAAATATTCGAAAGTGGCTACAGACAATGAGCTATGATTCATGATGTGGTTGAGCATTCCAGCACTGCTATGCCCACAATATAATTAAGCGCTCGCTAGCTGCCTAAAGAGGTCAGTTTTTCACTTCTACTATCAATCTTAAATCCAATGTTTGCAGATCCACTAAAAAGTTGGTTGGTTTCATCTTACGCGATCATTGATTACACTGAAGGATAATCTGCAAATGTAAACTCCTATATCATCTTGAATTCATAATCTAACTTCATCGCAGAGTAAATTTCAAATGATTTGCATTCTTTCTTTCAGGCGTTGCATTTTCGATGGCTAGCAGTGTATTTGACTTTCTCTACCATAGCAATCACTGTTAAATATTAAGATAGATGACATTTAGTATGTCTCTAGAAAAAAGACATTGCTGATAGATAAGTTAATATTTTAGCAGAGTAGTAAACAGTCTAACATTTTAAGAATATTGTAAGACATTTTAATATCTACCACACAAATGCCTTTCGTTATATTTTTTAAAGACGTGGGCCTGACATGTGTTAAGAAAAGTGCAGTATCCATCTCATATTGATTATTTGTGCTTAATTAATAATAATTACTTGAGGTCTACCATAATGAACAGTGTGATTCTGATTTTAGTCTTTATAAATCCAATGATGCAAAATTTTGACAACCCACAATGGGCAATCAAATAGCCTCAGAGCTATCATTTTTAATATCCACCTCATAAATTGCTCTTCTAGAATTTTCACAGGTAGTGTGTTGAATTCACGTGTCATAAAGGAGAAAGTCCCAAAAAACCCCAAATCACACATCCCTGCAGATTTGCATGCAGAAATCAGAAGTGCAAAATCAATATCTCGCGGTTCGGCAGTTTCCCGAATGAACTTGTGACCTTCCGTCGGGAAGAGCACTGTCCTATTATGAAGCAGTATTTTGGTACAGCGTAGTGTATAGCTTAACTGCTGAAGAGTGTTGTTAACCAATAATTTTCAATACTTTGCTTAGAATGTCTCACGTGAAAGAATTTTAGAATTTTATTTCAGATATTTCTTTCGTATGATTTATTAGCAACTATTTAATGGTATTATAGATATGAATTGAATTATACCTTCTTTTTCATTCAGTAATCTTCAAACATTTAACATTTTTAATAGAAATGGCAGAAATATTTTAAATTTTGAGAGAGATTATTCAAAACGCAGAATTAGTTACTTTTTTCTGAAAACCAATTTCCAAAATCAAAATGGAATTTCGAAATTACCAATTTCCAAAATAGTTTCCGAGCTGACGTGGATGTTTGAGCCCTTTGTTCTTTAGTTCAACCATTCGTTTCTTCTCATCTCATTTTGAGTACATGTTCTGGACATTAACTAGAACATGTACTCATCGTGTACTAAACTTTTTCCTTCATTTATGGGAATAAAAAAAATGTATCAAGGAGCCACACGTGTTTGTTTGGGAATGTTAAGAGTTATTTGAATCACTTTTCGTAGGGTAAGAATGAGTGGATATTCCTATGCAAAACATTATTGCATTGACGGAAAAATAAATCAGTCCCAACATTTTGATCTAGTATTTAGTATGGAATGAATATAATTAAGTTCTTGCATACCAATGCCCTTCTCCTATATTATAATATAAATAATGAAAATGATACACATAATAATGAAAATAATATAAATAATAAAAATGAAACACACAAAAGTATAAACTATCCGCTCTAAACTATAGACTTGATCAAATGAGACATCATTTTAGTGTTAAAATGATAGAAATCCCCAACTATGATTGCTTTGAATCTAACCCAGCCGAGGTAGCTAATGAATGCTTAGATCTTTGGTGCTCAAGCAGAAGATTTTATTCGTTTCAACTTTAATTTTCAGTTAATTAAACTTTTCATTTAAAAAATACGTCGTAGAGCAACATCCCTAACTAATGTGACTTCATCTGATGTCTATAACTTACAGTAAACTTAAATAATGTTTTAGAGTAATAATATTATTTAACTTGCCACCTTGGAACATTAGCTTATATAACAACCATTCCCCTATACTGATGAAAATTTTTTGTGCCCTTTTAAACATTGACTAGACTGAAAACTGAATGATTATCGTGATTGCCTTTGGTTCAATGGTTGGTAGCCTCAATTCCCTCTGCAGCGGCGATTGTTTGTCATGACTAGGTATCCACTTTAAATTATAAGTGCCAATCCAATTAAGCCCCCTTTTGAAAACAAATTGAAATAGAATGAGAGAATAAAATAACAAACTTTGAAGTTCCCCCCTTGTTTTAATTTGCTTCTCCGCTCTAACCAGCAGTACATTAACAGTATTTTTATTAAATCATAGACTAAACTTTGATGATGAGAAAACATTTTTATACGGTCTATAATCTGATCTATTGTGGTAGTTAAAATGATTTTCTATTTCACAGTTGCGATTATCAAATCTGCTTAAGCCATTAATTAATCTATCGTAAATTTCACAATCAAAAATATTGAAGTTTTCAAACTAGAAGTATTTGAGAATAATTTTTGCCACTCTTGGTATCCGTCTTTAATTTTGCAAATTATAAACATTTATATAAAATTATATCCATATGTCTGTCTAATAAGAATTATTTGAAAGAAGCAAAAGAATTTTTACTATTTTAAAGTAAATTAAAATAGTAAACATTTTTCTTTGCTGAAGATGATTGAGTGCTATTTAAATGTTTAAATTTAACGTAATTTCTCGTATATTATTTAAAGTATTTTAAAACAAGTGAAGTTTCTACATTAAAGTGCATATTTTTTGTTATTTTTATGAGAAACAAATGAAATCTCACTAATTTTTTGTTTCACTTTTTAATATCTTCCTTTTCATACACGCTTTGATTGAATAAATAGATAAATTTGAAAATTAAAAGCTGAATCGGAGGTCAGAGAGTTTTTAATCTTGAGAACAATATTTCGTGCTTTCGAATCCTACCACGATCTTTGATGCCTGTAGTATTTTGGTATCCATTTTAAACTACAATTCTCTGTCTAATTAGCCTTCGTATATAAAAAATGGCTGAGTCAACTATCTTGTCTAGGATGTGTGAGATGTTTTGAAATTCACTTTAAAATTTAAGTTTCATGAGCAAGCTATATCTTATGATTATTTACTTTCTTAACATTCTTATGCATTCTACTTTGCTTTATTACATAAATTAATACGACTGTAAAAAATATATTTACTTTCCTTTAATTATGGCAACAAATTAACTTTTTTGATTTTGTGAATAATTTTGAGCTATTTAAGGGATAAAAATATTTAACAAAACGTAAAATGTATTAATTTCCCAATAATTTCTAAAAAAGAAGCAAATTTATTTATTGTACTTATTCACGTGATTATACAATAAATTTCATCTTTTAGAAGCATATCTAGGATTATTCTTTTTATTAGTGGGAACTAAAAAAAAATTAAATAAAACATTATTGCAATAGATTGGTAGATACAATATATTACAATTCAATCCAATAATATGTTTCGACTAATATTGATGTAGAACGCACTCATTATATTTTGATTTTTAATTTAAGTCTTTTAAATATGTATCTTTCACATTTAACATAATAATTTATTTTGGGAACTTATATACCATTGTAATTCTTAATTAGTTATATAATGGTTTTGCTGAAAGGAACTGAAAAACTGTTGGCAAGATCAGTGATTAAATTTTGAGAGAATAACTATTAAAACAATTTTATTGTCAATATACTATTTTTCAGAATAAATTATGATATAAAATATACAGTAAACTTCTACTTGTTCAATAAATTATGGCCATCTTGGGTTCTAAAACTCAATTAATGCGTTATTTTCAAATATTATTAACGTAACTTTAAAAGGATAGAGTAAATGTAAAACGATAGAACATCCAATAAAATATGTGTTTAGTTTTTATAATTAAGATATTTATCTTGTGTCTTCATTGAATTTCATTCCGGGGTTAAATTGTGAGTAATTTCACGAAACGGAATTAAATTTATATTAGAATGGTTCTCTTAGCTTATTTAAAATATATGCTATGTTTTACTCCGTAGTTTTGATAAATTTCTGTAATTTAAATCGAATTTGACACTGATTGATACTCTCTATAATATCGTTATACATCTATCTAATGCAATTTTAGAACGCCTCCTTACTTGAAGACAGCACATTGGTTCTTTTTTTTTCCTCGATTAAAATCCTTCTTTAAGATATCCCTTCTTTTCCACATTCCTACCGATTAATTTCTTTCGTACGTACTAAGATCAATGAATGCAAGTTTGCTTGGAACAGAATCGTATTTCAGTAACTTATGACGCGTTAAATTCTAACACTTGAAAAAGTTCCCTTCTTAAAGAGCAAAACACAGAAATAATTATGGTGACAGTGAAAGTTCTTCAGTGATGCATATCCAATCTACGATTTTTCTTATAGAAAATCAAAAAGTGACATCGGAAATTCCCCTTATATTTAACTCTTTCACATCAAAGCACTACATTATTCATATTTATTTAATTATTTAAGTTTCATAGTCAAATAAAAATGTACAAGCGTTATTCTTAAGTAACTAGCTTATATGATTGAGGAAAACAAGCAAAACTGGGAATGAACTTGTCATGTGGTTTTGAGTCTTAGGAGGAATCAATAAGTTCACTGAAGAACGTCAAGACCTGTCAGTTTAAAATATACAATTTTCTATATTATATGTTTTAAACTCATACTTATATATACATGATATTCAACTTCAGTTATGTTTCCAATCATAAATAAAAATATTCATGAAATTTGGGAAACAATGCTCC
Source organism: Latrodectus hesperus (assembly GCA_037975125.1). Lineage (NCBI taxonomy): Eukaryota > Metazoa > Arthropoda > Arachnida > Araneae > Theridiidae > Latrodectus > Latrodectus hesperus. The sequence continues at coordinate 68,063,255 of CM075858.1, forward strand.
TTCTGGAAATATAGAACAAACTTTGTTGATATATTATGTGTCGAATAAAATGACCATTAAAGGATGATACATACATTTTTTTAAACATATAAGGAATTTTTGATTGATTCTGAGAATAGATTTTAGGAAGAATCTTAGCAACACGCAATTTTGAAACCTGGTAACTCTTGAATATCAAACTATTTACTGATCTTCCATTTTATAGAACTAACTCTTGCGACTGGCATTCAAATAGTTTGATTACCCAATTAATTAACCAAAAGTAAACAACAAAAAAATAATTTTTCGGTATAAATATTTATTTTAAGAAAGTGGAATTCGCATTCCTTTTCAAATGTTCCACTTGTTTTTCCATGATTTTGAGGAATCGGTTGATGTCCCTGTTGAGCATGGCTGATTCAGTTTCTGAAGCCATGATGATACGAGAGAGATTATTTGCGACGGAGTTTAGATGTCTGATGCTGTTGCTTGCAAATGTCCTGGATTCAAACATTCTTTTCCATGCTCCGATAATGATGTATAAGGAAGTCAAAACAAGGATAACAGCAGCTGAATACGCTGGAAGGGCTCCTCGCATTCCTGGAAAATTTTCAATAGCTGAAAAATAAAAAGAAGTTATCAGTAACTGTAATGCATAGAAAAGTCATTACTCAACAGAAAAAAAATGTGGTTTAAATTACACTGATATATAAGAATACATTCCATAAAATATTTTAAAAGAACTAAACATAGTGTTAAATTACTGCTTGAAAACAACCATGCAACTTTTTATTGGGTAAAATCCTAGTAAACGTAACTTGTTTAGCACGATTTTCAAATATTTCGCCAATGATAAAGGCTAGCAATTCATAAACATATGTATACGCGAGCATTTCATAATAAAAAGAAATTTTCACCAAATCCATCGCGTTACGAATACTAGGATTAAGCCATTTATTGTTGAATTCATAGCAATATTCAATTAATGGAATAACAAATGAATAAGACCAAAATGTGCATTTGGCCACATTTCCAAATTTCATCAAAAAATTTTCAATGCAAAAATTTAAAAAATTCATTTGCCCACATTTCCAAATTTCTAAGTTTATTAAGCTGTAAATGCTAGAAATATTTCAGTGGCATGTTTAAATTTGTAGACTTAAATGTAACCTTAAGAGTTGTATCTAATTTCTGAAAATAATTTAGGAATACCGGTTCCTCCAAAAGAAAGCTTTAGTAATGCCATCCAAGAGATACATCATTAAATAATATAACAGTACAGTTAGTAAAAAATAAAGGTATAACTATCACACTATAACTTCTTAAATCCTTCACTGTAACTTTAATATGACCACAAGAAGCCAAATTTTAAATATTACTGTTCCAATAGGCTTCCTAAGTAAGGGCCGTTGGTAAGATCAACAATTTATCCCAAGCTTACTTCTGTTAACACACTAGTCTTGAGATATTCTGAAACGATAGTAAAAATATGTCAATAACTATTGGAAAACCATTCTCTTCTCTGATGACTTCTGCTTAAATCTAGCTTTTGATCCCTTATGTATTTTCCTATGGAGGGAATCAGATATCCACTACTTGCCTTTCAATGACAAAGAAATCAATTTTTATGGCAGTAGGAACTTGCTAGTCTGAGATGGCAACATGTTTCATGCCCGCATGTCCTTTCATGTTTCTTAAAAGAGGTGGTTGTGACGTGTATGACAGAGATATTGTAGGTTTATGTTCTCCATTTCAAACATGCAGCTGTTGTTTCTTATTTAAATTTTAAAATACTCAGCCACGTCGATTTCATCTAGTCGAAGAATGTCTTGATAGTAAAGATATTAGTCAGCCAGTTCAATATAAGATAAAAATGCACATATTTTATTTAAATTAACAAACCTATAAACATTTTAAATATTGGCAAATATTTAATTCATCAATATTTTAGTCACATTGTGATCTTATTTTCTTATGCATTTAAATTGGAATTTTAAAATAACAGTTTATCTTTAAGAAACAAGATTTTCATTTTTCTACTGAGCTTGTGGTGAGATTTTCTCTGCAAATACAGATACGTAAAAATTCTGGCAGAGAGTGTTTTGTGGCTAAGTACGTTTAGCCACCAAACATTTCAGAAAATTACGCTGTTTTTATCCCCCGACTTGCGGGAATCAGAAGTTTTAATTTTTACTGATCTGTATAAAGAAGATGCCTTTTGACAAAGTAAAATGAACAGTTTAAAGGTAAAGATTCTGTAAAACATTTTAGCACTCCTCTACGTAAATTGACTTTTAGGAAGACTATTAATAAATAGAGGATTAGATTCACGCATCCTAAGAAAGAAAACCTGGAAAACGTACCATGCACCAATCATGACAATTATCTATATAGAATACTAGTGCAAATTAATCGTTTGTTCAGCAATAGTGGGATGGAAACCCTAATGTTACGCTCTAAAGTGCTATTTTACAACTAGAGAACGTTTACCACCCGGGAATAGATGCTTCAACTTTACTTAATTTCAAATCCAATGGCCGAAAACCATTGTGAAGTATTTTAAACCTACCTAGTGAATTACTTTCCGCTAGGACTTCTCATACATAAGGGGTAGTATTCATATATCACATAGGAGAAAATCCGGAAAACATTCTAGCATTCGACAGTGTTCAAATGACGAGATATTTATTAGAGATTAAAGCTTAAAGCATGATAAGTGGTCTTGGAAAACAAAAAGCAATTATTTCTTCTAAAAATCTGTGAAATACCAAATTTTATAGTTTAAGAAATATTCGATGGATTTTATGTACTTGTCAATCGATTGACTACCATGCCAATGCGACTCTATTTTCCTAAATTATTTCTGCATGGTATTTTTAAATTACATTACTTTTTCAGACAGGATTTCGATCCATTTAATAATAATGTTTCTTGCAAAGAATCATTTCAAAACAATTTGTATATATTTGCCAAGTTAAATTAGCCATCAGACCATAAAGCTTAAGCTATGAATTGATACATTGAGCTTAAAAGAAAAAACGTTCACTCAGTTACATTCGAAAATCTGTAGTTTAAAATAATAAATGTATTTTAACTCCTCTTCACACCTGATTGACTATAAGATATTTGAACGTAGCCAAATATTTTTTCTGGGATATTTTTCCTAGATATAGAATTACAGACACATGCCGCAAAGGAGACATTCTAGAATACTCCCAAGCATTCACTATGACAATTGTGAGCTCATAATTGCACTACTCATTTCTCTTTGTTCAAAAGTGAATCATAATTGAATCCGTTATCTACCACTCTGTCATGGTAAGTTTAAGAGATAGATACGCTCATTGAAAATTCAATAAGATAAATAGATTATTTAGATATATCTGCATGTTTAAATCATTTATAATAATCATTAAAAATACAATAAAATCTCAGTCTTTGTTCTCTATGTTTAAGATATATTCTTTTATTTTATCGTATTTCCTTTGTATATTGGTACGATAGCAGACTGGTGGAAAAGGCACTGTTCTTCCCTAGTCCCTAGAATAGCTGATTCAATGCCTGATAAATCCGAAGATCACCGTTTTGAAATGAGATATACATATAAAACGTTTCTTAAAGTACTCGACTATTGTCAAGGGTAGGTTGCTTAGATTTTGATTTCGTACTTGAATATGCCCAAAAATGGTGATGCTATTAATGGTGAGCAAGCACCAGCAAATATTCCTGGATCTAATCCAGATATGTGGTCTATCGATTAAATGGAAGCTACCGGGTATGGATCTTCATAATTTAGAAGCAGGGACCAAACATAAGAAACCCAATACATTATCTACCATGCCCAATTGATGCAGGCTATGGAGGTTCTTAATCTCCACACTAAGCAGAAATAGTCCATCGGAAAAATTCCTATAATGACCTAACTAATCAGTTATAAACAGGTAATCTTGTCACGTAAAATGTGTTGTGTGTGTGCGTTCTTGCCAAATTCCTATCCATGCACATGACAGCACTTTATATCCTTTCGAATAACATGCAAAAAGAAGCATTGAGAGGTTTAACCTGAAGAACATGCTTTCATTTATCAGTGATCTATAAAAGACGACTTATAATACATTAATTACTCTTACATTATTTCCTAAAATAAATTTTACACAAACTCAGTAGAATTAAAATAGCCATTTCTTTTGTCTTATCAGTTTACTTTGTCAAGTTGATCATTGAACAGCCATCACTGTGAAGTTTATTTCTAAAACTTAATATATTCGACATCCACTTTATATGGAGATAGTTTGTAGAGATTTGGAATTCAATTTAAACATTAAGTCTCAATTTAATAAGCAATGGTATGGAAAAATCATCAGTGCGTAGAGTGACAAGTAAATCAGATCATTTCAAAGATAGGTGTTCATTGGACCAAATTTAAAATGTAGGTGTTCGAGAAATAAACCTTCACATACAACTATTGATCATAGAAAGATAAACAAACCAAACCTCATCTATCTGAAAAACACTGACACGAGTACGCAAAAAATGTTTTCGTTGTTAATGAAAGCATGGTCTATCTGGATTGAATGAAAGACTGATTTTCTGTGCCCGTGTACCAAACAATACGTTCCGTTTCCATAGAAACAGTATCGACAACTCTAAAAAATTCATTACTAGTTGAGACAAATTTCCCTAAAAATTAATGCATTCATGATAAACGTCAGGACAATCTCGATATTAAAAGGAAATGATTTATTTTAAGTTGAATAAGAAATGATGATTCCTTATATTTCTCTTTTGTCATGCAATGAATATGGTTGAAATGTAAACCTGTTTAAATTTTCATTTCTTCTGCAAAAAATGCTGTAATAAGAATTTTAAAATTTTATACTACTAAGATATCATAAAATGAAATATTTTTTTACAGAAAATTTAATCGAATTATTTATGTTATACTATATATGATGAAAATTTCATAAAATTACGCTGTGAAAGAAAAGCACAGTAAAAAGAGATAAACAAACCGACAATATCACCTAATTTGGTAAGCTTTATATTTAATAAGGGCGTTTCAACGCGTTTTAAATTGTAATTATTTTTTCAACTAATCCTACTTCTGTGAATCATTTGATCACTACATCTCCTATACATAATTTTGATTCCACATATTTGATTTCGTAAAACATTCGGCAGCAAAATGAATGAATATATTTAGACACAATAGGAACTTGTAATACCGATAGACGAGCAACAAAATTGGAATTAATCCTCCAAGACTGAGTTTAGAAGAAAATAACAATTTCAGAGATTTTTTATAGAAATATCGCTTAAGTTTTTAAAATTGAATGCTACATAATTAAACGAAATAAATTTAAAACTATAAGAAATAGAATAACTTTTCATAAAATTAAAAAGTGTTCTAGACATTAAACCTTCTCTGAACAAAACATAGATAAAATAAAATTATTGTAGTATTAAATAAAGTTTAAAAATTAAACAGGATTAAAAGTCATGTTAATTGAAAAAATTAATAAGTGGAAAGTGTTATATAGAATGATACAAATCTCCTTGTATGGTTGTGATGGATTAACATGCATGTATAATTCATATAATTGATGGTAACATGCATTCTATTTGCATTATCAAAGCATTGGTAAAACTAATAAAAGATGGTGATCTGTTTTAACCAAGGTGATGATGAAATATTACAATTACAAATACACTGCTGGACAATTGCTTAGGACGGATCACAAATTGCAATGTAGCATAACATTAAGCGAGACATCAGGCCTAGCAGGATAAAATATAGTTGCCACACTGTTCATACATTAGAATAAAGAATATTTATTGTTCTGGAAAGCACAAAAGCTGTGAAACATCTGAAAGAAAAAAATGTTCATTTGATGCTGCAAACGGAAAAATGGAACAATGCATCTAAAAGTCAGCAGGTACCTTGAAGAACGGTATCAGTACGGGATATCTCCACCGTGGAGTGTGATGCAACATTCCACATGTTGTATCATATTTTGCACAACATGATCCAGCAGCTGTTGAGGCAATTTATCCCATTCATCTGGAAGTGTATGGATGAGGGTGTCCTTGTTTGTCGAAGGACAGTTTCGACCAGCAACTTGCTTCCCCAAAGCATCCCGCACATTTTCAATGGGGTTTAGATCTAGAGAACGTGATGGCCATACGAGGCGCTGAATACCCTCGCTACCTAGACAATCCTGAACAGCGAGTGTTCGATGACATGTTGCGTTGTCGTCCATAAAAACAAATTTATCACCGACAGCACCACGGAAAAGATGAACATGAGGAAGTTGAACTTCATTAATGTATCGTTGGCCCGTCATAGTCCCATTCGTAACCACATATAGGGGCATGCGGCTATTGATCATGATGCTGGCCCACACCATGACACTGCATGTCGTATATTGGTCCCTTTCCTGGATATTTTCTGGACGATAAGCAGTATCACTCACGCGCCAGATCAGTTGGCGTCTACAATCTGATGACAGACTGAACCTACTCTCACCTGAGAATAGTACGCAGTCCTGTTCAGTCCAATTGCGATGCTCACGACACCATTGCAAACGGGCAGTACGGTGCTGTCTGGTCAATGGTACACACACAACAGGTCTGCGGGCGTACAGTCCTCCTTTCCTCAAACGTCTGGCAACAGGTTTTCTGGAGATCTGCTTTCCTGAGGCAGCAAGAAACTGATTTGCCCCTGCTGAGCTGTGGTGCGCCTGTTCCTTTTTGCTGATAGGCCGATATATCTGTCTTCTGCAGGCGTCGTACTTCTAACACGAGCTCCCTCGTGCCGCCAACTACACATTCCAGTAGTTTTAAATGACTTCCACAGCCGTGAAACAACGCTGTGAGCGTTGTCAAATTCCCTGGCAACATCTGCTATTTTTCGTCCTTCTTCGATCGTTCCAATAATTTCGCCACGCCTAAAATCATCTAAGTAAGTCGGGAAGACATGCCAAAAATTTCAAGTTCGTCTATTAAATCTTTCCTGTAAAACTTTGACTTGAAACAACAACTGTCCACACACGTCAAAACCTGTAAAGCTCTTATGAACGCTATTACGTGATGAACAAACGTGGAAAAAAAAATTGCATACTCATAGTTCTTCTTACTATATACCGCACTCATTCTAATTTTCCACATTTTGCTTCCTTTCATTTTGTGGTTGCTATGGATGATAGTGTTCTCCGTCCTTAGCAATTGTCCAGCAGTGTATCTTATTTGTAATGTATTCTACCATTTGGCGAAGTTATCGCTTGTGCCGAGAGGAAAGTGAAACATTATCCTCAATGATTACATTCGAATAAAGAAAATGACTTCATATAGATCTACTCAAGTTATGCTTCATATATACATACATATATATACATATATAGTGTGTGTGCATGTGTATGTGTGCTCACATACACTCAGACACATAAATATATTATATTAATTCCTTAGTTTCAATAGACATTTATGCCACTTCTAGAAAAATATAGGCAATACTGAGTCTTTATGAAAAAAATAAGAAAATGTTTATTAGAGTTTTTTATTTTGATTTAAATTGATAACACAGAGCATACTTTTAAATTTCAGAAACAATCCGTATACAAAATCTAAATTATTATTCGTAAATCTTTGCTTTATTGAACTAATTTACTTATTTAACATTTATTTAACATAAATTAATATAGATGTTTTTCATGTGGATCGTTGTTTTTAATTATATTTTACCTTGAGAAATTTCATTTCTTAGCCACTGAAAGTGCAGCATTTCGAAGAATAAAAGATACGAAACCGATTTCCTTTCACAGAACTAAACGTGATATAAATGTGGAATCATTAAGAATTAGAGAGAAATTACAAAGTCAGTAAATGAGGGAATCTTCAAAGATATTCAATAGCCTACGTAACATACTAAGGCTCTGAAGCTAAAAGTTACTTTGGATCTAATATTTTAAAAGATATCTCATGCTATCTGGTAAATTTATCAGAAATAACTGTATCTGTTGCATTACAGGCTAGTTGTTCTCTAGACAAGGAGTAAAAGCTTTCGGTATTTAATAGGTATGATGGAAACAATGTCCAAAGTGGAAATGACATTTGTTAAACAAAGAAGAAGTCTTGGATGTTGCATGAAACGTGGGCGTATGCATTGTTCTGTACACACCACAATCTGCTGTATTAATAAAGAGATTCCGGCACTGAATGTCACTTGGAGTCACGTAATTTTCTGTTGAAATGTATCTGTAGGAGAGAGGCCTGGCCTCCTAATGGAAAAGACATTGGTTGCCAATTCATGCTACTCTGGCTAGCCAATGAGCCGGAATTTCAAACAAAAGTCTGGGGGAACAAATGCCTCTCTGATTACTGTAATGGTTTCAAGAATTTATTATGCAGGATAACAATAATTTAGTAGCCTTTTTTCCACATGTTCTATCCAAAATACGATTTCAGACCATTCTGACCTACTACCATCTTCGTTATCTACTACCATTCTAAACACACTCGTCTGAGATTTAAAGTAAAAGAAGATGGTAGGAATTAATAATTTGAACATCCAATTTGTTGTGATGAAGTTTACAAATAATGACATTATTTGCTGGTTACAACTGCATGCGTGTATACCACATCTAACAACATAATACTCTATAAGTAGTCCAGAGCTGGTGTCTGCATTTTGAAGGAATTTACTGACTGTGATTCTTGTTATTTGTGAACAGAAAACAAAAAGATTACTGCCAATACTTATTCTTCCACCCGCGGAGGTATCATTTCATTTGGAGTTCATTATGATCACGACTCCAGCTACCATTAGTGAACTCGATGGATCTTCACTAAATTCGGATTTCAAATTCAACACCTTCAGGAAATGAGAGCGACATCCCAATCAGCATTGCTACTACGGACTTTTATAATTGTATATGAGTATATTAGTGAACATCCTTACTTCTCTATACATAGTGAAGAATTATTTTCTACCAGTTAGAGGGAAACAGCAAGAAGGAAGTCTTAATAATTAGAACTAGAAAAAAAGAAGACTTTGTAATATTTGACCTGCAACCATAAGGTTGCAATTATTTATTCGGGTGGACATTGCAACCACGACTCGACTTTCTCAGTTGCTTTAGTGAGCACAGCGTATCTTTGTTTAGGCATTACTACCTACTGATAATAACGAGTTAATCAATCGCTGCTTCATGTATCTGCACGTTATAACGATTGCTATGATTTACGCCTTTTTGCACTTGTAAATAAAACAAGAAATGACTGTCATTTTGAAGAATTTGATTTGATTTGGCACAGATTTTTACAGATTAAGTATGCGCAGTAAAACGAGAATCTTTCGAAAACTTATGTGAATTCAATTGAAAGAAAAATTGTTGCAAACATAATTTATAAATTATCTTCTCTAAAATCTTTTTATCGTGTCAATAATCACGTAAATTGGCAATCGACAAGTATGAGATCGATAGATTGGTCTGCAACTGTCGTGTGTCACGCTGTTATGTATATAAGGAAAACTGTGTGCATGGTAAAGATCGTGCCCTCTTCTATATTGAAAGCAATACCACACTGAATACAATGTCCAAAAAATGAGTAATTTACGCTGGAACAACTGAAAGAGGATTTCACCATCGCTAACTAGCCGTTAAACGTTCATAGGTTCGGTCACTTTCGACTTAAATATTCAGGCACTAGCCTTTTCCAAGGTGAAATGAACGGTGAAGAGCAACATTTTAAAAAAGATAATATTAATTATTATCCGATTGGAGTTTATTAGCCTATTGGAAAAACTACTAATTTTTTGTATAATGTCATTTAATAATAATATTATATTGGCATTGAGTAAGCACAATGGTATGTGGCAGTATATTTTAATTTTGTACCTCTAATGCGCAGTATTGGTATATTAATAAGCTAGAGCTACATGTAAGTTTCGCTTTTCTGTTCACTTTCCTTATCTTCAAATCTTGAATATGGCCCTATTTCATAATAGCACACTATTCATGCATTACACAGGCTTACCCTTTCAAATTGTAATGCATTTGGCACTGCAAAGTATATTGCAACTGTAAATGCAATTGCAATGCATCTACTACTGCAATTCATTGAATTGCAATATAATGTATTACTTACAATGAGACAGGTCACAAGTTAAAGAACACTATCTTTGAATACAATGGAGATGGCTAGATTGTATTTAATATTGAAATGTGTTAAGAGGCACATTGAATTACAATCTCCAACAAATGATTCAAAGTCTATTTTATTAAATACAATGGTTTTTACAATGGTTATTGCAAATCATGGAAGAGATATTCATTATTAATATTAATTTTCTTTGTCTCACAGGAAAGCATTTTATCACCTCAAATCTATCCAGAGTGTAATTTCTAAAAAATTAGCTTTGATTTCATTTGTCTTTGTAAAAGCTTCATTTTTATAGCTTACATTTTATTTAAAATTCTCCCGTTGTAGAGATTTTCCGACGAGATTTCACAATATAATGGCAAATATTTTGCAATTTTTTCATCTCAATTGAAATTTCATGATATGACGTCACTTTGGATATCCCAAGCCTCATTTTTATTGCTAATTCCCTAGCATCATAACAATATTTGAAATTGTTAAAACACATTTCATTAATTCATAAAAATGCTAAGAATATATATATATAAAAGCTATTAACTCATGAACTATAAATAAATAAAATCACTCATTTCTGTTGAATCGATTAACATGAATAGCATTAAGATAATTTATTTAAATTAGCTAAACAAGGAAATGTATTTAAAAACATTCTATGTAGTATTTCCGGTCAAGGGGCAATAACTAAGCAATAGTAAGGTTGTAAATTTTTCTCGAATCAAGTCAATTTTGTTTATTTTGTTGAATCCACAAAATAAACAAAATTGACTTCATCTTAACTAATTGAATAAACAGGGTAGTAGCAGTAGTAATATGACAGAAGCAGTTTTGGAGCTTTATGCTCGTAGGCTTAATGCTCGCATTGAGTAGGATTGAGTTTTTTTCACAAAACTCTTCAAAAATTTAGAACACTATTTTGGAACCTTAACATAACATCTTCTAATAAACAGGGTATTGACCTTTCGAAAACATCATATATATAGCCACAGAATTTTGACTCATCCTCCAAATGTCTGACGAAGTGAGACAAGGTCCATCAGATCATTGACCCTGAGGAAATCGAGGACAAGGAGGGGGAATGAATAATTTACCTCTCTGGAGAGTTCCAAAAAACAATCCAGGATGTGTTGAAGAGAAGCCTGCTCCGTTTTACATTTAGAGCAGACCTCAAAGATTTTCTTGCCTTTGAGATATCTTATGTGGCCAGTTGCTAACCTGGAGTAACTAACAGTATAAGAGGATCCGTCACAATTCAGGGCGTATAAAGAACCAGGCTAATTGCCTGCGTACCAGTGATGGCAGAGAGGAATCTTAAACATCTTCATATATATACTACCACCCATCGATGAACAACTCGGCTATACAACTAAATCACTAATATGAATAACATCAAATATAATAATACTTCTTTTTGAATTGATCGAGCAGAAAATATAGTCGGACAACTTTTTATGCTGCATTTTATTGAGTTATAATAATAAACTATTTATTAAGGAAAATGGTGTAAAAAACATTAAAAACCACATATATGTTATTGCTACTGTACTTGTATACCTTACCTATAATTGGGTCACCAGTTTTTGGAAGCAGTTAGGTATTCTTTGTAATTTAGAAGAAGGGATTAAATAGAAAACCCCCTGATGTTTGACCAAACACTCCCATGATGTTTATTTCACTTGGAGGTCCTTGTGACTATGATCTACTTAGCGTTCCCCAATCGCTTTTAATGAACACGAATAATCTACGACTCTCTCAAAATCGGAATTTTTATTTTTTAATGAGAACGACGCCCTTGCCAATTGGGCCGATGTGTGGCCTCATTTACACATGTGTAAAATATTGTACACAAGCGTCCTATTGCATCTAATATATGAGAAAAATAAACGTACATTAACTTGCGTAAAATATGAATGCTTTTTGATAAATCCAGCTTCAACATTAAATTCAAATGAATGAGAATATTCAATTGAGTAACACAACTTTAAAACATAAATTTTTAATTTTCTCTCTATCTCCTTTGATTTAAAACTTTAATTCCAAACTTATGATTTATTTAACATAAAAATTGAACTTAAGCTCAAAAATAGCCGTTAGTTGATGGAGTTTTTGGTTTCTTTGTCGCTCAACGGTCATTTTTTGCACACGAGGGCTAATTAGACCGGGACTTACGGTTTAAAGTGGATTCCGAACAACTACAAACATCCATACCCAAGGTAGGATTCGAATCCACAAACTCTGTTGAACCGAAGGCAAGAGCGCTAACCATTCGGCTGCCAGCTCGACTTGATGGAGTCCCATAAGAATAATGTAATATTTGTAAGTACAGCTCTCAAAATCGCAATTGAATTCCGTGAAGATAAAAATTTATGGCGTAGAATTATATCAGATTATTCAATAAAAAAATGTTATTAACGAAAGATAGGAAATGTAATTAAGTTTTATAACAGGATAATCACCATACAGCAGGAATATCTCAGAAATTCTACATCAGACTTTTAAAACGAATTAACTAAAATAATGTAATTTCGAGGCAAAACTAAGCTGCTAAATGCAGAACTGGATTAGAGATGAAAAAAGTACAGTAAAAGGCAAATAATAGTAAACTCATATTGCTATATAGAAGACTAATAACTCGAAATATTTTTTTAAGCTAATAACTGAAAAGCGCAATTATTTTTGTAGACTTTCCCGTTTATCTAGCGACTGAACTTTCAACTGCTATAAGTGAAAATCATGGAAGATCACTAATTAGTTTACATTTGGTCTTATGCTTATACCATCAAATATATTTTTTAATATAAAATTTCAAATATCGCTTCATTTTAATTTGAATTCTTTTATTAGTAATTTAGTGATATATACTGAAGAAATATTCTCTCTCTCTCTCTTTTTTCAAATTGTGTTAGGGTTGTTCCTCTTGTATACATCACAATATATCTTATTTGATCATTGTTTTACTTTGTTTCTTTCTAAATTTAATTTTAATTTCAAAATATTTTTCAACATCTATTAATATTTTTAAGTGATTTTACCTTTCATTTTTCTGTTGGTTACAAATTTTTGCATTTTATTATAATAAATTTAGGCGCAAAACATTACTTTATACATTATTATATATTTAATACATTATTAGAAATTTTATAATTCACTCTTAAAAATTTATTATTACATGTGTTCCTTATCTTTTTTTATCTGGCTATTCAAACTTGATTTCTTATTTAATTTATTTAATAATTTTTTTTTATATATTAATCAGTATTAAATTGTTCATTTAAGCTTCTATAGTCTTTTTCACAAGGCAATAGATTTATTTCATTTCATTACACACTCAAACCTCCGAATTTCTATTTGTATTCAAATTTACGCCAAGGAGTTTTGTACCAAAAATAAATGATATTCTTTGTAGTAAAATTATGATATTATTTACAAAAATTGAATACTACGCTTGATACTTTGACAGTTATTCATTTCTACAAGTTTTTCTGTAAATATTTGATTACCTTGGACTTGTTTCTGTCGCAAACAGTTGAGTCACAATTTAATTATTAGCATAGAGTAAATGCAAATAATTGATTTCCAAATCAATTATTAGCATGGTAAATACTTCTAATTGTATTGATAACTGCATAGGTCTAAATTCCAATCAGCTATTTTATCAATTTAGTTTGAAGCCTGCTAAAAGAGCCCATTGTTTTTTTCAAAGAATTTCAGTGCTTTAAAAATAAAATAAATAACTGAAAAAGTAAATGGTAATGTCTCTAAATTAAAATTAATTTATAAAATATTTGCAATTTTTTATAACGTTAAGTAAGTTTTATTTCTTAGCTATATTATTTCCTCGAGCATTTTGAAATTTATAAGATGTTGTTAATTTCATCTGATTTATTAAAAATCATGTTTTGATTTTAGTTAAATAATTCAAAACAGTTATCTCTTACAGAAATGAGCATTATATATTTAGATAAATTTATTAACAATTTATTTCCTTAAAATTTTTCCAATATAAAATTAAAGATATTTATTTTAATTAATTTTTTATTTAATTTTTAAAATAAAGTTCTGAATAAAAATTGAAATATTTGTAGATTCAATGTATGATTAATTTAATATATAATAAATATTTATCACCAAGCGGTTATGAGAAACTTCACTATTTTATTAATAAAAGTTGGTTACTGCGTTCTGTTACTCATAATTTGAATTTCACCACTCCCCTAAAAAGGATATTGAAGCTGCTGAAAGAGGAATTCGTTAGTATCATTTCTTATAAAAAGCTTTCTGAAAAAGTAAATTTTACTTCTAAGAAAATACTAACATATTAACGCAACATTGACAAATTTTACAGAAACAAAAATGGGATATCAGTGTACACTCACCTTAGATAATTTTCTTCGGTTCTGATAGCTGGAATCACATAGTACAAAAGTTACATTAAAATCAGCAAAAGTTGCTTCTGATAGAGAAAGAATGCTTTATTTTTTTCCAATTGCTTTCCGAGAACGCCTGACGTAAAAGAAGAAATCGACTTTCCATCAGAAATCTCACGCATGCGCTGTTTGTCCGAAATGAATCGCTTGAATGACAAAAAAAGTCAATTCGAAAGCTGAATTGTCTTCCGTGATTGTGTTAAATATTTAACCACAAAAATTAAATGACTTTTACTTTCTCAGTTTTCGTATGTTTACAGAATTTTAAGTGTTTATTTAATCGTGATAATACTTAATTGGAATTTGTTAATTTATTTCCGATTAAACTTCTGAATTTTAGACATTTCATATTTCATTTAAAACTTTCCCCATCTGTTTAATTTAAATGTAAGAAAGATTAAAATTATATACTCTTAAATAAAGCTTATAATTTGAAATGTTTTTTGAAACTCTAAATAAATTCCATATATAGTCGAAATTATAAAAGTTAAATGAGATTTTAAAAAAAAAATATTCTACATAAACATACCATACAAACTTTGGCGTGCACGTAATCGAAACATTGCCGTGAATAAAAGTCATTATCTTACTTCTATGAACAATGAAATTTAACAACATTATATAATTAATACAAGGTGCCATGGCCACCTAATAGTTAAGGTATCAGCCTTCCGTCCGGAAGTGCTGGGTTCGATTCCCAATGTCACTTAAGACACACCGAGCACATGCGATATACACGCTCGTGGAATCGAAAGTCCTATGGTCGCTCGTTGAGCAGTACCATGGGTGTAATGGTCTGGAGAAATTTATTTCTTACCCCCTTCAAAGATGAAGAACATTGTCTTAAACCAATTCTCAGAGAGACACTCATTCAAGACCTGGTGGAATAATCTTCAATTTATCCCTAACTGGTCTAGACGCAGGTCTGTTGCCCAGTTTCGATTGTCCATCGGGCATTCTTAAACACCTATGTAGAACTAACATATTGTCCAAGAACCTTTCTGTTTGAGACATGAATGTACCCAGTATCTATGAAAAATGTTTTTGAAGAAGATTCACTGCGAAGAAAAGCCAAACTCATTACGAAAATATATAATAATAAATTGTGTGCAATGTGTAAATTTATCAAAATGGGCCAAGTTTTGAAATATGAAATATTTGAACCGCGCGCGAAACAATTTTTCTTTTGTAATTCATAGTTTTTTTAGAGAGTTAGAGACAATAAAAATTGAATATATATAATGTGTGTGTTTTTATAATTGTTTATTATTTTTGATGATATGAATAGAATCCTTTCTATCTCTTATTCAGATAAAATGGAGAAAAATATTAACTTTTTAAACCAATATTTTTTTCATCGGAATTCGAATTTCGTGTCGAATTTTAAAATGTACAAGAAAATTGAAGGAACAAATATTTTACAAATTTTTATTTCTATTTTTAAGCTTTAGTTTCATTATTTTTTATGTAAGCATGCATTTTGAAGACAAGTGTCTATCTATTATAAAGCTATCATCTAAAATATCATTTTCAGAGTAAAACCATCGAATTCATGATAAATAAAACTTTGACGTAAATTCTAAGCTGCTTATTCTTGCTTATGACATGCGTATGGTTACATTTTAAGTTAATAATTTCTTTTAATTGAGCACATCAAAATTTGAAAATGAATTCTTTATCTAATGACGTAATTTTCATCCAAACTGCAATTTAAATGTTTAATCTGCGAATCGCTATAAAAATGAATTAAATATTGAAAAGTATTTCTAATTCAAAAGTGTTTTGTGAAGAAATTTACTAATAATTTTTATACAATAATAAGAATAATAAAACTTTCAACTACAGGTAGGAGTCTATCAGAGAATTTTGAACAGTTTACAGTTTTTTTGTTGATATTACTAAAAAAGGGGAATTTTATAATAACTTACGTTACCTATATTTTACAAGAACATACCTTTACTGATTTAAACAAGATTATGAATTAAAAGTTCTTTAGGGTTTTTGCAACAATAACTTACATCATCAACAAGCAGTTGATTAAATTTGCCAATTAGCATAGAGTATTCTGAATATATATATTAATTTAATCCATATTTTAGATTTAACTGTTTTAAGTCCTTAACACTAAAATTAAAATAGTTTTTAAAACTGCAAATTTGTCCATGTTTATCGTTCCATCTTACCTAAAGAATCGCAAATAAATTGAATACCACAGGAATTATTTTTTAGATATTATTCTTCATCTTTTTTAGGTATTATTTTTATTCTCTTCATCTCATTTCCAAAACATTTACTACTTAAAAAATTTTCTAAAGGAGAAATTCTTAGAAAAATATATAAATTTCTTCACACAAATCTAAGAAAATGTTATTATTTTTCCTCATTTGTATTTTTCCTCAAAAGATTTTTGTAAGTTTTTGCTGAAAGTTAAAAACTGAAAAAGAGCTATCTGGTTTGTTTCACTTGTTGCAGAATAAGTATTAAACTCATAAATATTATTTTTGAACTTTCAATAGAAACATTATATTATTGATACATCCAAGGTACTTTAAAGATTGATTTAGAACTAATTACTATCTTTACGAGGTATAGGAGGCATGTAATTTATAAGAAATTATTAAATCTATACTTGATCAGAAATGTTTTATAAAACAAATTATTCTTTTTTTTCATCGAAGACTTTTACAAGACTACTTTAAGAGAAAATATAGCCATAGCCATAATTTTCTGTACGACATTTCATATACATATTAATTATGTATAAAGTATAAACACTCAAATTTTGAAATTTAATTATCAAATTTTGTGTCATAGCTTACAATTATTTTATAAAGAAGCAGTATAAAAATAAAAAAAAATGTTAGAAAATTGTTACAAGGAAAACAATTAAAGAACATTTTTCCATAATTGGGTTTCTTTGTTGCATAGCAACTTTAATGATTTATGGGTTTTATTATCACTGACGTCCAAATTTAAAAATCGCTTTTTAAATTGGAGACTGCTTCATATTACGAAGTATAACATCTCTTCATTTGTTAAGCAGGTTCTTATCTATGAATTCCTAAGATTTTTAAAATGCAGAGTAAGAAATCGCATGCAACGGATGAACTTGTGTATCTTAAATTATGCCTCTCTTTCATTGGAATTATAGAGGACAGAAATAGGTACAGAAAAATATGTTCTATTTTTCTTTCGTTCCTATATCATGCATCTTGTGTTGACATGATAGTTATGTGGATTGCATACTCTTACAATCAGGGATTGGACCTCAGAATTAATGGATTTTGTTGCATGTCTCTGTTATTTCAAATAACTGCTTGGCATCAGTTGTACTATAAAAGAAAAGACATTGCATTACTATTAAAGAAAATTCAAGAGCTCAGCAAAAGATACGATGAAAACAGGAAGAAAACAATCAATGTGAATTGCGTAATAATATTTCTGTTTTTATATCCTAACTTACTTTGTTTAAGCATTCTTCTAATAAAAAACGAGGAATTTATAAAATCAGTATTGCATTTTTACCTGTATGGTTTTACAATGAACAACAAATTAATGGAAAGTGTTTACATAGTTTTTAAACTTTCCCTATTGGTCACTTTACCTATGATATTTTCCAGTTTGATGCTGCTAACATTCGTAACATGTTGTCATTACTCTTCGACATCACTACTAACATTCCAGTGTGACATGGAAAGATTTTCGATTTTGAAAGGTAATTTTCAAAATACGTTCACTGACAGATACTTAGCAATAACTAAAAATTTAAGAGAAATTCAAAGAATATTCTGTTACAGCTCTTATTACCTATGTTTGTCAAGCACATTTGTGGGATTTTCAGACTTTTATTTACTTCTCAAGGAAGTTAAGTTAAATATGTTCTTCCTACCGATTATTATCATGATCTTCTTGTTTACGGCTTACAATTTCTTCTCTGTGTATATATTATTTCGATGTGCTGGTGGCATACCCGAGCTACTCCACGACATTAAAGATACCTTCTACTGCGTGTACTTATCTTACCGATCACGTTACCCTGAACATTCCGTTAACCTAAAGAAATCCTTATTGAAAGAAATGATTGAGATGCCCGGAACGGTACTAACCGGAGGCAATATTTTATACTACACCAAATCAAATTTTTACTCTATAATTGGGACGTTCATTACCTTTGCCCTCATCATATCTACTATAGATCAGCAGAATCAAAAATGTCCATAAACACCAACACTCATTCCTTTACTTTCATAAAACTCATTCGATTATGACTGATTGCCTAATAAGACATTAGGTCATTCATTATTTTTGGCCTTAACATATTTACTATTGATCAGCAAAACCAAAATTTTCTTTAACATCAACACGTATCCTATTTTCTTTTAATCGGATTAATCAAACTCATTTGTATGTGATTGCATGAAGTTAAAAGAATGTTACTCAATAATAGATGCGTTCATTACCTTTGCCCTTATCATATCTACTATTGATCAGCAGAACCAAAAATGTCCCATAAACACCAACACTTATTCCTTTACTTTCATCAAAGTCATTCGTTTATGATTAATTGCATAATGAGACATTTGGTCATTCATTGTTTTTGACCTTAACATATATATTATTGATCAGCAAAACCAAAATCGCCTTTAACATCAACAGGCATCTATTCTTCATTTTTACCGATTCATCAAACTCATTCTTATGTGATTGCATAAGTTAAAAAAACTTTACAATATTTTAATCCAGAAGTTTCGTTCTCATAGTGTCTTAGCATTAATGTGACTGAAATGCGTTATGAATTGAAATCAGTCACTTTCAATATCAAACGGATAAGGATGGACTGAAACACAATAAATGAATTTGAAGGATTCCTTTGAAGGCAAAAAAGTATAGAAACCAGAGCTATGTTTAAGTCATTTTTGGAAAGAAGTCTTGCTTAACTTATTCAAATGTATTTTTGTCTGTTTTCTTGTTTCTATATTTGTTCAACTTCTATAACGCACTAAAAGAACTTCTTATCGTTTGGTGGATGATGTTCAAAGACAAATTGTAACAGAATTTTGATTGAAGTTCTTCTCGCAATATGAAATTCTTGAGCTCCTCCAGCAGAAAATTCTTCTCAGTGTTGAAAGCTTTAATTGAGTTATATTCATATTAGAACACAGCACACGTGGATGACATAAAGAAAGCTATTTGTTTTAGGAAATACAAAAATTTTTCCTATAATTATTAACTAGCTCGAGCAATTAGAAACAGAGCAGGGACTAAATTTATGATGACATAATTAACAGGAAAAACTGCTGTAGCTTTTTGTAGATAAGCATCACTCTCTTGATCCAAATGCATTGATATTGATATTTCAGATGAAAGAACTTCAGCATTAATTCTCAAAAGTTTGAATGCCTCTCTGTTGTTGCATGTCCCCTTTGGCCAGCAGGTTCATAACGTAACATATCCCCAAAATATCTAGCACCACCAAAGGATTGTTATATAAATAACGCTTGGATAGCCCCAGCCACTGAAGGATGTGTTCTAAGCATGACTTTTTCAGCTAAACAGCTGGTACAGGTCTCGAAAAATTTAATGCCCTTAGAAAATTTTAAAGATGGGATATGCTCCTATTCTAGTGGTGAGTAGCTGGTATTGGAAATATACCAGATCTTTAACATGACTTAGGACAGGGCTCCCTAAAGCTGTTGATATTGATTCTTAGGTATCGATACAATTTAACAATTGTTTGTCAAATAATGCGATCCATGAATGAATACCGATTGCAGCTTTATTGAGGGCAACTTAAGATTATAAAATTTTCGTTAGGGATGCCCCTTTTAATAACAATGTAACAAAGTCTTTTTAATTTGTTATTCCTTTTTTTTCAAATGCATAAAATATGCAAATTATTGAAAAAAATAAAGCTATGATTTAAAGAGGCAGAAAATTTGGACATTGAAAAGGGAATGAAAATATTATCATGTCATTTTGTATTTAAGTTGAAAATATCGCCTATGTATTACTAAAAATGGATATTTTATTAATAGCTGAATTTGAATTAAGTTCCTTTTAAAGAATTTAACTGTGAATAAATTTTAGACGAATGTAAATATCAACGCAAAAATATGCAAAATTTGCAATTTATTTTTATTTATTTATTTATTTTCATTTATTTATTATTATTATTTTTTTCTTTGCATTCCTAAATTCATAATATAATTGAATCATTCATAAGTCATCTTAGAACTATTTTTAGAAAGCAGAAAAATGAATCAAATGTGGAATTCTTAAGGTGATTTAAGACTAAATTATGAATTTTAAACCAAATACTGCTAATCTAGCCATGTTTCATCAAGCACATGTTCCTTTTTCACTTATGTAGAAATTAGATTTTGTCAAAATAAAATAGATCATTTTAAAAAGAAATGAATTTTTCTTCTATTTGCTTATAGATGGTGTCATTTTCATTATTACAAAACTTTTTGGGGGATCAAGATTTGCAAAATTTTGGCGGCCCTGTGTTTAGGATGACGAGTTAATACTGTTCTTTTGATTGACGGAAATAAGCAGTCGAAAACGGATAGCCCAATGATTCGTATAAAAATTGGTATAATTTTGAAGAGTTTATATTTTAGATATTATCTTAAAAGGAAGCATCGTTCTTGTGTTCTGAGGAGAGTGGGCTTGAGTTCTGCTTAAAAATTATGTTTGTAAATAATGAGTAGAAAATAATGCTTTTTCATAGTTTCTATATTATAAAACATTTTTGTTTTTTTATTGCTGCTTCACTGATGTCGTAGGAAAATATAATGAGGACAGGTGTAAGTCAAATGTCATGTCTTTTCAAAACTGACATTTACATTTTTTTCTTCTTTTAATATGAAGAATTTGATATAAATTTAAATTATTTATTCCAAAAAGTAGTCAGTTTTACTTAAATATATAGTTTCTGATCAATAGATGGCGCCACAAAATTAATTTTTCTACTACCGCCAATTATCTATTATTTTAGTTCACGTTCAAAATGAAAGTAGGAGAACTTTATCTTGAGAAAACCTTTATCATACGATTATAATAAATATCTTGCTATATAAAACATAAGTAAACAACTTTTCATTTTCTTCCAGAACACGAATTACTATCATTTAAAATAGACTTCTATTTTTTATAAAAAGTTGGTGAGAAACTCGAGAAGTGTACCGTGAAATCACTCAATTATAGAATATTATAGATAATTCATAATAGAATTTTAATGCTTTTATGAATATCATGATTTTTACCTGTTAATCAAAAATTATTGGCAGTTAGATATTTGCAATATGTATTACAAACATGGCATATAATTTTTAGATCAGAATCATTAATATATAGTATCATTTCTCTCGAATTTTCAAATCCTTTTATAATATATATAGGATAATTTTAAAACCTCTTATTTTAAGGATAATATAAAAATCTCTTATTTTTTGCTTCTGTAGAAAAATTATATTTTGAAAAAGACATTTTATTTTACTTTTTCATTATTGAGTAATACGAGAAACAAATGTAGAGGTGCCTCTTCGAAAAATTGACAGGACGATAATTTTAAATTAAAATAATCATTAATTGTTTCATGCCATCATAAAATATAATTAAATCTGTATTATAAATTTGTGTTTTTTTAAATATCTTAATTTTCGCTCTCAAGAATTAATTTCCTTTGCAAAACTATGTTTTTCTCAGTAGATTCAAATTTTGGTTATTTTTCCTAAAAAAAACTTAAAATTTGATTTTGCATCCACAGGTATTTGACGTTAGAGTCTTGAATTATTGATTGCGATATTAAAGAACTATTTGACCGAAAATCAAAATTTCATTTTCTTTACGCGTAAAATTCTTCTGTTTTCTCTTCTAGAGAAGCTTAGCAATTTTCTATTTACAGTGTTTGTGTTTTCTTGTTTTTACTTTGCAAAATAACTCTTATAAGACACTCTTTCAAAATCTCCCACATTTAACATTGTCCTTTCATTAATAATAAACAAATTTATGATAATGAAAGTATAGATATTCAACCAAAGATCTTAAAAAGGCATCATAACAACTTTCATTAAAAGAGTCGAGAATTTACGTTTTTAGGCTTAGCGTTGAATTATTTAACAGATAAGAGACCAAACAGATATATATTATTTCTACAAATTTTATTTTCAATGTATAAATTAAATATTTACACATTTCTTCTAAAATTTTTGCATTGCTTAAGTTATTATTTTTTCAAGTAAATAACCTGTTTCTCCTCCAGAAATCACAAGAAGTAACATTTGAACTTTACTTATAATGGCTGTTAAACATCTATAATTTTCTCAGCATTTTGAATGTTATGCACAAAAGATAAGTAAAATTTAGCATCTTGAACTAAGTTTTCCTTTCAGTAATATTTGCTCCTTGAAACGCTATTAAGCAAGATTTGGATAAAAATTTGATTCCTGAATATCGTTTTTCAGCGCAATCTAAGGCAGTTGATATTCAGAAGGAATGAATTGTATATATCTACTTCTATATTGTTTACAGAACCTTTAAAGGGAGATATTCTTTATAAATCAAAAATGTTAACATAATAAAAATTATGCACTGTTTAGGTTTTATTCATAAAGACGTAACAAAATTCAATAATCTATCAAGATATTATAGAAGAAAAAAAATTTCACTGAAAAATTTTTACTAATTTATGAAAATGTGGTAAAATGTCTATATTAAAATTTTAGAAAAAGTTGTTTCCTTTTTAATCATAAATTATTATAATATTAAAATTACTGTTTTAAGACTGAATATAAATAAATCATGCATCCTTCATTAATTATTCCGTCATCTCATACCACATCTAAAACATACTTTTTAAGAAAGATTTTTATTTTGAAGTAAAAATTTAATGGCGACATCTATTGACAACCTTTGGAAACTTCTCAGTACAATTGAAGATCAAAGAGTTATTTTTATTTTATCATTATAGAAAATCGATATAAGGAAATATATTATTAAATTTCATGAGCAGCAGTTTCTTAATGGAGACTGCTGCACAAATAATAAATCGAGATTTACTGTGAATTAAAAATTAAATCTTTCAGGAAAAATTTAAAATCCGAATCAAATAAAAATTTGTAATGATATACAAGCTGTAAAAAGAAATATGTGAAATTATTTAAATGTATACCTTATGAAAGACAACTCTTTTTCACTGACAGTAAAAATTTAATGTGTCTAAATGTGTCTCATAATATGACATGTCATTACAGATAATTTCACAAACTTGCACATTTCACCGAATGTTAAAGCAAGTACATTTGATTAATATTAAGAAATCATTTTTCAAAATGATTAATCTTTTAATGGAAAAGTTTGAATCTTTAAATACATTTAATATAAATAAACATTCAACATAAATCAGGAAAGGTTGAACATATTAAATGTTAATTAATATTTATTTTCAAATGAAAAATATTCCAATACTGTCTTTTTTTATCTAAACTATTTTAAAATATTACCTCATAAATTAAAGTAATGTAATTTATGTTATACGCTTACTGACTATAATTAATTAACATATTCAACGCATGTTGTTAGTTAGATTACTTGAATAAAATTTGCTTAATAAAGAATCACTTTTATTTTTTCAAAATAATTTAATTCAGTTTTTTTCAAATTAAGTGTGTAGTAAAATAATACATACTTTAATAGAACAAAATAAATATGGAGTAAAATTATACACACACACAAAATTATTGGGAAAAATATTTCTGAGGAACTTATATGGAAAAATTGAATGCAAGATATGAATCTGGCAGTTATTACAATAAATATTATTTTTGTAATAATAAATAATGAGTTCTAGTGGCGTCACCTATCGAGCAATAAAGTAATTTCAGAGTTAATAAAGGTGAATATTTCGTGAATAATCAAATTTAACCAAAGAAGTTAATTTTTCTTCTTTGGTTAGAACCAAAGAAGTTAATAAGTAAAAACTAGATAACTCTAAATGATAACAATTACGTTTATTAATACAAATTTAAAGAAATATGCTGTATAAAAGGTAATTTATTATTTGAAATTTTATAATTGAAATTCATAAATCGAACTAATTATTCTACAAGAAAGTAAACGACGAGAAATCTAAATTTTCAGATTTTAGAAATTAATCAGATTGTGAAATACAGTCCAAAAGATGGCATTATGAAATAATATAAAAATATTTGAAGAAAAGTTTACAAAATCAAATGGAAATTTCCATATAAAATAAAAAAATGTTTGTTTAATACTTTTAATGTAAGAGAAATATAGCAGGTTATCCTTTTTCCTATACTGAAGTACCTGGTGCAATACAGTAATTCGCATAATACATAGGTATTTTTTAGATACAATCTTAGCCAAAGGCAAAATTATATGAACAATATTGCAACTTTTATTAATACAGCTTTTTGTTTTACTACAAATGTTCTTTCTGAAATTAACCTAACATCGATATAATCTTTAAATTTTTTACACAAGTAGAATAATTTCCACAAATTCACATGCTAAAGTTTAACAGATAGTATATTATTGAGCTCAAAATATACACAAAAAGCTTCTAACAATGCTATCTTTCTGAAAACAAATGTCTCTTTTGAAGTAGAAATCTTAAAGCATTATTTAAAAATTTCTCATATTGCCCAGTAATTTTAAAACCTTGACAATATTAGTTCATGCTTTTTAAATTTTTTGGGTGGTAAAAAAATTATTGAATGTTTTATATTTTTTGAACTTGGTGACATGCTATGATAATACTCACTTCAAACGAAGTTAAATAAATAAGGTTGGTAAGTTTAACACTCACTGGTCACTTTTTGTACACGAGGGTTAATTAGATCTGAATCTAAATTAAATAAATGTATATTCATCTATTTAAAACTATGAAACATGTTTTGATTAAATTTTATCAAATATAATTTATTTAGGAACATAATTTTTCATTAAAATTATTATATCTTAAAATTATTAATTAAATCTTAAAATTATTCATTTGGACCACTTACATCGCCAAGAACAATAAATTGGAGATTTAGTACTGCTACTATTTTAATCTTAAACTTTTCGTAATTTATGAAACAATTTTGTTACCGTTTTAAAAAGTTATTAATTTTTAAAAAATAGACATGCAAAAGCAATAACCTGAACAAAATTACGTTATTGGTATTGTTTTTTGGACTCCACGTTATTTTCTATTGCTACGAAACGCAATTTTTAAGAAAATTTCTGAATATATTTGATTATAAATTGTTAATAATCTTATTTATGTGTCATTACTCAATGGGAAAATTGAAAATTGAATAAAAACATAAAATAAGTGATTTTATTAAGCATTTTTAACATAAATTTATTGTATTTTACTGTAAATATATATAAAGTGGTAAATTCTTTTTTTATTTCTTATATAAAATATTGCTTAAATGAGAAAAGTACATCCCTTTCATACCACCTATATTTTGTAGTCATTTACGAATAAAATGCTAGACATAATTTTTTTCTACTGTTGCCAAATGCTAGCCCAAAACAGGATTTATGTCTAATTATTTTGATATATTTTAAAATATTTAATGTTATGCGGATATTTTTAGTTGTGGATTTAAAGTTTTAATTAACTAAAAATAAATTTTGCAACTCATTAAATGATAACTTATCGGAATCATTTCAATTTGTTGAAATAGTAACGATTTCATTCTTTTCGTTAATTAAACATATTCATGTCAACGTGCCTGCAATTTAAATATTTTTTAACCCTTTAACGCGCGGTGGTCGCGCTATGAAACCACCAATTTTCAATATTTTTTCTTAATTCCTTTTCACGATTTTTCACTTAAATTTTATAGATTTTATATCTTTTACTTTTAAATAACACTAACAGATGACAGCACCGAATTAATTTCAGGTCGGACTCCTTCCAATATGTCGTTATTTAATGTTCATTTTTAACAACACAAAATAACGTACTTTTTTAATATAAATAATAATAAATATCAGAAATTTTTTCTTCCTATACCGTCATGTCTGTCCTAAACAATATAAATGCAGCAGTAGTTTGAACTAGATAAGTAAAAAACTTTCCTTTTTTGAGGGAAATTCCTGGTGGTTGCACCCCGCAACCACCGCGCAGCTAGAACACGTGACTTACGTGAAGAGCAGACTACATAAACATAGCCGGCATATTATGATTGGGAATTAGAGTGTTTAGGAGTGTGGGGAAGGGGGATTTGAATCACATGGTCATTTTACTTGTAAACAACATGTGGCTATCAATCATAGGGTCATTTTACTTGTAAACAACATGTGGCATTTATATCCCCAGTGAACATGTGCTTTCGCTATTTCTGTTGCAGATTTTTCTTTGCGTTGAATGTTGCGTTTGCTCCCAGGCTAGTGCGGAAATTTTTATTTAATAGTATTTTGTGTGTTTTAAATTTAATGTAAATATATATATATATATATATATATATATATATATATATATATATATATATATATATATATATATATATATATATATATTTTTTTTTATCGAAAATAGTATTTACGTAAAAGTTTTATTTAAATTTTAAATAATTAATAGCAATATATTTTAACTGTGTGTAAATATTTTCTTCTACTGTTCAAATTTAAAATGCGTCGCAAAGGGCTTGGAATAGCTGAGGCATTGGCTTTATTTGAAGAAAAGGATTACAATCAAAATATGGGGTATATGGACTATTTTGATCAATTGAAAAGCTTATATGAAATTGATCGGAAAAGTAAAAAATGGTGGCATCGAATTTCTTCCATTTTATTGATGTCACTATTGTAAATTCGTTTATTATATATCGAATGCTTCCAGAAAGTGATCCAAACTTAAAAGTACTAAAGTTATTCAGAATGGACATCATCAGTAGTTTGATTTCAATGGGAAATAAAGGATCTGTTCCCAAAATAAAAATATCAAGCTCCGCATGTATAAAAAGCCACAAACCTCATGTTCCAGAACAAAAAAGATTAAAGAATGCTGAACACATGCCAATAAAATGCAAACCACGGCGGTGCGCATTTTGTAGCACAAAGGAGAAACCTCACAGAACAAGATACATGTGTGAAACTTGCAATGTTGGTTTATGCATGTATCAAAAAGATAAAAGATGCTTTGAACAGTTTCACAAGAAATAACTTTTTCTAATCGACATTTAAAAAAAACTGTACCTGCTAAATGAGGATTCTAAATTCAGTATCGACGTGTTTTTATAGCAACTAAATTATATAAATGTTTAATTTTTCACTTTTACTACTCTTTACTTTGTAAAATATTGTAAAAAACATAATATACTGCATTTTAAATACAAACTATCTAAGAAGTTTGCAATAATCATCATTTATTGAAAGCGCGTACGAAACAAGGTAAGTTTTTTCCCCCTGCTAACTCAGTAAGTATCAAGGTCCTAGACGCGCGCTGGTCGCGCTATGCGACCACCACCCACAGATAAATGGGTAGATGTAGATTTTATTAAATTCATATATTATTTGTCTGTGGGATCATAACATTCAATTTTTATAATTCTTTAGTTTAAAATTTAAAAAAAATATTGCGCGCGTCAAAGGGTTAAATAGTTCACGCAATAACAAATCTGAAATTATATTTTGGTTCAGTGAATTTTTTCTTTCCATTTGCTTGCTTTGATTATCTTGCAGCAAATATTTTCATATTAAAAAATAATTAAAAATAAAAAATATTACATTTTCATAAATTTTTATGTTCTCCATAATAAATCTCTAAAATAATTCAAACTGTCGACCAAGAATGAAAGATATCCAACATCTTTAATCTCGTTGCTTTGCTTTAACTTCCTTTCTTAAGAATGTTCATAATTGCTTAACTTATTTACTAGTGAGGATTACAAGATATCATTCTTCTAAAATGAAAAAAATTTTACTAACATTTCGAATATGCAAACATAGTATTTCGTAACAAAATTAAAAAATAAAGTACAAAACTATAGGTGAGAGAGAATGTAACATCACACAAAAATGCACTCATGTCCATAAATTAAGGATAATTCAGAATCAAAGAAATTGAACTCTAAAATAAAAATTTTACATGTAGAATTATCACACAAATCTTGAAGAATAATATGCAATTTACAAGAAACCACCAGATGGCACCGATAGTACGTCACAATGACGTGTTCCACTTATCGCAACTCACTGTCGCCAGCTGTTAGTAGAGAGCATGCATTGTGAACACCGCAACAGTGTCTTATGTGATGTTTTCCGACGAGTCCAGTTAGTTTTTTTTTCTTTAGCTTTCAGTCTGATTCTCACCGGACTTTCATATGGAGAGGGCCAAGTACCCTTTACCTCCAAGAGAACACCAGTGAAGGACACCGTTACGGTGGTGCAGGATTGCTTGTTTGGGGAGGAATTATTCTTGGTACCAGAACTAACTTGCATGTTCAGAATGTAACCTTGACAGGTCACTTATATCGGGATGTCATTCTGGAACAGTATGTACGTTTGTTTTGGGGCGCCATGGATGTAGAATTTCTGTTTATGGATGACAATGCCCGTCCTCATCATTCAAACATTGTAGACGAATGCCTTCAATCGGAGGATATCACCCGTATTGATTGGCAAGCAGACTCATCGCCCATGAATCCAATAGAATACGTGTAGGACATATTTAGCCGACAAATTGCAGCCCATCAACCCCCTCCTACATGTCTACCGGAACTTCGGAGTGCATTGCTTGATGAATGGTGTAATATTCCCCAAGATCAGATCGATAATTTGATACTCAGCATTACTAAGCGTTGTATTGCATCGTTTGGGGGCATACTATGCATTAATCATCATACCAACCATGTTATAATGGTTTTTGTAAATAGGTTTTATTTTGAAATTTGCTCCAGGGTGTAAAAATCGCAATTTTTATTAATGATGACAAACATATATCTATCTTGCTATTCTAAATTAATATATCTATTTTGCTCTTTACCTTTTGTTTAAAAAATTGACTTAATAAATAAGTCACACTTGTTTCTATCTCTTTCTTTGCCTGAAAGAGCGCGCGGGCGCACGCACGCACGCACACACACACAAACACACACACACACACACACACACACACACACACACACACACACACACACACACACACACACACACACACACACACACACACACACACACACACACACACACACACACACACACACACACACACACACACACACACACACACACACACACACACACATTAGGGTGGAGTGAAACAAACTTTTTTTTCCTTTTCGATTTGTTATAGTCGCAAAAGTTGTCTAGGGTGGTGGTATAGAAGACATAAATTTTTTTTGAAATCGGATAGTATCTTCCGATCGCGCATGTACCTTGAATATTCAAAAATTCAACAAAAATTGAAGATTTTCAACATTTAAAAAATATTTATAAAAATTCATATTTTCACATGCTATACCCTGAAATTATAATATATGACATAAATGAGAATGATAAAAAGAAATTAATGAAAACAAGTAATATCTTCCGTTCGCGCATATACAGTAATTTTTCGAATATTTAAAAATTTTCAAGTCGTTTTTCCTAAGACAAAAAATAAAATCCATTTATTTTTGGCGTGAATCAAGTAATAAATTTACAGATGGAGTTATTCACATTTATAAAGCTATAGATAAGCAAGTTATTTACCAAATGATCTAAAAAAAGTGGTGGATCCCGTAATCGAAAGGAATGCATTCTTTGCCCACCATGAAAACATATAAGTTGCTATGATTTTTGACAAAAGATCACATATACGGGAACTTGGTTTAAGGAGAGATTTAAAATCCAGGGAATGTGTTTCAAAAGCAAAAGTAATTAGAAATTGTGTGAATCAGTAAAATTATCTCCACCTCCAGTACTTTGAAACATAACAAAAGACGAAATTAAATCTCTCATACAATCTGCTGAAATACCGAAATGGGTTCTCGAAGATTTCCCCTGTCATTCTCAAGCAGTTGAAAGATGTGTCAAGCTTGTATCAGAGGCATGACTGAAAGCATGTGGCGAAGAATTTAAAGATGGTTATATTAGAGCAACCTTACATTCGAGATCAATCATACCAAAGTTTTCTAAGAAGTCAGAATACAGTGTTGCCCTTCATGAGAAATAAAACTTAAAATCTTAAAATGTCAAATCCGGTAAGAAAACTTTTTTGTATAAATAAAGTACATAGTTAGTAAACAGTAAGCACTCTTCATGGCTGGATGTTTGGGAAGGGCGTAGGTGGAACAGGAAGTGCAGCACCTCCATGTGGTGAATTCTGGGTTGTTTTGATAAAATCGAAAACATACATAAGTTTTGTGTATCTATGTTGTTAAGCTACATAAGTTTTGTGTATCAAAACAAGCTGAAAGCTGCACATATTGCGTTGAAAATGCAGTGTTGAGGGTCTTTAAACAAATTAAATAACTCAGATAAAAATGTAATGCATTTGCACCAAGTAAAAAACATCAAATATCTCGAAATTTCTTTGAATTTCAAGCGCATGCGCGATCGGAAGATATTGTTTGGTTTCATTAATTTTCTTAATAATCATTTTTAACAATGTCTTAAGTTATCATTTCAAAGTATAGCGAGTGGAAAAAGAAAAAAAAACTCTTTAATTTCACTGTGGAAAATTTTCAAATTTTGTTTATTTTTTCAAATTTTAAGACGTTTGCGCGATCGGAAGATTTTATACAATCTCAACCTATTCAACGCTTGCGCACTATAGCAAATCGAACAGAAAAAAAAGTATTTTTCGCTCCACCCTACTGAGCATGCATTATCCTTAATTTATTGACACGAGTATATTTCACTTGAAACTTAACACTCCTATGAACCTCGTGACTACCAACAATTAGGGCTGTAAAAATAAACAAATATCTAATTCTTCTATTTTAAAGAGCTCCAATTTATGTTGCTTGGCATAAGTACTTAGTTATTTTATATTTATTTAATTTTGCTACACCTTCAGTAGAGTTTTATAACTAAAAATTTGCTTCATATTTTTTCTTGATTGGTCTCTAAATGGTCTCCGATCAACATTATTTGGTTCAAATGAGACGAAAAAATGAAGTTATATCTTAAAATTGAAGTATAGACGCATTTATTTTTAAGAAATTCTGCTTGAAACATAGCTAGAACATATTAATGAATGCATGACACTTCTTAAATTTTTGTATTGGTTTGTCAAAGTTAGAAATGACGTGAAATGTAACTTTTGTTTTTTTGTATTTTCTTTTTAAATTAATTTTTTGTTACATTTCATAGTCACTTGTGTCGACATGAACGTTTCTCATAAAAATGTAACGTTGCACCATTGGAGTATGTGGTGATATTAATATGATAACCACGTATTTCTGATGTCGACGTTAAATAACCAGTCACAGAAGGCAGATTGAGCGTATATAAATGATGTGTGGGGGCTTCGGAAAACATTGCAATGGTTAGCTTAATGCAGAAACGGAGCAATTTATCCGACTTCGGCAACATTATGGTCTGAAGAATGTTTTCCTGCCATACTCTGGATTCACTTATCATTGTGTAAGGTGCAATGGATCAATGAAAGTACGCATCTGTTCTTGCGGAACATATCTACCTTTATATGCACATTTTTTTCCAAAGGATGATTACATCTACCAGCAGGACAATACGAGGAGTCATACAGCTATAATGTTCGTGAGTGATTCGTAGAGCATAAGGATGATTTTAGATTTTTTCCCCTGGCCAGCAAACTCACCTGACTTAAATCCAATCGAGAATGTTTATGACAGTATTTATTGGGTTGTTCTTGTCATGAATGATCGTCAGTGAAATCTAATGCATCTGGCCATGGCCCTGGAGTCGGCATGGCCCAACACCCCAGTGACTATCTATAGGAACCTAATTAGCTCTCTCACGTCAGAGCCCTATTATATTAGCCATTATTAAATTCGAGTTGCCGATATTCCAATGGGAGTGCCTCCCATAAAATTAACATTACGTGGCGTCACAGATCGAGTTGCGGCAATTCGCACTTATCTTGTGTCCAATGATATTTCATGTTATTTTTTTCAGCTGTGCAGTGGAAATTAAAATTATGGAAATTAAAATTGTCATTAAAAGATGCCGAAAATCAGTAACTTTTTTGTGTATGCACCTGAAACTCGGGTAATTTATATTGCCAATTATTTTAAAAATGAATCAAGTTTTGCATTCATTTTGCCAAGTGGAAATAATACATGAAATTGTTGTTTATTTTCGTTATTATTAGAATAATTCAATGTTAACGAACGATAGTGAAGTTTTTAAATTTTAAAACAGCAGATTTAAATTTAGAGCGGTAATATTAATTTCAAAATAAAAGAATTTAACTGCTTAAAATTTGACTACATTTTAACGAATATTTTATGTAACTCAAATTATTTTGTTTAAATAATTTTAAAGTATTTCAAAATATGTAGGCAGATATTCTTAATCGGATATACTTTTATGTAATAAAAATGTCATACAACTTTTTAAAAAAATCATCGAATGAAGTAAACAATATATCAAAATTTAGTATTATTAAAATATTGTATATTTGTTACTTTATATTATTTTTAATTAACTCAATTCAAATTTTAGGGTATTTAAAAATCTTAAAATTAAACTTGATATTGTGAAAAATAACCATTTTTTTAAAAGAAGATGTATTGCTTTTTGGATTTTGCTGATGAATTAGTTTTAATAGATACTTTCAAATAGAATTACTTCAAAATCATATTGTTATTTAATCTGTAAATATGAATGACTGAAATGCAATTAAAATATTACATTGACTAAACTTCTGGAATTTCCACACACATTAAATGATATTTGTGAAAATCAAACACTTGACAGACGATGGCTTTCTGTTTCGTTGTGTACGGATGTGGGAGACGCAGGAGGCGGAGTAGGAGTGTGTTGGAGAAAAAGGAACGTTGTTCTTGAAAACGCGACGAGTGGTTGCGGAGGTGCCGTTTCCAGGCAGGGGAAAGTTCTTGTATTTCAAATGATGTAAAAAGGAACCATTTAAAATTATGTTAGTGTCTGTAGTTAATGTTATGTGTTTTTTTGTGTAAAATAAATGTGTAGTAAAAACCCAAGATCTTTCGTATTACTGAACGATCCTGGAAACGACAGGTTCGTGGAAACAATCACATTGGCGCTGACTCCAGGATGTGTTCCGGATTAATACGAAATGATGGGATGCTAATGATGGAAAAGTATCTACAAAGTCGTGAGTCTGTATATTTTGATTGCTTCTCATTCCATTAAGAGCCAATATTTGTTTTAATTATGTATGGTTTAAGGGAACTTTTGTTTTAGAATTTTCTT
The DNA here is from genome assembly GCA_037975125.1 of Latrodectus hesperus. Classification (NCBI taxonomy): domain Eukaryota; kingdom Metazoa; phylum Arthropoda; class Arachnida; order Araneae; family Theridiidae; genus Latrodectus; species Latrodectus hesperus. Next base: position 68,097,205 of record CM075858.1, read on the forward strand.
AAATTTCTTTGTAGGGTTTTGCTTAAGAAGTAAATATAATTAATAAAAATTGTTTAAATGTTTGAAATATCAAGATAAAAATAAATATGCATAATGTTTAATTTAATTGAGAAAATATTTAAGTTTCGATATTGGTTTCGAAATATTATTGGTTATTGATATTTGTTCATAATTATTCAGAAAAGTTTTTTTTCCTCTAACTGGTGATATTATTAAAAATATATATAAATAATTTTGATTTATTAAGGAAAAATATTTTTGGAATAATCTGTTTATTAAAACAAATTTATAATAATGATGTTGTTGATAATAATAATGATGTTGTTGTTGCTAATTGTCAATTTCTTCAGTTATGTGCATTAATTTAAAAGATGCTGTATTATTGAATAGTAAATTGTTGAAACGTATGTTTGGTTTAATATGATATAATAGGATATAAATCTTTTTGTTTAGAATTTTCATTATCATTTTGTTGTTTATTATGTAAATGATATAAGTTTATGGAATAAGAAACTATTTCAAGAAAGTTTAAATGCTTTTAAAATGTTTATTGTTTTGCATTATCAAATAACGTGTTCAGAACTATTCAGTATTATAAGGTATATTAATTATTTACTATGATTGTATTTAATATTTATGTAGAGTAACCTAGATTTTAAATTTTGATTCAAAACCGAAAGTGTGAAACATTTTGAAGAGGGGAAGTTTTGAATTATTTTATATTTCGAAAGTAATTGTGCTTGCAACTATTGAATAGATTTTTGGTTATTTCGATAACTGCTTCATATTATTTTAAAGTAAAATAGTATATACAAATAGTGATGAACATAAATACATATTACTAAAAATTATTTAATTTTTTTTATTGACTTAAGTTGTTATGCTTAATGATCTGCTGCGATAAGGATTTATTTAATTTGAAATGCTTAAACTGGTATTATGATTCGTATATGCAATTTTTTTTAGCTTGATTTAAATTGTTTTCATTCATTAATGTGTATTATATAATTGAAGTTTTATATATATTAAGTATATTACAGTGTGTTGAATTGAAAATCGAAACTATAAATTTTTAAATTAAGTATTAAAATAAATTATTTAATTTTTTTTGTGCACTAAGTAAACGAAAGTGTTTTATTGATAAAACAAAAGAAAGATGATTTGTAGGATTTTAAATGTTTTATTTTGAATAATTGATAGTTAAACGTTTGGTAATTTGCGATAACATTAGTTGTTAAAATGGCTTTCGCATTCTTGGGTAAAGCTCGGAAGGAGGATCTGTTAATATTGGCTAGTGAGTTAGGAGAACAGATTCCTCCGGACGCAAAAATAATAGATTTAAAAAATGTGATTACACAATCTAAACATTTTGAAGAGTCATTTGTTCGAGAATTAATAAATACAATAATTTCCGATCGGATAGAGAGAGAGAAAGCCAAAGAAAGGCAACGTGAATTAGAACGAGCAGAACGACAACGCGAACGAGAAGAAAGGCAACGCGAATTAGAACGAGAAGAAAGGCAACGCGAATTAGAACGAGAAGAAAGGCAACGCGAATTAGAACGAGAAGAAAGGCAACGTGAGCATGAAATTAAAATGCGTGAATTAGAATTAAAAGAAAGGGAAGATGAGAGCAATTCAGGAAGCACTGTCGAATATGGGCGAGATAAATTAGGAAACGCATTTCTAGGTTATTTAAATATAATGAAAGGGGTAATTTTAGATCCCCCGGAACGAGCAGAAGAATGGCCCTTCTTTTTCCATCATGCCGAAAGGATGTTCAAGCTTTATGAAGTACCCGAGCAGTATGAAGGGAAAATTATTTTACAGTGTTTAAAGGGTCGTGCTAAAGGAATAAATGCTATGTTGTCTGAAGAAGATTTAGATCAGTATGACAAAATCAAAAATTTCATTTTAAGGGAACATAGAATAACCCCCTTACAACACAAGAAGAATTTTGATTCTTGTTATAAATTACACAATGAAAGTTATGCTCAGTATGCGTCCCGGGTGGAAGCTGCATTAGAACTGTATTTAAAATCAAGAGATGTAGAAACATTTGCTAAACTTAAAGAGCTTATTGTAGCTGATAAAATAAAAGAAACTTTACCTACTCATGTAAGGTCCCAAATATTTTTGAAAGAGACTGAAAATTGGCTTCCAGTCCCTGAATTGGTGAGGGAAATTGATAATTTCTTAGTTTCGATACCAAAAGGTTTCACAAATAATCCCCACAACTATACCAAATTTATTCCCGGCCCACATGGGACAAAACAGAACGAAACTGTAAGGAAACCTTTTTCAGCTGAAGTTAGAAATAAAAGTTTTTTTGAGAGGAAAGAATATTGTAATTATCAAAAGAACCCAGATCCACGACCACAGAATCGTTTCGGAAATAACACGGCGAGTTGCGCTCCAGGTAAAAAGGTATTAAAGTGTTACAAATGTCAAGAAGAGGGTCATTTGAAGAAATTTTGCCCACAAATGAATACAGTATCTCAAGTTTCTAATAGAAGTGAAACTGAAGTAAGCAAGAAAGGGTTAAATGAACTTTGCATTAAAATAGGTAATGCAAGTTTCGATTGGGAAATTCCAATCAGTGAAAAGGATGGTGAGCTTTTACGAGTTGATTTAAATATAGGAGATAATAAGTTTCAAGGAATCATTGATAGTGGTGCGGAAATTACAGTACTGCGGAAGTCAGTGGTGCCAGAAGAAATGTTGCAGTCAAGTGGGAAAATTTACTTGAGGCCTGCAATTGGATCTCCGGTTGAAGGAAAGCTTGTTTCTGTTCCACTTAGTCTTTGGTCAGCAGATGATGATATCAGGCCGTATATCATGGTGCATGCTGCGGTTGTTGAAGGATTGCATGAACAAGCTTTGATCACTCCTAGAGTTTTCAGTTTGTTGAAAGAACAAAGAAGAAAATATCTCGGAGAGGAAATAAAAAATATCCACGGGAAAGAAATAGTTTCGAATACTTTCAATGTGGAGGGAAGGAAAATAGAAGCTCACAAGGAAATAGAAGCAAATCAAGGAACACTTGATTTAGAAAATTCTGAAGTAGAGATTTCGACTACTCCAGTGGAAAATAGCTTGTTAAACGAAGAAATAATCGCTATTAAGGATGAAGAAAATAATACTCCAATTTCGCAAGCAAAGATATTAAGAAATGAACAGTTGTCCTGTGCTACATTAAATCGGTGTTTTGAAGATGCCAGACAGCGTAAGAACAATTACTGGCTGGAATCAGATTTACTGTACCACACAGGCAATGTGGCAGGACAGAAATATGTACAGCTTGTAGTTCCTGATTGCAGGAGAAAAGAAATTTTAAAATTGGCTCATGAAACACCAACAGGAGGACATCTTGCCTCTAGAAAAACCAAGGAAAGAATTGCAATGTCTTTTTGGTGGGAAGGTATGCCAAAAGATGTCAAACGTTGGTGTGAATCTTGCCACGATTGTCAATTGCGGAGGAAAACCAAACTGAAAGACAGAGGACCTATAGAAGCTGTTGGTAGACCAGAACTACCCTTTCAAGTAGTGAACGCTGACATTTTAGGGCCTATTGAACCTAAATCTTCTAGGGGACATCAGTATGTATTGTGTGTTATGGATCAGCACAGTCGGTGGCCAGAGGCAATTCCTATTAAATTTTTGACTGCAAAAGCGACGTGCGATGCTTTGATGGAAATTTTTATGAGGACTTGCATTCCTCGAATCATTGCTATGGACAATGGAACAAATTTTGCTGCCAAGTTAACGCAAGAATTTCTTAAAAGATTAGGGACTGTACCAAAATTCTCTACACCAGGTTACCCACAGAGTAACGGATTAATAGAAAGATGGATTGGCACAATGAAGTCAATGTTACATCATGCTATAAGGTCGCAAAGTAGAGGATGGGACAAACAGCTGCCTGTTCTCTTATGGGCATATCGTGAAGTGCCAAACGCTACTACTGGGGTCTCACCATATCTACTAGTTCATGGACGCCCCCCAGTTGGACCTTTAGCAATTTTAAAATCTACATGGGAAAATGAAGTAGTTTTACCTCAAGGTATTGGTGAATCAATCTCTGATTATCTTCAGAAGGTTCGAAGTAGGTTGCAGGAAGCTGTGGAATACGCTGATGAGCATACTAAAAATCAACAGGAGAAATATGTACATTATCATAATTTGAGATCCAAATCAAAAGAATTATCTATTGGAGATGAAGTTATTGTGTTGATTCCAGACTCTACAAACAAACTTTGTTCTAGGTGGAAAGGTCCAGGAGAAATTGTAGAACAAAAATCACCACATTCTTATGCAGTTAAGCTACCGGATGGAAGCATCCGTCATCTGCATCAGAATAAGCTAAGGAAATATATCCAACCGATGAATACGGTGGGTATATTATATGAAGCTGATGAAGATTTTGGGGAAGTTAAACCTGTACCTCTAGGAGGCCTTGGAGAAATAAAGGACTGTTGGAAACAGCTAGAAGAAAAGACAGAATTGTCAAATCTATCTCCGAAGCAAAAGACTCAGCTTTTAACAATTCTCAAAGACTACAGAGTCGTTTTCAATGGTGAATTAAAACGAGCTAAGGTACAACCGCATAAAATAACATTAAAAACTGGATTCGAAAGGAAACAGCCTCATATTTACCGAATACCGGAATCACTAAAACCTCAGGTGGAAAATCAAATAAAGGAACTATTAAACAAGGATTTAATAGAACCATCTTCTGCAGAAATTGTTTATCCTCTTGTATGTGTCGCAAAGAAAGACGGAACGATTCGACTATGTGTCGATTATCGGGGACTAAATTCTGAATCTAAAATAGCTCCATTTCCAATGCAAAATTCAGAAGAATTACGATTCAAAGCTGGTGCGGCAAAGTATCTATCAACTTTAGACATCCTTAAAGGTTATTGGGAAATTCCATTGGGTCAAGATAGTCGAGAATTAACAAGTTTCGTTTCACCTAAGGGACAGTATCAGTGGAAAGTAATGCCATTTGGACTTGCAGGTGCTCCAGCTACTTTTCAGAAAATTATGAATCAGATCCTAAGACCTCATAATGATTTTGTTGAAAGTTTCCTGGATGATATCATAATTTATTCATCTAGTTAGGAAGAACATTTGAACAATCTAAGAACGGTTTTGGAAACATTAAAGCAGTGCAATTTTAGCGCAAATTTAGCAAAATGCACATTTGCTAGATCAAAAGTAAAATACTTAGGTCATATAGTTGGATCAGGAGAGCATGGGCCCGATCCGGATAAAATTGCAGCTATCAAAAACTTAAAATCGCCAAGAACAAAGAAAGCCTTAAGATCGATATTAGGACTGTTTAACTATTATAGGGAATATGTGCCTCATTATGCAAACATTGCTAAGCCATTAACAGATCTGACCAGAAAATCTGTACCAAATGATATCCCTTGGTCTGAAGAGACAGAAAGGGCTTTCATCTCATTGAAAGATAGTTTATGTGCTGTCACTTCATTGTCAACCCCTGATCTAAATAATCAATTTGAACTCCACACAGATGCTTCGGTTACTGACATTGGAGCATGTTTAATGCAGAGAGACACAGATGGAAATCCTAAGCCTATAACCTTCGCCAGTCAGAAATTAACTCCAGCGCAGACTAAGTGGAGTACCATTGAGAGAGAAGCATATGCTGTGATATGGGCTCTTGGTAAGTTTGAAGCATGGACTTACGGAACTTCCATAAATTTATTCACAGATCACAATCCTCTGAAATACCTTACGGAAAGCATCCCGAAGAATGCCAGATTACAGAGATGGTCACTGGCTCTCTCTCGCTATCAGGTCACAATAGCTCATAAGCCCGGTAATAATAATGTTATCGCAGATGCCTTATCAAGGGTTTATGAGGATAATTAATTTTTTTATTTCTTTTATTATAAATCTAGCATAAGAAATAGTATAATATTTCTGACATATTATAATATTCATATTTAACTTTATATAAGATATTGTAGTGATTTCGATTTGTTTTGGTTGTTAATTTTCATAAGGTTGTGTGAAAAATGTTTGCATAGTTATTTTTTTTAATGTTAATATTGATTCTTATTTTCTTACATTATAATATTGTGTTGTAATCAATATAATGGATATAGCAGTAGTATAGGCTATTTTCCTTTAAAGATAATATGAAAGAAATGTGTAAGCTGTAGCATGTCAGCAAATAGATTAATCGTTAAGTTACATTTAGAATTTTGGTATTGTTTGGCTCTTGATGGAATGGTGATGAAAGATAAAAGAAAAATTCTAGGATTCTTCGTAGTTTCCATTTGCGGGACAAGGTCCAGCAATGGAAACTGGAGGGAAGGTGTGAAAATCAAACACTTGACCGACGATGGCTTTCTGTTTCGTTGTGTACGGATGTGGGAAACGCAGGAGGCGGAGTGGGAGTGTGTTGGAGAAAAAGGAACGTTGTTCTTGAAAATGCGACGAGTGGTTGCGGAGGTGCTGTTTCCAGGCAGGGGAAAGTGCTTGTATTTCAAATGATGTAAAAAGGAACCATTTAAAATTATGTTAGTGTCTGTAGTTAATGTTATGTGTTTTTTTTGTGTAAAATAAATGTGCAGTAAAAACCCAAGATCTTTGTATTACTGAACGATCCTGGAACGACAGGTTCGTAGAAACAATCACAATATTCATATTAAATATTTAATTTTCCAGCCTCTTTAAGAACTTAAAATAAAATTTCTTTGTTTAAATAAAAAAACAACTTATTAAGCACTGACTATTTAATAATTAAACATAAATATCCGAATGAATTTTTAAAAATATTTATTATCGATAAAAAAATTGCATTTATTCTTAAGTTTTCATATAATTTTTTAAATCTTCTCTACTCAAGGCTTATATGCAGTGTATTCTTCATTGTTTCTTATGCATGGATTGCCCAATGATAAAGAATGCAGACAGAAGTCTAAATCTAATTTTTAAAAAATGTGTATTCAGACAATCGTATCCTGTCAGATGATGAAATATTGGTGTGATAAAGTAAGCACAAAATGTGAAATAATTGGCAAAGTCAATTATAAAATGTTAACTCAAGGATATGCTTATATTTCCAAAAGGTTATAATGAAAGAAGATAATAAATTTAGTAAATAAATACAGTAATATATTGAAGAACTTGTTTTATTTTCTAAATAAAATATGAAGGTAACAGAAAGGGAACATTTTTCATACAACGATATATTTAGACAAACTATTTTTAAAAATTGACATAAGAAAACTAATATCAAAATATAAAATTGATTCAAACAAAACAAAATAAAATCCATTTTAAATGCTCATTTGTATTAATTATCATTTTAAAAACTTGGCTGCAAACAAAATTTCCAAATAAGAATTTATCATGAAATTGGAATCTACAAAGTAAAATATGGCAACCATAAAAACTGTAGCCAGAAAAGCTATTATTAAATCTAGGAAAACAGCAATTTTCTCACAGCAAACCTGAAAGAATTCTCAAGCATTCATTGGACATTGAGTGCTAGTTGTGATAATACGTCATGTTATGTCTATAGGAATAGCTCTCACTGGAATATCGGCAACACTAATGTAAAAGGTGCTTATACATCTCTCAGCAGTCCGTTTTGCGAATGGTGACGATTTTGTTTTTGACTGGGAGTCACATAAATGTGTCTGATTTGTTTATGTTAGTAAGGTATTTCGCGCCTATAATTTACATCAACTAATTAATTTTCATAAAATTTCGGTTGATTTCGATAACTCAATGATGTAACGTCAAAAGAACGCTTAATGTTACGTTTTGTCTTGTTAGTTGATTATTAGTGGACACTCAACTCTCATAGCTTATAGACAAACATACTAGATATTTAAAAAATTCTCGGAGAAACTTCAACACACTTTTTACACGACATAAAAATAAAATAAAAATACTGAAACAGTCTACTTCAGCCTCTTCGGGCTAATGCAATAAGCACTCTTGCGAAAGACATTTTATTTTTGATCTCGAACCTAATCTGATATGATCGAAACAGAAAAAAACATATATATGTTTTAATCATCTCCTGGGAACAACCAGAAAAATTGTGAAATATGAATTTGGAAATTTTTTATAAAATTCTAGACTGTGTCTACGAATAAAACCAAACCGCAAATTTAGCCCAAATATGACAGTTACACTAATTGTTTCATATAAAGTTGCTATTAAACAAATGCGACGAAGCGTACTTCTTTTCATATTGTTAAAAATTGCGAGAAAGCAAACCTTACAGGAATATGTTACGTCCAACATAATAATTATCCTATAAAGACAATTTAGGAAAAATTCGACTATTTTTATTTAAAATTTTCCATATAATTTATAAAATAAAAAAAATAAAATTTACTTATTTTTAACAGCTTTCATATTTTTTATTTATTAATTCAATATGTTTTAATAAAATATTCCAATTTTTTATGAAATCAAAAGCGATAAATTGCTGCCATAACTATAATCATAATTTTCTAAAAAAAGGGAAAAGAAATCACTTTGTCTTGGAGTACCTCTACTAGAATCAGAATTCTTTTTTTTTTTTCTTGATAGGAAAACTGTCATATGCTCCGCAGAATTTCAATCATTTCATATAAGGTAAAAGGATTCGATGCTTTGGTACTCTTGAAATGTTTCTTTCTAAAAATATAGGATGCTGAGCAAAGAAATGGCAACATTGCCCTAAAAATCGAACGCTTCCTTACGAGACAGTTTTCTTTTATGTGCATGTGCACTTAGGCGAAACCTTGAGCTTTTATTCTATGATCGAGCAAAATAGCACACAGATGAAGATTCTGGAATATACACGTCTCCTCCTGGAATAAGCCTGATGGACCTAACTGCGACTGTAATGCTGGAACGAGAACTCCATCGCGTAGTGAAGATTAATGAATACTTAACCGCCAAAACGATTGGACGCTTTTCGCTCCGAACGTCTTCTGAAAGCTTGATATATCGATTTTCCCACGCATGATCTTGGTTCTTATATTTTGAAACAATTGGAAATGAACAGAATGTATTGATCGGCAAGAAATAACGTTCTTTGTATTTGATCGGTAAATTAAATGTGTTTGTTTATCATTAGATGTTTGCATACATAATTTTTCATTTTTTTTCTGAAAGAAAATCAGATTTAAACAATTACTCCCACTTACTAAAATACTGTTTCTATATATTTATATTTCCATGTCAACATTAAGCATTTTTGATTTGATTTTTGGAAAATAAATATTTATTGAAATTATTCATCTTTACATTTTCACAGCAAAATGTTGGAAGAAATAGCTCAATCGATGGTTGAGTAGTTAGTGTTCCTAGGCTTTTGGCCATGGGTTCAAATCAAGTGTTGGGCAGGGATGTTTCTTTATATCTGTTTTTGATGTTTCTCTCTCCTTACATCTGAGATAATGAATGATTGTAGGCCATCCTATAAATGGATTTATGGTGGAGTGACATGGGTAATACTACTCGCCTTAGTGATTTGATTAACATGTGCCCAACGGGTCCTAATAAATAAGCAATTCCAGGTTTTGTGGCGAAGGTTAGTCCACCAGTACCAAGCATGACTAAAAAAATGTTAGAAGGAACAATTTATGCTGTTACAATTTGTAAAAAAAATTAAAGATAGAAATCTAAAAAGTAAAATTTTTATCGAACTTTTGCTTAAAGTGTTCTTTAACAATCTTTACAATTCTAATCTTTTATTTAAAATTGTGTTTTTCTTGTTCAAAAAGTGACCTTAAAAGGAAGGATTAACCAATCATCTGAAAATGCTCATAAAATATAAAATTTTTAATATTCACTCAAGAATTGTTAACTTTTGTAAAAAGAAATAAAAATTGGATTTCTCCCAAATCTTCATGGAATAATTGCGCCCGTTGAAATGGAAGATGCCCTCCTGTTAACAACAAAAGAAGGATGTCGAATTTATACACACATCTGTCCATATAGACGATTGAGATTTATTTAAAGATAAATCTGATTTTTAGAATTATTTCATTCTTTACATCTAGTTCTCTTATTCACATTCACTATTTAAGTTATGATAAATGTGGCAAGCCTACCATCTTCCAAAGGAAAACTCATACATAATTTTCGAATGAAAACTGTAATTTGAAAAGATGTAATAAGTTAATTTTGTGGAAGAACTTCTATTGAAATATAAAACACGATCTCTTCTACAGATGAACTGAAAACAATCGAGTAAGATACTAATCGCTTAAAAATTCACTTCAGTAACGAAATTATTAAATATTGAAATCTGGATTCTTTTCATCGACGCTCCAATGGATCGGTAGCATTTGGTTCAAAGTGTAAACACATAAGTTAAGCTGCAAGAAGTAAAAACAAATGGTAAAAATAAATAAACAAATAAATAAAAAATAATAATAATAAAAAATAAAAAATGGTATGTTTTTAAACTTTACATAATTGCATTGTAGAAAAGCTGAGTGTGTTACACATAGATTAAAAGTTTACGAGAGAAAAAATCACATTAACATTTTTAATGTGGGAAGAGTTCTATTGAAGAATTAAATTGATTGTATTACGGCATAAGCAACTTTACAGGAATTTCAAAAAAAAAAAATTCTTATAGTTCAAATGAATAACAAATGCTATTTTTAAAATTTTTAAGTTAATCACAAACTTATTTAAGTTAGTCAAAGATCAATATAAGATAAATTACCTTTTGTTCAACCATTCTCAGTTCAAATTTGGACCAAAACACTGTGGATAAGCAAAATAAGGAATTTATTGAATTTCAATCGAAACTAATATTTTCCACAGGCATTTCCTAACGTCGATGGAAAGACAAATGATTTTAAATAATCATTGAATGAATTCCGCATTAGATTCGTGAGTACCCTACAAGAAAATAAAAAAAGAATATCAAACAAAGAAAAAGAAAGAGATGTTTAAATGTAAAGATATTCATTTAAACATATCAAAACTTGTTGAAAGATATATCAAAACTTGTTGATGAAGGACACATTTATTTTTTAGCTGCAGTTTATTTTTGCATGGACATAATTTCCTGAGATAAAGACAATCCTAGATTAGAAGTGACTATACTGAGAAATTCTACAAGCATTGCATTTTATTAGGCTTACATCTCTTAGAATGGTGCTTTTACTGAAATAATATGTTTTGCTATAAATTTTCAGTAATATAAAAAGGAAAAAATAAACATCTAATTTTTAGCTAGTATCAAATTACATAACGATATTTTGAACGAGTTAAATATTTAATTTTAAATTAGAAAATTTAAGCAATGTTTCTTTTGTTAAAGGAGAAAGAAACAGTATTATTATTTGCCATAAAACTCTCATTGACATGAAAATTTACTGCATCATATCGAGTTTTCATTTGATGAAGAATCTAGTTTTAAGCTTTTAATCAGTTGTTGCTATCAAAGAAATTCTATATTTGTGAGTTCCAGCAAATTTATCATGATAATGAATGCATTTAGAAAAATTTTTTTAAATATGATAAAAATATTTATTTTATTTCATTGGTTATTGATGTATTCCTTTACTTATTCGATTTTGAAAATCAAAGTGAAGAAAATAGACTTTTATAAGTTCTTACATATTCCAGAATAACAGAGTAAAAAGACGTTTCAAAACTCATGCTAAGTCAGTCCCACAGGTACTAAGATCGGAGAGTGCAATTTTCTGTTACTGTCTTCTGTTTCTTTGAGGCCATTCCTTTTACAGCTTGCGCCACTAAATGGCGTGTCTTTTTCACTTGTCACCAATTTCGACTTCCCCATTTACTACAGTGAGTTATAGGATACTTTATTTTGATCTCTTTGCTTAATGCCATTTACTTTTTTTCGTTTTACTTTTTGTTACCCATTTTTTGATGGAATATTTATTAAAATCAACAGCCTCACTGATTCATTTTTGTGAATTTGTTTCTCATTGATTGCTATTATGCTCACTGATTGTTCTAATACAGTTTGTCACATTTTTTTGAAGAAGAATTCTTAAATTTTATTTTTATTATCATTGAAAACTTAAACTCTATGCATTTTTAGTTAAGAACCAATTATTTCCAAATAAATATTTATAGTTTTCATATAAAAGGAAAAAGATTTTCTAAAACTTACACTTTGATTGTATGTCTTATTTAAAAATTAATTGCTTAATTATTTAGTTCTCATCTCGAGGTTAGATATGTTTATATTGACACAGAATCCAAATTAAACTTTTCGTTTCAAGTCTATCAGTTTTTGTGTAAAAAACAATCATAGAGTAACTAATAAATTTAAACATCAGTTAAATTTACGCAAAGTATTTCTTTTATTATTTTCAGACTCAAGTTTATCTTTTAGTTAAAATTAAAATAATAGTGTAAAATCTTTTAGTTGTTTATTATCAGAAAAATGTAAATAGTGTAAATACTGGTATGAATGTCTTATATTTCTATTTCATTACTTGTTATAGCATGTTATCATTATTTAATATGCAAAATCATATTGTTTATCTAATGCTTAATCTTTGAAAGATTGAATGAATGAATGAAGATTGAATCTAGAAATAAATTTGTAAAATCTAAAACAGTTTGGTGACATTTGGCGATATTTTGGGCAACTTGGCGATATTTGGCAACAAAAAATAACACTTTTGAAGTTTCGATTTGTTAGGGATAACAAAAGCTTACTATAGGAATGCTCTAAAAAACTTTTAGGGCTTATATCGAAGAGTTATAAATATCAAACTCAGCAAGCAGGAATCAGACGCTTGAATTATCGGCTCTGGAAATTCATGTGATTAATTTCTATGTCACAGAAGTTGTATAGGCCTTAATACCCTGTGTAAAAACTTCAAGTTGAAGTAATTGTTATCTTTGAGACTGAAAAAATGAATAGTGTTTATTTAGAAGGAAACTGCTTTTCATTTCTGGATGATCACATCCTCTATGCGACAATGAAAATCATAACATTATAAAACAATCTGAATGTACTTGTTTTCCTGTATTTCGTTTGAATAAATCTACATCTCTTCAATGAATTATAGTATACACTTGACATATCGCATACTTACATACCTAAGATTTTACCACTGGAAAACATATGCGTATATTTAAGAGAAAATCACTTATGATTGAAATTTTCTTGTAGATGCAAAAAATAATTCTATTGCTTAGTATATAAAAATAAATATATTCCAGAATAATTTGAAACATTATCTAGAAGCGGTACACTGTATCCCGAAATAGTCTCGTATATGGATTATAACTGACTTAAAAAACAAATCGAATGAGGTATAATAAGTTTGGAAACAGTATTTGGTAATGAAAGAATTAAATATCGAATTTTATATTCTTTTAATTCGCATTTTTCTAATGTGTTTCAAACCGGTGACGTATCGAAAAAGGCGAAAACGCATTCGCTGTAGAGAGCAAAACTAATACTTTATCAAAAATTGTTTTTTCTTTGAAATCAATAAAATCGTAATAATATAGAAGGTAAACGGGATATGATGCCATAAATAATTCACCCTACTAAGCTCGATAATACATATTCATAAATATATTCACCGTAGAAGGCAAAACCAATATTTTCTCAAAATTTGGGTTTTCAATAAAGTCAATTAAATTATGATAATGCAAATTGAAAGGGAGAATTAATAAACCATTTCTCTTCTCTAATTGCACATATACGTTGTTTTAATTGCCTAAATTTAAAAATAAATTAAAGTGATATTCTGAAATAAAAAAAGAAACTTTGATACACTCAATTATTGTGAGAATTATTAAGGTGAAAAGTTATAGAAATTATTATATTTAAGGTCTCTTTTAAATTTATTCTCTTTGCTTTCGAAGAAATAATACTTCCATTAAACGCAATAAAACAGGACATCAGAATGGTATTTCTCTTTTCTTTGGTGAGAAGTAAAATGTAAGAAATTGGTGTCTACTGGCCAGTGGCTTGGTATCATTTTTCGTCGGTTGAATGTCTTGTTCTTAATCTAGGACATTAATCTTTATCTTAACATTTTGGCTTTTGTTCACTCTAGTTATTTCTTTTTTTTAAAGAATTTTATCCGAATCTAGGTTTAACTTCTTTCATTTTTCTTGTAAACTTTCCTGTCATCCACTTAGTTGCAATTGCTTTTCAAATCATCTCATTGAAGTGAAAAATAAATATCGAACTTGACAGAAAAGAAATTAAAAATTTTTTCATAATCACCTTCCATTTTACAGTTGGTTAAATGGAATTTTATAATTTTTTAGCAATTTATGAGAATTATATTTCTGATAAGTTCACCAAGAAGCTAAGAAAATTTTAAAAAGTCAAAACTTATATCAGGCCCGGAGTCACTTATGCTGATACTATACTTCCCACCCACACAACCTACTGATTCTCAAAGTAATATATCCCATCAACCTCAACATTTGAGTTCTTAGAACACATCCATATTATAATAGAAATGAAATAAATTTTTATTGAAACTTTCACTGAAGATATAATAATTGAACTAAGTCAAATCCGTTTTACTATGGATAAATTCAAATTAACTCGTTATTTGCAACCTACACAAAAAATTAGCAATGTGAACAAATTAAAATATTCGCTTAGTAACATTTCACTTTAAATTATTTTAAAATGTATTTCCTAAAATAATTATTAAATTAAAAAAAATGTTTGATTATTATTTAATCAAAATTACATCATAACGATGCAGACGAAGGCAAAGATCCTTTGATCCAAAGCGGCACACGCAGCCAAATCTGCGCTTCTGTAAAAATCTAAAACTACACTCACAAAATATATATACATATACATATAGTTTAAATAACAGGCATCAGATTTACTACTAAGTTCTTATTATTTAGTATTTTTCATTTATTAATGACATATGTATGTGCAATGAGATAAATGATCATTTACATTTATTACATTTACTTAATGGGCCGTTGAATATAACACAAAATTATTTTTTAAAAAGATTGCACAAAATATCGAAAGAAAAATTAGCATCAGTGCATATAATTTCGATACATTTTAGCAAATTATTATTATAAATAATATTTAAAAAAATTTTTCCAGCTTCCTTCCTCATCTTTAAAATTTCATTACAATTTTGATATGCTTTTATTTTTTTCATAAGTAGTTTTTACGACAATGTGTTACCCGCTTCCTACTCTTGCCGGACTAAATTCATGAAACACACTGCGCCTTAATTATGAACTACGGTTGATTGATGAGGTTGACAAAATCCATAAGTTCCAATGTCTACCAGTGCAAAGAGCTTACAGAGCTTTTTCGAGTATTCATCCTCTGAACAGGAAAGTTTTCAAATTGGTGGAGAATAGAGAATATTTCTTCCTAATTATGTGAACGCCACAGTTCTCCATTAAGTTGTTGCTGCATATGAAAGTTATTTATTTTTCACATTATATATATTTCATTTATTTCCGGTTTCATTTTTCTACCAACTGGAGCTCACCGAAGTTTAGAGAAGAAGTGAGTGAGCAGCAACTTATTTTTTCCCCTGTACTTTGCCTCTAACAGTTAGATGGAAATTGCAGAGTGGGAGTCTATATTTAGAAGCAGGGACCAAATGGAAGATTACCCAATACTGCAAATACCACCCCCATTATTTCACTTGTTGTTGTTGTCGTTGTCCATACAGGTGCAAAGTGCAAATGAATTTGATATTCCACCAGAAGTCTTGGTGATGAGGTCTGCCAGTTCTGAGTCCCGGAGGCTATGAAGGATCTCGATTGGTGGTGCTCCAAAAAGAAAGAGGGAGCGGATTACGGTTTGACAGTTAAAAACATGTTCTGGCGTCAGTTGGTGATTGAGGACAGTTTTTGCAGTGGAGATAGGATTTAATACCATTTGGTGATATTTTCATGCCCTTAAAATGTCCAGTACGTAACCGAGCTATTGTAGAGGAGAGGTTTCTTGGGCCGTCTAGGTCAGAGATTATTGCCTTGCCAAAATCTTGGTTGTAGATCCTACGCCTGGCAGTAGCATTTGCATCTGAACATTTGACCGTTCATGGTTGCTCTTCATCGCGAGCTTCCTTTGCAAGGGAATCAGCACATTCGTTCCCCTCAATACCTACATGTGCAGGAATCCATTGGATAATGCATGGTATATTTAATGAATGAAGAAGGTGTTAATTTCTACAGTCAATCCTGACTCACTATTTCCTCAAGCTTCTAGAGCTGATTTAGAGTCTGAGAAAATTATAATTTCTTCAATCGAGTCATCAAAGAGAGAAAAATATAGACAATGAGCTAGAGCCTATTTAATAGCAATTAGTTCACTAGTAAAGTTCGATGAGATTTGGCCAGCGGTTATTTTAAGCTTGACGTTTTCTGAGGGATAGACGATGTAGATGCCTGCACCTCCTCTATTACAATCAATATCAGAGGAACCATCAGTATAAACAATTGCACTGTTATCTTTTGTAAGTGAACGAACTGTATCTTCACCTTTCTATAATAAAACTTGAGCTGGTTCTTTTTTAGAACATGGTTCCAATAGGTTTGCATTAATTACTGTACTCATAGGTGGCTTGAAAGGTAGAAGTGGTTCTTGGGAAATATCCAAAGAGGTATGGTCAAGATGAACAGCCTCTCTGATTTCGCTATCAAAATACAACATTGAGGATCTTCGAAGCCTTGAAGTACCTGTCCAAGCATTTAAAACTGTATGAGCGATGTGGTCATTGCTATGGCTCCTGATTTTGTTGGTGAATTTTAGAGTTGCAAGTTTCCTTCTGTTCTCAAGGGAAACAAGCCCACTTTCAAATTTGACCTTGATGTTATTAGTAGAGGACACTGCACCAATAACAATTTTTGATGCACGATATTGCACTGAGTTTATTTCACTTAAAGACATCACATGCAAATCACTTGAAGCTTATTTAATCAGCTTCAGACGACTTAATTGAACAGGATGATCATTTGGTTAAGTTGGGTTTTGAATTTATTACCTTCTGAACGAGAGAAGAACGCTCTAACTAACCTGCGCCTATCCTATTAGTAAAAGAACACTTGAAGCATGAGTCCCTTGCGCAAGTTCCAGCTATTGTTGAACGACGGGAAATGTATATTCTGCATATGCTTTCTGCATGCATGTTAACAGGGGTTTACGGGTAGAATATTTCTGGGTATCTCTTCCCTTGCGGTATGTGAATATGACCCACTATCTGGGAAAAGTCCTCCCAGAAAACAACTTACATGGTGGGTGCCATAATAATATCTTTTGCACATTGTTAAAACTACGTTTATAGAGACGATATTCTCTTATGAGTAGAAACTTTCCAGTTCAAACTTCTTTACCATATCAGAAAAACGATAAAAACTGAATTGATATTAACTTTGAATTATTGAATAATTATTCTCAGCACAACAGTTTTTAATGAATCAGGTATAATATCTCGAGAAATAATTTTGAAAACAATTTTAGATTTTGTTGTATAAAATTTAAATATTAACTCAAAATTTTAAATTAATACAAATTGTGAATATACAATTAAAATTTTAGTATTTAATATTTTTCCATTTAACAATGTATATTATTTATATTTAACATATTTGTCCCATAAATTACAGAAAGTGACTAAAATTGTTTTTATGTAAAGCAAAAATAAAACTTTTTAAATACATATAAACACTTTTTTAGTATCTAAATACGATATTGCCAATTATTTCCAGCATTTTAATATCTGAATAACTTTTTTTTCTTTATGAAATTGTTTTCAGTGACTAAACTTGCTTTATAATTTAATGTCAGTAATTTTGATTTATTTGTCTGTTCATTTTATCATATTTATTTCTAGTACTTGTTTTGCCAAATAAAGGTGTTGAAAATGGCTAACCATTTAATAATTGTTAAATATGTCAGGTCATGAGGTTGACACCTGAGTCTATTCTCTCCTTCCAAAACTTAATGACATAACAGTCAAGGCAATAGACCCTGTGTAATTTTAACATGCTCAACTATGATAACTGGCTGTCGGACAGAAATACAGAATTCATATTAAATGGCATTTCCATGAAAAACCGCAGAAATTTGTTCCTTACTGCATATTTAATAAAACTGACATGAAAAATGTTACTTGATGCTAACTGTATGAAAAGAAATAGTGTTTTAAAAAAGCCTGAAATATAAACAGACCATTTGAAAAAAGAATAAATAAAATCTAAAATAACAGAAACAATTTTATTTTCTTATTTTAAATGTAAATTGTTAGAGATACATAAATAGCCATTCACTTTCATTAAATATTCAGTTACATATTTTATTGAAATAAATTTTTCCACTTTCAAATTACTACTCAAGTTTAAAAATATCACTTATTTTCTTTTGAAGTTTATGAACATCGAGATATGAATTTTATGAGAAAACGGAGGTATACAAATAGAGTGTCGACGCTATTTCTGCTCCCGAAGTTCAAATGCGCAAATGTTTCAAGATATTCCCTCGCCGTCTTCATTGTTGACTCACTTGATTGTTCCCCTGACACAAATCAGACTTTATTCTTGCGATATTCCATCATCTTAACTGCAAAACGTGCCGCTACGAAATGTGCAAACGAAAGTAAATTTACATTTTTTTTCGATTGCCAGT
The DNA here is from genome assembly GCA_037975125.1 of Latrodectus hesperus. Lineage (NCBI taxonomy): Eukaryota > Metazoa > Arthropoda > Arachnida > Araneae > Theridiidae > Latrodectus > Latrodectus hesperus. The sequence goes on from CM075858.1 coordinate 68,115,839, forward strand.
GAGTTGCAAGAAACATTGTAGAATTGGAAATGGTAAGAAGACTTTTGGTATCACAGAACAATTTTGTATTGTGAATGTGCTATCTTGAATTGAATTGTTATATTTTTAGACATAGTATGTTATGCTAAAAGATTTAATCGATATATATATATATATATATATATATATATATATATATATATATATATATATATATATATATATATATATATATATATATATATATATATATATATATATATATATATATATATATATATATATTGTGGAGATTTATAGCGTAGGAAGATTGAAACTCCATTTCCAACGAATTATTATGCGTGGTCAATATAAATAAAGATTACATATAACTAAATCTTTAATCAGCAGAAACCGTGAAAGGCGTGCTACAGGATATATGCACACGTTACAAGAAAATTACATATAATCGAGACAATGCAGCAGTTACAATGACAATTTCCAATCAGTTCAGTTACATTATTTATAGATAAGTGCGTTAGATAAAACAACGCCAGGTTGGCAGGTTCAGCAGTTTATTACGCTAAGTCAATAGCTGCGGTGATATATATATATATATATATATATATATATATATATATATATATATATATATATATATATATATATATATATATATATATATATATATATATTCACTACAGGAAAGCGGCACACCACACACGTGAAATTTGCATGACAGGTAGAACTTGCTGTGATATGCAAATGATTAGATTTTCAGCGCATTCATACAAAGCAGGTGACAGTAGCGACATCTACAATGTGTATAAAACCAGAGATTTGACAGCAGTTTTCTCATACTCAATTTCCGTTTCAACGTTGTTTTCGGCAAAGAATGTTGTTGTAATGTCTCGTGTAAGAAGAAGAAATGCTTATCAGAAAGTGTCTAACTTTGATCGAGGAAGAATTATAGCCTACCCGGATTGCGGTTTATCGTACCGCAATATTGCTGCTCGCGTCGGTCGAGACCCCATGAATGTTAGCAGAATATGGAATCGATGGGTTCAGGACAATCATACGGAACGTCATGCAGGATCTCAGCGACCTCCCATCACTAACAGCAGAGAAGATAGACATCTTATCCGCATGGTCACAAGGGATCGTACAGCCACGTCACGAACCCTGAGTCGAGAAATGGAGTCATTTGCAAGGCAACTATTTTCTGCTCGAACAGTTCAACGACGTTTGCAGCAGCATGGATTGTCTGCACGGTGACCATGGCTTCGGCTACCATTGACGCTGTGTCACAGACAGGAGCGCCTTCAATGGTGTGATCAGCGAGGAACCTTGACGCGGGAATGGCATCACGTCATCTTTACAGATGAATCTCGATTCTGTATACAGGACCATGATGGCCACATCCGTGTTTGGAGGCATCGTGGAGAATGCGCATTGCCAGCTTGCATTGGACATCGTCATACTGGCCCATCTGCTGGAGTGATGGTATGGGGTGCCATTAGATACACATCTCGATCACCTCTTGTTCGCATTACCGGCACTTTGAACAACAACTGTTACATTTCCTATGTGTTAAGGCCCGTGGCTCTGCCCTATCTTCGAGGCCTCCCTAATGCTTTGTTTCAACAGGAGAATGCACGACTGCATGTTGCCCGCACTGTTCTGAACTTCCTTGATACAGAACAGGTTCGACTGTTACCCTGGCAAGCACGTTCTCCTGATCTGTCACCAAATGAGAAGGTGTGGTCAATGATTGCCGAGCGATTGGCACGCCATCACTCACCATTAACTACTGTCGATGAACTGTGGCATAGTTTTGAAGCTGCATGGACTGAGATCCCCGTACATGCCATACAATCTCTGTTTGACTGCATGCCTAGGCGGATAAATGCTGTTATTGCAGCCAGAGGTGGCTGCTCTGGGTACTGATTTCTCAAGATCTATACATCCTTATTTCCTGTAAATCTAATCACTTGTTCTTCCCACTATATTGTATGTGTCCAATAAATATCGTTCTGTTATTAGCATTCCTTCTTGGTGTAGCAATTTTAATGGCCAGTAGTGTATATATATATATATATATATATATATATATATATATATATATATATATATATATATATATATATATATATATATATATATATATATATATATATATATATATATATATATATATATTATGCATATATATGTATACAGCTTTGCGAGTTTTTTTGGAAGATATTAAAATTCAGCTGCAAGAGCTCATAATGCTTAAGTGATAAGAGTATTAAGAATAATCTTTTTAGAGTGCTAGGTCACATGGGTCAGGTACCATTCTCTATTGAATTAGGGATGCTGATTTCTGCTTATTCTTCTTTCAGGATAGGGTTTTGGAGGTTTGTTTCATTTTTATGATATAAATATGCCTCAATATCTGTAAAATGTCTCCCCTGAATTTAACGTAGAGCAAGCAGACAAATAGGTATCACTCTTCTCTTCGGTTTTACAATTCGTGGATTTGAATATCACCTCATGCTTGGATGTTCATAATTGTTCTGAATTCACTTTAAACTGTAGATCCCAACCTAATTATCATTCAGATGCAAAAAAGAACGTTGAGCGACAATCTACACTTCAGAGTAATACCAAATGAGCATTGATCTATGAGCTTTAACTGTTATATCGGTCCTATTTGGATTAAAATTTCTTATCAAACTTCTCATATCCATCAATGGATCAGCACTTATTTTATTTGTTGAGGGTTGAATTTGCATTATATCTTTCATTTCCTGTCACTTTCTTTTATGAAGTAAAGGAAGAAACTTAATATACTAAAGAACTATATTCTCAGGATTTTATATGCACAAACACACACACACACACACACACACACACACACACACAACACACACACACACACACACACACACACACACACACACACACACACACACACACACACACACACACACACACACACACACATGTTTGTGTGTATATATATATATATATATATATATATATATATATATATATATATATATATATATATATATACACACTACTGGCCATTAAAATTGCTACACCAAGAAGGAATGCAAATAACAGAACGATATTTACTGGACACATACATTATAGTGGAAGGAACAAATGATTAGATTTACAGGAAATTAGGATGAACAGATTTTGAGAAATCAGTACCCAGAGCAGCCACCTCTGGCTGCAATAACAGCATTTATCCTCCTAGGCATGGAGTCAAAGAGAGATTGTATGGCATGTACGGGGATCTCAGCCCATGCAGCTTTAATTCTATGCCGCAGTTCATCGACAGTAGTGGATGGTGAGTGAAGGCGTGCCAATCGCTTGGCAACCATTAACCACACGTTCTCAATTGGTGACAGATCAGGAGAACGTGCTGGCCAGGGTAACAGTCGAACCTGTTCTGTATCAAAGAAGTTCAGAACAGTACGGGCAACATGCGGTCATGCATATTCCTGTTGAAACAAAGCATTATGGAGGCCTCGAAGATAGGGAAGAGCCACGGGCCTTAACATATCGGAAATGTAACGGTTGCTGTTCAAAGTGCCGGTAGTGCAAACAAGAAGTGATCGAGATGTGTATCCAATGGCACCCCATACCATCACTCCAGCAGATGGGCCAGTATGGCGATGTCCAATGCAAGTTGGCAATGCGCGTTTTCCACGATGCTTCCAAACACGGATGTGGCCATCATGGTCCTGTATACAGAACCGAGATTCATCTGTAAAGATGATGTGATGCCATTCCCGCGTCTAGGTTCGCCGCTGATCACACGATTGAAGGCGCTTCTGTCTGTGACGCAGCGTCAATGGTAGCCAAAGCCATGGTCGCCGTGCAGGCAATCCATGCTGCTGCAAACGTCGTCGAACTGTTCGAGCAGGAACTTGTTGCCTTGCAAATGACTCCATTTCTCGACTCAGGGTTCGTGACGTGGCTGTACGATCCCGTGTGACCATGCGGATAAGATGTCTATCTTCTCTGCTGTTAGTGTTGGGGAGTCTCTGAGATCCTGCATGACGTTCCGTGTGATTGTCCTGAACCCATCGATTCCATATTATGCTAACACTCATGGGGTCTCAACCGACGTGAGCATTAATATTGCGGTACGATAAACCGCAATCCCGGTAGGCTATAATCCTTCCTCAATCAAAGTCAGACACGTGCGGATAGGCATTTCTTCATCTTACACGAGGCATTACAACAACTTACTTTGCCAAAAACAGCGTTGAAACGGAAATTGAATATGAGAAAACTGCTGTCAAATCTTTGGTTTTATACACATTATAGATTTCGCTACTGTTGCATGCTTTGTATGAATGCGCTGAAAACCTAATCATTTGCATATCACAGCAAGTTCTACCTGTCATGCAAATATTCACGTGTGTGGTGTGCCGCCTTCCTGGTGTAGCATTTTTAATGGCCAGTAGTGTATATATATATATATATATATATATATATATATATATATATATATATATATATATATATATATATATATATATATATATATATATATATATATATATATATATATATGCAACACCAAGACCACAAGATGGAGTAGCCAGAAAATTATGCAAAATTCAGGGTAGTCGCAACTTACTGAGTTTGCAAAAGATTTCAAATGCGCAGCTCTCCAGCGCACGTAGGATAAGATATATGGTGAGTAACCGGAAAATTGGGCAATATTCGCTCCGATATTGCTTCTTGGCAAATAATCGTAGTTTGTTCTTGTCTCAAAAGACGTCTGTAATTGCAGAAAATAACAGACCATCGTTGATAGAGTCTGTTACAGCAGACAGACGAATTTACGTAGGGAATTGTAATAGCGCTGAGGAGGGCCTTACGGAAATTCACTGCTGATAGACACATGAGCGCGTACATAATGAACCGGCAGTAGCGAAGATGGTTGGTACAAAGAAATGTGGAACATTTGCGGAATGCCGGTGTAGCCAGAGTGACGTCCGATGGGGTTGGTGGATGAAATGCAAAGCACGTCTACCGAAATTCTGCAGCATGTGCAAGACACCCTGGATGATCCTATATCGAGCAGAACCATTTGTTGTTCATTTTTATGCCAGTGGCCTACGCTCGTGGCGTCCGTTAAGAAGATTGCCATTGACTACACAACATAAATGCCAAAGTCTGGAATCTTGCTGGATTAGAGCAATATAGGCGATGAAGTGGCACAGGATCATCTTCCCAGATATGTCACGTTTTTTTTTCAATGATAGCACGAGTTGTGCTTCGACATGGACACAGGAGCAATCCTGCAACAGCTGGGGAACTATCCATTGCGGGCTAACGTGGTATCATGATTTATGGTGCAATTGCTTAAGATTCTAGGTCACCTCTATTTTTTTTTACTGTACTATGACAGCCCAACGTTTCATGGATGATGTGTGGAGGCCAGTGACAATCCCCTACCCCCACTGGGTGTCCAGTGTTCTTTATCAGCAATATAACTCGCAAGCAGGCTAATCCGTGCTTAGCTGGCATCAGTCAACATACACTGCAAGATTTACAGCTTCTTCCCTGGCCACCGTGATTGCCAGGTTTCTCATCAATTGAACACGTTTGGGATACGATTGGATGCCACTTGCAGATCCTGCCACTGTGCTTCCTTCAGAAGATGCAGTTTTGTAAATAGTTGACTTGAAAGCTATTCCTCAGTAGACCAGTTGTACTCTCATTGACTCTTGCTCTGATAGATAGGTATACAGACAGACAGACAGACAAATGTGAGAAAAGTACTATCTAAATGGATATGTCACATAATTAATTTAAATAACTGCCTTAATTCACAAATTTAACCCTTAAATTATCTGCAAAGATTCTATTTTATAAGAGTTAAAGGGAAAAAGATTTTGCTTAATGTTTTTTTTTAATTTTAAAGGCAAAGTAAAATAATTAATTTTTTTAGGATCCAGGAATGTTATCAAGAAAATTGTAAACTGATAAACAAATAATCTTAATGTGTGATTAAAGTATGAAAACGGATTAATTTTAAAGCCAATATTAATGGATTAATTAGCATAGTTTAGAAATTTTAGATCTTCACTGATGATAAAAAATTATAAGCATATGAAAGGATAAGTATGATGTTATGTATAAAGAGAAAATTCAATATTTTTGTGTCTATCATCATATGCTTGATTTAAGGAGGAATTATGATTATATGTGAATGAATTTAAAAGTTAAATTTTAAAATTTCAAACAAAACTATTAGCTGATATTTAATAATATGTTTCTAGGTATATAACAGGGGTGGTCAATCTGTGGCTCACGAACCACATGCAGCTCTTTAAAGGCTTATTTGTTGCTTTCGATAAAAACACCTGCGAGTTCAATTCCCCAATTCACATCGATTTACTGCGTAATCCACCGTAAATACCTCGTTACTAAATATTTAAATTTTCCTCATGTTATTAAAACAGTGTTACATATTGTAATTAAATTCGCACCAAAGCAAAAAGAAAACATGGACAATTCAAAAATTTCTTTGAAGTATTAAACTACGAAGAATTTCCAAATGAAATTAATAACTTTTGCATTGTTAAATGGTTATCTAGCTACAACGTATTAAATCAATTTGTAGATTTGTTTGATCCAATATAACTGCATTTATAAAAGAAAAAGAAATAATCTATTCAGAATTAAGCGATGGCGAGTGGTTATCAGATTTAATGTTTTTGACTGATGCCATGGAACAATTGCAAAAATTGAATTTAGAATTTGCAGAATAAAGCTAAATTAACCTCTGACCACTGACAGTGTATATTTAGTTTTCAAATTAAATTAAAACTTTTTCAAAGGACAAGTTCCTCGAATTTTTATTAAATCCTCGAAAAGGGGAAATTTTTCGAACTATTCCTCGAATTAAAGAAAAGACTGTTCTAGTGAAAATAAAAATAAAATAAAAAAGCGAATATATAAAAAAAGCTAGGAAGAATATTGACGGAATTCAAAAAAAATTTAAAACTTAAATTTTTTAAATGGTTTCTTGATTTTTTTTCTGAATTCATTTGAAATTAACATATTCAGAGGGGAGTTTTCCATTTCCAATATAATTATGATCCATATAGCCTCTGGAGAATTAGAATTAATAGAGGTGCAAGAAAATCAAGCTCTAGAATTAAAATATAAGCCAACACTGATTACTGAATTTTGGAAATTTTTAACAGAATCAAGCTATCCTGATATAAAAAAAGGCTTCTAGTCGAATTGTTTCAATATTCGGAACAACGTACTGATATAAATCATTTTATTCCATTTTAAAATTCGGGAAATCCAAACACCGATCAGTATTAACTAGCCATCATCTCAAAGAATTGCTGAGAAGTGCTGCCTCTATTATTCGCGAAATTTTAAAGAATTATAATGAGAAATAAAATAAATGTTTATTATTTAAATTCAATCCAGATATTTTGCACATTTATTTATATGTTCTCAATAAATATAATTTTTGAACCTTTTTTGCGTACCTCTTAAATAGTATTTAGTTGTGGCTCACGAAAAATTTCAATCTGGGAAAAATAGTTCGGATTATCAAGGAGTTTGACCAACCCTGATTTATAAGAAAAAATTATTTATTTCCAGAACTTACGCAAAGAATATTTAAGAGAAATACAAGTTACATAGAACCATTCTATTTCGAATATGAAATAAATAATTAAATACAGATTAAGACAAGAAATAATTAAAGATAAGAAAAGAAATAATTAAAACATAAGTTCTTTCCTCAATGAACGAATTTTATAGTACATAATGTTATGTTTTTATGCTGTTTTAATTTCCAAATGGTTAAATTTTTTATGTCATTTTTAAATACTAAACAATTTTAAATGTATCATAATCTAAAAAACTAAATTTTTTCCTTGTTCCTGTTTATTTTAAAATTTTGAGCACTTAAAAAGCTGAAAAGTTTAAAATTTTTAAGCCATTTCTAAGATTATTTGGTATTAAGATTGGGGTGATTTTTTAAATTTTGGCTCTCACTTAGAATAAAAGCACAAAGAGAAAAACCACGCTTAAAGTAAGAAATGGAAAACAGATAATTAAGAGGATAGCAGCAAATTTCTTTATAATAAAAAAATGCAAAGAAAAGTTTAAATAAAAGCTTCCTGATTGAATCAAGTTGAGAATATTTCTTTCTTTTCACATCGTCTTTCAGACTTTAATTCTTTTCTCACCATTCTAAGACTTTTGGAAGGAGAAGAAACTGAAAAAATATAACAGTTAAACTAAATTTGATTTTAAAGTAATAAGAGAATAAGGACTTAACTGGAGACTGTCTTTTCAGCTAACTTATTGTTCTTATTGTGAAAGGAAAGTAAAGGAAAAAAGATGACTTGAAAAGGAAGGGAGGAAAGTTAGAAAATGAAACTAAAGTATTTCTTATTATATAGGCTATTTGATTTTTAATGCAAAAAATCAACATAAAAGTAAATTCAACTAGGTAAAGATATTTTTAAAATAGCTACATCATGCTCAGTTATATGGTATTTATTCAGGAAAAAGTAAATTGCATTTGATGATTAGAAAACCATTTTCCCTTAATCTCAACATTTTCAGAAAATATCAAGAGAGAACATTTTAAATAATGAAGAGATTTAATAAAGTACTGAAACTATGAATAATTGAAGTATATATGTGTATAATCAATAAATCTAATCATTACAAATTAAGGGATAGTATACCATTAAAAAGATCTCAACTTCACCATGGTTAAAAATCTGCTTTTTATTTCATTTCAATGCACCTTATATAAGAGATGCTATATACTCGTTCAAAGTACATAAATTTCTTAAGATTTTGCCGTGAACTTTAAATATTATAAGTGTTATAAGTGTATCCTTAAAAAATCATTTTTAATTGGAGCTATGTATTCCACCGACAACCAGCATTATTGAATACCTTTTAAGGCATCTAGTCACACACAAGTGCTGCGGTATTCTTTCCTACTTCTCCAGAAGAGCTCTTTCCAGTTCCAGACTAGTTCTTGACAGTGAAAGTACTGGCGTAGGGATGAGAGTCTCATCTGATTAGAATGTCCTAAACATGCTCTATTGGGTTCGTGTCCGGCGAAAACACAGGTCATTTAATTTGTATGATCCTTTTTTCCAAATGAAAATCACGTTATCATGATGTTGCCATTAATCTTTTAATTGTCACCCATTAATCTTTAATCTTTAAGTTACCTTTAATTGCTTCAGTGGAAGGTAATTCTACAGACCTCACGAATACATTTTTATATCATTGATCCATCAGAGCTCCATTTCGAATTATATGGAAACTGTTTTGCTCTATTTTTCAAATTATCCTATTATGGGTTACTCTCTTCTACTAACGGGCAACTACGATTTAAGTTGGTAGTGAAAGAATGGTAGCAGGTGCTGGCAACATCATTGTTCAATGGTTGTTTCCACTTAATCGGTACGACTGCAGGCTCTGAACAATTTGAATCTAGATATTCTGATTATCTGGATTCAAATTGTTCACTTAATGTTTATGACACTCATCAATGACTTTAGACGTTCACTTCGTAGCTTATTTTAGAAATTTCATGTGGTCACATTTTGATATTTCTTAGTCTTTGTTTAGTTTTGTACACTGCCATCCACACAGATATTCTCGTGAACTGCAGTCAGATAGTGTTGAATGCTGCTATCTACTCCGGAATCAGAAATTTAGTTCGCTTTTCCAACTTGACATCATTACTAAATGTCCTGGATTGTTCAATTATTTTTAAATGAAAATTGGTTGGAAAGTGAAACAAGCGACATTTTTGTTTAAACGTCAGTACTCTAATGATTAATTCAAAATGTTTGCAGTATTATTGACATCGTTTTGTGTTTAAATGCACTATTTTCTGAGTATCATCAGGATATATAAATAAATCGCTTATACAAATGAAATAAAATATGTATGTAAATATAAATTATTTTGTAAACTAATTATTCTTGATTGTATGTTGTGTAAAAATCTCCCCTAAGTGAAAAATATTAATCATTAGCAATTAGACATCAAATTATCAAAACAATATGCTTAAGAGTAAAGTTTTAATGAAGATTGTTAATTTTGAAAATTCCCTGTAATATTTACAGAAAAATTCCTTAATCTGCTTAAAAATAATTTATAAATCAGGAATTTCTGTTAGATAATTCAGGATCAATCTGTAAAACCAAATTAGGTCTCATAAAATTTCAAAATTTAGGTTCATCAAAATATTTTCTGATAAATGATAAAAATTTTTTGATAAACGATACTGCCAATATACAAAATATAGCAAAAATCAAAATAGTGATTCTCTTTTATTTGTTAAAAGAAAAATAAATGCTTAAAAATTGTTGACCATATCTGACCAATGGGGTGATTTTCCGCAAGCTGATTGCCATTTGTCTTTATTTGAGACATTAATCTTCATCCTAAAATTGCGGAATTTGGTCTCGCAGATATCAATGTCATCTCTTAAAGAATATTTCTAAAATGCACAATTTCAGCAGAATTCTTTCGTTTTTCTTCTCTAAATGGTTTATTTTATTTCAGCAATCCACTTAGTTGCAAAATGTTTTTATTCGACTCAGTCACAGTTAAACAAAGTTTAGAATTGAGAGTTAAAAGATAACACCAGTCAGAAGACAATATAGCTTTTCGCAAGCTATTACCTTTGTTTTCATCACTTTCAAAAATTCTTAGATAACTGAATTTCGAATTTTGATAGAAGTTGCTTATTTACTGGAAGAATCATAAACATAAACTCACATGCGATTAGTATTTCGTTGAATTATAACTGAAATAGACTTAAAAAGTACAGAATGCATTAAATTTAACTAAAGTCCTAAACTATTATAATAGGCTTAAGGTTACAGAGTATATTACACTTTATTGAGAAGTTTAAAGCTGTTCAAATAAACTTAAGAAATACGGAATATATTACATTTAATTAAAATCTAAATTTATTAAGCTTAGATAAAAAAAAGTAGTACTGGAGAGCCAAAATAACAAAGTAATGGTATGTGAAAAATGAATTTATTAAATTTTCAATTTCTGTCAATTTATAGTCATTTTATTCATTATATAATGATAGAAAATTAAGTCATAAATAAATAAATTTGGAGTAAATATTTGCACCAGTTGTTTTTGAATAAATGACATATTAAATTACAAAGTTGTCGCAAATCAGTCTTTTGGTATATGGTTTGGAATGGAATATGTCTTTTGGTAATTTATTAGTGCATTCAAATTACTATATTAATATTGTTTAAATGTTAATGATACAGCAAATGTTTGAATGTTCATTGAAACAATTTTATCTGTGAAGATAAGAAAGAGAATATTGATAGAGGTTAAAAAGGAATTTTTAACAGGCCGATTGTGTGTATAGTAGTCTTATATAGTTTTCAGTATAAGCTATACGATATGTTAAAAAATAATTAGGTATAAAGATGAAATGCTTGACGGTGCAATCGGAAAATTTGAAATCCATTTGGTTGGATCACATATTGATCCGCAAAATAGCTGGTTCTATACGCGATCTAAATAAAGATCCCTCATGTACACTAATGTCGACCAGGCCATATAAAACAGATAGTAATGTCAAAGGCTTCGAAGTGAAAAGTTATCTCTGGGAGTCAGAGGAAAGCAAAAAACTAGCAGGTATAAAAAATTGACACTACGTGATCAAAGAAAAATCTTTAAAAATTTTTTAAAAAACGTGTAGAAGCGTTGGATAAGCCCAAGACCGGTCTGGAATCACACATGTAACCAGAAAAACACTTTACAACTACATAAAAAGATCAGATACGTTTACATTCAAGAAAAAAAAGCACCATCTGAAAATAAAGGAAAGGTACAATGAGCACCGGCTGCTGTGGGCCAAAGAACACGACTTGGAAGTCAAAATGGACTTGTTATTTTTTTCGCGAAAAAAAAATACAACGGATATCAAAATTATTGGCATTGTCTGGGTATACAAAAAGAAATTTATCCTCCCAGACATATAGCAGGAGGCAGATTATTGGTTTTTATAGCTATTGGTACGGTAGAAAGACTAATCTAGTGTTTTTAGATGGAAGATTTTTATAGTCTGATTACATGCAAATTTTAAATTCTGTGCTTCTTCCCTGTGGCGCTGAGCTAGGCAGAAGTTGGATATTTGATCAAATGGAACATTAGCGTTTTTAAAATACACGATAAATAGCGTTAAAAATTGCAATGAAATAAATAATGTTCGGGTTTTGCTATAGTCTGCTAAATATCTAGATATCTCAATATTGTTAAAAATATATAATTAGTTATTCTTTGGCGTGTTTACGCCAGAAGCAAGCAATATGAATCTTCGAGAAGCTTTGAATTGTGTTCCAAACAATTTTTGTCAAACCAAAATTCAAGACTTATATGATTCAATGGCAAATAAAGTCTTTGAAGTAATTAGAACAAATAGCAGAAAAATTCCCTATTAACAAGACTTTTATTTTAAATATTTAGAACTGTTTTTCTTCTTCTCTCTCACCTTATAATGTAATTAAATTTAATTTTTAATTGAAATCAAAAACTATTCACTTATATATTGCATGTTAGAGATATTGTTATCTGATTGAAAATAAGTTTTTAAAAGTGCTGTAGTAAAATTATTTTGTAAAAATTCAAACATTTTCCTTTATTTGAAAAATATCTAATGTCCTACTTTTTTCTCACACAGAGTGTGTATATCTATCTATCTATCTATCTATATCTATATCTATCTCTCTCTCTCTCTCTCTCTCTCTATATATATATATATATATATATATATATATATATATATATATATATATATATATATATATATATATATATATATAGTTGCCTCATACAAAATACAAAAAGTATTTTGTATAAACTAATAAAATGTCTAAAGTATTTTTATTAGGCTTAAGTTTCTTAATGCCAACTTGTAAAAGCAAATGCGGATCCCACTAATTATATCGAATATTAAAAGACTCGGTATTTTATGAACAATTAACTGATTCATTTAAATATTGCATGTAAAATTTAGAAATATATTATAACTATTATGAATTGCATCAAAATTTTATTTACGTTTAAATGAAAGTGCAAGTTCTTCAGAAAATTTCTACACTTTCAGCTGAATTTAAATTGCGACGGTTTTTTTTTAATGCAAATTAACGCAATACAAAGCAATAATAATAGATTTTCGTATCATTTTTATTAGTTTAAATTTTTATTTATTAGTTTTTATTTATATTTCATTGATATTAGTTTAAATTTGCATCATTTTACTAAACTGTATGGCATTACTTTCTAGTTTAACGATGAAATAAGAATAAACAAGTAACATGACATTAAAAGATGATTTACTAACTTAATATTGTGAATCAATTTGGGCAATTTTTTCTTTGTTTGTAAATTATTCCTTATTTTTCTTGCGATATTGTTTTATATGTTGTGAATGTTTTGAAGGTGTTCTCAAACACTTTTGTGTTAAGACATCCCAAAAACTTTTTCTTATTTTTAATATTTCCAAAATTTATCAATAATATAAGTAGGAAAAAACTTAAAGTAATGTAAAAAACATTTCAAATTGAGCTTGATTGAAAACGTTTTCTTGTTCGTTTCCAGCATTCGATACTAAATATGATTAAATGAAATATTATATAGTATTCAGTCTTCTATGTGTTAATTTTGGGAAATTTAATGGTAATATTTTCTTATTCTAGTGAAAAAAATCATTTCAATGCAATTTTCCTTTTTTTCTGTTACAAAAAGGTAGAAAATTGGCATAGATGCCGTATAATCCAGTATTCCAAATTCTGAATTTTTTTGTCAATAAAGAAATATTGCCAAGATGAAGTATATGTGCGCGATGACGTAAATACTAATGCTGTCAAAATAGAATTTTCTGCATATTTTTTATAGGTCTCCATAGCTATGACCTAATAAAAACCAGTTTGCCAAATATATTAGAAAATCCGCCAAAAAATCACCTAACTCAGAATTTGGCATCCTGGATTATTCGGGATCTGTTCCAAAATTTAAAGTATATACTATTTAATAAAAATGGCATCGCAAGCTTTTAAATAACTATCAGAATCTTGTAAAATTCATAAGTAGGCTAAATGTTCAACGTCATACAAAAGCTTAATAAATTATAATTCTATTTAATTGGTTGATGCAAATTGGAAAGAAATCGTAACATTAATTTAAAATAGTAAAGCTATTTGGAAAAAATATCTATTTCAAACACAATGAAAATTAGTTGGACAATTATTAAAATCATAAATTAATTTAAATACTTATACAGTTAAAGGACTTGAAAATATAAAATTAAATACTGTCATCGACAATTTTATTTATAAAATTATTTTATTTCGAATAAAAATGCCTAAAGCAAATGAATATAATTCATAAAAATATATACTTTTGAAAATTCTTTTACCAGGAAATTTTTTTCAGTAACTTTGTATATTAAAATTTTTTACGCTTCTGTATTCAAGTAAAATATTATTTTCGTTAGATTTTTATATTTTTAAGTCACATATTTTCCATTATATCAGAAAAAAGAATCATGTTGTGTAATCTAAGATGTTTTCCATTATTGGCAACAAGATGCTGCTCGATGCGCCATTCAAAACTATAAAATACATTTCTTGAGAATATTAAATTTACTTTAAAATACATTTCTCTTTCATCTATTATTGTTTGAGAAAGGAGACAGTTTTACAAATCCTGTATTAACAAGAATTCTTTCCATCTGTTAGTAAAATCTCTTTTTGAGATGGGTTGAATCATTTTTTATTCTTTTATGATTTGAAATTTATTCGGATTTCACACAAAAGTCCAAATTAGATTATAGAGATGTTTAAGTATGCGACATAAATAAATGGTGATTTGTATTATTGGCCATTTTGAAGACGCTTTGCTCAGGTGGAACATTTTGTGGAAATTTCAATCGCTAAATGCTCTGATGTTCAAGATGGGAATCGGACCCGCAAGCCGTTGAAATACATTCCAGAATACTATGCGTCTTACAACGGGTTTATTGATATATTATTTTATTTCAATAGCATTTGTTATGTAAGAATGGATTTAAAAGCAGACATATGGATATTTTTGTGACGAAGAAATTTAGTTTTAGCTATTAATTTATTAATTTCGATTAAAATTTTGGTACAGTCCTAGTTTAAGGGATCCTAACTAAAAATTTTTCCCAAAATCTCAAAACTAGGAATAGAGTTACTTTTGGAAAATTACGTCAAATAGAGAGAGAGAGAGAGAAAAAAAAAAACATAATTATACGCCAACAGTAGAAAACTGCTAAATGCAAATTGGTTACTTTGATAAAAACCATTTGTCTCTTTTTTTTAAACACAAACATTATAAACATTTTTCTGTGCTTTCACAACACAAAAGGAAAAACATCTGGGACTTACTTCTGCATAATTGAATAAAATTGTTTTAATCTTCAATGTATTGTTATTTTTTAGGCTTGCCACTTAAATAACTTTACTATTTTCATTGAAATAATGAATTTAAAGTGCTTTTATGTTAAATGCAAAACAATTGGAGGAATAATATGAAACTGCGTGGTAACAATTAGGTGGAATTGGCGCCAACTTTTCTGGTTTAAGGAATTTTACTTAACTATAAATATAGTAATTTTTATTCATAAAAATTTCATTGTTTTATTCATTCTGTAAACTTACACAAATAAATCGCCAGACCACGGAAACAAAAAATTCTCATGAATTTGAAGAATACAAATCAGGAAAATATGATATTTTGTTTTGACGGGCTGCGCGAGTTCTTATAGATGTTATACTGGATTTGGGTTTTTTACCTGTATTAGGGAAAAGAAATCCATCAGTTTTTGTAGATGCCTGGGATGATCAATATCTCATACAGCATTGATTTCACAACTTCAGATTTATGGTTATTAAAAAAGCTATTCGCATTAAAAAATTATCTTGTTTTTATGTATATATATATATTTTGTCCATTCAGTTAGTGAATTACAAGTTGGTTAAAACGGAAATCAACAAAGAGACAGTTCGGTCATTTTACAGTTTTTCCTTGATGAAAGCGAAATTGCAAGGTAGGTGGCTGAAATTATAGGTGTTGTATATTATAGCAATTTTTGTGTGTGAATGACCTAACTGTACATTTCAGTTTCATCTATTCCGTTCAGTTATTTTTGATGTTAAAGATGAAACTCATGTAGATAGTTCGATCATCAAAAATATCGATAAAATCACTAAAATGATCAAAGTTGACCCGCATGTTATCAGTCGTAATATCACAGGAACTTAAATTGAGCTTTAAAATAGTTTTAAATCATTCGCACAACACGAATTAGAAACATGTTAAATGAAGACTTGAAGAGCAAGCAGAAATAATGTATTTCTTTTTCCTTACTTTGGATAGGAAAAAAATTAGAATAGATTTATTTCATTACAATTAGAACAAAATGCGGCACAAATGCCGTATAATCCAGGGTTCCAAATTCTGAATTTTTTTGGCGATGAAAAGATGTTGCCATAATGACCTTTTGTAACGTGCGTGATGATGTAAGTACTAGGGTTGCCAAAATAGATTTTACTGCAAAATTTTTATAGGTTTCCATCTCTATGACATAATGAAAACCGGGTTGCCAGATACTTAAGAAAATTCACTAAAATTCGCCAATTTCAGAATTTGGCTTTCTGGATTATAGGGCATCTGTGCCCAAAATGTAATGAAAAAGCTTACACTATTTAGAAATTTACTTTGTTGTTGCATAGCAGTGCAATTATAAAAAAATTATATGAATTTTTTCACAAAAATAAAATTAAAATATTTTCTAAAAGGATACATAAAGGTTGTTTGATAGCAATCAGATTAAATAATTGTATAATATGCGGTTTTTTTAAGCAATCCTTTATATTTTTGTAACTGAAGTTTACAGTGCATATTAATAGAAAACATAATGAAAATAGAAATTTTTATTAAAAATATATTAAAATCTAACAGCATATTTGGGGAAGAAAACATTAAAGTCTGCTTATAAAGTAAAAAAGAAATCTATATACGTTATTTAATAGCATTTAAAATCCTTGACAAAAGCTACATAGTAAACATTTAACGTGTATAATTAACGTATATAAACATTTAAGTATATAATTTATTGAGCGAGTTAATCGAGAAGGAAAAAATTTATATCTCCGTAGGAAACAAAAGTTACATTTATAATAAAAAATAGACTCCCTTGAAAGTTATTGAGAGGAACTTTTGACCTGAAGCAGGAAATAAAATGTAAGAATTAGTTAAATGGAAAAGGAATTAAGAAAATCTATTGGTTTAAAAAACTTAAAATTAAAAATAAAGCTGAATTACAGCTTTCTCACTGAATACATTTGGGAACCATTTCTTTCAAAGTTTGTATAAGAAATTAAAATATTTTTCATGAGACTGATAATATACATTGAAAGAAAATAAACCTAGTTATGAGAAAGTTTTTTTAAAGTATCCATTAATAAGTAATCAGCATTTTTTTTAATAAATAATTTTTTAGATAATTTTTCCTTTATTTTCTAATTATTTATTATATTTTAAATAAAGACGCAGTTTTTTCTACCCTATAAATACTTTTTGTTCTGATTGAAATGGAATTAAAACACAATTCATAAAAGTTATTTTCCCTTTTTAAATACCTAATTCTTTCAACAGCTTTTGTTACAAAAGTAAAACTTTTTTATTTACATTTCTGGATTTCTCTAATAAAGATTTCTGGGTTAAGCCGTGATGTTTGAACGATATTTATTTTAGATAATCAAAGATAAAACTTATCTAATAAAGATAAATCTTGATTTAAAGATATAATCTTTTTATTTTTAATTTATTAAGTATGAATATTATTAGATAATAAATTACACAAAAATCCCTTATATTAATGAAATGTTTCTTGGAAAAATACTATGTTTAGTTTTAAGCTGTAATGTTTTAAAAAATGAAATGTTTGTAACCGATAACAGATATTTGAATGATAAGCACAATCACTCTATCATATGTATATACATACATACATACATACATATATATATATATATATATATATATATATATATATATATATATATATATATATATATATATATATATATATATATATATATATATATATATATATATATATATATATATATATATATATATATATATGTATGTATGTATGTATGTATGTATGTATGTATGTATATATATATTCTTATTCATAATAACAATCACATGTGACAGCTAAACAAAATTAATTTGAAAAAATGTTTGTTCATCAAATCGATGTAAAAGAAAGAAACACAAATTTATTAAATTGAAAAATATTTATAAATATATAAATTTTTTTAAGTGAGTAATCAACAAAGCTTTACATACTCAGCTGTGTTAAAAAGTACTTAGAATAATTGTATAAAATCAAAGGGATAATTTTATTATTTAAAATTTAATTTACAGCTTCCAAAATACTATCCTCTTACTTTAATGTCTTTTATAAAATATTTTTCATAATCATTGAAATATACCTAAAAAGTTTTTTTGAGACTAAAAATGAGTTTTCAATGAATCTTCTATTAACTGATCAGTGGACTTGAAATGTTGATTATGAAGACGATTTCAAATGTAAAAATAAGAATAAACAACATGGTCAATATCAGGATAACACGCTGCTTAAGCGCTGTATTTGTTGAATGTTTTGTAGAAAATTGATTAACAATATTCAAAGCATTAGAAGGCGTATTATTATTATGTAGTCCATGAATTTTCTCGCAATATTTCAAATCATTTTTGATGAATCGCTTCAAGCAAACGATCATATAATACTCCTTATTTATTGTTTGGCCATTTCTTTGGAAATTTTTTATGTGCAAGACACTGTTACGATTAAAGAAATGTTGAATATAACGGGATTTTCTTAAGACTTCAGTGAGTGTTTTCAGACTTGCTTAATTTTTCAAGAATCATATTCATTTGATTGTGGAACTACAGTAGACACATTTATTTCTAGGAAACTTTAATTTAAAAATATCTCTCATGATTTTAAGAGATAATGACCTTTACCTAACATGCTCGCATAGGCCAATCATAATTAAATTCAGATTTACTGACTAAAATTTTGAAGAAAACGCTTTGTTGAATTCATTTTCATCAATCAGTCTTTAAATTTTTTTCTTAAATATTTTTCATTTTTTTTTAAATTTTAAGATTGAAAAACTTGAATGAACGTTTTTATTGAAATAGCATAAATGGCATTGTTGAATTTCAATGTGTTTGGTTTAACTACATTATTGCAATAAGAAAACTATAAAAAGGGATTTATAAGTAGACATGATTTGAAAAAATAAGTTCAAATGGAATAAACTGACCAAAGAGTTCAAATATTTCTGTCAGAAATCAGAAAACAAATCTTCAAAACAGCTAAAATGAATAGGTTTTTATTAATAAAATAATGTAATATTTATGTTTTATACTTCTACTTGACAATCAATTCTTTATAAAGTTTTTTTATAGAATTGATTTCTCACAGTTTATTTCTATCAACTGAAACAGTTAAATATACTGCCAAATCTTTTGCAAATTAATACTAGGATCATATTGTGATATGGAGATGTATAAGCTTCTTATAATTCTACAATACAGAAGAACTGATGAAACTTTAACTCACGTTGGTGCTCTTAGAATGGAAATCTTTACCTAGATATGGCATTTAATTCCAATCTATCAAGTCATGAAGATTGGCAATATTTACATAAGTTTATTTCTTTCTCCTGCATTGTAACCGTAATGCAAAGTTTTGACAATATTAGCAATAAAATGTCTTCTTTTCAATAGAAAAAAACTTCAGTAAATAAAATGATGAAAAGAAATAGTTTTTAAAGTATTCAGCGTATTACAATTGACTTAGTTTTGGTACCTACATATATTTATAATCAATAAGTTTAGACGGATTATCTTAAATATTACTTTTATTCAAATCGTTTTTAATTTTTCAATATTCATTTTAAGTAAATGTTTTTGAATTAAAAAACAAAAAAATATGATAGGAATTTAAAGAGTGGTATAAAAATCAATTTATGATTCCTTTTAAGATCAGCAAAAAATATGGTTCCACTTCTGCTCAACGAACAAGAACCATCTGATGCAGATGAGGAGACACGAAGATCAACGGCGACTTCCTTTCGAAGACACGAACGGTCATTCTCTCTCCCATTCCTAATCCTGATTCCGTCCTCTAGTGAAGACGTTCGACTTTATAAAGTCTTCTGCATAAAGGCTGATCCTTAAAAGAAGAATCCCGGTGGAATGATGCCTGGAAAATCCGGTGCTCGCTCGAAATTGCTCCATCCGGCTGTTTTGCATGTCAATGCTTGAATAGATTTAAGCTCTCTTGCGCAATAATGGCCTTCACTTTCAGACAACGAAACCTTTTCTCCGCTGGAGGATTAGTATCCCCTAACGACTCCAGCAGCTGCGCAGGGTGCAGCATTTGACTGCTCTGTGATCAATAGATTCAAAGGGATGCTACTTTCCACTATTCAATTTAAATCATCTTTAACAGAAACTGATTTTTAGGCCATACTCAACAAATAAAATAAAGCTGAATATATATATATATATATATATATATATATATATATATATATATATATATATTATATATATATATATATATATATATATATACACGTAAATACAGTGGAAGCTTGATATAAAAACTCACAGTGGCCCAGAGCAAAATGTATTTTAGTATTTTAGATAAAATAAAAATAAATTATATAAATACATGCTTAACAGTACCAAAAAGAAAGCTATTATTGAGATTCCAATTAAGTACTTAAATTATACTTTGTGTCACAAATAAAATTTTATCAATTAAATCATCCCTTAATTACATTTTAATGCATATCGCTGGGGGAAAAGGAGTAATTTTTTTCGATATTTCTCATCTTGGATTATTTTGTCAATTATTTCAGCAATGGAGTGCATTTCTGATTGCTATTTTATACAAGCATGGTGGAAGCAATTTTTGATACTATTTTTTATCAAGTCGTTTTATGCTGCTATCGAAAGATGAAGCCGTAAGAATATTAATTTCGTAATCTTCACCTTCATCCAATGGAGAAATAATTCTTCGTAACAGCAATTTCCGGTAATTAGGTTTGAATCACATAATAATTATTTAATCTAGAGGCTGAAGTAACAAAGTAATGTTGGGTGGAAAATCTTCTACAGTAATTCATTTAAAATATTTTACTAGGGGATGCGCCGTACAGATATCAGATAATAAGACAATTTTACATTATTTGACTGGCACTTGCTTATACAAGCAACACAGCCCTTCCTCAAGAATGCTAGATGTAATTCCCGATTTAGGATCTTTTAGATGTAAGTGGTTATAGATTTATACATTTAAAACATTTAGAATTTTAGATTTGCCAATTTCTAAAGCTGGAATTTTTTAAATGCTAGACGTATTTGCCCGTAGAAGAGCTGAAAGTCTTTGCTTGGCTGCTGTCCCTCTGCTTGTTCTTTCAAGTTTTAAAATGAAATATCTGTCAAACGTCATCCAATAAAATAATCCAATCTTATCTACATTAAAAATATTGTCTGGGGTACAGTCTGATATAGCATATTTTCATTTTCCGTATTTCCACTTTTCGAGTGTTTCTTTATTGATAACACCACTTTCCTGCAAAATTTCTGGAAAGAAAGATCTTATCTTACTTTAATCCTCTTCAACCATCCATCTGAAACTTTTAATTCGCTTTCGTCCATATCCATTTGTTGAGCAAAACTTTGGACTTCCATCTATTGGAATAATTTTGATCGCCTTATTTTTAATTATTCATACAATCTACCTTCAAAATTTTGAAATATTTCCTCACAAGATTGATTTTTAAATGTTTGAATGTCCAATTATTTTTCTGAAATTGAATTCTGACAATTAATTAGGCCAAATAATGCTCTTTTAGTAATTTTAACAAACCATTCTATTTGACTATTTTCATAACTTTTCTTCTGTTTTAAGATTTTCATCTTGGTTTCTAGCGATAATGCATTGCATTTGCTTGAAGCTACCGTCTTAATTCAAATGTTTCTGTAATTCTTGTTTACAAGTTCGTAAAAAAGGAAAATAAAACCCAGAATGTTTACTTTGCCCTTTTTTTCATCAGAAGCCAGACAACTGGAAACAGAGAGCCCCTCTTCTCAGCTACCTGTCATATTGTACATGTGTGACAGTAAATAATACTACGAATTTGATCCTTAACTTTTGAGTAGAGAAAATAGAATATTAATATTAATCCTCCTATCACCGGAAGCAGAATTTTAGCGCTGACTTCTGGACGGAAATTAATACTCCTCTATATAATAGAATGGTTTTGTTGGCTAGGTAACCCCCCACTCCCATTCATCAAAGTTTAACTGAAACAATAATGATTAAAAGCTTTCGAACCAAAAGTGAGACGAAAACCTGAAAAAAAGCAATCATTTTGATCGAAACAAAAACCGAAACTGAACTAAAATTATTGGTTTATTTTTGGTACGATTTATCTTGAGTCCTTTTGTTACTGCAACGAACTCATCAATATTTTCTAATTGAAATACAATTACCATTACAAGTACATTGCTTCTCAATTTTCTGTTTTTATGTTCTCTAATGCTTTTCTCTTTTGTATGAAATAATTGTAGAAGGTAAATTTGATTTAGTTGAATGAGCCGAAAGAATAAATGATTTTTAAGAAAATATAATTTGTACTTTTTGTATCTGAGCATGCTATTATTTATGGATGTTAGTACATAATGTTTAGATAGACAATGCAGCTGCTCAGCAAAAAGTATACAGTACGGTGCAGAGAAAAAATGGATTGTGATATGCGAGTAACAATACGTGTCACTGTCTAATTGGTCAAGAGACGTAAAAAGCCTAGTAAAAACTGGGATCATTTCATGGAATAGAATAATCTACTAGAAGTAAAAAGTCAAGAAAAGAAAAAATATTAAAAATCTCATTTAAATTTCTACTTCTCTACTTTTTTTGTTTTACCCCGAAACTTAGTTGCGTCCGGGTGTGCCATCTGTGCCCTGAAAGGTTTGACATTTATTCTCTGAGATAATAGAGAAGTAATCTCACTGAAATCATATTAGAAGATATGTTAAAAATGAGAGGGGCAATCTTAACGTAATAGACGTAACCATGAAACAAATTATCCAATATGATTTTGATAATGGGTAACAATGCCAATGATCGCTATTCTCTACCCACCTCTCAACAATAAATAAAATATAAAATAGGTCTAATTTTTATGGGAAATTATTTTTGTTTGACTTTTAAATGTTATTTTTGCACAAAAAATTACTTAGTCAAAATTGAACCAAAAACCGTAATTTTTGCATTTCAGATGCATTTTATTTTAGTCACTTCAGAACAAATGCATTTCATTTTAGTTGAATTAGAATGGAAAAAATAGCTGTTCGAAGCGCTGTAAGATTAAACGTCTACACACACAGATCTTGGTAATACAATAATAAAATTTATTTTCAGTTACTTCGTGAAACAAATTCTTTTTTGAGAAATTGGGAAGGGTATGGCTGTATTCAGACGTTGTATAGGAACTAGACGATACTGGATGGTAATTATGTTGAAGAAGCAAAATAATGTAGAGTGCACAAGTCTGGTATTTTATCTCTAGTCATATTATAAGGGAAGATTCATAATAACGTTGGGTCGTTATAATGAATTTTGACTGCGAATATAAATATACTATTTTTAAGAACATATATTTGGCTAAATTCGTTCAAAACATTATTTTGAGAATGAAATGATGTCAAGGCCATTCAAAAGTTATAAAAACGTCAAAGGAGGTGTGGAATCCTTGAAAACTTGCTTTAGTTATAAAGTTATAACTAAGATAATGAAGTCAGTATTCCTTTTATGCAAGATTCAATGCACTTACATTTGGTCACGAGCAGTTATGTGCTGTCATGAGCAGTTATTTTTTAGATTAAAAAATATATGTATTTTAATTCTTTTTAAATATACTGTGTGAATGAAGGAAGAATGGGAGAAGTCATGTCATACATATTTTCTCTCTAGCTTAATAAATTATGCATGAATGTCACTTTTAAAAATAGAGAAAAAAATCAGTATTTTACTGAGCAGAGCTCCTGAACAAAATACAGCCTCCTCAGAGTGACTTCAAATCAGCTTTAAATATTGTTTAAATGGATCACTAACAATGTAAATCAAATTTCGAAATGAAACAGGCTACGTTTCTATTTAGCCAGAGACTTATATTACGATATTAGTTTTATTAAATTTTATGCACCCGTTCTTAATTTAAGCACAGACAAACATCTAATAAACTCACAACATTAAAATATTATTTACAGAGATGTCAAGATTTTAATATTGCGTTGATAAAAGAATGCTAATTGTCTTTACTTTCTATACTATTTATTTCATTTTAATGAATCACTGTTACCTTCTTAATACTTTATATAGCTAATTTCATATGAATAATTAATTTTTTAATGAAATAGCTATAAAAATTGGCTAAATAAAGGAAAGTAAAATCATTTTAAGGCCTATCTAATCAACGTTACTCATATATTTTTATGCTCATGTAAATTTATTAAGTCGTACAAAATGCTTAAAAGCAGAGGAAATAATAGAAACAAATATAATTATTAGTATGCGAATAATATTGAGAGAATTGCACTGGTACAAAAGCTTGTTTGGACGAATGACAGGACAGCAGACCAAGTAAACCTATATTAGTAATGTTAATTTTCCTGCCGTATTTGTGTATGTATATTTTGATTCTAGTTGACTTTTTTTGCAACAATATTTGAATACAGTTATTGGCGCAAAAGTTCAAATTCATCAAGTTTTGGATATCTTTCTTTTGATTTATATTCTTCGGCATCTGAAATCATGATGTCACAAGTTAATATACGGGACTTTCGAGATATGTTCAACAAAATAAATATCAGACCAACTGTGCTTATGTATTTCTTTTACAAGAGCTTCTGCTCAGAGTGAAGCATTTTCTTCCATAAAAGAACTTCAATATCAATCTCGGATTCAAATGGATGGCTTCATTACAGTAATGATCTCCTGTTAATGAAATATATTAGATCACGATTACTGCAGAAAAATAGAACAGGGTTTGCTCCATTTCCCCTTGTACAAATTATTTTTGCCATATTTGGTGCTTATGTATCGTTTGTTTGTTTAATTTATGCCCAAATATTTTACACTCAATTGCTTATTTGATCGAGTTTAATAGCTTACAATGAATTTCAAAACATTAAAGATTCACCTTTGAAGTAGGTATCAAAAGTGTTTATGATATTTATTGATACATTATGTATATAAATGCTATGATGAAAGAGAATTATTTTTCTCTGAAGAAAATATAAAATATAGTTAAAAAACACAAACAAGAATAGCGTTTACTTGTTTCCAGGTAATTATACCGTCTCGAGTAACAAGATCAGAAGAGGCTAGGACTACCGTCACAAAACAATGAGAGTACGTTGAATAATTCATCTTTTGTTCAAGAGGATTTAAATTGTATAATTTAAGCAATTTAGTTACTGAGATCAACCTTAATTTTTTTTATTAAATCTTAATCGTTTTTATTTTCTTTAACCAAAAGTACTCCTTCATATGAAATTCCAATATCTCGCAGGCAAAATAATAATTACTACACTAATGTAAGTGTAGACTCATTTTGAATTTTGATATATATATATATATATATATATATATATATATATATATATATATATATATATATATATATATATATATATATATATATATATACATATATATATATATATATATATATATATATATATATATATATATATATATATATATATATATATGTATATATATATGCATGTATACAGTTGATTATTAAAATAATGGAAACACTTGCCAATAAAAGGGACATTCAAGAATACGTTTCGTAAGCATTAAAATATAATCTTAGCTCCAGATATTTTTAATGTAAAAAATACATAAATTATGAGAGAGCTTTAGCAGAGTTGTCTACGTCTTGAATTTCTGTCAGAAGCGTAAAATGTCAGATCTCACAGATTTTCACAGAGGCCAAATTGTAGGAGCCCGGCTAGCTGCAGCAACACTGACTGAAACATTCCAGCTTTTAGGCATTTCTAGAGGTACGGTGTCTAAAGACATGACAGCATCCACACTGCGCGAAAGACAAGCTCATCAAAGCAAAATAGTGGACGGAACTGGGTGAAAGAGACCAACGGGTATTAAAGCAGATTTTAATGTCTAAAAAGAAAGCAACTGTAGCCAAAGTGACCACAGAGCTCAATGAGCATCTGGATTCTCCAGTGTCAACAATTACAGTTAGGAGATACCTTCATAAAGAGAACATCTATGGCTGAACAGCAATTCCCAAGCCACTTGTCACAGATGCTAATGCCAAACGTCGAGTAGAATAGTGCTACAACCACAAAACCTGGTCGAGGAATAAAAAGAAGACTTATATGATCAGACGAATCAAGTTTCCCACTTTTCCCCGCAACAGAATGGGTACATGACTGGAGAACCCCTGCACAAGCGTATGATTCTGATTGACTTTTTCCAACTGTTAAGCATGGAGGTGGATCGGTCATAGTATGGGCAACCATGTCATGGTTTTTTGCTGGTCCACTCATAACCCTGAAAGGAAGGGTCACTGGAAAGAAGTATAGAGAAGTTTGAACTGACCGGTTCTTCCTATAATGGAAACTTTGTTTCCTGCAGGAGATGGAATTTTCCAAGATGATAATGCCCCGTTCCTGCAGCCAGAGTTATTCAATCATTTTTTGATGAACATGGGAAATGAAGTGAAACTTCCACCTTGGCCCGCACAGTCCTCAATACAATCAAACCGTTGTGGTCTATTTTAGAGCTTACAATATAGAATCGATATCCTCCACCGGCATCTCTGACGGAACATTAATAATATCTCCATGAAGAATGGTACAATATTCCTCTAAACACTATTCAGAATTTGTACGATGCTATTCCCAGACTAATCCAAGTTGTATTGCATGTCAAAGGCATTCCAACGCCATATTAATAAAGGATTCCTTCAAAATCTAGGGTTTTTCAATTATTTTGATAACAACCTATATATATATATATATATATATATATATATATATATATATATATATATATATATATATATATATATATATATATATATATATACATATATATATATATATATATATATATATATATATATATATATATATATATATATATATATATATATATATATATATATATATATATATATATATATATATATATATATATATATATATATATATATATATATATATATATATATATATATATATATATATATATTTATGTATATATTCACGCGTGCTTATGAAATTAGACATGTATGCACAAAATTCTATTTCAACCTTTACCTTTAATCTTTACAATCAAATTAAATAGGAAATTTTTGATATCAAATTGAAATCATTTTAATTAATATTTTTGAAAGTAATTTCATAATGTTGAAACAATTAAAGTATTTCTTTAATATTACTAATGATATTTTTAGAGTTTTCAGTGTTTCGTTAAGGGAATTCTCTTTTATTCAAAACTTAAGTATCAAAACTAATCTCTAATAGTTATATTTTATTTCGTTTTTGCTTAATAGATATATTCCACTTTTATTTAAAAGATATAATTAAGATTTAAACTGTAAAATTGAACAATGTCTATTATACTTTGCATATTTCATTGGTTATTGCTTTTCTAATTGATGTAATATCCATTTTTCAAATTATTCTTATATTTATGTACATATCTACTTACACTAACGAAATAAATATAAATGTAATTATAATTTTAACAAATTTATTGAAAAGGAATTTAAATTTCATTTTTTCACAGATCTCACGCATAAAGCGTATTTTTAATCACCATCGATGAATTTCAGTTTCTAGAATCTTAATTTCTATCAGTTTTAATTCCATTCGTTGAGAGTGTAAAAGATGAAAAGCGCGGTCATGTATCACGCAATTGATAATTAAAAGTGATTAATCTTTATTAAAGAAGCAGCTTTAATCTTCATTAGAAAACATTTATTTCTCTGCTGGCATAAGAGGAATGGCAAAATATTTCACATTTCACTTTTAAAAAAAGATTTAAGATAAGGAATGTGAAATCTTAATATATTGATCCAAAACTTTTGCCTCTGCCTTGAAGGCTTTGTTTTCGAAAGTATCCTGAAAAGTTTCATTTGACGAGAGAAATCATTCCTTTGAATTCTGAAAGCTTATATTTTATGAAAAGAAATTTTTATTAATAATTTAAACTTAACAATAAATATTAAATTAATTTTATTTAAAAAATGGAAATAAAAACGGCGTTTTATTGAATATTGACTTAATTTCATTTAGAATCTGTATTGATAACTTTTGTTAATGTTCAATTCGATATACAATCTCAAAAGGAAAATATAATTTTCTTATTATTTGTTTGATATTTTTCTGTGTCAAATTATTATTGTTCTGCTAATCATTTAAATGTTTTCCCTTCATTTAAAAGCATAATGGAATTCAGTTCAACAGTTCACAAGTTCAATTCTTACCTCGGTATAATCATTTGCTCTGGTGTAAGTTTCACATTAAATTACCTGACAGTTGAATTATGACTTAGGGACAAATGGGAGCAGTAGACTTACTAACATAAACCAAATCAATTTTCCTTTACTAGTAATATTTTACTTACATATAATACGAATTTGGAAATAAAAATATCGAAAAAAATAATATCTCATATGCTGAAAAATATAAAGTTGAACATGATGTTTTCTTTTCTATAATTTTAAGTATTTCATTAACTACTCATTTAATTCTGATTATTTTTGATGCTTTATAGAGACCAGCCTAAATGTGTGACGTTTTTATAAGGCATCATCAGTAGACTGCTTATCGGAAAAGCTTCTCATAGTGAATTATATTCAGATTTCTGAAGAGAAGGAACCGGAAAACTCAAATATTTATTCCGTTAGACGTACAATTAAACAGGAGAAGGACAATATTCATTACCTATTATTCAAAAATTGCTAAAAAATGTATGCTATATTTCCATTGAAAAGTCCCAAATTCAATATTAAATCTTAATATAGATGAGAAAACTTCAAAAGATACTAATATTATAGAATACGTTTGCATTTCCATACTAAACAACTCACGAATAAATAATTATACTATATTATAAAGATTATCACACAGTCACGATAATATTAAAAAGAATGATAAAACTATAAAAATGTTTCAGAAAAAAATAACAACTATATATCATTTATGAAAACTTGATTTTTCCCTACAGGAATTTAAATGACTTAGTAAACACTTAGGTAGATTGGAATCTAAATAGTCGAAAAATATATATTAGGTCACATAAATATTTTTTTCTTGCATACAATGTTTCATAATATATTGCTTTTTTGTGCTCAGTACATTTCCGGCTGCGTCTTTCTGCCGACAAAAAGCCGCTAAGCAAGTCATAAGTATAAATCTTGTGCCACGATTAAGTGACGAAATCGAGATATAAGATAACACCCTCTTTGCCATTAAACGACATACCAGCTGAAGAATACAAGTCACACCAATATAAAGATATGACAACCAGGACCTATTTTGCGTGTCCAAGACGATATTAATAAACCTGATAGATCTTCCGTTGAATCGGGTATCATCCCTTCACCGCTCAGTAACAAGAATGACACCTTTCCCAGATAGAATACCACGACCTTCTTTTTGATGATATAATTTCAGTGCATTTCCAGCTTCATAATACTGACGATATTTCTCTGGATTTCCACTAAATTCTTAATACTTTTACAAATCAGACTAAAATACTTTTATTGTCGTTAGAGCACTTAGTACTGCATCAGTAGAAATATCACACTGCTGTGTGAAAATTTAACAGTTTAAATATAATGCTGATGGTTATATTTCTGAAATAACCGTAATACGGATTATATAAATTTAAACACTTCAAAAATAAAATGTGTCTAGTTTAATAAATAACAGAGTTGTGTGATGTGTTCATAAAAATATTAGTATTGACATACAAGTAAAAACGCTTAATAGTAACAAACAATGCTAAGCATTTTTTTAAACAAAGGTGTGCAAGAGATCAATGTAGCAAATTTGACTTCATGAAACTGATTCTATTGATTTTATCAACAACAGGCCGTAATAAGCAGAATTTCTGAAAACCACTTTGCATTGACCTTAAATGTGTGAAAAAATGTATTTTAAAAAATTTGACGTTGTTTCAGTTATCACATGCGGATGGCATGTTTCAAAGGATTTTGCATGTCCCAAGTTAAGTAAAAGTTTCAAAAAAATGACATGTCACTGAACCAAAACCGTTTCCAATTGTTTATTTAAGTTACATTAAAATTGTTCAGGAAATAGTTTGATTAGCTTATAGTACCAGAAATGAATAAACTCAAAGAGATATGAAATGCCAGAACAGCGTAAAATTTTTTTCCAAATATTATATCGAAACTGATTTGCAAAGGGATAATGTCTGAATATAACTTCAAGCTATTTTTAAATACCGTTTAATTAATATTCGAATTACTGCATTTATTAGATGCTAGATGATCTCTGAAAACATTAACAAATATCCCATACATGTTGCTACTACAAAATGTAAAATAATTTTAATGTACAGTGTAAACTCAGATAATACATGAATGAAAAACGAAAGTATATACAAGGAATAAATACATAAATACAAGTATTATACATTGTTTTAAAAAATATATTTACTGACATATTTCATTTATAAGATATGATTCATTATTACTTAATTTTTATTAAAAGTAAATGTAATTGTGGATTTAATACATAAATTGCTAAAAAGAAATTTTATATTACATATGAATTTTTTCTTTCGAGAACTGAATCACATTTAATCGATCTACTTAGGAAAGAAAGGAAGGATTTTTTAATAGGCATTCTTCATAATTGTAATTAAAATTAATAGCTTGCAATTATAACTCATCTGAATAATGAGCTAGATTTCTAATTTTAATTTGGAGGAAAGTTAAGATGGTAGTAATGAAAATATAATGCATATTTCACATGGCATCGAGTAAATGGAAAAATCAATAAAGGGTACAAAATAAAGTCAGGCACTTTAAATTCAGTAATTTTACATCAATCATCAAGTTTAAAAATTGTGAGAAAATTCGAGTAATATTTTCTGCATATAGATTTACTTTTTGGTTAGAATTATAGCTTCATTTTATTTTAATAAATTTATATTTATTTCACTTAATACATTTTAATATATCAATAGATAATATTATTCCTGTATTTATAGTTAAAATTATAACGAAGGAGTAATAAAAACGTTATAAAAATCTTCAGTGATTCAATCTACATACAGAAGAAGAAATTTAACATAAACTTCAATTAAATATTGAAAAACATATATTTATAAATTTTTTCATAATAAACAGATCACAATATTTTTTTGAACTTCAAAGTGCACAGTCTAATGCTGGTTACATTTTCATATCTTAATTGCTTAACCGGAAGACTTATAAATATTGTCGCAAAGGTAAAAACCCAGGAAGCAATAAAACATCAGACATATGTGCATGCAAAATCATAACATGTATCGCATATTATTATTATGTAATATAAGTTGACCGAATTCAGAACCTTTCTTTCTGAAACTCGAAATCCATCTCTAGGCCATTAAGACCTCTTAAGCTGAATTTATCAGAAAGGAAACATTATCATTTTTCAAAGATTAAAGATTTCTTTCAAAACATAGAATTATTCATGTTTAATGTCAGGCATATAGGAACTAGGAGACAGTGTGGTTGTAGAAGATCGCTGTTTTCTCTCGCAGACTGCATCTAAGGTTTTAATATCTTTAATTTCCAGGTTCAAAGTACAGATGAAGATATTGGCAGTACAGTTTTCTTCCAAAATAGCTGAAATTATGAAGAAAAATATCTTTCGAAGCGATTATAGCTATGCATGTGGAGCTATGTTGGCCTTGATGATTAGAGCGTCACTCTTGTTATCGGAAGGTAATGAATTCGAATCCTGATCCAAGTAAGATTCCTTCGTGTTCACTAATGTTTAGTTTGATATAATGGGTGTGAAATATGTCATGGTCGAAAGTTTCTTCACGTGAAATAATACTTCTCGAGATTTCAGGTCATGTCTAAGGTTCTTTTGATTGGTCCCTTTCTCTAAATTAAAAGACCCACCCACTTTCATGTTATTTGATGGCAAGTCCATTAGGTGCTCCAGTGCATAAAGAAGCCTTCATTTTCTCCCTTTTCTGGGCTAAATGGGAAAAATTCTAGTAGCCGAATATTGGAAATAAAACACTTTAGATGCTTAAAAAATTTTCTTGACATATTACTGTCACAATGCTTTCTTCAAAACAGCAAAAATATTTTAAAATAATTTCATAATTGAGAAGTGAAACTCTTTCAATGTTTCAAAAGGATTCCAGTTGTAGTATAGTTTGTCAAATCATTTTTTTAAGATTGATAATGAAGAAATATCGATTTGTTTCATGGAAAATTTTAATATTCAAGAAAACAATATTGTAGAAGAGTTTGAACTAATTGATTTTAAAATCATCTGCCTGTAAAATTACTTTCTTCAAACTCTCAAAATATTTGGTCTCTGACTATTAATGAAAAATTCCCAATTTCGGTCCCGGCTTGTCTCAAAGTGAACGCAAAATCCAACTCTTCAGTATATTTGTGTGAGATATTTTTTCAGTATGAGAGTAATTAAAACAGAGAAACTGACTATTGATAAATTTCAAAAACTGGCTCACTGATGAAAACTTTGGAGAAATATTTGAATCGCTTATACTATATTTTGTCTTACCATTAAAAGAAATTCTTAATGACAAAAAATAATTGCATCATTTTAATTGGAATACATGAGATAAATAAAAAATAAACTTATGGCATTTGACATTCATTACTAAATACACTTCGATTCTTATGCACAATTCAATTTTAGTTTATTTCTATTTGCTATATATAGTATTATATACTTTGTTACACACATACAATTTTGTTATTAGAGTATATAGTTGGAAATAAATTCCAGTGTTTTAAAAAATAGTTGGTAGCTCATGATAGGATTTATAAACGGAATTGTACCTCAGAACCTTTGTAAGTTTTGTGACCGCTAATATACAGGCTGATAAAAATGATTCCCTTATTTTGAATAAAAATGTATTTCCTAACGTAGTCCATGGGAAATTTTGAATAATACATTGCTTAACAAAGCTTATATTTCCCATTTCTTACGTTTTCTTTTCATTCACGTGACTGAAATCGATGCTGTAAATAAATTCAGCCCAAACAAGCTTGACCATGTCCCCATCGCTGTCCACCAACACAACAAAAAGCAATCATAAGTTCAACTAATTATGTCAACAACGTGATATGCAAAAAATTATTGAAGGTTTTTCAAGTATCTTCAAAGATAAAAACTACTAAGGTTTGAAGATTTCGGAGGCTACCCAAAGAATGAGAGACAGGAAATAGTTTTAATTAATAAGTTATCCTTTTTCTGACTGTTTTAATCCCTTGTAATCTGGTGAATCACAATACAACCGGAATTAACATAAGCAAAACTTCACAATATGCTCTTTTTATAGGTTTCCAGCATTTAGCATTACATATTTGATATATTAGGCTAGAAAATCACACAATAGGTTATTATAAAATTAATTTAAAATTAGATTTTTGGAAATTATCGCATGGCTTAATATAAACTTATAATTAATTCCTCTCTCTCTCTAGTTGTTTTCAGCCAAAACATTTATAAAAATACAACCTATAAAATGTTTCCACAAAATGAAGCATTTATTTCCTTAGATAACAATCTCTTTCCCATGGATTTGTTCCTTTGGGAAATGAAATGAATACACATCTGAAATTTATATTAAAAACATGCAAATTAAAAGACTTCTGAAAATGATATTCATTTCATAGCTAATTTAGTTTACATTACATGTTTCTTTTTATAAATTTTTATGTATTATCTGTGGCAATATAATGTTAAATTTCATCCCTTAAGTTGATGAAGTTGAACAATTATTGAGCCGAAATAAAGCAACGGCCTAATCTCTTTATTTTGGTGTATATTAATCGAAAATTTGTCTCCAATTCCTCTGAGTTTCAAAATGGAATATTGTACAATTAATTTCTTTTAGATAAAATTTCAATGATTTAAACAATACACCAGAGTATAAATATGCTAAATCATTGATATATTTTCTAGAGGAATGATAATTTTTTTCATCATCAAATGTAGATACACAACCATTTTTTAAATTTAAATATACAAATTAGAATTGATATTTGAGATATATTTAAATTAAAATCTGATTTCAATATTCAAACTGCTCAAGTTTTAAATGCTTTAAAAACAGCTTTATTTCAAACGAATTGATTAAAGTAACAAAACCTTATCTTATATTCAATGCTCATACAATGGAAATAAAAAACAGGTAGAATGTATTTTTCTTATCATTCTAAGAATTTAATTTTTAAGCATTTTAATATTTGCCATTTAAAATACTAAATATAATTTTACTGAAAAACTGGCTGAGAAAAGACATTTCTATTTACATAAATGAAAATACAAAAATATTTGTGCATAGAACCATACATTTTTACGTAATATATATAACTGTGAATAAGTACATTTATTTTTACATACATATTAATTGCATTTTATTTCTATACTCCCTACATATTAATGAAGTTAACCTAAAAATCACAAATTTATATTTAAAATAATAAAATTGTTTCAGTATTTTGCCAACAGATGAAGCTCTATAGCATTTCTATTGTAAACTTTAAAAAATATAATATAGTTTAAAACACATTAAATGTTATTAAAATATATAAGATATTTAAGAACTTATGCTGGGTGATTATAAATAGTTTTTACAAATTAAGAAATATGATATTAGCCATCTAGATGAGCAATAACTACCATAGAACGTAGGGTCACATTTCACATTCAAAGGCAAAAAGGAAAAGTAGAAACTCACCAAACAAGAAAAAGGGGCATCGTTACTCGAGGTGATTTTTAAGCATTCTCCGCTTTTCCAACGTACTTTCTATGACGTGA
Source organism: Latrodectus hesperus (assembly GCA_037975125.1). Classification (NCBI taxonomy): domain Eukaryota; kingdom Metazoa; phylum Arthropoda; class Arachnida; order Araneae; family Theridiidae; genus Latrodectus; species Latrodectus hesperus. The sequence goes on from CM075858.1 coordinate 68,151,080, forward strand.
TAGATATTACTCCTATTTGGTTAACTGGATGTTTAATATTCTCTATGCTTACCAATGTCTTGAACATTCCTCGCTCACTTCTCATGGTAAGGGTAAGTTGAGATCCAGTGGTCTCATTCACCGGACCACAGCCTATTGACTTTTTCTTCCAGGACACACGAAATATTTAGTGTAAGAGGTGACTGTAAATTTAGTTGAAAATTTCGCAGTGAGAATAGTTGTTGCCGCCTAACAAAACTAACAAGATACCAGGAATCAACGAGACCTCGTGCTAGCTAGTATTTCGCTGTTGTCAACAGTGCAACAATTCTTGGGGTCATCATTTTGATCAGTAGTGTGTATCGACCAATTTTTGGTATCGTTCAATCGCTTACCCAATACACTTGTAAGTTCGGATTGGAATTCTAATCTTCCAATTTTCTTTTTCTCAGAATGGAATGAGACATATTACTATTATCCATCTGAATGGATACTATCACCTTTCTAAATTTGTAAAAGCAATTTTAAACCACATTGTAGAAGTAATACTACACTGTCTTACATTTTTAAAGATTAACTTTGAAGGTTATTTTATAAATAAAAATAATTTTCATAACGTAACTTTTTTAGAGAACCGTCTTTTTCTGAAATGATTGGAAGGAAAACTCAAAATTATGACTGTCTAAAAAGGACAGATAGTAAACTGGAAGCTGCAGAAGAACAAAAATCATAATTAATTTTACTTGTTTTTCTATTCTGTAGAAAAAGATTTTTGTTTAAAATTTTAGATTAAGAGAATGATGGAGTATATGAATTTTTTAATCTGCAATCAACACAGTTGTTGCTTAAAATTAAGAACTACAAACAAGAAGTATGTTCTGAGTTTAATAAAACACAGCACAAAATTTGACATTTAATTTTTAAAAAGAATATTTTTTGTCATTAATAATCTCAGGAAAACTTAAAGCCTCCAAAAATGCCTACACACACTTCCTCTTTAGTTGAAAAATATGCACAGTAAACGGCCCATTTTGAAAGCCTATTTTAATATTTATCATAATTAATATGTGTAGAAGGAAATTCTTTTCTTTCACAGTAAACATATGTAATTAGGGGATGATAAACTTGATGAATATTTTGTTGCTGTTATTTCTTATATAAGGGAAGCCTACATTTTCAACGAAGGTAAACATTAACGAGGAGAATAGCAGACTTTAATTATAAAATTCTTTATATGTAAATACAGAATTTTGAAAAATTTTGAAATAGTTAAATCTAACTCGGTATATGACATTCATGTTACTAATAATATTTCCTTGTTACAAGGTAGGAAAACCTAAGACACATTATTTTTTTATGAAATATTAATTTTTTCATAATAATTTTACAATAAACAATATTAAAAATAGAAAAATTTTCCCTCTAAGCGGGTTGAACAGACATTTAAAAAAGCTTTATAAAGAAACAATATTCTGATATAGAGTTGAAAATGTTACTATCGGTTATATATTAAACATTCCTAATCAGTTCTTGTAATTAATTATTTTGTTTTGAAATTTTGGATTCGATAATAAAGTTTTAGATGTTTATAAGCATATTTTCAGTTGCTTTTCATTTAACGGTAAAATAAAATTAAGTTCATTTTACTGCATAATATTTAATTTTGAAAAATCTTTTGTGTGTTTTAGTGCGTTTCAATCTCATTCTGGAACACACAAAAGCCGTTTTAATTTATTAAATAATTATTCGTTTAAAATTAATGCCGTGAAAGTGGTATTCTTACAAATAATAAAATTAGACAAATGACTTGAGGGATATATATGAAAATATTCAAATATATAAATGTATACATAGTTATAACCATAAAGTAAGGTTTACTTAAATAAATGTTAGAAATCTAGACAGAGAATTTCACACAATGAAAATGAAAATTACGTTTAGCCCTTTCATGGTTTATTACCTTTATTAACCCTAAAATGGTTAAGCATTTCGTTTCAATTGAGACCACAGCCAAATCACTCTATTCCGTTAGTAAATTTTTTAAAATAGTTAAAATTACTTGTTATTCTAAATAATTAGTTTGCAAATTTTTAAATATTTACAATATTGCTTCCAAAATTTCCTGTTGTTGTTCTCTATTTCTAATAATGTGTTTTTCACTAATTCAAATTTTCTTGCCTGGCTCTCCGGCTCACTAATATCTCTTGTGTTATTTCACGTTCACTTGAAATTCGTTAAAGCTTCTTTAATTATCCTTAAAATCATTTATCACGTCTTCACAAGCTCAAATTTTAAGAATAATTTCCATACATGAATTTGACTTTGAGCAGTCATTATTATCTTGACTTGTACCTTTACCATCGAATGGCCTTTGTCAAGTGCCAACAAAAAAGCCATCTCATCCGTTTTTCTTTGATTCAAACCATTAACACGTTGGCATTGGAACAGATGAAAAAGTAAAATGAAAAAGGAAGAGAAAAATATTCACTTTTTGATCCGTTTAAATAGGCAAGGGTGATTTAATTTTTTTCTTTTTAAGCATTTCCTAGAAACGGCGTAAAATAACCAAAGTAAATGAAATTATATTTCGTAAAACTTTTCTTGTTAAGCGAAAGGAAATATGTATTATATTTTCCATTCTCGCGCAAACTTTTGGCTTACTGTGTTCTAGTGGTAAAATAACATTCTTCAGAATGAAAGATTTCAAATTCGATACCAAACACTGATGGGTTACAGGAGATTGATATTGCGCTTCTGCCTTCAGCATGCATGATTGTTACAAAGAGTGCTTGCTAGTTTTTCAGGTTTTATTCACTTTAAACATGTAAACGAGGTTTACTTTCTAGGAATAATTCCTTCCGGTATGTTTTGGTTGAAATACATTACAACAAGCGTAGGCAGTACAAATAGTTATGGGGTCTCTTGAATAATTAGGAGATAAACTAAGAAGATTTTTCTCTGTAAATATACAGGAAAATGTAGTGCGAATCCCAGTATTGGAGCATGTAAGAAAAAATGAACTTCATCTAGTATTGGAGTACGTAAAAAGAAGTCTTCTCTACTAGTTTTAAATATAAAGTAATTTTATATTAAATATATATAATGAATATAAATGCGAAATTATTTTATATATTTAATAGATTTTTAATATAAAATAATCTTATAATTAAATACTTGAATAACGGACATAAAATAAATCCTAAGATCTCAATCATATAAATTCGTGTGAGTTTGTGTAATTGACAAAGTGAATTATCATTCACATATATAGCTATCTTAATCCATAAGATTGTATGAGTAATGGAATATTAATTCTAAAAATTCCATTACTCCTAAATTCTTACAAATTTACAAGCATCGTTCTAAAATAATTAGCATTTCAGAGTTCTAGTCAGTTCATCAAACACCTTAAAATCCATCCTTACTATTTTTAAGCATTTCTGGACTTAGAGAGTCCTCGATGAAACAAATAAATAACTTCTTAAACATTTATTAAAAGGTAAAACCTTTATTTTTAAAAGTTATTTGCTAGACATAAATCAAAATACCATGATAAAGGATGAGTTGAAGTGTTTATTTAAATACTATAAATATTTACATCACACACGCTCTCAAGAAGAGATTACCTTATTCACAAATTGTAACAAAATATAGTTGTTATTTCAATAAAATATTTTCTGTAACCAAACGATACAAAACATACTTTCTTCAACACTATTCTATTCAATAAAATTCATAGGGAGAGTTGGAGTTTTCTAATAAATATTTCATGCATGAAAACATTTTCCAAAATACTACACAGAAATGCCTTATAAGTTGGACTGAGGAAAACAAAATTTACATTTTTTGAAAGAGTGTTCCTTATAATATAAAGTATATATGATATATCGTTTGATAAATATAAGCCCCAATATATATATATATATATATATATATATATATATATATATATATATATATATATATATATATATATATATATATATATATATATATCAAGGAATATTTGCAAACAGTAATTGAAAATTTATTTTAAAATATTTCATTTAAATCAAGTAATCTTTTTGTAAAGAAGTAATTTAAAAATAACTATTAAAATTATTTGTGATTTCATAACTTAAAATTTAGAAACGAATTTTAATGAATATCACGAAATTTAAATGTATAACTTAAAATATGTATTTAAGCTTTTACTTAATCGCAGATTCAAATTCATTAAATTATGTCAAGGCACAGTCATATTTCGTATGAAGATTTTGTCCTGAAGAAACTGTAAAGCTCAGGAAGTTAAAATTTTAAAAAGTAATATAAAATTAAATATATTCTTCATTTATTTTAAATTTAGAAAGTTTTAAAGAAGTTTAATATATTCTTCTGTGTTAGATGAAAAATGAAAATTTATATAGCTCTGAACAAATTTTATTAAATAAATAGGTAACTCTAATTATTGAATAATGTTTTAAAACGAAACGTTTTTTATAATTAAACATCGTATTCTAATCTTAAATCGAAAGTTTTACCCTGAATTACTAAAACATATAATTAAATAACATTTTGATGTTTTAATGTTATTGAGAGACATAAAAACAGATTAAAATTCTGAAAATATTTCCTTAGTTAAATGGTAATTATTAATAGACATGTGTATGATTATACAAAATATTATAAGAAATATATATAAGTTATGCTGTCATTATATGATATATGCTGTTCCAGCTATTTATATATATATATATATATATATATATATATATATATATATATATATATATATATATATATATATATATATATATATATATATATATATATATATATATATATATATATATATATATATATATATATATATATATATATATATATATATATATATATATATATATATATATATATATATATATATATATATATATATATATGTATATATATATATATATGTATATATATATATATATATATATATATATATATATATATATATATATATATATATATACATATTTGACAAATGATAAGTTGATGACAGCATTTGTAACATTCTTGTATTACCAGTAAAGCAATAAAAATTAGGCACACTTTTCGGAACTGAATTCTTGAGAAAAATCAGTCCTATTATATCGTTGTCATTTCTATCCTTATAAAATAAATTTTCAAAACGTAGATTGAAAATAAAAACGTAGATTGATCAAAAATAAAAACGTAGATTGATGCCAACAATTTATTCAAATTATTTTCCCAAAATCAAATTATAAATTATAATTGATGTTTCTATGAATTGATGTTTAGGAAATGAGCCTTCTCTTTTACAAAGTGAAAAAAATTGTACCTACACATTAAATATAAGCATAATGAAGTAATAATTTTGCAGGCCTGTTAAAGATAAATGTAGATATTTCAAAAGTCAAATGATTACTCTTATAAATTGATCACCCTGTATATATGTGCATAAGTTGTAAATAAATGTATTTCTTTCGTAACTTCAAGAGTGCTTTCTTAGACAATCATAAATTTAATTGCAATAATTCAAGAACCCTTTTTTTCAAAAGTCACTTCGCTAATTTCTAACTTTTCGATCGCTTAGCAAACATATAATTTAGGAAGTAAACTATTTAAATGTCGCACATGGGATTTTCAATTTAATGATGGTTTCTCATTTACAAGAAATAAGTGATAGTCGTTCAGGAAATTTATTCTTAGATGAATTTTTGTAAGCGGTATTAATAGTTGATTTTTTTGACTCTACACTTAACTAAAGATTATTGAAGAGAAGTAATGTTTGCCTTGATTTTGATAATTAGTAATTTTACTTTTCAAAATGGTTTTTTAAATTTAAACAGGCATTTTCGAAAAGCTTGTCAAAGTCACTTATTTATAAAATAAAATTTTTCTTGATATTTTACAATAGAAAGAAAAAGGCTATAAAATATTTGTTTGTTTATGTATATTCAAAATATTTAAGTATTTTTATTTCTTATATGCAGGAAAAAAATTTAAACTACAGTTATAAGTAAATTTTTTAGAATGATTCCAAATTCTTTGCATTTATTATTTTAAATAGAATTAATTTTACGGCCTCACAAAATAGCTTAAAACTGAAATGCCCTATTAAGTTAATATATTCTGTAAAAGAACCTACGAGAAAATTCAGGAGAAATAAATGTATCGATAAAATTCATTTCTTAAACATTTAAATTATTTATTGAAAAATTCCCACCATCTAAATGGCGCATAAGGTCATATCCAGCTACAATGCCTAGGATCAAATTAGGGATTTTCCACTTTGGAGAGGATAGATCTTCTAAAATCCCAAAAATAGTACGTTGAAAATAAATAGGGATATTCATTTTTGTAGCAAATAAATATCATAAAGATTTTAGTAATCTAGGTTCAATGCTTTTTCACGCAATTCACAAAATGAAAACTGAGATTTAATTCAATATTATACATGTTATCATTGAAACACACGTTGCATATTAGAGGAAGAACATGCTCTTTAGTGAGGAAAGACTTGGTATTGGTTCACTTGCAACTGAAGAACCGAAAATAGACTTTTATGAGCTGTATATTTGATGCTGGATGACTAGATGCATGCTTTGGAATTTTCAGATTTTTTTCCATGCAGTCACGTGAATATAATCTATGATCTATGGAAAGCTCTACCAGAAATGTGAAACGTAACTCATATTCAAATATAATAGCCTAATAGTTTGTTCCTTATGCATTGTCACACAATCACAGTTTAAAAATAAAACAATCTCGAAGACTCCTCTTGGGATTAACAGAGGACAGCTTTCTATGAAGAGAAATGTTTGAGATTCAATCCTCAATATTATTGAATAACGAAAGACGAGGACTTTGGGTTTCTTCTTGCATTTCAGTTGATGTGGATCCTTCTAAATTTTCTGGTTTTATCCTCTTTTGATACATAAATATGGCACATACTATCTGCGAAAATATCTTTCAGAAAGCAGTTTATATAGCAGATTTCAAATGACTTATAAGGCCATTCAGGTTGTCCTCTGAGCGATTTCGAAGTTATTGGAACAAATTTTAATTTATAAAAAAAGAGTGAGTAACTAACTTCATTCAAAAAAGAATCTATCTATAACTTATGACGTTTCATAAAAACAAAAAAAGTAAAGGAAAAAGCACTTAAATTGATTATATATAAATTAAAAATGTGAAGACAAAGTTGTGAGCAACAATATGCGGTGACAAAGTATGCTCTCGAAAAAAAATCGTCTTGTAATATAAAAAAATGAAAAATCAAAAGATAATATACTTTTAAAATTTATTTCGTTACAAAAATATAATACTCACTTATAAAGAGAGGAAAGTTTTGTCACGTGATTAAAAATGTGAACGAAGGTGGAATATAGTGAAATTTTTTTCTTAAGATTTCTATTACTCTCTTTAACTCAACTTATAGCTTCATAAAATATATTTAAAGTAGTCTTGTTATAGAAAGCTATTTTTACTCAGAAAACAATAGATTTTGTGAAAGAAACTTTTTATTCGTATTTTTAGAATATACTTCATAAAATTAATAATTAAAGAAATATTTCTTTGTCAACTTCAACAACCTAACAATTCATTGTTATATACTTTTATATGCTGTTTTTTATAAATCAACGTTTTCTTAAGGCAGTATGATTAAATATAATTAATTTTTCTGCTCGCGCATAGTTTTAATTGAAAAATATTTTAAACTGATTTATTATTTTTCAGTGCTAAGATACCATTGCAAAGTTTGTGTTTCGGCCATTTGTTAAAAAGCTCAGGAGTTCAGTTTCCTTTTCAAATGCAGATATTTATAGGAGTTTGAAATCAAGTAAAACTTAAATCAAAGGCTTGACGCAAATGCTTCTAGTGAATTTATTTTAACTGGTGTGCATCAGCCTTCTTGCAAAATCCAATTGTAGTGCAAAAAATAAACAAAATTGTATGAGTGCTTAGAGTAACACATGTAATTTTGTTCGGTTATTTATATAATTAAAATCATAGCAGAGGGAGAGAGAAAGAGAGAGAGAGTGATTGGGGGTGTATCATTTCCATTTTTTGTTAAAAAAGAAGTTCTTCTGTAAATGTTGAAATTAACATTCTTTAGTTAAAGAGAACAGTTCTTTCATTATTTCAGTAATAACACTATTAAATTTAAATCAATTATTTAAGTTAAAAAAGTCTTGAATATTTGGCGATATTGGTAATTTAAAATAGTTTAAAATTGGTAACTTATAAGTTTTCAATAAACTTCAATGTATATATATATATATATATATATATATATATATATATATATATATATATATATATATATATATATATATATATATATATATATATATATATTATATATATATATATATAATTTAAATGTTTCTTTGAATTTCGAGTCCGCTGGGGAGGACGACGCTGTAACTATAAAAAATAACTGTGAGGAGGAGAAAATTGTGTTCTTCGCCAAAGAGAAGAACGGGCGAAGAATTTGTTTTAACCCTAAACGGCGTGATCGTTTTACTGTTCAAACCTCTGAAAGAATGAACCCTTCCACCGGACACAGATCTCACCCGCCTTCTCGTGATGGTTTAATAATACCAGGCAACCAAAACTCCAACGAGTTGACAATCATATAATCAACATTCAGAGCATACACCAGGTACCTATTTGCATAAACAGTTCAACTATGCGGAATATTACTAATTATTGGTCGTTTAATTAGGAAAATATTTCCTTCAAACAAAGTATTTGTCACTGAATTAAATTGATTTAGTAATGTATTTCCTGTTTTTATGTAATTTTATAATTTTAATACTTATAAAAATTCCATTAGTGTAGTAAAATTTGCCCTATAAAATTAATATTGAGGCATAAACGTTGATTTTTTTACATGTAGTATATTCTTTAATCTATAATAGTTCCTTTATGAGGATGATGAATATTTTATTAAAAAATTAAGAATAACAGAAAATATGCTTAACATAAAACATTCTCAGAATCAGAAACTAAATAGTAAAATTGTCTTTTTGGGTTAGTGCTTCTTCAATTATTCTGTTTCAAGCAAAGATTTCGCCAACAGTGTCTCCTTTTTTTCCCTCAAAATCAGTAGAATCAACTGATTTTCTTTCCTCCAAGGTTGGCAGGTATGATATATATATATATATATATATATATATATATATATATATATATATATATATATATATATATATATATATATATATATATATATATATATATATATATATATATATATATATATATATATCAAAGCTTAATTGCTCTAAATAATATCACGAATATCTCTTAAGTAAAGCATATTAATCATTATTTAAATTTATGATTTTAAAAATATATTATAGGTATTTAACAATGATTCTCATACAATTTTACAGTCGTCTAAGCAGGCCTGGTCTTTCTTTCTCAAAGTATTTTTCTAGGAGCTTTTGTCTTCTAAGAAACTTTCATCACAATTCTTTCTAATATTCTAGGAGATAAAAAAAGCAATTGACGCACTTTGCAATGTGAGTTTCTCATAACTTAAGAAAATTTGGAATATAACAGTCTCTTTTGTTATCTTTTGTCTTTATTATTTGAAAATAATATTTGAATTATGCATGTTGAATTAAATGATGGTATATGGTTTGTTGGTGATGGTATATGACTGAAAGTTTTGGGCCTTAGACGAGTTTGTACAAATATGCCATGTTTTATTTTAAATAGTCATCAAGTCATTTTCATATGATAAATTCCTCAAAGGATTGGAATTTTATTATTTACTAAGGAATAATATCGGAGGGCATAGTCATAACTGAGAAGCAGCATATAGCCTCAGTATATTAAGTTTGATTTCTAGACCCATGAGATATAGATAGTGAATCTTGTATTATAAACCCTTATATCACGAATCTTTACCTTTATCAACTCGATTAACTGCTTTTTTAGAGCCTATATAGTAGGCTGCAGTTTTAAAAATTCATATAAATACTCATAAATTCTATGTAAATATATATTTTATTTCCATACGGAAGTACGTAAAACAGCTTTTAAAAGAGCTTCTACCACAAAAAATACATGTAATTCATGACTGGATATTTTTTTCTGTGGAGATGATTTTTCATTTACATTCAAAATTTGATGAACGTTCCGCTTATCAGACGTTTTTAGCAGAGTTGCACCAAATACAGCTTTCAACGCAACTGTGTATACTTCAAATTTCAATTCTGGCAAAAGTAACTTAAGAAATATAATTTTTTTCTACAGAACCAAAAACAAAAGTAGACGACTTTCTTTATTTAGAGATAGGATTTTGAGATGGTCACGTAGAGATAGGATAATATTGGCATATTTTGGAATATATTTTAGTAAGTAGACTGTCATACCATTGTAAATATTTAATGTTTTTAGACTCATACATTTATTTTTTGATAAGAAGAAAGAAATATACTGGTGCTTTCTACAACATGAGTTAAATATTCAACTTAACATTATTAAAAGTGACTTTTAAAATTAATTTGGTTTATAGCGCGAAACAATCTCAAGGGCTATTTTAGAATAATAAATCTCTTTTCTTCACTTTTGGACATTATGATAAAATCTTTCATATGCACAGATAAATTAGTTTTTTTAAAAGCTGTATAAATATCAATTAAAACTAGCAGCTTTGATATTTAAACCAAAGTGTCCTGTAAGAAACTCGTATAGTCCGTTAGGGGCGGTAAAAAAATAATTTGTACTCTAAACTTAAATATCTATATGGATGATACCACTTTTTAAGTCAATAAAATTGAACATTTTTACTTTGTAATTAATCTAATATGCTATCAGAGTGAGGCAATGGATAATGACTTTAACTAAGTTTCTTCTTTAATTTGTGGGAATCAATACACAAGATGTGTTGAATTATTTTCTTTTTTATCAAATAAATAGAATTATCGTATTTGCTGCATAAATTTTGAATGATTTATTTAATCAATCATTGAATTGACAGCATTCAAATTCTTTTACTGGTATGGACATCTACCAAGCCGTTGAGAAATTGGAATTACTTTTTAAAATAGATTTTTTCCTGTAGTAATATATTTGCTGTTGATGAAATTATATACTTGTTTATATTTTTGTCGAGAATGTAACTTAAATCAGTTGTTAACCATATGAATTAAATGCTTGTAGAAATTATTAGTATAAATGTTTTACGTCACATATATAAATAATTGAATTTTATTGCACATCAGATACCTTGAATAATTATATACATACCGATAGTTAAGAGATTCTTTGATGTACAGGAATACAAAAATTTGTTCTCAAAAATCATTTTTATTCGCTTTTATACCTTTTTCAAGTGAACACAGGAGTTGTATTTTGAAATTACCCAATCATTCAGTATTAGTTTCGATTTGTCATTTCATGAAGACACTTCACTACACGGTACATAATTTTAAATAATAAAGTTCTATGGCTTTCAATGCCAATGACAGAAGGATTGAGCAAAATACAAGAGAATTACGTTTTGAGATACAAAACGATCAGCTTATTTGAAGAATTATCAGTAGATATTCGATAGTTTAAATAATTGGTTTTATGTAATAAACGAAACTCCCTCTCTCACACATACACACGTGTAATTTCCAAAGAGACATAACTTAAAATTATGGATTTTAAAAACCAATAAAATTGAAGATGTTTGAATAAATTTTAGTGAATATATATACATAATAGTTCAGAAATATGATATAATACTTCAGAAAAAGAATAAAATAGTTCAAACGTTATGAAAAAATTCCATGGGAAATTATAATCTTTTCATAATTATTTTACGCATCATAAAATTATGTTGTAAATGACTTTTTAGAATATATTTTTAACAACAGCTTTTAACATATGATTAGAAACGTTTGTGAAGATTATTTGAGGAATTACAAAGTGTTTTTAAAAATTACAAATCTTGTAAAAAACAAGTTAAGAAAAAAAAACTTATGATAAGTGCTTTTCACAAAAAGCACTTTTCGGCAATTAAAGTTAAACAAAATTTTTACATTTGCATACTCAAACTGCTTTGAATTTTTTTAATATCTTTTGGATGAAAAACAATTTAAATTGCATTAACATTTGTATTTATATTCTTATCATTGGCATTGCATTTGCTTACAATTGTATTTCCTTCTCAAGAACATCCATCAAATTGGGAATAAGAAGCACGAATCTCATACGAAATTAATTTTAAAATATTCTAACAACCATTTATCTTTTGAAAAGCATTTTTGTTTGAGTGTATGTAATTTCAAATAGATTGTTCAACTTTCTCTACGTACTTCATTATATTTCTTTCGCGGTAAAAATTTTAAATTATTTTCTTTGCTCTAGAGTATCAACATCAAAGAAACAATAAAGTTAAATGTAAACTAGTGATTAAATATTAATTGGATATAAAGCTTTACTGAGGAAAAATTTGGAAGTAGAAATTATGCAGAAAAAATATTTTTAAAAGAAAAAAGTAATTTAAGGGTCATTCTCATAGGAATTCTTTATCTTAAAATACATCCTATCTTTGAAATGACAACAAAGGATGTTAATTTTAAAATAATTTTTGATTTTGAAATTTAACTCTAAGAAAAGATAATTTTAAGATAATTAAGATTTTAATAATGAACATTAGTTCAATTTTATGAAAAGTTACAGTTTAAATATTTGTAGGTAAATGCAATATTAATAATAATATAAACAAAAACTATGACATCTCAAAATTTATAAATATGATTTCTTATTGGTAAACAGAAATAATCAGAATTTAAAATAAAAATGTAAAAGCAAATCCAAAAAATCAAAAATAGCTACTGTGTGTAAGAACTTATGTTACTAAGAAAGCTAATAAAACTTGTATAAAATTTTGCAATGTAAAAAAATAGTTCTTTAAATGGTTCTTCAAATAGTTCTCTTTCATCCAAAATTAAAGCAACATACTTATCTTAATGAATCTATTTCAGGACGTTATGTATGCATTTGATAACCACTTTTAATTTCCGGTGATTGAGTATCTTGTAAAAGCATATCAAATCAGGAAAAATCAATGGCCGGTGATTGAGTATCTTGTAAAAGCATATCAAATCATGAAAAATCAATGGCGGACAAAACCATAATTTTCAATTAATCTCTTATAACTACAGAAAACATACAGAAGACAAAAATCTTATCTTACTCATTAACTTCGGAAAAACAGCAATTAAAAGCAAAAAAAAAGTTGAATTATAAGATGGAAGATATGCGCTACTGTACGAAAGGAATTATTTTCCTTTTTTAGTTAAAATTTAGAAATTAGAGATCCTGTATGAAATTTTAGCTAAATATAATGATAATAATAATATGTTGTAAGGTGGGAACGATTTAAAATCAAACAATTCTTAAATGCAAAACTACTAAGAAAGAAAGGAATACATCGTGTCTTGATTTAATGTTATGATCTATACTGTTACATTACGTAATTGATCAAGAGGATTACTTTACACAAATGTATGTGAATGATGCAAATTTATTTATTAGAATTTCTGTGAATAAAGCACTTTTGTTTGGTAGAACCACTCTATAATCTTGTAACTTTTTGCCCTGCATTTTATTCAATTTTTAAGATACGATTTTCAGATTATATATTTTACTGAGCAAATTGTCTAGTTTTTTTAAAAAATCATTTTTCCGTATATGACATCCCTATAACTATATATTGCTCTTACCATTCCACAGCTAAGGAAAGAAACAGGATTTTACAGGGTATCTTGTAAAGTATTTAAATTTGTTAATAAAGAATTATGTTAGTGTAAAACAAGATTTTTTAGCTTATGGATTATGGATAAGTTTTTGTTAAGCCATTTGGTGGCAAAAGGATATTGTCTTGGAGAAAATTTTGCATAGATTTAGTTGATGGTATTCGTGTCTTGCAGAGAAAAACCTAATACTTCTAGAAAACCCATTAAGGATTGAAACAGAGTCAAAGCAAATGCTACAAGCATTTCCAGGTCTTTTGCAGTAAGTGGTATGAAACTTAAAATTTTACATTCAGAATAGCCTAATTGTACTTCACTTGCAGGAATTATTAGCACCTGGTTGCAGCTCAATAGTTCACTGATTCTCATTTTGGTGGTAAATGCTTGTTGCAGGAAAAAAAAACTGGAACTTTATGAAGCACCTGTTTTACAAATGTGCATGCTGAAGGCAGAAGTAAATCATCTATTTATCGTTGTGTAATAGTCATTTGAAAATGAAACGTTCTACTTAAAGAAGATTACATCTGCCCTGATTTTTAGCACAATATTTATATAGTTAACATCACTTTACGGACAATCCGTAAGCAATGGATATATTAAGACATTTGAACATTCATTGTGTATTATTGAATTTCAGGTGCAATTTTCTTAAATAATGGTTAGCATTCACGTGTTATTAAGAAATGAGTACTCGGTAAACTCCCCAGCAATTACTCTGACAGACGTGTATATAGGAGCAAGACTATATCTACCCCTTTCTGTTGCTCGAAAATGGCTTCAATTAAACCTGGTACATGCTATTTCAAAACACCCAGTATTATTATCGGGTCATACTGTAGCCATGTGTGGATGAAAATTTCTAATGTTTTCGTAAATAAAAAATTATTATAATTGGTGCTTATAACTTGCTTTATATAAAGCAGATACTTTCCACTCCACGATACCCACATCTCAAAGCCATAATAAAGCCTTATGGAGGTGAAAAGCTTTGATTTTTTCGTAAATCAAAAGTTTTGGTAGTTACCTTTACATTTAAAAAATTTAGTAAAATATTGTTAAAAGTTTGTTTTTAATAAAGTTTAGAAGGTTTATATTTTAAAGAAAACTCTTAGCAAAATGTGACTTTTTTAAGACATGCTAATTTATAAGAGGAGAAATTTTTGTATGGTGTATAAAGACAGCAAAGAGATATAATTTTATAGCTTTTGCGTTTTACTTGAAAAAGGCAGTAATTTTTATATCATTGTTATAAAGGTCATTGAGTGATTTATTATTAAATTTTTATCACAATATATTATAACAAATCTTTTCTTTCTTCTTTAATTTACAGAAATGAAAGTAGTTACGTCCGTTCAGAAGCAAATGCTTCGGAAAACTAGTTATTAACTTGATATTATTTCCTCATTCATTCATGAGTATTAAAAACTGAGTTTGTCTCTGCTTGCGATTAGTTTTGGAAAAATATTTCTTTTGCTTGTGATTTTTCAAAACAAGTTTTGATGCTTGCTATCCCAAGGGGCGTGTCGACATTGATTTGCAACTTCCAAAGTCATTTCATTGCTGTATCGGGGATTTATAGGAAAGTACCAGCTGTGGTGTCACATCATCACCTGATTGTGATGTAAAATTACGAGGCGCTTGGTAATAGTCAAATGTTTCCTGCCGTTTAACCTGATTCTCTTGCACTTTTATAAATGCTTCTCATCCTATAAATCATCCTATCAAAAGATATTGCCTTTTATAAATATAAAAAAATATGCTCTTGAAAAGAAAGAGATAATTATTTAGGATATTTATCAAAAATTTATTAAAAATAAAATCTAAAATACTTTATGAAAAATAAGGAAATCCTAGTTTTTTTAATTACATTTACTTTGTTTAAAATTTTATGATATTGTCTAGTAAATCATTTTAATATTTTCGATTAGGAAAACTGATTTGATTTTTTTATCTAATGCAAAATAAATCATTTTTATAAACTATTTTAAGGGAAATTTAAAACTACATAAAATGCCATTATAAAGCAAGGCATATAAAAATGGAAACGATTTTCTAAAAATTTTATTTATCAGAAAGGGTGGCAACAATATTTTTTAAAGATAAAAGTAAACATTAATATATTTTCAACAATCTATTAAGCTCTTTTCTACATAAATTTGTACGATAACTATAGATAAATGAATTTCAAGAGTAAAAAATAATTGCTGTGTGTGTGTGTGAAAAGGATAACAGTTTAAATATTGAGTGGTTACATATTTCAACAAAAAGCACTTTCATAGTCACATCAAAAATTAAAAAAAAATTCAATTTGGGAAAAAATAAATGTAACAAAAGTCAAAAGTAACTTTTAAATTATGAGATAAAAGTTGCCTCAGATGCTTTGATGATTGATTCTTCAAATTTTTTCAAGAAAAAATATTTTACGGCTATAAATATGTAAGTGGGTACTGTTAAGGCATAAGGTGAAATATTCAATATAGAAATATGCTTTCAGCATTTTGAATTGCATAAAGATTATCCTCTTTTTCTGCTTTAATTTTTCAATCATACTTAGATAAAAAGAATGATTGATTGAGTTAGTAAAAAAAAAAAAAAAAAAAAAAAAAAAAAACTTAATACATATGAGTTTGCTGGTTCTTATCAATATTTGGAAATGATGTTACTTTACATCACCCAAAAATAGTGGTTTTTTGGAAGAATTTATAATATCAAAAAAATCTTCATTTGCTTAAGATATTTATATTTTAAAATTTCTATATTAAGAGCTACTTTCATATTATACAAAAATATTTAAAAGCAATTAATACATAATTTTATGTGACAATTTTCATGTTCATCATAATCTAATGATTGAACATACTCATTGTTTTGGAAAGTTCCAAGTAAATTTTAATTCCTGCATGTAAATCAATTGAGGTGAAAGCTTGGGGATGTTCCTGGTTATCATGGTTCACTATCTGTGAATATTTCACCCGAAAGCTAAGATGTGATGAATGATGAAATGCATTACAGTGTCTTCCAATGTTTTCAGCTAATTAGATGTGTAAAAAGCGCACACTTCGTATTTCTCTCATCTCATCAAGCTCACATCTCAACGTTATCTACAGATTAAAAACTTCATATTTGAATCTCAACTACATAGGTTTTTGTAATAACACTACTAAAATATGGCCAAGAAAATCCTCATGATTATGATATGGTATTTGCTGACATTATAATATCTTTCTGGTAAATATTAACATAATATTATAATTTATAATTTACTTCCTCTTAAAGCAAAATAGCATACAAATGAAAATTATAAAACAAAAATATATTTGGGTTCAATGATTCAACACTTTTAGAAGGTTAGAAAATTATCTAACAAAACCAGAACTTTGTGTTTGTAAATTATTGAAAGGACTTGACCCATATTCATCAATTTAATAACTTACGTGATAACATTAATTAAAAATTAATTTTACTTAATAATATTCACAAAACTATTATATTCTTCATGTTTTAATAAATAATAATTAACTTATTGCAAATAATTTATCAACCAATTGTCAAGAGCAATCACAGCATATTTGGAAGGATTAAAGTGAAGTTGATCTGAAATTTATCATCTCATATGACATTTGATGATATATTTTTTTCATTCATAAATGTTAAGCATAGAATGAAATATTTTATTTAAAATGCCGACAATGCATGAAATCATGAAAATTTTTCAGATAATTTTTTCACATAGATCTCAAAAAAGAATTTTTTTACATAAAAATGTATTTAATTATAGAACAGAAAAGAGTAATTTAATTAGATGAGTATCTTTCTCTCTCTCTCTCTCTCTCTCTCTCTCTCTCTCACACACACACACACACACACACACACACACACACACACACACACACACACACACTGGAATGTCTATTTTACTTTCAAATTTATTAGTTAATAGAAAAGAATTCTGCTGAATTTTATAAATGTATTCTACATTATTTTACCGGCATGTTAAAAAACGGAAATAATATTTTTGTTAAAATGTCTATTCCTAAAATTGGTTACTTAAGACAAAAAAGATATTCCAATGTGTGTGTGTGTAAGTGAGGGCGTGACAGAGATACTCTTCACATCTAAAAAAATCAAATCAGTTTTTATAATCGTAAATATTAAAATGATTTACAAAACATTATCATAAAATTTTGAATAAAGTATATGTAATTAAAAAAACTAGGATTTTAATACTTTTTATAAAGCTTTTTAACATTTTATTTTTAATAAATTTTGCTAAATATCTCAAATAATTATCTCAGTCTTTTCAAGCGCATATTTTCTTTTATATTTATAAAACTTAATATCTTTTGTTTTAATATAGCATAGCATAGCGAAGTGGCAGGACCCCGGACTTTACCAACTGGTTATCGGGTTATGCCCTACCATCTCCGAGAGCCTTCCGTAACATTTACGGGGGCCCACTTACGACCCAGCCTTTGAATTCTTTAAAATTATAGTCACATTGGTAGGGCTTGAAAGCCTACAGACATCCTAGCGCAGAGGTGTCTGCATCACAGTTCAGTTACATGATTGAAACTAGTTATAAAAATTAGTGAAAATATTATATTAAGAAAAAGTAGGAGTAATTAAAGGAAAAGTAATTAAGGAGTTATACAATCTTAAATTAATAACAATTTACATGAATTGACAAAACATTAATGTATCATATTTCTTGAAGTATTAAATTTTACTCTAACAAAGTAACTATACTATTAAGAACAATATGTTATATATACAAAATTAAATGAAAGTATAATTATATAGAATTATTATGCAAGCTTACATGGCACGGATTACAAGATTTAATTTTTTTTTTAAAATATACATTTGACTCAATTAACATATTAAGTCATGATGTTATGGAGCACTAATAATTGGTATAAAGTACTCGTGTTCATTATTTCCTTTAAAAATTTTGCATGAATTGACAAGACATTAATGTTACATATTACTTAAAGCATTAGTTTTAACAGTTAAAATAATTACACTATTATGAACATCATTAGGTATAAACAAATATTAAGATAAGGAAATGAAAGCATTATTGTTCATCTGATGAATTTGATGATGAATAAAGTTCATCATCTGCCATTGTTGATGAGTGTACAGGGTCACGGCATAGTGTGAGTCCCTGTACTATTAAGAATTTGATTATTTGAATTATTTTTTTTCGTCTAAAACCGTCTTTAGACAAAATTTCACAAATTGAAGATCTGTTTGACTATGATGCCTTTTTATGTGGAGGGACTTTGTAGATGGACATTTCACTATGAAGTGAACATGCATACATAAAATGCAGGCGTATCCTGTATTATAACATTAATATGAAATAAATCACAAATACTATGCTCTTGACTTCTAGTTTCTAACCTTGAATACATTCTCATGGAAATCAAATTGTGTCAAATATTTTCTAACTAGTGGCATTCTAAATTATATCGACTGATTTGTTTGGCCTACTACAGCTATAATGTTCCTAATTTACGCCATGAATTATGATGAATACAAGTTTGTTAAATCTATAACTAATAAATGTTTATATAGCTTAGATGTTACCTAAATAAGGGCACCTAGAAATTTGAAAGGAAATACGTGAAACTATTGGATTTATAACCAAGTTAGCGAAATCAGTTTCGATTTCAGTATGTTGTACTTTAGAACTGAAATTCACATTAATATTTTACAATTTTTGCGTAAAGGAATGTAATAATTAACTCAAATTTATAAGAAAATCATTTAAAGTGATCATTGTAAATTTTTTTCTTAAATTTGAAATTATATAAAATGAATAAACAGATAAAATGATTAAGAAAATAACAAAAGAAAACTCAAACATCGAAATAAAATAATGCTTTTAATATTTATATAAGTTACCCTTTTCCTAAATAATAAACTAATAATAAGTATTAGTTAAAAAAATTTCTATTTGAAACTGCTTTGGAAACCACAACTTGTTGTGCAAAACATTTAAAAAATATACAAAATATTAATCACAAAAAAGTTTAAAATATGAATACGATATAATTTTCAGGAACCTATTTTAATATGTGTTCATTCTGTTTTTTCAGAAAAATACGTGAACTCTTGAATTTGAGTACCTTCTTCGCAAAAAAAAAATTTCTTAAGTTTCTGAAAACGTGTTATGCATAAATAATTATTAATTATAAATTGACTTAAATTTTATTCATTATTATTGATCTAACATTGATATTAGGTTTATTTATTTATACAGTAAAAAAAGTAATAATCATTAGAATAATTGTTTCTCTAACTATTATGTTACTGATTGCTTTCAAAATATTTGACCATTGTCAGATCCTTTTATTTGCAGAATACATTGATTGTGCATTTACGTCTCTCTTAGATATACTCGTTTGGTACATATATATATATATATATATATATATATATATATATATATATATATATATATATATATATATATATATATATATATATATATATAGATATATATTGAGAGAGAGATAAAAATTCTTCATGTTTAAAAAGGGTTTCTTAATCTGAAAATATTACTTAATGGACGCTAAAATAATTGTCTTTATTATCAAGCTATGAACAATGCTGTAAAGTTAATTGAAACTTATTTCGGTCTGAGGAACATATGAACTACCAGCTCCCGTTGAGCTTGAAATTTTATGTCTATTATAGATAAAAGCAAACCTATTTGTCATCAATTTTTTGTTAAAAATGGAAGCTTTATGAATCACGCTGAGAGTGTTATTGTGATACATTACCAAAGGCTATTTATTTTGATTGAAGGCAATTAACACAGATTAACATTTCGTAATTCTAAATAACAGTCTTGTGATGAAGTTGACATCTAGTCAGGCCTGTCAGGGATTTAATGCTTCATATGTTAAAAAAAAACTATCTTCAGAACAAAATGATCGGATTTTATTCCAGCCTCTGTTAAACAATGGGAAATGAATATTAAACTTCTATTTCTTCTGCATGTTTATCAATCGGATTACTTTATTCTTCCGGGTTTCCTCCCTTGTAACTCATGAATACGGCTCAATATATAAGAAAAATTCTTCAGGATGGTAGAATACAAGATAAATTTTAAACTGAATTCGCTAGGACAAAGCCAAACATCTTCTCTCCAGTGAAAGGGTATTAAACACTTGAGAGCTCTTGAAGTGCATTGTTTTTATCAACACGTGTAGTTGTTGTTATCCGCAAAAATGGCAGCCCTAATTACGATATCAAACTTTTATTAATAAGTAGAGCGTTGAACCTTTCCTCTCTATTCCAAAGATTTCAATTTTCCTGCTTCTTAATAGAATTTGTATAATTTACCATTCGATGATGTAGACAACTAAAAATATTCCATTGACAAATTTAAAACGTAAGCTTATTTATATCACTTAAAAATATCAGTATCTTAACGGAAATTTCTGTATTTAAGGGAACATTTTATATAAAGCTGAAAGAATATGTAAATTATAATATGTTATATACAATCATAATAATTTCTTTATAAATCAACTTTTATTTAAATTTTAATATATAAATATCAAATAAGTCACACTGAAATAAAATTATATTCAAAATAGGAATACTATTTTTTTTAATAAAAGAGTCTTACTTGGAAAATTAAATTCAAAAGAATAAATGATCAACATTTTAAGGATTTAAAACTGAAATATAAAGCCGCATTTGAAAATTGGGTAAGATTTATTTATTTCATACATTACTTATATTTAACCTAAAGAGTAAATTTATAAGTTAAATATTCGCTTTGTTCTATCATATTTTAAGAAAATGCATAATGCTTTTGACATATTTATTCTGTTTAAGGGCAAGTTCTGTACGTTAAGGAATTATTTGCAATTAGAATACAGATATATATATTTAATCTTGTTTTACAAACAATGCTCATTAGCATGATATATTACTTCGTATTTTTTTTCGAATTATATATAACGCTTTGGTTACAGATATAATTTTTGTTTTTTGAAATTTTGTATTTTGCACTGTAAGTTATTGCTACAAACAAAAGAAAGTTTTCATATCTATAATTAACGGGCAACAAGTTAATCAAAACTGGTTAAATTTGTTAGCTGGTGTAATCTGTTAGTTGAAAAAGTTGATTAAATTTGTTAACAAAAGAAAAACTTCTAATGTTAAACATAAGACAATTTATTTTGCTTTATTTTGTTGTATGCATGCTATTCCCTTAGACTAAAGCTTCATAGATATTTATGAATTTAACAAAATTTCTAAAAAGCAATTACCAGTATTAACAAAATATACAAAAAATAAATCCTATAAATTGTATAAAATATACGAGAACAAATAATTGCAAAGTCATAAAATTGTTTTACATTTCTGAAAACATTATAATGATGTTTAACTATTTTTTCTCCGAAATAATAAGAAACTACTATATATATATATATATATATATATATATATATATATATATATATATATATATATATATATATATATATATATATATATATATATATATATATATATATATATATATATATATATATATACATATATATATATATATATATATATATATATATATATATATATATATATATATATATATATATATATATATATATATATATATATATATATATATATATATATATATATATATATATATATATATATATATATATATATATATATATATATATATATATATATATATATATATATATATATATATATATATATATATATATATATATATATATATATATATATATATATATATATATATATATATATATATATATATATATATATATATATATATATATATATATATATATATATATATATATAATATATATATATATATATATATATATATATATATATATATACATATATATATATATATATATATATATATATATATATATATATATATATATATATATATATATATATATATATATATATATATATATATATATAATGTATATATATCATATTTTGCCCATTAGACATTAAAATAAGGAGTTAAGCATTATTCTTTAACTTATCAGTTGGGACTATAAACATTACCTTTTTTATTTCTTTTCCAAAATCGTTTTTTTTTTATCCTATCACTAATCAAAATTTGCTTTGTTGAATTTAAAGTTTTGTAAGTACTATCGGGCACTTTTATAAAAATATCTTTTTAGTTGATCAAAAATTGTTTGATAAAATTCCTAACCGACTTTTTTTCTCTATTACTGTCTGTTAGGGGATCTAAATCACTTGACTTTCAATCAAGTGAAATATTATATCAATTCTAAAGTTCGGATGAGAATATTTCCACCCAGTTTCTGAATGTAAAACAAAAAGATTCTTAAGATAAGCAATAAACACATAAATATTTAGTCTTGAAATTCATAATCTCCATTTTCATTATTGAAAAATAGATTTGATAGAAAAATTACTTATATTTGAATATTCCTTATTTTTCGTAGATTATACTATAAAATTCAATGCGTCTGCAGGTTATAGTTAAAAAACAAATTCGAGATATTATTTACAAATTTTTTATGAAAATACACGCAAGGTAATTCATGTAAAAATACACGCAAATTAATTCACGTAAAAATACACGCAAAGTAATTGAAGTTCGCAGATCCGAGAAAGGTAAAGATATTTTCTAAAAATATAATTCATATTCACAGTAAAAATTGAACTTACTTCTATGTTCTATAACTGGAGAAATGAAGACATGGAAAATAGAAAATAGAGTGTGTGTGTTCAATTTCGGCAATAAAATTAGTAGTCTCTTAACATTAAGAGTATTTTTTATATTTCCAATAAAAAATTACAATGAACTGGCAGCTTGCGAACAAAGTTTGAAAACAATAAAACTAAGAATATACGAAAAACGAAGAAAATTTAGTTTATTAAAGCGAAATTTGGAGCGTATTTTGTTTCTCAGTATCTTGAATTCACCCTAAAACCATGAAGAACAGCTCATTGCGCCGGGTTGTCCTTGTCCAATTCTTCTACACCATCACAACGTGAACAGAAAAGATCGGTTCAAATGGTGTAATGTAGGAGGACCCAATGTAATCTTATCCTGCAGAAGACAGATAGAAAGTTTCTATTGCAACACATATGGAATACAGGGAACAAAAAAAAAAGGAATTTATTCCTCCTATTTTATTTGGAGCCACATGAATCTGAAAATTTCATAAGTTATTCAGTATGTATATATATTTGTGAATGTATTTAATAAAATAAAAAATAACTAAATTAGGTCATTGTTATAAATTGACGTCTGTTTTCGTTAAGAAGTCTTTTTGTTCATTGCCCAAGAGATCACAATGGTCAGGCACCTACTGCAGAATGCCTTGTTTCCTTTTTAAAGCAACAACTCTCAAGAATTCTTGCTATTGCATATTTCAAGTGTTACTGTATATTCATGAAATACAATTGATTAAAATGCTTTTTGAGAACCAGAAAATAACTATCTTTTCAAAATTGTACGGAAAAGTCAATTACTTTAAGGCTATACACATGGTTTCTACTTCACCACCTAATGAAGCACAAATGTAACCTGCAAGGTCAAAAAAAGGTAAGTTCTGTAATCATTAACACCGACATTAAAATAACAGTCAAACTGGAAACCAACAGTAAAAATATGCAGCCACTGAATAGGTGACTTGGCACAATTGACTACAAAGTAAGACATATGAAAACACTTAGTACAGCTTCTCCTTCTCAATGAATGATTTTCACTATGTCTTACCTTTGCAGTAGTGATTTTACATTGTTTTGCAGTATGCAGTTATTAAGAGTGGTTGTTCATTACCTAAAATCTCAAGACTATTGTTAATAGCCAGGACCTATCTATTGGATAAATCAATGTTGGATTTTAAAATTTCTAGGCTTGAGAGAGAGAGAGAGAGAGAGAGTGACCACGTAGTCCCTCCAATGGGAACCTTCTTTTTACAATAGTTTCTGAAATATAACCAAAGTTTTTATTTTCAATGTATATTGGAAGGGTTTATTTCCTGTCAGCAAGGTATAAACAGTAAAAAGATAATTTTAATAGCTTAATTGGAAATATCTGCTTCACACCACACAGATACATTACAAATGGTATTTAGATTTTTTAATAAGAAAACAAGCAATGCAAAAACAAATTTGTTAGTTTTTTCTACTGTATCTCTAATTTACTTTACATATACAGATTTATAGACATAATTACAACTTTTTTTACATTTTTTATAACTATTCGCATGCGCGCGCGTTTTTTGAAATTTTAAGAAAATGTAAATCAGTTTTAAATAAATTTTATAAAAAGAGGTACACAGATTAAAAATTTCATTCGTTCATAATAAATATTTTTAAATTTATAAAATATATTTTTTGACACTATATTAAAAATGATTTGAAAAAGGCAGTATAAGGTTTTTTTAAGCTTAAACAACAAAAATGTGAATTAAAAATAAATTCTGAATAATTTGTGTTGAAAGAATAAAAATGATTGGAATGATGAAAGTATAGTGACAAAAAATTTGAATATTCTTCCTCATATAATTGATTTATAAATTTGCTGGAAACAAACAAATTTGTTTTATGTTTAGAGTAGGAAATTTTTCGCAAAATTGTTTGATGGCATTAAATTGTTTAAGCTTTAAAAATTAATCAGCCCCTCAAAAATGACGAAAATGGAAATGTATATCAAAATGCAGAACATGCCGAATATGCACCAAATACTCAAAGGAAACTGCTGTTCTGTTGAAAAATGTGCCACTTATTAAGCCAAACCAGCCGTTATTTTCCAAACAGAAGACGATAAATCTCTATAAGATTTTCGATGGTGAGTTGAAGATTCTAATATGCTAAGGGTAAAAAAAAAGCTTAAAAAGAATAAACAATGCTTGAACCTCTGATTTGTACAAATGATATGAATATTTGCATAACCATCTGCAATTGTTTCTTCTAGACAATATGTAGGGTTTTACATTATTTCATTGCTTAATTTGCATTATTACATTTGCATTTATTGATTATACTAGCCTCATACTTAACACGCATATGTGGTAATACTTATGGTGATACTTAATTATTTAACGCCCACTCTTAACTCTAGTCACTCTTAAATAACAAGAATGAATGTTTTGTTGTCACACAGTGGACTGAATAACGACCGAGGACCGTAAGACATTTAAAAATCTACCCGTTTCAATTGTCATATAGAAAGTCTTTTGATAAATAGTTTATAATATTTTCAAAGGGAAAAACATATTTGATGTTCACAAAGGAGGAAATTTTGAAAATTTTTAAGCCCTCACCTCGACTTACTTGCTGATGTAAAATATATTACTGGTTATTCAATATAAGCTGAAAACCAACGCGGAGCTTTCTATTTAAAAATGAATGAAATGAATGTTTCTAATATTCCTTCAACATACAAATCTGTAAAAAAAACTAATACAGAATATGTCTTATTTATTACTTTGAGACAGGGAAAGACCCGGTACCACAGAAAAATATCAATGAAAAGCATAGGAAGCGATGTATAAATTGATAACACTTTACAACAAATTTTGGCTATTCAGTCATCCACTATCTGTTCTCAAATATAAAGTAATTGAAATACTATTTACATTTATATATTCTCTTTCCTGATGTTTCTTGGTCATTTAAAAATTTTTAAGCATGGAGTGGAGTTTAACCTATATCACTATGAGCAAAATTTGATCCAATCTAAGCTTACAAAAAATGCTGAATGTCCTGCTTGCCATTGTAAGGGACAATAAATGGAAAGATATTATTTTTTATTTATTCTCGAGTGACTTTGATATTTTATTGATAAGCTTGATTTGAAAATAAATGAATACCACTTTATGGAATATCATTTCTAATCGAATTTTCAAAATGACAATTAAAAACTCCGGGTGATTTATGGTGAATTACTATTTAAATGTTTAACCCTTTGGCCTTCGGTTCAGTGCTAAGATATTTTAAATCCAATTCTTTGAACTTGGAAATAGGTAGTTGTTCAAAATCCACTTTAAACTGTTGGCCCCAAACTAATTAGTCCTCTTTTGTAAAGCATAATCATTAAGCAAAATACTTATCCAAAAGATTTATGTCTTTATAGACTTTATTTAATGTAGATTAAGCTTTTAAGCAATGCTAATATGGAGTTAATCATGACGTGGTGATGAATCTCACTTTGTAGATTGAACTGTTTAGATTTCGATATCACAAAATCCTTGTTGAACAAGTGTTACTTTTTTGCACTGCACGAATATCTATCCGGAATGGGTGCTCTGGAATTTTTGGGATCATATACTTTTGGTATGAAAATTCGGACCATTATATATATATATATATATATATATATATATATATATATATATATATATATATATATATATATATATATATATATATATATATATATATATATATATATATATATATATATATATATATATATGAAAAGTTGTGAAAAGAATACATGGTAAATTTTAACTGCTTTAAAAATACACTTAGCTTCAGTTCATCCTTTACATTAAAGTTATGCTCATATAAAGTTGACAACTATTTATTTATTGAATTTAGAATGACAAATTCCACTATAACAAATCCTATCAAATTATTTTAACAGTTTGATATGTATTCAATAGTTGGAAATCTATATTTCTTTTCTCTAATACTTTTTGAAAATTCATAAGCGTATTAACTTATAAAAATTATAAATTTATATTTTTTTAAATAATTGTTATGATGTAATTGCTTATTAATTTTTATTTCTTCGAGCTGGCAGATAAATAAATAGAGCAATTGACATTCGAACAGCAATTTATGGATTTATTTTTTAACTCGAGCTCAGACAATTCTATTGATTCGGAATCCACTTTATATTGTGTGTACCAGCTGTGTAATCCCTATTAAACAAAAAGTTCCCCCAAAGTGACAAAGTTTAATTCTCTGGGTTGGCATCCGAATCGTGAGCACTATGATCCTAAATGCAATGTTCCTGCGGTTTGATTACCATTTTGGTCTTAAATGTCTGTAGTGGTTCATATACGTTTTTAAGTTACTGATACCGCTCTAATTAATTCTTTTGAACAATAAAATGACCATTTAGCAGAAAACAGTTAATTTTTTATCCAAATTCAATTTTTGGGGTTATAGCGTAATGCTTATGAAAAAACTAAACATTTACTGCAGTGTTTCTCAACCTTTTAGTATTCACGGCTTAATTTTCATTCATAATATTCATCGGGCACCTCCTCCCCACCGCATACAATAAAATGTATACAATAATAATGTATTTTGAGTATTTTGGCGCTAAACCTACACTACAACCTTAATTTTAAACTTTACAAATTACCAAGAATATGGAAATTTATTGACATTTTGCAACACCGATCCCCAGCATTGAAAAAACAAGAATCCTATGCCTTTTTAATGCTCTTGCGTCCCGCCATGTCGGGCATTCTCACGGTTTGGCGAGAAGTTTCGGTTTGTCTGGTCAGCTTAAAAGTTAAGTTAGGAGCGTGCGCAGATGTGAACAAATGTTTTCTCATTGGGAGGCGGAGAAAGTTATATGATGCCAATTTGAATTCCAGACAATTTTATTCGAGTCGATCCGTCTATCGCTATTGAATTTATTCTGAATGTGTATGCTATATATTTTAGTGTAATTGCAATTCCTCGTATTAAATATTCACGGCAGTACACTTATGCAGAATCATGGATAAATTTTTAAGCGGGTGAAAGCGAGCATTAGACGATATACAAGCATCAACAAGTACACAGACAAGAATGGTTCCGAAAATAAAATCAAGCAAATGTTCTCAAGAATACTTAAATTTTGGGTTCACTAGTACTGAATTAAATGAAGAAGAAAAGCCCCTGTAAATCATTTGCTCAAAAATGTTGGTGGCAGACAGCATGAAACTTAATAAACTTATACGGCATTTGGAAACGTTTTATAGTGAGTACGTAAACAAACACAGGGAATTCTCCGAATTAAAATTAAAATCATATGAAAAGCAAAACTCATTGTTTTAAAAAACTTTGTCTGTGAATGAAAAAACTTTAATTGCCTCTTACAATGTTTCATATAAAATAGCCAGATGTAACAAGCCTCACACCATTGGTGAAGATCTTATTTTGCCAGCCGCAATTGAGATTGTAGAAATTATGTTTCGAGATAATTTTGTAAAATAATTGCAGTCTATGCCTCTTTCAAATGAACAGTTGCCCGTTGAATTGCTTGATATAGCTGAAGATGTAGAGTGTCAGCTTTTGTCGAAGTTGCGTGACAAATTGTTTTCAATGCAACTCGATGAGGCAACAGATAGTAATAAAGATGCTCATTTCATTGCCTATGTTAGATGTTGTGATGATTTATGAGTAGTAGAAGAATTACTTTTCTGCAAACCAATAGTACTCAAAGCAACAGTATTCGCATTATTTGCTATCTTAAATGATTTTATGAACGAGGCAAACATAGAATGGAAAAATTGCGTCGAAATATGCACTGATGTTGCTCGCTCTATGTCCGGAAGATTCCAAAGTATTCAAGCACTTGTGAAACAAAAATCGCCGCAGTGCGTCTGGACACATTACATGATTCACAGAGAAACTTTGGCTTCCAAAGAAATGAATCCTGGTATGAATATTGTGTTAACTACGATTGTAACCGTAATAAATTATATAAAAATGAGACCCCTGAAATCAAGAATCTTTTCCGCACTTTGTAAAGATATGGGTGCAGTATATTCTGCGTGGCTATTTTATTGCGAGGCAAGATATTATCACGAGGGAAATTTTTGCAACGTGTTTTTGAATTAAGAGAAGAAATCGCCGTTTTCCTAGAAGAGGAAAACAGACCGGAAGCTGAGAATTTTCGCGATAGTTTATTTGTGATAAAATTGAGCTACATGTGTGGTCGACATATTCGAGAAATTAAATAACTTGAATCTTCAACTGCAAGGAGAAAATACACATATATTGGATACGAGTTATAAAGTTAATGCTTTTTGTAGGAAAGTGAAATTGTGGAGCAGAAATTTAAAACAAGAAAACTTAACAATGTTTGCAAATTTCAATGATTGTATTAAAACTTACAAGGCTGAAAAACAACATGTAAAAGTTGTTTTTTGAAACCATTGAAAATCATTTAGCAATGCTAGCAAAGAATTTTAAAAAGTACTTTCTTGCTGACGACGAACTGATATCAAGTTACAAGTGGGTGAGGAATCCATTTCAAAATATTCCGAAAAACTCGACTCTCAATTGAAGAGGAAGAAACCTTCATTGACTTCACGGCAAGCGGGGAAATCAAATAACAATTGAGTATTAAATCACTCTTTGAATTTTGGGCAGGAGTGGATGATGAGTTTCCTGCACTAAAAACAAGGGCATTTTGCATTCTACTACCATTTTCAGCATCTTACCTTTGTGAAACTAGATTTTCTGCGGTGGCTTCTTTGAAAACAAAATATAGATCTTAGCTAAATGTAGAAAAAGAACTGAGAGTGTCTATTTCTAATATTAAACCCTCCTTCGAAAAACTTTGCTTTGATAGACCCAAGAAAGTCACTAATAATTATTGAATTTGTTTTTAATTTAGTAAGTTGTTTTAATTTAATAAGTTAATTATTAAATATGTCGAAATGGATTTTGTTTTGTAATTGTGTGTGTGTCCTTTCCTTTCAGTCATTTAATCAATTTATTTAAATAACATTTTCTCTTGGATATGCTCACGCCCCCTCCCATTAATATGCTCGCGCTCACTAGGGGGGGGCGCACCCCACAGGTTGAGAATCACTGATTTACTGCATTTATGAAAAATTACAAAAGGAAATATATTCTTCTAAATATCTTAAAATTTAAGTGCTGTTTTGCACCAATGATTGAAATAAATCAATGTTTTACACTACAAAATGAGAATACAGTTCATTCAAATTTAAATTATTGATAGATTTACATCTTAGAATTATCAATTTGAAAAGCAATCAAACCTGCTCCACAGCTTTTCAAATTCACATTAATTTTTTTTTAAACTTTCTTACGTAGAAATGCTAAACGTAATTTATTCATGTCTATAAAATCATTACTGGCTGAAAATAATTTATAAAAATCATCAAGGATATTAATAGTCAAAAAATACAACCACTTGTGAAGTATGAAGAGTACAATTCACAATGAAAATATTACTTGAAGAAAATGTTATTCTATTTTGATTTCTTCAAATAAAATACCTTCAAGTTCTTTCGTGAAGAATTCTTTCTATTTCAGAAAATACACTCTGTCAAAGAAAGGCATAGCAGAAACGCTTTCTGAGCTGCATGTCAAACAGAACCTGATGTTTGACTCAGAGAATCTCTCCATTTATTTTTATTTAACATATGTTAAAAGGGAAGTATCTGATTTTGGACGAAATATGCATTTTTCATTAAAGTAGATTTCAAAATTTTAAGAGGATTATAATACACTGTGAATTTCTCATTATTAAAATTTTATTACTAAATTTAAACATCGTATCATGATTAACCTACATAAGAAAGCATAAAATGTGTTTGACAGTTAAAAATTGCAGAAAAATTTCAAATCAACTAAGGCTATTATTTGTGATTGAATTAATGTATTAATTTAATTCATAGGATTATCAATAAGAACATTTATATTGATAAGAAACGATTGTTCTATGAATTAAATTAATACATTAATTTAACTCATAGAACAATTGTTTCTTATTAACGTGCTTTTATTTCAAAAGAATTGTATTTTGCAAGCTAACTCGTGGTGTCAAATTGTCATTCATCAATTGATGTCGGAAAATAATTGAAATTAATTACTTTTTCTGCCACAAAATCTCCTTTTAAAATTTGTATTTAGTATTTTCAGTGTACTAAAGTTATATATTCTTACATATGTTAATATAATTATATATATTCTTCAGATGTAGATATGCTAAAAACAATTGAGGTGTATTTCAAGCTATACATCTTAAAACATATGTCTTGAAAGCAAGTAACGACTGTATATTCACAAGAGAAACAGATTTACTAAATATATATAATGCCAATAAATTCTTTCATCATTCTTAATTTTTAAATGCTGACAGTCATACAAGTGGCATTAAGATCTTTATAATTAGGAAGCAGATTATTCATTTTCTGCTCATCCGCGATCTATTTCTATACATTATCACTGATGCATCATATATATATATATATATATATATATATATATATATATATATATATATATATATATATATATATATATATATATATATATATATATATATATATATATATATATATATATATATATATATATATATATATATATATATATATATATATATATATATATATATATATATATATATATATATATATATATATATATATATATATATATATATATATTAAAGGACAAAAGTAGGCAAAATAACAAATGAACTGTAACAATACCTTCGAAAAAATTAATATCAACAAAAATTTTAAAGTAAAAATTGAATTTGTAAAGCTTACAAAAAACAATGAAAATATAACCGTACTTGGCTGTGCAAAATATCTAATAACATTTTTTAAATATGCAGTGAAGCTATTAAAGAAAAAAATTTTAAAACTTGGAGTAAATATAAGAATTAGAAATACATATAAAAGACAAATAAATTGAAAAAAAAAAAGAAATGAAATTGAAAATTACATAACTAACCAGGAAATGCTAATAATAAGATAAATTTAGATGCTTTAATGGCAAAGAACAGAATGAAAATACATGATAAAAAACTGTTGCCAAATTATTAAAGTAAATAACATTCTATGACATGGCTTGCATAACATTTAAAAGTGAAAATCTGTAGTTTATGATATTCCTTAGATATTGCAGAATAAAACGATTAAATGAAGAATTTAAGCAATTGACATACAAAAACTTATAAAAATGAATATTTAAATGAAAAATTATATTTTTTTAGAATTCGCTGAATTCCACTCTCAAAATAAAAATAAATAATTAGGTAGTACTAAATTTCCGAAAAGGAGAATAAAAGTTATTTTAATCAAAAAAATAAGTAAAGGTAAAATTTAATTTTTCAAAATGAATACAATAAGATATATATATATATATATATATATATATATATATATATATATATATATATATATATATATATATATATATATATATATATATATATATATATATATATATATATATATATATATATATATATATATATATATATATATATATATATATATATATATATATATATATATATATATATATATATATATATACAATTGAATTAAAAAATCATTCAAAGTTTTAACTTGTTTTCCATTAAGTAAAGATTTTCATAAATAAATTCTCTTATTTATATGTTTTAAACTTTAAAATATAATGTTTCGTTTATTATCGAAATAACAAATTATTAATATTAATAATGTATCTTGAAACATGCATTTCTCATTTTTTAATCTTTTAATCTTAAAATATCTCTAAATTTAATTTCCTGGATGATTCTATTAAAACGTTTTAAAATTTATATTTATGATTTTCAATATATTCAATTAATTTATATATGTAAATATATATATATATATATATATGTATATATATATATATATATATATATATATATATATATATATATATATATATATATATATATATATATATATATATATATATATATATATATATATATATACATATATATATATATCTACATATATTACTTAATATAGTTTTCAATTTGGTATAACTTGAGAATTTGAAAATAAGATAAAATATTTCTTTTAAATCACAAAATATATTACATAAAAAAATGCACAATCCACAAAACTAATCAGAGCTTCTATTTGATACTTTACATACCTTTATCAAATTATTGCTAAAGCGGCAGGAGAAAATCCTGTTTCTCAAGAATATAAACTGATTTCTTTTTCTCCTAACAGGGAGCTTTCGTAATGCTGGACACGATCAAACAAAAACGTGAAACTGCAGAATCATAAAAATGTCTCCTTGGCGGGTGCATACTTTGAAATTCTGCCCTCAGCAGCGAGGAAATATTTCAGAAGTGGATGTTTCATGATTTATAAAGAGAATAATCAAGAATGTCAACAATGATGACGCAAGCTGGGTTTCTCTTACTCTATATTCACACTTGAATCGTTAAGAGATAATTCAAAGCAGAAATTTTTATACGGTTCTATTTATATAAAAATATTTTATACTCAGAAGATGAATACTATTTTTTTAAATTTTCTAAAAGACATTTTTCATGGTAATTACTTCAATTTACAAAATTGTACTATACATAAAACTATTCATAATAAAAGGTTTGCTTTAATAACGTAAAGAGAAATATAAAATTATAATGTTGCTAGTTAAAATTAAAAGAAATGAAATGTTTTTTATTCTTTTCTCCAGAATTTTTGGCCAGAGTTGAATTGTGACCAGTTTTTTGGAATGCAATGTAACTTACAGAATGAGGGAGATTTCAGGGTACCATTAGAAGTACAAGTTTTGAAATTAATTTATACGCCAGATAAGAAATAATATACTGATTTTTACAGCCCATTGATCTTAATATAAGAATCTGTCACTCATTTAGTATATATATATATATATATATATATATATATATATATATATATATATATATATATACTATACATATATATATATATATATATATGTATATATATATATATATATATATATATATATATATATATATATATATATATATATATATATATATATATATATATATATATATATATATATATACAGGGTGATTATAAAAAAACTTTGCCAACATCTGCACTTCTAGCGTCCATTCTATTTAACCGATCAAGATGATACTTCAAATATAGTTCTTTTGAGATATGCGCTCGAGATTCTGTGAATGGCAACACAGTGGCCCTCGCGGTTACAGTTATAGTGACAGAAACTCGAAATTTTCGAATGGCAACGTCTACTTTTTACCATCGCAAAATGTTCAGCACATGCGAAAACCCTAAATAGCGTTGAAACGGTACCGATATGTCTAAAAACGGACGTGTTCTGCAAACACAAAAAAGAGTTCTGAAAACCGGCCAATAAAACACGATCTGGGCGCACGCAATAAATTTGCATGTGACAGAGTCAAGAAACCAATCACAGAACGCCGGTCGCCAGATATTCAGCGTAGGAAACCTATAAAATACCAAGCGGGTATGCGAAGTCGTCATTCGGGAACTCGCACATGCCGACGATATGAATCTTCCTAGGAAAGTTCGCGGTGAATTGATCAAACTCTATTACCAAAATGGGATGAACGCTGCGGAAGCCTTGCGTGTGTATCGCCGCAATCATCGACAACGACGCGGCCCATGTACTCTGCAAGCTCTGCGTGATTTAGTGCGGAAATTCGAAGATACAGGCTGCACCTGTGACAAACAGCGCTCCGGACGGCCAACTGTTTCTGAGGACGTTGTCATGGAAGTGCACCATACAGTGACTGCGTGGTGCGGCATTACAGCGACATTTGTTCTGGGCCCGTTCTTCTTTGAGGAAACGACCCCGACTGGCCCTGCAACATGTTCTGTAACGGGCCCTCGGTATGCAGCCATGCTGAAAAATTATGTCTTACCGGAGTTGCGTCGGCTGAATGCACTCAATGACATTGTTTGGATGCAAGATGGCGCACCTCCACATATAGCGAGGTCAGTTAAAAGGCTCCTGGATCAGCATTTTGGTGATCGCATCATCTCACGCTATTATCCTTTTCCGTGGCCTGCGCGATCCCCAGATCTGATGCCTATGGATTTCTGGTTTTGGGGCTATCTCAAATCCAGAGTTTATCTGTGCAATCCTCAAACATTGTCGGACTTAAAGGATTCTATACGGCGTGAGATTGGAAACATCCCTCGTGCCATGTTGCGTGCAGCGACATTGTCCACCGTCTCCCGCATGCAATGCGTAATTGCCTGTGATGGCACTCATGTGGAAAATGTTTGAAATTAATAAAGACTTTTTTTTCTCTATGTGTTCTCATCATTGAGCAGTGTCTTGTCTCTGTCGTATGCATTATTCCTCCGTGCGCCTTGAAGAACTGTTTGTATGTGTATAAACACGTCGGTTTTCGGACATATCGGTACCGTATCAACGCTATTTAGGGTTTTCGCATGTGCTGAACATTTTGCGATGGTAAAAAGTAGGCGTTGCCATTCGAAAATTTCGAGTTTCTGTCACTATAACTGTAACCGCGAGGGCCACTGTGTTGCCATTCACAGAATCTCGAGCGCATATCTCAAAAGAACTATATTTGAAATATCATCTTGATCGGTTAAATAGAATGGACGCTAGAAGTGCAGATGTTGGCAAAGTTTTTTTATAATCACCCTGTATATATATATATATATATATATATATATATATATATATATATATATATATATATATAGCTAGATGATGTCTTTACGCAACTAAATCCTCTCAAATTTATAATTTTGTTATTGCAAGAGTAGATAATTATACTCAAATGCATATTTTAATAAAATATATTACTATTTTTTTATTTTAATAGGAAGTAATTATTCCAGTTTTCATGCAGTACTTTGTTTAAACAATTATTAAGCGTGTATTTATAACGTGAACAATTTTAATGGAATTAAAAAAACTAAAAATATTAGTATTTCATAATATAAAGGACGCATCATTTTTTATCAAATGCAAAATTTCTATTCATTACCTATTTATTTTTCAGTTTAAAATGTAGTTTCAAACTATAAAATAATACGCTTCCCGACACTAAAAATGCAACATTAAGAAAAAGTGGCCAGAAAATTATGCAAATTATAGAGTAGATGCACTTTACCAATTTATGAAAATGATGTAAAATGAAGACCTCTCCAGCACACGTAGGATAAGATATACAAGTAATATGAGAAACTGGTCGACTGGGCAATATTCAAGCCGTTATTGCTGCTTGGAAAATAATCATTGAAAGTTTGTTCTTGTAGCAAAGGATGTTTGTAATTACAGAAAATTCCAGGTTATCGTCGTAAGAGTCACTTGCAGCAGACAGACGATTTGGCATGGTAATCGAACTGAGAAGGGATATTTGGTCCTTACGGAAAAGCGCAACAGACAGACACCTGGAAGCGTCCATAGTGCACCGGCTGTATCCAAAATGGTTAGAACAAGGAACTGTGGAACGTTTGTGGGGTGCTGGTGCTGAGGTATTGTCCAGAGTCCCCCAATATCGCTCTTTTAGCCTATTGACCCAACCATGTTCTCGTTTTGTATTGCGCATATCATTTCGAAATAAAGATCAATTATCGTTCTTCATCGTCTGTTTCTGTTTACTGATTTTCGTCACTTTCTGATAACTCTTCTTAACGTTGCATTTTCAATGTTG
Organism: Latrodectus hesperus; assembly: GCA_037975125.1. Classification (NCBI taxonomy): domain Eukaryota; kingdom Metazoa; phylum Arthropoda; class Arachnida; order Araneae; family Theridiidae; genus Latrodectus; species Latrodectus hesperus. The sequence continues at coordinate 68,188,253 of CM075858.1, forward strand.
TGCAGTGTACAAATATCCATTGAAACTGTCATCACAAATTAGATGTTTAGAACTGTAACTCTTTTATTTTATAGCAATAATCATGAAAACAGTTTTGAGCATATATTAAGATATATATCATATAAATAATGAAAGCTCCCATAACGCAATTTAATTAATTAAATTTCGTTAAAAATATTTGAAAATTGTTGTAGTATATTTATTCAATGAACACTGTGTTTGAAAATTATAATTTTGAAATTGTAACTTTAAATTTCCAATTTCTGATTCACCTCAGGCGTTTTATTTCACCTGAGAATAACTTTTCAAATATTTTTTAGTATCCAACCAACAACTCGCTAGAAGCACGAGATTTTATAGAATATTCCGATAAAAATTTACAAAACGTAACAAGCTCTTTGAAATTCAAAAAAACTATGAAGAATAAATGTTTTTATTTTTCATTTATGAAAGGAAAATAACCACCTTAAGCTATTTTGAAGACTTTTTTCTTGTTGAACAACGTAGTGACATCAGATATTTTACAAAGTATAGAAATAAACCGGAATAACAGAATCTATACATAGTATCAGCATATTGACAATATAAGCAAGGATTTATGATTCTATCAATCTCTGGGTAGGAAAACATTTTTCTGTTACATAAAATCTTAGACATTGAATCAGATTTTTTGTACAAAAAACATGGAAATAAAGCATTTTTATGTAATATTTGAAAATATGGAATTAGGAAATATGGCGTTTTTTTTCACCTCTACTGATTCTTCAAATCTATAAAACTAAATATGAAGATGCTTAAGATCAGTAAAGTATAAGGGATTATTTCTTACTTTTTCTGTGTGTGTTATTTATTCTATATTATATACATGGTGATTTGGCAATTAGGTAAAATAAGAAATATTATTATATATTATTCATATAACATACTTTCCAAAAGAAATATTCTGGGTTCAAATTCAGTCGCTGTGCAACTATCGGAGATGGATGCTGTGCTTCTTCACGCAAGCCTGTCGTTTTGAGGGTTTGGGAGTTTTCCAACATTTCACTCATGAAACCAGTAAATACAGCCTCTGTCTATAAATAATCTTCACAGGAGCTACAAGTGCTTGATTTTCAAATGGCTTACAATAATCTTTAGATGGTATCTTTTTCATTGTGTCAAAATATAAGATGCATGATATAAGATAGCTGGAGGATGTGAATATTCGACTACATCACAAATAGTCTGTTACATGATATCAATAGTTACTAAAAGCTGTTGTCTAGAGAATTTGGTGACCTGTAATATTTTATGTTAAAGAATATGATATGGATGGCATTTGGATGAAAAGAAGTTTATTTTTCAAATTTAAATTCAAGATAACTTAATATGATGGAACTATTTTTAATTAAAATGAATGATTGAATTTATTATTTTGTATGCATAAAAATAATACGTAAATATGTTTTAGTATACTTTTTATTTCGAACAGAAGAAGCTTTATAAGACATTTTACGGAGTATTAAGGATAATTTTGAGTAGATTATTTTGTGATATATAGAGAATAGATTTTACAATTGTTTGTAACAACTTTATTCAATACATATGCATTTATTTAAGGATATTTCAATACCTATATCATTTATTTTTGTGATATACCGTAGAGAAAAATAACATCGAAAATAGTTTATTTCAGTGTTATTTTCTTGGAATGATATATTTAAAAATTTCTTTCAAGAGATATGTAACATAAATTGAAAGTTTTCCTATTATTCCCAATAATACGAAATAGACCTCATTTAAGATATTAATTTTGATTTTCTTAATATTTTAAACCATTTCCATGGTATTGGAAGTTATCTTATCACAGAGCAATAGTTAAACTTCATGATAACATATTTGATGTTAGTATATTCTTAAGTTTAGATATAATAGGTAAATGTCACCATAAATGAAGAATATAATACCATAAAATATATCGAAAGTCTCTTTTTTATAATTATATATGTAAACATTTTAACTTGTGTGTGTGAAATAAGAATATATAAATTTATTTTCGAATATATCAAACTACTTTCTACAAGTTAAGGCTGAGTAAGTGCATTCATTCCCTAATAACTTACAGATCTTCTAAAACCAGAATTTAACCAGAATTAAATAACCAGAATTTAAGTACTGGCTCACATTTTACAGATAGTGGTTTGTTTTTAAATGTAAATTAGGTTAGGTGAAAGGGTTTGTCAGTAACCTCCCTCGACTAATGTGCATACAGAAATTAGAATCCCAACATTCTCTCATTTGCAAAGACTGAAATTTTTAAAAGAATTTTAGACTCCAAGAAAAATACCAATGGGTCCTAGAAATGAATTTTAGCATTAAATTTCCTATAGGAGGAACAAGCTATTTACTATTAGACATAGTGTTTTCATGTTTATTTTAATGTTCATTTTGAAATCTACTATTCAGTAGAATGCCATCATTTTTAATATAACAAAAATAGATTTTCAATTAGTTATACACACACATTTTCTAAGCTCACATATGTTAAACCTGAAAATATGAAATATATATAAACCTGGGAATATTTCAAATAATCTCTATCAAGAAAAAGCAAAATTTTAAAATAAAATAATTACCTTACTTTATAAAACTTGTATGTTCTTATTTTATTTTGTTTCCTTTGATAAGTAAACAGCTTAGCACAATTTACATTTCTTTTAGCACAATTTACATCTCTTACACATTTTGCTTAAGATATGATGTAGATTATTATTTTTCAAAAAAATTGCGTAAGATATGCTGATCATTATTTTTTAAAATAATAATAATTTCATATTTTTCAAATAATTTATCCTTATTAATAGTAATTTATCCTTTTTCCTCTGTTGACGGATTATGACTGCCTGGTAGAACTTCTCCATCGGTACTGGAATGCTTCTGAACTGTAGCTATTTTCCTTGCAATTCGACTACTTCAACGAATAGAGACCATTTCAGTCATTTATCCGTAAATAATTCGTAAGAGTCTGTAAAGAATTCGTATTGTCATAATTATCATTTTTTGAAGTCGAGATTTCGTTTCTCTTCGTCATGTTTTTACGTATTTGCCTTATACTTTCGGTTATTTACTTTTATTTAGGTTCCATGGGGGAAATTAAAAGGTAATTTTATGATCATCTTTTAAGTAATAGAATTATTATGATTTTTTCATACTTTACTTTGTTCATGGTTTGGTTTGATAAAGTTGGTTACTCAACGTTCAATTTTTGTTCCCCGAGGTTAAATAGAACATAAGCTACAGTTTAAAGTGGTGATAGTTTCTTTGTTTGTTTAACTGATCATAATAAACTGATCATTTATTTAACTTGATCACTACAAACATCCAAGTCTTAAATGGGAACAGAATCTATGAACATTTGAAGCCAAGTTTATGTATATATATATATATATATATATATATATATATATATATATATATATATATATATATATATATATATATATATATATATAATTAATTAATTTAGTCATTAATTTTAAATATTGTATCAGTTTATCAATATTTCACTCAGGATCATAAAACTACAATTTCCAATGACCTAATGAAAAAACACCAATCTTCATAAATTCGATCCCAGTCGTTATCAAACGGATCAGTTGGACATTCAGCTTCTGCTTTCACAATTTAGCTTTAGACGTGACATAAAATATCCTTTTTACATTTAGCTCGACTCCGCGTGGTATCAAAATAAAAAAGCTAATTACTATAATAAATAGGATATGCTTAAAAATGTTTAGCATGTGCATGTTTTTCGTGTTCAAATCTGGACATATTTTAGTATATATGATAAGTGTTTTAATGATAAAGAAGAATAAAAAATAAGTATAAAAGGTTTTGTGTGTGTGTGTGTGAATTATGAATTATTTTCATTCCCTTTCAGAATATTTAAAATTCTATTTTTAGCGAGAATGAAACACAGTGCATCGTAATAATAACAACAGCAACTATGAATGTCAGCAGTTTTCCAACGTAGAAATTTTCCCCTCTCAGGATTCAAATTAATGAATGTAATTTCGTTTTGTTTTTTCTTTATTACAATATCCCTTATTCCAAGGAGATATAAGTTTGTGAAAATTATTGTATTTATTTTATGTGAGTTTACACATTTTTATTTAAGTTAAACTGGTGGGCGAAAAGTTAAAAATTAGAAATCACATCAGTTTTAATGTTAATGTGAATGTGAACTCAAATAACAAAGTTATCTTAATAAGAAGAATACGTAGTTAGACAAATATTTCCACTATTTTGAAAAAAAAAGAGTTTAAAATGCATTTATTATCAACAGTTTCTTTAAGTTTCGAATCAAAAAAATATTAACTAGTAAAGAATTCCTTAGGCAATTGTCAATAGTTCTGCATTAAAATGATATGAAAATATATGTACGTATTTTTAAAGTAAAGCTACACAATTATTTTTTTATTTCTGTGACAAAATTAATTAGTTTAATTTGAATGGGAAATATATTTAAAGTTATTACATTTGATGACTAGGACAGACAGTTTAAAGGCGAAATATTGTTATAAGACATTACAACCTCTACAAATTTTGTTTTCCGACTGCAGGATAAATTTTAAGATCGTATAGCAATGCCACAATTGAATAATGCGTGACAATTCCCAAGCACACTCACATTAACAAATAAATATACTAAAAGCAGATGCTCATTTTAAAAAAAGTTGTTAAAAATCATAAAACGTATATCTACAGGGATATATTTGCCTAAAATAAATTAAAATGTTTTTAACTGTCCCTTATTTAATTTAGATTGACTACCATTATTTATTATTAAAAAACGCCCTGTCTTTTAAACTTTTTTTTTAGTTATTGATATTAAACACTGCTCTGTTAATTTATTTAAACTTTAAATTGTTATTTGATAAAGTCCATTGTTGAACATATTTCTGAGCAAAGCTTTGAATGATGCATCTCTTCTTAAGACTTTCAAATTTCGACGAAATCACTACTTAAAAATCAAGTTAACATGCCGTACCTAAAAATGCACAAACATTATTTTTGTGAATACATATTAATATTCTTTACAGACAGCGATTTAAAAATTCTGAGGAATTCTTTGATCGACTTGTTCTTTTAAATTCACTTTAAAATACATCTTTTGAGCTTTCAAATACAGTAAAGGGCGAAAAATTCTTTTCAAAAATCTATCAAAGCCTTAATAAAAGAGAAATCACAAGGAACTCAATTTTTAAAAATACAACACTTAGCATTTAAAAAAAATTGTTACGAAACTACCACCTCCCGAATGCCACATTCCATTTTTGGTTTCTTAGCATAATAGCACCTTCAGGCCCTTACTGTCTGAGTGCTTTCTATTTGAGGTAAACGTGCTGTCAAATGCATATTGAAAATATCCTCAAATAGCCTCAAAAAAGATTAGTCGTTATTTACAAAAAATATATTTATGCATGTAATTTAGTAAAATTTTACAGAAAAAACATGACTTAAGTAAATAGTGATTATAAAATATATTCAATATTTTTTGTGGGATATTTATAAGAATTGGTTTTATTTTAATTCATAAAATAAAAATGCTATTTGATCTCAATTATCTTTATTAATGCTCATAAAATGCCTTGGAATATTCAAAATGTATGATTGAATCACAGAAAAATGACACAGTAAAATGACATTATCATTTTACTCGTATAAATATATTTGAATATTATATTAAGTAGGAAAAACATATTTATTATAATTTCTCTTAAAATTGATCAGTGTTTTAAATTTATCTTTAAACGCAAAATATTATACTTTAAAGAGAAAATATTCAGCCTATCTATGTCTGAGTGGTTTGCGTTCCTAACATTGAAGCAGTAGGTCCTGAGTTCGAACCCTGTTCGAGCATAGATGTTCCTTTCTCTGTATGCGTGTTTATTTATAGTTTCCATTTTGGAGAGAAGATGGTACACCCATTGAGTGTTCCACAGTATAAGATGCCAATCTACTCACAGAAGTTTCTAGCAATCTTTCATATGATAATCCATACCTCAAACAGCTTCTAACGTTTCACGGCCCATTTCCACAGTACTTCCGCAAATTCAGAAAGGCAGCTTCATGCACCTGTATATGTAGAGCCCTAGTGGATACTTTCCATTATGTCCGAGAAATACCACCTTAAAAGAACTCCCAACAGACCAACATGGAGTTCCTGAGATTTTGCATGAATCATCGTCATCGTAGATTACTCCTCACAAAGTTGATGATTATTTTCAAGATACGAGGACTAGAAATTTGTTGGGCTACAAACCACGCTCCCGCAGACGACCTAGAATTTTCCACAGACGAATCAGAAAACTATTCTTAAAGTTAACTCTTTTCCACAACTAGTAATGGTGTTTAAATATTTTTATGAACTTATTGAAATTTATGAACAATATGTTTCGAGTTGCATGAACTGCTCGATTTTGCTTGATTTTGAAGTTTAAAAACTTTTTGAATCCTATACTTTTACAATCTTAGAAACCTTTTAGAATTTTTGATTCTAAAATGCTTTTAAAAGCTAAGGTATTTATTAAACTTATATAAATTCCTTGCCTGCATATAGTTATCATATTTCTTATAATGCCACTTTCTTTTCTTTTCACATAATTAAGTATTCATACTATCTATAAAATTGCCTTCAATATATATAATGTATTTAGTGTCATATCTACTCTGAAAATTTTAAGCTGTCTTTTCATTGATTGTTATATATATCATCAAGTCAAATTTTGTTTTTAAGTCAGAGAAAATATTTAATGCTCTTGCCTGATGTTTAACAGGGCTTAAAGCCCTTTAAAATGTATTGTAACTTCTTGCTATTATTTTGTAAACGCAATTTAATTGTCTTTATAAATGCCACAATGGTGGCACCCTCAGGGACCTCGTTGAGGTGTGGATCACACTAGTTGTTGGGGAAACGGCACCCGTTAACCTTAAGGTACAGTCCGAGGTTTCCCTACACAGTTATGTATGTATAAGATACTATCAGCTTCGCCCCTTGTAGTGTTGGATAGGATTAAATCATAAGGGTAACTGGGCAGAAGAAAAGTGTAAAAATTTTGGATTCTTAAGCAAAATATTATTATATAATATTTTGCTTAAGTATAACACTTATTAATTGTATTACGTGAAATAAAAAAAGGAATAATGATGATTTTTTATGAAAAATAATTAAGAAACTTTTGTTATGAATTTCACACTAAATTTTCTGAAGATTGAGAATTGCTAAAAATTATGAATATTTTGTTGGTACATATAAAATTTCGCATTTCTTTAATATGTAAATTTTATTTCTCTGCATTATTTATGCTATGAATTATTTAAGCTATTAAGTATTATCTTATGAATTATTTATGCTATGAATTATTAACCTCATCCGTAGTCTTACCGCCCATTGTCAATGTCATTTCAACAAAGATGTTTTTCACCAAAATGTTGAATTTTTCTATTTATTTTAAAATTCGTAAAAATGAGAAATCAACCAATATTCATGTGATATTTTTAATTATAAAAATTTTCGTGGTTGATGTGAACATAAAACTATTCATTTGGAAAAGTTCTGTTAATGACTGGAAAATACAGAGTTGGTCTGAAAAGTTTGTTATCCGGATTTTTTCTTACGAAGTGAACCTAATTAAAAACACAACGCGTCACTGAAAATAATGCTCTGAAAACATTAAAAATGGATTTTATCAATGGAGAAAATAAACCCAATATACATCTACTACGGAGCTTGCTACTACAATGAAAGTTGATCACACAATATTAGGACATCTTTCTAAAAATGGAAAAGAAAAAATGTGTAAGTTGATACAATAGTAGGGATGGATGTGATTATAGAGAGTATGCAGGAAATCTATTTAGCCTCTTAACGAATTGGAATATTTACATTTTGAATTAATTCGGGTAGTGAAACGACAACGTCTTATTATTCAACGTCAGATAGTGATAAAAAATATTTTATGAAGTCTTCATATGATGTATCTTTACATTATTATTCTTATTAGCAAAAGAAAAATTGATCAACACGTGTGATCGATTGCGCAAAACATAATTCCACTACTGTGGTACCTGTAACAATGTTTTTTCACAGTGTTTTATAAATGGGATGTGGTACTTTTTTCCCTCCAGATCAGCACACGTCCTAAATCAATCTCCCGTATGAATCTGGAGTCGTTTGTGAAAATTGCAGAAGAACTTCTCTATCAACCCGTGATGGTAATGCACACAACTGGTCGCCTTATTTAGAGACCTACATAATGAAAACGCTTGAAGTATCAAAAGACCACGAGACTTTATCTACTACTAATTTTTTATTCACAAACGTATTTACAGTATCTACATCAGCGGTAGCATCACGGCCTAACCACTACTAACCGCTGGTTTATGGCGGTTGGAGCTGGGTATTTATACCGGTCGGGAAAGTTCTTGTCATCTTCTTTACTCAGGAAATTTGCATGTCCTTGTCGTCTTCTTCACTTGAAGAGTGACGCCACAGGAGCATCTCCCCAGTGAGGGACGAGCGATTCAACTGCTTGGCAGAATAAAACGAACTTTCTATCGTTCCTTCTGTCGTCGGTTTTCCGGCTGTTGTTGCTGCCTTGTTAGGTCTGGAAAGTACGAAGAGTTGAAAAAAATGCAGGTTTTATCCGCTCGAATGTGACTGTAGTGGTTTTTCCATTTAGGTCAATCTTAAAAGTTCGTGAAAATCTGCTCAAAACTTTATGCGGTTCAGTGTAATTAGGGGTTAATGGTGGCTTGACTTTGTCCACGCGAAGAAATACATGTGAGCATTTCTTTAGCTCTGGACGAACAAAAACTTTCCGACAATTGTGGGAACTTATTGGTGATGGAATAAATGATTACATGATTGTCCTTAATTGGGTAATTTAGGTAGGCATATCATAATTTACCGACGTCGTAGTCAAAAATAAATCACCTGGTAAACGGTGTGTCGTTTCGTACACTAGCTCTGCACAGCAAGTTCCAATATCTTCCTTAACTACTGAACGTAGGCTAAGTTGGACGAAAGGTAGAACTTGAGTTCACTGTGTGTGTCCTTGAGAAACGTGGGCAGTGAGCGCTCTTTTAAGTTGGCGATGTAGACGCTCTACCAAACCGTTTGATGCTGGATGATAAGCTGTGGTACGTATTCGAGTAGTACCTAACAGTTCGGTCAGCTGCTTAAATAGGGATGACTGAAACTGTTTGCCTTGATTGGTCTTATGGTCGATGGTACGCCGAATCGCGCAATCCATTACGAAATTAGAGCTCGACAAACAGTGTCGGCAGTCATGTTTGGAAAAGGGATCGATTCGGGCCTTCGTGTAAATCGATCTACGATTGTGAAAATATAAGTCATTCCTTCTGACACGAGCAAATGTCCTACGATGTCCACATGTAAATAATCGAATCGAGCATCAGGTTGTAAAAATGTGCCTATTGGTGGTTTGGCATGTCGTGTAATTTTGACCTGCTGGCACGTTACACACTCTCGAACCTATGCGGCAATATATCGCCTCATATTAGGCCACACGTAACGAGCCGTAAGAAGCTTTACGGAAGCTCTAATACCGGGGTGTGCGAGACCATGAAAATGGTCAAATATTTTGCGCCGAAAATTTTCCGGTACGAAAGGTCGAGGTACGAGTGTACTTACATAGCAATAAAGATTCCCATCGTGTAACGTAGAATGGATTAGTTTAATTTTTAATGAAGAGGGATTTTTGAGCAACTCGCTCAATTCAGGATCTGTTTCCTGAGACTTTGCTAGGTCTAAAAACGCAAATTTTGCTTCTTCTGAAACTGATTGTACGTCAATTTTAGATAGCACGTCAGCAACTATGTTTTGACTTCCGGGTACGTGTTGTATATCGGTTGAAAACTGGGAGATGTAATCAAGATACCTAATTTTTCGGGGAGAACATTTTTCTGGCTTTTGCTTAAAAGCGTAAATTAAAGGTTTATAGTCTGTATAGATTTTAAAATTTCGACCTTCTAACATATGGTGGAATTTTTTTTATCATAGTGTAAATTGCGTACAATTCGCGATCGTATGCTGACCAAGAGCGCTGAGCCGCGGATAAGTTTTCGGACATGAATGCCAGGGGTTCCCAGCGGTTATTATTGCACTGAGTGAGGGTGCCGCCGGTGGCAACGTCAGAAGCGTCAGTCCAAATACTTAGTTTTGCGCCAGCAATGGGATGGTGCAGCAACACAGAGCATGATAAAGCAGCCTTAGCTTCCTCAAATGTTTTTTGAGCTTCTGGAGTCCAGTTTAATTCCGCCTTTTTACTATTTAGTTGTTTATTTTTTTTGGTAAGCGACTGAACATTTTGCAAGTAATTTGTTAAAGGTAATAAAATTTTGGCAGCATGCGGAATTAATCGAGGGTAAAAATTATACATGCCCGGAAATCGGCGAAGTTGTTTTAAATTTTGCGGCTGTGGAAATTCTGTAATGGCTGTCACGCGATCGGGCAAAGGTTGTATCCCATTTTTAGAAACGCGAAAACCTAGGAATTCTATTTCGCTTTTACCAAACTCGCATTTTGAACTTTTAATAGTTAATCCCAATTTTTGTAAATGGTTGAACACGTGTTGTAAATGAATGATATGTTCTTCCAGAGAATTGGAAGCAACTAAAATATTGTCAATAAATGCGTATGCAAATCGCAAATCCTTTAAAACTTCATCCATGAATCGTTGAAATGTTGCACTTGCGTTACAAAGGCCAAATTGCATACGGGTTGATTCAAAAAATCCAAAAGGTGTTGTTATTGCGGTTTTATGAATGTCCGCAGGATCTATGCGTAAAAAAAACAGATTTACCAGCCAAATTCGTGTGGAAATCGAGAATGTGCGGAACACCGTAACGATCTTTTACAGTTCTCGCATTTAGCATTCTGTAAGCGCCTACTGGACGCCAGTCTTTAGTTTTCTTTTGCACTAAGTGCAAGGGTGATGCATAAGGGCTGTTTGAGGGACGCATATGGCCTAAATCGATTATTTTTTTAATTTCGCTTTCGCTATTTTTAATCGGTCTGATGCTAAACGGTGGAGTTTTGATACTACTGGGGGACCGGTTGTTTCTATAAAATGCAACACATTATGCTTAACTGGCTGATTTGGTCGTTGCTGTTGTGTAATAGAAAATTCTTTTAAAATATTTTGGTAGGTCTCCGAATGTTTCGAAATTTGTATAGAATGAACGGCGGTCGGCTCTACTCGTCCAGGTCCACGTTTTTTAGAAGTTAGATCTTCCAAGCACTGCTTGTGCAAATTAGGAAAAAGTTGAAAATAGGATAAAAAATCGGCTCCTAAAATTGGTGTACTGACATTTGCAATTAAAAAGGTTCAAATGAAAGATTTACCTAACCCTAGATCTAAAATTAATTTTTTTCTATCGTAGACGGGAATGCATTTAGAGTTTTCAGCATTTAGAGTCAAAATTGAAGGAAGAGATCGCTGGTGTAAAGAGGCAGGCAAAATTGAGACTTCAGATCCTGTATCTACCAAAAAAATAGACGGGAGGCTTTATCTTTCACAAACAGCCGTCGAGTGTTTGAATGCAGTGCGTAGTTCGTGGCTACGCACTGCTGTCTTCGTTTTTTTGCCACTTGCAGGGTAAAACACATTTGGTCGCTTTGGCACATAATTTCGAATTATACCAGCAACTTCTATCTCGGGACATGCTGCGCGAACGGGGTCGTCTAATACTTCTCTGTTTTTTCTCAAATACGTCGAGACACGTGTGCAGCTGCTTTATTGCTGCTAACAGTTTGGTGGCCAGTATATATAAAGTCATTAAGGCGAATCTTTTGAATCATACACCGAAGAGCCAAAGCATTATGTGGCTTTTATTTCAATTTAATATTGTATTCCCATTAATCACGTACAATGAATGTGATTCAGTGGGGATAGTGCATAAATTGCCGCCGAGAATGTGAAACATCATTCACGAGATCACTAGTTGTTATTGTTGCACCAGAATGCTTCCCTGTACCTAGCCCTAAGTTGTACTCTACCAGTTAGATAGAAGCAGCCGGGTGAATTCTTCGTGATTTTGAAGCAGGGATCAAGCAGAAGACCCCCTATACTTGACCTGAAGCCCACAGAAGTATCATTTCTCTTGGAGGATAATGCAATCACGCACAGTTTTTAACGTCACCCTGAAGCCATTAGCAAGCACTATGGATTTTCGGTTAAGCCAGAATTTAAACTCACTACTTTCCGATAATGAGAACGATCAACTAACCGACAAGGCCACCGTGCCCATGAGATCACTTGTGTGTATGATTGGAAAAAGTGCTGATCTAAACGAGGAGGATAGTTTTTGTTGATTTAAAAATTAAAATAAATATTTCCAAAACTGCCCACTTCGTCAGTTGTTTGTGAGTAATTTTTATGAGTAATGTGAGAAGTGGCCGAATACAATGAAAAAAAGTAGCAAAGGTTATGATCAACACATCATTAACTATATATGAAATGAGTTTGGTAAAATAAGAGCAATGACAGACAGTGTATTTTACTAGGTGACTATTTAGTGACTAAATATATTTCCTGTCAAAATAGAAGTATATCTAAGCACAAGAGAGTCAGTAGTGTTAGTCATTGTTTGTCTCCATATATATTTTGTTATAAAGAGTCTTGTGCCATTGAATATGTGTGGACATTTAACATTATGTTATACGCTACTCTTTTCATTGCTAATCATTCACTTGGTAAATGCACTCACATGACTGCTCGTGAATGATAAACGAACAGTGTCATTCGCATTTCGAGTGTTTGATCCAACGCAATCTGTCTTCTTTCAGTCACTTTGATCATCACTTTGATCATCTTTCATAAAATACATGCTTTATCATAGGTATGATATTTGACACCGATTGGAAGAAATTGCTATATCTTCGCCACTGGATCATATCGCCCAGGACATCGAAGTTGGTTCAAAGTCAAACTGTGGAGATGGTCATAGTGTCTTGACTTTTCAGTTTAGATATGGGTTCACTTGTTTCAAAATGTCATTAGAAACATTTTTTGATCTTATTCTTTCAAAATAACTTTTATTATTTTTAAAAGTTTATGAAAAGAGTATCATATATAAAACCATTTAACTAACATTGAGATATTTTACTGAAAGCTTAGAAAGAAAATGTTATTATGATGAAAGAAAATGCTATCTCTTAAAGACAAATTAATTTATATCACTGGTAGAGAGGCTAATCGTTTACATTTTCCTTTTTTACATTTCTGTGTTTCCTGAGAATTGTACTTCATAAAGGATGAATAGAATCTATACGGTCAAAAATACACATATTATTTGATACAGTTCATATTATAGTTTCTATAAATGTTTCCGAATAACTGAGCATGACATATTTTTTCATATCTCAAAACTTTATTCTTTTTTATCTTAGTCATATAAGTTCCAATTGACTTGGCTCAGTTATTAAGAATGTAACCTTTGAAATGACAAAGTAAAATTTGAATCCTTAATCTTAAAAAGAAATTGAAGATGAGTATGTGTTTATACGGTGATATTGAAACTATCATAGGTCATAAATTATCTGAGATACTTACGATGCCATAGGTAAGTTATATATTTAAAATGTAATATTGTAGTGTATAAATACATTCAAATTTATATCACTGGTAGGCCAAAATTATCAAAAAGAGAAATAATTCATACTTTACTTTTTTCATACTATCCTTATTACTATATTTTCATACTATAATATATTTTATATACTATATTTTCATACTATACTATTAATTCATACTATACTTTATCTATTGTGCGACGGTAGTATATTTTTTGGATTCCTAATTCATCTTCTAATTAATATCAAAGTAAAAATGCCTAGATAATAAGGTTATTAGTGGTTGTTTTAGATTAAATGTACGATTCTTCAAGAAAATTCTGTCTTATTTAAAAGAGAGAGAAAACTTATAAAACCAAATATGTATAAAAAATTATGTTTAGTTAAGTTTTTAACCATATTAAACAAAATATGTTTCCTCATAAAATAATTAGCATTATGTCACTAGCATTAACATTTATTAGAGGAGAAAAGTAAAAATAAATTTAAAATTTAATATCAAATCTTGCATAAAAGAAATGGTACTTTCTTTTTTGAATAATCATTTCAGAGGGAGTTTTAGAATAAGGAAACTGAGCTATAAAATGTTTTCGATTCTAAATATTTTTTCGACGATTTCCTAAAATAAACACATTTAAAAAATAGCTTTTATCGGAGATTTTCTTCCCTACATTTCAAAGATTTTTCACGCAATTTTAGAAAAAATTGCCATAAAACTAATAGGAAAAAAATCGATCTACCAAAGAAATTTTCTATTTTTTTATATTTAAACCAAATTTTGCTTCAAATGATTTTTTTCTACTCTTGCTCATAGTACAGAAGGTTGAACGAAAGAACTGAAGTAGAAGTTATTGATTTGAAAAATATTCTCACTTTCAAATATAAAGTTTTTATAAAGTACGATTCAGCTACTTTTAAAAGGTAGGTCTCTTTTTTCATCATATCTTTCTATTTGCTTTGTTCAACACTTTATCAGAACTTCTAATTTCTTTCCTTAGAATTTTACAAAACTTTAAAATCAGCTTAATCTTTCAATTTAATTATTAAAAAATAACGTACGTAAGAGCGCAGATTTATCACTCCATCTCTCTCACTTTATGCACACACACACACATTCTGCAAAACCTCATTGTTATAGAAAATTATTGAACTTTACTGGAATACTATTAAACTGTTTTTAATTTTTTTCTTAAAATTTGAAACACATAATTATTAAAGTTATTGTCATAGATAGCCTTGATACATCAGATTAAAACAATTGAATTAAATATAAATTAGGCCACGCAAACAGGCAATAAAACAATGTTCAATAACGTAAAACAGTGAATTTTAAATTAAATTGAAAGATGTTCATCATGGCCGCTAACAAAAGTATTAAGCATGTGTAACTCATATCTGAGCTTATTACAATGTAAACTAGTATGTAGGTATCGATGTTACTGACAAGCCCTATAATGGTACCTTTCAGTTCGTTTAAATTGACTGAAGAGCCCTACCATTTAGACATTACTAGGAGAATTTATGCAATATCATTACTAAAAATCTGCAGGAGCCAAATCTAACGACAATAAGAGCCAGGTAAGCTTACATCCTCAGCTTTCTTCTGTGAAAACTTTCAAAATGAACGTATTGACGTTACTTGGAATATTTAGTGAGGTACTATCTTTCAAGAAAGTGACGGCATGTAACGCAAGTCCTTATCATAAGGTGGTTTGAGTTCTTGTTGAAACATAGTATTTTATTCTGTGTATAGGACACATTATTTTGTGATGAGAATTAGGTAATGACTTAAATATATATGCATGAATTTTTATGTCACCTAAATACGATTGCGTTATTTATCGATATCATTCTTCAACAAAAAAGCTAGCTTCGTAAGTTCATTTGAAATTCGGAAACAATTGTTTGTCATGTTCTGCTCATATAAGCGTTCATGTTGCCAACTTATACCTTTAGTGTACTCAGCATGTGATAGCTGAAGAAGATTTTGACCTTGTACAACTGAAGAGTTAAGACACCGGGAAGAATAAAATGTATAGACGTTTGTAAGATATTCATTATTTTTATGCTTCATAAGCTCTTTTAATCCTCACTGATGTTTTTACTGCATAATATTCCATGATTATTTGTATTACAGCAATGAAGTCTATGTTTAAGCATACTCTGAAACTTTGTGGATGAAATTGAAACATCTCATTTCTTGTCAGCATTTCTTTCGATGAAATAGTTATTGCATTTGCTTTAATTCGAGCGGAACACTATGCAATGTAGTAATCATGGATCTATCGTTCTTGTTAGCAAGTTTATTGTTCAATCCCTTGCACTCACACATACTAATTGTTTTTCATATTTAAGTAAATTACATTGACTTAATTATCGTATTCTTCAAATTGCAATTGCTTTGACTTTTACTTGTGCTGATTAAAAATAAATCTCTATAGGAAAATATTACCAAATGAATTTTATTTAAAATAGGGAATATTTTAAACATTTTCTAAAGTTTATTATTATTTATTAATATATTATTAATTTTTTATTATATAATTAAATAATTTATTAAAAAATTAAATATAAAAATAATTAATTAAATTGAAATAATATACAGTTAATACAAAAATATTATTAGTTAAATTTATTAAATTAAAATATAAAGTCCAACATTTTAAAAACATTTTCTAATGCCTTTATTTAATTTTGAATCTGTTAGAAACATACAAATGTAAGTTATGTAAAACATCAAATGAAAAAAATTCTTTACATTAAATTACATATTCTTATTCCACCTTAAAAATTTGTATCTATAGATAAGATTTCCTATGCATTTCATGTTATTAATATTGCACAAAATCTACAAAATCTAGTAGAATGAAAAATGAGTTTGGAAACTTGAGATTTTAAAGGAATAACTTGAGATGTCTTCTTTCCTTTCTGTAAAACATTTCTGGAAATCTGGGCACGACTGAAATAACAGTGAAATGATCAGAATTTTGATCTATAATTCGGTTGAATTCAGCAAGATGAAGGTAAGGTTTGGAATAATGTCAAGAATAATCAGCAGTACCAATACCGAAGGTGTAGAAATATTTCGGAATTCAAAATTTCACATCTGAAGTGAAGAGAAAATGTAAGATAGAAATTATCTATTCAATTTTCATTATATGAATATTTCCTATTTTTGTTGGGGACAAATAAAACTTTCATTGTTAACTGAATTTTATTGTTTTTATCAATAACGTTTCTAACAGTAACAACTATGGAAAACTATCCAAAGTATATTCGATTTTCCCACTAAATTAATAACAGTTTTAAGACGTAAGAAATACATTTTTATGATATTTTTTAAAATGAAGAATGATAATATATTCTTTGTGTAGTATACTTCTGATAAAATTTTGCATTTTTTAATTTGTAAGGAGAATTTCACTCAAATATGCCTAGATTATTACTATGGTCTTCCACAGTTCATATCTTCGATTTGCATTTCGTACAGTGAGGTTTGCATTGGCTTAAGGTTCATTTTAGATTATAGGTTACAGCCGAATTAAATATGATATGAAAAAATCATCATAGAATTGTAGATATATGAAATTAGAAATGTGTGGATAACCCCTTATAAAATAATAATACACCTAGTTTTTTGCATTTCCTTTTGAAAAGTGAATTACTTACGTTAAGAGGATATTTATGTCTTTGGTAAAATCAAAACATATGTCTCATTTCATTTAATGTCGAACCATTATTTGCCAAAAAGTGCTTATAAATGCTCCAGTAATACCGTTTAATTCAAGACATATCCATGAAACAACTTTTTAGAAAAAAAAATCTTTGCTACATTTGTTTCAGATTACTGAGAGAATTCTAATCTTTCAAATGAAACTTTCTATTGTTTAAAATTTTGTTTAATGCAGTGTCATAAAATTCAGTGGCATAGTGAAAAGAGAATCTTTGTTCTTTGCAATTGGCAGCTTAGATGTTAGTTGTTAGTAGTCAAATTATTAATTAAACAATTTTATACTTACCGTAAATAATTTGACTATGATTATCAATAATAATGTGAATAATTATTTGATTTCAAATAAGTGAAGCTAAGAGAGTGTCAAACAAGAATCAAGGGAAGCTTTTTAACAATTGCCAAAACGCGCTTTTTACACTTAGATCTCATGAATTTATTTACAATAGCAATTCCTTAGAGTAACAATACATTATTTTGAGTTATTTTTCTAAAACTTTACACACTTGGTATTATATTCACGTATCTTATTATTATTCACTTATCGCTACTGAATCTACAACAAAGTCATTTGAGTCATTGAAATTATTCTGAAAATATCATATTTTTAATATAATTGAACATTTGATAATAATGGATTTATTGAATATAGTGGAATTACTGAAAACTATAGGCTAAGACTATCAGCTATCTGTATATTTTAAAAGAAAACCTATACGAAGCTTTCAAGTAAAAAATGGGATTTAAAAAATAATTATATTTACTATATTTAACAATCTGTGTTGTTAACCTAACCTTGTTCAAAACACTGTTTTGCACCGCAAAATGAAATATTCATAGAAAGCATTTAGAAGCAAATCGAAAGTTGTGTTGAACGTTTGGAAATTTCCTTTATTTAAAAAATAATTTAATATTAAAGTTTGGAATCCTTTAATCGGATTATTAATGATTATACGACAGCCAGATTCATTAGGAAAAACGTAAATACGTTCGTTACTATGAAGCAATAATTTTCTAAAAGATTTCATACATATTATTACTATCCTCAAAGGTAACGCATATAAGATTATTTTTAAAGCAATCAGAGCACTAAAAGATATTAAATAGTTTACTTGAATTTTAAGGAGAATTAAGGGGCTGTATAGTGAATTAAAATCAGAGACATATTTAAGTTTTAAACATAAATTATCATCACTGTAATCAATATTTTAAAATAAAACATAACTTTTAATTTAAGTTAAACTTACAGTAACCAAAACGAAGCCCGGTTGCTTAGTGACAGCGTTTCTCGCTCCCAAGGCTCGGGTCCGAGGTTCGGTCCTTGGGCTGGGCAAGGTCGACTCAACCTTTCATTCCTTTAGTCGAGAAACTGAGTACCAAGCATGTTTGGGAACTAAACACTGGGGGTCAACAGAACAGTGATGGACATTGTAGCCTTCATGGGATTTTAGTTTTAGAAGGACCAAAATCCTAACATACTTTCTATCCAATTCATACAGTTCTCACTTGAATCTCGGATAAAAATTTGTTGGACAAACAGAATAAGGAATTTCTATATAGATAATCTTTGATTTAATAAGAATTCCTGAGATGGACACTAAAAATATTTACTGTGCTGATAGTACCTGTGACAGTTACTATGCTGATAGTAACTATCATAGATACAATCAGTGTAGTACTATTTCTTATACTTAATACTCTTTGTATTAAGTTTTTTTAAGTTTTTTTTGGCATTTGATTAAGCAAAATTAAAAATATGGGACATGCATATGAAATATGTGTTCTATAATGGATGGTGAAAGCAATGGAATCCATTTATTTCATACTCCATATGAAATTATTCATGATTCCATGAAGAATCTCAGTTGATGTAAGCCTTAGATAGATTTATGGATTTTTAAAAGAAAATATCTGTGCACATTAATTACTGATAAATGAATCTGTGCTATCAAAGAGAGTATATTAATATGAAGTGTTTATTCAAAATTTAATCTGAAAAAGTTTAGTATATATATATTTTAAAGTAGAATATTGAACATTATTCTTTTCCAGATAATGGAACTTTGATGTATATTTGAAAAATAATAATGCTCTTTAGAAAAAAATATATATTCTAAAGATTATATATCAGGAATAAAATATAATGTAATAGAAAAATATCTTCAATTTCACTTTACAATACAATAGGATTGGTCATTTTTGCTGACAAATAATTTAAATGCAATACCTAGATTCTTTCACAAAATTGCTTTTAAATCTAACAGTAGAATGGTAATACAATTTCAATAAATCTTTGTATAAAAATTCATTTAAAAAATGTGATGATTTCTTCCGCTATGAAGTAATATATTTTAAATTTGTTTTTATTAATAATTTACAATTTTATTTTAAGAAGCACAATGAAAATGATCAAAATAAGTAAAACAACAAATATGTATATTTAAAAAATTGCTGTTTTAAAACATGTCAGCAGAAATAAATTTATATCGTCTAATTTAACAAATATAAAATTTGTTACTATAATGTCATGTAACAAATCCTCGTAATAAAGATTAAATTATTATTTTTGTTTTCACTAAAATAATTTCCTTCATTTAAAATTACTAAAATAATTTCATTAATTTTTGAGAGGTAATAGTTCATCGTCATAAATGTTTGACATCATAATTATATTAGATTTGGTTAAAAATTAAATAAATAAATAATAAACATAAAAAGAGACATTTTTATGATATGCAAACTCCTTACATTTATTAAGAAAATGCCGACATTATAAATGTTATTGATTACACATGTGTACGAATAGTTATTAGACAGGTGGTAAGTATATGATGAAAAGAATTATATATTTGCACATGGATTTGTGGTATACAATGTAAAATGGAAGATTTTGTCAAAAAGACGCTCTGGAGTTAAGACTAAATGAGACAAACGTTATAAGACAAGATATCATGATAAATGAAAAGTGTTTTTTTACGTTCGATATACATTCGGGTATAAGAAAAAAACATTGAATAACAAATATAATGAAAGTGACAGGGAAGTTAAATGAAAATAATTATAAACAATATTTGTATTGATCAACCATGTATTTGGATTTGAAAAGAGGCTCTGGAACAGATGAAGATCATTAAAACATTTCTACATTTCTCTCAAAAAATGTTGTATATAAATCTGCTTTATTAATTGTTTGCTGAAGGCGCAACTGTAGAAAAACAAAGCATGATTAATCTTGGATATCCATATCTGGCACTTCAGTATGATACTTCTTTTTGATCACAACAATGATGATACTTGGTCCAACATTTCACGAGTATTTGGAGATCAGACGTATTTCTGGAGTGCTGAGTGAATAATCACAGAAAAAAATGAGAGGGCAAGACAAAATATTAGGTCATTTAAACTTCTCAGAAAGAAGCAGATTATTTTAGATAGATAATAAGATATTTCGTGATTTTTTTCTTGGTGATTGGGTTGATATCAGCAAAAATTGGGGTCCCGGCCCTTCAGAATCTAGTAAGCGAGTGGTAAAACGCAAAGAAATCCCCTGTTCATAAAGATAAACAAAGATTCACTGCAAATGACACTAAATCTTTCTTTCCACAGCCTAATATGTAGCACAATGAAAGGGTGCTTCAAATCAGCACCAGAATTTAATTGATGGGAAAAGTAATTAAAAATGCTTATATAATGCAGCAACACAGTTTTGTACAGAAGTAATGCAGCAGCGTAGACCCTACTTACATAGACACTAGCAAAGTAGATCAACGATTGAATACTTCTTTTCTGAATGTAATCATTCTTCAATAAGTTCATGAAACCTTATTAAAATTTTAAAAGATAAATATATGACCCGATAGTTAATTTTTCATAGAAGATCTAGATACTATGCTTTCATAGAAAAACTTCCACACACACATATGTTTAGCATTTAGCATTTTAAAATTCTCAATAATTTGAAATTTAAGCATAAGAAACACTGGTTTTACTGGTGATGTGTGTGTGTGTGTATAGTTACATTCTAAATTTAGTATTTATTATATATATATATACGATATATACTCGTATGTATGTATATATCTTCTGAATATCATTTACTCAATCGTACAAAGGGAATGGATATGACAAAATATCAAAAATTTATTGTTTTTTTATTTCTCATGGCAAGACAAAATACAACATTGTTAATAAAACGCAATTAATGTTAGTAAAATACAATATTTCAAATTAAACGCAACAACACGAATTACAGATTATAGTAAAATACAATTCTCTAAATTATACATTAATAAAGCGAAAAATAACCGAAGTCATTGCTGTAGACAGTCTCTGGCCTGAGAATATCGGGAGATTTCGCCGTCATAGCTATTCTATTAAATGCATATAGTTTGGCTTGCTTATTTTTCTATTTAAATCGATGCTTATTTTTCTATTTAAATCGATAGCTGACTGGTAGGCCTTCATGCTTTCATTTCACAAGTTCATGATTTCGAGCCTCACCCTGAGGAGCTTGAATATTTACAATGGTTTAAAAATACAGTTTAAATAGTAGATTCTGATCTAATAATTAGCCTTGTGCAAAACATACGGCTCTGGAGCACAAAGCCTAGAGCCATATTTCATTCCTTTAAAAATCAGCAGCCATATTGACGACATGTTTATTAAAATTTCAAGCATTCTGGAATATATTTCATAACCACAAGCTCTAATGCTTTTAACGTTTCATTTTCTTATGCTGGCACGTTAAGAAAAGATTTTTCTAATAAGATGAGAAAATTTAAAGAATTACTTAACATTTACTTTAACAAGTCTACATATTTCATTTTGGTTACAGTTAGTTTTCTTCAATTATCTTGATAAAATATTAATAATCAATACTAGTTAATTCAGTTATCAACTCTAATTTAGCCATTTATCATTTTTTTATCAAAGAAATCCATTCTATGGAAAGTTTTACTTAAAAAATAAAATAGATTAAAAATTATACACCCTTCTCTTTGCTTGATTAGTTAATGATTGCTTATATTTTATCGTAAGAATAACTATTTCATAACCGACTGAAGCCGCTAAAAACGAATGAAAACTCAATAACTTTAACTCCAGGCTAGGAAGGAGATTGATACCTAAGCTGGTAATGCGCAAAAGATTAAACTCGACAAAATTGCTAATCTGGTATAACCATCTTAGATAAGTTTGAGATTAGTTAGCTATTGAGCCCAGTACTCTTCAGATACGAAAACAATGATCTTGGCCATCAATCTAGTCAAACTTTGACGAAAATATTAAGCAACAAAAAGATTAAATACTGCTGTCAAATCACTTGGATTAGTTATTATTATAGGAATTCACCGCAATACATTTCCTTCGTTGAACTTTTAAACATTCTTGATTCTCATGAGCTCGTAAAGTGTGGTGGGTGGTGTTAGCAAACCTAACAATTAAGATGAAATAAGTTTCAGAAATTTGTACTGTACTAGAAGTCAAGGATTGGATCCAGTAATTTTTGAGCAACGGTTTTAAGAAGATGAGCTGTGTTTTGAAAGAAGTTTATAAGTTATTTGGTCAAATATGTATTCTATGAAAACTGTACTTAATATCAAATATTATTTATAATGCATGGCTATTAGAAATACTTCTTCATTTTCTACTACAAAATTCATTTTGTGTCGTTGGGTAACTATTAGATGTGAAAACGTAGCTTCGAAACATTGTGTGCACCTGAAATTTAGAAGCAGGGACTATTCGGAGGAATATAGATTTGCTTGTCTTTCCTAAAAATATCCTTTTACGTCATTATTGATTATTATTACCTCCTATTAAAGCCTCTTTCACACACACACACACACACACACACACACACACACACACACACACACACACACACACACACACACACACACACACACACACACACACACACACACACACACACACACATGAAGTAAATAATTATTGCTTAATTTATTTAGCAGCGTTCTCTGGAAACTCTCTAATTCTCTGGAATAGATGGAATAGATTCAAACAATTTTATCCATTCTTTCAACCATTTAAATTATCTTTATTTATGAACTCAGAGAAGCATAAGTAAATCACTTTTTGACTTTCTTGAAATTGGTATTCTTAAGCTATGCTTAAATAGGAACAGAAAAGAGGAAAATACTTTTTTCATTTAGTAATAAATTAACATAATTCAGTATTGATGATTTATATTTTATCGCGACTGTACAGAGGAAGTTATGAGTCATTTGTACGTGTTCAACTTTTTGAAAATATTTTTGTAATAACTATTTCAATATATATATATTGGTGGAATCTTCCTCTGGAATAATAAAACTACAATTATTTAAAACTAAGGGTTTTAAAATTTATGCAGAAATTCTTAATAATATAATCAGGTAGAATAAACAATCAGGCTGATTGTTTACATTAAAGGAGAACTAATTATCTTTTGTGTATTCATCCTAAACTGTCATGGTTGGGATCAAAGTGATGTCAAATGTTTAGTCCATTTTGAATATCTCCTATAATTTAACTGATGACTTTGTAAGTTCAATCAATTAAAATTGCTTTAGTGAATTATGTCCTTTAGAAATTGTATCGATAAAGTTTTGAAAACATGCAATAACAGAAACATGTGATTCTGAAAACCTAATTAAATGTCAATAGATTACTCCATAAATATTAAAATCTTTATGTATTTTAAACATTGAAAGCAATCATTTAACATCTTTAAAATAATAAAGATTTATTTTTGATTTTAAATACAAGCATATACATCGTAGTTAATGAAACGTGTTCATAATTTTAGAATTTTCCTTAAAATGCGAGATAGTTTATGTTCGCTTTTGGCAAAATAAATATAAAATCATTATTGAGATTTATTTTTGAATTCGTGAAATATACTTGTGTACATAATTTTTAATTGCTAATATAACTGCATAATATTTATAAACAGAATAATTTGCATTAAAAAGAAACTAGTTATTTGTAAAGATACCATATTTACAATTTCTTTTAATTTAAAATATTTTTCCGGTTCTTACTTTATTCAATTCTAAAATAAGCTTCTTGAAAAAACTTCTTTCAATTCTAGTGAACTTTTATGTCTCAAAGTTTTTTTTTAATATGATTAGCTCCGATCGACAATACTGAAAGATTAGTAGAAAGGAAAAAGAGAATTCCTTGATTCCATCTTCTCTTTTATTGTGTCGAAACCAAATTTAGCTCAGTTGCCATTTTTCATTTTCCTTTCACGTTCTTGTTGTGTTGAATGGAAGAGAGTGAGAAAATGTTTTCTAATCGATACACTAAAAAAATTATTATCTTAATCAATGAAAAAAGTGGTCATTATATAAATTTCATTTTAAGATATATTTTTAGTTAATATGTATAAAATTTTTAAAATCTTTCAATACAAAAAATGCGAACAATACTTCTAGATTTTGATTTTCAGATAACATTAATTAATAGATTTTTTTGATGAAATTCAACAACTGACATATTCAATTTGAAAAAATTAAATAAATATATATATCTACGCAAAAAAGTTTTCTAGGGAACTAAAAACAATTATTGCTCTTTCTAAATTAATCAACACAGCATTTTAACCAAAATATTTTTCTGGTTTGACAACATTTTTTATTTCTTATCTAAATAATATCTTCAAAAGCAAATTTTTCAATAAAAATTTCAAATCATAGTTTTTATTTGAGAAAGAATTTTCTCTGTAACCTTAAACTATAATGCCAACTACTGTATCCTTATATAGGGCTAATCAATATGGCCACCAAATCAGAATTTTTTCTAATTACTTTTTTGATTCGTTAATTGTTAGGAACTCGTTATAACAGCAAAAATGTTTAATAATAACAACAACAAGAAACAGTATTATCTAAGCAGATTAATCTATAACAGACATTAATTTATCACTTCAATGAAACGGTCTTCTTGGCCTCAAATTAGAATAGTCTTATGGATATATTTATTATAGCCACTTGTAAAAAAGCTCTGAAACATGATAATTGAGACAATGCAAGAAACAATATTTACATAGATTTCTAAAAGAAGTATAAATAAATATAAAGCTATAATTCTTCTGAATCTAAAGCTAAAAATTGCATTTTCTCTTTATCAAAATGAAAAATTCAATATAAAAATAAAAACATTCTTCTGGATTATTTTTTTTCGCCAGAGAGGAACATTTTCACAATAAAAATTTCAAACCAATTAATTTTACCGCAGCCTATCCGAAAATATTACTTTTCAGAGGATTCATTTCAGAGAATGGATTTCAGAAAGTCGGTTACAGAAATTGTTGAACAAAGGATATATATATATATATATATATATATATATATATATATATATATATATATATATATATATATATATATATATATATATATATATATTTAGATTAAAGTGATATTCTAATGCGATGAATTTCATTATGTACTTACTAGTAAGCCTAGCTTGACACCTATCACTTTGACTTCTTGTTAAAAACATGTGGTTAGATTTTGGAGAAAAACTGTATTTATGAAAACATCAATATTTCCTATTTTTTAAGGATCAATATTTAATTAATCTTGCTCCATGAAATGAGCTCTCTTATTTTTTTCAGTTGAACATTAATTGAATGAAGTGTGAAATGCATTAAAATACATTTTAGTTGCAAATCTATATAATTTTGAAGCCTATATTCTTTGCATCCTTATGGCTATCGGCAAGATAGGAAAACCAAAAACATGTTTGCTGCAATTTTAAAAAGCAGTACTCGTTTCGAAAATTATGAGGAAAATGAATACGTTTTTTAAGAAAAGTCCCTCTTTGTGGGAATGAAAGAAAAGGGTATTCGATGCTGTATAAATTTTTTCATGACATCTCTTCATAGATTGTGATTTTTAAGAGGAGAAAAGAAACACATTTCCATGTTAGAAATCAGCAGTTTCAGAACAGGTGTGTATCAAAGCATAAGCAAACTTATTAAAAGTTCAAATCAATCATAATTAGGATTTATATCAGTTAAATTTGTTTTCATCAATTTTTCGAAATAAAATTTAGTTAATGTGTTTCATGTTTTACATTCGTTAGAAACCAATTTTCTGATATAACTTTCAATTTGTTTCCTTGTGACCCTTCTAACTCCATCCTCTGACAAAATTTAGATGGATTCACAGAATGAAAATTTACTTATAAAAATGTAACAAGCATTGAATTTATTGCATCACACAAAAAGTTGACTTCTTTGTTATTCTGAAATATAATATTTTATATAATTGTTACTAATTATTTTCTACGAATTTTAATTTGTTTGAGAGTTTTAACAAAGACTAAGTAGCTGACGAAAATTTATTTTAAACTTACTGTCTGTAATTATCAGTCTGGTCCCAAAGAAAGTAAGTTGCAGTTTTCTGCATTTTAAGGAAGAGAAACTACGTAATACTTTAAACAAATGACTTAGAAAATAATTCCACAAATTCTCTACAAGTATTAATTTAAATGAAAATTTCTGTTGACTTCCAGGTTCAGATTATAATTTATTTAACATTATATATTAAATAATCCAGTAAACTATAACTTTTCCAACGGCGAGCACTTGGGTGTCACGAATAGGGATGGGAAGAAATACCTGTAACAAGTATTTTGTAATCAGTATTTGAATGTAACAACCTGTAATCAGTACATTTTCTTCCAAATACTCAGTACTTCCAGTAACAAAGTCAGCGCGAGTTCGAGTATTCTCAGACAGTTGCAGGTACAATGTACTTGACCAGTACGTGGCTGTTACAAAGTAATGAGCGAGTACGTACTTGTTACAAAGTAACAAGCAAGTACGTGTGTACGTGGTTGTTACAAAGTAACAAGCAAGTACGTGTGTACGTGGTTGTTACAAAGTAACAAGCAAGTACGTGTGTACTTGGTTGTTACAAAGTAACAAGCAAGTACGTGTGTACGTGGTTGTTACAAAGTAATAAGCAAGTACGTGAGTACGTGGTTGTTACAAAGTAATAAGTGTACTTAATTGAATGTAACAAGTACAGAAGAGCCAATGAAAGAGCGAGTACAAGTAATAATGTCATCGATATATCGATACACACGGACGAATTAGGAGATTGTGTCAGGATTTGGGAAATCTCTTCCCATGATAGGAAAGGTGGCTGCTTGGGTAGGAGAAGAGAAATGAGATGCTGGTTTAACTGGAAAATAGAAGATTGATTCTTGGGAATTAGAAAATCTCTTTGGGCTGAAGCAACACCCCCTAGAGATGCATGTATTTTAGGAGAGGGTGTTGGCTGGAGAGGGTACATAATGAATTTCTATTGCGAAAATGAAGAAAAAAAGCAAGTTCATTTGTTTCGTGTTTGTTAATAAAATAAATGAGTTGGGAAAATCAATAATAGTAGCACATTTATTTAATAGTTATACTTCTGTTTTAAATATGTCACTTTTTAATATAAGAAAAAAGCCTGATATTCTTGTTATATATTATTCCATATTTATTGACCCCTAAGCTATAACAAGTCCAGAAACTGCTACTCATTTGTCGTTACCCAGCTGGCACCCGTGAATCAATTCACGGAATCGAGTAGCGTTGCCCTCGCCGTACCAGCACAAACCCGTTAATAGGGTGGGTGGGCCACATTCATACATCATCACAGAAGAAAGGACAGAGAAAGACAGAGAGAACAGAGAAATACAGTAACA
This sequence comes from Latrodectus hesperus, assembly GCA_037975125.1. NCBI lineage: Eukaryota > Metazoa > Arthropoda > Arachnida > Araneae > Theridiidae > Latrodectus > Latrodectus hesperus. The sequence goes on from CM075858.1 coordinate 68,216,329, forward strand.
TCCATACTCGAACCGGGATTCGAACCCGGGACCCACAGCTCAAGAGTCCGGAACGCTAACCATTCAGCGTAAACTATAAATAAATATTAATTTTCCATGATTTTAATGTATTTATTCTATTGTATTTTAATGTATGTATTTCTAATGTATTTAAAAATTATTTTGTAATAAAGTTTCCATCAAGAATGTCACATGAAATGCCTTTCGGTAAAAAAAATAAAAGTTTTATGATTATTTTGTTTAGTTCAAATGAAAAAAATAAATGAAATATTTATTTGAAACTTGATTCTGCAGTTTTAAACTAAATTTTTTTACAGTTACTTTAACGTAATATACATTGCATTACAAAATCAAAAAATGAATAAGCTTTTCTTTTAAGCTAAAACTAATATCCAAGAATTTACGTCTCCATTAAATTAAGCATTATATTTACTTTACCTCATGAGAGAAATTTTTTCTGAGTAATTTTTTAGTCACCATTTACAAGAAACTCTTCAACAGCAGAATTCTCTTCATAAAAACGACAAAAATGCTCACTTTTTAAATTTAAAGTTCTTAAATTTATAAAAAAACTCCGCTTAATCCCTTCTATGAATGAATCACTGTAAACACTGAATTATATGTTTTTCTCTATTAATATACCATTTCTCATTTGATCATTCAAAAGAAATTAGTCATGAGCAAATCCTTTCAACGATAAAAAATTTAAATCTTTAGGCAGTTATAAAGAGCATGTCACGTGTCTTTAATAATGCGTCTTTTGTCTTTCTATTGAGTCAATTAAGCTGCAATGAAATCAAAATACTCTTTTGTTTAAATTTCTTATCACTTTAAGAAACTCTTTAACCAAAATATCTTCATTCGCATTTTATTTAAATCTAAAGACAAAAATCATTTTGTTCTACAGCTATATTCAACCAAGTGGTTGTCTTACATAGAATTTTCTTCTAATCACATTTTTCCCATTCGGCATTTCAAACAGTTATTTAACAAAGATTTTCAAAAAAACATAAATTGTTCACAAATAGCAGCGACGTAAAAAGTGCATTTTTTTAAAATCCACAAATCTCTATAATCATTTTGTTCTACAGTTTTCATTTTGTACTACTATCACTATCTCTTTAAACTGTCAATTAATGCAACCCAACGTTGAATATTCTATTGTATGAATTCAATAATGCAATGCCAAATATATGAAATTCTTAATGAGCAAATATTCTAGAGCCTGGGTTCAGCTATAAGTAGCATTTTCTTATATAACTTTTTTAAAGCTACATGAATTACCTAAAATTATATTTCATTCGAATCTAAAGCTATAAACTGCCAAGTCACTTCAATTAATTGAGAAATGCAAAGGCCAAATAAGAATATCTTTTCTTAAGTTTTCTATTCACCACTAGTAAAGAAATTTTTAATTCTTGTAAATTTAATTAACTCTAAATTTAAATTTCAAATTCTTATTGCTGTTTGTAATAGAATTTGAGTTAGTTTATTAGTAACTGAAACAGCCTTTTCTAACGAATCTAAAGATATAACAACACTTTCTTTATCTCTTAAATAAGCTAGGCATTGTTTCCTTAAATAAGAACACTTTTTCATTAGGTAAAATTATTCAGGTAAAACTTTCATTTTCGTAAGGCATTTTTAATAAGAAAATTTTCATAACATAGAGAAAGTTGCAAATACCGTTTTTACAAATTTATAAATATAAAATCCATTGCTTTGTGTCCTCATTCCTATTGTTTTGTAGCTTCAATGATAAAGATATTGCGGCACAAAATTAGAGCATTCATTTGGTTAGATTTTTCATTAGCATTTTAAATCTTCTCATTTAAAACTCATTACAGTTAAAATGGCATATTTAACAGTTTTTAAAAAAGTATTTTTAAAAATAATAGTACTCATTTAATTATCTTTTAATGAAACGATCAATACTGTCACCACATGAGAATGCTATTTTAATTACAGTTTTATTTTTAAATTACTATTTGAAAATATAGCTCTATAATTTGATAATAAGTTACTATACTTTATCCAAAAAAAATCGATAGATTTTTCAACAAGCAGCAAATATTTTTGTAGGAAATTATTAATTTGTAGTTAAAAATATTGTAAAACGATTGCGTTGAAATAGCTATTTTGGCAATATAAAGCTTTCCTTATTACACATATTATTAAAGCTCGATTCTATTGCGTTCCATCTGCAACTTTTCTTCTGCAGGAATGATTAAAGTTGGCTAGGTTTTGCATCACCAGGGTATAAAGGCAATTTCCCAGGGGCCATTTTTCTCACCAGAACGTCGCCAATTTTCTTTTTGCATCACGCAGTTGGGTGTGATAAATGCAACATCGGGTGCAGTTGGCGAATTTTTTTCACAAAAAAGTTCATTCTTTTGCTCAAGGGAAAGAAAAACATTTTATTTTATCTTTGAAAATTTTTTTTCATGAATGAAATTCAAAATGAAATAAAATATTACTGAAATATCTTTAATGTTTCAATGCAATACCTTTCCTCTGATTAGCAATATTTTTTCCTTTTAAACCCATTGCCTAAACTTATAGAAATGTTTTACCATAATACAAATGATACAAATTCAAATCCATAGCATTATATACTAACTATAATTTGCAATTAAGACAGACAAAATTGTTAAACTTATCATTCATTTGTTTAAATCACATGACTACCAGTTATTATGAATTATTTAAGATGTAACGCAGAATATTAGGACATTTATTGTACACTTTGAAGTGTTATTGTAATTAAATCGAAGTTTAATAAGATAACTTTAAATAACTTATATTCTAGAAAAGTTTCAAATGCAAAAGTCTGAACAAAGTTATGAATACATTAACACTGAATATTAAGAATAAGAATACGATCCACTTTGAACTCGTGTTGTTAAAATTGTTGTTGATTAATATTCAAAATTATTTTAATACTGTATGTAAGTGTATTGGAAAAATCGATGGATTGTTGATTTTATCGTATATCAATAAGTGAATACATAATTTTTTTTTATGACTAAAACAAAAGTTTTAGTGGTTTTTTTTTATTTACCTTAAACTTATAAAAACATTAGTGTTAGATTAATATTCCTTCCCTTTACATGATATGAAAGATTTTACGAAAGAAATGATATCAAAATTAAGCTCTTTATTAAACATATGCCATGGTACACCTTGTTAAATTTACCTTGAATATCATGCTAAAACTTTCATAAATTAGAAAAAAACTTAAGTTACTGATTAACGATTTAAAGAATAAGATATTTGGGAAAACACACAAACCATTATGTCTCTCAAAAATTTCAAAATGAATATTTTGATTCGTCATTGACTATTTATACATAATCAATATATATAAAAAAGGCAAATGTATATAAAATTAGAGCTTGTACTAAAAACAAATTTTAATAGTTTAAACCAATCTCTATGCTTTCTACAAGCAATTAAATAAAAAATAAGAATGCATAAGAAAAGGAATTTCATACATTTTATAATAAAATGAGAGAATATTTGATACAATCATATTATCAAAGGAAAGCAAAGTGATTTATATATATATATATATATATATATATATATATATATATATATATATATATATATATATTATTTTTGATAACTTGAAAGGATGATTCATCAATTGGTATATATAGCATCAGAATGTCTATAAGAAAGCATTATAAATGCAATGTAGTTAAAATTTAAGTTATGATGATTCTGAACAAGAATTTAATTTAAACATTTATTCTGTTGCAATTTTGCCTGCAAGGAAACATAATTTTTTTATTTCATAAATTGAATTCATTCTTATAATCTTATCTTACTGTGAATACATATTAGTTAAAAAAAAATTGGTTTTATTGTTATACCTTATCCTGATTAAAAAAATCTTCTCTCATGTTTGCTTATAATATCCATTTATATTTTGAATTTCGGTACTCTTTTTATTATATTATGTTTATTTTGATAATCAAATTTCTCATCTAATTTTAATGATTTTGAAGGAGACGAAATCTCGATTATGTTATTTTTCATTTTTGAGACAGATTCTCATTAAAAATTTACCAGAATAGGAAAAATATATTTTAAAAATATTTTTCAATTAAGAAATAGTTAATGGACAAACAATTTCTGTCAAATAATTGGCCTTTGAATTTCATTATTTATACCATAGTCTCAAGAACTTTTTAACAGACCGTATATTTTAAATTTATACATCATATTTAAACTGTGATTTTTACAACAATAAATAGGAGTAATTCAAAATTGTAAATTAAATGATTACTTTTGTCCTTATAAATTCTTTTATTCTCGTTATTTGGATAACAATGTATGAATAAATGTGCGCAATAATGCTTGTTGTGAATGAAATTTTGATTAGGAGTACATTAAAGTAGACAAGTAAGAATGAAAGATTTGAAGAAAATGTTTAGATTAATGTTTATATAAAAATGTATCTTTTCCTTACTAAAATTCAGCTGACAAAACAGTGACTTAAACTCAATAAAATTCAAATTATTATTCATTTACAGGCGAATTAATATCAATTTATATCTTATTATATAAATTTCTTTACTTATAATGGATTCCAATAGGGATTTTCTCGATTAAAATTTCCACTGTTATAAAAACTCAAGGATTTTTATGTAATATATAGGATATTTTAATATGTTATTAAATATGTCTAATTAATAATATATATATTACAAGGCAATATTATTAAAATCATTAAAACTAAAGAATGAAAAAATGGGGTAAAATTATCCAAATATCTTCTTATTCAAAATCTGAAAGAAGAAAATAAAATAAAGGAACCTTTAATCTAATCATCTTTAATCGCCAAAATGGTTTTCTCCGTTTCACGGAACAAAGCAACAAGTGTCTTCATATTCCTTCGTTTCTAGTATCCTATTTTCTAAATTGCTTTCCCAATGAAATGAGAGATGGCGCTGTTGGCAATAGTGTACAGCTGGCGCTTATCTCCTTTTAGATTTGAAATCAGTATCTCGCTTCTCTCGCATGCATCAAGTAGGTCTAGTGAATGGATACACCTGCAGCATGTTCGGTCTCTTAGTTGCTATTCTCATCACGGCAACAAAAGGTAATTGAGGAGAAATTAATTAATTGTGATTAAAATTATTCGATGTATCTTTTATTTTTTTCCTTACATTAGTATTCACTAACAATATTATTAATATCAAATCTCTGTCTGCTTGAATATTACCAATTTAAATATTTCAAATTAGATTCCATATAAGAATACCCAAATTGATTAACAATTTAATAAAAATAACTTCAAAAAGTTAATTATTAACTGTAATTTTTAGTTTTATAAGCATTCATTTATCAATTTAATAATTTAATTTATTAATAAATTTTATTTAAAGTTATGAATATGATATTAATATTTCATGAATTTTACACAAAATAATTAAATTCAAATTTCATTCGGCTGTATGGAAGCTCTTGGTGTAAAAAATTTGAAGTATTATTAAAGTTATTTATGAAAATAATTTTAAAATATAGCATATTTTTTAAAGTTTTATAAATGGTTCGGCATTACTTTGATCATTTTGTTTATTCATAAATATTCTTATTTTAATTTACTTATTTATCAGGAAAGTCAAAACATCAGTTATTTAAAAATTGTCAATTTAAATTTTTCCTAATATCGTTAAGGAAATAGTTTATTAAGGATAATTTATAAATTTTAGGAATTTAGCAAATATTTATTTTAATTTTATAAATGTACCCTAATTATTTTCTTCATTTAATATAAATTTGAATAATGTATTACTATTAAAATTTATGATATGCTTATGCGAAATGTATTTATTTTTATCAAAAAATCTTCATTATATATATAAATACTCAAAAATTATTCTTTATAAATGTAAATATGAAAAGGAAAATTTTTGTTTCGAGTTTATATAAAAAATGTTTTTCCAAATAGAGGATGAAAATTTAAGTTTGAAACCAGAGTTACCTTTTCCTATGTATGTAATTTACAAATTATTCTGTTCTTAAATACTAAAGCTAAAAGTTTACAAATACAAAACTTGTATAAATTTGCATCTGAGTTTTAAAGTCTTCATTAAACTTTTATCATTTAAAATTTGGAAAAAAGTATTTTGGATATAAAATAATCTTATAAAAGTTACGCATATGGCTATAGCTGTTTATTATTTGTAAATATAAGTTCTCGATAGCTACAAATTAAATTTACAAATTTGTGCAAATTGTGGAATACTTGCATTTATTTCATCATAAAACCGTCATTATACCTAGTCCGTAAACATTGTTTCTGTGGTAGAAGACTTGATAAGAAGAAAAGTTGTATTTACACATTTTATATTCAGATAAAATCTCCAATTTGTTAACATTCAGCAAAAAATCAAAATAAAATCACACATTCATATGAAATTATGCTAGTTTGTTTATTAAAAGTATATGCTGGAATATTTTTCACTGTTTTATAACAATTTGTTATCTTATTTTAAATGCACTTCTAAATATAAAAAAAAAATCTTAAGCATTTCATAAATAAATAGGCACACATGAAATAAAAATTTCCTCAAATTGAAACTCATTCTACATTTTAATACTTTATTTTTAAGTTAATTTACTTTACAATTAAAATGATGTCTGCATTAAAAAAATTTGAAAAATAACGTAATAATGTTTAAGAATTTGTGCACAAAAGGAAATAGAAATATAACATAAAAGAAGATACCTTGTGCCATGTTCTTATAAATGTAGAAACTAAACAGAAAAGAGTAAAATGAAATTAAATTTCTCACATCTTTACAGACAGTGAAATATCTTTCACAACTTAAATAAAATTTATTAATTAATCAAATTTGCTTAGTAATTTGTGTTTGTGAAATTTCGAAATAAAATGGTAAAATTACTTCATAGATAATTAAATTCTATAGTATTTATTATGAATGGTCACACAATATTCTAAAATTATTTTTATTAACTACTGACTTAATTCTAAATAATTTAAATTTATTGTTCAGGGCTTAGTTTAGTTGATATTTCTATGATTAATTATTAAATATCCAAAGAAATTTATTAAAAATTTATTTAAAGATTGTTTTAATAAAATTTTTTATGTAATATATAAAAACTAAAAAAAATTATTCATAAGAATTTAATTGTTTCATATATTCTCATTATAACATATTTTTCAATCTTTCTGGTTTTAAGATTATTAGGTAAATCAAATTTGTTTCATTCTTTTATTTTAGAACTTGAAACTATATATTTAAAAATACTTGAAAGAATTGAATTAGTTCATACGTTTTTAGTACAATATATCATTCAATATTCTAAAGTTAAATAAATTTGGTAACATGGAGTTGAAATTTACAAAAAAATCAAAATATGTGAAATAATTTAATTTTTTTCATTTATTTTGAATTAATTAAAATAAATTTATTTGTTAATTTAGTGTTGAAACTTTTACACTATATAATTAAAAGTGTACTAAATTGTATTTCATATTTTTGTATGATGACGATATTTTATATCCAGAAATTGAATTTATTAAGTTATTTAATTTTGTTTTCGATTTTCGCTTAAAATTTAAAAACTATTTTGAAAATGTATGTAAAATACATTGATTTTTTTAACTTAGCTTATAAGAATGTATCCTGCTCAATCATTTGGAATTCAATTCATTAAATAATTCAGATTTGTATAGTGACTTTCTAATGATATTTAAAACGAAATAAAAGTATATGAATGAGCTAAAAAGAGTTTCAAATACTTTAATAAGAATGTATCTTCAATATTATGGAATTAAATGTTGCTGTTAAAACAAAGGAAGATTTTTTTATAATCTAAATATAGTTTCTTTATTATTAAAAAAAACTTTTTGTATCTGAATTTCTTTTTTTGCTCTTTAAACTATTATACGTAATTTATAACCTAATAAAATTTTTAATTCTATCGGCGTACAAGATGTCTACCAAAAATAAATTTACGCGCTAAAGTTTAACTTAGCCATATTAATTTATGAAAATGGCAAATGGAGTTTTACATATCATTTCATATCATTACTTATTTAATAATAAATGCATTAATGTTGAAAAGGTAAACTCAAAATAGTTAAGTCCTTAATAACGATTTATTAAAGGAACACAAATTACAATTAAGTGTCTCAATGTTACATTAAATATAGTAAAACAGTTAGAATTTCTAGCTATATAACTTTCATTAAATTGGGAATCAACAAAAAGAAAATGAAATAAATTTTATTTTCTATCTTCAATTTTTTTCCGAAATTTGGATTACAACGAAACTTTTTTATACTACTTGTAGTTTTAATTTAACATTACTACCTATGTTTTGATGGTATTATTTTTTATAATAACGTATCTTATTATATTTTTTATTAAAAAATCCTTATATTATCAATATTAAATGTATTTCAAATATAAATACGCAACATAAATATATAATATTAAATAAGAATATCTAAATTTACTTTTCTAAAATTGAGCTGTACATAAACCCCAATTAATATTCTATTTTAAATTGGTAACGGAACATCAAAAGTATTAAATTAAAAAGAGAATATCGTACTGAAAGCTTGTTTCATTCTTTATTGATATTTTAATAAATGACACAAACACATTTAGAAAATAACTAGATCACAAAATGATCAAAGAAAATATTCAAACTATTTAATTTCATAAAATAGATTATCAGTTTGTCAGTAAGAACACACGGAAGCGAAACAGTACATAAATCTCATTAATATTGATAGTTATATTTAAATAAAATTTTCTCAATAAAAAAGCGGATTTGTTTGAGACAAATGTGTTCTTTTATTATTTAAATTGGAAAGATAAAAAATATAAAATCCTTTGGAGATAAGTCTCTTCTGATTTGGCCGATAATTGCTTTCACCGCACTTTGTAGAGCTTGTGGGTTTTGAGAATTATCCGCGTTTTTTCCCTTGAATTACTAAAATAAATTTTACTTTCAATGAAAATTTTTACCCAAACAGATATTACGTGATGAATGCTAATAGTATTCCGCAGTTGTTAGGCAGTTTCCTCTTATAGACCTAATACTTGGTTTATATTCTTCCGCAATGAATATCATAGTTCAATTCTAGCAATTGTGGTGAGTGATTATTACGTTTCTTTAAGTGAAATAAAAATCTTCTCTGTAAATATTCTCAAAAATAATAATTAGTGTGTACAGATACGTCAAAAATCAAAACAAAATAAGAATTTCATTTGTACTTTACACATTCTTGCAAATTATAAAAAAAAACCCAAAACACACTTTACCATTTAATAGTAAAGTTTTTTAGGTTAAAATAAAAAAATATATATAAACTTTATAAAATGAAAATAATGAGTGCTAAAAATTTATTTATAATGCTATTATACTAATCGGAATTCGGAAATAAATTATTTCATAAATATATAAATTATTTTGTCGATGCATTTTCAATTAGACAATTTAAATATGATACTCAAAAATTTCTTTTTAAATAAGCATATTAATAAATGGTATGTATATAAAATGTATTTTCTCATAATTATGTCGATCGTAATATTACAATTAATGTGTAATATTAAATAATTAAAAGTAATTAAATTAACTTTTTTAAAAAAATAAAGGATTTTCAATAAGAAAAACAAAATGTTAAATTTTGTTTTTCTAGGAATTTCCTAGTAAAAGTTTTCACCTTTTAAGTAGGAGAAAATTTAAAATGATTAAACGTTAATTTTTTATTTATTAAGTGAAGACTAGTTATTTTGAGAATTAACTAATTTCAGGACATATTCATAGAATGTTGCTTGGAGATTATAACTGAATTGCTACACAATTAATCTTATATAAATTACCAAACAAACTTAATTGTTAAGCAATCTTGCTTAGTTGGTAAACTTTGTTATAATTAATATATGTTTTTTCATGGCATAATATGATAAAATAATAAACTTAATATTTATTTATTTTTAGATCGAATGATGCATGTATCCTCTCAAAATTATAAATAATATTTTAACGTCTAAATTATTTTCTGTATAATTGTTAATAAATTCTACAAATGTAACACAGATACAAGATATTAATGAATAAATTAATTTTAATAATTATTGCAAAATTGCTTCAAAAATAAAATAAGGTGTTACTTATTTTCAAAAATAATTTGGAGGCACTTAAATTATTTAAGTCATTTAATACATGCCATTTTCATGCAGTCTGATGATAACGAACTTATTTTGTATTATTTGAGGTTTTAATCCAGCATTATTATTTTATTTATTTTATCTTTATTTACATTTATAATAATGTAAATATTTTTTTCTTTTATTAAAAACTTCTTTTATTATTATTACTTTACAGCTCAAGTATAATAAGAAACATCAATGCATTAAATTTCGTAAGAATATCTTAGTTGATTATGAATGTAGTTACTTAATTAGATTATAAATAAAACGAATATTCTGTAATTCTATTATTTCAATAATTTTAAATATTTTTAATTAAGAAAATTTTAAATTTTGTATTTATTTTCCTTATTGCATGTAGTGAAATCCTGTTTTGCTGTAGTAAAGAAAATAAATCCCGAAATTGGAAAACTGAATTTTTAAAAATAAATAACTTATTCATTTTCAGGTTCAAAATAATATCTAATTCAGCTAGATTTCGTTCGAAAATAAGACGCATGCAAGAGTAATAGCAAATCAAATGCTAATTCAGAAATATTATAACTAAATCTTTTAATCTCTTTTCCGTCAATTTATTGAAAATCCTGTGTCATAAATATTTATAAATCTAGGAGCTAAAAGAACAATATATATGTATTTCTTTTTTAAACAGTTTAATTTAGTACCACATTCGTTTTCAGAAATCTATATTATTGTAAAATAAAATTTGTAATTCAAAAATTTTCAGAATTATTTCATAATGAATTTTATTCATTACGCAAATCTATATCTTATACTTACACGAGTCTGGAAGGCCAAAATCCCTACATTAAAAATCCAATGCTTTTTCCGATAGAAAAAGTATTTAAAAAGACGTAAAAACGTTTTCTGCCTAGAAAGTTAAATAATATTTTCTCAAAATTTATATAAAAATAATAAGTATCCTTATTTTTTAAAAAAGCACTATGTCAGCATGTAAATGGAAGGGAGTTTGATGACATAAATACATTTTCTATATTCTATAGATGACAATTTTGAAAAAAGGGTAAAGAGTATGCATCTTAAGATGTATTTATATATAGTTTCAGATGTTTGTGCATCGTGATAGATATATGTGAATCGTGATAGATATATGTGCTACGTTAATGGAAATTCACATTTTTTACAAACGCTGAAGTCCAATTCTTGAAATGTAATAAAATGATGATGCTTGTTTAACATTTTATTCCTTATATTATTTCGCTACCTGAAGCCTCTCTGAATATAATCTCGAATAAAATTTCGGTGACTTAACAGAATAATTATTTTATTCATACGGATGATTTATTGTTAGATAATATGCAGTGCGACACGTGAAGCCAGCAGGAAATTCAACGCATAAAATGAAATGTATTGAATGTGATTACTCCTTCTTCTTCACAGTTGATGCTGAAAGTGCCCTCCACTCACATCACCACATGTGCCTGAGATTCATTTAAAGTCTTATCATTTCTCATGTTGCGATTCTATTGATGACATTCTGGATTCTGAATTTAATTGTGTGTATGGATTTTATTTCTTATTCTCCTTTCTTTAACAGTCCTCAAAATTAAAGGTCACAAAAGAACAGTTCAAGTGAATAAAGAGACCACAAACCTTTTCTGATCATCTTCATAACTTATTTGCACAGGACCTTTAAAATGTTATCTGTGGCATGTTGCACTATCTTGCAGAACATAACATAATTGAAACTTCTCATATCGAATCGAATTCAGTGCCTTCTCAAAGAATATGGTCCCGACACATAGAAATTTTATTGCCACAGGAATTTATAAAAACGTAATGTACGAATATAAGCAAATAATTAATAATTGTAAAAAACGAAGTATTTTACAATATTATGATAGGCTGATTGCACTTCAAATATCCTGTATATATATATATACATATATATATATATATATATATATATATATATATATATATATATATATATATATATATATATATATTATATACGGCCTTAATAGAGGAAACTCAGCAAACTATTAAATCCTCACATTAACACATGGGCATTTTTTGAGAACCATCCTTATTATTCTAACATAGGCTGACATTGATACAAAAACATTTAAATTGTGAATGTAGTTTTATGATTATGCTATGTTACACCATATGTTTGTTGAATTATCCACTGAATAAATTGTCTTCGGGTAGAACTTTTCTTTTTCGTATTTATGTTTTTGAATTATGTATGTCTGTTGAATCATCCAATGTTTTGCTTAGAACAAAGCCTGGAAAACTCCCAAGCATCCACGCATCTTATCGCACCTGCATTAAATTTATTTTATGTATAACAGTGAAAGGGATTGATCTTGGGGCTGTATCTCTAAAGAATCTGGTGCTACCTCTATGCCGCAGTTGCAGTTTTGAAACAAAAGAAAAACGGTATAATGGTGTACGGCTGAGAAATATTAGTATTTAAATTGTTTTCAAAAAAAATTTGGCTGAGATTATGTTCGTGACTTTTCCCTCGGAAATATATCAATCCAAGTTTTGCTTTTCTAATCATATTCCAAACATTGATTTGTTTAATATAGTTATGTAATCCTTTCATATTCAGTATTTAAATTCAAAATATCACATATGTGTATAAAAATATTTTTTATCTTATAATGGTATATATTTTTAATGAATATGTGAAATCATTTTACTTTATCATTTATCTTTCTAATGTATTAGACCGATTGTCGATTTGGGAAGTGAGCATTAGGCTTTTGGTGACAATTGTAGAAAATCATTCTTGAATTAGGTAAAACTCAATGCAAAAGAATTATTCTTCAAGTATACTCAGGAAAAGTAACCGTTCTAAAGGGAGAACATATTCCAGATGAGTTACTTTTTTCCATCTGGTACATGAAAATGCAGGTGTCCTCTGAAAATCATCTCATGGATGTTTATAGTAGTTCGGAATCCACTTTAAGCCATAGACCCCGGTCTAATTAGCCCTCGTGTGCAAAAAATGACCGTTGAGCGACAAACAAACTCTCTATATATGTAAGTATACATGTTTACATAATCATAATTACAAAATTGTCATAAAGAAGTGTAATTTATTTCAAAGATTTCTCAATGTAATCTGACCCGGTAAATTCATTTTAATTTATTTTTAGACGAATACTAAATAATCAGTTAGATTTCATTATCTAAGCATTAAAAATTATATTCTAAACACAATGTTATTAATTTATGAAAATTCTGTTTTTATTAACTATCTGAATTTTATTTTAATTCTTTTAAAAATGAATAGTATATATTTGAATTTATTTCAAATGATTGAAGATAAATAAAATATTTAAAACTCTTCTATACTATTATAGAAAAATCACTTTTTTAAGAAAATTTTAACTTAACCAAAAAAATCTCAAAATTTATTTCAATTCTTAAACTACAGCGTTAACGGCTCATAGCAGGACAATAATAACAAATAATCATTTGATATTATTATAAATTTATGCTTACAATGAATCATACCTGAATGAATTATTGTTAGATATTCAGAGTATTTCAGACGTTTTCTTTTTTCTGAGGCAAAATTTCAAACTATAACTAACAGTTAAACATAGAAACATTAAGCATCAATTTTATTGTACAGCATTCTGTGACTCTCGTCCGGAGAATATAATTCTTCTTAAAGTCGCAGTGGCTGTAATTAATATCTCTCAAATGGTCTTGACTCATCCATCGTATCTTAGAACTATCTTTAATTAGCATTTGCTGCTGGATCTTCCCGGAAACGAATGTCACGATTGCTTGACTTAAAGCCCGTCAATTTCCACGTCGGGAATTCCGGGAATGCTTAGTTTACTTTACAGAAATTTTGGGGGTGAATTAATCTCCTGTAGCTCCCCCCCCCATGCAATTGACTGGCTCCAAGTTACGGTTTATGGCATTTTATGTCTGCTGTGATCTGTAGACTGTTAAGTTTTGTTAAACGTAAAGAATGTGGACGTCTGAATTGTTGGAATTCTCGTTAAACATAATTGTGAGCATATATTAAAAACTAGAGTACTGAGCTTAATGTGGAATAACTGGATATATGCTTTTAATTTTTTACTTGTTTCATACAATTTTAATTTGCTCATTTTTATGGAAATAAATATGTAAATGTTTCGTTTCAGTTCTCTTAAAATGCTGTTTTCAATCAATACAAGATTTGATATATCAATTTGCTTAAAAGTATTATTTTTTTTAATCTATGATGTCACTTTATATTATATAATTAAATTTTATATATTTTAACATTATCAAACAGTTAAGCAGGTTGAGGATCTTTTAATGATTCTATAATATACCAAACAAATTAATTTCAATGAGGATATTTCTAGATTAAGATGTTCTAAAATGTTAGGGTCAGTGGTTTAAAAACACTCTAATTTTTTCTCATTTTTTATGTTGTCGCTCCTCTTGCTCAGAGACAATTCAGACTTGCTGACAAATTCCGGTACATACATCATCTTCTGAGAGGAAAAATCAATAAATGTTACAATCGTGACAGTAACACTCGCTCTTACCACTAAAAAATAATTTTTAATTAAAAAATATAAGACTCGTTTTAAAACTGCTTACCAATGGTTTATGAAATATAACATGCATAAGTCACAAGATGTTTCTTCTGATTCAATCAATGATTAAAAGAAAATGCTTTGAGTTATTTTATGTAATGCCGTTACAGAAAAAAATTCTTTTCTGAAATTAAATATTCCATTTTTTTCTTCCTTCATAATATCATTTATTGAGCAATATTTCGTATCTTCAGACTCTTTTAAATTGGCTGCCAATATAAAGTATTTAGTAAAAAGGGAATTTATTCTTCACTAATTTATGAATGGTTATTTAAAAGAAAATAATTTTAACACATATACATATAAAACATTTTAAAGTTAAATAGAATCAATAAGTTATGAAACTAAAATTTTCTCATAGACAAAATTTATTAAGATACTTAATATAATTCTTTTTAATGTAATATTTCTCCATATCTTAAATCAAAGTTTTAAATTGAAACTATTTTGAAACATGAGGTGGAAATATAAAGAAGAATTAATTTTTATATTTTAATTGCTTTTTATAATTTCCTTGTAATTTTTATTTCTGCTATTTTTAATTTAAAATATTGCCAAAATCTATCCAATTAAAATAGAGAAAAGTTTTTTGCATAACAATTCTTAATTGATATCTTACAATTAAAGTTATATAATTATCAGGGAAAAGCATGGTGTTTAGGACTTCAAAAAATAAATTTTTAACAGCATGGGGTATATATTTTAACGATATTTAAGGGTAATTTAAAAATATAGTATGTTTTTTAAAATAAATTTCAAATGTGTGTCAATAGTGAAAATATTTGCAATAATATAAGCAATAAAAGTACTGAAGTTGTAAGCATAGATAAAAGAGTTATAATGGTACAAATTGAATGGGACTTGGTGAACATTTTTATATTTTTGATCAAAATTCTGTGTCTAATTAATTCTGATGATTACTCGGAATTTCATATCACGTTCAGTTTATTGAAATTATTTTAAGGAAATGAGAGAGAAACATTAAAATTTCTTATTTAATATTTCATTTTTTATAAAAGACAGTTTAAAAGTGTAACTTGAAATTATTTATTGAATTTAATTTTCCTTAGGGTTGCACTATTTATTTTGAAAATGATATAAATGCTACGCATATGGATTTTTATTAGTGAGACAATAGGAGTATATTCTTCAGCTGAAATATAATTTTTTTCACTCACACATTCAATAAGATATTGAGGAAGATTTGTGGCGCTGTTGATCTTGCCATTTAATACTTAAATTTTTGTGTTGCTTATGTCGATGTGAAATTTTCATTTTTAAGCATCTATTTTTACGTATTCCTTCACGTTTTGATACATTATAAGATGGTACGACACCTCTTCCGGAACATGATATAGTTTTCTTAACATGAAAAATATTTAATAAGTTATTTGTACATTAATCTTTAATTTATTTGCTTTAACAATTTCATAAACAACAAAAACTAAAACTCAATAAATATTATTCCTTTACATATGAATGTTTAGATTGGAGTTTTTCAAAAATCTCCAATAAACTCAATCATGAATTTTTTTAAATGAACATTAAATGGATTTAAAAACACTTTTTCTTCTGCTAATAAATTATCTAGAAATGTTTGTTTCCTATTCAAACTGGCATTCAATCAAATATTTAATTTAATTGGTAAGTGCATTGTGTTTTTATACTTAACTTCATTAGAAAATATAACATATTTTTTAAATGTTTCTCGGTTATGTTTAAATAGTTCCATATCATGCTATTTAACAATGGATTAAAAGTTTTAACATTTTCACTGTTGGGAACCACTGATGATAATCGACATAATTTAAGAATATGTGGAAAGATTTTTCGGAAGTTTAGTTAACCAGATGTCTGGATTTAATCCCAAAGGGCATCGTGAAAATTCCACTAGAGAGGATTAATTGGCTATCGAATACGAACATCCTTTTGAAAACAAAGCTACGAGCGTTGTTTTATTCCCTATCAAAGATTGCTATATCAAATAACTGCATAATTCTGGTGAAGTCATGTTTCGAGTTCATAAGATTATGTTAATAATTATAATTACTCAAATGTTGTTGTCTGTCTCTTACAATTTCCACATCAAACCTGCTCACAATCATTTATAATTAATTGTTATTAACAATACATCACTATATTTGTCATTAAATATCATGCATTTATTTAGTAAAATGATTTACATATATTTCCTATGCATTTTGTAATAAATTTATTTTACAAATATAAAAAGAAGAATGTCACAAAACATGTTTTATTGATTAACAAAAAACAAAGGCTTTATAATTGCTTGGGCAAAGTTCTAAATTTATTTAGCATTAAATTTACTTACAGATTTATTATTAAAAAGCCATAATTTGATGTTGCGATAGATTATTTGCTTATATATTTTTGTTTTAATGAATAAATACTAACAATTTATAAACGTCACTGTAAACGTACTAAATCATTAAATACGTTAGGCTACCAGTAGTTGTTCGTGGTCACCATTAATCTTGATATAAATGGAATACATGACTTAATAAATATTATTATAATAGGATTTTTTATTTAATTTTTAACTGGAGAATGTAAGAAGCTCGTATTACTTAATGAAACAATGTCTTAATTGTAATAAATGGATATTTTTTAATTAATCTTAAATAGTCAATTTTGGGACTGTAGCGTATTGGTAACGCTACTCGCTGATATGGCATAGGACCGAGGTTCGATATTCGGGTTTGGTAAAGTCTACTCAGCCTTTCATTTCGTCAGTGGGATGATAAAACTTAGTACCAAGCATGCTTGGAAATTTAACACCGTGAATTTCACGTTACACTACCTATTAAGCCGAGACATAAATCTAGGGCTGGAAAGCAGAGTTGGGCATTGTGTAGGCCTTGGTCTCCATATGGGTTTTCGTGCTATTGAGCTTCGCTTAGTTTTACTCCTTAAATTAGACAAAATTTTAGTCATTCTGTTAAGAGACAGAATAAGAATAATGCTATTGAAATCTTAATAATTTAATTAAATAAATAAAAATAAATTAATTAATTTAAGAATTTAAAAATAATTTAAGCTAAAAAATTAATGATTATTACAGTGATAGGTAATGTAATAAATGTTAAAAAAGGAATGATAATAATAAAAAAAAAACAGAATTATATAGGAAGTAAAAAAATGTTATGAAATATCCATGTATTCATTTATACAATCTAAACATTATATGTGTTTATATCTTTGCTAGAAGAAGCCATTTATTACTGTGCATTCAAATTAAGTTTATGTCAATAATAAATGAGAATATTCAAAATAATAATAATTGCAATGTAATGTCATATAAGTTAAAGACTATAACGAACGAAGGAAGGTAACATACGCATGTGAAAACCATAATAATATTTATGCTAAGCATGCATGTTTACTTATGAAATCCAAATATATTTTCTCAAATTACATGCTTTATCATATATTCATAATCAATTTATACTATTAGTAAGGGTCACATATTTAATGATGATATTAACAGAATATCTGTTTCTCTCCCTATTTTTCCCATCTACTTAATATATTAATTAGATTTAGGCTCTTGAAGATAAGCAGTACAATTTGAGCATGATTATGCACGTAATTTAAAAAATATTATATATGTTCATAATTCTTACGCTGTGCTTAAGAAAATACAAAAATTCATTTTTCAGAATTATAATTTTTTTAAAGATGCTTTTTTGTCTTTACGGTGGATCCATATTGCGCTTTTTAACGATTTTTCAGGGTGGCGTTTTACCGTAACCGTGTTTCAGTTAGTATCTTTTAATGTGTGTGATTTTTCACAAATATTCCGCTGAGGAGACTGGCATCTTTATAGGCAGTACTTTATCTGTCCAAAAAAAAATAAATAAATAAAATAAAACAAAATTGTACAAGGGTACCCTGGGGTAAAATAAAGAAGGGTTAAATTCAGACAAGGGAAGGTGGAAGAAAAATAAATACATCTTAAAATGGGGGAAAAAATCCCAACCCTAAAGGAAGCTCCAACGTTCTTTCCATTTCATATATTTTAGTTTTATTTTACTTTTTCCCTTACGCAGGCGTAAAATTCTAGACATAATAGGGTAGAGACTTTTTTTTTTTCACGGCAATGAAAATTGATCGTCGTGCTTTTTACTGAAAATACCCTCCCAAACCACCCCTGGGGGCGAGCTTCGGGGTGGGAGTAGAGAAAGTGTTACATAATGAAGATGAAGAGTTCTTAATGCAGAGTGGCTTTGCGGACCCAAAAAAATTCTCTAAGATTACATTGGCTAATAAAAGATGGAACCCTAGTTGTATATTAATGTTTTTTAATGGCTGATGTCAATCTTTGCCCCCCGTAGCGGATATACCCTACTCTAAGAGATCATTTTGTAAAATAAAAAAATATAAAAATCATTTCTCCCTCATTTTTAAAAGTTCTTTTTTATACACTGTTGCATATTTCTTTGATGAAAAAAATCTACAACAAATCATTTATTATTGGTAGTGGAAAAAAGGAGTTTAAGTGATATCAATCTCTCTTATTTCAAAATGGTTTATATGGCATCCTATTTGTTGAAAAGAGTTTCGTATCAACAAAATTCTATAGCAAGTCTTCTTTAAATTCAATGACCTTACTGTTAATGTTTCTTTTAAATGCGCTGTTCATAGTCAATATTAGACACTAATGTCTTGAATTCCTGCATATGGATCATATAGATTCTTGTACATGATCTCAATGTATATGAAGTAATCTGCTTAAAAATTAATTCTAAAGAAAAAATATGGATAATTTTTACCTTAATAGCCTCATTTGATCAAGTCACTTTAATAATCTAATTTTGTTATCTTGATGATGCGTATTGAATTGCTTATGACTAACTATATTCTTTATATTATTCTCATCTATCAGAATACAGGATAATGGGCTGAATTTACTTGTTATAAAGAAGGAGACCTGGATAATTCCTATGTTATTATTGAAAAAATTGTAATATTAACCAAAATTTTACTTGATGCAAAATATAATATAAAATAAATTAAAGAATTCACAAATTTAATTACTACTATTATTATTGCATACAGAAAGTAGAAACGCAACATCCATCTTCTGCCGTTCAACAGTGGTTAGTGTCACACACGAGATTTTCTACAAGTTAGCCTTTGTTTCCTATAGTGGTTTCTAGACTTTAAATTTCAAGAATTATTCTACTAGAACACGATAGGATTATAATCTTCTAGCTTCGGCCGAAAAATGCTTTACATTTGAATTGAATTCATATAATATGAATTGGCTTTATCGTTCATCCAGTGTTTCTGCTTAGTTTATAATTTTCACAGTTATTATTAACAATTAGATTATTAACAACAATTTAATTATTAACAGGAAAATTATTGTTAACAATTTCTGAATGAAGGTTTCATCTTGTATCCAGAATAAAATTATAGCGGATTTCAAGTTTTGATTCTGGAAATTGCTGTGAATTTTTTTTTATTTCATTTCAATAGATTATTCATTTCAGAGAATTGAGTTATTCCTATGATAAAATTCCAAATATTTAATAACAAGTACAAGACATTTAAGAAGTCGTTTTTACAAAGATATCATAATAATCTTTACATGTGTATGTGTATTATTAAAAAATGTAACATAATAATCAAAATTTTATTTTAAGCAAAATATGAAATTTTTTATATGTTTTATATTATTACATTCGTTCCTAAAATGATTCCACCAGAACCAGTAATTCAATGTATCAACAAGTATATGTCCTTAATAAATTTGTCTTATTGAACAAACTCTTATTTAAAAAGTATAATTTAAGATAATACTTATAAAAACATTCATAAATATCTAATTAAAAATATCAGTTAAAACAATTATATTTGTAAGGTCAATTTTTTAACTGAGAAATTGATTCTACGAAAACCTATAGTTCAGCTTATAAACAATACATATTTATAAAAAATATGTATTATATTAAATAAAATTTAATGTGAAATAAATTTTAGGAATAAAAATTATTATCAATTGTGCAGTTATAATAAATAAAAGTAATTTATATTTGTATCGTCATTTTGCTACAAAAATTTGATAAATTGGAACACGCAATTTAAAAATGATTTTGGAAAACCCTGTACGTATTTTCTTTTAATTTAAAAGTTAAACTCAAATATTTTAACGATAATTTTGAGTGAAAATTCATTTCTTAACTTCAAGAATGATGAACACTTTTCACATGTAAAGTATTTTCTTATAAATTTTTGTTAAATAATAAAACAAATGTTAATCAAAATTAGAAAATTTAATTGGTTAAATTAGCAAGAATCAACCTATATGTATGTAATGTGATGATAAATACTAACCTATATGTATGTAATTATTTACATTTGTCATGAGGAAAGTGAGATACAAAAAACTAATTTCAATTCATAATATCAACTGCATCAATACTATCAAGGACGTTATCTTATATTTTATTGATGCAACATGAAACGAAAGAGACGTCGGTAGATTTTTTTTAATTATCAAATGATTATGTTGACAATTTCTACAATTTATTTTCACTTATCAGAATACATAAAGTACCGATATTGAGGAATTTTATGTACATTCATTTTTATACTCTGATTAATTTCATCTATGCCCTAAGATAATACTTAGAAGATTAAGATTTCTATTTTTTCTAAATCGATAATGATTTTTCTCGTAAATAAAATTTGTAAAAAAATAAAAAACACAAAAACTTATATATAATACAATGCTATTACACTATATGAAGACTTTCAAACCAATTTTATTTTAATATCATGTATTTTCTTCTATGACTTGATCATTTTAAATTTGAATTACTTAAATTTAATTACGATCTCTTAGCATCATATTTATTTTGTTTCAATAATTTCCCTTAAGACGTATTTTAATCATAACTTTAATAATGTTTTACTAAATAAACTAAATTTTTGAAATAAATTTAAAAAAAAATTATTTTGTTTGAGTCTTTTTTAATAAAACATGTAATTTCTTAGATTAAAATTTTTTCTTGAAATCTTCGAAATTAAACTATCTGACCCGGATTATTAGCATTGCGTATTATACTTAGGTTTAATTTAATTATTTCCTATACACCATGGTGAAAACTCAGCTTAAAGAAACTTGTATTTGGTTGAAGCTGGCTATATAACAGACTATTAAAGATATTATGTTGTAACTTAATACAGTAAATTAATCCTTTTCGAATCAGAAGATCCCATCTTTTCTCGCAGACACAAATTCACATAAGGTGATGGATATTGCTCAACTGCAGTCGACATGCATGTTTGTAAGTGGGTGCTAGAGAGTTTCTCATTGGTTTTTTCTAATAACAATTTGGACACTATTTACCATCTATGAAATATGATTTCTGGAAAGTAAAACACATCGAATATTCATAAGATTTTCTCCGCTGTATTCAGTTGAGAACCTAATATAACAATGTAATGTGTTTATTATTTTTCACGACAAAAAACAGACTTATGTGAAATTAATGTCTACCTCACATGGAATGTGAGAAATCAAAAATAATTGTTATGTTTCACACACACAGTAAAAATGTTGTCTACATTGAATTCGATAAAATGTGTTACTGAAAGAAAAGCATTTTATATCGATACTGACAATGGGTAGAAGAAGATTTATAAATTATTTTTACTACTTTTATGTATGAACACAGTCATTTTGAAGCATATTAGATAGTGTAAACTTAAAATAGTGATCTTTTTTCTGAAAATAAATTAAACAGACAGTATATATATATATATATATATATATATATATATATATATATATATATATATATATATATGTGTGTGTGTGTGTGTGTGTGTGTGTGTGTGTGTGTGTGTGTGTGTGTGTGTGTGTGTGTGTGTGTGTGTGTGTGTGTGTGTGTGTGTGTGTGTGTGTGTGTGTAGTGTGTGATATGCAATGATAAGGATAATGGACTTTTTGACTTTTTGGAAAAGATGTCTTGTTTTGTTGTGGTTTCTACTAACCTTACTGTTCCACTTTATTCATTAATGGCATGTATGAAACAGGTTATTGTCGTAACGTATTCCAAATAAACTGATTTTTCTGAGGTTGGTTGGCCATGACTGATGATCTTCTGCTCGGCTATTGCATCCAAATTGTAAAGGCACTTTCCATTGGAAAGCGTTTAGACCCTTTAAATATTTATGTTTTGATCATGTACTATGAGTTTGGCGAATCAATTTACATCAGTGAAATGCTGGGATTAAGGAGATTCAGCACAAACTATTTTTAGCTGTTGCCTAGTTCTTGACAATAACTGTAACAATAAGACAGAAAATAAACAAAAATACAATTTTAATTAAAAAAAGGGTGTTATATTATCAAATTTTTTTAATGAAAAAGGATCAAAATTACAAAAAATTAAATGTTTGTATATGTATGTTTAAAGTGTTGAGTTAGCTTTTATTAAAAATATGTATAATTTTCATGAAATTAAAAGAGAATTTCTAGGTAATTTCAAACAAAAAAAGTTATAAAATGTGAAAGAAAATTATTTTAAGTTTTTATTTCAAAGAAATAAAAAATATATGCAGATTGTTTATTAAAGTGGACTTTATATTTTGCTCTCAAGTTAGTTAAATTTTGTTCATTTGTAAATTGTTTCGTAGATTTAATATTTCATTTTTAAATTGCGTAAGAAGTTTGCAAAAATTTACTAATAATTAATTAACTGTTCTTAATTTCATGAAATTTTATTTTGTTAATTATATGGAAAAATCAAAACAATCTCAAAATTACATACGCAAATAAAATTGGTAGTTACCAAATAAATTAAAAATCACGATCTAAACAAACTACAAAAATTATAGGAAGCATATATGCTATAAATATGTAAATATAAAATGAAGCTGTGTTAGAATATAATTCTGACCTTATTATAAGAAATGATACTGGTGTCCTTAGTGTTGTACTTTCTTGTATTATCGTCAAAATAATTAAAATATTAATTTAAAAAAACAATATAAAATACTTGAGACCTATAGAAATTAATGTAAAATCTAGTGAGAGAAATATTTCTGAAATTTATCAATTCTTCAAGAATTTCATTTATTTATTCTGAAATAAAAATCTCTTTAATTTATTTAATATTCATTTTCATTAAAACGTATTACAAGCAATTACTAATCAAAATATATAGCGCCATCTATCTGAATTCCATATATCAGTAACTTTTCTTGATCAGAAATGTTATTAAAAATTATGTTAATCATTAAATTTTATATTTAATTGGAATAGAGAAAATACGGTGAACATTTATATTAGGAAGTTTTAAATGAAAAGAATTTTCTTACTTCTACCACATTATCATTCATAAGCAAAGTACCCGCATTAAAATTGAATTGAAGCCATATAGAAATGACATTTTTATAAAATCATATAAGGTTATCAAATTAGAATTAATGCATTAAACCAAAGATATTCTAAAGTTATAAATTATTTAACATATTTTCAAACAATACGATTCTTAAACATTAAAGGCATTATAAATTGTAAATCATTCTAAGCAAATACATTTATTAAATATTTTTATTGATAAATATTGTTACTGGACTCCTGGAAATAACATTTTTGTCATAAATTTTTAAATAGGAATTGCAAAACAAACTTAAATTTTCTGAACAGTGATTATTTTTAGAAGATTCGCTGACAGTGACAAAACTGTGTTCAAAATAGGGAAATTATGTTTTTGCACACTTATTATTTGTAATTGATTTAAACTGTAAAGTTCACTTGTGATTGGCTCTTTAGTTTATATTAGTGAATTATTTTTCAATTATGATTGGAAATATGAAAAATCAAAATCATTCGTTATCACAAATATCTCCTTGGATTTAAAAATAAGTGGTGCTCTACCCTTAGGTCAACAGCTTATGGGTTTGAATCCCACATAAAAATTGGAATCCCTTTTAAACTGCTGGCCATGGCCCACTTGGCTCTCGTGTGTAAAAATAACCTCTCGAACTTCTTTTTAATGTCAAAAACCTAGTCATATGTCTGCCATGAAAAATTTTAAATTATTCATTTGCTGAATTTTACAGATTTACCTATGCAAATGTTATATGGACACAAATTCTCATATATAATCATACAAAATCAGACATACAGTTTAATGAAATATAAGCTAACATGAAAATTTAATTTATGTACTTACGACTTTGACACAACAGTATAGATATTTTATTAACAGAAGGACCAGTTACGGTATTAGAATGGGGCTGTAGTAGCCTAGTGGTTTGGGCATTGGTCTTTCGTCACATAGGGTGGGGTTCAATTCCCTATACCGCTAAAAACAAACAGAGCACATGCTGTATACGTGCTCGTTAAATCTGTGATATCGAAAGACCCATGATAGGTTGTTGAGCAGTTACCATTTATGTAATGATCTGGAGAAAATTTCCTCCATCTCCAGATCAAATACTAATTGAGAGAGTGGATCTTCTAGTGGTGCCATCTATCGGAGAAGCTTAGAACAAATTTGTACTTTCACTCTGTTTTAAGCGAAGGACGCACCCTTTTGACATAAATTCGTACAGGTAATGATATAGCGAGCTTGGCTTGTCCATGTGTCATGAGTAACAGCATGATATTAAAATAATCACCACACATGTAACAGATTTTGAAAGAACCTTTCAAAGATAATGAGCCTTATTTATCTGTCATACTAAAGCATACCTTAAACCACTCAACCCGATCGATGTGCATGCAGAATGCATTAACCAAAAATCCACTTCACATTGTTCGACAGTGTTTTGGATATTACCCAGACCTTTCACTCTGAAAAGTGCAGTCTTATCTGTAAGCCTCATTGGAGCTATATATTTATATGTTTGCAATACCATCCCCAACAGCTTGCCGCGTGGAGTGGCGGTTGCCACCTTCAGGATGGCAACGGGTTACGACTACCTTCAGAAGCATTTCCACAGGATCGGCCTTGCCGATACTCCCCTCTGCCCCCTGTGTTCTACAGGTGAGGGTACAGCCGAACACCTGGCTTACTGTAATGCTCTGGAACAGGCCGACGACGACATGCATGGGCGGGCTGGACTCTACTGGGAAGCACGGCGCCAAATGGCTCATCGGCCACGGGCGGGCGTTGGATGAAGAAGAAGATATTTATATGTTTTTTACCTGATTTAAAAATTGTGATATTGGTTTCAAAAAATAAAATACTCTACATAATGTTATTGGGGAAAATTACTTTTATTTATAGCTATTATGTTTATTATTATCGATATGTGATAGTGTTTCGTCGTCATAAGGTCATGTAGTTTACATTATCAAATAAATATTATATTAATAAATATCCCTTATTGGAATAATATTTTTTGTTTGAATTACGACTTAGTTCTACATTATTTTATAAATATTTTTTTAACTTAAAAAATCTGTATTTAAAATACTTTAATGTAGTTATAATTTCAGATTCTAGTATTGCAATATAGAAAATGCATAAATTAATTTTAGCAAAGACACTTTCTCAAATGAAAAATGTAAAGTCAATATGCGCAGTATAACAAAGGCTGTATTTGAGTTATTCTTAGAATAAAGCAAAAAGAAATTTTATTTAAATCTGATTTTTGATTTTTTTTTGAAGGAACTGATGTAAAAAAAATTGTGAAGTTTACGAAAATATGCTATTGTAAAAAATGAATCAGTATGGTCCTTCTATTTTTAAAGAATGATAGGATTGAACTTCTAACCTCTCACGCCAAAGCTCATGTTCTTCCTATTTACTATATCTAATATTATGGTAATGTACTCTATGGAAAAGGGCAACGAAAGAATATTTCTAATTACATAAATGAGTTGCATTAATTTACTTTGTGTGTCTCTTTGCTTCTGAAATCAGGCTGCTTTTATGCATATGAAAAAAATAATAAGTCAATAAATGTAAAAGAAAATAAAAACAATATTGGCGTAAGCAAAGCATTACTTTTAAGTTTTAAAATATCTTGTATACAAATATTGTGCAATAATTAATTTACATTTCTATTAATTAAAGAAAAGCTTAAAAATTTAAATCGTCCTTGCCGATTTAAACTGATTATAAAATGGATGTTTCCTCTGGTTTTCTTCGGTTTGCTTTTTGTGTTAATAGCTTGAATCAATGGAAAATGGTTTCTCAAACCGATACTTTGGTCCTTATATAATAAATTATTTTATTAACAAATGATCTTCGATAATATTCTCAGACATTCGATGGTGAACTTCGCCTTGTTTGCTGCCGCTCGAAGAATGCGATTTAAAATCAGGCAGCAAATTGATTGACAAGTTGGCTTTATAACGTTGTCTCAATATGATGTCATAATGAATTATGTGCGACGTAGATGAAATGTTATCTGATTTTATGGATATTTTAAACCGATAAGAATTGTTATAAAGTGTGATGTAGCCATGATCTTAACTGGAACGAATGAAACAACCACTTTATAGTTAATAAATAAAACTATTTTTAAATGAATTGCTGAAACAATCATTTCTATTTAAATTTCTGAAGCAATATTTATTTTTAATCACTGAATCTAAAACCTTTCCCCACAAAAAATAGTGAAAGTGCAGTACGGCTTTTTTGAAATATAATTTAATAAATAATAATATTTTTATGAAGCCAGAAATGTAATGGTGTTTCCACATAAAGTCTCACATTAAATTGAGATTTTATACTTGCCGCAAATATTAATCAATTGTTTAATTAGTAATAGGAAACCTGCTTTCGTAAATACCATATGTTAGTGTTTGATGTAAAATATTGATTAGCTCAATCAACCAAACTGATACTATAAATGTAATATTATATCCATCCATACCTGATGATGCATTATACATCATGAACGTTACACATTCGTATGATTTCCAATATTGCTGCATTGTGAATAAACATATGCGTTTTTTTATAACCTTAATTATGAAAGTATTGGAATATTATTTCTTAATAAATACAAAATTTATTAAATAAATAATCGTACATTACATGAATGTTATTTAAGTATTTAACTAATGGCTACATGGAAAATTATTTATGAATTAAAATAATAAATAAATAATACTGCTATGTTGATTGGTCACAAGCAAGATTCATTTAATACTTAAATAAGGACAAACAGAAGATTATTTTTCACAATTTAATTTATAAATGAATAGTCTTTCTATAGTAACTGTAAATCCCAAGATTTTCTTTTAAATTTCTGAGGGAAGTTAAATTCAAAGAAAGATACAATATTATGTGTTTAAATGAATTAACAAATGCATGCCTATTTCGTCATAGTTTTGACGTTGAAATTTATTAGCTTTTGTTGACTTGAAATAAAAGAATTATTTCGGATGCTTAAGAATTTATTCTTTCATCCATTTTCACTAGTTGCCCATTCTGAATCGAAAATAAAGAAATTTTTTTCTTCCTTTGAAGTGGAAATGAGAATAAATAATCGCGACCGTCGCCCTATTCTTCGTGCCAAATTTACGCTTTGGCATTCCTTTTCCTTTTGCTATTCATGACTTAAAACCGGATGCTTTTGTTGCTCCGGGAGTATCTGGAAGAATGCCAACTGACTCCTGTGACACTACAAACTCTGGGATTTCACTTATCAAAACGGGAAAAGAAAGGAAACGGGAAAAAGCAACATATTTCTTTGTTCGCCACCAGCGCTACTATTTGGCGATGAAAAAGGAGAATGAGAACTTGCATTTTCTATGGGAACAGTTTTTCACCCACAGACAGCGACGACTTTCTCGGATTGGCGAGCACGAGAGATCTCCAAAGAGCAGAACGCCATCCATTGTTAATGCAAACTCTCCTATTCTGATGATGTCCGAGCAAAAGGAACATCCGACCGTGTAGTTCTCTTCATTACCGTGAGAGTATCATTTGAAAGATGGAACAAACACGCCAATTTGGCTGAAACCATTATCGATCTGACATAAAAAGGAGGGGAGTTTCTTTTTATGTTGTGCAACATATTGTGGGTCACTTAATATTCCAAATAAAAGAATGTGCCTTGCATTTGTTTCTTTGTAGAGAATTAATTCTCATATATATACGTATGTGTGTGTGTATATATATATATATATATATATATATATATATATATATATATATATATATATATATATATATATATATATATATATATATATATATATATATATATATATATATATATATATATATATATATATATATATATACAGGCAGACAGAAATAAAAGATAATTTTTTTAGACAATTTATAAATTATTTTTTACAATGTAATTCAATTTATAACCGGCTTTTATTTTACAATGTTGAAAAGTTTGGTTTTTATTCTTCTAAGTTGTATAAAACGTAGTCTAAGTTTTGCAATCTATGTTACATTAGTTAATCTAAGCTTATCTAGTTATATAAAACTTAGTTGTCTAAGTTTTATATAACTAGAAATTTAAATATTAAAACTGACTAATTTAAATATTAAACTTAAATATTAAAATTGATTAACTTTTAAAGACACATCAACAATATGATCTCTAATATTATAGTAATAATAGTATTTGAAACCGTTTTAATCATTTTTATTTAATTATCATAGCAATTTCATGCAAATTTAAATTAAAATTAAAAATTTTAAATGTAATTTTTTACACCACACATGCACACACGCACCCATGTGTGTGTCTTTTATGTAAGAAGCATATATTTTCAATTAAATATAATAATTATAAAAAATAATAAAATTGAATTCTTTTAACTAATTAGAAAATTCTTTAAAATTTTTGTTAATGCGAAATACTTTTAAAATGATTTATTCTATATGTTACAATGTCATCCAAATATTTTTTCCAATTTTGAAATAATGTTTAACATCAATTAACCACAACACCAACTGGAAAAATATTTCTCAAAATGCATTGCAATTTATAGCCTTCCGATTTATAAGATGTATATTAATGTTTAGATTATGCATTATATATAAAACATAAATATACACATGTATTCATCATTTTTAATTGTATGTATTCCATGTATGTTACTTTTATATCATAGCATAGAAAAAGGTATAGAAAATATGTGTAATTACTTTTGCAATTTGCTTTTATTTTAATTCCTTTAACTAGTATTAAACGATATATTAAAGAAAATAAATGATTTAGGAAAT
Source organism: Latrodectus hesperus (assembly GCA_037975125.1). NCBI lineage: Eukaryota > Metazoa > Arthropoda > Arachnida > Araneae > Theridiidae > Latrodectus > Latrodectus hesperus. The sequence goes on from CM075858.1 coordinate 68,246,314, forward strand.
GGAATATAATTAAGAAAAAGTATTTAGATACTTTTAATCTTTTTTTTACTATTTAAAATAACTTTAACTATTTATTACTTAGTTTTAAAAGATATAACCCTCTGTTATTTGTTATAACTGAATGATATATATTGTAGAAGTAATTTAATTAATATTAAATATTTCTTATTATGTTTCAAGAAGAAAAAAAGGAAAGGATCTAAAAGTGCTTGTTTGCTGTAATTTTTTATAAAATTGGATAATTTTGAAATACTTTCAAGAATAATTCTTATATCTTAAAATAAAATATCATATTTTTACGCAATTCATTTTCAAACCGTGATTAATTTAGGTACATACCTTTCTTTGACTTTGATTAAATAATAAATTTGCTATGTAAATGTTTTGTCCAAAGAAAAATTGTGAAAAAAAGTTCTATTTCCGAGTTCAATTTTGTAGTTAGCAATATATTATTAGTTAAAATTTTTTTTCATTATTTTATCAATTTGTAATTTTTGCTAATATTATTCTAACAATATCAAGGAATCAAAACAGAAAGAGAACTTTTGAATTAAGACATATTGTTAAACTAAACTCTTTACCAATAAATATTTAGACATCTATGCACAGGAGGGCATTTGTAGACCTGCTCTACAACACGCTTTCTGTACAAAAATATCGAGTAGGAAACAGTATTTGCATTATTCGCATCTAAGATTCCATTAAAGTTAGAGCTGTCTGGTTTTGAGAAATGTGTAATTGTCTAATATCATAGAAATAACCGATCTTTAAGAAATATATCTGGTGAGATATATATTAATCGAGAGTAGCTTTCGTCATTAAGAAGAAGATGACGGTTGATAGTGCATTGTCTGAATGTATTTCAACCCAGTTGATTTTCGAAACTAAGAAATAGAAATTAAAGAGTAGCATAAAACCAAATAATCCAGTGCTGCATTATTAGAATACTAAAATATTTCTTCCAGCTTCATGGTTAATGTTTTGGATTTAAACGCAACAGCTTGTCTGTTCGATTCCCAATTGGAGCACATATATTATTAGATGTTTCAAAATTACTTTAAATAATAGGTACCTTACAAAATAGCCACCGCTTCCTAAATGTAGTCATAAGCAGAGAAACAGACTCTGAAACGGTTTTTTTTTTAAATTTCAGACTGTAAAACAGTTTTTTATATCAGACTGGAAAACAGTTTTTTATACATGCTGATATATCTTATACCGTCGAACATCACCATTCACAATTTTTAAGTAATACATGTTGTCCTAAGTAATTGAGCTGGCGTTAAAGTGCAATCAATATACGATACAGAATGTGTATTATTTCTTGATTTTTTCCATTCAAACTTATCTTGATATATGCTTCAGAGTTTTACAAGTTCTCTATCTTATACTATGTGAATATGACTTTATTACAAGAAAAGTTACTCTCTCGGAAAGGAATAATACTTGATGGATAACGAAAATCATTTCTACAGTTCTCCGATATAACGCTAGCCGACCTAGCAACCGAACAGTTAGCTCTCTTGCCTTCAGTTCAACAATTAATTGGTTGGAATCCCATCTTGGGTTAGGATGTTTGTAGTGGTTCGGAATCCACCTTAAGCCATAAGCTCCGGTTTAATTAGTCTTCGTGAGCAAAAAATGACCGTTGAACGACAAGCATACAAAACCAATTTTATGCTATCCACTGCTAGGTTTTAGTACGTAATCATAAAAAAATAGCCACCGTTGTCTAATGATAAGACCACCAATTTACGTAATGTGTATTTAAATTACCCTCTTTGGTTGCATCGCCGTCATTATTGAATAATTAGAAATGGAGGGCTATGATTTTACTTTATCTATACATGTTTATTGGTTAGGAGATTTTCCCTTTTTTCTTTGTGACATAAAATATAGTCTATTATATGTCGAAAAATATTCCGCAAGTAATGAAATACTTTATTACTGTTAGGACTAGTAACACATATCAAAAACTTAATTGTTAAATATTTTACTTAATATTCCGGTGAAACTATATCTGTAGTGAACTAGTCTGGAAATAATCCATATTCATTTATCAGTTTGTGTTAATGTGGCAATTTTTATAATTTGCTATATTTTTTATATGTGTCACATAAACTTTTAACATCCCTTGTAAGTATCACATATTCTTTATGTGATTATGTGACACTTAATAAAATTTTTGTGATAAATTTTCTAAGCAGTAATGAATAAATTGCTCCTGTACAATGTGATGAAATGGTAATGCAACAGTGATATACTTTTATTATTACACATTGTTTATCAAAATTACCACCATATCACTTAATAAAAAGAGAAATATACAGGTAAATTGTGTTTTTGTTTGTTGTATGCTATTGCTGGAGTTATTGATTGTGAGTAGAGATTGAATTTCTAAACAATGTTAAACAGGCACAAATAAAAAGCACTGCCCCAAATAAAAAGCAAAAGTTTTTATCGCAGCTTTTCAACTCACAAACGGGAAAATTATAAAAAAATTTAAAACCATTTAAGCAAAATAATTTTGTTTAAGTTATAAATCTTGATTGTTATTTTAACAACTGTTATTTTTTTACTAGCGGTCATCGGGATTATAGTCTTAAGATGGTCTTCTAGTAGGAGAACGTATTTCTCTTTTGTCAAAAGATATATTGTTGTTCATTTATTCACTTTTTATTAAAGATATCAAGCGAAACTCCAATTCAAGGGTTCTTGAATATTCGTGTTTCCATTAATACACAGTTTTCAGGAGCTTCCTTTCCAAAAGATTAAAAATAGTTTTATATATCAAAGATATTTGTAAGAATGTATGAAGCAACTAAGAGCTTTTTTTAATTCACTATCTTACTGAACCTTTTTCATCTCCAAACATTATCATAATTGTGAGCTTAAAAAACTGCATGAAATACAATGCAAAGCATTCAAATTATTTGCTTATTAAAAAATTATCTTATGGTCCGTTGTAAAATTTGTAACTAGAATATGTGATGGATATTAAAAAGATTTACTTAAGAGCCTTTTGACATTGGGCTACCTTTTATGCGATATCAAAAAATCAGTTTTTTATTCAAATATATTGAGATCAAACCCCAGATCAGCAGTTTGCCCGAAGAGTGCATAAGGCATTTTTAAATCCAGTCGGTGAGAAAATTAACTTTAATATTTAAAGAAGCTCAAACCACAGATATGAGAGCAAATATAGTACTTTACTGAACTAATTTTTTTCCACTTTTTTTGAAATTTTTGCAAAAATTGTTCATATAAATTGACTGTGAAGAAACATGATGCACACACAATTCACGTTATATTGTTCAAAATTTAACCGTAATAGAACATCGACTTGATTAAATTTATTTCCAAGCAAAATAATAAAGTGTAATCATTTTTAAAAGATTTGATTTCTCATTTATGCATGGAGAAGTTTCCAAAATGCACCTGGAGAAGTTTCTAAAATGCATTTAAGTAGAAAACTTTTAGCTTATCCTTAAATTCTTTACTATGCAAGTTATCAAATAAGTATTTAATATGAAGCTCTCATGCTATTCTTAAATCCATAGAAATTCTTTGAATGTGCTTTACACTACCACATAATAAAAGCATGTTATATATATATATATATATATATATATATATATATATATATATATATATATATATATATATATATATATATATATATATATATATATATATATATATATATATATATATATATATATATATATATATATATATATATATATATATATATATATATATATATATATATATATATATATATATAATCCATAGGAAAGGAATATAGAAAATCTAATTGGAAAATATTCATAGATTTTGGAAGAAGTTAATTTATATTTGAAACTTCACTTTTTTACTTATATTTAATAAAATTAATATCCTGAATGTTGAAATGAACTGTTTACTCAAATTAGTAAATTATTTAAAAAGGACAAATATGAATTGAGTGTCATATATTAGCATTTATATGATTGAAAATTCATTTTGCTTATAAAGCAATATATATTATGTTGAAAGAAATTAAAGAAATATCATGATAAAAGTAAACACAGATTACATTATAAATAAATCAATTTTTAATACCTAATAAGGTACTACTTGTGTATTCTAGAACTTAATTTAACGTTTATCATTTATACTCTCCAAGGTATATAGGGATATTAAAGAGTAAAACAATATTCAACTTTAAAAGCTGCCTTCTAGGTTTTTTTTTCCTTTTTTATGATTTCTGTACTCTAGTTGTCTCTAATATCTTATTGAATCATCCATTTTTTTCGTCTGATACAGCTAAAAGTTTTTTCTATTTTTAATTTAATAAAGTTATCGAAACTTCCTTTTACATACAAATCTACCTGACTACATTAGTTTAATATAACATATGAATCTAAACTGTTCTGGGATGGAAAACAATTTATTTTACTTTAATATCTTCAATTATTACATTTTATGATTCTCTAACATTATATTTTATGGTTTATATGACACGTGAAATTAAGTTTAAGCTCGTTAACATACTTGTTGAATCACTTAATATGCTGTGGATTTTCCCAATATTTCATAGTCAGATATTAATAAATATATCTATCTACAAATAAAAATAACAAAAGTAATTTCAGTTTTTTATGAATATTTTAATTTTTTGAATCTGTAAAATATATTTATCTACAAATATTTGATAACTCTAAACTGTACAAAATATATTTAGAAATATTTTAAGTTCATATTCAGAAGTAAAAACCAATACATGAATTAATTCTCCCATGAATGAAAGGAATTGTGACTGACAGTTTTTAGCGCGTTAAGGACGATTGGTTGCAATGTCAATAAATGTGCTAAAAATTACTTAAAATAAGTAGGTCTATGATTTTTGAAGTAAATTATTTATTAAAAGTAAATTTTAAAAATAACTTTAATCAATTTACACTAAAATTGTCTGCTTGGAGTACTTTTCAGTGATAGCAGGTCATATTAACTATTTAAATTGGGGAAAACATGAACAATTTACAAGAATCTTCTCCGATAAACGTACATAAACATGGCAAATATTCAACATATTTCTCACATTTGTTCAAGCAAGTCTGTGATTGAAATCAGCAACTTTCTTTCTAAGCGAATTTTTCCACCATTTGGCAAATGCAATCCCAATAATTCATCATATATGCAGCTAAAAACAATTGAATGACAATATTTTGGTTTAAATTTTGTTGTAGATAGCATTGTGTGGAAGTGCTATAATGCATTTTACATTAAAATTGATGTTGCTCTATTATATATATTCTTAAATCAGAAATTTATGATTAATAATGTTTATTTTCGATTATTTTAGTGTATTTTTGTTTGTATACATGTCTTACTCATAAAATAACACTTTTGTTAAGATAATATATATAGCATTTGAATTAATTAATATGTGGGGAAAAATCAAAATCAAAATTGCGTTGATGTTGAACTAAATAATTTTGATGTGTATTATCTTTGAACTTTTATATCTTACTTGCTAATTGTAAAAAATCCAATCTATCACACTGAACCTTTAATTATAAAATTATTTAATTAAGTAATTTCAAAATTATATATCTTATGCAAAATCATTGCCTACCAAATTTAGTTGTTATATATATAGGTTATTTATTATTGTGCAAAAGTTGTGTTTACACATATATATTTTCCTCATATACTCTCAGTAAATGATAGAACACATAAAACTATCTTTTAAATTATTTTAATTGTTTTGAAAAGCAAACCATTCTGTATTATTATCAAGCATTATTATTTTTCCGAGTAATGCTTGATATATTTCTATGCCGAATATATCAGATTTAAGTTTTAAAATCACGCAATGTTTTAGAATAATCTGATTTTAATTCATATGATTTTTCCATCTAAATTATTATAAAATTTTCATATTGAAATGCTAAGATATCCGACGTAATGAATTTGCTGAAATGAAACAATAAAATATCTTCATAGAAAATCCCAAATTTCTAATTCTGTATATTACTGTCCACAGCATGTTAAATGTTTGCTATTTTTATTTTAGTTTCACATCCAAACTAGCGTTTATTAGTGTTAAATGAAAATGGATAGAGTATATAAGAAACATATAGTACATAATTTCAAATTTTCGTTCCTATACATTGAAGCATTTGCAATTGCGTTTTCCGTTGCTATGTCGATAGTCTATATTATATACTTTGTGTGTCTGTGTAGATAGATATCGATAATATCTTAATAAAACTTCGAAAAAAATAAAATCTTTAAAAAATGGTTATTTATCAATACATTATTGGTTATAAGGCAAATAAAGTAAGGTATTTTTAACAACTGTTAAAGATGATTTTCATTGTGATTTATTTTATCAACTTTACATCAAGTGATTATATTGAACGAAGGTAATTGTACGAAGATTTTGGCAAACAATATCAATATTTTAGCAAAAAAGATTTAAACTGTAGAATATTGCTCAGGTGCAAGTTAATTTCTAACAAACGCTTTTTTGCAGGACATCTCTGCATGTCACTTAACATGTTTGGATATCAAAAATTAGTTTTTACGATAGTATTTCTTGAATACTTTTGCTTAATGCATAAAATCACCTGTTTGGTAAAGTCTACATAACATGTAGCTTATGTAAAATGTGTTTAATATTCAATGCCCAACAGAATAGTTGTTAAATATACATTTATACTTATGTGTGCACTATTTGATAATCATATAACTCTGACAGAGAGTAAACAAAGATTGATGCCCACTGTGTATATTTTTTCAAGCAAAGATTAATTTCTCTATTAAAATAATCATTAATTTCTATTTGTACAAATATATAGATTCCATAGGAATCAGCATATTGAATTTTGACTTTTATTAAAAAAAGTATAAGCGTTTTGATTTTTTAATGAGGATTATGAATTTTGATCATTTTAATAAAAGAATGATTTTTGACTTTTTTTAAAAAATTATTTATGTTTTTTATTTCTAGAAAAGGCTCTGCTAACTTAAGAAACAGTTTTTATCAACAATATTTTATAAAGAAACTAAAATACATGTGTCTGTAGACCAAAGATCATCAAACAGTTGATTGTGAGATGTTAGTAGCTTACGAGGGCGGTTTTGTTGTATCTTGTTATTACCTCCATTAGCTAATTTTCATTCTTCCACTGACTGCTGTAGTGACTGAAATCAATGAATGAATCATGGGACAGTTTGATTTCATGAAGACAATATAATGTAATGAAAATAGAATAAATTGTTTTTTAAAATGTTTTATCTAAAAATCACTTTTTCTGAAGCTTTGAAAACATTTGGCTTCTTATTCGTAAAGAAAAATAACCAATTTTGTGTCCAGTGCTTGTCTCAAAGTAAAAGCAATGTTTAATGTCTTTATACCGATGAAATTTATTAAAATTAAGTGCAGAAATAAATTGATTGGTGAATATTGTGTTTGAAACACACAAACTATACTTACACTGTTAAACAACTTTTTGTTAATAAAAAAAAAGTTATGTCCTTTCCATTAAATATAAAAAAAAACTATTTGCTAATTCTACATTTGTGTGTCAATAATTACTAACAACACTCCTTATTTATTAACTTATTTCTAACTTATTTATTTTACATGTAGAATTTAATTTTAGTATTTTAGTAAAAATTTATTTTAAATTGATTTTATATTCATTCATATAAGTTTTAGGCAATGTAAAAACATTGAATTTTAAAGTTATTAATGCTTTTGATTTTTATCTCGCTGTAATATTTGAAGACGTAGTAGCGTAGGTGTAGTCTGTAGCACAGAAGCTTCATAAGTTTAGAGACCAATACTCTTAGATATTACAACCCTGCTTCACATTTTATCGTTAGTAAATTATTTGCTTAAAACTACGCTTTAAATATAGAAGTTAAAAACTATACAACATCTATACTAAAAGCTTAGAATTCTAAGCAAAAGCTATCATTTTGTTCAAAACCTTGATTATTGTGCTTGATTATAGTGATTATAGATTAAATTGCATATATTACAGAAATCGTAATTAATACTGATTGTAACTCACAGTATTATTAATTACATCATGGTGAACCTTTACGGAATTCTACTCCCTTCAGGAACAAGATAATATTTTGCAGGGCCGTGGTAGCTTAGTGGTTATGGCATCTGCCTTCCTACCAGAAAGGCTGGGTTTGAATCCCAATGCCACCAAAGACTCATCAGGTACATGGATATACGTGTTTGTTAAATATGTGGAATCGAAAATCCTGTATATGGTCGTTGAGCATTTACCAGGAATATAGTGGTCTGGAGAAGTTTTCTTTCCCTTCCAGTTCAAAGTTGAGGAAACGGATCCTAAGGTAGTGGCATCTATCGGAGCAGTCTTGGAGCAAAGACGTACTTTCACCTTTGTGGTATTCTGGTAGACGAAATATTCACTCTTCTGATTGAATTTCACATAGCCATCGGCTGGTGAGTTTGGCTTGTTCAAATGTCATAAATAAAAACAACAGAGAATATTTTTCATCATACTACTTTAAAACCATCATCCAAGTGTAACCTTTGAGATTAGACAAAAAATATATCTACTTCGGATACTTTCTTCTTTCTTAAATCCGATAATGTGCACTTTAAAACAATAACGAATTTTATTATTTTTTCTATTCACGAGAATGTATTAATTCCCCTATTTACAGCGAACATGTTTTTGCATGTCCCAGTAAGACGTGGATTGTAAATGGCTTAAAACACAGAAGAAAGGGAGAATCTTGTCAACATTACTTAATAATTTCGCAAGGTAAGGGAATTTTTAAGCGTTCTCCATACTTCATTCGATTTACTTCTAATTGGTTTGCTCTAAAGATTCTATTCCGTAGTGCAAAACAGGGTCTTGCATAAATTTAAGTAAATATAATCAATATTTTTTGAAATTATTTTTTTCTCTCAAAAGCTACACATTCTCCGCTGCAAATCAAACTTATATAATTCAAACGCAAAATTGTTTCCACAACATCAATTATGGCTCAAGTTATTTCTGAACATCAAACTCAATTTGGAAGACACAAAATATTTTTGTCAATATTAAAATATTTCTGACTTTATCATTTGATCAGGTGCGATTAAAAGTTTTATGGCAGTTAACGAAAGAAAATTTTCATTGATAATCTCCTCTATTGATTTTGTTATTAATACTATTGCATACTTATTGATATTTGTATTAATATTTGTTTTTAATTTGTTTAATTGATATTTGCTTTAACAATAAACTTCAGGCAGACAGAAACAGTTTCTGATGATGGCAATAATTGAACATAGCAAACTATCTTGTAATTTTGAGCCACAGCGAGTGGTGAGGGTGATATTTGAGTCAGCGATATTCGATATTCTCATACGACTCCACATCAGCTGTTGAAATTTAAATTTATAAAAGTTTTACGACTTATGGGGCCACACAAAAAGGCGATATTTTGATGTATGAAATTTGAGCTATGGCGTCAGTGTAATGTGACCGGATATTTATGAACTTTTCCAATGATTAAGGTTATCCTAGAATATATGCTAAAAATATTTATCAGAAAATTGCCACATTTTTTGATGATTTTCATATATCCACTATTATTTTAGAGCAATTATATCTGGACACATTTTTAATATTGCACTTCGCTTGTTTCAACGACGAATATGTTACTTTACAGCAGAAGGGAGCATTAAGAAAACTGTTATCAACCAGTAGCACACCAAAGGTTTTTAGGACGATTGTTGATGTTAGGTTTAAGGTCTTTATGCCTATAAATCAGTGGCGTGCGATCCATATGAGCAGGGTGTGCACTGCACATCCTGGCAAAATTATGAGAGACAATAATTTTCTACAACTATGTCTACCTATCTTTATATGGTATATAATATAAATATTATTTATAATGTATTCAAATATTATGTTCATTCGCTTGCTTGTATTTCAGCAATATGTGTGGTACAAGGTGCTTTACCACGTAGCCCGTTCAAAAGCAAGCCAACATAGGAAGTTCTGATGTGTACGCACTAATAGAAAATCACGTTTTATATGTATTGGCCACTGGAGAAGCACATCATACTATAGCACTGAGGCAAGAGCAACTATTTTTCCTGCACTTGGCATTCAGAATCATCCGAAGATACGGTTTATTAAGCATTGTATAAAAGCGTGGACTTACGTGCTGAAGCGCTTTTGGTTTATTAACTGATTAACTGGCCATTCAATTTTGCAGACGGTTAATGTTTAAATTTATATATTGTAAGATTTTGTTTTCATTGAAATATAAAAGAAGTAGTTCATCAATATAAAGAGAAATGTTTTAGTGTGATAAAGTAATTTCGGTGATATATTATATTTATAGAAATAATTAGCTGAAAAACCATTTTGTTTTGTTAGACAAAGGAGAAATGAATTTACACAGAACAGTCCAAATTTTACCATTCCTTGTGTCTTACAGACAAGATAGAAGTTATATCTGTAAAACCATATCCCTGGTTTTGTTTTTAAAAATATTCAAGATGTTTTTCACGGAATATATGATTTCCAAATGTTAAAAACAATTAATATTATTAATTGTGCATGTGAATTAATGAGTAGATTAAATTATATTTACTAATTTAATAAAAAATATAATTTAATCCACTGACCGAACAAAAAACAGTTCGTTCTATTGTGCCAATGTGCAGTGAAATCCTCTGCACGTAGAATAGACGTTCAGTTTGTCGGCACCAATGAGCATCTTGATAAGGCACCGCAGCGGCGGGCACCATGTAATGCTACGTTTGCTGAAAATATAAGTATTTCATGGAAGCCCGAAGCGTTGCTTTTTCGTCACTGATATGAAACCATACAACACGAGACATGATTTTTGCTTCAGTGCTTGCAAGAATTCTTATTAGTTTAATTTTTTTGTAGTTATACCTCAAATACTCGTAGGTAAATTATTTATTATATTCTTTAAATTTATATTCAAACAAATAACCCATTTCAGAATGGAGAACTCAGATGTCTCAATAATTAAAGATTTATTGGAAAATCCATTTTCGAGACGAAATGTTACTACAAAAAACGAAATAGTTAAATTAAGTTGACCGATGACCGAATATTATTCTATTGCAAAACTTTTAGATTAAAGGACAACAATGTGTACGACATTTTCAAAAATCCATGTATGAAAAATTTATATGATTTACCGGTTGTAGTTAATTGAATAAGTTGTACTGTTGACCATGTTTACTTTTTGTTGTAATTAAAAATGATAAGAATATTTGGACAAAACACACAAGGCTACAGTGATTTAAATCATCTCCACAAAGCTGCAAAGAAACATGAAAAAACACAATCTCACATATATGCCGTAATACTATTAAAAACACTTGGTACCGTCAAGATAGATTTAATGTTAGATCATCAAAAGGCTTCAACAATTGTTCAACATAATGAAAAAGTAACAAAAAATATAAATATTCTCAAGAGATTAATATATGTAGTTTGTTACTTAGCAAAGCAAGAGGATGCATTTCGTGGACACAATGAGAATATAAATTAACTTAATCGAGGAAATTATATGGAATTAATGACTTTAAATTAGTAAATATGACGACCTTTTAGCAACCTATCTAAGAACTGCAACTGTATTTTCTGGAACCTCTAATAAAATACAAAATGATATTATTGTACCGATAAAAAATATTGTTGTAATTTGAGAAATTAGAAATGAGGTTAATTTAAAATAAATAAGGTTAATTAAAATTGTTTTTTAAAGATGTTATTGGTGATTGTTCAGCGGGAGCTTTATGTAATGTTGAGCAAGAAACGATTTTAAGTTGGGGGTGTGAGAAAAAATTGATTGCTCATACATACGATGGGGCGGCAGTCATGGCAGGAGCTTTGACTGGGACGCAAAAAAAGTAAAAGACATTTTTTTGGAAGCTATGTTTGTGCATTTTTGCACACATGTATTTAATTTAGTTCTGTCACAATCTGTATTATTTATAAAAGATTGTAAATTATTTTGTGCAACAATTTCTGGCATTACCTCTCATTTTTTTCGGTGTTTACAAAAAGAAATCATGTTTTAAATGAAATTATTAAAGGAAAATCTCCAAAATTAGCTACAACACGTTGGAATTATAAATCTCGTTTGGTAAATACCATAAAAAGCGAAAGACAAGGCTTATCTGATTTATTTGAAAATATTATTGGGAATCCAGAAGGCTGGAATAACGATTAAATTAATATTACAAAGAGTTATCATATGTTCGTTGAAGAATTTAACGGTATTTTTTTCATAAATATTTTTGCCAACGTTTTTAGTTATACTGATGTTCTATTTGATATTTTACAAAAAAATAACTTAAATATAGCATATATCTGTCAAAATGTAGAGGAAGTAAAATATGCAATTCAAAATATGCGAACTTCTGTTGCATTTGATGAAGTTCATGAAGAGACTATTTCTGTAATGGATCTTCCAAATCTAAAAAAACACCATGTAAATTTACAAAACTCAAAAGTAGGCAAACATTTTAAAACTTTATATTATGAAACAATGGACACTATTTACTGTCAGTTAGATGTTTAAAAATTTTTTCAAATTTTTTGAACTATTGAATTTCAGTTTTTTTTAGAAATACCAATGTAAGTTTCTGTATAAATGTCTTAATTCGTTAAAGAACGCTTATGCAAAACATTTCAATTTTTTAAGCCAACCAATGAATTATGCGTTCTTTATCATAGTAAGTCATTCCACGAAATGAATTTGTCCACTTATTTAGCATATAATAATGAATGATTAGACAGATGTCCTAAGTGAAGCAAATAAATTTTCACATTTAATTTGTACAATTCCATTTTCAACTGCTTCGAGAGATCGTTTTCATTATTAAAAAGAGTAAAAAATTATGCTCGCAATACAGTGAGCCACAGGATAGATTAAGCAATTTATCTCTAATAACAATAGAAAAAGAAATGCTATATTTATTACAGTCAAAACCAGAGTTTTTTGATCTTGTAATTGATAATTTTGTTAGTAATACGGATGACACGTATGTAAGCACTTCTTTAATTTTTTATTATTCATTTGTACACAAAAGTACAAATGAATAATAAAAAGAAATGCTTATTTTACGTCTTTATGGTTATTAATTTTTGTCTTTGCACATCCTGATTGAAAACCTAACGCACGCCACTGCTATAAATGTACTTTTTAACTCCCAATCGTCAATAAAGGTGATCACAAAGCGAATAAAAAATGAAAAGTAGCTCCTAACTCAGATAATTCCGCCCACTTCTGCTTTAGTACATTATAAATATACATAAACTTTCGAATCACATTAATAGTTGTAAATAAATATATTTATCGAAAGGTAGTGGGTTATATATCTAAAAGTTAAAGAGTGTTGTTGGTGACATTTCTCTCCTCTAATATGGTTGAAAAGACAGTTGTACATAATAGTTTCTTAAACTCTGATTTCTCTCCATCCAGAAACTCATCCTTTTATGTTGATCTAAAGATTAAATCCAGATTTAAAATTACGATGTTCTTGAATGTTCCTTGGGTAATCAGGAAAGTATCGCAATAATGAAGCTTGAAAAAAATCACATGATTGACGTTTTTGGAAGTTTCCACAAAAATTCAATAAACACAATATATATGGGTCACTGTTTCCATTACTTTGAAATTTCAATGCAAGAAACACACTTTAAAAGTTGATTTTAAGAACTAGTTTCAATTTGGAAAGCTTAATATGACTCTTAACTAGTATTCTACAATTTGTTTACTATTCTAAAACGTTTTGAAAGGTGTCTCAAAAACATAAAATTTATTCCTTAAAACTTTCACAGCAAGTTTTGAATAAACTGCTGAAGAAATTTATACATTCAAGTTTTCATTTCTTGTCTTACTTAGCATTATTAAACAAATTTCATGGTTAGTTATTCCCCACAAATATAAAACAAACGCTTTCCTTTAAAAGCTTTTGCATCCCGGAGGTTTTATTTTTTGACTGAAAACAAACTAATGCATAAATCAAGCGCGGACATACTCCAGAAAAGAAAATATAAAAGAGCGAATAAAACCGTTAAGAGGAAACATTTCTTCCCTCGCATTTAATTGTATTTGCTTTTATCAACACTTAAAGGAACCTTTCTCTAATCCATTACCAAAGATATTTTTCTTGGTCGAAACGGAATGGAAAGCAAAGACTGGCCGTCGAATCAATTGAAGACAAACGTAACCGACTCGAAATTAGATCACCAAGGCCTGTTCCGCATCCAGATCTGAACGTTGCCACACTTTTATCTTCTTCAATTCCTTATTTTCTTCGGGAACGGGGTTTGGCGGCGAGTGTTTTTGTTGACATAACATTTGTAAAACAGACACCTCTGGTGCTTCCCTTCATTGTGGCGATGTTGGTGTGAAGCACTTAAGAGACGGGGTCGTTAAGCCTTCAGGTCACTAAAAGCTTTCTCCGTTAATCCCATTAACCAGAGGGATACTCCGGAAAAAATATATAAACTCCAAACGACCCTTCACTGTAGAAAGAAAAGGTTTCTTGGGAAAAGTGGACTGTGAATTCCGGATTCTCCTGTCAAATTAAATAAAGATAAAGAAGGATTTGGGTAATTCTTCTTCAGAATGAGCAAAGATTTATCTTTAAGAAAGGGTTTTCTTTTTTTCGTGCCATTTATATTTATATTAAAATAACAATATGGATTTAGACTTCATGCAAATATATGTATTGCATATTGATTTTTTTAAATATATTGATTAATTTAAGAATTGCTTCTTTAAAATGGAATCAATAAAATTAATTTGACTACACTATACAATAGCAATGCAAATTAGCAATTTTTTTAAAATTAATAACTTAAATATTACGTTGGAGTTATAACTATAAAAGGTTCAATTTGAGCATATGGATAAATGCACAAATTATATCGTTTATAATTTGATCATTTATTGAAATTTAAATACATTAATTATTTTAATAATATTGATTTAATATATTTGTCATAATAAAATCACTTTTTTCCCCATGAGAGATCATTAAATCCGGATTTATAGCTTAATGTGGATACATAAAAAGCATTCACCCCTAAGATAGGAGTCGAACTTATGAACTGTTGAAATGACGCGAAACTGTTATTCTTTAATTTGCAAGTTGGTAGATGAAATTCTGGACACACATTATGCAATTCAAAGTAGCTCATATATATAAGGCCTCAATAAAGATATTTTTACCTGTAAATATGAAGTATTTCCAAGAATAGCATAGGATTATAAAATCATATGATTGTAAAAGAGATGTTCAAAGTCATACACGTATTTACAACATTTAAAAGTTATACATATTTCTTTTCAATAAAAGAAATTATTTTTAGTATGTTTCTAGTGACTTTTTTAATAAAAATATTCAACTTTCTTTAAAAATAAATTTGTAGTATTAGTGCTACCCTTTAAATTAAAAGATAACAGCGCAATGCCTAAGAAAAATTAGCGAATGGAAAATATTTTAAATAAAGTAAACTGGAAAATAGTTAAAAACAAATCAATATTTTTCAAGTTAGAAACACAGCATTGCATTTTCATGAATTTGTATGAATAAATAAAATTTTCCTACCCATTTAAACATTTATTTATGTAAAATCATATTTTCAAATTGCTTACTTAAACTCAGTTTCAAATAATAATTAGATATGAAATATATTTAAATTCAGTTATTTAAAAAATGATACAGAAATAGTTATTCCGGTTGAAAAATTTTATATAATTAAAAAAAAACATTATAAGATTTATCAGCCAATTTGTTTCGTAAATATTTTATTGATGCTTTTTTAATATCTTAAGAAATATAACGTAATCATCTTACGAAATATAACACTATAACACAAATGAAATATATCTTAAAATGATATATTAGTAATAAATATGAATACCTGTTCACTGATTTCAACATAAATTTAAACATGATTTAAAATATTTTGTTTGTATAATGTGCTTTGATAGATTTTGATATATAATGAATTTTTTAGTTATTAGATCCTAGTTCAGTGTTCTTGAGATATTAAAATAATTTCTTCTTATTATATTATTAAAATCATCTAATAATTACCAGCATTTATAGTTAATTTTTTTATCCCGATAAAAATCTTCTTTAAAAGTTTTAAGGAGATTAATAGAAACTATTAACTTTCAGAGTTCTAATTTATATTAAATTCTGCGTTAAAATTATTAGCTAATTAATTTTATTTTGGTTTCTATAGAATTTAAAACATTCTTTTTAGCTAGAACTACAGTCAGTGCTGCTTAAAAAACATTATTTAGGGATTTTACTTCACTGTCGACAGCATTTTTTTGGTTCATATTGATGTTGTAGAAAATAAATTGGTTTTTTAATGGAAAAAAATTGCTTTAAATTACAGGAATAATGCTAAAAAATTAAGGGAAAGCATTTAATTTCTGTGTCAACGTTACAGAATATCAAGCTATCATTGAAATATAGGCGAGAAATTGGTAATTGAAGGGACAATATTTTTTGTTATTTCAATATATATATATATATATATATATATATATATATATATATATATATATATATATATATATATATATATATATATATATATATATATATATATATATATATATATATATATATATATATATATATATATATATATATATATATATATATATATATATATATATATATACGGGATAATACCAATTTACTCTGATATAATAATAACATGATTTATTTACCCTTTTTTTCTTTTTTCTTTTCATGTTTTTCTCATATGTATTAAAATAGTTACAATTACTGCATTAGTTTTTTTTATTTTTGACCTCTTTGAGCAATTTTTTAAAATCTTTTGAAACATGCTCATTAATGTGATATTTTCAATTATATTACTGACATTTACTTTGTTTCCTAATATATGTCTAACAATTAATTGTAATTATTTTATTTAGTTATGTAAAAAAGTCTTAAAATTATTGGGTTTTATTATTCCAAACAAATGTATATAGTCATTCTTTTTATATAATTTGATGTATCATTATAATTTAGGAAAACAATTTTTTGTACAAAGCTGTGTTATCACACCAGTAAATTTCCAAAATTATAGTATTGTTATTTTCTTATTTAATCTAAAAAATATAATGTTTAAAATTAAATGAACATTGAAATTAATATTGTAGAATGATGGTCTGTTTGTGTTAACAAGCAAACAGATCATACTATTTATCTAGAGCAACTTGGCCCTCATATAATTGGAGAGATTCCAGGTGACGCAGTTCAAGCTTTTACAGATGGTAGTAGAGATGAACGTGTTCTGGCAATGAAATTTACATCAAATGGCAAGATCATAAAATAAAGATTCCGAGGAGAAACCCTGACTACTTCTCAGCATTTCGCAGTAAACTAATAGCCGTTGATGAAGCCCTGGGTACTCTTATGTCACTTCTAACTGGAAAAGAAACATGGATTTTGTCCAGTAACAAAATGTGCGATTGAACACTTGACCAGTTGGCGAAGTGTGAGAAACAGGGCTGGAGTATCGATACTCAATAAATTAAAGCAGCTATACGTATCCCATGACATTCACTTTCAGTGGATACCTTTCCAAGTCGATCTAGAGGGAAGTGAAACTGCTGACCAAGGCGAGAGTTCGTGAACCCCTGAGACTTTGGCACCTCTCACCATTTTGAAAATCTCTTCAAGAGTAAAAAGCAGGAATAAGACTACATGGATTGTAACTCCAGAGCACCAATGGTATCAGTGTTCTTGTCCCGGAAGTTCATTGGCTCACGGCTTTAAAAGACAGGAAGAAACTACTCTTGGCTGCTTTCGAAATGGTACATCAGATCATAAATATTTTCTGAGGGCTCTAAAACTTTCGAGTCCTGTACCAACTGCTTCGCTGAACAATCTATGTCAACACATCCTTGAGTACCTGGAACTATCGAAGAAATATTTATACGACGAAATATTTATACGATCGAAGAAATATTTATACGACATCAAAGGTATAATATTTATACCTTTGATGGTGCTGGATTTTTTGGGGGTGTTAAACGTTATGGACCTGGTTTAGTGTTGCAGGCGAAAGGGGACACGCAACAATAAGAAAAAAAGTAGTTTTTAAGAGAGAAAAGGTATATGAAATAAATGCTTTGACACCTCATAATAGATAGTATGACTGTCAAGGGCCATTGTAAATGATTTTAATGTCCACCGTTTAATTTGCCTTCCCAAGAGATTTTTTTTCATCAATAGTGGGCCATATTCTTTTGGTGCAAGGGATGAAACCCTAAAAAACTCTCATCCACCAGTATCAAGATATTTTTCTTTGACACCGAGATGTAAGCTGCCTAATGGTCTAAACCTATTGTAAAACATCTTTAATGTTCACCGCGTAGTTCCCTTCGGGTGGACTTTTCATAGATAATTGTCCATTTTCACTTGTTGTAAAAGAGTAACTTTAGTTCATTAAAATTCCGAAACACATATCCGGACAGACGAGCATACATAAAGTAGAAACACTGCATTCGTCTTCCATTGTTATACAATGGCTAGGATCATTTAACCTTCCGCTCTAAATAACGATGTCCTACTATATATCAATGGTGAGCCCATGTAACATACTTTTCCCGTTGTTCAACGTAGCTAGGACAGAACCTGAAACCTTATGATCCAAAAATGCTTGATATCCATGGTTATGGTGAGACACATAAAACTTTTATCAGAAAATAAAAAAAATAATGACAATTTACATAAACTTTTATTATATTTTTTATTGGCAAAGTAAGCTTCTTACTTTATCAAGTTCCTTTTTAAAAATATATATTTTGAGAAATAGTTTTCAATATATTCAGAATAATTATGCTAAGAATATTTTTGTCATGGATATTTTATACCACATTTGATTAACATTCAATTAAATTCAACAAAAGTAAAATGTTAATTATTTAATAATATGCCGATATTGATTATTATGTAAAAGAAGAGTAACGATTACTTTCTGAGAAACAATTAGAATTATGAGTTAGTGCAAAATGCATATGTAATTTCCTCTAAATAATTTTAATTACGGAAAAGATTCCAAGAAATACTGGCCAAACTATCAGCACACTGGTAATGCTCTTGTCTCTTTTACATCAATTTATGTGTTCAACCCCATCCCTTGAGATTTTTTGTTTTACGTCGTTTACAATCCTCCTCAAACTGTAGTTTCTTTCGTTGTTGTTGCACCAACATATTTCCCTGTACCTAGACTTGAGTTGGTCCCTACCAGTTAGATAGAAACAGCCAGGTTGAGTATTCGTGATTTTGAAGCAGGGACCAAGTAGAATAACCCCTCCCGCCCCAAATGAATCATTTCACTTGGAAGGCATAGCGACCAGGCCCAATTTTAACATGCTCCAGCTACCTTTAGTAAACACGACGGTTCTTCGGTTAAGCCGAGATTCGAACTTATGATCTTTGGATGATGAAAATGACACTTTAACCAACCCGGGCCCACTGACTCCGTAGGTCCCTTAGTGCACAAAAATAGATGCTGATTGATAAACAGGCCAACCCATACAATTCTGCTGTAATTTCTTCCTATGAATGGGCGAACATAAATGCAGAAAATAATAACACACATTTTTTTGTAATTTAAAGTCCAGTTTTTTTGTAAAATATTCTACCAAACTTAAAGTAACTGAGTCTTAATCCAGTGAAGGTGCACTTAAACTATGTACATGAGAAAGCGCGCTGAGTCTAAAAAGCTCAAATTGCATCTTTTGTGTTAATACTACAAATATTACTTTTACCCCTAAAATGTATTTTCTGTAAAATATCAGAAATGCTGAATATACAAAATGAAAATAATACTGAAAATTTTGATTATTTATTGACATTTTTGTTAATGTATGGGGCGTGTTTGTGACCACTAAAGATACTTTTTATCATATTGGGCACAACATATTGTATTTTTACTGGAGGAAATATGAAATACGTTTCTTAGGGCAGATTTTTAATGCTTCTCATAAGATAACTTGGTTCATTTGATAAAGAATATTTCATCAGCTATTCTGTAAAACATTCTCCTGGTACAACGAATATCATTTACTTTCAGTATTTCCTCAAATTTACTATATTTTAAATACACAAGTATGGCTTATAATCACTAACATGAAATATGAAACAAAGGGAAATTCAGAAATATTGGAACTACAACTATTAGAAAGTAATTGACAATGAATACAGCTGCTAAAGATCTGGGATGCTCTAAGAAAACTGATGTTTATATGTTATGTTTTAAAATGGACTATTCCCATAAGAACCTGTGCAAGTGCTTGCTAATTAAAAGGATTTAATAATCTTATTCATAAAAAACTTCAAAAACTTTTGAGTAAATTTTGAGGTTAAACTAATTTTGTTCGCCAGAGATGTTACAGGTTTTACTATATGCTAATAAATAATAACAAAAATACACTTACAATTTATCTTAAAATTTTAAATAAAAAACAGCATTTTAAGAATCAAACACATAATTATTTGGCAATCATATAAATTCTTTTTTAAGAATACCAATTCACTACACAACGTTTTTTAATGTTTAACAGTTTTCAAAAACGTTAATTATAATTTGCAAATTTAAATATGTAAATTTCATACAAATGTAAATTTAACTGATTTTCTACCCATTCTACTCAAATTTAAAACTGATTTTCAACTTATGTGCCTTCTTAAACATTGTCATCATAAAATAAAATATCTACAAAAGCATTGCTTATTAAAGCTCCTTTGTTGTTTCAATTTTTCGGAATATAACGTAGGTATATTCTGATACAAAAATACTAAATTCTTTACTTCAAATTTCTTTTGTAATTTAAGCGCTTAAACGTAATTAAAAATAAAGCTTCTGTCACTTCAAGAAAAGAAATTGCATTTTCTCAACATTCTTTCTCTTTATTGTAACAAAATAGCAACAGAATTATCCCTCTATGTCTAGAATAGTTAGAGATGCAAAGAATTCCCAGAATTTTCTAAAAGGAGGAAGATACCCAAATTTCCGTGAAAAATAATCCATTTCAAGTTAACTAAATACATTTATTAGAGTAAAAAATTTTAACAACTCTCAATTTATATGCTTATTGAAAATTTTGTTGCAGATTTTAAAATAAACATAGTTTGAGGTTACTTTTTCCCATATTATAAACGACATTTCTATTTCTTTCATTATATAAAAATGACTTCATAAACTGTTGCCATTAATATTTCAAAAATAATATCATATTTCAAAAAATACATTAAATTAAAGAAAAGTCTATGTTTTCAGTGTATGTTAACAGAGTTAGAGAGCAATTTTACAACTAAACGAAAATAATATAAATACTTTCAAAACCAAAAAAGGAGTTTAATTATTTTTAATTAATTTCATTATAATTCACTAATATAAAGGGTGCAGCAAGATAATTTCCTAAATTCGAATGGCAATAACACAAAAAGTAGTATAGATAATCAGGTTGCAGTGATCTCGTTTCAGAGAGGAAATCATAAAGTTGTGTGACATTGTAGTTCACTTGTTATCATGCGTTGGAATAACGAACACCGTGCATTTGTCGTAGAGGTCTATTTTTCTAGGTGCCTCATTTCAATGAGAAGCAATTTGAAGGCACCTGCGCGTTCTCCTGATTTCGTCCTATGTATATTCTTTTTGTGGAGATATTCACAGTCACATTCCTATCCTGACTACAAGCAAACTTTGGAAGATCTGAAAAGAAATACTCAAAAAGAAACCGTGAACGTACTTGCCAATTTGCTGGAGCGAGAGATTTTTAAAATATATATATATATATATATATATATATATATATATATATATATATATATATATATATATATATATATATATATATATATATATATATATATATAATAGTATATTTTTATAAAATATTAATAATTAAATATTAGATGGAGAATAATAGATTGAAAATACGAAATATAGTAAGGAGATGAAAAAATGTTCAATACACATACTTTAAAATTTCAAAGAAAATAGAATAAAGGAAAATGAAGCGAAGTACCAACATGGCCAGCTTCATCAGGGGGTGTAGACCACATTGGTACAAAGTATGGCTTTTCTGCACTGGCCCAAGACATAGTCTTAAAAAAAGCCAGTACACCCCAAAGCCACACCAAAAAGGTCAAACCAAAATATCAAACCAGAATAAAAGAAGTAAAAGTCAAGCCAAAATATAAAAACAACAATCCAATAATGCCAAATTTTCAATGTATTTTCAACATATTATTCTCCATCTAGTATTTGATTACTCTTCTCCCTCTAGTATTTGATTACTATTCTCCATCTAATATTTGATTATTAATTTTATAAAAAAAGTACCATTAATGGTATTTTAGTAATTCTA
This sequence comes from Latrodectus hesperus, assembly GCA_037975125.1. Classification (NCBI taxonomy): domain Eukaryota; kingdom Metazoa; phylum Arthropoda; class Arachnida; order Araneae; family Theridiidae; genus Latrodectus; species Latrodectus hesperus. The sequence continues at coordinate 68,268,760 of CM075858.1, forward strand.
TTTTAGCTGCTTTTGCGCTGAATGTATTGCTATAAACGTAAGTGTTATATCTATCTATTCTTGTAACTTTCAATTTTCATTTATGATACTTCTTATTGTGCGCTTTATACACACACACACACACATATATGTATATGTATATATGTATATATATATAAATATATATATATATATATATATATATATATATATATATATATATATATATATATATATATATATATATATATATATATATATATATATATGTGTGTGTGTGTGTGTGTGTGTGTGTGTGTGTGTGTGTGTGTGTGTGTGTGTGTGTGTGTGTGTGTGTGTATGTGTGTGTGTGTGTGTGTGTGTGTCTGTGTGTGTGTGTAACAGCTGTATTGTTTAAGCATTTTAAATTTTTTATACAAATACTTTAGCATATATGACTGGTTGTTTAAGCCATTGACTTTTTAAAAGGTATTAAATATAAGCTATAGAAAATAAAATAGTAATATCGTCCTAAAAGCTTCAAAAACTGATAATTTATATAGAGTAAGGAAATGAGTGGTTTAAAATAGGAAAATAAATAAAACATATTTATCACATTATGACAGATTAACTTTAGAGAGTGAAAAGATTAATCGGATAAAATAAATAAATCTTACTTTAGTTTGTAATCTATAAATTGAATCTGCTAAAGTAAAACATAAAATTCAAATGAACCCTTTCCTGTAGTCATAAATCAATGCGTATAAGAAACTTAACTAAACCTTATTCTAATTCGGATGTTTTGAAATGCAAATTTACATTTTTTAAGTGTTTTTATTAATTTTTATTATTTTTTAACTATTGTATTTGATAATTTTTGAATAGTTTTTATAATATTTTTAAACACTATAAAGACATAAAAGTTTACAAAATCGTTTTTTACCTACCATTTATAATTATAAGTGTCTTTAATATGAAAGGCAACTCATTTTACATACGTATTAAAAATATGTTATTATAATGTTTATAAAATAAGTGTTATGTTAAAAACATAATCATATTTTATGTCATAAAAATCTAATCAACACGGCAAAAATGGAATTCCATTTCATGTAATTTTAGTATATGCACATAAAGTTAATTTAAAACTTTAACTTATAAGAAAACATGTTACTTAGGTTTTGCTTAGCAAAATCAGTGAGGGAAATGCTTCAGCTTCTCATTACGTTCTTTGCAAAGTTAACATGACTCAATTGTAAATTAGAAATTTTGAGACGGGATGAAAATATTAAATTTTGAATGAGAATTTTCAAATCAAACATCTCAGTGAAAACTTTTAACGAAAATTATTTTTTTACTTCAAACGAAAATAAAAAGTGCGTTTGAAAACTGTTTACATTTTCTTTTAATTTTTTTTAATCTATAAAATAACATAAATTAGATTAAAATTAAACTTTTCCTCTTTATATGTATTTTTAAGAAAAATAAATTTTACTAAAATTAATTTTAATAATTATAGAAATTTTGATTTTTTAATGTATATATTTTTATGATTAATATGCATATACATGTTAGCAATATAAATAATTTTTAATGATATTCTGTGTTTAATTTTTAGAACTTAATTTTCAGCATTTAATGGTTCATTAGTAAAAAAAGGAAATCCAATGAACTCCCAATCATGATATCAATGTTTTCCCTAATTAAACCAATATGCCTTTGCAACTGAATAAAGGATGATATCCATTTTTTCCAAACAAGTATTCTATGTGTAAGGTTTACATTAATTCCCTAAAATATACTTTTTAAATATTCAGCTGTTGAGAATTTACATAATAAATGAATTCTGCACTTTTATTTCCCCATCCATTTCATATTTACTACTTCTAAGATAATTACATATTTCATATTTATCACTTTTTGATATCACTTATTTTAACTTTAAATACGAAATACCTATAATAGATATAGGAACTTTCTGCACCCAGAATAAACTCCATTTAAATAGATTTTATATAATATCATCTTAAGAAACTATATTTATCACTTAATGTATTTAACTTCACTTTGAAACTTTAAGATGTCACATTGAATGAGCATCGAAAGATTATTTTCAAAGTAAAAAAAAATGAATTTAATCTTTTTCCGAAACTATTAATGCACAGCAAGTAAGGCAGATTAAGACCGGTGCGCAAGCCTCCCAAATGCTAAATGAACTTGCGTGAGATGGGGGCGCACTTTTCAACGAAACGCAACAAAATCCTCTTTACCCTTAATCCTGTCGCCCAGGAGATTTGAGCTCTCTGTGCTCTGGTGGTGATTAAATGCGATTAAATTTTCTTCTCTTTTGCATTTGGAAACAACTGAAGAGTAGGGCCTACCCCCAGGGCTTTCCAAAGTGTACCGTGACTTCTACTTTCATCAAAGAGAAAACGAAGCTAAATTATATTCAATATGCCCGAATGGTATCTTCAGGATTAGGATAATCTTTTTTTATTCCCCTAAAGTAAAATGTATCTTTGAAATATGAAGTTTTTCCTTTGAAAACAGGTATATTATATATTACAAAATGTTTTTTTTAATATTCATAATTTTAAGCGCAATATTTGGACTCAGATGATTATTAATTTTATTGTTTGTGAAATAAATTTATGCAAAAATATTTGATCAGAGGAATTATATGTAAAGGCTTTCAAGAATTACTGGTACTCGTGTATAACTGAGTACTTAAATCAACACATATTTATAAATAATTTTTAAATTGCTTTTGAATACTGATAAAATACAAAATGGCATGATACGAAAGTTGATAACTATATACAGACAGGCAGCTTATACAAGTTTAATAAGCACCTTAGCTTTTAAAAGTATTTAAGGTTCAAAAAAATTATTTAAAAGATTTCTAAGGTACTAAAAGGGAATAGGATTCAAAAAGTTTTTTAAGTTCTAAATCATCTAGTTCTAACATAATGTTTGAAAAGTCCAAACAATTCGGAACATATAGTTCATAAATTTCATTAAATTCATAAAAAAATTTATACACCATTATTAATTGTGGATGAAAGTTAACTTTAAGAATAGTTTTCTGCACAGCAGTAACACCAACGTCCATAATAGTGTCGAATTAGAACTATGTGGTCAACCGAGTGGAATATTATCTTCTTTTAAGAATGAGTCACGCTTCTGTTTCTTCAGTGATAGTCACCGCTTACGAGTGTGGCGTCAACGTGGAGACAGGCCCAATCCTGCAGCAATAGAGAAACCCTCACTGCATGACACCGTGGCATCATGATTTATAGAACCATTTCGTACTACTCAGATCACCTATAGTTCATATTCCCGGCACAATGGCAGCCCAACGTTACGTGGATGATGTGCTTCGGCCAGTGATATTCCCCTGTAGTAAGGGTTTTCCCAATCCCCTTTACCATCAAGATAATGTCCGACCGCGCATTACTCGTATCAGCCAACATGCCCTGAAAGGTGAGCAGTTGCTTCCTTGACCACTGTGCTTGGCATATATCTCACCAATAGAAAACGCTTGGGATGCGGTTGGGCGCCATTTGCTGCATCCTTTAGAAGACACACTTTGGCAAATGATTGACAGTGGAGGAAGAGACATTCTTCAGGACACCATACGTACACTCACTGACACTTTGCTTACATGTGTTGTATCACTGTCCACTATTCCACTATTATCCTATAGCCTACTAATTTACTATTTAATCGGAAAATAATAATAATATTTTAATTTTTCATTTAATCGGAAAACAGATTACTTATTGTTCGTTACTGCCTCTCTCTTTTTGTCGAGTTTCGTCACTTTCTGGAAACTACTTCTTGGCATTGATTTTTCAATGTCGGATAGTGTATTGTATTTTAGTACACGTAATTTTTTTAGTTTTATATTATGTGCCTTATTTTACTTATCAATCATGTTTTATTAATTATTTCTTAGCTCGCATTTGCTTCTTCAATTGCCTATAGTATTATATTTTTAAGTAAAATAAGCTTATAAAGCCTTTAATTTATGTAAAAAAAGAACGTAAAATTTATGAAAAGATATACATAAAGAGATTTTGTAACAGTATGCTGGACAACATGCTGCTTAAGTTTATATAGGAATGGGTTTAATACTTCCCTCGTACATTAATTGCACGAAGAATTTTCGTAGATATCGGGCCGTTTTCTTACTTATAACTGTTGAAATTCGTTAAACGAACAAGAGTCCATGAATCGCAAAAAGAATATTTAATGAAGCAAGTTACAAATAATGAAATTATACATATACTAAACTAATAGAAAAGAACATGGTGTATTTATAGATTTTGGACGGCTTGAACACAACCACCAATCAGAAGAATTGCAGCAGACGACTGTGGACGTCTTAGAAGACTACAGTTTTACAGACGATAATAGACTAACTTTTTGTTTCTTTGCGATTACTTGCATTATATTATTTACAACACTCGCCCTTAATCACAAAGAAACATGCACAATAAAATCATAGAAATCAATAAAATAATATACATTAAGAAATTAGAAACGTTCAAGCCATCCACACAATATTTACATTAACATGATATAATCTAATACAATTTTAATCCACATAATGGTAAAAGTTCCTTTATATTAAACTTAGATAAAGATTTTGCAAACATATCAGCAATTTGTAGGTTAGATGAAATATAGTAAACTTTTATATCATGACAATTCAAGATATGTTGAATAAATTTTAATTTAATGTCTATATTTGTTAATCGACCTTTGTTGTTTTCCTTTGTTACACACTTAATACAAGATTATCTTCAAAAATCATGATTTCTTTAATATCAGTTAATTCCAAAATAATGTTTTTCAACCACAATGCATCTTGAATGGCTTTACTTAGGGCAATAAATTCTGCTTCTGTAGAAGATAAAGCAATACAATTTTGTTTTCGACAAGAACAAGATATTGGACAATTATTAAACATAATTATGTTACCAGAAATGGATTTTCTGTCATTTGGGTTTGCACCCCAGTTAGCATCTGCATAGATATTTAAGCATGAATTTTTATCCACACACTTTTCATATTCCAGTTTTAAAGTTGAAGTACCTTTCAGATATCTCAAGATTCTTTTCAATGCACTCCAAGCAGTATCAGTAGGGTGTTCTTGAAGTTGACTCAAACAGCTTACAGCATAAAGGATATCTAGACGAGATGTATATGCTAAATAAATTAAAGATCCTATTAGTTCTCGGTAAGGTCCACAAAAAGCACTTCCTTTCTCAAAATCAGCTGCTGTTGCTCTTACTTCCATGGGAGTAGAGACTATTTTAGCATCAAACATTTTAAATTTGCTTAATAAATTCAAAATATATGTTTCTTGATCTAGATACAGTCCATCAGGTGTAAATGTAATTTTAATTCCTAAAAATTCAGAAACTGTTCCAGATTTAGACATTTCAAATTCTTTTGATAATAATAATCCAATTATAATTTTGATTTCACTATCATCAGTACCAACAATTAATAAATCGTCCACATAAAGTGCCATTAGTATTCTTCCACCTTTTGACTGACGAATAAAGATGCATTGTTCACTATTTAATGGTTTAAAGTTTAATTTGATAATGAAATTTAAAAATTTTACATACCATTGACGAGGTGACTGCTTAAGTCCGTATAAGCTTTTCTTTAACCGGCACTTCCTGCCACTATTATCATCATATTCTTCTGGTTGATCCATGTAAATAATTTCTTTTAATTCACCATTGAGAAATGCAGTTTTAACATCCAGTGAATAAACTTTTAAATTTTCTTGAAGAATAATAGTAAACACTATACGTAATGCAGGAATACTGATAACTGGTGAAAATGTTTTATCATAATCCACTCCTTCTCTTTGCATAAAACCACGAGCAACAAGTCGAGCCTTATATTTTCCATCTCGTTTTTCCCGTAGAACCCATTTGCATGAAATTGCACGTTTCCCAAGTGGTAATTCTTCAATACACCAAACTTCGTTATTTTCCATGGACTGCATTTCTTCATCCATTGCTTTCTTCCAAAGATTCTGTTCTTCCTCTGGCAGTGCAGATAAATCTTTAAACGACAACGAATCTTCAAAAATTACCATGGCTTCATAAACTTCTGGTTCAGGATATTTAACTGGTGGTTTCTTTTGCCTTTGTGGTCTTTCCAAAATTTCTTCTGTAGTAATTGTTTCAGTAATATTTTCTTCAACATCATCTTCATTTTCCGAAATAATGGAATCCACATTCAGAATATTTTTATCTTCTAAATCCATTTTTCTTTCTTCGTTAAATACAACGTTCCTTGATATCACTGTTCTCTTTGAATCTGGATCCATTAAACGATATCCCATAGTCGAATATCCCACAAATATCATTTTGTTTGACTTCTTATCTAACTTCTTCCTTTGAGAAGGAGGAACCAACACGTATGCATCGCATCCAAATACTCGAATGTTTTGAAGATCGAAATCTTTACCATATTTCAATTTATAAGGAGTACAGTTTTCTAGGGATCTACTAGCAATTCTGTTTCTTTGGTATGCAGCAGTTAAAATTGCAAATCCCCAAAATTTCTTGCTAAGTTTTGCTTCAAATATTAAAGCTCGCCCTTTTTCTAACAATGTACGATTGGCGTGCTCAGCAACTCCATTTAAAGGTGCTGTGTACGGAGGAACTGGATCTATTGTAACACCAAATTTAGTAGCACATTTGATGAGTTCACCACAAACATATTCTTTTGCATTGTCGCATCTAATTTTTCGTACTGAAGGATTTTCTTTTAAAAAGCATCTTAACTCATTCACAACATCACTTTTTCTTTTCAGCAAACGAACTTCCATAAAACGTGAATAATCATCAATTAATGTCATAAAAATCAATTAATGTCATGCTCACCTGTAGCCATAGGCGGATCAATAGGGCCACAAACATCTGTGTGAATCAATGTCATAGTTTCGGATGCCCTTCGTCTGGGACCTTTTCCTATAGGAGAAGCACTTTGTTGGGAAAAAGTACACACTTCACAAAATTTATCAAAGGTGGGCAATCCAAGTTCTTTTAAGACTTTATTAGAGGAATGTCCAAGTCTTCAATGCCATAAATCCAAGTCATTCTCTTTCGCAGTAAGGGAAATTTCACAATTTGGAACAAAATCACAAATATATTGTCCACTATCATCACGATAACCCAAACAAATGTTTTCTTTCTCATTTTCGATGAACACTTTTTTATTTCTAAAGATAACACAATATCCACCTAATTCAATATTCTTTACAGAAATTAATTCTCCATTGAGTTCAGGAACAAAAAGGACATTTTCTAAAGTTATATCAATTCCATTATATGTTTTGCCTTTTACACTTCCAATACCTTTCACTTCTAGTGCAGTGGAGCGGGATGCACATCGAATAGTTCCTGATGACGGTTTGATGAATGAAAACCAGTCTTTCTGAGAGCACATATGGGATGTTGCCCCGGAATCAATAATGAACTTTTTCAGACTTCCAAAAGTCAAATTGCCAGCAGCAAAAGATAGAGCAGAAGAATATTTTTCATCAGTCTGAAATTCAGATTTGAATTCACATTCCTTTTTAAAATGACCAAAACGACCACAATTATAGCACGTTTTCTTTTTAGAAAATTTAGAAGTATGTCCTTTCTTTTTACAATGAAAACATGTGAGTTCTTTTCTCGTAGAAAAAGCCGCAGTATCCACAGTTTGTTTCATAAAACGAATACTTGTTTTATTTCTCGAATCATTCAAAAGAACTTCAGAGTCTATCAAACGCTGAGTTACAAAATCTAACGATAAATTCTCACTCGGTTGATTCTCTAATGCAACCTTAACATTTTTGAATTCTGGAGGGAGAGACATCAAAATATTGACGACAGTATCAATATCACTAACCTCCGCTCCAGACATTCGTAAATCGGCGACAAGTTTTGAAACTTCTTCTATGTGCTGGCGCATTGGAACATCTCTGTTTTTCTTAAGTGTAGCAAGACGTTTTCTGGTAAGTATTTGGTTTACCACTCCTTTGCTTTCATAAACAGCATGAAGTTTCTCCCATAATTCCTTCGCCGTATTTTCACCACTCATTGATACGAGCACTTGTTCACTTTGACATGAGTAATGCGTAGGCTTTCTTTCCTTTAACGACTTCTGCTTCCTTATTCACATCGGGCTCCTTAACTATGTATGTTTCCAGCTCTTTCGCAGACAAAAGAGCTTCCACTCGTCGCCGCCAAACAGGAAAGTTCTTCCCATCAAATGGATTTACTCCATACAAATCATGCTACGAAGCCATTGTTTATTGATTAATTTATTCAATCTAGCAATAAATTAAAACTAGAAACTGCTTTCAATTTATAACAGTGAAAACTACGCTCTGCTGTTGAAATTCGTTAAACGAACAAGAGTCCATGAATCGCAAAAAGAATATTTGATGAAGCAAGTTACAAAGAAAGAAATTATACATATACTAAACTAATAGAACAGAACATGGTGTATTTATAGATTTTGGACAACTTGAACACAACCACCAATCAGAAGGCAGCGCAGCAGACGATTGCGGACGTCGTAGAAGACTACAGTTTTACAGACTATAATAGACTTACTTTTTGTTTCTTTGCGATTACTTGCATTATATTATTTACAACAATAACAAAGGAGAAAATCTGGAAAATTTTAAAATAATTACATCCATATTTCTTCAAATTGAAAGGCAAAACCAACAATACACTTCCGATATTAGACAACGCTTAGGATTAAATCCAGAAACTTGTACTCTGAAGAATTTTCCTTCTTTATTGCCCCATGAAGATAATCAAGGAAATTTTGAAAACATTTTGGAGTCTAAATTGATAGAATTTCAATTGAAAATAACAAAACCCTGAATGATACTTTCATACTCTTCTCATTAAGCCAGTTAAAACTATATCGCCCATATTTAAAATTTCAGCAAATTAATGGTCTTAAAAATATAAATGCTTCCTTTGGATTTAAAATCTTATAGCTCCTAGCAAACATTGTTAATCATTGAGTACAAATACTTAATAAAATTATATGAAATGATTTCCCGGAATATTCTTAGTTTATGCTATAATCATTTCCTTTGTAATTCACCAGATGCCAAGATGAAATCAACCATAAAATGTTGGCTCTTCATATATATATATATATATATATATATATATATATATATATATATATATATATATATATATACACACAATTTGCATTTTTTCATTTGGTATACATCAAAAACGTTATTCGTATACCTTATTTCAATATCACTTAACCAACAATAATGATTATTCTCAAGTATAACTTGACAGCAATGCGGTTGAGTATTGAAAAATGCATCCTCAGATGTGAATGGATCGAAATTGTTTAGATTATAAATATTTGTGTATTTTGTTTATATGTTCATTGTGTACATAAAATAAATGTGCACATAGAACATATGTAAACTATATGAAAGGAATTTGAAATTGTCCTTTTATACAGCCCGTCATGCGTTATTTTTTTATGTTACAAAGGTTAAATAAAATTTGAATAAAATACCGAATAAAAAGTTATCTCAAAAAATATAACCTGGGATAAAACAGGAGAGAAGACTGGAAAGGTTTTGTGACATTTGTTGTTTGACGTATTCGTGTGCTTCTATTGTTGTTTACTGTTTCTGTAAATATAATATTTGTATTTCTATTAATTTGCATGATTTTAATGCTAAAACTTTCAAGATTCATAAATAAGTGTATTAAAAATTTATTTTCTTCAATTTTGACCTATATATACGAGTAATTTCATACAAATTAACAGAAATTCAAACATTTTTGTAGAAATGATAAACCACAGCAGAAAACGTTACATTTTCAGAGAAAGAATTTTAATTTCTTATAAAAATATAAAATAAAATTAATATCGTCCGCACTGATTTAAACTAATCATAAAGTGCATGTTTTGTCATCTCTTTTTCATTTTGCTCTTTATTATGTGCTGTTGTCAACGTGTTGATGGCTTGAATTAATGAAAAGCGGCATCTCAAACCGATGCTTTTAGATATGCGACAAAAGATTTGGTGAGTAGGATTGCCACGCAAGAAAATTTGAATTGGTCAAAAATACTAATTAGAAAAGATAACAATGTCAGGAAATTTTGGAAGACAATATCGTTAAAGATTTCAAAATTTGAAAACTAATATAAAAAAGGTAATTTTCATGATTTTCAAAGCTATTACAGATGGAAAAAATTTAATTAAAAAATACTTCTTTATTACTAGTAAAAATCATGAATGTATTTTTTCTCATTGCTGACGAAAATCACTCATTCGATGGTAACGAATTTTGTTTTGTTTGATGCCTCTTGAAGAATGGGATTTGAAGACAGGCATCAAATTCGTCAACAAGTTGGATTTAAGATGCCGTATCAATGCGATGTCGTAATTAGTTATGTGTGGCGTGCCCGAAACGTCACCTGTCGTCATGGATACTTAAAAAGAATAAGAATCGTAATAAAGTGGTGCTATCATGAGCTCAACTGGAATAAAAGAAACATGCCACGTTATGAGTTAATATATATTCCTTTTTTTATCAAAAATAATAATTTTACTTATTTTACAAGGGTTAATAAAGCTTAAAATTAAAATTTGAATAAAATACAGAGTAAATTCTCTATAGAAAACAGTTTTTTAATACAACTAATATCTTTTAATGTTTTCTTGCATCATTCTAAGTTTACGATTTTCTACAAATATGACTGGATAAACAACCCAAACACGAAATCTGCCAGATTCGTGTTCCATTTACCTCCATCCACGAAATGAAAAATCTTACAAATATTAAACAGGAAAAAAAGAAGTCCCCAGATATGTAGTTTATCAACAGTGTAGGTAGACATCCGTCAACGTAACGTGCACGTGAACCCTTTACCGGATGCGGAACTCTCGAACCGGTGAGTATCAATAAAAAAATGTTCCCCACGCGAGCCCAGACTGAAACTTAAATCCCGCTGAATGGCAACAGTGCGTGATCGTTGTTTTTCAAGAGGTCACGTGCCTCGTATCGGAAGAAATATTTTTACGGCTGCGTCAGTGCGCGGTAAGTTATAAGCAAAAGAAGAGATCACGTAGCAGCAGAGAAGTAGGAAGCGAAATAGAGATGGACTATTGCTCGCATTTGACGCGTAGTGAACTATCCAAAACTTTTTGTTATTTATGATGTCTTGGGTTTTCTTTGAGTTTCGTTTCTAACAGACGTTATTCCCTTTTGGGATCTTTATTTGGCAAAATTGTTCTATTTTATTTTTTCTTTTGCTTAGAAAATATCTTGTTACGCAGCTATTTACTTACGATCCTGTTTTCACATACATGGATTTTCTATATGTTTAACTGTACTTCTGTGTGGAGATATTTCTAGAAAACTTAAAGAATTTACAAAAATGTGTTGAGATGTGATATTCTATATTCATTTGTCTAAATATAAAGTAAAAGTTTTTTTTAATTAAATTCCAACAATGAATTAATATATTTCAAGGGTTATATATGTAATTACTATGGAAAATGTACGTCTCGAAGATTTGAAAATGTGAATTAAATGAATGTAAATAGGTAAATTGTCGTTTAATTTGCATATAATGTAATTAATTCTTTTAAATTACTAATTTATTTTAAACATTCTATATACAATACATTATTTTTGTAAATATGTTTCTCAGAAACCTATAATTTATATAAATGGATTATCATAAATCCTCTTTTTATCTATTTATGATCTAAATCGACGTAATACTCTAAATACTTGTATGCGGACCTGAAAATAATAAATTCAACCTTCTATAGAGTCATTTTTCTAGTAATGATATGTTAAAATACTTTGGAATTGAAATTGGCTTTTAAATAGATATTCATTTAGCTAATTAGCCAACTTTTTTATTGATTTTTAATACTATATCTCTTAGGTTTGATGTTTCTTATCTTTCAATAGGTGATATGAAAAGGTTGAACATCTTTTGTTTGGCATTTATTTTTATCATTACGTCATACATTTATAAAATATATAATTTATAAGTACTAAAACCTACAAAGTGAACTATGAATTAAAAACATTATGTATTCAAAATTTAATAATATATATTTATTACTTTCCATGAAAGACCAAAACATAGTGGGACATTGCAAGCTGTACAAACGTAGCTTTTTTTTTATCATGTGCTTTAAGAAAAGCGTAAATGGCAACGTTTATTTCTTTTTTGTGGTCATATGATTATCAACTTTATATAATTATATATCATCTATAATAATTTTTCTTTCTGCTTAGGAAACGCACAGTTCGCATTTGCATTTACGTCTTGAAAATCCAACTATCAGTTGTCTTGCTGGCCGAAAATTTAATTGATCTTGAGGTCCCAAATATCCCCTACTTATTTTTTATAGAATGAAAGCATTTATAATGCCAGAGTTTAATTAGAATTTATAAAATTCGATATCATCACTTTTGGAAACGTCTTCTAATTTCATACCTTTCTCATTGTTAATCAAAGTGACCTCTCATAATTGTATTATACCTTAATATCAGTTGGACTCAATACTTAAATAACGCTTTCATCCTTGTTCTTCCTGGGTAAACTAATGTAATTGTTTTTGGGCAGTGTATTATTGTAAGAATGGTTACATGTTTATTATCCATCTATTTTATGGCTGCAATGTCTTTATTACACTTGAATTAAAACTCTACTCTAACCAGCTCTACAGTTTTCCTCATTATTGAGGGAAGACCTATATAGTTTGTTCTTATAGTATCAACAGCTTAAATTTTGCATTGATGTAGCCTTTTTATTAGTTAATTCCGATGAAAAAATATTTTCAAATATAATAACACTTTTATTGCCTTTCAGAATAACTGTTAGATAGAAAACAACTCGTTCAATCAATGCATTCATTTTATTAGTTTTATCAGTGTAAATGTCAAATTTCTATATGCATCCCGTTTTTGAATCAACCTAACACAAACTTTGTATAATCTCTTTCCTGGCTTCAAAGGCACTTATTGTGTTAGAGCTACCTGCGTAAGGCATTATGGTGGGAAAATGGCTTCCCGTGGACATATAAACACCAATAAAGTTGGTGAGCAGTATATTTTCCACGACTTAACGACGAGTTAAAATAAAGTTTAACAAAGTATTAACTTATTTTACATGTTCTACTTAAAATTCCAGTTGAGAATACTGCAAGAAAATTTTTAAAGTATTTACACAGAACAGCATATTGATAAGATATTCTAAATACTTGTATATTAATCAATATATTATTTTAAATTAAAATTTGTGTACTTTTCCAAATGGAGATTCATTTTCATAAATTACTTACAAAAAAGTGCCAAGCAAGAAACCTGCAAGACTTCGTTTTTCACCCCAGTAGTATCATTTCAGATGGAAGATATTGCTATCACATTCTATTTTACATGCCCTAGCCTCTATTAGTGAACACGACGTATCTTTTGTTAGATTAAGAATAGAATTAACTATATTCCGGTAATATAAATTACGTCCTTGTTAACTATGTCTTAACTGTTGCTATAGTTTTTAAGCAAATTCTAATAATTTTTTTTTTATCATAAAAATGCTCTATTTAAAATTTCTTTCAAAAATAATACTTCCCGTAATACTAACTTATGTGTATTACAAAAATAATACTAACTTATGTGGATTTATAGATAAGATTTTCCTAACAATTTTTAACATGCTTTTCAATGTTCCACTTACATGGAGAATAAATGTTTGAAAACTGGATAAGATATTTTAAATACTTGTGAATTAAATACTTGTAAGTAATGAATTTCTTACTTCCAAAATGTTATTGATATGTTTTTATAAAAATATTCCAACTATTATTTTCTTCTAAAATTATGTTAGATAAAACAAATAAACAATAAGTTGATGTTTATTGTTGAAAATATTCTTGAAATCAAATATGTCTTTCCTGTAAATAAGCACAGAGTAAAAAACTTAATCATGAAAAACAAGTAAGTTTAAGACAAGTTGAATAGGCCTACTCTTTTTAGAACAATTTATTAAGGAAACATTGAAAATGCAATTTTAATTAAAACACGTTCTAAGATTTTAAATATTTACCCTGTAGGCCGCTCTTTTCAATGTGAGGTTGCTATGGTTTCCATTGACTTTAAATTAGATGCTCAATAATTTTGCTGCAGTAAACAAAAAAAAATAATTCGGCATTGTACCAAGTATCGAATTATGTTAAAGGAGCTGTAATTATCATATATATTGCATGTTTCCTGCATTTTTTGTTAAAGAATGCAGTTCTTTAATCGCTTGTTCTGTAAGATATATTTGCCAAGGAATTAACTCAACTTCTAAGTTCATAAGACAATTTCTTCGGTAGGCATCACATTCAATATATGATTTCATTTATACGCTATTATTATTCCCTTAAATATTTTTATTTCAATAACTATCAAAAATTTGTTTTTATATTCCTAAATTAAATTAAAAGAAATGAAATTTTAAAAATGCCTGCTATATAAAAAATAAATTCAATGAAGTTACAATATTAAATTTTCAGTATAAATGTTTAAATCAATAATTTTAAACCTAATTTTAGTGTTATACATTTGACAATTCTTATTTATCGATATTTGTAATAATGAAAAAATCAATAAAGGAAGGTTTATTTTAAATATATCTGTATTTACAATATAAGTTCATTTAATTCACTAATCTTAACATAGTGAAAAATCAGTAAACATTATTGATAAAACAATAATATCTTTAAGTTATTATTGCCCAAAACGTATATTAAGCAAAGCACAGTTGACAGAAAAAAAATACTTGCTACTTAATCTGACTGTGGCATCTTTCAGACAGGTATAGGGATTGAACTCAACCATTGAGGCGCTTTACTTTGGGTAATGGTTTTTGCGCTTTAGCATGAATAACTGTAGGCATGTAGGCTTGGGAATGCTTACTGTTTTGTCCAGAACAACACACTGTTGATGAGAATTTTTCCCAAAAGGCAATTTATGCGATAAATATTATGCCATGAACATATTTTAGGTGTTAGGCTATCCACCATGCAGGGTCAAAAATAATTTTAAGATAAACATGTTGTGAATACAAAATTATTGCAAGGTTCAACTACGTTAAAAGGACTCTAGGCATACATTTCAGTTTTTGGTTAAACCTGTCATTAAATGGATGAAATTAGATAAATTATATCGTTAAAAAGTGGCCGTTGTTGTTATGGTTGCTGCACCAGCATACTTCCCTGTACCTAGCCCTGAGATGGACTTTACCAGTTTGATAGAAGCAGCCGGATGGAGTCTTCGTGATTTTGAAGCAGGCAGCAAGCAGAAGATTCCCAAGACTTGACCTGCCACCCCAGATGAGTCAGCTCACCTGGAGGACTTTGCGGCCAGATTTAGTGTGCCCCGGCCACCTTTAGCGAAAACAACGGAACCTTGGCCAGCTTGGGACTCAATCTCTTTTCCTTCCAAAAGTGAGGATGACTCCCTCATTAACCAGACCCCGTGGCCTCAATTTTGGGATGGGATATAAAATTATATAGGAAAACAATGGTACAAAAATACATAGGATTATGAAATTACAAGAATATGTAGAATCACAAAGTTGCAAAAATACGTGAAATTACACACTGTAGGCATGTAGGCTTGGGAATGTTTACTGTTTTGTCCAGGACAGCACACTGTTGATGAGAATTTTTCCCAAAAGGCAATTTATGCGATAAATATTATGCCATGAACATATTTTAGGTGTTAGGCTATCCACCATGCAGGGTCAAAAATAATATTAAGAAATACATGTTGTGAATACAAAATTATTGCAAGGTTCAACTACGTTAAAAGGACTCTAGGCATACATAGAATTACAAATGTATGAAAATACGAAGGATTACAATTAATGACTTTAAAAAGATCAACACACTGAAAGAAATGAATTTGAAGAGGAGCTCATAAATCAAGAACAGTCTATTGAAAAGAGTCCTTTAAAACAGGTTGAAGCTGCTATTTGCTTAGTAAAGTCTAATCGCTTAGGCTAAGTACTTAAGTCTAAGTACTTAGGCTTGGGATATTAGCAGAGGAGGGTCAATGATGATTCTTCTTGAACCACGTGAATAAGCACTCTTGACTAATAAGGAAGTCCGTTAGTTGGTTTAGTTTTCATATAGAAGTCTTGTTACAAAGTACGACTCGTTTCCAGTTAATGATCCACTGCTTTGCAGAGGTTGATAAATGCCACGTGGAAATGAGTGGGCAGACTGTGAGATAGTCTCCCTCGTTACCACAGGTACATTTTGGGTTGTCCGTTAGACCCACCCTGTAGAAGTAAGTAGGAAATGGGCCATGGCCGGTCATAAAAAGAATTTCATTCCTGGTCCAATTTAAAGATTTGTTGGAAACTATAGAGATAATTTCATGTACTAGACGACAAGTAGATGAATTGGACCAATCGTCCTGCCATTTCTCCTTGATCCAAATGTGTAAGGTGTGCTTGACAGAGCAGCGTGGTAGAAGGATGTCTATATGACGAAGAGAAGAAGAAGCTGCCGCTTTTGCCTCCATGTCAGCTGCCTCATTACCCTCTATTCCAACATGAGCTTTGACCCATCGAAGTTGTATAGAAGGAAAGTCCAGCAGGTAACTTTGAAGTGATCTGACGAGAGAACTTGATGAAGAGGGAATGTAGCTCGATTTGAGAGCTGCCTGGTTGTCACACCAAATAGTGGCAATGGTGTTCTCTAGCGTGACAAATTTAACTGCTTCGCTTATGATCAAATCATCGGCTGGGAAGACTGAGTTATCTTCTCTCAGCTTTGTTCTCCAGAGACGCATCTTTACTGAATTTTTATATGCTACAAAAGCTTAGCCGATCCCTTCTTTCAACTTTGAACCATCTGTGAATATTTGAAGGGATTCTGCTGGTGGCCATGAGATTTGTGCAGTTTCTTTGAGACAGAGACTCTTTCACTCAGATTAAAGAGCCAAGGGTGGAAGATGTCAGTGCTCATTTTATTTTCTATATCTGAAGGTGATAGGAGCGGTGGATCGAGACACTGAATTCCGCTTCTGGTGAGTCGTATGTATTTTGCATCTGCTTCTATTATCAGGTGCAGAGGAGGAAGGCCAGTAATTACCTGGAGAGCGGAGGTGGGTGTTGAGCGAAAAGCTTCCGTGATACTATGAAGAAACCTTCGTTGAATAGATAATAATTTTAGGGCCAATTTATTTGTTAACGAGGCTCTCCAGATTCCTTCTCCGTAGCAAAGCATTCTCTTAGTGACGTTCTTGTACAATAAAATCCTGTTTTTCTGACTATAACCCCAGTAATTTCTAGCCAGTCTGCGAAGCTTCTCTTGAAGAAGTATAGCTTTCTTTCCTTGGGTTACAATATGTTATTTATAATTCAGCTTCTTGTCCAAGATGACTCCCAGGAGTTATATGGAATTTACCATCTTCAATCTGTAGTAACCCCATAGAATTTGTGTACCACATTGGAGATTAGCGGCTAACATAAAGTTGGTCTTATCAAGTGAGATATTTAAGTTTTTCTTATCAGACCATGATTTCGTGTGGCCGAACCTGTGCCCCAGTCGTATTGTACTGTTCTGTTGATGAGGTAAGTGTTTATTAGATTAATGATAGTTGGTGGACAGTCTAAGTCAATTAATTTTGTGTTTATGTCTTGCCAGTGAACCGAATCGAACGCGCCTTTAATGTCTACTGAGATAAGTAGAGTGTACAGCTTATTATCCCAGTTGCTTCTAATTTCTTTAGTGACTTCCTTGAGTGCCATATCACATGACCTACCTTGTCTAAACCCATATTGCCTATTGCTTAATTTGTGTTCAGTCTCAAGGAAGTGTGTCAGTCTTTGACAAATAATTTTTTCCAGAATTTTGCCTAAAGTTGGAAGGAGGCAGATTGGTCTATATGACTCCGGGAGTGTTGGATCTTTGCCGTTTTTAGCAAAGTAAATAACTTTTGCCGTTCTTAGTGGTGTTGGAAAGTGTTGGAATTTAAAGCATTGCTTTGCCCATTGTGTTATTAATTGAGGTGTCGCGTCAACGACTCTTCTCCAGATGAAATAATCAAGGTCGTCTGGTCCCGGAGCCTTATTTGTGTTAAATGAGTATGTAGCATTTCTCACCTCCTCTCTTGTTGGCAATTTAATTTCCTCTGTGCTGTTCACTGGTGTTCTTGGCTGAAAGGGCACTGGTATCAGACCATGATTTGAAGTGAGTGAGAGCTAGTGATGCTACTCTGCCCAGTTTCTTTTCACTACAAGCGCCTATCACAAAAGTAAAGTCGTCTGCGAAGGCCTGCAAGTGGAGATTGCTGCGCTGGTCGATTTCTTTTCCTATTGTGGTCCAGTCTATTTTCAAAGGAGTATCGGCTACTAGATTTCCCAGTATCGGTCCATTGCAGGAACCTTGGGGACATCCCACTGCCTGGCTTCGAGTTGCAAGGCCTGCATTCGTAGATAGGATAACAAGTCTGTTATTTATAATGGTTGATTAGGAGCTTAGTGATGTTAGATGGGCTACTGGTTTGACACAATTGTTGTTATAGTTGAAGGTGATTATAATATTGTAAAAACGCCTTTGATATCTATGGTAATTACTGCTGTATGGAGCTTATCATTTCTATCATTCTGTATTTTGTTGTAAGTAAGAGAAAGGCATCGTCTATAGATCGGGCTTGTTTGAAACCAAACTGGAAGTCACTAAAGAGCCTATTGGTTTCGAGATGGAAAGTGAAACGTTTTGTCGTCAATTTTTCTAATACTTTCCCAAGCGTGGGGAGGAGGGAATTTGGTCTGTAAGAGTCGATACTGGATTTGCCCCTACCCTCCTTATGGAACAGGATTATAAGACCAACCTTAGGGCAGCGAGGGAAGTAAGATAGCTCCAGGCATTTATTGAAGAAAGAGAAGAGAACATTTGGGAAAGACCTGTGGATAGTTTGGATAACAATGTCATCAATTCTATCGTAACCAGGGGCTTTGCCCTTTTTTAGTGAATCGATCAACTTCATGGCTGCTGAATGGAACTTCATTGTTGGAGCTGATGGTGGGGTGGAAAGAGTGGCTGGAAGTCGTCGGGAAAAACCTTTCAAGAATATCTTAAGCTATGTTGAGTTCTGAACCCAACGGGGTTTTATGGCTGTCAACGAAGAGATATGCTGGTGGGACTGTCTTTTTGAAGACAACTTTGTAGATTTTTCCATGTGGGTCCTTGGCTGAACTGCAAAATTCTTTCCATGTCTTCTTTTTTGATAATCTGATTTGTTTGAAAAATGCGACTCTTTTTGCCTTATATATTGTAATATTATTCTTTTTCTGGGGAGGGAGAGGATTGATAATGCTTTCTCAGTGCTCTTAATTGTTTCCTTTCCATTTGGAGTGTTAGTGACCACCAGGTGGGAGTTCTGGTTCCATAGTTTTAAGTTTTAAGTTTATAGCTTGAGAAGCAGCAGTAGTTAATGGCTTTCTGGAGAGAGATAGTTGCTCTTTCTAGATCGGCAGTGTTATTGCAAATTGAAATTGTTTGGGAGAGGTCTGGAATAAGTGGTTTGAGAAGATGACGAAACTTTCCGTGGCCACGGAACTTCGTTTTAAAATGCTTAAATTTGAAGATGGAAGTTTTGCATTTAAGTGTAATCTTGATGTATTTGTGATCACTTAGGGTTTCATCATGGAGCACCTCCCAAGTCGTGATAGTCGTCATATTTGGGTTAGTAACCAGTGTAAGATCTGGCCAACCTTGTTGGTAGTTGTTGATGAATGTCGGTGGAGAGTTTTGGGAATACATAAGGAAGAGGTTGTTTGCAAGGATGAAATCCATCACTTGCTCGCCCCTAGAATCTTCTGACGAATAGCCCCAGATAATACTATGCGCATTCAAGTCCGCTCCTATTAATGAATTCTCCAGATGGATAGACCGTAACACATTATCCAGCTCATCTAGGGTGATGGAAACGTCGAATAATTCTGCTGCTTGTGTTTCTCGAACTATGTGATTAGGTGGTGGGCAGTAGGCTGATATTATGTTCAGAGGTGCCTCGTCCAGAATTAGTTTGATGGCTACGGTGCAAACTGACTGATGAACCAGGATTGGCTGAAATTTGCTAGAGGTACAAATGATTGCTGCCTTATTATTAATTGAAGTCCAGTAATTCCAGCGCTGGCCAATTTCCTATTTTGTAGAAAAGGCTCCTGGATGACGAAAAAGTCGATTTTATGTTCCAGAGCAGTAATTTGTAGTAGGTCCGTTGGGGTTTTAGATCTACGTAGATTGACCTGAAGAACAGCTACATTGTTTTGGTTGTTGATATTTGTATGGAGTAGGGGATGGGGAAGAAAGAAATCCTCAGTGCTGGATGGTGTTAACGAGCAACTTTGTGAGATATTCATGGAATGAAATCAGAAGGTAGTTGAGAAGTGTTTTTAGAGTGTTTCGGTGTGACTGGTGTGGAATTAGGTTTAGTTGTTGCTGAGGATTTTAATAAAATAGGGAATATTCGATCATAAGCTGGGTGGTTTACATTTAAATTTTTACCTTTTTTATTTTTTGCATGGTAGTTTATGCAGAAGGGCTTTTTCGCTTGGCAATCCTGTGTGTTATGTTAAAAAGTGGCCGTAAAGTAAAGAAAACACCAGCAGAGGTCCCAGTACGAAACCCTGAAAGAGTTTTAACAGATTTGATGGACCCGCTGGAGAGAAAATAAAACTGAACACAGTACATACAAGACAATACAATTATGTTTGCAATCATATGGAGACACTGGAAATTATTACTTTTCCACAATAAAGAGGGTTTGTAAAGTATACTATTTATCACAAATTGGGTTGCAATTGAGAGTTAACACGTGCACACGTAAGAAGCAGTTTCATCGCATGGTTTCTTTTGGACCCAGGTAGATGGTACTTCCTTCTGGTCTTTTACAGAATAATTCCTTGTATATCTTCAATTAGGTGGAGTGGAGAAGGTTCTGTATTTCTAGAATCTTCTGAATGTTGATTCAATGGGGTAATCTCACTTGCTTCCACTGTAGTTGAGTTATTGGTCAATCTTTCGTGTGGTTTGTCATCTTCCTATTCCATTGTTCCGGAGTTTACATGATTTGCAGGTAGACTTTGTGATACTATAATGTTCTTAAGATTGACAAGCGAGATTGATTTCTTGGGTTGTTTTTTAACCATTGTTTGGGAGTTTGGTGTCCAACAGAGTAATGGAATGGTTTGATAGCTTGGAGTGAAATACAAAATTGCAAAAATGCTACTGCTGGAAACAATAGGGGGAAATGAAGTCAAAAGTAAATTCAAAATTTTACTTATTATTGTTAAGGTTTGGAATTTAATTCATAAGTGAATAGAAGTGACCCAGATGCCATCGCCGTCCCGCCCCACTCAAAAATCCCGGCATTCACTGCATAGATCGGGGCAGATTCTAAAATAAATATAAATACACACATATACATTCACATAAAGAGACATGGACCAAGTAGCTAGTTGTATTGAGAAACTGGAAAATTTAGTAGATTATTATTTATTTAATGTAATAGGGTCCTTTGGTCATACATCCTCCCCATGCCCATTTTAACCGCAATATTATCCTTTGCATGGGAACTAGATTAATTAAAATGTAATTGGAGTTATACATTAAAGTAAAATGTTAGATTATGTATTGAAATAAAATTTAAATGGATAATTTAATTATATTATTATCAATATAGTTTAGAATTTGACTTTAGAAGACTTTAAAGGCTGTAAATTTAAAATTGAGCAGGAGAAATAATAAAAGAAATAAACTTAAAATTAAGAATTATTAGAATAAAATATACAACAGCTGGGACAATTTTTTTTAAAATATAAACTCCCCAAATTTAGGTTTAGCTATTATAGCCAAGGATTTAAATTCCGAGAGAGAATGATGGAAAAGGTTTAAGTCATGGATTTAATCTTAGCTAGCTTAGAAAAAAATTAATATTATTAATATTATTTTAAGAATATATACTTTCTAAGCTGGCTCATTGGAAGCACATTTAATAAAAGGAATTTAGAAAGTAGTCCCAGGTCTCTGCGACAATTAGGAGCCGAGAAAAACGCTGATTAATATTCAAATAATTTAGTTAATTAGGCACGGGATGTTGGTGCTGAAAGGGTTAAGACGAAATTGAACAGGGGGACATGGCAGGTCCCCCTGTTCAATTTCGTCTTAGCAAGACACGGGACTTATAAAATATTCAGAGTCAATGCATATACATTAGGGAAGAACGAAGAACCATTGGGAGAAAAAAAAGAAAAATATTCAATTTTCAATCACACTAATTAAACTATATCTCGTTAACTAATGATTATTTTTTGAACTGTAATACAAATTTTGAGTCACAAGAATCTGCTCCGAGCAAACATAGAAAGATTGGAATGGATTGACTAAAAATTAAAAAGTTATGGCAACATTAAAGTGAAAGTGACCAACAAAATTAAAAAATAACACGGAAATTTAACAACAAAAATAGTATTTAAAAATTTATGGAAAATTAACTGTTATTCGAAGAGCAAAAATACAAACATTTCCAGAAACGTTAGAATGTCCACTCAAATCTAAAATTAGTTTAAGGATGATAGGACAATTAGGGCGAAATTATATTTGAATAATTATTGAGGTAAAAACATTTTGCGAAAAAATGCCGAAAAAAATGAATTTTTTTTATTCCTTAAAATGTTTTTATCTTCTGGCCCAATAATCTACACAATCTGTGCATCAAAATGTGCTCAGAACGAAAGAAGATAACATCTGGGCACTTACCTAATTAATTAGCCACTCATGATGTTGTTAATGTGTAGTATGTAGAGAAAAATGCTTGAAGAAAAATCATAAGTTCTGGTTTAGGATTGTCAGGGAAAGAAGATAAGTTATCCAAATTGCATACAAATTTACACCTAGGTAGTTCAGAGGGTTTTTGATAGGCCTGCAGCTGAAATTTAATGAAGAAAGAAATAGCAGCCGAAATAATGAAGTGTGAACACAAATCACTATCCTCCGTGGTTGGGGGTATGCCTTTGGTTGCTATGCCCTGCTTTGTTAGGATGGGGGAATCGCCATATTGTAAATTTTTTGTGAAATATTCACAATAATGCTTATATCTTCACTGTTTTGGCAGATATTGATACCAAATTTTTTTGGCAAGTTGAACAAAGCGTTAGCACACAACGCAATTGTAAGAATTCTAATTAGATCCACGTTTAAACGTGATATTAAATTGGAATTAGAACCACAGTCAGAGAAATACAGACATTTCCCACTCTTCTTCGCGAGTCTAAAAAAAAAAAGTGGCCGTGGTAGCCTAGTGGTTAGGGATTCTGCCTTCCATCCGGAATTCGGGGTTCGATTCCCAATGCCGCCAAAGACCCACCCGAGTGCATGCGATATACGTGCTCCTTAAATCCGTGGAATCGAAAGTCCTATGGTTGGTCATTGTGAACAATTACAATGGTCTGGAGAAAATTTCCTACCCCTTCAGATTAATGTCAATATTGAGGGAATGGATCCTCTAGTAGTGCCATCTATCAAAAGATTTAAAAAAAAGAGTAAAGACGTACTTTTACTTTTGTGGCGCTCTGATAAAAAAGAAAGAAGCTCCCTATTGACTTATAATCGCATATCCAAGTCATAGCGAGCTTAGCTTGTCCAAGAGTCATAAGCAACAACAACAACATATCGCTAAAAATAGCTTTGACCAAATAAAAAATATTTTAGCGTGATTTAACAAATATTACATTTTCACAATTAGTAGAGAAAAAAATATTTTTAAAAAATACACATATATATAAAATTAAATTACTTTGCTTCAACATTTATTGAAACTTTAAATTATACAATATTCAAAATCATCCAATTTTGATTGTAAATGTTTTCGCAAACAATTTAAGTTTATTATACTTAATAAATTATTGAATAAAATATTGTAACGATTTTCATAAATAACACTAACTATTAATTATATATTGTAAGATAAAGTAAATTTACTCTTAAATAATTTCACTCTTTTTCAAACTTGTTTAATAAATCATTTATTAAAATCATTTTTCCAGAGTGAAAAATGTGTGTAAATTCTATAAAATCAGTAGTAAATAAAATACTTTGTGATTCTTGTGTTATATTGTTTGTAGTGATGAATTTATTTTATAAATTTGTAAATTGTAAACTTATTTTCAGATTTGTAGTGTGCAGTAAAAGTAAAAATAAAATCAAATTTATCTTAGATCATCACACTTAAATATTTTATATTAAGGACATTTGTATTTTTAAATGAAATTATCATCATTTATTTCTGTGCATGATTCAGATTCTACACTAGATTTTGATAAAATGATTAATAAAATTATCATGAAAATACTGTTGCATTTATTCTCACAAATTTATATGATGATAGTTGTCTGCCAGCAAACAACTTTTGTTTCGCCAAAACGGGGACATTAACATTTAAAGCCTGTTGTGAAATATTTAAACACTCTAAGAAATTAATTAGATTGTGTATTAGATTCACGTGTTGAAGGGAGAAAACCTAAAATTCCATACATCATTCATCCTGATAGTAGTGTAGGAAAAAGTGCCAATTTGCATAATTTAACTTTTAACAACTTTAAAACAGTTTTGTGTTACCTAATCCTCCTTATTAAGCTAAATTTTTCATTTTGCATCATGTTTCATTTTGAGTCATTTTGATTTGAGATTCATTTGATGATTTATTAGATATAGATGAAAATCGTCGGTTAATATGGGACATTTTTTCAACACAATTATTATCACATTTTACTTCACATTCACTTGTACTTTAAAAATAACTTAAATTTCAGCCAAAACTCACATAAATTGAGAATAATAAAGTAGCAAAAAAATACAAGTAAAATATTTCATATTTTAAGCTATTGAAATTAATCGCTACATTGTTGTAATATTTTATTGGTATATTTTTAAAATTTATTTACTGTTTAATTTGCAGTTTAAAATATTAAGCAGTATTTCTCTTTATTTATTCTAAGCGCATAATATTTAAGTGAAAAATAAAACCTAGTATTCCTATTGCACTTCTTGAACTGTTGGAAAGAAAAAACACAATTTTTTTATTTATTAATGACTTCAGATGTAAAAATTATAAAAAAATAAGTTAAAAAAATATTCTTCTCTTTTGTAAACATCTGTGTTTCTTGTTTAAAATGAATGCGTAAAAATAGCACATAAGAATAGTAAACTAAAAAATAGCAGCTTTCATTCATGACAAAAGCAAAAATCAGCAGATGTTTTTGATTTCGGAATAGTGCCATTATATGTAAAAAAAGTGAATGAGATTTCAGTAATATACTATAAACTTTCTAAATTTTTTTCTAAGAGTTTTAGGATGGATTTTTTACTAAATTTAATTTCTTATTCATTCTGAATAAAAAAGTGTCACCATTTTCCAAAATATTAAATTAAATATTAATATTAAAATCAATAACAATAAAAAAAGAATGACTTGGTGATGAAAAATACTTTAATATTTAAAACATAATATCAAACTTTATACTATTAGTTTACAAAAGACATCGATATTTTAGTTTGTTCTGCAAGCAATTCATGTGATCAATATAGGCTAAATAATGAATTTCTATAAAGATTTAATAATAATACATTTATATTGCATTAGTTTTATCGATTTTATTCTCAGATGCTCATCATTGTAACAAATTTTATCTGATGAGAATGACTGCAGTTTACTTATAATTACAGAAGTTTTCGGAAATTAAATTTAGATTTAAACTGCAAAACAAAATCATTTGTATCGCAAGAAACATTATGAAACGAAGTTATACTATTAAATATAAGTTTAAAATATAGTAAATTAGATTATATTTTATTTTAAAATTATATTTACTTCATTGAAAATATTACTTTAAAGACAATTTTAAAATAAAATAGCTTTAAAAAGTAATCAACAATGTAGATCACAAGAAAATGTTATCAAAGTATAAATATTACTTTATCGAAAAATTAATCATAGCTAATATATATATTTTTAAAAAGTTATTAGTTTTTAACTTATTTTTTGAGAAATTTTTCTTTTTAAATTCTTTAGTCAATAATTTTTTTTCTTCTTAGAAATAATGCTTTAATATATAAAAAAATCAAAAATGAACCAAAAATTTTAACATAAAATGTAAATAATTTAATGTTGTCGCCACATATTTTAGCTTTACTAATGACTACCTAGTTATGTTAGGAAGTCATTAGGTACGTCAAATGTCTTAAATTATGATAATTCACCTTCAGCATATGTATTTTTCCTAAAAAATTGTATTGCAATTAATAATTATCGCAATAAAATTTTAAGGAAGCAAATTTTTAAATACTTTAATTAATAATTATTGCAATTATTAGTTAAATATGTAAATCAGAGTTAAATATACATATAAATCAGTTATATATGTTAGTTAAATATATAAATCAGAATTACATCTCTTGTGCATATTATATTATAACAAAACTATTCAAGTATATGTAAGAATCACTGTCTGGAGTTCTCCTAAATTTAAAAATAAGTAAAATAAGTATACAGTATAAATTAAGAACAATATTTCTGAAATTTTGTGGCATTGGTTTACACACATTTCAACACAGCTAGTGCACCTAATAGAATTGGTGAGAGTTCACTTGAATTTCATACAACCATAAAATCAAATCTTTTGACAGTTAGTTGAGTTAAAATGGCGATGAGAATTCGACCATGTGGCTTTCTACTTGGGTGACAATGTGACAGTTCGAATCGCGTGTCACATGAATTGTACTCCATTCGGCAATGAATATTTGAGTGTAACCACTAAAATATGGAAAACAGTTTAATGTGATTCATAATGGTGATAGATCTTGTTATTATTTAAGTGAGTACGACATGTAAATTTAAAAGTTTCCATTTTTTTAAATTAAAATTTAAAGTATATTTCTCTAGCAAACACAAACCTAATTTTGTTAATACGGCACACTTTAGAAATTATTTTCAAAGTAATAGTTTATATTAGTTTTCTTTTAATTAAAAATGCTACATACGTCTCTTATGTAGGCATAATTGTCCTATAAGTTTAAATCACGTTTTCTTTAGGATTCAAAAATTCTCACCAAAATTATATAATCATTCATAGTAAATTATTGTTTTATAAAGGCTGTAAACTTCTAAATACAATTATATTGATGTTTATTCATAAACATATTAATAAAGCTAAAATATTAACATTTTTAAGCAAAACTATAATAGTAAGGAACTGAACAAGACGTGAATTTGAACAAGACGTGAGAAGAGAAAAACGAACAAATGTAAACTCACATTTTAAGGCGCAAAATTAAAAGCAATATACAGAATTAAAAATAAAATAACATAAAAATATTAAGACTTGTAATCAAAAATAAAAATATGCAAACGTAACTCAAATGAATAAGAAAAATGGAAAAAAATGCAAATTTTGAAGAATGTGTTACAAATTTTAGCATTTAATTTTATAAAAAAATGTATATACACACATTTATAGAACTTCAACAGAATTTATATATTAAAGAGAAAAAAACATTGAAAATGTTAGACAGAAAAAAAATATACTAATTAAGATTTAAAGAGAATAAATAAATGGAAGTATACCAATAAATACTGTATACAGTTTGGAAAAAAAGTTTTTAAAATTAACTTCAAAGATATTTTACAAGAATTTAATTAAAAATAAAAAATTCAAAATCTCGAGGGTACACAGGATAGAGCATACAGTCTTGTTGCTAAAAGAGAATATCATGAAATCATCTGTTTTCTATCCTTGTTCAAATGTGGTTCGTATCAAACTTGGAACCTTTCCTTTCAAAGATATATATTGTACTATTAGGTCAATATATATCTTTGAAATTGTACTATTGGTCAGCAGTTTTAACTCTTGATTGTTACAAATCAATTAGAAATTTCACAGAAGATAGTTTGCGAAAAGCTGCAAAAAATTATTGATTTGATATTTCTTCAAAATGTATTAAAAGATGCACCTTAACTTTTTAGAATAATACTCATAAACACTGAAAAATACTGCTCAATTTTATTTTCCCATCACCAGTTCTTGCATAACTTAATGCTAGATTTTAATAATTGCTTTTGTCAAATACTTTTACATAACATTAAAATTTTTCCCAAGTGATGTACAAGAAATCGGAGCATTAAAATGAAAATCTTAAAGTAAACATTTATATATATTCGATACAAGAACTGTTTAGCAATAATTAAATTGTTTTGGAAATGAGAAACAAATAATTAAATCAAATATTTTAGCCATTTTTTAAAAACTTATAAACTATGCTTTATTTTACAAATAAGCATTTACTTTGTTGCTGTTTGTGACACCAAACTCTGTTAAAGATGAACATAATAATCCCGAGGAAACTATTCAGAATATTTCAATTATAACCTCTTTATAATTAGAATATTCTGAATATTAACTAAATAGTCAATGTGAATTTAAAATAAATTTGTTAAGAAAATAAATAAAATTTTAGAACTACCACTAAAGCAAAAGCGTCTTTTAAATTAAAAAAAAGATTTTAATAATATTAATCACTGAAAACACAAAGGTACGTCATCAAGGGATAAAATTGAATAATAAAAAAGAAAAATTATAAAATAATCAAATTAATAACAAGATCAAGAAAAATATATAGATAATAATTTTAGAGGTATTATAAATAAAAATCAATGTGAGTGTATATTACTTTTTTATCTTTAAAATATCTCATTTTAAATTTTATTTTTAGCAATAAAACCAAATAATATCAATGAATATATCTTATGATATTTCTTTTTAGTCTATTAAAATGCTTTATTTGTAGAATCGTCCTTTAAGTCACACAGAATTAATATAAGTAAAATATCTTTTATGTAATAATCATACGCATAAAAATATCTGAGCATAATTTATAACAATGTTCTACTAATTAAGGACATTTCTTTCCAAAAACTAAATTATTAAGGAACAGCATATTTAATATATTCTTAAAATGTTCAAGATAAAATTCTTATCATGCGGTTTTGATTAAAAATTTATTATTAATATCATAAATATGCTATTGAAGAATGTAGTAGCTAAAATACACACAAATTATATTTACAGGAAAGATTGATGTTAGTAAAATATAAATTATTAGGAGAAAATTATATACTTTTAATATTTCAAATGAAATTGTTTTAAAGATATGTTTATAAGTAACTGCATCAATTTTAATTCCTTTAAACTATCTATTTTAAAAGTTTTATTATAATTAGAGTTCATAGGTAAGGATTTTTAACTTATTGAATAAAAGCATGTATTATCATTTATAAAAATATAAATATGATAAGCAGAATGTAATACAGTATGTTTGGAAGTCATTATTAATGATTTTAGCGTTATTTATAAAGAACAGATTGAAGGAAGTATCTACATTCTGAAATAGCATTATACGTATTTTTTTAAAACTCAAAACTGTGATTTAAAAATTTGGGCACATTACATTCATTAAATTCTGTGAAGAAAAGGATTAAACCACATCAATAATTTTCCATGAAACTAATTGTTAATTAATTGTATTAAATTTAAGAAGAACAATGATTTTTGTGTCATAATATAATTAAATTAGTGTTAAACCTAAATGGATGACAAAATTGTTACTTGAAAATATAATTCCTTATTTCAATTGTGCTATGCAATTTTTGCCACTATCAAATATTACTTTACAATTTATTCTGTAAAGTAAATTTTATTATTTAAATTAAAAATGTTTTAACCATATAACATTAATATCACATAATCATAAATATTAAGGCAAGATGCATTGCCACGTTTATCATGTATCTAAATAGTGACAACGATAATAGTATGTTCTAAATAATATAGATTATAAAGAGCAAAATTCTAAAGTCAGAATGTTATTTAACAGACTTCTGCCTGTTGTTTTATACATAAATACATACATACACACATAGTTATATGTATATATAACTATCAAATATTACTTACAATATCAATATATATATATATATACATATATATATATATATATATATATATATATATATATATATATATATATATATATATATATATATATATATATATATATATATATATATGTATATTAGTAACAGTGATTTAGCAAACATAAAATATAAGAAGTTTCGAAAGTTTGTTAAGACTGCAAAATCTTTCTTCATACTACTAGATAAAACAAGGCAGAATAAGATAAGAAAAATTACCATTAGAAAATGAAAAAAAAAAACTTGATATTAGGTGAAACAAGGATGTCTGGATTCAATAATTTTAATTTCCTTTTTCAATTTGGACTCATGTTGTCACCATCATCAACCGAAAATTTCCATATATTTATCAAATTAAGACGACAAATTTTCCATGTACATTAACTGCAAGTATCCATGAAAAACATAATCCTTTATTTTAAATTCTTTGAAGCATTTTTATATTTGGAATATTTGACATGTCATAAGTATTCTGGATTTAACCTAGCAAATGTTTTTTATGATCTTCACACACTTTGTCAACACAGTTTGGAAAGCAATATGTTTTTAGAATATTTCTGTTTGTAATCAATAAAATCATTTTTTTTAGAAGTTTTAATTTAAAAAGTAAAATCCCTATATTCTGGTGAATATTTTTAATATCTTAAGGTATCATTAAAAATTACCGAGATAATTTCATATAATTTGCAAAAAAATAGTATCTTTTATCTATTATAATTATTTTAAATTATATAATTTGCAAAAAATATATATTACAGTTAGTTTAATTTTTAAACATATAACGCTATTTGCTAAGATTTGCATGTACAATTATTCTCTATACGTTTACATTTTCATTTTTTGCAAAATAAAGTATTTATTTATTATTATTTTTTTTTGAAATAAACATTGTAAAATCATTTACATATACAATTTAATATTCTCTTAAATAAAAATCTCTGCAATCTAAGTTTTGATTTCTAATAAGGAAATTTAAAATCTATTAAAAAGCTGTATTATATATTTTCTAACTAATTTTATTACATAAAACATGTATACTAGAATTAATTATGTCGTCTTTCTCCCACATTTTCCTACAGTTAAAATATATAAATTTAATAGAAATCTGATACATCGATTTTTTTTTCAATTTTCTGATACAGTTGAAAGTCTCGTTCTGTAAATGTATTTTTCAACACTCTACAAGCATTCTTATGAAATACTCCATTATCCTAATGGACCATTACAAGAAATAATACCACAATGGAACTCCTCATCACGCGAATGTTATAATGCAAGGCTGCTAAGACAATATTTGAGGTAGGGACTTTTCCATTAGCGCTGGCTTTTCGTCATTGTGTGTTTCTTTCTTATTATCGCAATTATCATACAGGAATGATACAGCCTCTTAGCTTTGCGGACGGACAAATAAGAATGTATCTAGTGAGGATGCATTCATTCAGACAGAAAGGGTTGGCAAACTGCCTCCATCTCTCTTTTGACATTGATTCCGATTTTTCACTCGTCCTGTAAAGAGAGAGTTCTAAATAAATATAATATTAGCTTTATATGAAATATTTATTCACATCACAACATATATATATATATATATATATATATATATATATATATATATATATATATATATATATATATATATATATATATATATATATATACTGACTTACATAATCACTTGGTATATATAAGTTTTGATATGGTTAATTTTATTATTTTTAATTAGATTCAAATTTGGATAAATGAAAATGTAAAATAGTTTGTTAGTTATTTTGTCAACAATTTCAAAACCTTTTGGCTTACATTATTGTCGAAAAATTACAAGAAACAATTTTTTACATAGTTAATTTATTTATTCACTGAATAATTTTAAATAGTCAATCTTTCATTGAATTAATTAAGTTTCTGAGCAAACATTTGGGAATTTGTTCCTATTCATTCCCATCCTGTTTCTAAGATAAAAGAACAGAAATTTCCGTATCTCCCACTTGTGATAGGCAAGTTTGTTCTGATTAGGAAGTGGGCTCATGAAACTTCTCCCATATTCTGGAATTTCTCTTTTTCTAAAATAAACTTTTAATCTAATTTAGACACTCGGTATAGCACAATATCGTTTATACACCGATTTCTACTTTCAACATAAAGCAAAAGGATAAATTGTTGATATCAATGTATGACTATATTTTTTATAAATTTGCAACAAGTTACACTTTCAATCCTATTAAATGTTTACCACGCAAGCATAGAGACATCATCTATCTGATTACTGAAGAAAATCTCAAAATTTCTTGTCATTCAAATTGAATCATTCCTTATTGGAAAAATACTTTTACAAGCATAACCTGAGATTATGAACGTCTTAATCAACATAAGTCTCTCTTTTTCTATGATAATTTAAATCCTGGTTTTCTTTATATTTTTTAACGAGTAATTATTGTATTTAATCTAAAAATGTACCAAAATATTGTCTTTGACACGTTTACACTTGTCTTTTAAGTTATTGTTTCATTTCCAACAGAAAATTTGTTTATTATCCCAAGATAAGAATTTACTCTTTTTGTAAATATTATACATTTTCTGTATAGATAGTTTTTATTAAAATCATTTTAAATAAGTTCTTTAGAATGTTTAAGTATCTTCACTTTATTAAATTTAGATTTTAAGAGTGTTTGTACACTCCAAACTTTTGTAACACATAAGCCAGATAATTATCTTCCTAGCGCATTAAGAATTTACTCATAATGACAATATGTTTTCATATTTTATGATTTCTTTTACACTTTTTTTGTAATCCTTTTATACGACAAAGTTAATTACAAACGATACTAAAAAAGAAGAAATAAATTAGAAAATATGAATGATTTGGAATAAAAAATGAGGTCTTGTATTTTTGAAGCATTGAGATTACCAAAAATAATTGCTGTATTAAATTATAATAAATAAAATTACAAACCTTCCTAACAAAAATAACTAAAATGAAAAGTAAAATCAGAACTAAAATATCATACTTGCTTACTTAAAGTAACCATAAAGTGGATGCTTTTTTCCTGTTTTTTTTCATTTTACTTTTTCTTTTTTTATTTTCAACATGTTAAATTTTAGAAGCGATATCTCTAAAGATTGGAAAATTTGAATACTAATTATTTAGAATAATAGGTAATTTTCATGATTTTGAAAATTTTTACAAATGGAAAAATTATAACTAAAAATACTTCTTTATAACTGGTAAAAGCTAAAAGTCTTGAATGGACTTTCACTCATCTTCGACGACACTCACATATTCAATGGTGAACTTCGCCTTGTTTGCTCCTCTGAAAGAATGTAATTTGAAAACAGGCAGCAAATTCGTCAACTAGTCGGATTTACGACGCTGTCTCAATACGATGTCTTGCATAATTATGTGTGACTTAAATCAAACGTTATCTGATATCATGAATATTTTAAACCAGTGATGTGATTGTAAAAAAAGTGATGTAGCCATGATCTCAACTGGAACTAAATAAGCAATTACTTTATGGTTAAAAATGCTTCTATATTACTGATAAAAATCTTGATTGAATTTTTTATCATCGCCGATGATACTTCAACATTTGATGGTGAACTTCGATTTGTATACTGCCAATTGAAGAGTTCGATTTTAAGGCAAGCAGTAAATTCGTCCACAAATCGGATTAGTGATGCCATCTCAATACGATGTGTCTTAGAGAAAACGTTATCTGAGATCCCGGATATTTTAAAACAATGAGAATTGTAATAAAGTGGACTAATAATGATCGCAACTGGAAAAAAAGGAAGAACTATTTTATGGTTAACAAAACAAACCACATATCATATGTAGCGTTTGAAACCTAATAACTTATTTTATGAAATGGAATGACTACAAAAACCAAATTTGGATGCTTTAGTTTCCATGTATTTTAATATTTCAGAACAAAAAACTAGAATTTTAATAATTCAAATCTACTAGGTCAAGCTAGTACAAGATTTTTTTTAAATATGTAATTTTAACTGTTAATAACATTAATGTAATTGACAATAGTTTTACTTATTTGACAGTGTTTTTCATTTTGTATATTTTATTTTTTTAAATATTTGCTAATGCTATGTTAGCAATGTCACATCACGTTATTTGTAATCAACAGCTTATGTCACTTGCAAATCCATTTTCATTAAAGTGTGTTTTCTCACAGATAAAAAATTAAAACAGCAAGAAATGCCTCAAAGTTTTGAAAATTTTTTTATTACTTTATCTCCTTCATCATAATATTTTTATCAAAATATGTTTTCTTAATTAATACCGATAGTCTGGAATTAATAAAACGATGATGAGCTTTGATAAAATAATTCAGAGAGCGTTTTAAAAATTTTATCATCACACTTAGTTTTTACAAAAAGCTTTCTCAGCTTTAGAAATATGAATGTTGCATGTCGCTGTTCGTTTATCAATGCTCATATATCTCCAAACAGCTACCATTCTTCATTATGTGGCACTATAAATGTAGATGAATGCAAATTGGCGAGTACTTTTGGCGAGAAATGAGCATCATCACGATAAATGGGCACGAATTGCGTGTAAAGTGAGCTTTCTAGTAAGGCATAAATTCTCCCTGACATTTAAATGTTGACTTCGCTGGTTGGATATGAAAAACTGAAAACTTCCACTTATTTGGCAAATGGAACCCTTTAAAATTAGAAATTATTCCAAACCAATTTTTTCTTTCATTAAACTTAACAGATAAATAATATTTAATAAAATTAAATTGAAAACATTTTTTTTTCTAGATTTTAACTATTGTATTATTTTTAATGCTTAACCAATACTGCAAGGCTCAGACATTTATCTCAAGCAGTGTAAAGTAAAGGAATTCAAATTTATGTAAATATGTATCTGACTGTAACGATATTTATATCCTTCTATTTATCTACGTATTGAATATTAATAATTGTCGATATCATATATATGACATGATTTGTGTATTGACATGATGTAAAGTAAAATTAACGTAAGAATATATTTGAAACTGTAAATTTAATAAATTTATGTTATAAAAATATATATTCGAATTATAGTTAATAAAAATAAGTATACTTTTTCTGAAAATATTTTTCATCATCAGATATGTTAAATAGACTAGGTAATTTCTTAAAATTATACTACCATATTGTATGTAAATATTTTACTCTAAAATATATTAAAAATTAAAAAAATAATTTGATTTTAAGACTTATATTCAAGCAAAAAAATCTAAATTCTAATATTTCCTAAATAAATTAATTTCAGTATTATTAATTGTAATGCTAAATTTAATTTAATTTTGATCATATGATTTTTTATAAAAACTTATATATTGTACCATTATTTGTCTGTTTGTGCAATATTTTAATTGTTTTTAAATTAAAAATAAAAGTGAAAAAGACATGCATTAAACATAATTTTTAAAAATAATTATTATCATTTAGGATACTCTCAGATTAGTTTACAATCACCATAACAAACCAACTCCTACATTTATTAGAATAGGATTGAAATTATTATTTTAATTTTAAATATGAAACATTTTTTCTGGAAAAGGTTATTTCTTGAAAAGTTTTTTAAACAATGACTAGGGGCTGTGGTGACCTGGCTGATTAGGGCATAGTTTTCATTAACGTATGGTGATGAGTTCGAATCCCGGCTTAACCAATGATCCATAGTGTTCACTAAAGGTGGCTGCGGCATGTTAAATATATGTTGTTGTTACAAATCCAATCCAGAATAGCGGAGCTATACTAGATCCATGATCCCATGCACTCACAAAAAATCAAGGAAAAGAAGGGGGTCTACAAGGATCTCCTCCATCAAGAATTGAGTGCACTCAAATAAGTGCTAGCCTTGTAATAAGGACTAGCCTTGTTGGAGGTGAACTTTTTACAGATAGGGAAATGTTTAACACGATGGTCAAAGGAGAGGCAATTGATGTTAAGTATGTAGTGGTTGCAATGTCCTCCAAGTGAAATGATACCTTTGGTTTGGCATGCCAGGTATTGAAAGCCTTCTGCTTGGACCCTTCACAAAAATTACAAAGACCCCACCCGGTTTTTTCTATATAAATGGATCTATCATCGTGATCCCTCTACCAACTCAGAAGTAGGTAGGGGGAAACACGCTGATGCAACAACAGCAATAAATAAAACTTTAGCTTAGAAGTTAATTTGTTAATTAATAGTGTAAATTTCTGAAGCAAATGTAAGTGTTAACTAAACATTAAAATCTGGCGGATATCTTAGCCATTGTTGTGAATAATTGGAAAGGTATTGTGGATTTCTGAAGCAAATTTCAGTTCTAACTGAAGATTAAAAAACGAAATTATTTTTTTGTTATATAATGTCCATCTACTATGATTTCCACCTTTCAGCACTACAAGAAGCAAAATTGATATCATTTTATATAAAGAGACACTATGGGTGAAACATCGCAGCCCTGAAAGGAAGTCTTTGCAAGGACCAAGCCAAAGATCTCCAGAACTGCCTAACCACACCCAGAAGATAATTTCACTTGGAGAACATTGCGACCTAACATATTAAGTGCTCCTCAGTCACCATTAGCGAACATGATGGATCTATGATTGATTCGGAATCTGAACTCCCTGCTTTCGGAAAAAGAATGTCCTAACAAACCAGACCACAGCAGCCAAAAATGAAAATATTATATTTCGAGATTTGTTAAAGTCTGTATCTTAAACGTTAGTGAAGAATTAAAATGATGTGAATTTCTAAAGCTCATTTTATACATTAAATATTGTATTTTTACAGGGAATATAAGTTATTTTCTCTAAATAACCCAGCACATTTATGTAAAATTTAATGAAATGACTTTATTTCCAGAAGAAACGACACATCAACGTAAACTTCACATTATGTTAAATTGGTATTGCATTACCATGAACAATGAACATACCTGGTGTCATATTTTGACACATGTCTGATGATACAACATATATCTTATTAAGTAATTACATGTTATTATTGTTGCATATCTCGGTCTTTAGCAACGCTAAATCTGAAATAAGTAATCTAATCTCTAAATAAATCTCTAAGAAAATCACACACTAGAATTATATAATCATAGATGGAAGGATTGAGGCAGTTTATGTTGTCATTAAAGAATGACTAGATTATCAAAAGTAATATGACTTACTTGGCTTCTATATCCCAGGCATTAGATACTAAAAATGGGGTGGCTTTTACGCCTTGGGTGATCCGACCAGGAATATACATCCCAACGTACTTCGCCTACTCCACCCAGAGATACCCCCTCATTACTGAAACAAAATTATAAACCAAAAATTCATTTCAAGAAGAAAACTGGAAAATATTTAATGAAATTATGAGTTAAAAATCTACTTACATCAACTGTCTAAAAGAAGACTATAAGCTTAGTAGTCATAGACTATTTTATGGAAAAATATTGCTCAAAATTTATAAAATTGGAAGGTAAATAAGATTTAAAATTTTATGAGCATGAAAAAGTCCGTACAGAAAGACATGTATTAAATGAAACATTCGAAATCTCATATCTTATGCTCCAGATTTGAAAAAACTCGTAATTTCTGAGATAAATTACAAAATTTCCATCTAAACGTCTGTCAAATTGAAAACATGCATCTTTCTGGGTGAATAATCTGTTATCTGGGAGTATGTTTTCAGAAACTCCGGGTCATGAAAAATAATTGAAACCATTTTTATAGAACACTATACTTTTTTACCCATGTTAGATTATCACAATAGATTAATTTTATTTTTTATATGAACGTAACTTCATCTGTAGAAATATCGCAATACTAAAAATTTAACGTTCGAACGAGTAAACGCTCTTTTATCAATCAGAATAGTTTCTTCATAACTTAAGATAATATAGTATATATTTTAACTAAAATGAATTTTGCAGTAAAATATTTAATAATGCCAACAATAAAGCTTATATAACTAATCCAGTATAAAAAATTTCTATAAATTTGCAATTATTTTTTTGATTTAGTTATAAAGGAAATTATAATTGTTTAATATTTTAGCCCTTTAAAAAGATTCATATAAGCTAAAAATATTAAAAATTAATAAAATTATCTTCAAAACTTTAAAATATTCAACACATTTGTTTTAAATTTTAAAACATTAGAGATAACCGAATAATTAAAATAATTTACTAGAATTTATACAAAGTATTTAAAATCCAAACAATATTATTGCTCATGAAACTATCATCAGAGCTTCTAAAATAAATAAATCACGTCTGTAAAGTTTCTAAATTCATGTGCTTTCAAAGCATTTTAAGTAAATATTTAGTTTTGGAAATATTTCTACAAATAATACATAAAATTATATTTGATGCAACAAACTTTAAAAGATAATTTTAGGAATACCTTAAATTTAAAGTATAAATCTAATGTATGAAATTTAAAGTAATATATAAAATTATAGTTCTTTGAATTATCAGGGACTTTATATTAGGTTTATTACAAATTACATTTTAGCAAAAAAATGAGACGCATTTTAAAATGTTTTTGACAGCCTCCAAAGAAAAAATGTTAAGGCACTCCATGAAAACATTTATTCCATTGATTAGAAGAGGATGTAAACTTATAGTGTAAATAAAATTTCATCTTATAGTATAGATAAAAATTTCTCTTAATTTATTTTCCCCTTTTCTGCAAAATGTATGTATGTATATATATATATATATATATATATATATATATTTACTAGATCACTCTCCAGCAATTAGTACCTATCTATGATACATAATAAGCATTAATTGTTTTCATTATTACATATTTGTGTACGTTCGTATTTGAAATTTGTAAAAGAGACAAATTTTTAATTTTATTTAGAGCAACTTAGTTGTGATTTTAAATATATATATATATATATATATATATATATATATATATATATATATATATATATATATATATATATATATATATATATATATATATATATATATATATATATATATATATATATATATATATATATATATATGTATATATATATATATATATATATATATATATATATATATATATATATATATATATATATATACACACACACACACACACACACACACACACACACACACACACACACACATGAAATAATAAACATATATAAGCTCTAATTGAACATTTTTGTATTTAAATTATTCTATATTAGAATTTGTGTTACAGCTTTTGCAAATAATCAAAAACATATCCATTCTGACAAAAGGGGCGAAAGAAATTACATTGAGTCCAAAGAAAATTAAAATTTTGTTCAAAAAAAAGATAGAAAATAATGAAACAAATTATAATATGTCAGCAAACATAGCTTTATTCTTTGCAAAAATTTTCAAAAGGTGTTCATATGAAGTTCACATTTTTCTTTTTCAGTGTAAAGTTTCACAAGTTAGTTTTATTGAATTTGTTATCTTTGATCTTTTCATGTAATACACTAACATGTCTACATGGAATTAGATGTGGTTATCATGCGCAAACTGTGGTATCATGATGAAATAATGGCATGATTGTTATTACAGTAATACGCTAATTAATTCATATTCTACTTAATAGAATTTATATGGGTAATGTTGCAGCCAAAAGCTTAAATTATTCTAAATATATGATATTTAAGCATTATGCTTCAGTACTAGCAAAAATCTATTGAGATTTTTATTGAATTTTCTTTGTATTATTCGTATCATAAGCATTTTGGCTATTAATTTATATTTTAATTTTCCAACCAAATATTATAGGTTTGCCGATATTTTTTTACAGAAACAGCTAAAATACTTATCTTTTTAATCACATTTTGCACATTTTGAGATTTTTCTTGCGAATTTCTCTATAATCATTTAAAAATTAAATTGAGAAACATATCATTGTGACTGTTCTTTAATTTTTTTCACCATTTTGTGATATAATATAAAATGTTAAGACTAAATTATTTATTGATAAATAAATATCCACGCATTTCATCATTCTAATGCATTCAGCATTCGCAAGTATATTCATTATTTGTTATTATGTTTAATGAATGTAAACTTGCTTGGAACTACCGATTTGCGAATTTCTCCTGTTTAAAACATATAGAAACATTTTAAACACAAGAACTTCAAATATCGTCACATATTTCTGTCCGAAAAAAATACCTGTCCAGGGTGATTTTAAAAATTCTTCTTGGTATTATTTAGTAACTCAAAGAAAGTGTATCACTATCTTTTCAATAAATTTAAATTCCTAAAAGGAATTTAAAAAAATACTTTTATAGTCATTATCCTAGACTCGCAGTAATGGTAAGATACCACTCTCCAGAAAGAAAGGCTTAAAGCTCAATCCCAATCACTGTTGAGCAACAGGAAAGGGATGCAAAGTTTCTCCATACCAGTCTGTCGTTGCTGGTGCTTAGGAGTTTTTCAGATTTACTCCCTCAAAGACATATGAACGTGGCCCACAATCTGCAAAATGTCCTTCAGAAAGTCAGTTTACATAGTGGACACTAAAATGCTTTACTACGACTTAAAGAGGTCTGTTTTCTTCGAAGTGTAATAATAACCATCTTAATATTTTTGCATTGTTGTCTTATAAGATGCCGATTAATACTTCGGTTTTCGGGATTCAAACTCAACTTTTTAATTAGTGTAAACACTTATGATTCGAAAAAGCATAAATAAATCATGGTGTTTACCCGTCTAACGAATTTCAACATGTCAAAAATCATTATTTGAACCAATTATTCCTATCAATGAGATGGGAGAATACTTTCGATGCAGACTTGGGTTTCATTGCAGTCAAGAACTGGACAACAATAGATGGGAAGAGAGCAAACTTAAAAAACTTCTACAGAGAGCTAGGAATTATTTATAGATGTCTTGCCAAATACAATGAAGACATACCTCTTATCACCAAATGCGCAGAAAAAAAGCTATTCGGACATATATTTGGTAATCATCAATTTATGACTGCGTTATTTAGAATATCATAGTCATAAACTGAAAAAAAAATAAATTAACATGTGTATTTAAAAACTTAACTATCAATTTATTCATAATACTACTATTTTAGGGCGTAATTTACTCTGAAATGAAATCTTGGGATACAATGAACCAAATATAAAGTAAAATAAAAACATATAACTGTAAATTTTAAAATATTTCCTTGTATATTTATTTTTCACACATTTTAAAAATTTTGCAAGAATTTAAAAATAAATGGAGTAAAGGTTGCAAATGATGAATTTTCATTCAGAATAGTTAAAGTCATATAATAACTTAAAGCCCTGCATTATCGAAAAGCGATTCATTTTTCTAACTTTTGAAAGATGTCTTTAAAATTTCAAGTATCCATAAATTCTTGTTTTTCGGAAGAGTAAGTTATTCCATTCAAATGTTACAAAAACATAACTAAAGAAATCCAAGCATCCAACTCGATAAATATTCCTATTGACGGGCTCACAAAGGATAAATTGTTTTTAAAAGGCAATTTAGTCTGTGGATATTAAACTGGGGGGTGGTGTCAGTCGCCTTCACGTGGTGCCTCCTGTTTTCACTAAACGATTGACTCTTGTCGTTTCGTGCAGCCTACTTCTCCGATCTGCGCTTTTTGTGGATTAGAGGACATGACTGGTGACCACCTTTACACTTGCCCTGGACTTTCGGACGTCGCAGACAGAAATTCCGTGGAAGATTACTTTTCATTCACTTCAAGATTGTATTGGGCTGCCCGACAGAC
This sequence comes from Latrodectus hesperus, assembly GCA_037975125.1. Lineage (NCBI taxonomy): Eukaryota > Metazoa > Arthropoda > Arachnida > Araneae > Theridiidae > Latrodectus > Latrodectus hesperus. The sequence goes on from CM075858.1 coordinate 68,310,596, forward strand.
ACTGATGATTGAAAAACCAATGTCAGGCGTAGGATAAAAAAAAAGATTTTGTCAATTTTTTTTCAATTGAAACAATGAGCGCAGTATCTGACTCCGGTTTCTGAAAAATGGCTTGATCGACGGTCATACAAAAATGGCATAGTGAGATCAGTGCATATGTAATATCATTTCTGCAATGAAACTTGAATATAAATTAATATTTCATCGCATTTAAGTTACCCTTAAGCAATATTGTTATTTATTTATCGTCTATTTATAGTAAGTTAAATAATATTTAACGCAATTTGTTGTGAAATATAACTAAGAGTTTATTGAAAATAGGAATTAAGGAGTTGAAATATAAAAAGTTTTAAAAACACAATATTTGTGTAAATTAAGGCAAAATCATTAATTATGATTAAAATCTTTCTAAAAAATTTCAATCAATAATTTTTAAGGTCATATCGTACACTTCCTTCTAAAATTAAGAAAATTGGTTCTGTAATGTATTACTTTTTTCAAAATATAAGACATTTATATTCAAAGCATTTTAAGTAAATGTAAACTTTGGTTACTGCTTAAACTATTCCACAAATATTACAAACAGTCATCGTTCTTTAAAACATTAATTTCGAAGATGTAGTACTAGTAAGTATAACTAGAATAAACACATTAATTTTTTTAACTAATTCTGAATTAGAGATACTGAAAATTATATTTTTAGGTATGCTTTTTAAAGATTCAAATTTAATAACCAGTCAAAATTTTAATGGTTTTTGAGAAACTTTAAAGGCAAGAACATTTTAAATTTTTTACTAAGACATCTACTTCCTTGATTAGTAGAATAGTTTAACTTAAAATGCATTCCAAATAAATTTCTTTTTAAGTTAACATTTTCTGCTAATCTATTTTATTTTTTATAAATTTTATGAAATACGTCTATACTAATATAAATATGAAGCAAAAACATATTTTACTATAATAAAATATACTAAATATATTCTTTATTTCATATTTCTTTTCATAAAAGTATGACGAAATTTTAATGAACTTTTTCGATGAATTCCTCTATATGAAGTATTTTCATCATATTCCATATTTTCTATCAAAAAAATCTTAGTTTGCTTTAATTTTAAGAATTAATTTTAATCAATGGACTATACAATTAAAATTACAGTTCAAAAATATACGGATGCTAAAAATTCATTTTGAATTCAAACAACACAGAAATATTAAGTCAATAAAAATAAATAAAAATGAAATTAATTAAACTGATTCAATTTTAATAACAGCAGTTCTCGTAAATTGTTTTTAAAACATTATATAGTTCAGAATATTTTTCATGAATATATTTCTTAAGACTTGACATCATTTACTACACACACAAACCAATGAATATCATTATGTATATGTATATATATATATATATATATATATATATATATATATATATATATATATATATATATATATATATATATATATATATATATATATATATATATATATATATATATATATATATATATATATATATATATATATATATATATATGTATATATATATATATATATATATATATATATATATATATATATATATATATATATATATATATATATATATATATATATATATATATATATATACATACATGTGATGTGATATTCCACTAAGAATCATGTTATTCCTTTCTAGATGTATCCCTCTGATTAGGTATCAAACAATATTTATTTATTAATGAGAGTAATTACTAATTTAATTTCTGAAATAATTTTTAAATAGTTAGGAAATTTATTTATTTACGTGTAATTTCATAGAATCTCTGTTAGTTAGTCATGCAATTTCTTTCCCACTAAATAATCTCTAATTTAATCTTTGATTAAGAGTCATACATCCCATTTTTCAATAAAATAAAAATTATTTTTGATTTATTCGCTTCTTACATAACATCTAATTTGCTTATTAGTAAATAATCTATGATTTAATCTCTTATATAAAATTATATATTATCTCTGATTAGGAATTGTGCAGTTTCTATGATTTTGTTGACATGTTCGATGATTTGCTTATCTGTTCCAGATGCATCTCTAACTTCAAAAATAAATGAAAAAATCGAAGAATCCAAAATTTCACGAAATTGGCAGTTACATTATTGGGACCACAAGCACTATTAAAATTATCAATAACTTCTCTTGTATTTTCGGGCTTATCAAAGAAAAAAATGAGCATTTAGAGGGATTTCTCTTTGTTATCTTCAGTATTTAATATTCAGTACTTCACAATTGAATGGAGGCGTGCATTTCTCGATACTACTGGACTAAGTCCAGTGCTGCATTCACCTAAATAAAAAATACGAATAATATAATTTCTTGATGTAATTGTATGGGAAATGTCATTTATTTAATTAAAAAATTTATTTCCATTCCATAAGTGTTTTCAGAATCCCATGAAGTTCGGAAACCTCCAAATATTCACTGGCTGCACACCCCATCTGTCCCTCAGAATCTTCCATACTTACCTGTCCATACAATTCTGAAACATATAAAAGGAAAGGGTTTGCATTTCTTCATACTACTGGACTGAGTCCAGTACCGCATTCACCTAAACAAAATAACGAATAATATAATTTCTGAGGCCACGGTGGTGTGGTTGGTTAATGTGTCGTACTCATTATCAGAAGGTAATGAATTTGAATCCTAGCTTTACTAAAAGATCTGTCATGATAACTAAAAGCATGTTGTCCACGTTAATAATGTAGTGTCTTCTAAATGAAATAATACATTTGTTCATGGCAATTCAAGTATCAAGGGGTTTTCTTCTTGGCCCCTGTTTCTAAATTATGAATATCCATACCGGTTGCTTTTACCTAATTGGTTAAGCCAAACTCAAGGCTCGGTAGAGGGATGCAGGCCGGTGCCGCAACAACAGAAATGGACTAAAGAAAAAACATAATTTTTTTGTGAGAAATGTCATTTTTGCAATGAACATAAATTTAAAATTGTTAGATTGGTACTTTGCGAGATACCAATCACTATAACAATTTATCGAAAAATAATGTGGAATATATACATACATATATACATACATATATATATATATATATATATATATACATATATATATATATATATATATATATATATATATATATATATATATATATATATATATATATATATATATATATATATATATATATATATATATATATGTAATGTTTATGTATATATTTAAATCAATGAAATGTGAAATTATTATGCAAAATTAAATAATAAAAATTTATAAAGGAGCTTAGGAGCTTGTTAACTTTAAATTTTTTATATTTATAAAACAACATTTAGCAATTAATCGCATTGTTAATAATAGTTTATTTCATATTTTTGTTAAAAATAACTGAATTCTTGCTTGAATTAATAACATTTTCTAAACAATGTAACATTCTACTGATTGAAAGTTTTTAAATATAATGAAGTTAAAACAATCAGACAATAAAATTTTTTACTCGTTTCTAACGTTGGTATTGTCTATTGTAGAATATATAAAATAATGGTATTATTACTTGCTTTACCTTATTAATATATTTGTATAAAATAGAGAAAATTTTAATACAGTTATAAACGTCTATTATTTAGGAAAAAATATACCTCAAAAGACTACAAAGCATTTATTTCAAATTCCTAGAAATTCTCGTAAGATTTCATTTATAATTGTGAAATTTTACCATTCATTGTATTTTATTCTTTAAATCCTATTTGTTTCAAAAGCGTAAACTTGCTTTTTAGTTTCTCAAGAATAGAATATTGTTAAATGTCACATGAAAATTAATTTTACCATTACTAAATTATTTTAGTTATTTAGGATTCTCTTAGAATTAGGTATTTTTATAATGAGAGCTTTTTATCAAAATAAAATTAATTCAGAAATTTCCATAAAGTTTTTTAAAAATTATTTCTATCGCAAAATGAACCACTTGTTCAGCACTTATCACACAAAAGTCAGTATTTAAAAAAATTTATCCGTACTCCTTTTAAGTTTTTGAAAGTAATTAAGTTTTTTTTTAAAGTTTTTAATGCTTTATTTTGAAAGACTTATCATACATAAACATTTTATTGATACTTTATGTCTAATACCCGATAACTTTCAAAAGCAATGATTTTTCTTAAAACCCAGGGAAATTACATACTTTTACTTTATGATTGCAAATTTATCTGACTCGGAATAACGGTATTTAGCAAAATTTATGATAAAATGAAATTTTTAATTAATTTCTCTAAAATATTCCATAGATAGCAAAAGTTTTGGAATAGAAAATTTTATTTAATTTCCAAACTATTCTCTATGCATCAGTTATTTTATAATTCTTTATTAAAATATTTAAATTCAATGGACAAACTCTTATCTCAAAATGCGAACTAAGTGCAATCAAAATTAAACTATTTTAAGCAATTAAGTAGCAAAATTATTTGTAAGAGTTTTATGTAAGAGAGTTTGAAAAATACTATATTAGTTTTTATATTTTTATTTATTTGATTTTTTTTATATTCAGTTTTAGAGAAAACATAATTGCTTAACAAGTTGGAGTCATTAAAATTATTTGAAATAAAGGAAATTTCATTCGAGAATTTAATTAACATTATTTATGCATAAGTAGGTCAGTGTGCCCGTATAATTATTTTTTAATTCTCTAATCCTATAACTACAAGTAGTTGTGTCAGCAGATTACCTAAAATTAGAAGCTTCTTTTCAGTATACAGTATCCCGTATTAACCTAAGATGCTCTTTAAATATCCCATTGATGCTTATAAAAAATAAGCATTCAAAGAGATAAAAAAGTAAAACATATAAAAACACGAAGATAATTTTTGTATTTTATACAATATGCCTATTAATTATAGAACCTATTATGACATTATGAAAGGATTGCATGGAATATTGCAGATTCGATCCCAGCGCCTGTTCTTTTCTAAGGGAACATTTTTTGGAATCGATATTTAAGAGTATTTTGTTGTTCTCCCCAGTGACTATAGATAACGTCTCATGGTCTATGAAAATTTTCTTCCTGTTTGTTGGTTTGTCATTCAATAAAAATTTTTTGCATACAATAGCTAATAAAACCAGGAATTTAATAAACCAGGAAGAATAAAATGGAAATAATCAGTATAGATATTCAAACCTAGAGATTTAATCAAACCCATACACTGGCAAACCACATTTTATAATCTGGAAATCTTCTGGAATACAAGATGTGTTAAATATTCAGATTACGCACAATAATATTTAGGTATTTATAAAAGGGCTAAAACACACACATAATTAAAACTTCTCCCCAAAACAGTTTTCCTTTTCAATGTAATTTTTGTAGCCTGATGCTAATGTTATTAGCTCTAATCATTTTCTAAAAATAAGTTCTCGTCATTTTGCGAATAAATGGTAACTTTAAAATATATCATATTATAAATTACATAAAACTCATTGAATAAATTTTTGAAAGAATTATTTCACTTATCACAACAGTACACTAAATCAACTGGGTCTTTTATTTAACCGATGACACTAAACCAATTTGGTCTTCTGTTTTGGGGATTTCTGTGTATGTAATATTATTTAGTGAAAATAATCCTGAAGTATACTATCAATCCTTTTAAATGTGTAGCAGTATATCCTAATCAATTAAAAATTATTATTGGATCTGGTATTATAGACTTTATCTTAAAGTCTACAAATTTCCTTAAGAAAAATTGATTTTTAGCCAATACAAATAATACATTAAATCATTTTCTGTCAAATATTAATGCAAAAGCTATGTTTGTCATACATTAAAGAGCCATATGCGGAATTCATAATTTTTTTTTCTTAGGCATATTCTTTTAATTAAATAATTTTTATTTATTTTAGAATGCGTAAGTTTTTTCGGTAAATATATTTAGCATGTGAAAACCCAAAGGCACTATTTTCTATCTTCAATCGGTTGACTGAATCAGCATGAATATACCGCAAGTCAAAATGTTTTTGAGGATTGAATAGCAAAATATAAAATTTAAAAAGTGTTTTTCAGTTTCAAACTTAAAATACATAATTTACTATTCAATTTATGCAAATAAATTCCTTAAATTTTGCAAATAAATGCAAATAAATTCCTTAAATGCGTGATATTCTCAATTATTAGTTATGTCTAAAATTTCAAGTAATATTATGAATTATAAATACCAAAAATACATTGAAAAATGTGAGAATTTAGATTTTGACTTGAGTTTTATTTAAATTTACAAAGTCATTAGAATAGATATAATAGTTTTCAATAGATATCACGAAATTTATATGAATAAATTATATATTTGTTACTATGAATCTTATTATCTCGTGTGCTTCTGATTGTTTAAATGATGCAAATTTCATCAATTCCGTGCTATCTATCTGTAGGAATATTTGATATTTTTTGTGCTATCTATTTCTCATTAGAATTTTTTTGAAATTTCCAAATCGATTGAAATAGAAATAATTTATGCACCCATAAATTATAAAATCATGCAAATAAACATCACAGCAGAGAAACATATTCTTACAGTATTCTTAGCAGTCAAAAATATGCAAGAAGATTTCATATTTTTTAAATCTTTAATTATTAGAAATTATTTGGTATTTTACTCATTTTCTCATTTAAGTACTGTTTAAACTTAGATATCTAGAGAAACAGATTTATGATTAATTATTCCATATCAAATTACTGATATAAATAAATAGCTCATTATTTAATAAAGATTTAAAAACATGAAAGCATGGTTTGATTTATAAAATTAACATAAAAATATACGAGTATAGATAAAAGCTTAACTATAATCTCGTTTAGTACAATAAAAATATGGAAACAAGGAAATGACTCTTTCATTATAAATTTGTGTATATAATATTCTGTTAAAGATTTACTCCAAAGAACAGCGTTTAGATTATTATAATATGCAAATATTTTTTGGCAATTGCTCCATAAATCTTTATATCTAAAGTAAATTCATTTATCAATTATTCAATTTATTTCTAGAGGCATTCATTAATTTAATTAAATATATTTTCCAATTTATAAGCTTTGCGTGTGCTTTCATTTTGAATTATAATATCGTAAGCAATTCAAAAATTAATTTTCATAATGCACATACTGTCAAATAAGCGATTATTTTTACAAACAATATTTGCTACATAAATATTAGTTGTTGTTTATCATAATTTTCTAATTTGATGCAAGATAATTACAAAACATATTGACAATACTTATGATTAATCAATGTATTTTAATATTATGTTATCTAAATCGCTTAGTTTTATTAGTTATCACAATAAATAAAAAATCGAACGATTTTTTTTTTTGCATTATATTATTTAATTGAAATTTTAAGATTTTTCTGTTTTATTTTCTTTGACGAAAAAAAATTATTTATTAAAGGGCTTAATATAAACATCATTTTATCATTATTTTAATAAAGTATACTATAGCTATTAATCACAACACTGTTACTATATTCATTTTTCATTTCCAGAATATATTCAATGTCATTCAAAAATATTATTTATTAGTTGTGATATGATGGAAAGTGATGTTGTCATATGCCTGAAAGTATCATAATACTCATTATTAAATTTGGGGTTCAGTGTAGAATCGAATACCCCTTGGTTTCGAGATACATCTAGTTGATAAAATTCTATTTCTGTTAACCCTATCTTTGTATAGCTTTTGTGTATCAGCTATCCTGTTAGTCACATATTGGTGATAATCTTGGAGTCAAAAAATTGTCAAAGAATCAAAGGGTACCTGGTTGTAAACTTTTACAGAAATTTGAAATATGTTTAATATGATAGATCAATATTTGCAATCCAGATAATTTTTTTTTTGCAATTTTTGTAGCTGATCTTGCTAAATATTGTCCTGTTGAAAAAACCTATCCATACTATATTTTCCACAAGGTCCATTGTATCTCTAATGTTGTAGCATGATGTAGGGGAAAAGAAATCAGCTCAAATGTCAAACACGTCTTTTTACCGTGGTTCTAAAATTCCTTCGGTTGACAAAAATAGGGTGTCAAAAATATGTAGCTATAAATTAATAATTTTTAGATCTATAAATTTGAAGAAAATTTAATCACTCACTGAGTAAAGAGGTACTTATGTACTACACCGTCGACATTTTTCGTCATAAAAATACTGTGTCGACATCTGCAAATTTTAATAATTTATTTTCCAAATGTGAAGGAAAAACAACAAAACCTACTTATACACTCACTTCTAAAAGTTAAGCACAAAGATGTAAAATGCAAAAAAAAAAAAAAAAAAAAAAATTGTGTGATTGACACAAAATTTGGTAATAAAGTAGCATTTATATTTAGGCACAAAATAAAAATAATTATAGGCAGAAATGAAAACAATATTAAATTTTTGGAAGTTATCAGATAATGACATACAGGAGATTTAAACCGAATTAAGTATAAAGTGAAAATAAACAGCATAAAATAAAATAAAAAAGGACATCAATAGAGTATGTGATTCCCCTCATCTGTATACAAAGTTTACACCACCGCAGAATCAAGCAATAGCCGTTCTTCTTGTAAAGCAGTTTCCAGCTCAATAAGAGTGGCTGGAGGTGGGAACGCGATGATACAACAAGGCCGAGAGCATCCCAAAGATTTTCAATGGGATTAAGGTCGGTCGAATTTGCTGGCCACGACATACGCGCAATCTCTTGACTCTCCAGGTAGTCATCGACGATGTCAGCTCTATGGGGACGTGTGTTAATGTCCATTAAAATAAAAGTAGGGCCAACTGCTGCAACTTACAATCTCACAATGGGTTCTAGGACTTCATCTTGATACCGGACAGTTGTCACAGAATCCCGATTAAAGATGTGCAGTTCGGTGTGTTGGCTAAAATCGCAATATATCGATCTTTCTCGGGGTTTGTAACTCTTTGGCGACCGGCTATGGACCTTCAGACAACAGTCTGTGTGGTTTGTAATTGTTTCAATAAACGTAAAATTACAGAATGATGAACGCCGAAGAAACGAGCAACATCTGAGATCGACTGTCCTGCTTTAATTCGCCCCACAGCACGCCAGCGCTCAGAATCTTCCATTTTTCTGGAAGTCATAGAAATACGTATGTCTTGAAAATAAGTTGTACGAAGTTTTAAACACCTTCTATCAGCACTTACAATCAACTTCTGTAACCCCTCATAAAGCTGATATCTTATAAGACTGCCCTTTTTGCATATTACTTGACATGAAAGGGTGATTGTCTATTACCTAACGTATTTGCATACTTCCATCTACCTCTGCAGCGATTTGCATCCTCTTCAGCTCTGATTGGCTTCTGGAAATTAGAATTTTCCTCTCCGTGCTTAACTTTTGGAAGTGAGTGTATCTTCATTGTAGCAAATGGATATAAACTTTGTAATTTATATGGCACCAAATGCTATCATTGAACGACATATAAATTTTTACAGATGTGATCGACGTGATAATAAGAAAATACTCGAATAAGTAAATTAATACCTGATAACTGATTTCTTTTAGCTTATTATCCTTAATCTAGTTTAAAGAAATATAACTTTTAATATCAATAAACTTAACTTCATTTTTTGCATGCATTTAGTTTTTGCATAACGTCCACAAAAAAGCCTTATTTTAATATTTTAATTCAACAATCTTCATTTTAATGTAAGAAAGCTAAGCAAATTAATAAAAAATACCCCCGAATTCTTTCAATGTGTATTCAAGTTAAATTAGATTGTTACAATGCAAATCAGACTGTTTATTTATGGAAGAAGTCCTTAAATACAACTAATATTGACGTAATCTCTAATATCACTCAAGAGACTAGATCCATCCCTAGAACTTTCATCCTCTTCTTCAAATCACGATTTACCAGTGAATTGCCCTATTAAATGATGACCCGATGAAACATTAAATGTGCAAAGGTTTTAACGATTTTTAGCTTGGTTAAGTGTCTATCTAAAAACCTGTCGATAACGAGAAAGATATGATTTTCAACCAAACTTTCACTATTCTTTATCTATCCTTAAATTTACTATACGTAGATATAGTTTGCACAATAAGAAACTGGCAAATTTTATGTAATACAACGTTCGTCTTACATTTTAAAAACAAAAAACATTTGCAAAAATGAATAAAAAAATTTTACCTAGCAAAAAAGTAATTTTTGTATAAGAATAGTAAAGAAGTATTTCATGCATGCTTTTATGAGTACCGTGTGACAGTTACATCAGTTAAGTCAGACAAAAAATTGTTTTTTTCAAATTTGCAATTCGTATTATAAACTGAGGAAGCTAAGCATTTGCAACTTTATGTACTGCTGTAATAAGAATGCGCTGCTGTCAAATGTATCTTTTCTGGAACATCTCTTTGTCGCCAGAAGGCATTTTAAATTGCATAACAATAGCGAAAGTCACTTTTAATGTACTCAACATTTCCATGGAACTTCTGCAGCAGGTGGGAATGTTTGCACCTGCAACTTAGCCAACGTCGAGCTTTGGTAATTATGCACTTTTGGTTCCTCCCATCCTTTAGCTGAAGCTGTTTATTGGAAAAGGAACTTCTTTTTTACGCGCGATGAATTTTTTATCACTTGCTAGGGAACACTTTTGACACTTTTTGAAAGCAGTCCACCTTTTTCGAATATTAATTTTCCTCGAGGCGAAGTTCGCGGTGGTGTGTTGGTCACGTGATCGCCGATCCGAAAGAACACCTTGTCATAACTTTAAGGAAATCGATGGCTACTTTGCATCGAGCGGCACGAAGGATATATACTTCATTTCCCCCTATTCCTTCTTTGCAAAGACTCTTTTTAATAATTATTTATCGTCATCGGGTAGATAATATTTCTGTCGGTTTAGTTCAGATAGAGAGTTAAATTGATTCTTCGACATTATTATTTCTTAAGTTATACTCGGACTTAGTAATGCACATATTTTTGCTTACCTTCTATGTTATTTACTTTGCAATTCTTCTGCATTTAATAGAAAATTATGACTTTTATGTTTATATGCATGTATTATTTTGTTGATATGAAATATTCAACAGAATATTACATGCAATATATTTGACTATTAAACTAAGTTGATGTTTTAGAACACGTTTATGTCAATTATTCTGTGCTTTGTATTATTTGCACAAATTATTTTGAAGTAAATTCATAAAAAAAGTTGCTAAATAATTTATTTGTGCTAATACAATATACAGGGAAGATAGAAAAAATCTTTAAAAATTATTGATGGTCCTTAAATTAAATTTAAATGGCTACACACAATATTCATTTTTAATATTAGAATTCAGTTTGCAACTCATGAAATAAATATTGTATTGTAAATATATTTAAAATTTCATTAAAATATAATCCGAATGAATATTTATTCATAATATTTTCTGAAAATTTTTTCATTAATATAATTTATTCTCTTTTCATTAAATATAAAACTGCATTAATAATATAATTTTATTAATATTTATTTTAATGATAGTTTTAAAACACCAAATGAAAATTATATATCTTAAATGTACTTAAAAATTGGTCTCATTTTAAAGTTGTAATTATTCATCTATAACATAACTTTTATAACGTTAAAATTTTAATACTTCATAAAGTTATTCATAATATACCAAGAATACATTAAGGAATACTACGTTAAATCAATAAAAAATAGTTTAAACAATTATTCATTTTAATGATAAATAATCCTTTTAGATTGCTAAATTACAATAAATAAGCTATTTGTCTGATAAGTATTTACGAAGCTTAATCATATAAAAAAATAACAGTATTTTATTAATATTTTTATAAAACATTGTTATTTGTTCATATAATTATCAAACGAAATACAGACATTTGCATTTCTTATAATTTATTTTCCTTTTCAATAAAACTATAACTCTATTATTAAAATATTAAAAAATAGAAAATTTGTGTGATTTTTCAGAAATTAAATTTTTGCTTACCATTTGATAAAATAAACTTCATTTTCAACAGTAAAATTTTAATTTTACGAATTAAGAGCTTATTATATCGATTTTATCAGCATCATAAATAATCTAAATAAAAATTTTAATTGGAGTTTTAATTGAAACTATGACAATAAATTTTAATGTTTAAATTTTTTACTGCATTTTCAACTTGCAGAAAGTTTCATGCTTTCAGCCAAACGCTAGAGAAACTTTTCTAAACTTATTAGTCAGATTACGCTGTCATTGATATACTTTTCCAAATAATTTAAAAATAATATGAGTGTTCTCCATTGATTAAAAACCACTTGTTTATAAAACAGAAATTAAACAATATATTTTTTTGGAAAAATACCATTCTGCTGCATACGTGAAGTTACCTAGTCTTAACAACATAATCATCTCCAGCATTTAAACATTGGATGTTACTTGTAACAAAAGTTTCCTGAATATTATGTCCATCTAATTTGATAGCTCTGCATTGTACCAGATAATCACAGCCTTTTCTTATTTTTCATATTTCTGAAAATGTGCAACATTCAAAGATTTTTTGTCAATTCTTTCGAAAGTTTGAATAAATCGTGGAAATTACTATGAGCATGACCCTTACTATAAAAAATTTCTGAGTTAATCTTAAAACTATTGAGTCCAGCCTCAATTCTTGAAAAAAGTATATCATGTAACCGATTTTTAAAGAGAAATTTATACTTTTTTTCTAAATAAATTATTTTGGAAATCTCTCATTATACATTTTCCGTTTTATATATGATAGAAAGTTCAAAATTATATTTAAATATTTTCAGGAAGTTATACTAGAAACGTTAAAAACCTTAATTTCAAAAACTCTTAAAATTGCACTTGAAAGTTTAAAAAAATATAATGTAATGAATGACAGAGCTCGCGTTATTGGAGTTCATAGCTAATAACATTTATAAAGTTGTTAAAAAAGTAATAGATAGCTACTATATCAGTACAGTATTTTTTAATTTTACAATATATAGAAATTTTTAATACTTTTTTTTGTGTACTTACTCAATAAAAACTATTTCATTTCTGATATCTTACTAAATTTTGGTACAGTAAAAAGCGATTTACTTTGCAATAAAGTAACAAAAACAAAATACAGAGTATTCAAATTGACAGCAAATATATCATTGAATTTTCAAATATGATGTTTCTCTTCAGAAGTAAAGTAAAAATAATGTATTAATAAAAAATATTTAATTTTTTTATTTAATTACTTTTACACAATGAATCATTTTGTATATTTTTTCAGTTTTTAGTTATGAGCATTAAGGATATTAAGAAATCTAAGATATACTTCAATGAAAAAGTATTTTACCTCAGACATATTCTTAAATTTGTATAAATCATTTTTAATAAAAAATGCTATTGTAAAGAAATAATTGCTTAGAATCTTTTATTGCATTTACAAATGACAAAAACAAATAGCCAATTTTATTTCTTTAAAATTAGTTTCATTATTTAAATGAAATAATAAGCTTATTTTTATTCTTTAACTAACACTACATTTTCTTTAATATTTTTATAAAATTAACCATTTTTACAACACAAAAGTTTGGTTTGAATTATTATAATTTCAGTAAAATTTCAAAATTTTTTCTAAGATAAATTTTAAACGTAATATGAGCACTCGAAATTTGTCTTACAATTTTTTCATAGATATATCGTTTTTAGAGTATAGTTTCATATAAAGCATGTAGAATTTTGAAAAAAAAAAAGTTCTTATGGAACAAAATATATAATTATTTTAATTTAAAGAAAAAGCTGATATAAAATTTTTTTCCTGAAAAATATTTATAAGAATAGGTTATATTATAAAAACAAAACAAAATGAGAAGTCATAGTCAATGATTTATGATAATCAATGACAACTAATCAAATGATAAATAAAAATTAATTATAAATTTTCTTCTTTTAATAGAAATAATTCATAGTTAATATTCTTAAATATTGGAATCCAATAGTTAATTAAAAGAATGACTATTTTGAATTGTATTAGTATTTCACATATCATTATAATTTTTAATATCAATATAAGAAATAATATTGTGATAATAAATATTTCGCATGAGCAGTAAAGAATACATAAAACAATTTAAACATATTTTAAAACTTAGAAATATACGTTAAAAGTTTTCGACTTTATTTTACATAATATTTAATACTATTACAACAAAAGGAATTTGCATTACTTTAATGCTCATTCTTTTAGAAGTTTTAATAGTCCTTCTCATAGTACGAAAGAAAATATCTATTAAAGGAAGAAGACGCTCTTTTTTCAAATTGTTTCATCTGATTGTTGCCTTTCTTTTTGCTGATTACAGATTGCACTTGCCTCAAATTGCGAAACTTCAGCGTACCACCTGTTGTAATGCTCGGAGATCCAGTGTGGCTGAACTGTTCCTACGATTTAGAGCGAGACAAACTATACTCCATAAAGTGGCATAAGAACAACGTCGAGTTTTACAGGTACCTTCCTGCTGATAATCCACCGGGACAAAAATACGAACTACCTGGAATATACCTTGAGGTAGGATTGTTAGCTTTTTTCAAGGTGTAATTTTTCTGTTAAAAAAATGGACTTCAAATCTATATCTTCACCATCCGCAACATTTTTATTGCAACTTTCTTGACGAAAAGAGCATTAAATCAATAAAAACCACCTTTATCGCAAATAAGAGAGAACCACCAAAAACAAATATCATAACAAATAAATACCACAAATAAAAACGTTTTCCCTTAATTCTTTCTGAGAATAAATGTAAAGCGAATAAATATTTATTACAAAATATATTTCCTTTCCAAGTAATATATCTTGAAAAAGAAATATATGTTTTGTCTGAAGATTTAATTTCGCTAGTTTTATATTTTTTTACAATAGTCCGAAATCCAGATGAAAGGTCACATCAGCATAAATGGTGGCATAATTTCAAGTTCAGGTAACTTCGACATTTATTAAATAGTCATCTAATATTGTATAACTCATATTTTGTGAAATATGGTATAGCGGTGAAACAAGATGCATCAAACCAAAACAAAACTCAAAAATATGTTACATTGGAAAAATGTTTTATGGCAAATGTATTCATATTAAATCAGAAAAGATAACCGTAATCATAATATATATATACTATGTTATGATGAATCAAAACCAAACCATGGTAGTCTGGTAAGGAAAGGCATCATTTTCATGACCGGAAGATAGCCGGTTCGATACCTAACCAAACTGGAGACATTCATCCTTAAAGGGTCTGAGCATGTTAAATTGCTGTTATGAACAGTGTTATTCAATCAGTGAGAAAATCTCAAGTGTCGACATCATTATAGATCATGATTTATAGTTACGAGGTGTTTGACCTGCATCCATTATTTAATTTTAAGAACAAAATATTAATGTAATAAAATGAAGACAACTTTATTCAAAAACATAAGCAATGAGAGTGAATAATGTATCCTTTTTAGTTTTTAAGATCAGATCCTGATTTAAATTAAAATCTAAATAATCAAAGTCTGGTTATTACATTCACCTTCTTGCTTCAAATTTTCTTTATATGAGTATATAATTTCAGTATCTCAGAATGTC
Organism: Latrodectus hesperus; assembly: GCA_037975125.1. NCBI lineage: Eukaryota > Metazoa > Arthropoda > Arachnida > Araneae > Theridiidae > Latrodectus > Latrodectus hesperus. The sequence goes on from CM075858.1 coordinate 68,326,181, forward strand.
ATTGACTTCTTTACCAATTTTCTTTTTGTATACTTATATTTCAAACTTAAATTTTCGAGATAAAAGTTGTTGAAGCAGTTAATCCTTTAAAACAAACACGATAACATCTTTTTCCTATAATTATCCTACTTATTTTTCCATAGTTATCAAATTATGAGAGTGAGAGAAAATATGTCTACCTTGAAATAACCACATGAAGAAAAATTTTTCTACCTTAAAACAGCAAATATTTTGAATTATCAGTCGCTGAAATATCAGAGACTGATGATTCAAATATTTCTATCATATACCTTGTCTCACTTGAAATTTTCAAATTAATCCCCATAAAATTTGTTGTGCATTCTAATTAAACTGCATATATATATATATATATATATATATATATATATATATATATATATATATATATATATATATATATATATATATATATATATATATATATATATATATATATATATATATATATATATATATATATATATATATATATATATTTTGAAAGAGATGACACAATATCTGAAAGTTTTTTTTTTTATAAAATATGGCTTTGTTAAAACAATATTGAAAAGTTTGTAGAAATACTTTGTAGCAATACTGAAAAGTTCACTGTAATTTTTAATTTGACATTGCAGTTATGCAATTTAATTTGGCATTGCATATATAATTTGTTAGAGACTACTTACTTTTCAAAATTTTATTCTGACACCGCATTTGTGAACTGCCTAAAATCATAAAGGTGTTTTGAAACATTTTAACGTCTACTTCCTGATTCCTTTCAGTGAGAACTTTTCATAGAATCGTTTTCACTTGTTGAAAGGGAAGAAACCTAGAGAACTATGAAGCACCCTTTCATTTTGAAGAGTCAATATAGTTTGAATGCAGAAACGTGCATACATCTTACATTGTTCAATAGTAGCTGGTATTGAACCCGAATCACTTTTCTCTTGAGAGTGGTTTTATATTATATGTTACAGTGAAACAACAAATAAATTATTTTATTACCTACTTCTTCCAGAAAGAGTAAAACTTTTTCTCCTGTTCCAAAGAAGAAGAAAATATGAAAATATTGTGGCTAATGGCCAAGTTCATTTCAATACAAAAATAATGGTTTATGGAAAAGAAAACTATATAAATATATTTATCTCTTCCATATAGACCAATAATTTACACAATATATACAATATATTTGTCATCTACAACAACTGTATAACACAATTGTAGATTATATTATATTGCTTAGTACTCTTAAGCCTAATTTGTGTTTCTATTTATTGATATCTCTACATCCTCCATACTTATCAATTACTCACCAAAGAAAGAAGACGAAATCGAATTTTTGAAGGTATTTCATATTTTTAACGGTATTATTTTGAATGTATACATATTTTTAAGGTTATAAAACAATGAAAAAACTATTAAATATTAAAATGTTTTATGTATTTTATTAATGTTTATTGTTAAATAGTTTAAAATAATTATGCATGAAATTCAAACGGGAAATATATCTACGATATTAAATGAGTTACGACTAAATTTTATTAAAAAGTTATTAACTAAAGCTAATGGTAAATTGCATTTTAACAAATCGACAGTCATAAATAATTCTCTAAGTTTAAATATACTTAATCAACAGAAGTGCTAGTCAGAGTTTGTTGAGATTGTATATTAAGATCAATTCCATCTGTACTGTTTCTTGTACAAGAATTAATTACATACCCCAAATTACGCCACACAAATAATAGCTGTTGGCCATAAATTATTATTAACGCTGAAAATATTAATGCTTAATTTTCTCCTTTATAAACTAGCCACTTAAATTATGCAGTATACCACTGAAAGGAAATTGATAACTTAAATTTTTCACTGGACTTATTTGTTCCAATCGAATATTTTACTAGTCATTTTTAAATTATCTCTTAAAATTTTAATTAAATTTGTTTAGAAATATTATCAATATTTTGGAAGTCTGCAAAACAAGATTTTGCCTCATGTTGAGCAGATTTACAAATGAAAGGCACTTTATGCCTTCTTTAATCTTCCTCGTGTTTTGCTTTTAATATAAATAGTTGTCAGAATTAAATTTCCATTATTTAGAGAAATCATTAAATTCCCAAGCACACAACCCAATGCATGCGTATGCAGAAAGTAAAAACGCAACAATGATTTCATGCTGTATAGGAATAGATAGTTTCGATTAGGAAGTTTTCATTTTAAAAAGCAAGGTTCTACAACTAGACTGCAGTTTATTTTCATAATATAAATCCAAGTTTTTTTTAATATATTGCATCAATATCTCAACCTTATTTAATGATAGGATGCCATTTTTTCGAAATGAAAATTCCTTGAATCTGTCCCAACTATTGATGAACGAAAAAATGTATATTTCATTTCTGTTTCTTGCATTAAAGTATATAACAGTAGAAGCTTGAGAATTTTCCAGGCTTCCTACTTTGTGATTCATGGCTACAGACCATTCATTGTTCATTGAAAATATTTCTGGAAAAAATATTGAACGAATGCTTGACAGAAAATGATTTACAATAGCAATCAACTAATGGATTCTCCACGATAATTTGTCAAAGTTCATGATGCCAAAAGTTAGTTAATTTAAATATAAAAACGTTTGTTTTTTTATTAAATATATTTCATCTTAACTGACAAAAAATAGAATATATCTGAAAGCATAGCCATCCTTAGTAAGTAATTTATTATTATTTGCAAATTATTAAACTAGTAATCCTTAAAATCGCAAGACAGAACCCTAATAGCTGGTAACAAATATTCATTTTCTGTAAAAACGAATATTGACTTTTAATGTTAAGACTACGCTCATCATGGCTTAATAATGGGACATCAGCCCATGAATGAAGAATCTTGGTTAAAATTCAGCCATTGTTGTACAACGATAAAGAGATGTTTCGACGCCATATAGTGAACCGTCTAATAACCTCAATGGTTATGAGTTATTTCAATATCTACCTTGTATATTACCTTGGATGTAATTTTTCGTAGATATTCGACTGAAATTACAAGTTGTATTGCAAAACACCAAAAACTTCCTAGTATCTAATCTAATGAACATGCATGCAGAAGACAAAAATGCAATTTTTATTTCCTGTTGTTCAACATTCCCAGGGATTACACACGATATTTTTCTCTTTGAATTTTATACGGAAAAAGAGTGTTTTTGTTTCCAATACGTTCATCTGTAGTAGTGAATGTTTGAAAAGGTTTTCTGTTTTTTTACATAAGAATGCGACTTCGTGTCAATGAAATTTTTGGGTGTGTTATGTAGTGGATGCTAAAATATTTACAATATAATTTTAGTTGTTAAGCTATCATATGCGTGATGCCCCACAATAAGGTTATTTCTTTAAATACATAATTGGTTCAATATTAGCAATACACTAAATTTAGTAAAGTTAAATAAAATTTTTGTGAGTAATGTAAGGTAAAATAGATTACAATTCCTCTCTCTTATTTGTGTATTTTGAAACCTTATCCCCATTCTATCAAAACAGGGCAGATAATTTCAAATGGGTATCGTACTGTTCTTTGTTGTTGTCCAGCCACACATACGGTATTAACAATAGAAGATGCAAACCTATCTCCCATGGTTTTTTGTGCATTTCTCAACCGTTCATTCTTAGAACATTCACAAATTGGTTCATTCGATTTAAAACTATTCCTGAGATATTTTGAATTTACTTTAACAGTGAGAATTGGCTTCATTTTCCTAGCATCATTTTATATTTGCGTTACCATTATTCTTAGAAAGTAAAAATGATTAAACTGAGATTAAAATAATTCGTAATGTTTGTTTAATATAGAATGAAAATATTAATTTCGTTAAATTATGGAAATATTTACCGAAAGTGTTTTCTGTAAATAATACGTTAAATTTTGCATTTATAAAATAAAATTAAGAAATAACCTGTTAAAAATTTATTCAATAAAATTTACTTTAATAATTAATTTAAAATTCAATTCTGTGTTAATTTTATTTAAATGATTTTATGTTTATGTTTATATTTGAATATGCAGAGTAATTTGGATAAAAAATATATAATTGCAAAAAAGCACTCATGGCAGAGAAATATATAATCTTTTGAAGAAGTCGAGTCTTACAGCAGTATTTTTCATATTGTGGTTTCTGATTCAATTGTTTGTGAATTAAAATTCCACCTTGAACTTTAATGTTTTTATTTATTCAGATTTCACTTTAAATTTCCTATTCCGTTTAAATTAGATTTTGTTGGCCAAAAGTGACCCTAAAACGACAAAAGATCCGTACCAAACACTAGCTAAAAATATATCAATATTATATTTATTTTCTCATTCATTTTTATCGTGTTTAAGGCTTATGCTAGTTCTATTATTCTAGTAGTTTAATCAGTAACGCCCTGATTTCCAGTCTATGGATAGTCAAATGTATAAATTAAAATTCCACTTTGGGTGTCTATGATTGTGGTGGTTCAAAACATACTTCAAATTTTGAATTCAGTTGAAGGGGTAGAATCTCTAAAATAATTTCTAATTAATAATAAAGACTTAGTCTTAAATGAGATTAAAAATTTTAAGCACACTCTGAAGGCTTAAAATTAAAATTATATATTATTTTTTGAATATGTTCGATACAACAGATCCATTTTAAAATGTACTTGTATGAAGGACCTTTGCGCATCAAAATATCTAAAATCCGTGCAGAGGGAGAAAGATATTAGAGTGGTATGTGCTTGAGCTAAATTAAACACCTTCGTATTTTGTCTTAATTCAACGAAGGTTGTTTTTGATAATCATACATGTGTCAAGAAGACACATAATTTGAAATGAAACTAATAAATTAAATATGAAATGCTTTTTCATCAAAAATAGCATTCATCAAAGCATTGAAAAAAAATTTCATAATTATTATAGTTAAAATTAGGAATTGTAAGTTATTAACAATATTTTTTATTTGGGTAGTTAATTTTAATTTTTGGAGTTCACTGAAGAGACAAAACTGGGCCATCTCCGCACTGCGACACTGAGCTTATCTAGATGTCGTGGAAGTCAAGTGGTCCAATTGGAACGATATTTATTTTATCTCGAACACATTGAAATATTGTTTCTTGGATTACGCTGTGTTTCATAGAAAAAGCTGCAGATCTATGCCACTTTAACTAGATAGGGATGTCTCAATGGCTTGAAATTAGTATATCCCAAACTGCATGGTTCAATGGCTTCTCAAGAATTGTCTTTGAAAGTACTTATGGAAAGTGGTAGAAAATCTGAGGGAACAGAGTTTCAGACATTACATGGTTAGTTTTTCATACATCATTAATATGTTGGAAGCTACCTTTCACCCTAAATTACTATGGTGATAAGCAGTGACAAACACCACTGACTTGTGTGCTTAAAAACATTTTATTTTGGCTCAAACTGCATAAGATTGTTGATTGAGCTAGTGTCTGCCGTTGATATTATTTTTACAAGGGGTAAAACATCGGACATTTATGATGTTTAAATTTCCAACATCGTAAAATCAGGTAACAACATTAACAACAACTAAGCTCTTCTTAACAATAATTCCTCCATTTACTATAGGTACTCTAAAGAATTGCTCGACAATAGCCGACGTAACTCGCAATTTCAGAGATACTCTTGTTGTATCGTCAGACTGTCTCAAATTATCAAATTCACTTACTTCAACCATCTTTTGAATAATAATCCCTTCAACCATCTTTTGAATAATAATACTTCAACCATGTTAAGAATAATAATCCTTTTGAATAATAATCTTTTGAAATAAATTTCCCTCAGGGGATCATTGGAATGAGACATCACCGGCTAAAGGGTAATTTATAAGTCATTCCTTCTGGATCACGTCCAATGCCTGTCACCAAATTAAACACAATACCAAATGAAAATGCTGGTAGCATTTATATTCTTCAGTTTATTTGCATTATGGGCATTAATAATAAATTTTAATTTTTAAGAAAGTAAAATACTTATATCAAGTAATTATTAAAAGTATTTATACGAGAATGCCTATATATTTTTATTAAAAGCAAACTTTTACATTCAAAGATATTATAAAGATGGAATAAAGACAAATATTAATAAAATCTGAGAACTTAAGGTATAAATGTAAAAATATATAAGCAAGATAAAATAGAGTTAAGGTATTTCCTAAAACTTTAATCTATTTATGTATCTATCTATCAATCTATACACACACACACACACACACACACACACACACACACACACACACACACATATATATATATATATATATATATATATATATATATATATATATATATATATATATATATATATATATATATATATATATATATATATATATATATATGCTGACAAATCTTGATAGTAAAATATAGTAAAATTATAAAAAAAATTGTAAAACAATAAATTAGGAATTCTTATAGTTTTTGCTTCAATTTAATTGTACTGCTTAAGTATTCTTGACAGATTTAGAATCTGATAAAGTATCTGTTCCAAAATTTAGTGTTCCAATTGAATTGTAACTGTAACGGTCCGAAGTTTTCTGAGGGCATGGAAATTGCATCATTATTCCTCTCGATCTGGAAGTTTTCCAGAAGACTGAACTTTGAGCTCGTTTAGCAGATTTTTTTCTTCTTTATTCTAAATTCCTAACTTAAACCTAAATTTTCCACAAAAATAAGTAAATTTTCGTATGTAGTCAGTAGGATTAAAAGACTAAATTTAATAAATCTAAGAATAAATATCAAAGTAAATCTCATAGGCTTAAGAGCTAAGTTATTTGTGTAACTAATTCAGTTTATTTCATTGGAGATTTGAATAAATTGAAAAAAATATATTTATACACACACACTTAAATTACAGTCAAATAATATATATATATATATATATATATATATATATATATATATATATATATATATATATATATATATATATATATATATATATATATATATATATATATATATATATAATGGTAATTTAAGTATGTCTAAGAATATTTAAAATATTACAAATCACTTATAAATGTGCTGTCAAATACAGGAATAAAATGAAATTTGTATTTGAAAGTCAAATAAAAAATCACTGATGGATTATAATATGTTAGATTACAATTAATTTTCTCTAAACACATAAGCGACTCAAATTTCTAGCAAATGGCGATAAATCTACATTTAACTAAATCATGTTGATTTTGCGCTTTTATTAATGACATGTTAGTTGTTTAAAAATGGAAAGAGAGATCACACTCTTTTTAGAGAAAATCTCTTGGTTTGAATTCAGGTATTTTTGAACGGGGGAATATGAATGTTTTTCTGTATGAATATTTTTCCGAGGATGTGCCTGAGAATTTACAAAGATTCTTCCCTTAACTAAATGAAATAAATAAATAAAGAATGCCACTATATTTGAAAAAGCTTCATAAAAGTCAAATATGAAGTGGATGTTTCAATTGTCTTGCAATGACATTCAGTTAGTAGTCTAAAACTCTGAAATATGCATATTAATGTGTGGTAGAATGAAATACTTTAAGCTAGAAAATGCGCAGTTTTTGGCCACAGCCAATCTTGAACGATCAGAGATGGAAATAGCATGTATGCTTTCATCTTGTATAATGGTCTTGTTGAGAGTTTGGGAATTTATAAGAATTCATCCATCACAATATGAGAGTAAAACCCACCAAGTGTGATAAATTTTCACAGAAAGAGAAATGGTGGATGTTTAAATATTTTCAAATGGCCTTCAGCTGTGTTACATTAAAACACTTTGTAGTATGGGTGTCTGCATTATGGTCTGAAGATTTACCTAAGATTAGATAATTCTTGGTTCTGCTAGTGTGTGAACATTGGAATAGTGTTGATCATTGGGAAATGGATACTGCTTTCTACTTTGTCTACTTTGTCGCTTTACTACAGGCATCTTTGTCGGAGCCAATGCTTCGGAAGTTCACTAATTTTCCATTTTGAAAGCATAAGTCACCATGTCTGAAAAAATTTCACTTCAGGTAAATACGTAGGAGGTATCATATTAAGCAGATATTGATAGTACAACATAAATTATATTAATAATAAAAAATTATATTAAAAATCATATATTTGGCGTTCTATGATTTTATCACAAAAACAAAATGCTCTGCTATAAACTATATGATTTATTTTTAAATATTTTATTACATATGCTTTCTTTTATTTATATTTTTGTAAAAATTGTTTTTCTGTATTTCTTAGTTTTGATGAATTACTCTTTTTATGATCCATAATTTTATTTCAAAATTTTAATTTTTAATTGCTGTTACTCCATTTTGACTAGATAACCAATAGAGCTCCATGAGAAATTCATTATTATTTATTGTTAAAGCACCATTCTAAAGCATTTATTACATCTTCTTCATTGTTAAAGAATTTTTGTTTAATTTGTGTTTTAGTCTATTACATTTGTGATTCATTGTACTTGAAACCGTTGAAATACAAAAATGTGCTTGTGTGTGTTTAAAAAAAATTGTGAAATTCTATAGTGCTATACGTATTTGCCATGGTTAAATTAAATACAAAATGTAATTTAATTTCTGAATATAGACGCAATTGGAATATTTCTATTTTTCCTTTAAAATGTATTATCTATTTTTAATTTTATATCAATATTAGGATTTGGACAGATAAGACAGTTGCTTATAAAATGAAAACTACAAGTTTAATTAAAATAATTTAAAATCAATGATCAAATTATTTGTGAAATTTCACCATTTTGAATAATATTAATTGCTTTTTTTTCCAGTTTTAATTTTTTATAAAAGGTGAAATATTTGATGAAGTTATATCTTAAAACCTTACTTATGAGAGTGTCTAATAATATTCTAAGTTATAATAAAATATAATAAATAATAAAAAAGCTCTCTAACTATTAATTTTATCCAGAAAGAAAAGACGATATTATATAAGCAAAAATTTGAAAAATTCCAAATTTTATTGAAGTACAGAGCATTTTTGTTGCGTACATAGAACTTTTTTCCTAAAATATCATCTTTTACATTTAAGCTTCTTTAGTATGTTGTCACGAATTTCAAAATTCCCATGTTACTTTTCAGCCACCTTGTCATTAAACGAAGTGGTCACTTCGTTCTCAAATTCTTCACCATTTCCACAACTTTTATCGATTTTTTACTCTTTTAGTTTAAGTTAAATATGGGTATTTCTTATTGAAAAAAAATTTTTTTAACTCAAATAATTTTATTTCAAAAAATGTTGATTTTACTTCATTTTTGTATATTTAATGGGGTTTTGAGAATAATTTTATAGAATTAAGCACTTTAAATATTCCTCAAAATTTTCAACTTGCCACATTATACACAATATATCGATATTTATTTCCTAGATAAATGAAGACATTCAATTTCATATTTATGCAATATTTAAAATTTTTACAATTCAAATATTGAATATATTGATATGAAAAACAAGAGCTTACATGCTTAATACCCTACATGTTAAATACAAACATGCTGATTATGAAAAAGAATAAAAGAAAGATAAAATTTAAAAGAAAAATATCGATGATTATCTTTTAATCGTAAGAGAAACAATTTTTAAATGTTTCTGAACATTGAATTTCTGAACTTGAGGATTTTTTAATTTAAATATTAAGTTAAAATAGGATAATTTATAAATGAAACTAAAATATATATAAACATTTCTATTAATTTTTATAAATATATAACTTTTTCAGTTTTGTTTTAGATTTTTTTCATATAACTTTTAAGGATAATTTATGAAACTATACTTTGCAATTAATTAAAAAAAAACTAGTTGCATATTATTTTTATACTATTCATTTTGAAAGACATATTCCTATTTTTTAATTATTCTGCTTGATTGTTTTAAAATTATATCTTGTTTTATGTGTGTGTGAGTAATTTAACAATTATTTCTTCGTTTAATAATATATTTCTTATAGTGTAACTTGTCTTTAAAATTGTCGCTTTAAGATCAGTGATAGCTTCTTCACCAGCATTCGTTTCTATGGAAACCATGTTGGAGCTACGTTTTAATGTTTCTAAGGTTTAATTTTGTTATGTTTTTTCATGATTACTTTAGACAAATTAAAATTAATTGAAGGGAAATTCTTTCCATAAATTATTTTTAAATAATGATGTTCGTTTTATCAGAGGCCGTGAGAACAACAGAATGGAGAATTTATTTTGGTTTATTTTAGAAGAAAGTACCAAATAAATTTTAAATAATGTTTAAATACATATTTACTATTTATTTTATCTTCTGAAAAATATTTCGTCGACAAATAAATTGTTGATTTGTATGGTAAAATGGATTTATATTTAAAGATTAAAATTTAAACATATTGTATATTTAATCTGTTAGTAAATGAAATATGTAGGCTTTAAATAATTACTGGATTCTAGATTATCTACACAATTGAGTGAATCATTTCTTTTGTGATTTTAGGAATACTCCCTAAGGTCTATTTTCAAAAAAGAGGAAATTATCAAATCAAATGTGTAATTAAACAATTTAAACATTCTATATAATTAAAGTAAACGCATTTGTTATTTGAGAAATTTTAAAATAATTCACTATTTAAAGGAGTTTGTTGAGATATACTTGTCTGGAAATTAACCGACCAAATGTTTGCGTCTTTTGTTTTGAAAGATTTTATTTTTGTATCAAAATTTAAGATTTTCTAGTTTAGATTGGACATCTCGAATGATTTACAAAACGTTTAATCCACGTGTGGATAATCAAGTGTTTACTGTATTTATATTTATATTTTTCAACATATTATTGAAATTTATTTTGTACGCAACTGTTACTATAATATTTCATTTTATTTTCTGTATTAATCCCATAAAAAGAAGTATAACAATTTCTAAAGTAATTACATTTACCAGATGCGTTAGAAAACTTCATCATATTCAGTTTGCAATTTAAAATTACATGTTAGTTTTATTACATTTTTCGTTGAAGTTAAACATACTTCTATTAGAAATTTAATTATATGTATTAAATTTAAAAAAAAACAATACAATTATATATTAAATATATAAAATACTTATCATGCATCACAATCAGAAACTTGGTCATCGCACATACTTGTAGTTTTTATAAAGCAAAATTTACATCATGATTTACATATTATGTGATGCACAGAAATGTGTGTGTGTATTTAGTTGACACCAAATGTATTAATTCAGATTATAATATAGAATTTGAGATAAACAGATATATCCAGGCTTATATATAATGAATGATGTCATGTTATTAAGATGAAGATTTATATTCCATGGCAAATGTTTAAGAAAATCATTTGGTTTTCTACACATAGCACTAAACTCATTTATAAATTTAAATACAACCCTTGAATACTTTAATTTGCGTAAAAGATACAATAAATTTCAAAAGTAATTGTAAGGCATTTTTAAATCCTCCGTTTTCCTGGTGGACATTCAGAGGCAGAGCTGTGTTTATGTGTCACAAAGGAGAAAACTTAAAAATCTCGTGAGCACTCATCACGGAAGATGTACACGTGGCAAGCAAAAATGTAGTACGCATTTCCACTTGTTTTATAGTGTTTGAACTTACTTAGAAAATCAGGAACTTTATGTTAAAACACGGAGAGATCATCTCACCTCCTAAACATAAATGAATATTATATGTATTTTTACTTTAAAATTTCTCACGTTTCATCTTCAAAGTACAATTTAATTTTAACAATTATTCCTCCAGTATATTTATCCTGATTCACTATTTATTACAATTAGTATTAATCACACATTCTATTTAGCTATTTTATGCTCGCTATGTTCTGTCCATTTCTGTCAGACACACTTTGCGAGTCACATTTTCTGAAGACAATAGAACATTTTCTGAAGACATTTCTGCCACAATTATATTACGAAGTTAACTTTTTATCTGGAGCCCTTGTTTGTTTTACTTCACATCACTCTAATAAAAGTACAACAAATTTAAAATCAATCGTATATTGTCCCTTTCATCACTTTGTTTTTGTTGAAGTTGCTTTATCTAAACTATTATTGTACTTCAGAGCAAGAAAGAAAAGATGCCTTTTTTGTAATATAATTTTCAAGACCCATCGGCTGTTAAGTAATCCATCAAAAGTGATCATTGCGGTCAGAAATCGCCAATGCATCAAAAGAAATAAATGCTTTATTTATCTTATTTGCTTGGCCGCTTGAGGTTGATATGTTGAAAAAATGACTCATTGTGATTTCATCATGAAAAATTATTATCAAGAAAAAAATTCAGGTTTTTTTAACAACAGAAAATTTCGCTGAAAAACATGTGGATTGCCAAATAAATAAATATGTGGTAGTACGGAAATTTCAGTCACAATAATTTATGTGTAATTTCAAATTAACATAATTTATAATTCTAATTTTATATATGTTTACATTCACAGATTATCATTTAATTAGTGAAAAAGTTCCGAAATACTAACTTATAACATATTTTCTCTGGAAAAAGTTGGCATTGCGATCACAAGTCATCAAGAGTAAAAAAGCCATCATTCGGCATCAGAAAATTTATCCACAAAAAATAATTTATAAGTTTAATAATCTTAATTTATAAGTTTATATCATAGAACAAGCTCAGATTTTAAACATTTTGAAAACATTTTTAATAAAACGTTTCCAAACTGGAATTTGATATGTAAAAGATTTTTATAATACTTACCTGTGCTAATAAGTGTATTTTCTTTAACCAAAGTAAAAATTACGAATACAAATTCCATTTACAAATAGCCAAATACAGCGAATTCGGTATTCGATTTTCGAAACTAGAGAAATTTGCCAAAAGCAATTGAATGAACCAATCGATATTCAAGAGGAAACACGGCCACAGTACTTTATTATTACGAACTTAATTTGATTTACGTAACTTGTAATAAAAATCTTCATTATCTCCAGATTATAACTTGATGTAAATTATAGATTGTAGAATGATCCATAATGCTCACTTTTATCGATATCATTGTAGAATTTCCATTTTTTCTCGGAATAAAATTGAAAAAAGAAAAACCTGTTTAATTCATACACTTTTTTAAAAATATTATATTTAAAACATAAAAGATAAATATTTCCATTGCCAGAAGAACTATTGAATTTTTCTGTATTGTGTTACACAAATAAAGTTAAATTATCTTTTCTAATGTGACATTTCATTTACTTTTTATTATTAGAAGTGTTAAATAATAAAGAATTTTATTTATTTTTGAGAATTTTTAAATTTTGGTTCATAGATTTTAATTTTATTAACTAATAATATAAATTCTTATATTTTGTATATCATTACATTATAGTTTCGTAAAATAATGTGGTTTATCATACAATCATTGGATTTGAAATTTGGAAATTGCAAAAATTTGCTTTTTAATGACTTGTTTAAAGGAACTTAATTAGGCTGCATTGTGAGAAGTTTTAATTAAGGACGTTGTAATTCAAAGTTGTGCCATTGGCATTTCCATATTAGCATTCGCTGTGTGAGAATTTCTTTTGTGATATTCGGTATCATTATGCTTTATAAATTTTGGGATAAAATTTCAACACAGAATTAAAATTATTCTATATATATGATTTTCAACCGAGTTAAAAATGAATATAAATGTTTAAATCTGTTTTTTCATAAAAAAAGACCAATTATATTTTGTTTGAACATAAATGTTATATAATCAGTTTTTCTGCAATATGCTTTCACAATTTTATTTTTGAATGTTTTAAAAGCTCTTATTTTAATTAACTAATTGAGAATACTTATACTTTTAAGTCTGAATTCTTATCTTAAATTTTTTTTTAGAATTCTCAAAAATTCTTAAATTTTATCTTAAATTTGTTTTATAAAATATAATCCTTAGATGAAATCTGAAATGCATGCAGTTTTTATTTTTGTAAAAAACAGTTGAATATACCACTTAAAAATCATTTATTTCTTAAATAGTCGTTATTAAATGTAGTTTTAATTAGAAATATCTATTTAAGAATATATAAGATTGATACTTAATATTTATAAGATTTTGACAATGGATTTGTATTGCATATTTTTCTAAACATATGTTTACTTATAAGATTTCTAAAAACTTTTACGCAATTCATATTATAACTATTGTGTTCTTAGATGTCGTTTGTGCTTACCATTTAAATCTAACGCAAATTTTTCCCAGTTTCGTACATTGCTTTTGTTAAAATGAGTCAATGTATACCTATTATTGTTACAGATAAAATTGTTATACCTATATTATCCTCAATTTGATCTGCAAAGCCCATCATCATGGCCATAATCATCTTTTATATTAAGAGTAAATATCATGTTAAATGTACACATTAAAATGCTACATCATATAATTACACTTCTATATGTTTCATATTCTTCAAATTGTTATGTTTAGCTACATTGATTCTTATAATACACATGATATAAATAAATTTCTTTATTGAAATAGAGCATATAATGACCACAGCCAGAATAATAATTTTCCTCAATTACGTCATTTATTTGTTCACTTAGGTGAGTTATTTATTAGTTGTGTGTGATCAACACATTCTACTCATTACCAATTCTTATTATTTATTTAAGTTTTGATTTTGTGTTATAAAATACATAAATACTAGCATAGATTAAAAATTATTTTGTAGATCCAGCTTCAGTAAATTTGAAGGATTGTCGGCATTTATCAGTACTAAAATTATTATGAAATGCTTTTGAAACCTTGTATAGAATGCTTTGTTTCATATTTGTACGTTATAGATGTGTCATACTAACGGGTAATATGGGAGTGATTAATTTTTCACTCAACTCAATGCTTTTAGCTTTAGTATAAATAGAAATGTAGGATCCAATTTATTTCTTTTGTAATAAATAAATTTAGGCAAGGTATAGAAATGAAAATATATATTTATTTGCATATTTTTTGAAATATATCTGTTAAAAGTGTATCATTATTTTCTGATCAGGTAAAATTAAATGAATGCACAATTAATAGTTAGTTTGAAATTGTTACCTCTTATCAAAATAATTTATAAATGATTACAAAAAACCAGGTTTATATTGAAGAAATTTAGATAATTATGATGTGCTTAGGAGAGCCATGTTTGCTCGGTAAAAAAGATGTCTCTTTAAAATGTTCTATACCAATTTTAAAAAAATGTTAAGAAATTCAACAAAACTTTTGAATCCACATTTTACAAATCTGTTCTTTTATTATTTCCGCAATATTAATTAAAAGAAAATTTTCAATGTTGGCGTAAGCAAGACAATAGTCTTAAGTTTCGAAAGAGATTGCGTACGAATATGGCAATTATTAGTTTAGAATTCTATTAATTAATGAAATGTTAAAAAATTTAATTCATCCTTGTCGATTTAAACTAAGCATAAAGTGGATGTTCTATCATGTTATTTTCATTTTATTTTTATTGATGTTCTACTGTACATGTAATAACGGCTTGAATCAATTCAAAATGGCTTATCAAACAGATGCTTTGCTCTTTATATATGAAATTGTTTTATTAACAAAATGAACTTCGATATTATTCTCACACTATCGAGTGTGAACTTCGCCTTGTTTGCCGCCACTCGAAGAATATGATTTGAGGTTAGGCAGCAAATTCGTGGATAAGTCGGATACGATGTGACGTGGCTGAAACATTATCTGACGTCATGGAAATTTTAAGTCAATGAGATTCGTAATAAAATAGCGTACTCAGGATATCAACTGTAACGAAAGAAACAACCACTTTATGGTAAGTAATAAAAATACAGAAAAACTTCAAAGATATCATTTGTTTGGTTAACCTTTCACTGTTGAGAGTAATTTAAAATTTTAAATCTTTAATATCTTACTTCATTTGTTCATAGAATTGCTCTACTTGCAGCTCAGTAGAAGTCGTGAAGGTCATGTTTTCATGAGCAGAACCGATATCCACTCGGAAGGGATGTACAGATGTGAAGTGTCAACAGAAGCACCTTTTTTCCGAACTGTAAAGGGGGAGAGAGAAATGAGAGTTTATGGTAAAACTACCCCTTATATTCTATTTTAATATAAATGAGAAGATTTCTTCTGTGTTATAACCCATTCGAAATTTATAATTTATCATATTCTTTCCTTGATACTTATCATATTCGATACTTAACGTTTCTACCAATTTTGTTAAAAAAATAAGTCCCTAATACTACAATTTTTATCATTTTATAGAATAATTAACTCTTTTTTCATTTTAGTTTATAAAATAAATAACTCTGTTTCGTTGAACATTAAACTGCTACATTTATCACAAAATCATAATATTTTTTTCTTTCGTAAAAACAATGAGTTGTGTAATTTAAGTACTTTATTTTCAAATAAGTACATTAAAGGTTTAATACATTTTAATATTTGGTAATCCATAAAATAAAAAACAGTAATTTAATTAACAGTTTTCAACTTCTTATAGGCTTAGAAAATTTTATCCATTATAAATTATAGTTGACATGGGTGTTCTTCATCGTTTTTCGAAATCAAACTTCTATTCTATTTGGCTCCAAGAGTGGACAAACACATTGCTATTAGTACTACACAGTAATTAGTTAATTTGCAGATCTGTCTTTTAGGTCATTTGTTGTCTACGTTTTTCTGTAGTAAATGATGACCCTTACTAATTCCCAAAAGAAAAATACCCGTTGCCAATATATCTTGGCTATCCTTTACCTCAAAATGTGAGCTGCCTCATTAAAAATATACTTTTTGTGAAATGGTTCAAAGAACTAATAATGAAGATTTCTCGACAAGAAAATTAGAATTCTGTTCAATATTTCATGGAATCGACACCATTCAGAACAAGTACATAAAAATGTAACCATAAAACTACATTTAAACTATTGTCAAAATAAAACAGAAATACACTCAAATAATAGCATGTATAGAGGATAAAAAAACGAACTGGAATTTTAATTGTAAATCTTCTAAAATAGCTTCTTTGTGTTGATATCTTGCAAAATAAATTATATTCATGATTTTTATGAATAATTTTCTTCAACTTGTTTTTATCTTCTTCAGTGTTTTATTAATTATCATATATCAACATGTGTCACTTTTATAAACTCTTTGAATAAATTAATTTTATTAACAAAATCTCAACATAAATATTTTAGCGGTTTGTTTAAAGTTTATCAATACTGTATTTTACCAATCATATTCCTTTCGTGCACTAAAACCCGTTACATTTACATTTGAAATAATTCATAAAATTTCTTAATATTCTTAAACTATATAGATATAACAGACACGTATTTTAATACTTTGGAAAATTATAAGTGAAAAAATCAAAAATATCTCATTTGATTGACAGTAATTAGTAACTACGTTTAATGAAGCTGTTTTAATATGATAGATTGCAATATAATTCATCAAAATAGGCAATAATAAATAATCCCCTACATAAAAAGTAAAATTCTGGTACATTAAATTTTATACAGTTGATATGAAAAAACATACAACATATTGAATATTGATTCAAAACATTATATGTTTGGAGATAATCAACAAATATATTAAACTAAATTGTTTTAGCATTTTAACTGTAAATACATTTCACATGAAAATCCAAAAAATAATTTAAAGGTTTCATAATTTTTTAAAACATTTTTATTTATTATAATTTTTATTAGGATGAAATGTATTAAAAATCATAAAATAAGAATAATTATACTTTTTATATACACTGGCCTCAAAAAGTTAAGGAAAAACATGTTTTTCGAAGTTCACCATAAAAAAATTACACTAACAAAACAATTTATAGTTTATATAAATGATAAAAACGAACTTTATGCAAATTTATGCAAAAACGGTAGCTATCACTTTTTTTATAGTTAAGAATAACTATGTATGAGTGAGAGAAAATATGCAATTATAAGCCTTTTGTAATTACGCTTGTAACTTTTGTTGATTTACAACTTTTGTTAGCAGTTTCATTGATAATAGGCAGTGGGGTCCCGCAATGTCTGAGAGAAGCCGTTTGCCCGCTTCGTTAAGGTGGTGGGCGATCGGATGGTTGGAAATAGGGTTATCACAGGCTGATGCTGCTAGACGCCTTAATGTGTTTCGCAGTGTGGTCCACCGTCTCTGGATTCAATATCAAACTGAAGCTTCTGTACTCAGAAGACATGTTCCAGGCCGACCACGAGTCAAAACACCTGCAGAAGACAGTTTTATAGCTCTTTCGGTCCGAAGCAGAAGAAGAATATCTGTTCCACAACTTGTTGCAGACCTCTCTGTAGCATCGGGGAGAAGAATATCCGCTACTACAGTACGAAAGCGTCTTCACCATGCAGGTCTCTGTGCAAGATGACCAGTTGTGTGTGTACTCCTCACCGGACGACAAAGAAGGGCTCGCTTATCTTGTGCAAGAGAACACGTTTCCTGGAGCAGATAGCAATGGGCTTCTGTACTCTTCACAGACGAGTCCAGTTTCACATTGGAGAGCAATTCAGGACGTCTTCTGATCAGGAGGGAACAAAAATACACCAGATACCACCAATCCAACATTGTGTACAGAGACAATTACCGCGGCGGTGGAATGATGGTTTGGGCTGGGATCTCAGTCGGTGGTCACACTAACCTGCATGTGTTCCAGGGAGGAACTGTTACTGGCGTGAGATATAGGGATGGGATCCTTGATCCATATGTCCACCCATATGCCGGTGCAATTGGTAATGATTTCATTCTGATGGATGATAACGCACGAGTTCACCAAGCTGTAGTTGTTGAGGAATATCTTGAAGATCTTGGTTTGGAGCGAATGGAATGGCCAAATCGATCTCCAGACCTGAATCCAATAGAATATGTGTGGGAGTATCTTGGTAGACAGGTTGCTGCTTTAAATCCTCCTCCAAGGTCTTTGGGAGAGCTGGAACAAAGCTTACTCCGTGTCTGGTCTTCGCTTCCCATTTCGGTAACCAACAACTTATTTGACAGCATGGAAAGTCGATGCTGCCAATGCATGCAAGCTAGGGGTGGGCATATCCCTTATTAAATCTCATTTTTATTATGCTTCTATTACTTTTTACCACATAAAACTGTGATTATTCTTTTTTCCAAGAATAAACTTTTACAACGAGATTGCATTTTTTTTGTTGTAAATTCTTTTTGCTTTTTTCTTATGTAAACTTCTATGTTGCAGTCAATAAATACCTGTTTTGTGCACATGTCTTCCAAATTTGGTGTTCCTACATTCATTTATTTGCAAATTAGGCACAAAAAACCGGTTGTTCCTTAACTTTTGGAGGCCAGTGTATTATTATATTGGATAATGGGCTTACTGAGCAAAAATTAATAAATGGCAAGAGAATTTTTGCATAAAATGCAATTTAAACGCAATGTAACATTATTAATATAATTTTTTTCAATCAAATATAAAGGTTAATATAATACGCCCATTCATAAAATGGTATTCCCAAAATGCATTCATAAAAATGGACTTAAAAAAAGAAAAATTATATAAAATTTTTAATTTGTTGATATATCCTACTAAGAAAGCATTATTTTCTCCTTTTTAATTTTGATATAAAACAAGGAGTTATAATATATATTAGAAATCTGTTTTTACAGACTTTGATTATTCTCAGAGGAAGAATACGGATTATTTGAGAAGTATCCATTGACTGGATCGAATAAAAAGGTCACTATTTTGCTAGAAACTTGAAGATCCATGTATCTTCCTAATAGTTTAATTAGCTTTATTGTTACAACGATTTTGATTCCATTTATTTGTTTAACGAACGATTAATCATTTACTTACGATTTAATTTTTGTAATTCAATACTTCTAATATTCATTTAATATGTTATTTCTACACACAACTTGAATGTTTATAAATCTCAAAATGATTTATATAACGCTGATATTAAGTGATTTTATACAACGTTGACCCTTAAAATATAGACGTTTTTTTTAAATTTTCAAACTTATTCTATTTTCTATTATTTGCTATAAGCTCTACGATTTTAAATATTTTATTTAAAATTTCTTAAAATCATAAGTTTTATGAATTTACAGAACCTTTCGTTCCTTAAAAATAGGTTTACTTAGTCACCCCACACATTTCCTAAAATACATTATCTTAAGACAAAAAAAGTCATCAAACGAAAGTAATGAGTATAAAAATATATCTAACATTTAAGATTTTTAAAAATAACAGATTTATTCAGATTTTCTTTGAATAAAGAAGTGATTTGCTTGAAGACGGGAAAATTTTTGTTCTTGCAAAATATCACTTCTGCTTTCAATTGCATTTTGTTAAATGTAATTTTTGCAAACTTAGACTTAAAATTTTATTAAATTCATAGAAATTTAGTCTTTAAAATTATAATGATTCCAGGATTTCATCACACGTGGTGCATCACTTGAATGGAACGATAAAACTTTGATCAATACATTCAACGACTTCATATTAATCATAAAATATATATTGAAAATTTGAGATGAGAAGAGACGTTACTTCTGAAAATTTTAAAACTATCTAGGAAAATTATTTTAAAATATACCATTATTATTGTTATTTGTTCATCGAAAAATCATAGACACTTGAATGTGTTCCTCCCAATATGCCGGACAGTAATGGCAGTGCTACTTACTCCAATTTGTCTGCATACAAATGTAACAGTTTCACTGAGGTATAAAATTTTCTAAATTCCCATGAATTTAGCAACATTAATTGCTACAGCATAATATTTTCCCAAAAAATAAAAGCTGAGTTCATATCTCTAAATTTGAATAGTTCAAATTTTGTATCATATATTAATTGGATATTTTCGAAATATTTTAAAACTTAAAATTCCTGAACTTTGGCTTAAAATTTTAGTAATCCATGGAAATGAGGTGTCGAAAAATGTTTCTGGATTTTTCAGCTATTATTTTACGTTGACAATAACAAAATTCCAGAATTTTAAATTGAAGAAAGTTTAATCCAAATTCAATTATTGAATTGGCTAAAAATCACTTTTATTTTCTAATTGAATATACAAATACGTATTATTCACATAAATAAAATATAACTTAAAAAGAGAAATACTAGTTTATTTGTAAATATAATAAAATATAATTGATTTAATTTAAAATCATAAAGCTTATTCAAATATTATTTTCGGAAAGTCAAATATGTTTGAAATATTTTAAAAAAAGTTGGGTTATTTGCATGAATTCATTGTTTTTAAATTTCGTTCTTACATAAATATAAAAGTATTAGCGATTTTTGTTAAAAATTATTAGAGTTTTTAAAATCATATCATTTTTTTTTCAAAATCAATTATAAAATGTAACTTTGCACAACTTAAATAGAAAATGACGGTATTATAAAGAAAATTAGATACTAAATCGTTTATTTTTGAAAGGACATTTATATATACAATGCCACATAGGGAAATAAAAAGGATATCATCTAAATAAGGAGCTTAAAAAATTGTTTTTTAATTGCTCTGAATAATTCGAATAGGAAATAAATAAAATTCTTATTAGTTCAAAAACTGCTGTTCATAATATTTTAAGCAAACGAGAGTTTCATAGCAAAATAACCAATTTTCAAACTTGTATCAAAGCAATTATTGTTGTGAGGTAACATCACAAATCTGTAAAATAATCTTCTAAACAACAGTATAGCTCATTTTCATATTAATTTCAAATATCAGTTTTAAGTTATTAAAAATGAAAATCGATACTGATAAAAACATCATAAAAAAGCCAGACTGAAGTGGACAAAATTGGTTACGATGGAAGATACTTTTAAAAAAATGAAAACTATTTATAATTAAAATCACTGTGCTTTTGTAATTTTGTAATGCAGTGTATAACAATTATTGTTTCTTCAGATGTTTTTTAGGAAATTGAGTATTCTAGATTTTGTTTACTTATAAAAGAAATAGAATTGAAGATTAATTTTTAAATAGATAACAAAATTATTTATTCATTTTTAGGAGCTTTAACTTTGAAATAATATTAATTGAAATGATTAAAAAGTAAGTTAATAAGTTGAATATTTAAATATTTAAAATTAGTATTACACTTCCGCAGTTAAATCTTCAATTAAGTATTCCATATTTATACTAATTTTCCCTAAATTGATAATTAAATTAGAAATATGAATACAAAATAAAAAAACCAAGCTAATGTTTTTTAATATTGATCCAAAAACAATTTTATTTGTAAAATATATGCATAAGCAATGTGTTAAACTGAATATTTAAATGATATAAATACATATTGTGACTTATTCACTCTCTAATGATAAAAGGCATGCATTAAAATCATTATTTCATATCCTGCAATAGCGTTATAAAATTACAAAAATTACTAATAAAAATAAACAAATAATGAATATCAGACACATCAGACACATAAAAAATAATCATAAACTTCATTAAACAATTATGAAGGATTTTAATACATCTCTCGTTAATGAATTTTTGGTACATAATGGAAATTGCATTTTCAATTTGTTCTGTTGTTAATTCTACGACTGCAACTCCATTCAAATAAACAGGAGAAAAAATAGAGGGTTCAATTAATTAAACACATTCCGGAATAATTCCTTCGAAAGCAAACCTAATCTGTCGCATTATTTCTCTTCTAAGAATCTGGAAATCCACGTTGATGGAAAAAAGTGCCGCTTATCATTAATTAAATTGAATATTTTCATTCATCTCTATAAAAATCTTTACTTTAGATAATTAGCTTAAATAATTAATTGCTTCGAGCTTTGAGCATAAAAAATGAATTAGAAGCAATGTTAGTGCAAACTCGCGTGTTTTTGTATCCCTTTTATGCAAGAAACGTTGTTTTTTCTTTGTGGGGAACGGAATTTTTTATTTGGTATTAACTGAGAGAACACTGCATTTCTAATGTTTTCTTAAACAAGAAAATATAAAAAGAAAAATAAACTTTGCAGAAAAGCTTTTTTTCAAGCTTTCTTTATTCACTCATTTATGAATGAATTTCGGAAAAGTTTGTATATAAATTAAGCTCAGTTGTTCAAATTCTATTTTTTATAATATGTTGTAATTAATTATATGCAAAAAATTATTGTTTTACTTACTGTTATAAATATATTGGAATATTATAATTTTTTTATGAACTAGATTTGTAAGCGAATAATTATTGTAATCAAAACATGTTGTATTCAACATGATTTGCTTCTTTCTTTTGAAATGATGTAAAAATTCTAAAAAAAAATTCTTTTCAGCTTTAACAATACTTATTTTAATCATTGTATTTTAACTTCTGTAAAAACATGATATTTCAAAAAGAATGGGAATTAATTGTCCTGGACATGGTTACATAAGTGATACTAATAAAAAAATATAGTAATTTGTAAACAGCATGGAGAGAATTTATAAATTTTAAGCAGTTTTAAAATTAGAGACTGGAGTGAATGTTATACAGTCACTGTTTACCAAGGACAAAAAAGGGACAGGTGTAACAAAATATTAATCAAATCCAATTAAAATCTCCAATCATTAGTTAATGCTTGTGGGGAGATTTTGTTATGATCCATAATGGGCGATTTTTAAGAAATGATGAAACGAATCTGTTATTGGTGTTTACACATTGGTATTCACGATTTGGAAACTTCTTTTGTGGTATTCGGTATCATTATGGCTTATTATGGATTTCGGCATAAAACCAAAATATTAATAATAAAAAAATACTTTTTTTCGAAAAATTTTAAGCAAATTTAAAATTAAATTAAAATTTAACTACTTCTAATGTCATAAGAACTAATAAATTTTGTTTTGACAAAATATTAAAATTATAATGATATTTTATGTTATATTTTCTCAGAACTCTACCGTTAAATACGTATAGTTTAAATTTTTTCTAAAAGAAATGAATTTCGTGTTAGTATTCTTATAATAATTTTATGTTCAAAAATTTACAAACATTTATTTTTTTATAATATTATTATACTTTAAAATAATGTTTGCATTATTCATCTTTTTGATAAATCTGAAATAATACACAAAAATGTCGGCAAAAACTATAAAAATTCATTAAATTAATTCTTTTAAGTTTAACTTTAAAAAAAAGGATTATACATTTATTCAAAGATGTTTATAAGTTGTATTTTATTTTTTGCAAAATTTTATGTATTTGTTTTAATAAAAACGTTATACGGCTTTAACATATTGATTGAAAAATCTATGTATTTACTTTTCTAAAAGATTCTTAATATTAAATTTATTAATTAATATTATAAATTTATAAAGAATTCAATCATAACTGAATTCTTTCTACTGATGATTTACAGTGAATCCTAGAGCGCCACCTGTGATACAGAATGTAAAGCATCAATATTCCAGTGGAGAAATTGTAAATGTCACGTGTGTATCATCTCCTTCTCGACCTGCTGCTTTGTTGAAGTGGTGGATAAATGACCAAGAGGTTTGTTTCTATCTGACAACTAACTAATTAATACAAGTCATTCATTTACAATCATGGTTCAGTGTTGGACATAGAAAAAGTGTTCTTAGAGCTGCAAAATATGTGTGCTGAATTAAAGCAGTTTAAGATTTAATAGCTTTATTAAATTTTCTAAAAGATTGCAGTTTTGAAATGGAGAGTAATATTACAGACCTTCTTCCTTAATTAATCTCAAAATCCAGCACTGTATTTGTAATATTTTAGGTTTTCTTTCATAATCCTTGGAAAGAAATTAATCTTTTATATTGTTTTTAATCATTTATCCATGTCTTTTAATCTGCCTTACTAATTACACGAATTAGTAGGTTAGAAGTACGATAAATAAAAAGCTCTGCAATACTATAAAATGAAATCCTTCTGGATAAATGGTTTGTCAGGATAAATAAAAACTTTTTTTTCATTATTTTGAATATTTTTTGAATTGCTACACATTGTCTTCTAATTTACCTCATTTTTCTTTAAATAGAATTTCCTTAAACTCAGTCATTCTTATTGAGACTACATTATTCATACATTGAGACTACATGATCTAAAGCAGTAAAATATAAAGTAAAACCAAAGATATCTGCTGGTATTTTTCAAAATAACTTATAAGAATCGCACTTTTGCACGCCTTAATTATTTTAAAGTGTCTTAGGATCTAATATTACTTTGATGAGATGAAGGAAAAGATTTAGAATAGCACACCAGTTTAATTAAGTAATGAACTCATACCTTAATGTTTTATCAAAGGCTTAATTTCCAGGCTGCATCGCTATAAATTATTCATGCCATCAACAGTAGCCTATAGTATTTTATAATTTATAAGTCCATAGTGTGTTCATCATCAACTTGGTTTATAATTTCTTGTCATAATTGTGTGAATTGTTGATATTAAAATATTTAATTATACTTAATTTACATATAATTATATTTTATGGCAGGAGATTACATCATTTCAAAATAGGATGTTATTGCATGTAGTATGATATTTTGAATTGGCATCCAGTTTTGTGTAGCCATAATATGCACGAGATGGAAAAAAATTGAGAACTTGGTAGTGCAAACAACGTTTGAATGATTGAAAGATATATTGAGATCAACCATTGGTCTCTCTCTCTCTCTCTGCTCTTTATTTTTAATAATTTACTTTTTTTATCTCACAGACTCATACTGCCAAAGATAGCTTTTTGACCTATTCAGCATGATACCCGTCATAAATTATTATGTGATGCCTACTGTTAGCCCTGAGAATCTGTTGTGAATCAGAACCCTATAGAAATGGCATTTGTTTGATATATATATATATATATATATATATATATATATATATATATATATATATATATATATATATATATATATATATATATATATATATATATATATATATATATATATATATATATATATATATATATATATATATATATCATCATCAATTAGTTGAGCATTGAATAGTTGTATAAAAATATGCCGTTCATCTGGTAAATAAAATATTTGTGGATATTTAATCGTCTTTGTATCTTTGCTTTGCTGCTTATGTTAACTCGAATTCTTTTAAACTATTTTCATTTTAAATAAGTATATTTTTTACAGCATATGAAGTAAATTCTTCTTTTATAACTGCATGATTTTCTTTGCTTTTAGGTTGATTACGATTCTTTCCTTCGCTCGAAACCAAAGGAGTCCCCTGATGGACTGTACACATCGAGCTCAACTCTGAGATTCAAGGCCCGACCCGGTCATTTCAGAAATGGAAGAATGAAGCTCATTTGCGAAGCCATCATCTCTCAAGCACACACCCTGCGGAGTGAGGAGATCCTCGTTTCCAATAACTCAACATTCCCACAGAGAACATTTTATTCCGATTACGGTAAGCATTGTTTCTTTTGAAAATATTTAAATGCTTACGGTCAAAAATCACCATAAACACCGATTCTTCATATGAATAGTTGAGAATTTTTGATTTGGAATTGTCTATTTAATGAACGAATTGTTGATTTTTGACTGCATGGTATATAAGACGTCAATTTGTAGAATGTTATCCGATATTATGCTTTTTAACTTAAATTTTACATACTAACTTTTGCTTATATGTAAATACTTGTTAATTCATTTACTCACTTAACTTTCACGGTTCCATTCAGTTTTGACATTTTTTAGTCCTTATTTTGCTGCTCAGATGACAGATTTCTATCATTTAGAATATGTTTAATATCAGTTGTAATGCTGGTTTATGAATCGGACGTACTTAGCTATAAATGAAATGCTTATTGATCATCTTTTGCTAAAAGAGAAACAGAATACAGATCTACTTGTGTCTTAAAAAAAGGAATTGATGACTATCTCGAAGCATAATCTTTTATTTAAAAAGAGACCCAATACCATAATTAAAGATACACCCAGTAATTTTTGGACTAACAATACCGGTTAATCAGTTGTTTTAGGTTGAATTTAATTAAATAATGTATTTATCATAACTTATAAAATAATTGCTTGAAATTTTGTTATTTTAAAAGAAAGTATTAAACTTTAAATGGAATATTAAATCATGTGTTTGATTATATCGTGCAATAAACTCTTGAACCACTGAAATTCTCTTTTTTTAATTTTTGAGCGAGAATTAATTTATGATAACCAAATTTTAAGCACTTAAAAATAATTCAAGTGCATAAATCAATAATCATATTTATCCATAGTTAATTTAGAAACATTTTAAAAAATCATTCACAAAGAGAAAAATAGTTTTGATTTCATTGAATAAATTACCATACTTAAGAAATAAATTTCCACTTTTCTAAATATTTATTTTTCTCAATAACAAAATAAATCTATATTTTTATGTAAATAAAACACGCTAGAAAAAACATAGCATATAAGTAAATTATGACCAATTAATTAAGTACTATTTTAGTTTAATTTATATATGTATTAAATATATATTAAGTATTATTTTAATTTCATTTATGGTAGTAATGTTAAACTCAGAAGAAAGAATCAACACCAAATTCATTTTTATTTAATTAAAACACAAAAAGAAGTAAGTAGTAAATTATTAAAAATAAAACTCCTGTTTTTAATAATATTGTTTAAGGAATTTTTCCTTTGGAAAATAACATTTTGATTTTTCTAATATCAAAACCTATTTAGCCAATCAAATAAAAGTAACATAGAGCATAAAATCTAGATTAAATTATACCATTTAAATAGAAAGAGAGCTTAACTGGAAGAACACGTAAATACACTTTTGATACGTAAATATTATCCACTATTCATGAAAAGTTCTTTTAGAAAGCAGTTTACGCGGTTTATATAATAAGCCTTACAATTGCCTTCAGCCGTTTCATGTTCATTAGTTTGCATCAAAGTCAGAATATTTAACTATTATAAACCTTATCTACTTAATATAGTATAAACCTTAGCAGGAAACATATTAGCGGCATGATAATAAAATACTTTTTGAAAAGTAACATATATTTTTATTATATCACAAAGTTTAAGAAATGCCAAATAAAAGCAAGAATAAATTATATTTCAATAGTAATCAAAAGTGTTTTGCTATTGTCGTTATACAGATTTATAATTTTTATTATAAAACTCTTTATTGCATACAAATAAAATTGTTTTCACTTATTAATAACAAATATTTTAAAATAAATGAAAGAGAATAATTTTAGCTCTACTGAAATATTCTTAAGTTATGTAAAATTAAATAATTTTTTTATTTGATTTCATCTAATATTTATTTCTAATAAAAATTTCGACTACCACCTAAAATATTATTTATTTATTAATTTAGTTTCCAATATTTACCATAATTTGCATGTTAATGAAATGATAGCAAATAGTGAAAGCTTTGAAATATAATTATGAAAACAATCTTCTAAAAAATATACTAATATTTTTTAATGAGGTAAATGTTAAAATGAATAATGTTCCAAAATAGTTTACTTAAAGTGACAACAAAAACGTTATTAGGTATGAAAAAAATGTAATAATTTATCACCGCAAGGGATGATATTACAAAGTCAGAACTGTTCAGATTTTATGCTTTGAGAAAAAATAAATATCAAGGAAGGAGATTTTATTTTGAAAGAACCAAAGCAAGTTATCTTTGATGTTCATTTTAAAAATTGAAATTTTGTGACTCTATAAGCGGATAGTTATAAAAAATTCTGTTGTTTCCTTTTTTTCCTTGTCATCTTGACTTTGCAGTAAAAGAAATTTATGCTAAACCATGGAAAGTATATTTTTATTTATCTATAAAATTACCATAAGAATTGGTTTTAAAGGTATTTTTAAAATTGAAAATGCAAAAAAGAATTTTTTTTCCTCTTAAGTTTAGTGCTAGGCGTTTTTGAGGAATACTGAAAAAATATATGTGCTAAATAATAAAGTTAAATAATAATTAATATTTGAATGTATAGGTTAAATTAAATAATCATTTGGGCTTTAAAGTAATTTCATTTCAATAAAAATAAAGATTTTATATTAGCATCATGTTATTCATCATCATTCCTATTTTGGTATGTTTGGATTTTTTTATAAATGTTTCTTTTGTGACATTTAGTGAAATTCACAATTAATGAGAATCCTTAAACAAGGCAAACACATT
The DNA here is from genome assembly GCA_037975125.1 of Latrodectus hesperus. Classification (NCBI taxonomy): domain Eukaryota; kingdom Metazoa; phylum Arthropoda; class Arachnida; order Araneae; family Theridiidae; genus Latrodectus; species Latrodectus hesperus. Next base: position 68,355,261 of record CM075858.1, read on the forward strand.
AAATGCTTAAATATATTAGAAATACCTTCTTTTGTTAAGCTGCTGCGAAGTGTTGTCAAAAATATAAATATTCGTTTTGACATGTGATAGGATCTTCATTTTCTTCTGATTTATGAGTTTGAGTTTGATTTCAACAACTATCTAACAAAGAACGATAAAATATTATTTATGCTTTCCTAATTCAATTTTATCGAGAGGAATGCTTGTGAATTTTCTCAGATATCCCTATTGTGGCACTTAGAAAAGTTCAAATATCTCTGAAAGATATTCAATAATTTTAAAAGATATTTTTGGTGTTTACTCTTCATGGTGTGAAAGTGTTTAAACATACAACACTAAGAAATTTATTAGTCAAAGGTTTCTTAATATGCGAAAACATTTGTCTGAATTCTTTTGGATCTACCACAGGAGCGGGTATGCTTATTGGGCTAATTTAAACTAAAAATCTTTATTGTTCAGCCCACATTAGTTTAGCAAAACGTAAAATCTTAAAATATATTTTAAGACATGTTAGTACTTGGGGAATTCCATTCCAAACATGTTAATAGCACTAAAACATGTAAAACATAATCTGGGAGTATATTTGAAGCTATGTAACTTAGCATGAGAAAGCTGGTGTATAGATTTTTAACAATAACTATTTTAACAATATTAAATTCACTTTTATAAATGTTGTGATACACTTAAATATCCCGAACGGAAAACAAATCCTGAAAACTCGTGAGTATTGGGTAAAGGTTATATTCTTCTGATGATAGGCTGAATTCTAGTCATTGGATAAGTCAAGTAGTCTGATAGGACACGCCATTTCTGCTTTCGACATGTAGATTTTTTAGAAAAGTGTTTGAGAAATTTCTCGGTTTTTTCCTTGGAATAGTCAATAGAGCATGCCATTATTGAATAATCTTCCCGGAGGACAATTATATTAGGTGGACTTAAGAAATCCCTTTCGATAGTTAGCTGTGTTCACAATATGGTGACAAATATATCTGCTATAGAGATTTATGCAGAAATGCAGTACGTATCTCCTGTCATTCATCAATGGTTGTATATGAACTTGAAACCTTCCATTCTATTGAGTATATGACATTGAAATCTATTATAAATAAATTTACCATTTTTTATTCTAATACGCTGCATCAGAGTGACGCTGCGAACTGAAAGCATTATTTCCTGTGAAGAGTATGGGTGATTAAATATGTCATAAAATACCAGAAGCATTGGGCACTGTCAATCATTTAAACTCTGATCGATTCAATGAGGGCTATTACTGGCATGTCTTGTTTAATATTTTCAAACTATTTACCATTAATTTGTATTTTCATCTGAATTCTAGCTAATCTTTTCTCATGCAGGTTTTGTAATAACAAACAACATGTATGCAATTCTAGAACTCAAACTAGAAATGTTTCCCCTTATGCTCGCATAATTTTTTTATACCATGAGGCTCTTAAAAATAATTTGATTTTAACCAATATTATGAGGCACTCAGTGTAAGTGCTATCATTTTACTACTAATTGATCTTCGGGATTTAAAATATGGTACCAAGTACAAAACACATAGAATTTGACAGACTATGATAGACAGCTTAAAAGCCTAAGGCTGTTGTTACGCTTTTTAATATTCATAGCGTAAAATTGTTTGCTAAAAGATTTGTCATAAATAGTTACTCATATTTTCGGAGAAACCCGAAAAAATATGAAGTACCCACTCTGAAAGACATTCAATAAATTGGCAAAAGTGCAGCATTTATGATCCGTTCTTTAATATTCACTGAGATCTAACCTGAGATTTTTCTCATAGAAAAGTGATGTATGCCCAAACCTGGATTTAGCCAGTCATTTTCGGGAAGAGCACACTTTGAAGACAATGTAACCACGTCATATTTTATATCCTACTTCCGACCTTAAATTATATAGCTTCTTTAGATTGCCCAAATATTGAATCATTACCTACTATTACCACAGTCATGCTACCACAACATACTTTATCTCAATAAGTACCGCAGACCAACCTACGAATATAATAAATTTAAGAATTATAGATTAAAATTAATTTGTTAAATGAAATGACTTATGATACGTTTAGCTTTTATTGAAATCATTTTAATTCAACTAAGTATACTTTATTTTCAGATAAATATGTCCCTAGCCTCAAACTTTGAACAAATTTTTAAATTAGCTGAAATCTTTGCATAGCGTCGAATTTTAAAAAATAAACATTTTTGCGAAAACTTAAAATGTGATGCAATGCATAACATAATACCTAATATGTTACTTTCAAATATAATCAACTATAAAAAATAAATTTGATTTTTAGTTAAAATAATTTTTTTGAAAGATCAATCAATTAGTTCAGTTAAATTGCAATTATTTTCCTAAACATTGGCAAGAACAAATTTTTATAACGTTATCACAATTTTCTTTTACATATTTTCATTACTCATCTTAATTTAGTTTTTTTGCTGTACTTTCCTTTTCTGTAGGTATTCGGAAAGATGGCCCCAGTATAAGTGGTGGAAGAAACAAGTACAGTGTTGGGGATATAGTGGACATCAATTGCACTTCCTCTAAATCACAACCACCTGCTGAACTGCATTGGTACATTAATGACAGAGAAGTATGATGTAACACTGCATCATTTTATTCCATTTTCCTTTATTTTTTGTGATCATTCTATTTAAAATCATTTCAATGATAACAAAAACAATATACTGTCATAAGTTTAATTTTAGTTTCAAGTATCACTACGAGGTCTAAAATTTACAAACGTCATAGAAAAATCTTTAAAAGACATTCTTACTTAGATATTTTTGAAATTATTATAATGATAGCTATTCTCAACAAACGAACATTACCTACAGGCTAATAGCGCTATTCTGTATACATATATACGCTGATAGAAAATATTACCATTATATTATGGTATCAAACAACTTTTGTTCCAGATAAAATTGTACAAAGAAAATGGTATATAAAAATGACCGTAAGATGAGAGATTGAAGGTATATATATATATATATATATATATATATATATATATATATATATATATATATATATATATATATATATATATATATATGTATATAATATGCTACCAAAATCAATCTTATTGACTAAAGATCCAGCTTATGTATATAAATGTATTGACTAAAATAGTTTCGATCTTATATTGTGTATTCATAACAAAGACTGAATAACAAATGTGTTTTTGTTATCAACAAAAATTAAAAGGAAGAAACTTACTTAAAATATAATATGCAATAAAAAATGAGAAAGCTACTTAAAATATTAATAATCCTACACAAAGTATATTGAAATATTAAGCTGTACTATTCTTACAAATATTTAATTTATTTTTCATTCAATGAATTATAAAAGTTTTTAAAAACATATTAGGATTCGAGCATTCATTACTTTATCTATCGTTATTAAGTTTATAATTAATGTTTATATATATATATATATATATATATATATATATATATATATATATATATATATATATATATATATATATATATATATATATATATATATATATATATATATATATATATATAATACCTAGGCGAAACCTGAATATCTCCTAATACACGAACCAATCCTGTACCGGGATGGAACAGCGTCTACAGTTCTGGGTCTGAGGTTCGCCGTAAAACATAGGCACTTCCAAAAGAATGAAATGCGCCTGAGGTGCACTGCGACCCTCTCCAAGGTGAAGACCCTTGCAAGCGAGCCCTTCGAAGTCGAGTTTTCTGAACAGCAAATATCAGATCTTCATGTCGATTTTAAAGCCGGAGCAGGTATGAGTTTTTTGTAGGCAATAAAGACTTTTCACACATTTCTATGCGTATTAATTAGCAATTAACACATCCTCTTGCTTACTTAACTTAGAATAATCAGTGAATTTTAAGTTAAGCAAGTATTAGTGGTATATACATGTGTAATTCCATTTTTCAAATTACACATTTATTAATTCCTTAAAAGTACTACCCCTTTTACTTAGTGTTTGAAACATATCAGTTTTGAATTCCAAATGTCATTTTGTTATAGGCTGCACAGAGAATAATATCGTGTCAGTGTTTTCGACCAATGATTAATTAGTATCCTACATTCATCTAAAACTGTATCAGTATTTTGTAGACACTTCTACTTCTAATATAATGTTGATAGAGATGTATTTGGGAAATATGATCTTGTAATTATATCTTTTAACGCGAAAGTATACCTTTTTATACTCCATTAAAAATTAAAACTATATGCTGAATGATTAATTTATTTAAATTAATAACATCATATTCAAAAATTAAGGATGCTTTTAAAACATTGCATGCACGCTAACACACATGAAGCAACTTCAAAAAGCATTTATAAAATTTGCACTAATTCAAGTTATAATAACAGAATTTTTCTTCCTTTTTTTAGTTTCCAGCAAAAGTTTTCAGAAGCATGAATCTTTCAACAGGATCTGGATTACCTTGTTATTAAATATCATCATTGAATACATATTTTAAAAAGAAGATTTTATTTTGGCATGTGTCTAATTGATCGTTGGAATATGCATAACAGTGACCCTATTTAAGAACGAGGATCCAATGTGTGCAGAGAGTTGGCGTACTGAGATTTTTCCTTTTATTTCTGTACTTCTGACATCGTATTTATCCTTCATCCGGATGATCATGGAAGGCTGACTTGTAACAGCAAAGAAGTCTTCTTCGCCTGAGGCTCGCAACAAAATATTACGCTGATTTGAATCCTACATTAAACTTTTTCAAAGGTTTTTAAATTGTTGACTGTATTATATTCTCCTGTATATCGTGGAATGTATATGTATCTCTGAAAAATAATTTATTAAAATCTTATTTGTAAATAAATTCACTTCTTTTCCATTTTAAAATGAATTGTTTTCTATTAAAACTGGAATTCAAATGAATAGTCTAACATCTTTCTTAATAATTCACTCTCCTCATTCATATTTATAACTAATTAAACCGCATATTTGGATATCATGGAATGCAAATCAATTCTGTATCCTAAGTTTTTAATTTTGGTTTTTAATATTTTTTATGATTATTTTGCATAAAATGCTATAGAGTATTTTATAAGTCACAGATTTATATAAGCACATAAAATTTAAATTCAATGTGTTTCCTAGGGTTTAATAATCAATTTTAATTTCACAAAACTATAAAAGTTAAGTTATTCATAAATATTTTTCAAGTCATCTGGTTCAGATTTTATAAACAGAATGCTAATTTAATTATGTCATCCTTTAAAATTTAAAAGTTATACCTGTTAATATCAAATAGTTTTTAAGTCTCAAGAATTAGATTTTACCCATGTTGTTGTTGTCGTGTGCCAGCTAGGCTGGCAATATGGAGTGCGCTGCTCCACCTTTTCAACTGAACCATATTTTGGTGTGGAGTCCGACTTCTTCAGTACACACATGCCATAGGGACCCGTAGATTTTACCGATAAAATATTAATTTAAGTAATTCACCCTTTAATATTAAATACCTTTTAGGATAGTTTAAAAAACATGATTTGTAATTTAGCTTTAAGGAAAGACTCAATACCATGCATTTGTTAGTTTTTCTACATAAGTATTTTTTGAAAATTAATCCGTTTATATATATATATATATATATATATATATATATATATATATATATATATATATATATATATATATATATATATATATATATATATATATATATATATATATATATATATATATATATATATATATATATATATATATATATATATATATATATATATATATATATATATATATATATATATATATATATATATATATATATATATATATATATATATATATATATATACTTTTGTCCTAACAAGCATTTGCTATAATGAAACAAAGAACATAAGCATAGAAGTAAAGCAATTTTACAGACAGAATTTTTCCCTCCTTAAAAACCTTTTCATAGATGTATATCATATTCTTTGACACAAAATAGAAAACCTGGAAACTCCAAGGATTCACCATTGTAGAGGTCGTATTTTCTAAAACTTCAAATCCAAAATCCTTCCTCGTTTGTTTCACAGTGATTAAGAATAAATTAGATCTTCTACTTAAGATAAATCACTTATCATTAATCCACTTTGAACTCCACAGAAAATCAGTACTTGTTATAAAGATTAATTTATTTCTAGCCATTTTAAATTACGATGATCAGATTGAAAATACGATTATTTTAATTAACACTCAAATAATTTCTGCTCTCAGCCCATCTTACGATCGTTAAAAAATTATATTAAAACTTTCAAGCATTTGATTTTTTAAAACTTCACGTTTTATGAATTGTAATATTTAAATAATATTTATTTCATGGATTTATAATTTAATTAATATTGAGTTCGTAATAAAAATGAAAGATTTTTTATTTAGGTTATGCGTGTGCATAGAAATAGTCATTAATTTAAAATTAAATTATGGTAATAAACATGAATTCAATTATTGTGTTGACAGAGCTAATTATTTATCCTGAATTTTAATGATACTTAAATCAATAATCTTCATTTCTAATTATCATTTTTTTCAATAAATTCACATTACTTCAATATAAAAAATGCAGTAAAATATAGTTTTAATTCTATTATATAAATATTTATTTAAACTAAAAATAGACTAAAAGCTAAATTTACTAAAATTAAGTTTTAATTTAATTATGTGTTATTTTACTTGAATTAAAATCAAATATTCATTCTGATATATTTTGTAACATTTGAGGATTAAAGGCTTTCATAAATTATAGGTATTCTTTTCTTACAAAAGCAAAGTTTATTCAAAATATATGAAACAGTACACTTAAAATCACGAAATATATTAGATACGAAACATAAAATTTTACTTACTGCTAGATTTTGATTTTTTGCTTACGGTTATTTTTATGATTATTAAAATACAAATATCTTTAGTTCCTTTTCTAAAAAAAATTGTAACTTTTTTATGGTCAAGTTTATGCTTACATTTTTAACTACAAATGGTATTGATATTTCAAAATGGTAAAAAAAAATTGTAAAACGAATAAATTTAAAAAAATAAAAAATAATAAGAAAATCATATTTTTAATATATTTCTAAGAGATGTCATTATGTAATTGGGAAAAAATTATCCTTTTTATATCGACAAGTAAATATTGATTTATAATGAGTGTTTATCAACAGAAAAACATTTGAATGTTTTTATAAAAGAGAGTAAATTATATCTTATATTTTAAAGAGAAGTAGAAGACAAAAACTACCACTAAAATAAAAATTTAAATTTAAAACCTAAAATACTTACGATTAATGTTTAATGAAACAATCATAATTCTTCTTACAGTCCATAGGATTTATAATTTATCAGTATTATAATTGAAATGAAAAATATAGTTCATTACATAAAGTTCAGTAAATGATTCAAAAGTTTACTGCACCAAACACAGAACATTGATATGTAGTTACATAATATTAAAATTATCTTTCAATGCCCAAATGTGTACATAATGGAGGTATTATAAATTTTGTTAACTTCAAGGATTACAATCATATCATTTTTTTATATTTTCTAGAATTTGAACACAGACCGTAACCATAAACCAAAAGGGAATTATTTTAAAGAAAGTTATATAACTAAATACCTTTTAGATTAACATTTTCGTAAAATGTAACTTATTATTTCGAATATAAAATATTCAAGTGTCTAGACAATATTGTAAATCATATTAATTCGGGGATAAAGTCTAGAAAAGGATTATGTGTTAATTAGAATATAAAATTTTGTTTTATAATAGAACAAGCATACGTATATACATATATATATATATATATATATATATATATATATATATATATATATATATATATATATATATATATATATATATATATATATATATATATATATATATATATATATATATATATATATATATATATATATATATATATATATATATATATATATATATATATATATATATATATATATATATATATATAAATATTTGTGGGTGTGTACCTAGAGAATAGAAAAAATCCCTAGTTTCAAGATCGAATTTGAATCAAAAAATTAATGAAGATACATAGAATGTCTAACTGAGTGAAAACTTTTAATTTATGTTTGTTTTGAAAAGTCAAAACTGGAAAATTATCGTCAGGCTAATAAAGATTATTGGACAAACTTTGTAAAAAATATTTATATATTAATCTGATGAAGATTTATTTAACAGAAACAGAAAATAAAAGATTGTAGACAAAGAATATAACTTAGTGGTTGACGCAAAAAGTAATGAAAAAAACTAAGTAATATTATCAAAATTATAATAAAAATAAATTTATTAGAAGTGAATTTTCTACAGAAGATAAAATGGCAAAAACTGTACAATATGTCGCACAAGAAGAATGTTTTCAATTTTTCAAAAGAAACCTCCTTGCAAGATGCATACATATATGTTCAAAATATATGTGCATAGTTGAAGATTTTTTTGAGGCATATAATTGTTTTAAAAGTTTAAGACTCAACCATAAATATTCTGAATGCAAAATCAATTTTCCTTGTAAATAAAATTAAAAGTGTACTGAAAAACAAAGGTACATTTACATTAATTATATGAGGTGTAATATAATAAAATTAAAATATAAAATGATATATAAATTATAGATCACCAGATTCATGGTAGTTTTAGTTAAGTTTATGTGAAGAATCTAATCATTTCAAGAACAGATTATGAATAACTGCTCATTTACTCCATTACGAACCATCCAACTAAATGGTGAGAATATTAGAAATTGTCAAGCAACAATTTTTCTCAATATAGAAGATGATAATATTTAAGTTGCTTGGATTCAGGTGTCTCATGGTTGCAATAGATCTCTATCTGGATATGCAGGTTCATGTGAAATCGAATTTGATCCTGATTCTGTTGTTATAAAAACAGCCAATACCACTATTAATGATTTTTCATAATCTTTTAATAGTTCTGAAAATAATTCTCCCAATCTTTTGAAGAAACTGGATAAGGTGACAAATTTTTTAGTCAATCTGTGGTTTATATAAGTAATTAAAGAGTGCAGTTAAGCCCAGACCAGATAATATCATACCTGGAACCAGGGGGGAAGTGTACCTTCCTGGGGCTTGAGCACAGCCACCAGGCGCGTCGGCAAGTGGTGCATAGCCGAATGTCCTGTAGGAATGACAGGATAGCCTTGAATATAGAATCAAAGGCCGCGAACCAGCTCCCGTAAACCCTGGTGTTATGCGATCCATGCCTAGGGCTAATTGGCACCGCGGTATTGGTGTCTTAACGGAGCCTCTAGTTGCTTGGCGAACTTCTAGAGTAATTTGCCTTGCCCAGTAACTCAGGCAATGCTGGGTGGACTTATATTACCTGAGCTTTTTAATTGTTATCTTGTGGCTGAAAAGACACAAGAAGTAACAAACCTTTCTGCATTTGCAGGTGAAGCCTCTAAAGTAGACCTTGCTGAAAAAGACAAGGGAACTCAGAGGCAATCTTGTAAAGGGGCAGCAATGAATCCTTCACTTGAGGTAGAAATGACCTCTAAACCATCTTCTTCTGGTGAAAGTCAGGAAGCTATTCCTAGCATGACTGACTTTCTGACCAGATGGGACTATTTCAGCAAGACCTTATCTGCTGGAAATGTCATATGCAAGAGGAAATGGCAGAGCATGTCATTTACGAATGTGAGGCTCTTGCCCTCCCTAAATTAACTTCTTTAGGCTTCATCCATACTAGAGAGTTACACCTAGACTCCATTAAAGAGTTATCGGACTTTATTAGTAAAGTGGGTGACCCGAGCACTTGGAACTAGGAAACATTGGGTTTGGAGTTAATGGTACAAAATGCTGATAAAAGCAGAGGTGCCCAATGACATACAAACTCAATTTTAAGAAGAAAAAGAAGATAATATCATAAGTACTTTTTTCTTGTCTATGTCCACATGTATTTAAGTAGCAAAGATAGCTATTAACCTAAACTTTCTTCAAATTATTTAATAACCAATGTTTCAAGAGATTAAAAAAATGTCTACATTAAAAATATGTAAAAAGAAATACTAAAATAATCTTTATAAAACAATTATTAAACCAATGCTCACTAATGGTTCCTAAACCTGACACATGATGAACAGGCAGGAAAATCAGCTTGTTATCTTGGAAAGAATGGTGTTAAAGAAAAATAGGGTGTAGTTTATGTTGATAGTGTATGGTGACATAGATGCAATAACTATCTGCACAGGATTTACAGGAAGGCTATACAATTAAACACATTCAAATTAATTAAAATTTGCTTGACACATTTGTTGAATGTATTCTCTCCACCATGACAATCAGGATCTTCAGTAATAGGAACTATTCTTAGTTGAAGTTCCAGATTAAAATGGGCATCCTGTGTTGAGAAAGACAGATTGTTGAGATTGGGATCTTGGGAGCTATCAATTGGAGTTCCCTGGCAAAGAGGAAAACAGAATGGAAAATTCTTTTGCAGAAGATCCTATTCCACAATACTCATGGAATAAGAATTCTTACAAAGCCTTCTTAAGTTATTAAATTTGTGTCGCATTTTTGCCATCCTTTAAATTTCCTGGAAAAACTCATATTGGGTTCATTTCTAAAATGTAAAAAAATCTATTCAACATTATGATGATATAAAAAGCATCAGCCTTTTATTTACAATGGGTAAATACTATGAGATACTTTTTAGGATGAGATAAAAATGAAGCTTTCTTTAAAATAACATATTCTTCAACGACCAGTTTGGTTTCTTACACCTGTAATCCAGTGAAGATGTGTAGACGAATAATCCAATGAAGATGCTATCATTCGTCTGTGTAGCATTATCAAAGAATATAAAAGGGAAACTCCATTACTATTTTATTTATTTTGACATTGAAAGATAAATATTATACTTGGTATCCAATACTATACATGATATGAATAAATCATCTGTGACATTTGTTATATCTTCAAAATTTCTTAAATCATAACACAACTGAGATAGCACTTGTGACGTGAAGAATGTAATAAATGTGAATAAAAAGTTGACCACAAGCCTCAGTTTCTGAATCATCCTTATGGAAATTGATTAGCAATGATCTATAACTAAAGTTAAAGTCTTTGGAAATCGTTTAAATACTGCACTTGGGAACACTTTTTAGTTATCATTCCAAATGAGAATTTCTGTAACATTTGTTCTTTAACACATGTCATTCAAGATTTTACTCTCCATTGATCGAAATTAAAGAAACTATAATTTCCTCCAAAAAAAGCAAAACTGTGTTGATTTATAAAATATTTTATTCCTAAAATTAATATAAATTTGCAATTGTGATATCATTCGCTTTCTAATTTAGATGCCAATAAAATATCTTGGGGATATTATTGATCAAAAACTTCAAAAGAAAAACACATCGTCTATATTTCAAATAACTGTGAAAAACTTTTCGCATAGTACAAAAATTATGCAAAAATATTTATAATATTGTTAATAACGCATAGAACTAATTTAATAGCAAAGTATTTTTGCTGCCTGTAACTTGTCATGCTTCAAATATTTTAAAAAAGAAGTTCAGAAAAAATTATCAGTAAGCAAAATGGGCTTATACAAAGATTTTTGAGTATTGTTAGCAAATGTAAAGCATTAAATCATGATATTTATGGATTATTTCCTGTAAATATAAACATTGTAGATGAAATGAATTCGAAAATGCTTTTTATAGTTTTAGTTAATAGAAACTGCTGAAATGACACGCTTCCATCCCTTGCATAAGATTTTTGTCTTCTTGTTGTCTAATTTTCATCATTAGATCTGCTATGGAAATATAAAGAAGGAAGCTCAACAGCATCGAACTGATAAATGAATATTCAGTTAGTCAAGTTGAGAATCTTTATTTTAATGTATGCAGTGAAAAAACGTAACTAAATATAAACAGAGAAGTATCTTATTTGAGATGACACTTTGTCGTCCTTTCTGTGCTTACAGAAAAAAAACTAACAGTATTGAAAAATTAATTAACAACATGTAACATACTGCACATAACTGCCCTGAAAACAGTTTATTACACATGAGATTACACATACAATTGTAAAATTTATTTTACAATTGCATAATAAAACTAATAATAAAAAAGGATAAAGTGGCAATAGAAAGGATAACTTCCCAGACAAAGTTTATTAAATTTTAAATACTCTAATTAATGTTGCAACACTTGCATCTCATTTTTCATGTTCACAGAAATAACACTAACCACAACTTAAAAAAATTATCACTTCTTCAAATGATAAACGGTATATATATACATTAATTTTAAACTAACTCAATTTTTGTCTTAACATGGTAATTTTAAAAAGTTATTTATTTCATTTCGATTGTTTAACAGAAGTACTTGTAAATGTGAGCCTGACTGTAAAATCCCATGCATTTGCTTCTTTTTTGACAAAACTATTGTGGTGAAAAGGAAATTTTTCATAAAGTATTGAATTAAATATCCATATCACTGCCCCCTAGTATTCAGACGTAGATAATTCAAGATTGCCCTTGTCTTTATTAAAAATACTTACTTATATTCTAAGATTGTTTTTGTATTTTTTTTGTTATTATGTACGTTGTCATTTAATTATTTTCAGTAACTTTGTATCTTTTAGGTTCTTTTTAATACTTGGTGATGTAAAAGAAGATACATGTTGTTCTATGAATAAAAAGATTATAATACCAATCAGTGATAAATCAATGACTTCCTAATTCGAAAAATTTAAGATAAAGGATAATCACATTTAATATAAAGGATATTATAATCTTAAGGTTAAAACATCTTAAAATATTCTCGGGCAACAGCTGTTTGCAAGTATATAATTACATTATTCATCCACATTAATAAACGTGAGTTCCCCAGAAATTGCATTTTAAAATTGAAATGTAATAAATGACAATACAAAATACTTGAAGCTTCACAAATATACTTCTTAAATCGATTATCATTAAAATGTTTTTCAACAAAAGGCTTGCAATTTTCTATTTTCAAGGGTTTTTAAAATTACTTTTAAAATTTTCTCCATGATTTAACATGATTTGTATTATTTTTCATGTATTTTAATATTTTCTTTCTGATTTCCAAAAAAAATTCAATGAAATATTTTGTGAAGCACTTGCAGTTTACTCTCATTTCAGTTATTCGGGATCTATAAAAGTATGCACATGTTTCATGTTATTAAAACATTATCTCTTACCAAAATATTTGCTAAAATACAAAATAAACTCTTAAACACAGTTGAGCAAAGTGATTTTTTTAAACTTTTCTTTCGTTAGAAAATGTATGTCTAAATTACTAATTAGAAGTATATAAATAAAGATATATTATCGTTTAATGTTCATTACCTTACTTCTTAGAAAAGAAATTATATTTATCTTTTATTTTCAAAAAGCAATAAGAAATTTTATGAGATACAGAAGTAATTTTATTACTTTTAATACTGTTCTTTAAGAAACCATTCATTTTTAAAATATAAATTAGTTTCGCAGACTACATGAATTAATTGAACAAAACTTAATTATAACATTCCGTGTATATATATATATATATATATATATATATATATATATATATATATATATATATATATATATATATATATATATATATATATATATATATATATATATATATATATATATATATATATATATATATTATAAACTATTTCTTGCAAATAAAAGGTTGATTTTTAAAAATTAATTACTATTCATCCATTATATTAAAAAGTGATGTACAAATTATCTTTAAACAAATTCTATTCTTCGCAAAATTATCTTTCTTTTAATTAATAAAATATAATTAACTATTTTCTTTTATAAGGTTCCATGTGAATATTGACATTGTAATATTTAATTTCATTATGTAAATGTTTAAAATACAATTTATAATAGTTAATACAGTTCAAAATATTTTAGAAAAATTTATTTGATGAGTTTTAAATCCTTTTTAAATGGGAATGAAGTTATTTACTTTACAAATTAATCTTAACTTTGTTAATAATTTTATATAAATTAAGACTCAAAAAGAAATTTCTAATTGTCTGATGTAACAATGAGTTACAATTATGCATTTTAGCATTTAATACAAAATACTTAGATTTTTATTGTTAGATATTCTTCATTAACATTATTTAATTAAAATATGTAAGAAAGAATATTAATTCTTTTATTAATTATGATATTTTATTGTGATTAAAGAAAACCCATTCATTTCTAAGGAACTAAATAGTTGACATTTTAAAAATCTAATGGATTACTAAACACTATTAATGTTTAAATAAATCATACATATGTGCATTACTATATTTCAAAATTCTGCATATAAAATAGTAAAAAATATAAATATAATACAATTGGTTACATAAATCTATAATTATTTTTGTCATTATAAAAATGTAAGTTGAAAGTATAATGTTTCATAAATTTCTACAAATTAATTTTTTTGAATACAAAGGGATAAATATAAAAGGAAAAGGGACAAATAAATGGAAAAGGGACAAAGGGAAATAAAGGGAAAAGGGACAAAGGGCAAAGGGATAAAAATAATTTTTGAATTCCATGTATACTTCAATAAATGTTTTTAGTACAGTTATTCTTTAGTTTTCAAAATTTCCAATTACAATTTTTTAATATGTCTATCATTTATCAAAATGTTTCTTAAATTTTTGGTGAGGGCAGCCTAAAAATCTTAATACAGATCACCTAGTAACGTATGAAACACATAAATGCTTAAAAATACACTGCTAGTCACCCAAAATAAGATACAAATAAATACCAGATATAAGACAATCAAATTTATTTGAGAGATAACATTTTATACAAAGATGATATTGGAATTATAACTTCTTATGAAGTGTGTATGATGAAAAATCTGTTAGTGTAGTCATCATCATTGGCTATATCAGCTGTCACACGCCTCGGTATAGAATCAACTAGGTCTTGTATTTATTCTCTAGGTATGGTTATTGATAAATGTTTAATCATCCTAGTACTGCAGACGGAAGTGGGATTTTTCAATAAAAATAATGTCGCACCACTCCGTTGCCTATAGCAATCATTAATTTAGCCATTTTCTGTGAAAACACTATGGATGTTTTATATATATTCTACTCAGTTACAAATGATGTAGAATGGTACGAGCAGACTCCAAATGAGACGTAGTAAACTGAATCTGTAATTCTATAGTATCTGATGTAGTTGTGGTCCGATACCTCCATGAACACGATATGCCAATCATCGTAAGCAATGATGCAACAAATTAGATGCAATTATTTCCATCGGTCCTCCGTACTCTCCTGCATCCACAGATTATAGATCCACATCGCAATTACTTGGTTTATCCAACATGACCACTGATTTATGTGGAAGATAACTGCAATCTCATGTAGATTGTTATTCTTTATCAGTGGAACTCAGGAACTTCTTAAAAGAAGTTCAGCATCTTCTACGAAGCTTATTTAAAAATTTATAAAAAATTTCTGATTTTTTTTTTGATTGGCACTTCTGTTTCCTCTTATATTGGGCTTGAAAGCAGCTCTACATTCACCGTGCTATGCATACGCATTGCAGTATATATCTCATCATCAAAAACTATGCTGTAAATTTGACATGATTTGCATAATTTTTTCAGAGTGCAGCATTTTGAACACCTAGCAACGTAGAAAAAGGGAAATGTTATTTATTGTGTGATTAATATGGACAATCTGCATTTATAAATTTCCCTTTATTGTAATAAATTTGATCGTTATTGAAGAAAATGCTTTTTAGAATACATGAATCTGTCCATAATTTATTTAAATTAATGTTAAATAAATTAATGATTTTTTTAAAAAAATCCAAAAAATATTAACCTATGATATAGTTAAAATACATAAAAAGAATAAATAAAAGATAAGAACTATATTTCAAATATTTAAAGTTTTTAAATTGTTTATATGAGATTTTGCTTATTGAAAACCATGTGAAGAAAAGTTTATTTACTTTAAAACTGTTGACATTTAGATGATAATCAAATAGCATCTAAAACGTACAACTTCCGGAATTTCATGAGAATTACTAAGTACACTGTTTAAAATATTTAACAAATATTGAGGCTGTTTGATCTTGCACCATAAGAATTAAATGGCTGATTTCTACCTTATTGACAAATGCTGTAGGATATATAAGATGAAAATGACATTTGTATTGCCGAAAAAAATGCGTTTTACTTAACTTATATGTACGAAAGGGGAAAAACAACTTTTAGGTATAAAAAATACAAATAAAAAGTATTTTACCCCTTAAAATATCATTTTTAGTGAGAATTAAGGTTTCCCCGGACAACATTTATTGTCCAGCACTTTTGAAGCATTGACTAAATGAGGATATTAATGAGGGACTAGTGTATTCTGTTAACTCCTCCAGAAGAACACTTTCTAGCTCTTGCATTTTTGTGTGGATGGCATGAGTCCAGAAACTTATCTTTAAGTAGAATGTCCCAAGAATGGGTTCATTTCCGGTGAACACGCTGGAAATTCCATTTGCATAATTATTTCCACCAAAAGGAAATTATTTGCCAAGTTAACACGATATGGTCTGCAATTATCGTTCATTAATATGAAATCATCTACAATTGCAACTTCGTAAGGGGCTATAATATGTCTGATGATCTCCTTCTACCTGTAAAAAGTCAGAGGGCAACTTCGTTTGCTATGCGGAACTATGGAGACTGCTGAATCTGTCAATTGCAAGCACATACAAAGGATTGTTTCTAGTGTGTCGCTTTCTCTCCAGATGAAAATACACCCATTATTAGGATGAAGAGAGAAATAGGGAGTCATCTGATAACAAAACTATTATGCAATTCACTTCTCCTCCTGTTTGCATGTTCTGTTGCTCCCACTTTGATGGTGACTTCTAACGTGATACCCTTTGCTGGACAGCTAGCATGCAGTGTGAAGGTGATTTCAAACAGTTTGTATATAACAAGGGTGGCCAAACTTTGAGATCCGTGGTCAACTCCACATTTAAAAAATCGAAGGTGGTCGAATACCAATGGAAGAGCTAAATGTAGAGCTACGTAACATACATATTTATATATATATATATTTTCGGTAACAAGAAAAAATGGTAAATTATCTATTTTTTATAAAAAAAACTTAATATTTACAAGATAAAAATTTACTGACGAAAATAATCAAAATATTCATCTATCAAAAATTGACCATACTATTCACTTCGTTTAGTTGAAATTTTGCACTGTATATCTGCGACAAGTTTATCGTATTCTGGCTGGTATGAGCTTATTGCAAAGTGTAAACACGAAATTAAATGCTCTTCTGTTAAACACCACCGATGTTTGGTTTTTAAGGCGTTCATGGTTGAAAAAGCAGATTCGCAAAGCTCAATCTAAAGTATGATTTCAAATACAAAATCAATTTTTAAATATTTAAAAACGTTTCCTCAAAAATTAATTTCCAAAAATCAGTATCTCCAGATGCTCTGGATTTAAGAAATATATCGCATCTTAATTTAATTGTTTCTTTCTCCACCGTGACTGATGTGTTATCCATTAAAGGTCCTGTTTTTTCAGATACTCCATCAATAATGACATTTTCATTAAATGGAAATACCATAAAATTGAGTATTTCTTCCAACCTAATTAGGTCAGCGAATCTTCTTTCAAATTCTTCAAACAAAACATCTAACTGTTCAAAATCTTCAAAGTCTCGATTTGGATTTTGGATGCACTCTTCCTCCATGTTTTTAAAGTTTCTCAGTTCATGTTTTCTTAATTAAGACGCATAATTTTTATCGTTTCTTTGAAAGTTTTAATCACGCTCATCATGTTTCATTATGTCACATTTATTCTTTCCTTGTAGATTTAGGTTTAAGTCGTTAAGTTTTGCAGTGATATCGCAGAGAAAAGCTAATTTCATGAGCCATTTCTCATCTTCTAATTCAGTAATGTGCTCTCCTTTCATTTGTAGAAATTTATTTTTTTATTTCAGGTAACAGGATACTAAATCTTTTTAAAAGAGCACCATGTCTTAGCCACCTCACGTCTGTGTGCAATAAGAGAACTCCGTACTCTGATTCAGTTTCTTCCGAATTTCAGATGATTCAGATCACGACAATTTCAGATGCTTATCTGAAATTGTCGTCTGTGAAGACTTCTTGATCGAATTGAATTGACGATTTTAAAAACGATTTTCATTATATCATTATACTTTAGTATTTTTGAACACAATACCTGTTGATTGATAATGCAATGATAGCTGGTAAAACTGGGAAATTCCTCATCATTATTGCACAAAGCAATAAAACCAATTCGATTCCCGACCATTGCTGGAACTCCATCTGTTGTAATAGAGATCAATTTACTTATTGGAAATTCTGTATAATCAATAAAGTTTTAAAATGAATTATAGATATCTTGGCCTCTCGTTTGTCCTTTCAATGGAATTAAAGTTAATAACTCTTCTTTTGAAGTCATATCTTCGAAAACAATTTTCACAAAAATGCATAACTGTGTAATGTCACTAATATCCATGGATTCATCAAATTGAAGTGACATTAACTTACAAGCTTTTAAATCTTTATTTATTAAATTTTCCAAATTAATATTCATAACTTCAGTCCGTCACATCACAGTGTTAGTGTAAAGAAATATTATTTATTTAAGATATTATTTCAGATTTATTTTTAAAATCTTGGAAAAGCACTTCTCCCGCTTTACAGAAAGCTTCTTTTATTAATTCTGCATCTTCGAATGTTTTTTTTTCGCTTTATCAAAACTTCTGTAATTTTAAACAACGCCAATGTTACTGCTTTAGTTTTGGTGCCTGATCTCGTAAATAATGATTGTTTTAAATGTAAATTTGACTTCAATTCATGCACTTCAACTTTCCGAAGTTCACTGCCGATTGGGAAGTCTGTAGCGTATATTAAGTGCATGGTTTTAAAATGTCTTTCGACGTTTGAGTTACTCGCCACACTTGAGTTACATATGAGACAAACGCATTTCTCCTTCACCATAACAAAAAAGAAATCATCTTCCCACTCATTGTGATGATAATGGTATGTTTTACTTCTCTTAGAACTGGTATCTGTCTGAGTCATTTTGGGAGGATTGTTGAAACAACAAATTATCGTATCAGTGCGGTAGAAAGCGAGCGACCTGCAACGTAAGAAGATTAACTGAGAACTGAAACTAAACGGGCGGGTGTGACAGGTAAACTAGTCGACATACCGCGCGTCGCTATCATCGCGCCGGCTATTGGATATAATTTAAGCATCCCGCTTTGTCAAGTTGTTTCTATTTTATTCTCCACTGTATAACGACAAATTAACTGTATTACTTGGCACAGTTTGTTTTAGGTTTTAAAGCGTAAACTGTTGTAAGTTTTTATTTTAAATAACTCATTAATTCTATTTCATAAGTCATAAATTAAATTGTTAATAGCCAAGGTCATTATCGGAATGGTCACGTGGACTACCTAAAATGTCTTCGCGGTCAACGTCTTGGCCACCCCTGGTATATAAACTGTGGTAACAGTAGCATAGTGAAGGTAATGTTAAAGAAGGCTTTCATATTTTTGTGTCTCAGAACCGTTAGAGTTAAATAATGGTCTTTATATTGGTCATTGAGGCACGTCTTTGACTTTACCCTGATTTTCGGACTGCATTTCCAATCTCAAAAAACAGCTACAAATCCCATAAATCACATTTTGTAAAACTCCAAATATTACTTAAGATTGTAGAGGGTATAATTACAGTTACCTTCCCTGTTTAAGTGGGTAGATGGCGCTAGGCGCAACTAATGCATTCCCCCCCCAAAAAAAAACACTTGAGATCACTTAAGATTTTTAAGTGAGTCTGTTCGTTGTTTCTTTCTTTGTGTGGCTGTGTTTTTGTGAAATTGTATTTAATGTGCCGCTATTTTTATATATTGTGATGTGGAACTTTAATAATATTAATAAACACATGTTCCTGAAAGCTTTGTGATTATTTATAGTTATATTTGGAATCATGTGTTTATAGGATTAAGTTCTTCATGCTACTTCTAATTGTGTTCTTCTTGTTAATTCGGATTGTGTTTGGTTCTTTTCTAACAGACCAACAATTCTTCAAGGTGCTGATACGGGTAAGTGACTTCATTGAGACATCTCACTTATGGAACCCACGATCTTACTGACGGTCTATCTTTCTTTTCTGTTTTGTCTTACATTAAATTGGAAGCCAAATCTGATCCACTTCTGCTAAAGCCTCTTTTTACGATGTCAAACTTGAAATTTTCTTGTTAAAAAATTTAAAAATGAGAAAAATTTGCATTTGTGACTTGCTTCTTCCATTTTAAAAAAACAATTGTTTATATCTTTATTTTGCAAAAGATTTAATATACATTTTAATTTATAGTTGAAAACTTTACAGTAGGGTATTTTCATTTTAAAAAGTCAGTCAAAATACAAAGAATTAAAGGTTACAAAAAGTAAAGTCTGGGGAGCGAAATAGATTTACCTTCACACTGTGCTCCCTGGTAACGCTTTCTGTGGTAAAGAGATACTATAATTTGGGCTCAAGCTCCCCCTTTATCCCTCCCCCTTACAATAGGTTGTATAAAAATAAATGAGGTACCTCCCAAAATAATCAAAGACCAAGAAGTTTCAAATAAAATTGTTTAAAAGAAAATACTAGTTAGAAGCTCATAATATTCATTTTTGCAAAAATACTGTCTCTAAAAATAACAATTTTGAAAATTTATACCTTATTTTAGTCTTTTTAAATTATCATTTCAAAATAAACATCCTCCAAAAACTCAAATAGAGAAATTTGATGTATTTAATGTTTAAAGCACAAATAGAATGAAGACAACAAGAAGTGTATCTTTCTTCTTTTTTTGAAAGACAATATGACGTTTTATTCTTATATAAAATTTACCATTCGTTTAAAATAGTTACTTTAGGCAATAAGATCAATAAGTGAGAAAAAATACTTTAAAGTTACCTTTAAATTTATAATTATTTTCACAATACGTAAGAATTTGATGAATTTCCAAATTTTTACGTCAGAAATTTTCACGTCCTATCTACAAGTATGCATATGTTGAAATAAATGTTCATAGTTAGATTGTATGTTTTAAAAAACGCATAATCATTTTGATACTTGGCTAACTTTATCTGCAAGATCAAGTTCAATTATAGTTTCGTAATTTTTCTGAAATCTTTGAGCTCTTAATAGCAGGTATGTTAAAAATTATTAGACAGTAAATATCAAATCAGATATTTTATATAAAATATATCAAATTTTATTTCCAAAAATATTTTTAATGGAAGGAGAAAAACAAGTTGTATTGTTTTGTTAAATTTACATTACCTTTAATCCAAAAATTTCCTTTTTTAACTAATTCTCCGAGATCAGATTGTTAACTATTACACTGCTGTATCTAATGCTCGATGAAATATTAGCTGCTATTTAATATATATGCTAGTAATTTTAGATCTCTCGCCAAGAATATAAATAATACTTGACTTTCTACCAATTATTTAAAGCTTTCACTAAACTATTTTACCAGCAAAGGAAAACTAAATTCAACTTGATAAACTCTAGTATTCTATAAGTTCACTAATTAAATAAAACTTCTATATAGTTGTGGTAGGGAAAATTACGATAGATTAATTTTCAATTCCAAACAAACTTGTATTTAGAGTTACTTCCTAAGATTCTATATTAATCAACAGCGATAAAATTGAAGCAGCATTTTAAATTGATTTTTAATTTAATATGAGTTATTGATTTAATTTCATTTTTAGTGGGAACTCAAATTGCTTTCTAAAAATCCTCTTGTCTTCCAATTTCACTATAAAATAAATATTTATTTTTAAGAACATTTATTTTCATGTAATTGTGTTGTTAGATTTGAAATGTTACTTGGCCACTTTTCACGTCCTCTTAGCATCATAGACACTGTGTGTGTGTGTGTGTGTGTGTGTGTGTGTGTGTGTGTGTGTGTGTGTGTGTGTGTGTGTGTGTGTGTGTGTGTGTGTGTGTGTGTGTGTGTGTGTGTGTGTGTGTGTGTGTGTGTGTGTGTGTGTGTGTGTGTGTGTTTGTTTTTAGCTGAAACACTTTATTATAAAATATTATAACATTAAAAGACTAAAAATCTATATTCTGATTATTATTCTCCATCATAAATATTTATCAGCAAAACTAGAATTAGAGCTTTTGTCAGGTATTTTATTATAATCCTTTATTTTACGAAACTTTTCTACTATTAGAGTCCTGACCTAATGAATTTTAATAACAACATTATAAAAAGAAACTAAGTTAACATTAAAAAGGAAGAACATATACGTACTAAGTCATTGGAAATGATTCGATTTTTAATTGCATGTGAATAGTAAATAACAACTTACTTCAATTTCCTTAAATTGCTTAAAAATCATTATAAAAGATTTTTAATAATTTTAATTAAAACTAAATATGTTAATTTTTCCTGGAGCAAATATTAATTTTCCAAAAAAAAAAAAAACACAAACACATTTCTATCAATATAATTTTGTTGTACGTTATTTTTCATACGTATTTTGATTTTCTTATAATTACGCAAATGTGTATAGTGTTTATTAAAAAACACTGACAATATGATTTCTCTAAAGATTATTTATTAATTCATTTAAATTTGGCATTGGTTGTTGTGGTAAAAATACACTGATTACCATGGAAGACTACCGAAAACATGTTAAATTAAAAGTGGATTTTTATTCATTATAAGCTTTATTTATTGAACTAGTAGAGTTAATTTTAGAATAAGCAAATTACAAACACACACATATATGCATGCATATATAAATATATATATATATATATATATATATATATATATATATATATATATATATATATATATATATATATATATATATATATATATATATATATATATATATATATATATATATATATATATATATATATATATATATATATATATATATATATATATGCATATATATATATATATATATATGTATATATATATATATATATATATATATATATATATATATATATATATATATATATATATATATATATATATATATATATATATATATATATATATATATATATATATATATATATATATATATATATATATATATATATATATATATATATATATATATATATATATATAAATATATATATATATACATATATATATTTATATATTATATAAATGTTTGTATGTGTATGTATATCATACCAGTGTATATATGAGATTTCAATTATATCTACTAAATTAAAATTCGAAAAACAGTAGCAAGGAAGTATGATATATAAAGAATAATAATTTAATAATGTAATGAAACCATATCATATAATAAAAATATAAGGTATCTTATACAAAATTTCTATTAAGATTTTTTCGATCAAACGCATCTCTAATTTGTTCCACAAGTACTTTTCTGAAAAATATGAGACTCTTCAACCAAATTATATTCTTATTTAATTTTTAAGATTTTTTCAAGAAATATTTCTATAGTTGGCAATCAAATTATTATGGTTGAACGAAGAGAGAGGCATGTATCTGAAAATAATTGGATTGTCTTCATTTTTCAAAAAAAAAAGAGAATATCCTTAATTACTTAGTTCAGCAAAGTTTTTGATTGTAGTTTCGCAATATTTTTAATTACTTGATTTATAAAGAAATTATTTTGGCGAAAACTAAATAAAGAATTTAATATAAAATTTTAAAATGTGTGATAGAGTTTTACATACCGTATTTATATTTTACATTTTAATAATATAAATTTCGTGATTACATCTTTTAATATTTTTCAATTTAAAATATTTTTAAATGCTACAATTAAATTTACACAATTACACTGAAGCTATTAGTAAAACTTTTGATATTGTAACTAAAATTTTAATTTAGAAAATAATTCTATAATTTCAATGGGATGATTTTTTTCTATTAATAACATTTTTTACATGCGCACAGACTATCATCAATTAATTCAAATAGTGTGGTTATAGAATTAAAGGGTTGGTCAAAATTTCAGATACTTATATATTATATTATTTATAATTATTTAACATATTCATAATTACTCATTTTGCTTTATGAGAATTATTATGACAAAGTTAGTGGGAATATTTAAACAAAATTCTTAAATAAATATTTTAATTAATAAGGATATTTCAAATATGTTTTAGTTAAAACCTCAAACTATAGCAATCTATTACAAAATATTAATTAAAATTTTTATTATAAACCTAATTTATTGTGAGTAATAGGTTATAAACAAAAAATCCAGAATCTAAAATGACCACCATAAAGGAATATTTCTTTTATCTTAGACAATGTTTACCTAACCGTTTATGAATTCCTGTTGTATTTTTATTAATGATAAAAGACGTCTATGGTTTCTCTAACAATAATATATTCTTTCTGAAACAATCAAGAAAACAAGTAAATGATGTAAGTGGATTCCAGAGAGTAAGACCTAATATTTTTTAAGCTATTTACAAAATTAATTATTTTAAATGAGGACACAGTTATAAGAAGGATTCAGCTAATGATAAGATTGATTCATAGAAAAAAATTCTCTCAACTATTAAAATTCAAAATGTTGGGAAATATATAATATAAAGTGTGAATCCAAAATAAAGTTTGTGATAAAGATTGAGAATTTGTAAATAAAAATCTCAGATGACAATAATAAAAATCTCAAAAGTTTTTTTTTAGTTTAAAGGACACAACTGTTATTATTTTGGCAAGGAATTCTTCAAAATGTAATGTACGTGATGATAGAAATTACCATAAAACCATTCGTATTGAGTATAAAGGATTTTATGTTTCATCTACAGACTCTCAATATTCTACTTCAGAAATAAACATGTTTATTAAAAGTTACAAGAACAGACATCTACTTCTATTTCCAATTGCTTTCGTGGATTGGTAAACACTTTATTGCTCCAACTTTTCAAACTTTATTTACAATTTTTAAGACTTTCTAACACAATGAAAGATACATCGAGTTTTTTTTTTTTTTTTTTTTTAACTCTTGAAATTTTAGATACAAATTTGATTTTATTACAGGAATTAATTTCCCACTTACCCTCTGAAAATGTCTTGAAACCCTTTTCGTGAACAGAATAAATTGGTATTTTAATTAGAAATAATTTTATAATAATTTTCTGTTCGGGTTGTTTCCTCTGAAGTCTTTTTAACGAACTGTTCTTCATTTTTCCAATATCTTGCATCGAAAGAAAATGAAGTTTAGAACACAGTTCTCAATTTATTTTAATCAAAAGTTACTTTTGATAAAGTTTGGTGGTCATCTAAGTAAAATCTTTCAAAAAGATGCCATTATATTACATAATATTTATAACCTGCTGAAAAACTTTTGAATGGAACAACAACTTTAGCCAAACGTAAGCAAGCTTGAGTTCGAAACTAAAGGTTATTTTCTGAAAAAAAAAAATTTTTTTTTTCAAATATTTTTTTTCAAAACTCTGTGTCAAGTCCTACTTACCCTTTGTAAGGTAATAATGATTGATTATTTTCGTCATGTCAACAGTTTAAATATTGCATTTGCAAATGATTTGTTTTTTTTTCTTTCCGAAGGGAGTACTGAATAATACTTTTTTGAGAATAAAAGAAGTATTAGATTTTCTCTCCAATTAATTGAACTTCTCACAAACTCACTGTCTGTCCTTTAGAGAGTAACAGTATGATTGTTTTCAGAAATTTTGATGGATAAAATATGCTGCTTCATTAATTTGTCATTCGTTCTGACTTGTTAGTATCTGCTTCATTTTTATTTAGGGTACAAATTTATGATTTTTAAAATAAGTTTAATTTAATAACGCACACACACACATTTTATTAAAAATATAGATTTTAACATGGCTTATTATATCCAAAATAAAAAAAATTTTATTCAGCATTTTATAAAATTACGGTTAGAAATATTATAAAAAATTTAAAATGATGTTTTAAATTTTTGAATAAGAATATAATTTAAATTCTATAATTTAAAATCTTGGATTAATGTGAATAAAAGTTTAATTAGTATTATATAAATAATGTTATTTGAATTCAATATCATCTGATTTATATAATTGCTTAAATATTTTCTGTTATCTTCATTATTATTATATTTTATTTACGCACAAATTAATAAATTTAAAAATAAACTATTATTATATTGTTATTAATTAAAAAATATATATCAGCATATTTTATAAAGACTTACATTAACTAAATATTATAGAATTATTAGAAAATGACGATAAGAATAAATCATTTTTCTGAAATTTTTAAGGAATATTTGAAATCTGTTTAGATTTTTATCTGTTTAGATAAAAATTCATCTAATGTCATTCTCAAACAAAAAATTACTAATTTTTCTGCTATTGAAATAAATTTCATCTATAATATATGGCACAACATGTAAACCTTTTAGATAAAATTATATTTACTAATAGTTTACACAATATATCGTAGTAAAAAGTCAGAATGTTTTCATGCAAATGCTTTCCTTGAATTCGAAACTATTACTTAGAAACTATATTCTAAAACAACTATTACTGCTTTGAAATGTAGATTATCATATATACATTATAATATTGATTAACCATTACCTTAATCTTCAATCAGCTTATAATATGCCATTAACTATCCATCCATGGTTACAAAACAGCTTACATTGAATGCCGAATATTTCATGTCTCGGAAACCGTAATCTCTGGAAAAGATTATAAATCTTACGCATTAAAAATTAATAGATTCGCAGAAATTTTTGTAAAATTCTGATAGGTTGGAAAATTTTTCTATGTCTCCATGAAAATTGCAATCATCTTATTATGTTAAATTATATTAATAATTTTATCCAGAAAAATTTGATTTAATATAAATCATAAAGTTAACATTTAATACTTATAATGCTTTAAAGTTTGTACATTACTATCGATCAGAGAAACTTGAACTTATAATATACTATTGTGAATTTTACATGTAGTTTTTCGAAATAA
The DNA here is from genome assembly GCA_037975125.1 of Latrodectus hesperus. NCBI lineage: Eukaryota > Metazoa > Arthropoda > Arachnida > Araneae > Theridiidae > Latrodectus > Latrodectus hesperus. The sequence goes on from CM075858.1 coordinate 68,382,353, forward strand.
TTTGGAAATGACAAGTGTATGATTATTATATAATTGACAGATTTTATTAAGGATTGACTATTATTAAATTATTATGGTTAATGAATAGTTTGAAATTAAAGGGGACAATTGTTCAATGTATTGTGATTGTATAAACTGATTATAATACATGCAATTCAATTGATACTAATAATGTAAATAATTCGTTTCCTTTTTTAAAATTTTAAATATGACAGAATTTTTGACTTTTTCATAAGCAAAAATTTTATGCATAGTTTATTTTAAAATTTTTATTTAACATGTTAAAAAATTTAACTTTCATATATAAAATTCTTAAAGTTTAATTTTTAAGATAACGGAAATAATAATTTGTCTGCTTGACAAGTATTAAAGAAAGTTATCTGCCACGCTGGCTGTGTAATATGATGTAAGCACAATTTGTTGGAATAAATTTTATTAGACCAATGTATTTATGTTTCGTTTTAAAAATAGCATATTTATTCCAACTTAAAACCATAACTTGAATTGAAAATTTAATTTAAATGTTTCATTTTAGCTAAGTCTTTCCCTAATGAATACATTTATTTTAATAGGCCCTACAGAATCATATTTTAAGTAATTTTTAAATAATCAGAGAATTTTGAATTTTATATTAAATTATTCCATAAATTTTAAGCATTATTTTAATGTAATTTTTATTTAATTGTAAATTATGTTTTTGTGTAGATTATCTTTTCTTAAAATGTGCATATTTATTTCATATTCTCATTCTTTAAAGTTATCTATAAATTCAAAAAGCTAATACAGTACTTTTTATTTTCATTATTGCGTCGTTTTGTTTTCAATATTTTAAAACTGAAATGCCGTGATGGTTGAGTGGTTAGCGTTCCTGACCCCTTGGCTGTTGGTCCCGGATTCGAATCCCGGTTCGGGCATGGATGTTTCTTTCTCTCTGTGTTTTTCTGTCCTTTCTTCTGAAATGATACGTGAATGTGGCCCACCCTATTAACGGGTTTGTGATGGTATGGCGTGGGGAATGCTACTTGCCACCATGACTTGCTGCACAGGTGACCACCAGGTAACGATAAAAAGAATAGCAGTTTCCGCCCTTGTTATGGCGAAGGGTTAGTAAACCAGTGTCCACCATGGTTAAGGAAAATAATATAAAACTGAAGTTGTCTCGTATATATTTGTGATTTTTTAATATTATATTCTTACGAATATTATTCTTTCTGGATTACTATTGTCATTTTTAAATTATTATTGAAAAATTACTAAATTAGCTTCAGTCACACTAAATACTATTTTCTGTTTTTATTATTATAAACTCTCTTATGTAGTTGTTTATTATAGCTTATTTAATTATCAAATTTGATATTTTTATATATGACACAGACTATATTCGTATCTGTTATAGCATGTGATCATTTACGATGATTGACATTTAATGTATACTCTTATCAATTATCATCAACTTTTAAGCTTACCAAAATTGACTCATCTATATACAGAGAACAAATATTTATGTGATTATATTCAATTGTAAAATCTGACGTAAATTTATTTTGTATTTTTATATATATTCAGTACTTTTATTGGTCAGCAATGCCATAGATAGATTTGATTAATTTTATTACATAGAAATAATGGTGGTCTTTAAAATATATCTTGAGGTCTTTAAAACATATCTATATCATAACATATATATATATATATATATATATATATATATATATATATATATATATATATATATATATATATATATATATATATATATATATATATATATATATATATATATATATATATATATATATATATATATATATATATTATGTTTACATACCTCAGACAAAGAATATCATTTTTGATTACAATTATTAAACTTAAAATTCGCTTTCAGTATGTAATTAAATAATTAAGTTTCCAATATAAATTATACTATAATTCAGATGTTTAGAAACCAAAATTATAATATCTTTAACTACAGTAGTTAAAACGACTTTGATGTTAACTATTAAAGAACTTTATGAGCATATAAGAGATTTTATGTACCTAATGTACTCGATGAATTTTCTATAACAATTTATTAAACTCCATTTAATCATTCTCATCTATAGCTCTTGATATTAAATGATCGGTCATTTGTTTATTAACTTTGGCAATTTACAAAGTCCAATTATGTTTCACATTTTGCATTTTGCAAAGTTTCATGAAAATTAGCATCATCATTCATTAAAAATTCAAATTTTTTCTTCTTTATACACAATAGTGTAAAAACAATGTCTTTTTATAGAGTATTTGTTGTACGCAATAAAATATTTTATAAGCACTTTACTTCAGTGCTTATAAAAATATTTTATTGCGTATATTTATTTCTTATACTAGTTATAAAAACATAAACAGTCACACACACATATGCAAAATAATATATAATCTTAGGAATTATAAAGAAACGAGATATGTGAATTATCTGCTTCAAAAACTGTGTTCCACATATTTAAACCTTGACTTAATATTCTGTAAATTAGATATATTTCCACCAATTTTAGAATAAGCCTACAAATCCTATTTAGCTGGATTTTTATTAATTTTTAATAAGATGTTTCAAATTTTGCCACTTTCCAAGATTCAAAAGATCCAACTTTCTTCATGTCTCTTGTTAAATCATAATATTTTTCACCTATATTCACTGTTTCGGAGAAGACTGTCTTCAAGATTTCTACCGAATTATACTCAGTATATATAATCTAATCATTGAATATATAATCTAATCTAATCATAATACCATATATAATCTAATCATTGAATTATATCTTTATTTCTGTAATGTATGTAAATTTTAACATTGTCTGATGTCTGATAAAAATGGACATCCTTATTTATATTTCTAGATTTCATGTTGCTTATAGTAATCTTTCTATGCCTTCTGTCAATTTAAATGGCTGCATATGGGCATTTTTATAGCTATAAATAGTTGTAAATAGCAAAAATCGTATACAATATAATATGATATACTTAAAGATTAATTATCGATTTTGTCCATTGCTTAAATGCATTACTTTTACCATGCTCAACCAGTGAAAGATTGCAATGAAAATCCAAACGAGACACAGTGTTTGTAAAATCTGCTTAAACAACTTCAAATTGTTAGGAATGTTTCCTAAAATGATTAAACCATGGTATTTATGCAAATTCTTTGAAGCTACATATTTTTGTGCTACAATTTATATTGATGAACCTACAATTTGATAATTATCTCAAACTGAAACTTATTTAAAGTAAAATATTATTTATGTTTTAAACTAATTTTTAAATAGCTATCACAATTATTTCGTATTTATATCTAGCAAGAAAGTTATCAACAATAACACTTTAAATTTAGAAAAATATGAATTAACTTATTTTTAAACGAAAAATACATTTCATTATATTTATTTTATCTGAATAATATTTATTTTATCTATCCATAAGGTTTAATTTTAAAATCTTGACTTTGTTATTGCATTTGCTGAAAATAATAATACTACCTTAATCAATTCCTTTTAATAAATTTTGATTTTTATTTATTTTAGAGGAAAATGTTAAAATCTAATATATATATATATATATATATATATATATATATATATATATATATATATAGTGTATGTATATTGGATTTAACATTTTATATATCACTAAAAGTTGAATTCGAATAAAAATGATAAATATTGTATATAGTCGAGAAAAGTATATTTTTCACACATAATGCGCAGTTTAACGGCTTTTCGGATTTCTTCTTTTGTTGGGAAAGGAATTTTTGTAGCCGGGAAAATAATCTTTATAAATCGACATGGAGCGGCCACTTAAAGAACAGGATAAACAAACCGATATTTATAACTTGTTTCTAAAGATGCATCAAAGAACAAAGGTGAACGATGTATTGTCGATGGAAGAACAAAGAATGGGGTTTCGGCGCGCCATTTGCGGGCTATTGTGAGAGATTCTGAAAATCAATTTAAAAGGATGACAAACATCATTTCCAAAGGCACAAATGTGTATATGATTCCTTCATAAATGCGGAATTATAAAGAGCTGTATGTTCCATTGAATAAAGTTTCATAAGCGATTTTGTATTTTTATAAATCCCTTATTTATACTAAACGAGAAGATGTTTACTGTATTCTATTTCAAATAAACACCTTTTAAAATCTAATAGCTTAATAGTATAAATAAAAACAAATTATTTATTTTTTTGCGTATTTGATGATAGAGTTTTAATAATAATTGTATTTATAAAACAGTGACTAATTTATTGATTAGAGATAAATGTATTAACGATGATAAAATTTATTAAATGAAAGATTTATAAATATACAAATGTTTATATTAATCTTATAGGTAAGGTCAAACATAAGTGTTATTCAAATCTGAATTTGCTTAATCAAAGTAATAATCTGACACTTAAATGATTAGTGATTTGGCTTTTACTTCAGTAGTTCTTTGAATGGATTCCCAATTCATACTTGAATGTATATCGTGGTTATTAAAACAGTAGATTAACATTGAGATGGATTAAAGATTGACAGGTTTCAAGTAAGCACACTTTAAATCTTTAAGTGATAAAATATCTCAAGCACATTAATTATATTTTAATGCCGAAAAAACGAAAAAATAATTATTAAAAAACTTTAAATAATACAGTAATTGAAACCACATGTGAATTATATACATTATTAAATTAAGAATCTTTTTGTTTAATAAAATAATTTAATCATTAAAATTTATTAGAATAATTTAATTTTTATTTGTTAAAGTAAAAATATATCTAATATGAATTGAGATTTGAATTACTGAATGTAATTAATATTTAATTAGTGAATACACTGAAAATTTGTTTCGGAACATAAAATTGGTAGAGAAACGTCATGATAGTTAGACATGGCAATGTGTAGAATAGATCAAAGCAAGGTACATTAATAATTTCAAAATTGTTCAAGATAAAAAGATATAGTTCACTCCAAACAGATGGAATTAAAATAGTTTTTCTGGGTAAAATTAAACATAAATATTTGAATAATAATCTTGTTGATTGATTGCTTATATTTTAAAAAAGTTCTTCAAAAAATAATATGAATTTTACTTATCTTGCTTGTAACAAACAATGTGTGTCTTAAAAGTCAGAAAACATAATTTATTTATGAAACTCCATAGCTTTCACATGTTTAAAATCTACCAATTTGGCTTTTCTTTCTAAATGGCATTTACATGTATTTAAAAATAGAAACGTTCTATTATAGTCTGCAAAATAATTAGAAATTGTGTTGTATCAGTGAAAATAGTGGCAATATTATCAAGATTTTAAGATGGATGAGGAAATTAATTACCAAAAGAAAAAATAATATGCAAAATAATGTCACAATCTTTTAGACATGAACTATTTAGATTAAAAATTATTGACTTTTAATTTGTCAAAATTCCATAACTGTTACTTTCAGGAAACCTAAAAATACAAATTTTCTTTTTACATTCAGTTTAATACATTTTAGTTGTAATATCCATAATAAGTAGCAACATGCTAGCCATATGTCGTGTCGTCTTAATTGTATGATGTTGAAAATCAAAACAACTCAACTTTGCTTAAAATCTCGTTTCCGTGGCGAAAGTTAAATGTGTTTCGTTAAAAAAATGCATATCTATTGATAAGTGTAAGTTTGAAACTTTTTAATATAAAATGTGTGAATGTGAAGGACTCTTTGTTATTTTATCTTAAGTTAATAATATTCTACTACAGTTTTTATAACTAAACCACCAAAAATATTGAATTAAGATCCCTACACCATGCATATGAATTGTTTCCGGGGAGTAAAAGTAAGTAGATTTATAAATATAACAATAGTTTCTTCTTTTATATTTATAATAAATATTTTGTCTCCATTCTTTTACATTTTTTTAAGCAATATCATATTTTATAAGACAAGGCAAGATTGTATTTTATAGGGGTATATTTGTGTTTCAGTTCATTGAGTTTGTATAAACTCATTTAGATATATTTCATTGAATTTTTTTAAATTTGGAGTTTTCCCAGTATCTCTCTTGACGATAAGGTACTATATTAAAAATTTGGGGGAATATCGTAGAAAATGATAATTTCTTCAAAACTGTTAATTTCTTACAAAAAGCTAAATAAAAGAATGACAAAATTTAAGAAGTACTTCCATTATCTTTAATAACACTTTTAGTTTTATGCTGTGACAACAAATATTAAATTGTTATCTAAAGCTCTTTTGATTTAATTAATAAGATTAATAATCTTATCAATTAAAGAAATTTATAAACATTCGTATCATTTGTACATAATTTAACCTAACATAGTATATAAAGTGACAAAATTAAATTGAATCACAAAAATTAAATTTATTTACTAATTCACACATATATGAATTTATATAGGCGTATTAATGTGAATAAAATGAATTACTCTTATCAATTTTTATATCAGTAAAAATCATACGCATTTCATGAAATTAATCTTTGTGCAAATGCGTAATTTCCATTCTTCTTTTGGAAATTCAACCGTACAAAAATATAAAATATTTTCTCTGAAATTTCTATAATATGAGTTTATTGTTTTAAAAGTTAAAATAAGTTTCTTTTAGCATATATTTGGTTGAAAATGACTCTTTCCCAATGGAATATAACTCTTTAGTTATTATTTTTACTATAAATAATTATTTCCATATTCAAACTGAATATTATTTACGATATATATATTTATAACGATTTTTGATTAAAATTAAGAAAAGTTTTTCTTACAATAATTGTTTGAGAGAATTTTGCACAGTAAATATTAGTTTTATTTTCAAATGAGAAGTATGTTCGCAGTAAATCTTATTTTAATACGAAATCTCTTTTCTGGAAAAAGAAGCATATTATATTCTTAACTCAGTGAAAAGAAATCTACATTGAGAAAATAAAAATTTAAATTCTCTTTTTGAGCTCTTTAAAGTTACGATTCAGCAGAGAATTTCAAGAAAAGACATCAAATAAAAAATTCATTGTTATCAAAGGTTGATAGAGCTGTTGAAACCTTTACTCTTAGTAAGTCCCTCAAAATGAATTTATTTCATAATCTCTAATTATTCTTAATCCCGAAGTAGTACTATATATCGTTTTAAAAAGAAAAGTATAATAATATTTGTAATAGCAACTAAATCTTATTGCTATATAAAAATAGTGTTTGAAATACAGACTTGGTTAATTTTTAATTATTCCGTATTTGTATTGATTACTTCTCAATTATAATAATAAACAGATTATAAAAAGGTATCTAAGGAATTCCATTATGATTTAAATCTTTCAAGGAATAAATTACCTTTCAGTGTTCAAAGAAAATATCCTCATATGTCTGGTCAACAAATCTGGTTTTAAAATAAAAATTAAATATGTGGAAGACTACGAAGTTAACATTTCTATCTTAAAAATTGGCTGAGATCAAGAAAATCATTCACAAGGTTATAGATCATTATCGATTTAATAGGAGAAATCACCTTATGGATATTAATGTATGAAAGAGAATGGTTAAAAAGAACATTTACTTCTTTGTGATTTCTTATACTGAGTTGAAAAACTGTGAGAAAAAATTAGTTATACACTTTATTTAAGATCTAATGTTCAATATACTTTTTAATCATCATTTGAACGTCACGTTGCAGTGCAGTAATATAATCATTCATAATGCATCCTTTTAGTTCCAGCAGTATTTGAAAAAAGATAGCATATGCATGTTTCTGGTCTCTAACAGGATGTAATTCTTTGGAATAAGATTCATTGAACTTGGAGGCTAATCTTTGTGTAGCTATATCCACTTATTTTATTCCCGAATTTTTTGTCGTGGTACTGCTTCACTGAACGATGTACAATGAGTAGTCATGCTGTCTTGCCAAAGTCATAGACTCTTGATATTAAACATAGGAATGTTTTCCACACCATACGTTGCATTCCAACTTATTGCACTTATTAACATGCCATCGTAAAATATTGGCCCTATCAGCTTGTTGCTATAAATTCCATAACTAATGTTAATAGCAAACCACATTTGCTAGTGAACTTTTGTAAAACAGTAGGATTTTCCATTGTTCAGAAACGGCGTCAGAAAAATATACAACTCTGTATAAAACTTATAAACTTTTTCTTTTAAACTTTTTACAACAGCTATAGGATAGTTTTAGGAGAAAGATGCTAGCTTATAAAGAAGCATTGTTCACACAATTTTACTTTTAATTGAGCATTCCATTTATATTCATAGTGCGTTAAAACTATTTAACGATATTCAGCTTCAAAAAATTGCTTCATGAACACTAAAATCAACATGCTGTGACTCAAAGAAGACATCTCGCTTGCAGCTGTCTCTTACCTAAAGTATTTGCATGATACAAGAAATACGAAAAACAATTCAAATATGATTTGAGTTGATACAAAAGTATTTACATGATCTATGAATTGTTTATTCAGGTTATAAAGATAATCAGAACAAGAATGTGACCTTTGTGAATTTAACCGCTGTCCTTTTCATTTTAAACCACAAAAGATGATATATATATATTTATATATATATATATATATATAATATATATATATATATATATATATATATATATATATATATATATATATATATATATATATATATATATATATATATATATATATATATATATATATATATATATATATATATATATATATATATATATATATATATATATATATATATATATATATACATATATATACATATATATACATATATATACATATATATACTATATATATATATATATATATATATATATATATATATATATATATATATATATATATATATATATATATATATATATATATATATATATATATATATATATATATATATATATATATATATATATATATATATATAAGATAAAAATGAAGAAAATTGAAAAGATACTAAAATATATGATGCAAAAGACAAGAAGAAGGCATAGGAACCACGTCTTCATCAGGAGGGAGATGGCCAGCTATGCAAAATGAACACTCTTTTCTGACAAGCTCGAAGGACAAATGTCTAAAAATCTTTGAGCAATTCCCCCGAAGAGTGCTCGTATTAAAAAGTTAGAATGAATAAAAAAACTATGAATTTGAAAATGATTGAATTCAAGATTAAATTTTTTACTGTCATAGTTTTTAATATTGGACTTGTGTAAATTAATACGAATATTTATAGGGTTGCTTGTTTGGCCTATATATCTACATTTACAATTATTACATTCGATAAGATAAATAATATTATACATTTTGCAAGCAATCGAATTAGATTTTTTAGAAATTTGTAAGTTATTAAAATTAGTACATGTTTTGCATTTATTAGAATCACATTTTTTAAATTTCAATTTTTCAAAAATACTATTTAAATCAATAGGATTACTAAAGCAATTAGAATTAAAATATTCATCGTCCTTTGGATGGTTACTGTTTGACGATCCTCCATGGTACCAACCATATTGCATGGAAGACCGGACACAGGGTGAATTAACACCCCTTTTGTCAGGAGCTAAATCCTTTAATTTACAATTCATTAGATAAAATATTAAGTACTTGAAAGGAATATTAGATTAAAGACATGTACATAGGCAAATTAAAATCATATTCAGCGCAAAAGCAGCTAATGAAATGAATGTTAAAATATATATTAATATAAAGCAAAAACATATATAAATATAAAGTAATAAATATATAATACACATAAAATACAATGTAGGAACTAAAATACATTTTAATTTCAAATTTACTACATGTTTCTAAACCACTTTAACTTTCTAGACAACTTTAACTTTTTAAATTTAATTATTTCTGGCAACATTTCTTTATTCTAATTTCAAATTTACTTTTGGCAACTTCCTACTATTCTCATATATAAATTTTTTAATCTGATTTACTGGCACTTATACTATGTATTTTTCTACTGTACTTATCTTTCATCTATTGTGAATATTTTTAATTTTCTGCATTTATATTTATCTTTTCTGCATATATACATTCATTCTAACTTTTTAATACGAACACTCTTCGGGGGAATTGCTCGAAGATTTTTAGACATTTGTCCTTCAAGCTTGTCAGAAAAGAGTGTTCATTTTGCATAGCTGGCCATCTCCCTCCTGATGAAGACGTGGTCCCTATACCTTCTTCTTGTCTTTTGCATAATATATTTTAGTATCTTTTCAATTTTGGTTTCAATTTTCTTCATTTTTATCTTATTTATATAGGCAAATCTTTCTTTAGCTGCTTTTGCGCTGGCTGGATTTCCTACAATGTATTGTAGTTCCTACATTGTATTTTATGTGTATTATATTTATTACTTTATATTTATAGATGTTTTTGCTTTATATATATATATATATATATATATATATATATATATATATATATATATATATATATATATATATATATATATATATATATATATATATATATATATATAATATGTATACAGAAACCAATATTAAAAACATTTGTCATTATTTAACATTGTCTAGATGTTTTTCAGAAAACTGCAATGCGAATTTAAATAGTACCATCGCATGTATGTAACTGAAAAGATGTTACTAAAAATACTGATTTTTTGCATATAAGTAGGGAAAACGTACATAAATTGTAAGAGAAATGTATAAAAGTGTGCAAGTTTTTTGCAGAAAAGTACCTTACATATTGAAGTTTTATAGAGATATTATATTGTTTTTTCCAATAAAAGTACATAAAATAATTATGTTGCAAAGAATTAAGTACATAATATATGAATACGCAATATATCAATAATAAATTTTAAAATTTTTGGAGTTGCTTATTGGGATACCAAACCACACATCATTTTATAAGCTAATAAAAAGCTTTTTTTAAATATACATTATATTTTGTGTAAATGAATAGTAATTTTGATTGTTCGTAATTTTTATTACGATAATTTTAAAAAATGTTATTCAACACAAGTAATGTGCTTAGTTTTAAATATTTATTAAATTCTTAAGCAATATTGATTTAAGACTTTTCAAATTCACGACTTTAAAATTGCTAAAGAGTCATTTTAATTTTATTTGAACTTTTTATTAAGTGTTCGGGAATGCATACAAAATCAACCGATAAAATTGTATACATTTGTAGAGATTTTTTCAATTTATAAGAAAAAGATTTGATTCCAGAATTGAGAAATAAACTTTTTATTTATTTACAAATTTTTATTTTCATGGAGTGAAAAAATGTATAAATATTTTTAAGCATAACCTTATTTTAATGCTGTATCTATATAATTTGAGAAACTTTTCCTTTAAAATATTCACAGATAGATAAAAGATAAATTATTTAAAAAATATATTATCATAATATTATTAACAATGTGAATTTAAGATATATATTCAGATATTTATTTATGTGAATTTCTGATATAAGTAAATGCATCATACATTAAAATACCGATTGTTTTAGTGTAAAATATCAATAGAAATTTTTAAATATTATACTTTATGGAATGTATTATTACATTCAAGAAATTAGATATTTCAATGCAAATTCATCTATATAAATTTTGAAATAACACAATCATACATAAATCTTGGTGACATATTACCAATGAATTTGTGTTAATTATAAAATATGAATTAAACTTTTTATAAGAACGTTTTAAAGTGCATTATTCACAATTATAAACAAAGACTTATTGTGTATCGCACTTCACTTATTAAAATTTAAAATCAGAATAAATGATACCCGATTTATTTCTGTCTTTTATGAGAGAACCATTTTTACATATAATATCTTCTACTATTTGAATTATTTAATAAACGTATACTTTTTAAACAATAGCAGTTCATACAATTAATTTGCATGATAAAATAAATTAACTATTAAAACTATATCATATCTAATTCCCTGATTCTGTATGTATCTCATTTTGTAATTTATTTCCAGTTGAAAATAGTTATCTAAATAATATAATATCCGCCAGGAAATAGAGTATCATTGGAAACAATTGAGATTCGGAAATGAGATATTTAATTGGTTTTATATGTAAATAACGATATTTATTTTTCATTAGCTTTGTTCAAAATACTATTTCGCACCAAGAAAGGAAGTCTAAGTACAACAGAAAAAGTTTCATGTGGTGTGGAATGTTTGAGAATTCGTTTTTCTTGTGAAATTTTTAAGTATGGAAGTCATTTTTTGTATTTCCAATAACTGTTATTTTACGTACACCGTAAACACATACATTACACTAGATAAAAACAATGCTTATATCGTTATTTTTCAAGAGCATTAAATCTTGTTATTCAGAAAATAGAATATGAAGGAGATGTCTTGTATATCAGCACTTTTCTATTCTCCGAATTATTTGGCCTTAGTGATAAAACTAAACGGCCTTAAAGGGCCCTCCATTCTTCAAGTGAGTGCAGTTTTGGGAAGGGGTTAAATTATTGACATCGTGAAATAAATAACTACTGTAAATCCAAATTAGTATTAATTACGAGTCAAACTAATCATAAAAGTCCTAATTTTATTTTGAAATTAAAATTTCATTTAATTCAGTTTTATTTGTAAATAAAAATTTTAAAATAAAATATGATTTGAAATTAAAATTTTATATTTTCAATTTGAAATTAAAATTTTATATTTTCAAATCATTTGCTTTATTTGAAATTATTTGCTTAGTTAAAATTACAAAATAAAACACTTATTATTCAAAATGGACAATATATGTTTTAAGGTAAGTTTGTTCATTCCATTTCGTTTAACCATTTTTAATTCTAAAAATCCATAAAAATCGAAGGACGAACAGAATAAAGATTTTGTTACATTGGTGGGGGAAAATGTTTTTCTAAAAATATAATTTTTCGTTGTAAAAACTCTAAAACTTATAGCCTAAATTTTTCAATCATTTCCATAATTTTTTCTAGGTTTTTTTTGTTGTTAAAATATTTTTATAAAACCATAGGTTTTTTAATGATGAGAATTTAAAGCCATTTTAAACATAATCTAAGATACTGTAATACAAATGTTGTTGATAGACGTTAATTATAATTCAGCTATTAACGGCAATTCGTATTGGTATTCGCTCAATTGTCTGTGGCATTCTACACCATTCTGATTAATTCAGCAACATAATATAAATTAAGTAATACAGAGACCAATCTTCCATGAGATTATAGATTTTATTTAACTACATTGAACAATTATTTTTTGTTTTGTTTTTAGTACATATTTTAAAAGATAAATAATACTGTCTACTTTTAGTTTCTTATTTATGTAGAAAGACTATATGTATTTCATATCGCTTACTTTGACGTTAATAAATATTTTATGCATAATTAATATATCATAATTTAAAATTTTAACTATAAACGTTTATTTCCTATATATAAATCTGAAAAGAAATACTCTATTTATTTCCTACTGTGCGCCACGCTTAATCATGCAAAATGATTGGTCTAGTTCGTCTCTGTGACATCTTTAAGAATTTTTGTTATAGATGATTCATTCATTTTTTGGATTTTCAATCCCGACTCATCAAATATGAATGAAAAATCTGAGCAGGATATAAGTGAAACTATTTGATTTAATTTTAAATTGAGTAAAATTTATAATTTGTTCTGATTATAAATCAAAGTGGTCAAAACAATAAAATAATTTTAAAAGCGGCTAATTTTCTTTAATTATTAGTTTTACATTCATTAAAATTCCTAAAATACAGTATGTAAAAGCTAAAATCAATATTTTCTTACTAATTTGAGGTTTGATTTAAAGTTATAAGGTACTTTCACAGCAACAGTATCTTACCAATTGGTAACGGTTAGCCCATTAAGATATTATTGGAATCTCAACCTTTTCAAAGGAAAGTTAGAAATTATTCAATTATATTCCAAAGGAAAAAAAACTATGGAAATACTAAGGCTTATGGGTAAACTCACTTTATTCCAAAAAATATGGGGTGAGCTGGCAGCAGAATCTAATTCTTCTTTAGCTCCCTTGCCTTCGTTTCAACAGTGTGTGGGTTCGAATAACACTTTGAGCTTCATGTGTGTGGTTATTCGAAATTTATTTTAAATTGAAAGTCCTGATCTAATTAGGCTTCGTGTGCAAGAAATGACTGTTGAGCGAGAAACAAATCAAATAACAAATGCCTAAATGTGTATTCGATCTAAATTGAGGCCACCCACCCTGTCTGGTGGTCAGAGTGGCTGACTGCAGATAGGGAGGTCCTGGGTTCGAATCTCAGTTCGGGCATGGATGTACTTTCTCTCTGTGTCTATTAACGGGCGTGTCGCTATTGCCTACCCTATAAACGGATACCTATAGCATGTATATACTGAGTAAGTCGAACTCCACAACAAAATATGCTTCAGTTGGAAAACTTTAGACGTGCATCCTCTAGTGCCAGCCTAACTAGCACAAGACAACAACAATCTATATGGAGAAGGAAAATATGGTAATTTTATAAAATAATCTTAGAAGAAAATAAAATGCAGTAAAATAAATACTTATTAAAACTTACACTAACAACTAATTTTTGTAAAACTGTATTTTCATTTGGTATTTTTCTTTCTTAAAAAAGATTGATGTGAAAAGGTGACTGAGGATTAAGAAATGAAATGTAAATTGTAGAGTGCATTCTCTTGTATGTCATCAATGGTTGAATGAAACCAAATGGTTGAAGTCATCAACTCTTGATCAACAAAGAGTTTGTTGTGTGGCGCAGACCAGAAGATCTTTTTGAAGTCACATTGCTCGTATGGCTAGGTTTTGATTAGAGAATGCCAGCTCTGATGTCGAACTTGTCATCTGATCAAGATTCAAACTTCTAGGTTGTTGGCTGTGTCTAACGATTTCGTTTTTCATCAATAGGCATACAGAAGAATGTCACATTAACTTACACAAACATGCAATAACTTTTGCTTAAAAGCACTGTTTTTATGGCAAAATTACCAGCTTAAAAAATGCGTGTATTATGAACCATATATCTCAAATTAGTGCATAAAAGTAATTTTTTTTAATTTATAGAAAACATTTTGTTTTTAAATGCCTAAATTTGTGATATAACAAGCCATAAATATTATTCTTTTAAATTCAAAGTCCTTAAATATTTTCGAAAGAGATATAAAATTTATGATTACTTTAAATTCCTAAATCGAATTTAACATTTAATTAAATTCTACTCTCTAACATTTTGCTTCTGATAATCTAATATAAATTCCACATGCTACATTCCTGTTATCAAAATATTAGTGTTTTTAACGTTAGTTATTGCAACATGCAAAAGGCAATGATAAGAAAAATATCTTCTGTAAGGTTTACTGGGACTAAGTTTCACCTGTGAAATTTTTGCACGTAACGCCTAATTCTCGTTTTAGTTTAAACTATTGCCTGGTCAAATTTACTAGAACTTACAGTTTGAAGTAGATTATGCAAACATCGAATTCAGAATCGGGATTTGAAAACCTACGAACTTTTGATCCTAAGCTCAGAATGTTAGCAATTCATCTGACACATTGGCATTTACATATCAGGAAAGTGATGGGACTGATCTTTTTGGAATGGATGGCTTCCGATTGATAGCAGCCATTCTTTAACATTGATAGTTATTGTACTTGTATTCTGCAAAGTGGATGCTTGAGAGTTTTCCAGGTTTTCTTGCATGCAGTCGTTGGTATATCCACCATGTATAAGGCTGTAGACATGTATAGAGCATATAAATTAGTAGATATGTATACATGTATAGTGGGTATTAAAACGTAACAAATTATCCATTACTTGTTAAGGTGACCATAAAGTGATGGATTAAAATCATTTAAAATATAAGTAATAACAAAAAATATCATTTTTAAATCTACATCATCCCTGTTTATTTTTTTACAGAATGCATTATGTGTGTGGAATCAATTGGTTAATTGTATTAGCGAGACAGTTTTAATATATTCAGTTTGTGAGGCATTAATTTAATTATAAAGTAATTTGCCAAAAGTACCGTATGATTCATTATAATAAAAAAGTTTGATTGAAAATAAATAATACAAACCTAAGAGAGTATTTCTTAATTCAAACTAGCAAAATTATTTTTTTATGGAATACATTATCTGTGTAGTATGCAAATTGGAAAATCGCTTGACGAGATAATTTTTAATTTATTTTAATTTATTTTTAATTTATTTTTAATTTATTAAAGTGAACTGTGTTTTTATTTTGATAAGAACACATTATTTTTATGAGATTAATTTACTCATAAGAAATTTCCTTATAAAACTATATTTTTCACATTTTAAAAATTGATTTTAAAAAAAAGTTAAAAAAAAGTAAGGATTTATAATTCAAAATATTTTAACTCTGAAACAAATTAAAGCAAAATGACATCTTTGGAATAAAAACATAAATTAATATTTTTTATCTGTTAAATCATTTTAGCAAGATTTTCCATTCTATCATCTTCAATAAAAACGATCAATCTTAAATTCGCTGAGTTTGCCTCGTATTTCTTCGCTTGAAGGTCATAAGTTAAACATAAGACGTCGAAAATCCGAGGATATAAAGTTTCATTGGATAATACGATTTACGATGTTGCGATCCAAATGGAACAATGTATCGAATTACCACTTCGCGACCAGTAAAGCGAACTCCCTTTCATTTATTCGTTACTGGAGGAAAAAGGAAAAACAGATTCAATAAAAAAAGGTAAACAATGTCGACTTATCGAATATTCCAGGAATAAACTTCACGCGTTTTCCAAATGTGTTAGATCAAAGGAAAATAAGAATAAAGAATCGCCACGAGAATACCAACGGATAAAAAATAATGGTAAAAAGGGAAAAGAATAAAAATATTCCCCTAGCGAAAGGGAAAAAAGAGTGGGAAAAATCCCCAACACGAAAAGAAACATAGGGCACGGAAAAGAAACAGAAAACTCCACTTTGTCGACGTGGTCCTACGAGACCTCGGGTCTTGGTAATTGTGTTTTTTGGCGCATGGTCGCTTTTTACTTCTGAAATATTGACAGGCTTTGCTCTCTGTTGTTGGGAGAAACATTGTTGGTTAAGTACTTCTAGACAGAGAATCTTAAAAGGAGCCGTCTTATTTTTAAGATAGATTGAAGGAAATGTGCTTATGATATCCCACTGCAATCATTAGTCTTAACTTGGAGATAGACGTTTAAATATTTCTTTTATCTCAAATAAAAATTTCTTCAGCAATATTTTATTGAGACGAAAGTATGCTATTAATATGCATTGTACGAGGCCTCATATACTTGATTGTGGTTATGTTAATATATATGGTAATTATGTTTAATAAATGATTAAATGAAATACAAATGTTACAAAATTTTGCCGTTGTCTATAAGAAATGTATTTGTTTTGATTATTGGTTGAGCATTATTAGATGCATTAAAGTAAATATTTTTTTAAGTGAAGTCTAAAATAAATTTTTAATCTGCCTATAAATGCTTTTTGAGAACATTTTACAATTTCTAAAGATAATGGCTTATGGTAATGAGTCGCAAGGAATGAAATTCTGAAAATTTCCGTACTCTATTTCCAAAAAAATCGCATCCATTAAATGGCGTGGTGAGACGTCCTGTTCCAATTGCCAAAGATAGTGACAATCCACTCCACAGAATATATCATAACAATGCACCACGACACCAGCCCCAGGGCACATTAAACACTATATTTTGAACAAATATTAAGTATGAATCTCACAGAAAATCACATAATATTTTCTATGATGATTTCAATAACTGATGTTGTTGTTGTTATTTTCTGATGGCACTTGTACAAGCCAAGCTCGCCATGCTATGCGAATTAAGTCGATTAGGAGCGTGTTTCGTTTTAATCAGAGCACCATGTGGATGAAAGTACGACTTTGCTCTACACACTTGCCGTAGGTACCCGTTTATAGGGTAGGCAACCATTCACACCCTATTCATACAAGGAAAGGACAAAGACAGGATAGATAGAAAGTACATCCATGCCCGAACCGGGAGTTGAACCCAGGGCCTCCTTATCCGCAGTCAGGCACTCTGGCCACTAGAAAAGTTGGTCGGCTCTATAACTGATAAAAAAGCAAATCACATTATGTATCTATATTCATTAGAATTATAAAATATATATTTCATTTCCCTCCATATGAACGAAACAGAATAGGAAATGAAATACCATTTCTTCAATTGTAGTCATGATGTATTTCTGAGGGAATTGATAGTTAATGTGCTTAATCGGAAGAGATTGTTAAAATTAGCTTATGTATGTTTGCGTGTATTAAATCTAAATATGATCACATGCTTTGTAATTTTAAATAATCATTGTTTGTTAAGATCAATATCTGAATGAGTACATTTTTCTAGAGACACATCTCTTCAACGGAAAAAAAATATTGATGTTCCCTTTAAGAGAATATATTATTGGGTCAAAGAAATCATCAAACGGAATCACTCGAATTTCCATAGTTCAAAAGCAGCCTAGCAAAGAGTAGTTAACCTCTTATGTATTGCACACAAGTATAGTACTTGATTAGAAGTTCAGAATTTGAATCAGTATCAAGCCCCGAGTAAAGAAAAATAAATTTATTTTATATTAAATTAATCAATCAAAGCATGAATGATATTTTCAGTTAATTTTTACTTCGTAAATTTGGATAGCTGTAATATGTGATACGGAATTTAATGTAGGCCTCTTTCAATGAGTATTTGAATATGTTATTCATGCAAAAAACGTGGTACTCACATGTACAAAATTTTATCATAAAACGAAAGAAATTAAAAGTAAATCGAAATACTCATACAATATTAGACAGTAAGAAGTTTTTTTTAATTACAATGAAGTATGGCAGGTTGAAATCTAGCTATTAACACAAGTAGTTCTAAAGGAAGCGTAGTCTCACATTATTTATTATAAAGCTATGAATATATGAGAAAAAAAGGAACTAAGTGCACCTAAAATAATGTCAGGTCATTTTGTTTATAAAACGATTTCTTATTTAAAGACCAAAACATCGGTTTAAGAAGCAGACTTCCATTGATTCATACCATTAATACGTTGACAATAGAACAGGAGAAAAATCAAAATGAAAAAGACAAAACATCCACTTTATGGTTAGTTTAAATCATCAAGGATGATTTATTTTTTATTTTATTTTTTAATAATAATTTATTTTATTTGTTATTAATTTTGTCTTTCCAGATTAAATTTGTTATTAATAATATCTGTCTTTCAAAACTTTCAAATTCAATTTTTTTTAATATTTCTTATCATTAAAACATGCATTAAAATAATTGTTGTAAATTCCTTGTAAAATGTTAGAACAGTAATTTTGAAAATTTTCAAGAGACTCGAACTGTTTTTGACTTGAGTTTTTATACACTCGAAATGATAATCATGAATAAGAAATATCAATGATAGTAACGAGGAAAAATAGGAGATCCTTCACAGAGAACTAGGGTGTTCCCGAAGTCCCATTTTTTTAATGTTTTGCCAAAATTTGAAATATAATAATTTGCAGCTTGAGAAAACACATTATCATTGAGTAAAATTAAAGAATTTCTCATCAAACTTCAGAATATTTTCTCAACTAATAATCTATATTGTTTTTCTGTCCTGTTGGTAGAAGTTATAAAACAAATTCAATCAGCAAAATCATATAGAAAAGTTAGTATAATTCTGATATCTCAGCGATTTTGTGATGGGCTTTTCCATCTTGCTTCATATTTCCAGAATTATTTATCTAATTATTGAACTGTTTCAAGAACTCAGGCACAAATTCCATTACTTGTCATTCTTCTGTGAATTTTGTCATTAAAAAATTCTTCTGTGAAGGCCTCTGTTGAGCCTCTTGAATTCAATCTTGTATTCGAAACAAATGCAAAGTTCTTGAACACAAGTCAAGATGAAACTACTCGCAATTTTACATGCTCTTCAAAAAATTCCTTTATGGGAAACAAATGATACAAAAATTTGTTAAATAATTATCCTCTTTTTGTCTAATAACGATCACTCAGCATTAATTCCTCGACTTAATCAATATATTGATAATAATATATGATTTGCAAATAAGGACGATTTTTGACACATTGTCTTCTATTTTCCATTCCCATTACAGGCAAATATTAGTTTTTAATTGGTAAATGAAATTAAAAATTTTTCAACTTCTACAGTAAAAGTCGTAATCCGAAGGGAAATTAAATGTATATTTTTTATTTAATAACCATTCACCACTTTGGAAAGATAAAATGAATGAAAACTCTCTCACTAAAAATTAATCTCAAAACAATAAAATGAAATACTTCCAGTCTATATTTTTAAATATTCCCTAAAATCCTATCAATATAAGGCTTGTGTACGATATCTAATGTATATCTAATCGAGGTAAATATAAAATGAAATAATATGGATGCTTATTCATCTAATTAATATGTGACCGGAGTCTAATCGGCAACTTCGTAATTTGTTGTTTACTCCCTACAACGAAGTAATTAGATGCCCCATGACGTCATTTTACTATCATCCAATTAAACTTTACCTACATTTAAACTAAGTTACATTTTAACTTATGTATTTACTTAAAAAATAAAATGAATACATGACAACCACTTATAAGAGAAAGCTAGTATTAATAAGAAAAAGTTTAAAATAAAAAATGATAAAAAATTGCATTCATTTAAACAATTATTATTGTGAAATTTACAACATGCATTGGCGGAGGTATGATATGCAAATGATTAGAATTACAGCCCAGCTTCTGGCACCACTTCCAAACACTATTCAAGGCTCGGAGATTTTCATCATTTCAAGTTCGGCAATTGTGCTTTTCTTGTTTTTTTTTTAAAATTAATTATGTGACCTAGAAAACAGCAATCATTTTTTGACAAAGTATTCGAATTCGAATGAGAAAGAATAGTGCCCTATCGAGATTTTAGATTATTTTTCAGAGAAATTGGTAGTCTTGTTGGTCGAAATCAAGCAACTGTAATGCGGCTATGTGATCGTTGGATGCAGGAGGGTACGGAGGACCGACGTGTTCGATCGCATCCACCTCAGTGCACCACTTCATGTGTTCAGAGGTAAATTGTGCCCTTCATAGTGACAGATCACTTACCCATGTCACAAACCATTGCACAGCACATTCAGTGTCTAACGCATCATCGAATATCTGTGCTTACCATTCAACGTCGTTTACAGCAAAGTGGCCTGTCCGCAAGGCGTCCTTTGGTCGTCTACCCTTGACGCATAACCACAGTAAGCCGCCAGTGGTGTTATGAAAGAAGAATGTGGACGGAAGATTGGAATGAAATTGTCTTTACTGACGAGTTACGCTTCTGTCTGCAACACCAAGATGGTCGCATTCGAGTCTGGAGACACCGTGGAGAAAGGATGCTGAACAACTGCGTTATGCTCAGCCACACTGGTCCTTCACCAGGTAGTATGGTATTGGAAATCACTTTAGCACTCCTCTGGTACTTTAAGCAATCAGCTCTACATCTTCGAGGTGTTGGAAACAGTTTTCCTTCCTTACCTTCAGGACTTTCCCACAGGCGTATTTCAACAAGATAAAGCGCAACCATACATGGCACACATTGTCCAAATATTCTTCGTCGATCGCCAGATTGAATTGCTTCCATGGCTGGCTCGCTCTCCGGATCTTACACCGATAGAAAACATGTGGTCCCTGTTTTCTCAAAGATTGACTCAGATTACATCACCAGCTGCCATACCAGATCAGTTTTATCAACGTGTGGAAGCTGTTTGTTACTGTACCCGAAGAACGCATCTAAAGTCTCTTGGAATCAATGTCGAGGCTTGTGGTAGCGGTGATCTCCAATAATGGTGGCCACTCTGGCTACTGATTTTGGCAAGAACAACACTTCACAGAAGTCTATAAATTTAATCATTTGATACTTAACCAACTTATTATCTACAAAATAAATTTTGTTGTGATATCTTTAGTCTTTCTTGATTATGTGATCTATTTGGGTGGCCAGCAGTGTATGTCGTTGTCGTAATGTCCTCCAAATGAAATTATTTCTGTGAGAGTGGCGGGTCATATTTTGAGGGTCTTCTACTTTGCCTGTGTTTCTAAGTAACGGAGATTGCCACGTTGCTTTTACCATTTAATTGGTAGATCCCAAGTCAGAAACGCCGCGCAGAAAAGTGTCTTGGTAAGACAACAACAAAAAAAAATCAATTAACTAATTTCAGGTTTACTGGACCAATAACACAATGTTCTCACCAATCTGTTTGAGATGCAGAACACATGATTACTTTCATAACTACTGCCCAAATTTTTCCAAGTTCGTTATTTTAAAGAAGCTTCTATATTATTTGCCATTAATTTTATGAAGAAAGTGAATTATTTCGCACTAAAAATGAAATGAATATTTAATTGTGATATTAACGTTCTAAATGTTCTTAGGAAACGTAAACTCAAAATATATATTCTTATTTTGGCTTAAACAATTTATGAAATACAGAAAGTCCAAATATATTCTGCATCAAAGAGCCCAGTTGGCAACTGAAGGATAAGTATAAATAGTTTGACTTTGATTCCTATTTAATGTACATAAAAGTATACAATATGCTGTATTCACATCTCTTAAAGGAGGAAATTCCAAAATTGTCAAAAATGTACATATCTTTCTCTCTATCAATCTATACTTTCAAATATTTTGTAGAATCATTCGAATTTTTTTTTTTCATTATTAGAAAAATATAGCTAAGCTTAAATAATTTTAATCTCCTTTTTATTAAAAATAATTTAATCAATAACCTTTGAAGCTGTTTAAAGAGCCTAATAACTTTCAATTGTTAAACCATTAACCAACATTCTTGGTCCAATATCAAACCCACTACTATTCGTAAGCCATAATTGCTTATGAGGAATTTTTAAACAGTGATGAATAGCATGATAAAATTATAGTATAATATCCAAGTACAAATTGAGAATCCAAATATATGAAATTTGCAGTAAATTTAAAGACACTGTGCATATCATCTTGGTAGTAGTAGAAGTAATATGACAGAAACAGTTTTGAAGTTTTATGCTCGTAGGCTTACAGCTCGCATTGAGTAGTATTGAGTTTGTTCAAAAAACTCGTCAAAAATTTAGAACACCATTTTGGAACTAAAAAATGAGCATCATCATCTTGGTTTGTTAATTTTAAATAACTCAGTTATATTAAAATGGGTATTGCCACATATCGTCGCACAAATTATAAATTAAAATAACTTTAATATGTTATACCTGTAATTGTGTTTTAATCATTCAACTTTACTGATTTAGAGCAATAATATTATACAATGTCGAATTTATAAAATCTCTCGCACTGAATATTGATAAACTTGTATTTGAAAAAAAATTTAAGTATTTTAAACACAATTCTATCGATTAAATGTGTTATTTGGTTTGAAATTTATTGTTAAAATACGAAAGCATAATTAAAAATAATCAATTTCTAACTGTTTGATATACTCAACCTGGACCTCTTATGACTAGATGTCGCCTTGGCGCTATATACTTGCTTAGAGCCTCAAAACATCACTCAATGAAAATATACTCAGATACTATGCACTTTAGAAATAATGAATAACAGGTTAATGAAACATGAACAACATGGAACAGTTATCCGAAACATTAACTGAGATTTTATCTTTATCAAAACTACGCTTCTTCATTTATGTCAATTAATATAGATAAGAACATAGATTTTACTTGGATGCAATAGTTATTTTATGATTCAATATAAATGATTTAACATTTCATTTATTAATATTTTCAATCAATTCATCTCTACCAAATATTTTCAATGTACAAGATTTTGATTCCTATTTTCTTCAAGGATTTGGGATTGGTATTGACCAGTCAGTTACTTTAAATCAAATCCAATTTCTATAAAAGCAGAAAAATTCCTATCTATTTCTTTGTATTTTTCCTAGTATCCATTATTTTAATGGAATAATTTCATTGTTTTAATAAAATATGAGCCCCAGAATATTCCTAAATGTTATCGATGTTCCAGTTTCAGCCGAATCTAACGACTTCCCAGTTCTCTACTATCTTTAGGATCATGCAAGTGCTCATTTCTAAATTCCCAATGCTTTTTGAAAATTGGAATGAGAGATTAGCTTAGGACACTAATTATCAACCACAGTGTCGCGACACTTTTGTGTGCTGACAAATTCTTAATTTGAATAAACTTTTGAAATATATGTAATAAAAACCATGCCTTTTTATTATTAGTAAAGTAATAAACGTACTGTTATTTTTGTAGTACACATTATTTTATTTTAAATTCAAAATTATTATTATAAACTATTTTTCACAGAGTATTATTGATAAATAAAAACTTTTTAAAACATTTTCTTTATGTGCCGTCAAATTTTGTAATCGTTTAAACTGTATCTCGACAAAAATGCTTAAAATTACTCTTTAAGGAAGCATTAATTTTTTATAAATTTTTAAAATATCAAAATTCCAAGCATACTTCTTCGTGCTTAAAGTATAAAATTTCTTTCATATTTTAGTTATTTGTATTTATCCATATCTTTATGCTCAATAAACTTGTGGAACTTGAAGTGCAATATCATTCAACCTTTAAATCGCTTACAATGATACAAGTTGGTGCTGCCATCTAACATTGTATCCAGAAAGTGATATCTAAAGCTGTATAAAAGAGAAATATATATTTTTTTCAATATATATGTCAGCATAGATATTAAATTCTTCTAAAGTCTTTTGAAACATATTTAATTCTGAAAAAATATATCTATTTGATATGTATGAAAATTCTGATTTTGTATAAATAATTTTAATTTATCCCTTCAATTTCTGTAGGCATTTAATTTATATATAGTTAATTTATCTGTCAGTAATTTATCTATTGTCATAACAACTTTCATTAACTTGAACATATTAGTTGTAAACATATGGCCTAAAATGTCTTTTCTCTTTTATTGGCATGTGTTTGTTTCAAAAATTATGTAAGTTGTGAAATTTCTTTTGACTATTTTTACCTCGTAATACTTTTTAAAGTTAATATTCAATTTAATTAGTTGTAAAGTTAAATATTTAACGTGACTTCAGCATTGTTTATATAATTAGCAATATATATTTTGATATGGCATGTTATTTATAATATAAAAACTGTGTTGATGAAGAATTCATTTCAGCATTTTTCAAAGGAAATTAAATTTGTAAAATAATAAATATTTTCCATGTATTAAATTATGTCATTTAAATAATTTAAATCGCCGAATATTTATATTTTCTGTTATAGAAGACGATAGCTCCTTTTATGAAAATTAACTCAGATGTTACAATTCATTTTTAAAACATTTTCGTAAGAAATAATTTAGAATATAAATTAAAAATGTACCAAAATTTGTCACACATGAAAATATTTTAAGGCTTCAAATGTATTTAGTAATAAAAATTTTAGAGCTAAAAGATATTTTTCTACCAGAGTGTCTGCAAACTTAGCATATTATTATATAGACATAATTGTTAAAATGTGACTTTTAAAGCTTTACTATTAAAACTGTTTTTCATACTTTCTTTCACAGTTTCCTCACAAACTATTCATGAATTTCATTTGCAGCTTTTATCCAAACATAAAATGTTTTTTCTAAACATTATACTGAAATTATTGAAATATTTTCCTACGCATTTTTCCGATAAGTTTGACTGTAGAAATTTTCAAAACAACTCTCTTCATCGACAATAGATGACAGCACCAAACATCTTATGATTTTGAGACTTCATAACAGTGCTAAGTAAACTTGACTTCAAAGACAACTATATGTATAATTTTTATTTCGGAGGCCATCATTATATGAATTTAAAAATAAAAGACTGTAAATGTATATATATATATATATATATATATATATATATATATATATATATATATATATATATATATATATATATATATATATATATATATATATATATATATATATATATATATATATATATATATATATATATAATGCAAAGTTAGATATAGAATTGAAAAGCTAAGCTTAGCAAAACATTTAGCGCATAAGCAGCTAGAATAATATTACTAAGATGTAGTTAATAGTATATTTTATAAAATACAATGAATACAATTAAACAAAATACAATGAAAAATGCCAAATGGAGAATAGTACATTGAAAATATTATAAATTATCCATAATATATAAATCCATAAAAAACCTGTTAAATTTCAGTTCATTACATGTGGAAACAGCACTTATGCAGACAAATTTGGTAATCTATTTTCTTATTATTTAAATATAATCTTAAATAACATCACTAATTCAAATAATACATGGATAATTAAGAATAATAAACCTATCATTGAATTTATTTCTGCCAATAAAATTAATGATGTTTTCACTTATGATTTCAAAGATTTATTCACCAGTATTCCACTTGGAAAATTTTTTGATATTATTATGTTTTATTTTTATGAATTTAATTCAATATTGGATGTCGATATAAATTTTTGGAAAGACCTTAGTTTATTTTGTATTTATAATAATTATATTTCTTATGGCGAAAATATTTATTTACAAGTTGATGGCATTCCCCAGGATTCCAAATTTTCAAGTATATTGGCAAATTTATTTTTAAACTATTATGAAAAATCATTTATTGTACAAATGCCTTTTGCTTACAGATATATTGACGATTTAATAATTTTTAATTGCCTAGAATTTGATAAAGTTTACAATAATATATATCCTAAGGAATTAAAATTAATTAATACTAATATTGATAACTTAAAAACTGAATTTTTAGATATTTCAATTACGATAAAAGATAACCACACATTTACTGACATATATGATAAAACTAATAATTTTAATTTCAAAGTTAATAAACCGATTTTTTGGAATTCACACATTCCAATTAAAATTTATAAAAATATTATTTTTAATCAACTTAATAGAATATACAATATATGTAATAATTTAAACAACGTCAATAAACAAATAAATAGACTAGAAAATATTTTAACTCATAATGGCATTCCAACTAAATTTATTAAACACTATTTGGCAAGTATAGCATAGCTTATAAGAGAGGAGTAAGGCGTAGTTTTATACTACAGAAGGGCCACCCAAGCCTTGAAGGTCTTATAAGAAGCTTGAAATGCCAATAGTGTTTACACTTAGTCGCAAATTAACATATTTGGTGAGGTTCTTGCAGATTTGGAATTAAATTTAGATATGGTTTTAATTTGATAATGTATTTTGGCAACATTGGATTTTGACTTATATATTTTAGATTAAATTCTACTTCTTTTATTCTGGCTTGATACTTTGGTTTGAATTTTTGGTATGGCTTTGGGGTGTACTGGCTTCTTTAAGACTATGTCTTGGGCCATTGCAGAAAAGCCATAATTTGTGCCAATGTGGTCAACACCCCTGACGAAGCTGGCCATATTGGTACTTTATTCCATTTTTATCTATCTTTCTTTGATATTTTCTTTGAAATTTCTTCCAAGTATTTTCAATGTAATTCTTTCCAATTGGTATTTTCAATGTATTGTTTTCTATTTAATATTTTCAATGTACTATTCTCCATTTGGCATTTTTCATTGTATTTTGTTTAATTGTATTCATTGTATTTTATAAAATATACTATTAACTATATATATATCATAAAAAGAAACTTTACTGACATCCATTACACTCATTTAGTGGGTTATGCTTTTGCTTAATGACCATCAGTATATGGAGTTTTGACTCCAGTGACGTCACTCCAAGGCAACAGCGTTTCTTTAAATACAAAATCGATATCAAGTTTTTGTTGCCGAGTTGCACAAAAATGTTTTCTGGACAACGATGTTCTGGAAAATTGAGTTAAAATATTCCAGTACTTTCTTGCTCAAAAATGAGCATTCATTTCATAAAGAGACGAAAATGGTATCTTAATAGAAACGAATGAAATATCATTTTGAGACTTAAGTTACAAGATATATCAATGAGAAAATCCTTTTCATTCATATTTAATATATTTTCTGCGATGGTAGCTAAAAATGGATCTACTATTCACATATTTTCATACCTAGGATCTTCATTTGGATAGTAAATATCAACAAATTCTGTCAGTGACTGTAAATCCTGTTGAATTATGGATATCAATTACTGGCTGAAATTCTTGTGTTGTATAAAATCATCAAAATTGATGAATATTTATAGATCACCCCAAATTAACCACTTTTGCCACAACAATTTATTTTCTTTCGAAAAGTATCTATTATTTAAAAGCAATGTCTATATTTATGAATCAACCGACAAAAGTGTTATAAAACTGCACTAAGCTAGTTAGAAACTTAACTACTTATGTTATATTATATTAGAGTCTGCATATTATGCATGACGTCAAAGTAAAATTGATAATTCAAGTTTTCAAATGCCACTAGAAACAGAAATGCAATAAAGAGTCAAACTCAGAAAGGATACTTCACTAATAAATAGGACCTATAATTAAATAATAATAAAAGTATAATTTATTATAAATTCTGTTAGCTGTATTTTTTAATCTAAATGTTAAGGAATTTTTTGTTTAAACAATATAAAAATTATCTTTCTTTGCGGTTCAATAACTAGTTTTCATGGGCCACTTCTGCTCCTTGGACCATAATTTGGTGACTACAGCTTTCAGTTATGAATCCTTAGAATCTAAATACGGAATGAAAAACGTACTTTTTGACCAATCCTCTCTCATAAATTCCACTTTTCACCATGCTTCTGAGCAATTAAATCTAATTAATTTAAATGAAACTAATGAATAGTTTCATTAGTACCAGGGAATAGTAATATTTTCACAATGCAACTTAATTCAAAAGAAAAATGTGGTATTTATATCCTTTTTTTGATTATTAAAAAATAATCAATTACTGTTGTTGAGCTCTAATGAAATACTTTAAATTGTATAAAAATTACTATTTGCTTCAATTAATAAATTTCAACGAAACTATCATGTTTTTCTAAAATTTCTTCCAATGTATTTATTCCTTTGAGAAATATGCTGTAAGCAAACTATTCGCACTTTTATTATTTAAACTAGTTTTTTGTAAATCTCATGCCTAATTCAATAAGAAACTATATTTTATGCAACTTTAAATTATTCTCTCGATGCATGGGCATTGTATTTAATGTCAAAGATATCTCTAATATAAGACTTTTGAATCTGGCAGAGAGAGAATTTCGATTGAGAATTTTAAGTTGCTGACATTAAGAGATTTTAAAGGAAATTATAAGTTTTAAGCGTTTGAAACTGATATATAGTTTACGTTTCTGAATTTAAGAATTAAGCTATGCGCTTGATATTAAGACTGAATTTTTACGTATAATATTTATGCTATTTTTGCTGGGTTTGCAAACAAATATTTTCTTTTATATTACATACGAATACATTTTATTTCAAGTCAGGTATAAAACAAAACATATGAGGATCTCTATATTTTTATTGAAATTTCTGGTTTAAAAATTTCCATTTATACATTCAATGTAATGTTTAATTTAATCATTGAAATTGCAAAAATCATCTTTTAATTATTTTAATTGTAATAAGATTTTTAACTCTCAACGCCACATTAAAGACAATTCAAGATTAATTTTTTTTTCTAATAGAGTGATCATTTTATGAGAGCAGCAAAATTTATTCTCAAAATACACACTGTAAATAATTTTGTTATCAGGTATAAAGAAGGAATTACTACAAAATATCCATATTGATCATGCCAAATTTCAGTTAAGAGTATGTAAGTATCAAACCTTGTACACTTAAAATTAAATTATTTTTAAGAAATTCAACGAACTTTTTGAATCTATGGTGTTTACAAATCTGCTTTTTATTATTTCAATAATATTGATTAAAAGAAATTTTTATATTGACATCTAAGATGCAAAAGAGATTGTTTATAAATATTGCAATTATTAATACAGAATTTTATTCATGAAATTCTTAAAAATTTTAATCATACTTGATTCATTTAAACTAATTATAAGGTGGATGTTTTGTCATGTCTTTTTCATTTTGCTTTTTCTGCTGTTCTATTGTCCTTGTGTTAATGGTTTGACTCAATGGAAAATGGCTTCTGTAACCGTTGTTTTGCTCTTTATATAAGAAATCGTTTTATTAACAAAATGATTTTCGAAAATTTTCTTAGACTGTGATTTGTTAGGCAGCAATTCCGTCTACAAGTCGGATTTACAACGTCATCTCAACACAATGTGACGTGGATGAAAAGTTATCTGACGTCATGGATACTTTAAGCCAATGAGAATCGCAATAAAGTGGCATTTTCGGGATCTCAATAGTAACGAAAGAAACAATCACTTTATGCTTAAAAAATAATAGAAATTTGCAAAGGAAAGTGGGCAATCCAGTGGCATTCGCGGATTAATGTCCGAAGGAGAACAGAACACTTAATCAAGTGAGACAAGTCTATTTAATAACGAAGATCACGCTAAGTACATAAGAGATCGGTATAGATGTTTATTCAAGTAATCGTGGCTAGATATCAAATGAAATTTAGCAACAGATTTCATCCTAGGTATGCGAGGGACATTGAGAATCTTCTCCAACCATGATAAGGGTAGAATCGTTAAAGATGTTATTCATTAAACATTTGATATTATTAAAAGTAAGTCAGGAATTAGTCTTATGTAGGACAGTGGTAATAAATTTAGTTCAATAAATTTAATTTGTAAATATATCAGTTTTCTAATTTATTTCATTTAAATATATTAAATACGAAAACAAGAAGTAGTGTATTGCCGGATTTTATTATCAATACTTTCACCGCGTAATATGTCGTAGTGACTGCCTTGAATTCTATGTGTTGTAAATTTTAACTACTCATCGTGATTTCAAAATTGTTTTATTCACTCCACGCGAAAACAGAAAATGTTTCGTTTTTACGAAGAAAAATGATTAAATTCATGAGATAATAATTTTTTTCCATATGCAAATAAAACAATAAGGTAATTCTAACATAAAATATCAAATTTGTATTTCAATGGATTCAATGATAAGAACAAACTAAAATCTACACTCCATACTTAAATAAGATTATGAATCAATAAATTAGAAGAAAATTCAGGAGATTATCAAAATATGTCAGCATGTAAAACAAAAAAAAATTAAAATAAATTTATGAGTAACAGATTAAGAATTTAAATGTATTTTTTCAAATAAAAACCTCTACGAGAAAGAAAATAATTTAAACTATTTAATTAAAATAGATAATATAATTGAATATTAAATACTGAGATTACAGATGATTCGTTTGATTCTCTACTTTCGTTTTTATTTAAATAAATAAATGTTAAAAGTGATACATTTTCTTTGTTTGTATGCAGTGCCTATTTTTTTTAAAATACAGGAGGACGTTTATTTGTAAAACATTTATCTCTGATAAGAAAAGTTATAATTATTACCACCAAAATGCAAACATAATATGTTATTACAAACTCAGGCACAGCTGGTGTATATTCCAACATGCCATATTCTGAATTTTTTGGTAATGAAGAAATTCTGCCAAAATAATGTATTGAGACTTGTCGGGATGATATAAATAGCATTGACAAAAGAAGTCTTTCTGCATAATTCTTATAGATCTCCATCTTTAAGATGTAATAAAATCTAGATTGCCAGATAAATAAAGAAATAGGTAAAAAAAATATCATCAAACTTAAAATTTGGTATGCTCAATTATACGAAATCTGTGCCCAAACTGTGAATAAAATCAACTTTAAGAGCAAAGCTTGATATGAATTTAGCGAATTCGGAGCGTTTTAAAAATTGATATTATGTTGATTAAAAAAGATATGTATGGGATTGTAATTGATATTTTCTTCACAAATGATTTTAGAAATTCATTTCTGATATTTTTCTAAATAAAAATTTCATGTATTAATATATTAATTTTTAAATAAGAAAATTTTTATTAAAATTTTTTTCACGCAGTTAAACTTTTACAAATTTCAAAAATGTTCTCACTATATTCAATAGATGGCAGCACTAAAGAATAATATTTGTAGACGTTATGTAACACGGTAACTTGATGTGAAAAATATATTTTGCATCCACACATTAAAAATTGCTTTTCAAAATTACAGTTTATGTTTTTATTTCGTAAAAAGGGGTATTCTTGCTGAATAAAATGAAAATTCTTCATATACAAGATCCAATACTCTAACAATGTTTTACCTGTAAAATAATCCTTTCTTTCTGTTCGATGTATACTTAGATTTTTTTTTTTTTTTCAAAATGATCCCTCTATCTCATTTAATTATATATTTGAATGTGATGGACTAAATGTTCTGAAATATACCTATTCAGGCAACTAAAACCACAGGAAAACGTTTTTCAATTAAATTAAAGTTTAATGTGAAGTTATTGTTCATCTCATATCATTCTAAAGCAATTAATGGAGGAAAAATTGTCATTCCAATCAACTACCTTTTTGATTCAATATGAAGTAAAATGGACGCATGTTCCAAAGAAGGTTTTGCTCATCATCAATGGCAAATGAATAAATGATGTTTATTTACTCTTCATCGATTTTTAAAAATCAGCACTGTATCTCTAATTTGAGCATGAAATTCAACTGTTGTACCAACATTTAGAATTCCATGAACAAGTTCTAACTGTAGGTGCACGAAAGGTGATTCAATATGGTTCATTATATTAAACAACTGTCAATAATAATCAAATTTTAGTTTTGAAGAGTCTCGTTTATTGATTCTTCAATATTCACTCTAAAATGCATGGGAAACACAAATTTCGAGATATGCTAACTACTTTCTTCTGTTTGAATACAAATTATTCTGAAAGGGATATTATTTTATAACGGAATAGAAGAAAATTTTCATAGGAAATATTAAAAAAATATTTATTTAAAAAATAATCCATTTTAAAACATAAGAAAATGTATAATTGATAAAAAAATATTAATTATTAATATATAAACGAAAAATGTAGGTGGCAGGTTTTGAGAAAATATTTAAACTTTATAAATGAAAGAAATGTTGTAAGCTCTTCAGACAGGGTTTGCAAGAAAATGTTCGAACTTAACTATTTGCATGACGTAGGACGCGTTTAAAATTATACTGATTATCCATGATGGGGGATGAAAGCAATGTTGTATGCCTTGTCTTAGCATGGTGGTTTAGCAATTAAAATGACCCTAGCCATCGAGGTTGGATGATAGGTTCTGGTTTTACACTTACATTCAAATATATCCAGTCTGGTGTTTTGTCTCTCAAAGATCATTTTTGCATATGAAGGCTATTTATACCAGAGTTTACGTTTGAAAGTGGATTCCGAGTATAGTTCTGTAAAATGTCATCGAGTTTTGAAGCAATTTAAAATCAACATTTTAGTTATGCTAGTGAATAGAAGACTTGGAATTTAAAACGTTAGAAAAAATTAAAAGTTGAGTTGTAAAGTCCACGACAGTTGCTCAGAAAAGTCCCAAATTTTCGGTATTGGATTAATCTTAAATAAAAGATTAAAAGTAATCGA
Source organism: Latrodectus hesperus (assembly GCA_037975125.1). Classification (NCBI taxonomy): domain Eukaryota; kingdom Metazoa; phylum Arthropoda; class Arachnida; order Araneae; family Theridiidae; genus Latrodectus; species Latrodectus hesperus. Next base: position 68,415,915 of record CM075858.1, read on the forward strand.
TTACATGCCGTCAAGTAAGCAAATCTGTAAATTAAACGTGAAAGGCCAACATGAAAAAGGTATCCTCATGTATCTACCGAAGATAGAAATTATCCTTATTAAGATAATTCTTAGAATTTCAATAATTGACACATAATTTCTCTTCAAAGTGACATTAAGTTTAATACTTGATTTTACAATAACGTTTGGGAAATAAACAGTGACACTTTTTGCCAAGAATCATAGCCTGCATATTAATGACAAGGACTACTGAGTGGTTGCTTTTGCTTTTTCAAACCACTTTGGATTTGGAGGCACTTTGCATCGTATAAGAATATACATATATGGTATAATATAATTATGCATGAAAATCTAGACCAAAATACATTGAAAAAGTTTGACTATATTCTTATTGATTGTAGAAATAGAATCAGTCTATTTGTGCACAACAAAAGAGCAAATCTGGCAGGAGCACTATATTGCATTTTCCAAGATTAGATATAAAAGTGATAAAATTGCTCTTAAAGAAATATTCTAATCAAAAATATAGAAGTGGTTTAATTTAAGTATTCCGATATTCGACAAAAATCTGGAGATAACATAAATTCCTGATTACTAACAAAAATAATTATGGTGACTGTGAACAAATCAAATGATTATGCTAACGAATTTTTTCTTGAATTGAGATGAAAAAACATAACGTGTGAGATGATGGGAAATGTCGGAAGACTTCTGAGAGAAGAAACAAGGCTTCAAGATAGAGAAAGTTTACAAGGAATTGACAAGAAAGGAAAAAGTGCCATTCTGACTAAAAATTCAATTTAAATGTCGGATTCTCCATCAATGTGCGAAAGTGTAAAACCATGTCTGTAAAATCCCTTTCAAGACCACTGTTAAAATCTTAGAGCAAGAGTCACCATATCATTAGAGAAAAAATGATGGTTTCGTAAAATAAAAACATGTCTACGAAATTAGCAAGTTCTGCTCCCTTCATTATTCCATGATTTACAAAGATTATAAGAAACCAGATATTGTCCATTTCGTTGAAGCTAATCTCATTAGATGGCTAGATTAACTCTGCAGATTTGGCACCAGGGAATTAAAGAGTCATTTTTGGAACAAGATGCAGAACTATATGCCAACCACATATTCGGTAGTTAGGTACAGTTAAAAAAACAACTCCAAGTGATTGGTACTTCAAAATAGGTGATGCGTTAGTTTCGTACTTTCAATATGACCATAATTTATTCAAATGGTATTCTCCGTTTCGTGCTGAAGTGCCAAAGGCTTGCTTTCAAATATATTTGATGCATTATGATTTTGTATATTATCTGGGCCACAAAAGATGGAAGCGAGTTGATGATTGTAGGTCTTTAAATAGATAGCATTTCAAAACTTTTAGATTGCTTTCAGCTGCTAAACCTAGTTATTAAATTAAGCTATTTTATTTTTCTGCGTCATTTCTGCTGTTAAATTTCTGTATATGTAATTTAGGTCAAAATGTTTTCTAATAACAGAGAGAGGAAGTACATAGAGTGGTAAATATGTGAAGGTAGTTTAATCTCAACACTACCCGTTTACTGGAGTGCAGAGAGCTATCAACATCATACTCTGTTGTTTTCCATACCTGCACACTGCGGGGTTCCTGGGAACGAGGCTGCCGACTTTTTGGCCAAAAAGAGCACAAGGGTCCTCCAGATATCTTTGAAAAGCCTCTCTTTTCATTCAGTGAAATTCCTGATAAAAAGAAGATATGCCTCCAAGATAATCAGAAGGCATTGCTTGACTCTGTTAGTAAGCCATGGGACTCGCTGTTTAAGGATACATAGTCCATTCCTGCTTTAGCTAGACCTCAGCTGTGGCTCTCTTCTGCCTGACTACAGGCCATGACTACTTGTCCGCATATTTTGTATAGGTTTGGATTTAGTGACTCTCACTTATGTACTCTGTGCAGACAACATCAAATTTTTAATGCTACTCATCTCGACTCGTGGTCTGCACTTGCGTTTTTAAACTGTAGAGTTCAGAAGTATTGAAAGGCTAGAGAAATAATGGCATCATAGCCAAATTTCTGGTCATTTGTAATAAACAAATAAATAAATTTAATCTCAAAAAAGTAAAATGATTTCGGTAGGATTTTTTATATATTTTCTACATTCACGTGTCACAAGGGTGTACGTCAACATCCCAAGTCTTGCGTACCGAAGATGAATTCAACCATGGTTGGTATCAAAACCTGAATATTACATTTTGAAGAACGCTGTCTTAAACTTATCCCTTTAACGCGCGGTGGTCGCGCCATGAAACCACCAATTTTCAATATTTTTCCTTAATTCCTTTTCACGATTTTTCACTTAAATTTTATAGATTTCATATCTTTTACTTTTAAATAACACTAACAGATGACAGCACCAAATTAATTTCAGGTCGGACTCCTTCCAATATGGCGTTATTTAATGTTCATTTTTAACAACACAAAATAACGTACTTTTTTAATATAAATAATAATAAATATCAGAAATGTTTTCTTCCTATACCGTCATGTCTGTCATAAACAATATAAATGCAGCAGTAGTTTGAACTAGATACTTAAAAAACTTTCCTTTTTTGAGGGAAATTCCTGGTGGTTGCACCACTCAACCACCGCGCAGCTAGAACATATGACTTACGTGAATAGCAGACTACATAAACATGGCCGGCATATTATGATTGGGAATTAGAGTGTTTAGGAGTGTGGGAAAGGGGGATTTGAATCATATGGTCATTTTACTTGTAAACAACATGTGGCTTTGAATCATAGGGTCATTTTACTTGTAAACAACATGTGGCATTTATATCCCCAGTGAACATGTGCTTTCGCTATTTCTGTTTCAGAAAGACTTTTCAGTTGCAGATTTTTCTTTGTGTTGAATGTTACATTTGCTCCCAGGCTAGTACGGAAATTTTTATTTAATAGTATTTTGTGTGTTTTAAATTTAATGTAGATATACACATATATATTTTATCGAAAATAGTATTTACGTAAAAGTTTTATTTAAATTTAAAATAATTAATAGCAATATATTTTAACTGTGTGTAAATATTTTCTTCTACTGTTCAAATTTAAAATGACAAAACATAAGACATTACTTGTATAGTATTCTTTATCAAATTCCTTTTTGGAATTTTTCTTTGCTTCAAAGCTGTTAAATCTCATATTTTATCATTACCCTTTAAAATGTATTAAGGATCAAATATGCTCGATTCATAGGGTAAAAAGAAAAATAATGAAATCCAAAAGTTTGTACTGCAGTTAGTCACAAGCAAATTAAAATTTATCAACTTAGAGATTATTTTACCTCGGTTTTTGAGATTAATTTAACATTTCTACAAAAAATTTACTGGCTAAAATAATTTAAATCGTGTGCATGGCATTTTGATTTCCCTAAGATATTAATGAAATAAAAATCTTTCCTAACTAATTTTAATTAATCATAAATTTTGATAACTTTAATATACATTTGATAATTTTAATGTATATAATTGCTTTTAATCAGTATATAATGATCATTGAAAAAACATTTTTTCTCAATCATTAATCATGAAAAATTCAGAATTTATCATCACCATAAATTGCATATGAGAGAATCATTTTAAACTATTAAACAATTTTAATTTCAAAAAGTAAATATTTCAAGAAAATACTTAGAAAATTGCATAAAATGTAAATACTATGAATGACATTTATTAAATATGCTAACAAAATAAAATTCTGCTCATCGCATAACAAATATTGACCTCTTTAATTGCTTATATAAATATTCATACTTGGTTTTTCAAGGCAGTTATAAAAATTAAATTTTGAATATGTTTTTCTATTATGTCTACTGTTTTGTAAATATTTAATGCGTAAAAAGTTTAATGTTTTTCTTGCATATAGAAAATTCTGAAAATTTGAAATCAAAACACTCAACGAGTTTTTATGGTTATTGTGCATATATATAGAAAAAAGGCACAGTAAAACTAATTTTTCCAAACTAATACTCAAGATTCAGAAGGAAGCATCATGGGTTCAGTTTTAGTCAATGTTGAACAACAAGGCATGAATGTTATGCTTCGGAATTATTAATGCATACCTGTTTGATTGAGTACTTGGTATTTGAACGGGTTTACTCCCTAGCCACATGCGAATATGCCCCATTATCAGAGAACAGTTCTGAAAGATATTTAAGCTATGTCAACAAAACTGACTTACAAAACGGTTAGGCAATTTGACAGTTTACTACGCAGAATCAAAGTATAGCTCTGTTAATATTAAATGACAGTTTTATAATAGCCATCATGTAGTTTTTCATAAAACATTTGGAGTAGAGTTAAAAATAATAAAATTTTGGAATTCAGATTCTAAAAATTAAAAGAATTTGGAATTATTACTGTACTACACTCGGAGAAAAATAACAATGAGTTATCGAAAGTTAACTTTTGTAAATATGAAGGAAATATATGTATATATATATTTGTTTAAATAAATTAAATTTTAAAATTAATGCTAATTAAAAATTTTGATTCTGGAAATTTTAAAATGCGTAGATTCTAAAATGTTTGATTTCAAAAATGACATTTTTTTCCTTGAAACAACCATCTGTAAATTGCCTTTGTCGGAAAAGAAAACGATGACAGCAAATTACGAAAGCAAAACGACACAACATTAGGGCTGCACCTTCCATGAAAGAGGAAACTGTTCACACTCTCCTTCCAAAGAAGACATTTTTACTAAGTGATGATATAGGAGAAAATTTTTCAAGAAGAGACATTTTTATGGGAAAGAATTTGTCCCAGTGAAGCATTTGCGGCTGGCAATTTCTTAGCCGCTCATCTTCAAACCCACCCCTTTTTTTCGTTGGGGGTGGTGAGGGATGAGAGGGAAGATGTGGGTAATATCTATTTTTATTACTGCAATTTTTTTATTTTCAAAAAGCAAGAAAGAGGAGGACTGTCGTGAAATATGGGTGACCATTCGTCGGCGCCAAGTTCGCCAGCCGTTCCCAGAGTAAATCCCGTTTTTATTTGCTGTTCCTTTCTTTCCACGTATTAAAGGATCGTAAAGCCATCTTCAGCTTCCAGAAAGTATTTTCTAATTGAAACGTCAATTTTGGTTCGTGAAGCTTGTGAAGTAAGCAGACAAAAGAAAAAATGTAATTTTCGTCATCGCTCAAGATAAATTTTATTGATTGCTACAATATGAGCTATTGTTTTTTTTAACTGTTTGCGTTATTTTATGTTCCAAAAGTAATTTAAATTATTTTCTGAATGAGCAATGTTTAAAAAGTATAAAACAAAAGACATTCAATCTTCAATCCCAATGGTAGTTCATAATTCTTGTAATTCGTTTCTATGTGATTTCTAAATTTACAAAATTATTTTGAAGTTTTTATATTCTTCTTTGCATTATATGTTTTTTAGATAACTTTTTAATTTTTATTTATATGGTATATTGGAATTAAAAACTCCTTTTCAATATTTGGCCTCCACGTTGTATGTTTTTGCTTCCACTATGTAATTGCCTTTCAGGTAGAATTTTGAGAGAGAGAGTGGGTATTATTCCTATTTTACAAGGGATAAAACCATAAAACACCCCAAACACCTAACCCGATAGAAGTGCAACATCCTTCATCTTCTGTTGTTCAACTGTGACTTTGATCAAACCCTGCACCTTTCGCCCTGAAGAGAAATGTCCTGTTATTAAGACACGATAATAGTTTCGAAAAAGGATGGCTTGGGGAAAACCTGGAATTATAACCATAAGAATAAATCGAATGTTTTAAATCTTATTAAAAGAGAATGTATCTAGAGAAATATATAGAATGAATTCGGTAGAGATTATCCTGTTGTAGAAGCTTTTTATTTATATTCTACTGATTAAATTTTTATAAATTTGTCATTTGATAAGAATATAAACTGGTGATTGAGTATATAGCGCTGTTGCTTCAAGTTCAATAAATCGTGTGATTGACTTAAATCTCTCGAGTATAAGAATTTGCAGAGGGAATCAAGATTCATTTTCAAAAAATCTTTACAGTTAAGTTAATCTTCAAGTGTAAAATAGATACCAAAAAATATATTAGGTCCATTGGCATGAAGAATAAAAATTGAGTCAAATACAAATATTTTTTATGAAGTTAAAAATTATTAAATAAAAAAGTGAAAGATTATGAGCATTTAAATTGGGAAGATTATTTTTCATAAATAGTCCAAACACCTCTATTCCGGACTAACTGTTGTTTGATTTACCCTGATTAGCTCTTATTGTGATTGAGGACTATAGTTTACTATCTATGAAATAATCTATCAAAAGGTATTCATTTTGAGTATTTTTTTCTGAACAACAGTCTTTTGCAATTAAGCTGCTAAGTCATACAGAGTTTGGAGGTCATATAGAGTAATCTATCACTAATAAAGGTCACTACATAAACGTTATTTATCACTGACCGGTCAGATAGAGTCTGGAGGTCATATAGAGTCTTCTATCAATAGGAAATGTCACTACATAAACGTCATCTATCACTTGCAGGTCAAATAGTCTTTTATCACTAATAAAGGTCACTACATAAACATTTTCTATCACTGAAGGTCATATAGAGACTTCTATCACTAAGAAAGGTCACTACATAAACGGTATCTATAACTGACCGGTCATACAGAGTCAGGAAGTCATATAGAGTTTTCTATCACTAGGAAAGGTCACTACATAAGCGTTATGTATTACTGACAGGTCATATAGAGTCTGGAGATAAAATTTGAAGATCATGTAAAGTCCTGCATACCTCATTTTCGAGCAATCTTAATTCTACCGTCTTTGAACATAAGAGGCTTATAGGATAAATTATCATATTGAAAAAAAAGAACCCCGATAATGAAGAAATATATAAAAAAATTACATAGAAACTTTTTTTTCCATTTTATCAGTACATGCATGAATGTACTTATAAAGAGTAATCGATATAAATCTTGCCTAAAATCAAATACAGCACATTCATTTTGTAAGTAAGATATCAGAAACCGCAATTTCATCAGATCAAAAGAAATGTTTTGTATTCTTTTATTTTATAAGTACACACAAATGAGTGTAAATTAATTGATTGTGATCATTTTACATTAAATAGCATTACAGAAATAGTATTTGCTCAAGCATATCCTTCCGATCTTTTAAAATGTTCGATATCGTATGGGATGCAGGAACCACATTTTCCACGCAAATGTAGAGAAGTGTTTTATCCTACTGCTTTACATTCATATTTAAATAAATGTAAAGCAAATATTTTACTAAACGAAATTATATTAAACGAAGGATTTCCTCGTGTCATCTTCATGACCATGAAACCGAATGAGGTACCGACAGAACTACGAAGTCTTATATAATATAAAAATATATTCTTCATTTCACATTTCATTACTCAGTTCAATAAAAGTAATTACTTTACATTCGGAACACTAACAAAACAATATTTCTTACGGATTTTCTTGTCACTCTTTGAAAGTTATTTGCTTTCTGTTTCTCCTGTAAAATAGAAACTCGTTTTCAGTCTAATGGAGAAAAATACATTTCCATCATTACTTTACCTTCATTATTCAATAGAAATAAAGTAATTATTTTACATTCAATAACACTTAGAAAATATTTTCAAGGAATGTCCATGTCACGAGTTGAGAACTGTTTGTTCCCTGTAAAGTTGTAAATTCCTAATAGATTTTACAAAATCATATGTTCGTCATGTGACCGATATATTATATAATTTCTTATAGTATTACATTATACAGTAAACATGAACTTGATATGATTGTTATAAACTTATAATTATTTTTTCAAAAGTTTAAATGCTTTTAATCGAAACTTAAATCAAATTGGAATTTATTTAAAAACTTTTCGAATATGGCCGAATGTTTTTGATAAACAGCCAACAGATGACTAAGTGGTTAGCGCTTCTGACTCTTAAAATGTGGATCCCAGGTTCAAATCCTGGTTTGGACATGGATGTAATTTTCATTCTCTGTTCTCTCTGTGTTTCTCTGTCCTTTTTTCTGTGATAATGTATGAATATCCCCCCCATAAACGGGTTTGTGGTGGTATGGCAAGGGCAACGCTACTCGCCTCCATGACTTGGTTCACAGGTGCCCGCTGGGTAACGACAAATGAGAAGCAGTTTCTGGCCTTGTTGTGGCATAAGGTTCGTCACCCAAGTGCCTGCCATTTGAAAAAAACATAACTTAAAACTTAAAATGTTAAAATTTTAAGTTTTAAGTTATGAAATTTAAACATCTAATTTAAAACTTTTATATGAATATAATTATACAAGGAAAAGAAAATTAATATATCAAATAGTTTTATTATTCATATGGAAGTGATTATTCATATTTTATTTTTTTAAATTTGGTTTTGCAGTTCAGATATCTTATACAAGTACAACGAAAGACAAATTAGTAGTTGAGAAAAATAGCTCAACATAGAACAATGAGATTTATTATATGCAGTTTCATCATATTTACGGATTGTTATAATTTCCTCCTAAATTACATCACTTGCTTATAGAGCTGTTCTCGAAGGTTTTATTTCTAATCACATAAATATCTGCGAAACTACTTTCATTCGAATACCAAAAAAATAACATACATTTGTTTTGAGATCTTGAAAAGGTTAACATTTTTACCAGACCAGAACTTACTAATAAGGTAGTTGGTTATCCGTCTTTCGGCTACAGGCCATTCAGTGTTATCTGCCGTATCGATAGCACTAACATTTTTTATTTAATCAATGTAAAAGAAAAATGTGAAAAATAGTCTCCTGATCAGGCATTATTAAATTTTACGTGATATTTTAATTATGTGTTTCTGATAATACAGATTCCATAGGAATCCAAACTACTGTTCTTACAGTGATTATTTCTCAGTGATACTGTCCATTCACACAGTAAGTTTCTAAGTGCATTGAGTTTTTCTATATTTTTATAAACAATCACTATTCTTCGATTTAAATAAGTAAAACAAGTAATGTATTATCAATGTATGGCAACTTTGACATATTAGAATTCTTGGATAAAAAAGAAACATTGCAGAACATCGCCGATAACTATGGCGTTGGTGGACGTACTATTGGAGACTGGAAATAATTTTTTTTAGAATTACACGAATGGTGTTCCTCTTGAGTTTCCGAATTGACTTAGAAAACAGAAGAGTTACTGAAAGCAGCGATCAGGGGAAAACAATCGAGGCATTACATATTTGGTTCGTCCAATTCAGGGATAAAGAGGTGCCTATTTCAGGACTGTCTTAAAAGAAAAGGCGTTGCATTTCGAAGAATATTTTAAATATTTATTATTACATTACATTACATGTATTCAGACTTGTATGCTTGATTCTTGAGATCCGCTTGTAAGTCTTCATCGATAATAGGACAAATAGCACAATGACAGATGTACAATCACAGAAGAATAACGAAGAAAACACCCAGGGCCACGGTGGGAATCGAACCCACACTCCTACGCTCTCAAGTGATTAGCGGTGATGCTTCTGACCACTCAGCCACGGAGCGCCCCTATTTTAAATCTATTTTTAATATATTGATTATGATACAGATTTTATAGCGGGAGTAGTCTACATAGACTGAAGTGAAAATCTATTTAGAATCCGCCAGTTTAACGTTTATGAATATTTGGATTTGTTGTTCGCTTGTGTTGAAAAACTGTCATCAAGTTTTGAAGAAATGGAACAATTTAAGAAGTGCCAAGCATATGTTGAAGGCTTGACAGAAAATCAAATATTTGTAATGAAACCTGATTTCTTTATAAAATGTTATCAATAAGAGCCTCGAAGCTGGAGTTGACGTAGCAGCACCAGGAAATAAATTTAGTAATGAGTGAGTTACTTTTTAGTCCGGCAGTAATACTATATGAAACTACAAATAGAGCTGACAATAAATGAAAAGGTGAAAATTCCAAGCGGTTTTAAGGAAATTTCGAAACATATACTTGGACAGTAAAATATTTTAGTAAAATAAGTGTATGAAAGAAAGAGGACATTTCTAAAGATTGATTTTCAGAGTTTGTGAATACGACATAGAGATGTTTAAGAGATAATTAACTACACCAAAAAAAAGTTATACTTGGTGATAATGATCCAGTGCATCTTCATGGAGACGAATTTAGAGATGAGAATGTAAGACTCATTTTTTACCCTACAAATGTGACTACAATTTGTAACCCAATTGAATCATATTTATTTGAGAACACTTAACATAAACTATCAAATAATACTTCTGTTAAATCTCATGGAAGAAAATTAAGATGGCCAAGACATGATTCAGAAGTTGAAAAATAAAAATCTGAAAACAGTAGCTTATTGGATCAGAAAGGCTTGGGACAAAATCGTGGTATATATGATTGAGAAGACGAAAAAAAAACCGATGGAAGCAAACAGGTGGAAACAAAGAAAAAGGATTGTCCTGTGCGTAATGTATGCCTGTATGTGATGATCTCTCTTTGGTGAAAACAGAAAAGTGACCATCAAAACATGACCAAAAAAATTTTTCTGATGAAGAAATTGCTATACTTATTTATAGAGATGATGCTGAAGATCTTGAAGAACCTGAGACTCTTGAGTGTCATTAAGTAGCTCACCAAGAAAGTATTAGTTTTTGAAGCAGTCACATTATTCAGTGATTTCTAGACTGAGCATCAAAAAGTCATGGTTGTTGAATTTATGATGCTCTAGAGATGGGGAAACTTTTCAGCAAAGAAGCGAGTGACATCAAGAAGGTAAATCAATATCACTAGTTTTTTTCTCATCAAGACCTCACCCATTTAAAATTTCTGTATATAAATAGAAGACATTAAATTAATTCCTAATTTCTTTTAATATAGTTTACTTCTTCATTAGTATAAAACTCTCTTTTTCGTCCTGATTTAGCTTAACAACGTTTCCGCCGACCCATCTATAGCGAATAACCAGAAATCTTATGTAAGTCTTATTTTATGTTGGGATATTTTTAAAAACTTCAAATTTCTGTTAGAATCATCTATTGCCAAATGCCTCTTTGCCTAATGTATATTGACAATAAGAAATTAAATTCCCTGTCTTATTTATGAAGTATGATCAACCTTTAATAGATTTAAATTATGGGTCTTCATAATTTTGGAAGTAGGAAATTACAGAATATCCCATGACTCAACGTATCATCTCCAGAGGTACGATACATATATTATATGCATTAGTCTCTATTACTGAACTTGACTGATCTCCGTTTGTGATTCAGGCATAGAATTTACTATTACCAGTAATGAGAACAGAACTTTTTAATTAAGTGATTGCTTTATTATAAGGCAATTAGCTTTGCGTAGAACTTGACTTTTTCTTGATTTAAATATAGGTTTTTCGGTTCTGCGTTGGTACACAATCCATGCAATCATGACAAATTGGAAACTCATTTTTCACATAACAAACTTTGGAAAATGATGTAAGCGTGTTTGATTTGGTTGTCGCTTTATCATGACATTTTGTGCACAAGGAATAACTAAGAAGGTATGATAAACCGAATTACGTTAATCCATAGGCAATTATATCCTTGATAGGGATCAACTTTCCGAATAACTGACAAGAAAATTTGAGATTTAAACATTCAACTGCCTACTCAGCAGAAAATACACATGAGATTGAACAAATCTTTTACTCTACAGTAGAATATACTTGGTCCTGTTTGAATTTATGGAAACTTGGACGCAAAATTTTACATTTGCAAATGGCTTATTAAAAGTTTTTATTCTGGAAATATGATAAAGAAATTTATATAAAAATAGCATGCATGTAACTTTAAAATACATAATAATTATCAATAACACAAAAATAATGTACAGTAATTCTTTCCTATAACACGGTATTTTTATAACACAATTTCATGGCTTTCCTGTAACACGTGTTTTCTCCCATATAACGCGTGTTGATTCTCCACATTATATTTCTGTACTGCGAAATTTGTAATAAATTGTACAGTTCACAATCAATTTCGCCTATGTTTGAGCATTGTGTCAGTCGCATTCTTATAAAATTTAATTACATTAGTTACATTTGAGAAATCTGATAAAAAATGTCATTTGCAACGTTATTTCCGATATCTCCTTCAACGAACAAACATGTAATAAAACTGTTTTTGGAACTTTTTGATCTATTTAAGAATAACTGTTTTTTTATATGTACACTTGTATAATAAATTTTTCTTGTTTTAAAAGTTCTTAATTTGATTTTAATGAAACGCACGCACATTTCGCTAATAACATGATTTTTCCTTAATATTCATTTTAAACACCCTTAAACGAGAAAAGTTAAACGGGAATCGTTTGTACATAACGAAAACGAGATCATACGAGCGCTTTTTACGAGAATGCTCGTACAACTCGTTTTACTATAAAATGGACCTGATATAGCGTATTATTGGGGGGAGTAGTGTATTTAAATTTTTTTATATAATTGCTTGATATTCGATAATTTTTAAATTGGCAAAATTTATTCAATAATAAATTTGCATATAATAATTGGCATTGCTTATTATTAGAATTAAGTATTATTTGTTGCAACATTCCCAAAAACCAATGTTACAATTTTGTAATTTGAGCAATTTGATAAATTTACTGCAATTAAATAATTATTTTTGTCGATGTTTTCTATGTGTATATACCGTTAAAAATTCCGGTTAAGCAAGAATCACACCAGAGGTAAGGAATAGTATCAAGATGTCTTTCGCTATGATATTATAATTTTTAATATTCATGAATATAAGACGAACATAGCTCGTGTTAAAGAAAATAAATAATGCATACGTATGATTATAATCAAACATTAAACCTCGTAATTCATTCAATATAAATCTAATGGAAGGAAATGTTTTGTGTTTCAATGATAGATAGCAACTTTAATTGCTATGTTAGTAGATATTAGTTTTTTAGCAAATATATATTAAAATTTTTCCATAATGTTACGATATTCCGTAATCTTTATGACTAGAAACAAGTAATTAGGAAATATTGTATATATATATATATATATATATATATATATATATATATATATATATATATATATATATATATATATATATATATATATATATATATATATATATATATATATATATATATATATATATATATATATATATATATATATACATACATACATACATTAAAGTAAAAAATGAAAATATCTTAATGCATTTAAGTTCTTTTTGTAATGTTGCAATTACTCGCAACCCATTTGGCGACCAACCATTATAGATTAAATCATGAAAGAAAAAAATGGCGTCTTGGCTTCTGTTATCCCATCAGATCGATGATGGATAGTCTCCGCGAAACGTCACAACAAAAAGCACCCAAACCTCACTGTTGAGAGTCTCCTCGCCAACGGATATAGATATATATCGAAGTAACCAGTATGAAAGTTTTGTATATCTTTCTTTTCATTTTTGTGCTTTTGTATGGCGATGGGAGTAAAAGCATTTGGCGAAAGGGCGATACTGTGTTCCTTGGACAGATCTTCCATCATAGCCCTCTCAGTGAAATACATCCACCGAGACAAAAATAGAAGGATGAATATCTATTTTTGAAGAAAGAAAAGAGATCTTTCACTGAATCCATATATGTGAAAGAATAATGCATTTACAAATTAAATCCAACAATTAACAATAATCAAAATTTTTAAAAAGTGATGGGAATTTAATAATTTATTTAAATTATTAAAATAACAAAGAATTTATTTCATACATGAGAAATGGAAATTAATTTTTACCAAAGCGAATTATAAAAGTTAAACTGAGCTTAAAAATATGTAATGATTTAGTAGAATATTTCAATGAATAAAAAAATTTGAATTTAGATACATGTGTACAAACAATATGATGTCAAATTTCTAATTCTGTATTACATTTGATTTTTCCTTTGGAGCCTTCTTCTCAATGTTTATTTGTCTGTTTATTTATTTTTATTAAATATAATTATAGCTTTTACTAAGAATTAAGTCTTTAATCGTTTTGGCGTGTATAAATTAAAAAAATTTAAAGAAAATGAAATTTAAATAACGAAAATTAAAATACTACATATCGAAAAATTATGATCCCAGAAATTTAAATTTTGTAATTTAAACATTAAATGTTACTTCTTGGCTGAATAAGTTATTTATTTGTAATAAACATTAATATAAATATACAAATACACTTTATGATAATATTTGTATTACATCTAATTGAATAGAGAGAATTTGAATTTGGTTAGGATAGGTATAGGAATTTTTAAATAAGCTATCATTTAAGGCAAAGCTATTTTTGTTAAATTTGTTTCGATTGTGTGTGAGTGAAAAATGTTATTTATATCTTATAATAGGAATATGTAATAGAATAACATACATATGTTAACTGAGAAAATATAGTTTAAAATACTTAATAAAACTTTTTTAATATTATTTCGGATAACTGTATATTTACTTTATTTTGCAAAAGTATAAATTTAAGATATGCATTTTATACAAATATCACACAAATCCTTGTATTTATGTGTTTGCAGCATTTCCTTTTTCCTTTAGACATTTAAATTACAAATTGTCGTCTTATTGTCTGAGAAAACTAAGTTTCTCTGGAAATCTAACTGTTTTACAAGGGGAAAAAATCAACCCGTTTTTAACAATTGTATTAGTTTTAACAAATCTACACATATCATTAAGAAATATTTTGCATTCATTATAATGTACCAACAAATATTTGAGAAAGTTACGTAAAATACTCTTTCTTTATGTTTTGTGATAAAGCTTTTATTGTGAAAATATATGAAAGGAAAAATTCGCTGTTTGTTTATTAAGAAAATAGACTGATTAAAGTTTGCACTTCTTTAGAAATGAAATTACGTGATTTTTCAAATGATATTTTATTTCCAGAGAATATACTATCACCATATTAGAAATTACAAATTGAAAAAAAATTATCATTACATTAAAGTCAAAATGTGTTGAAAAGTTTAAAAATTAGTTTTCTGCACATTATATAGTAATATATTTTTAATTGAAATTTCTTTATTTAGTATATTGAATGTGTTTTAAAGAATTGATAAGGAAATTTATGTATTATATATATGAACTGACAGTTTCGAACTTGTTTATCATTGAAATTTTAATTATGTCGGTATATTATCTACACATATGCAAAGATTTTTTTTTCAATATTTAAAATCAAAAATATTGCAATCATAAAAACAATTTTAATGATAGGGAAAATAAAAGGTATGACATTATGATATGACCTTTATCAAATGTTTACTGAATTTGTGTGTGGCATTTAATCTAACTTATTTTCATTTAAAATATACAAAATAAAGAGATGTTTTGTAACTTATTATGTTGTGTGTTGAATAAGTATTATTTCTTCGCGCGCAATGAAAAAGAAAACCTTATGTTCTTTAGATATTTAATTTAACCTTGTTTTATTACACATAAATCAATATTTCTGGGAATTAACAGTAAAAAAATAAATTTTTGTTAGTAACTGTTGGAATAATTGAGTAAAATGTTTTCAGTGTATTAAGATGATTA
Organism: Latrodectus hesperus; assembly: GCA_037975125.1. Lineage (NCBI taxonomy): Eukaryota > Metazoa > Arthropoda > Arachnida > Araneae > Theridiidae > Latrodectus > Latrodectus hesperus. Next base: position 68,431,488 of record CM075858.1, read on the forward strand.
CAGTTTTATATTAACTATCTATTACCTTAACATCTCACTTAGAAATAGTTTCACTTATAAAATTATTTTCATTTGTAAATGCATCGGTTAGTTTAATTTTTGATTAATGTATATTCTTTTATCACATGGCAAGTCAAACCGAGAACTATAAGTCGATATGAATACCAAAGTGCTACAAAGATGTACACCTGAGAAAAGATTTGAACCTATGAACTGCAGGATAAAGTGTTAAACAATATGTTAGCACCTCAGTACGAGATATCAAATTAAATGTTGTCAAATATGTATTGAAATGGAACTTCAAATTTGTTCTAAGACATTGCGAAATTCAAAGTAATCAGTTTAAAACAATAGTCATCAAATATTTTGATTCTGATAACTATTGTTTAGCTAACTTTTAAAATATTGTCTAACTTTTAAAATAAACCTGATTATATTATTAAATTCCACTTCTCAAAAATTTCAATTTAAAAGCGCCATTGAAATTGACTTAGAATATAATAAATTTAAATTTATTTTTCACTTATTAAGGATTATGTATGACGTATTATAGGATTACATTAGCGAGTGTTTTTAATAATTACAACTGCGATTGCCTTTTTGCTTGCAAATTTAGCAGTAAATCATGTTTGTTATAATTTCTCAGACATAAAGGATTTGGAATCACAGTTTAATTTGAATAATAGTTCCTTCATAGAAGAAAATTTTGGGTTTGATTCCAGCCTCTGTGGTACAACTGGAGATAAGTGGGTCATTTCTTCATGCACATTTTTTTCGGTAGACATGTGAAATTTGCTAAGTTTTTTCTCATTTTTAACGGCAGTGCTATACTATGGATTGAAATAATCTTATATCAGGATTTTATCATTAAAGCTGTATATTAGGTTGTGACAAAAATATAAGCCATCTTGGTTTGTAATTAATAAATGAAACATTTAACTAACAATATTATTCAATTCCACTTATCAAAGTAAAATATTTAGGGACTTGCTGTTAAAATATGTGATTCAATATATTTTAACTGTTAGATATGTTTATATCAATATATTTTAATAGTTAGATATAGTACATTATATAAATAATTTTCCTGAATCTGGTTACAAAACTAATACTATATTTACAAAAGTACCTTTTAAAGTGTATAAAAATGGTGTAACTTCCATGAAACAAATGAAAATGCATGCTTTTAAATATTAAAGAAATGAAATTTATTCTTTTTGATGATGAAAACCAAATTCAGGAGTTATGGTGCAAGTTTTCTTATTTAATTGCCTGTAAAGCGGGAATAACTCCAAGCAAAGTATTTCCTAATTCCAGCACTGCTTCGTTCAAAATGAATTGCTTCTTCGAAAAGCACTATTATTACAGGAAGAAGCACGTAGGAAGACACTGAGTGGGCGTGCTTTCTTACCAACATGTGTGTTAAGTATTGGAATCAATTAAGCCGCTTTGCTTTAATTCCTTTTAAGAATAGAAAGTCGGCAATTGAGCAGGATTTTCTTCCTATAAACAAATTCCATGAAGAGTTAGAAAAAAAGGTTTTTTTGTAGTTTCTTTCATTTATTTTAAAAGTTTATAATAAATTTTCATTTAAAGGCTTATGTAAAACGTATTTCTTTATAACAAAGTAGGATTTTACTAATGTGTCTCTAGGTATATTAACTTAAATAATAAAGTATGTTTTTACTAACAAACTGAGTAAACTTTTAATTATATATGAAATTAACATTTGTTTCTATAATAATTCCGCATATATTCAAACAATATTTAAATCTTCTCAATCATTATTAAAATTACAACAATAAGATTGATTTCATCTTAAATTTTTGTAGTATTTAACAATTTAAACGAAAACACAACCACATATCAAATTAATATGAAATATGATGATCCACAGTTAAAAAAAATTGAATCCTAATGTCCATAGAATATTTTGAAACCTCTTTGCTTAAGAGTTTCGAATGTTTTAATGTATATTTGAGTAAGTTGCTTTCTGAGAGGAATTTTCTTAGATAGTAAAACATAAGTAAAGCATTCTTAGATACCACACTTATCGTAAAAAAGGAAATGCGGTAAAATTCCAAACAATCACATTACAAAAGTGCTGGTGAAAGCGTAACGTTTGTTTCTTGTTGTTCAACAGTGTCTGGGATTGAACCCGGTACTGTTCACTACGACTAACAGTGTGATACAACTAAACCACGGTGAGACTTTTAACAAGACATTTAAAAATAGTTAATAATCCGTTGCATTACATAGTAGACTTGTCTTCGTAGATATTGTAATCCTATTTTATATATTTTATTAGTTCTACAAATTTATTTCTGAATCATTCCATTTATCATAAACAGAGTAAACAGTATTGTCTAATACCAAATATGATTTATCTTTGTAATGAAATTTTCTTGTAAGAAGCTCCAAAACAATTTCAATTGCTTTCAAATCAAGAGAAGTTGGTGGTCAGTTAGAAATATTTTATTTCATTCGAATTATACTTGTTTGGCAAACTTAGATGCCTAGGAAAATGTTCAAGCATCCTATTCTTTTCCTGAAAAATAAGATTCCTGAAGAATAATCACATACACTAACATTTGCTAATCTAATTCTTTTTACATATTTTAGACTTTATATTCTTTAGAATGTGTACAAAGCCACTTCTACAAGTAACAAAATAACAACTATAAAACATAACAGAACCTAACTTACAGGGGCACGATTCCTATAATTACTTTTTTTTCTCTCCTAAAAGCATTCCAGTTCTGACTAATATGAAAAGCTCAATATGAGATTTTTTATTGAAAAAGATAATTATTTTTCCTAATGTTTTCTTGGATTTGCGTAATGAAGGCTGTTTTGTGTCCAAATATAGAACGTCTTGTTAAATGCTATTTTTTATTAGTTTTCATAAATTAATATTTATCATATAATCTATAGAATTTCTCCATCAATCCTTTTTTTATAACAGGATTCATGATAAGCATCTGGAACGATATGCATCAAAAGTATTTACTTTGGATTTTGTTAAAGATATCTTTTTCTATCCACTTTTAATTTGTTCTTTTTCAACACATTTAGATATTTTCAACTTTTCGGATATATTTCAAATTAACAAATTTTTACCACGCCAATTCCAAATTTTTATTTCACAAGGGATATTGCATTACTCTCTATAGGATCCCAAGTCATTTAGGTCTTGATGGCAATGAGAGAGCTAATGCAGGTACTAAATCTGCATTCTGGTCCATCTCTGCCATCAGTTTCTTTGTCTAATGTGAGAAGAAATGTTAAAAATCTAATTTATTCTCTTTCGCAGGAGTCATTGAACATGCAGGTCAACAATAAATTGCCTGCCATATTTCTGTATGTAACCTCATTAACAGTTTTACCGGTACAAAGAGCTGATGTAACATTAACTCACCTTCGTATCGGACACACACTTTCCCTACATAGACATTTGTTTTTAAATGAATTAAATCCTTGGTGTGAAACGTGACAAACCATTAACTTTTTTTCACATTTTAATTTCATGTCTATATTTTAACCAATATCGTTTACTCTTTTTCAACTGTGATCTTTTAACTTTGTTTGATTTGCTGGGAGAACCATCCCACAAAAACCTATTTTCACATTTAATACAATAGGTTTCTTATATTTTATTTGATTTTGTTATAGTTTTGGGTGATTGTATATACAGTTACTTTCCGTTATTTTATATGCACTTGGATTTTAGTAGTGTCATATACAAATATTTTTGTTTTTTAACATTTTAATGTTGCTTGGGTTTCATAAAAATTAATATTATTACATAAATCTTAGTTTTGGCGCAGATGTCCATTTTTGGATTTGCACCTCAAAACCCAGCCAACCAACCATTTACATTTTTTGGATTCAATTCAACACAGCTCCAAGTGCAATTTTTACAACTAAAGTGCAAATTGAAATTTTTTCTCTTAAAATAAATTAGTGTTAATCTTTTTCAATAATCTACTGAAAATGAGAACTTGAATAAAACGTACATGTATCCTTATATTTAAGGACCAAAATATACGTGACTATGTTTTGACTTTAATTAATGAGAATTATGGAGTACAAGAAATATTTTCTATAACATGTTGTAGCCAGCCATTGCTTGATTAAAAGTCAGAGATGTCTATGCATTTGTCTTTAAAAATATATAATCTTGAATCTGAATAATTTGATAGGCTCATTAATAGGATAATTGATCCTAATATTCCTTATAAATTATTATTATGTTTATAAAAATAATCCAAATTTCTCACTAATGAGAAAATAATTAAGTCGAGAATCTTTCAAAGAATCTTACAACTCTTCCTTTATTTTTACTTCACTTGAGTAAATGTATATTGAATTTAAATGGGTAGCTAAGTAGATAATGCATATTATAAATTATTTAATAATACTACTAGCCTTGAATGAGGAAATTAAAAATTTTTTGCAATAAAATCTGAATTTATTGAAAATATTTCAAAGTGAATAAAATTTTGAGATTCTGCATGACCAAAATTTGTTATATCATTATCAATGAAATCAAATTAATATTTGATAAGCATTAAAAGTTCATGTGTGAGATTTATCATTTGTAACTTTGACAGAGTATGAAATGTGTGTAACATAAGAGAGTGATTATTGTTAATTATTAAACTTAAGTAAAATTACTTATATTCGTTGAAATACACATTTAAATCAATTTTGAGTTTAATAATTTCAATATCTATAACAATATATTATCATATATAGATGTTTATAAAAATTACTTAATAAAACTGTTTTTGATTATAGAAAATTTACAATTCTGTTTCAGTCAAAGATATATTAATAAAATTTAACAGTATCAATTAAAAATATTGCATTAAAATGATGAAACAATAGCCAAATTTTAAAACAATGCAGTATTTTCAGTACTACATTGTATTAGTTAAGTTATCATTGAGTAATTTAAGCATTAGAGGATCGTAACCAATGTGTTTCCCTTCAACAAATGTGATGAATCTGGAAACTGAATTGATTCCTTTGACTAACATCTTAAATTTAGGCAAAAGTCACTTTCATATAGGTAGCTTCTGTAAACACTTTAATAATATCTTTCGATTTAAAAAGAAAGGAAATTTTCTTTTAATATGAAGAAATCTCACATTAACCCTTATTATACTTTTACTTTTAATGCATTTAAAAAAAGAGCCATTATCTGAGATGCCGAACTATACAGTTTCGATTTAACAGTAGTAAATTAATTCATAGCTTTGACTCTGTTCGTTGATTTGGACAAAGAGAAAGTAAAAAAAAAATGACTGTATATTCTATTTTGCTTCCCAAGAATTCCGTTCCAAATGGTTTTTTCCTCGCCAAAATATCTTTACGACTTTTTCTTAAGACGCCAATGGCCTGCAGAAGAACCCCATTCACAGTCGTTAAGAAGATTCGTTTTCTTCTTGATTTGGAGTCCGTCTAACAAAAACTCAATTTCAAATCTTATTGATTTTGAAAGAATTGTCTTAACTTTTTATACTTTTTTTCCCTCAGCCACAGCCAATGAGCAGAAATGTGGCATAAAGTTACTTCGAGTTAAAAACTAAACATTGGTAGGAATTTTGTTTCTCTTCAAGTTTCCATTCCAATTCTTTTCTAACTGAAGAATTCATAGTATGTGTTATTTTAAAACTATAATGTTAGAGGATTTGTGGTAAAAGGAGAATATATTAGTAAACACCTCAATATTCTTATCAAAGCTTACTTAAATTATAAGGTAGCGACTAAAAAAAATTTTCTGAGTGATATAAATCATTATGAAAATTTGTTCTATTCTATTCTATTATTTTTAAGACTTATATGAAGTCGGATATGACATTATAACCTCACTCTGATAAGGCAAGCTTGTCATACAATTGATTCTCCAATGAGACATTTCCTTAAAAAATAAGGTAAAACATTGATGTTTTCTTATCTTTTAGAAATTGTACGCAGCTAAATTATTATGATCAGTCAGATTCAAGACTTATATGACGTGAGACATGATGTCGTAATCTCTTTCATATTGAGTTCAACGATTAGGAAAGTTTATCAATAAATTAAATAGAAAAATTGAAGGCGTACTCAATGTAGAATTTTAATCATGTCTGTAATTATTCTAATTAATTTGTTTGTATAGCTTAAGGATTTTTTTTATTATTCAAGAAATTGTATTTTGCAGAAATAGCTTATTCTAATCTGCAAGATTGAAAACCTTGAATATATCAGTATGATTATAATACTAAATTTTATTATATGATAATCTCACTCTAATATTGCTTATAACCATTAGGAGAATTTACCACGAAATAATTTGTTTATTGAAGATACCTGCTTAACTTATAAGACAATTACTTAAATTTTTTTATCATTGATGAAAAATTCATTGCATACTACTGTTTTCAATATCTGTTAAAATCAAGACTTCAGATATGATGCCATACCTCTGATTTTGGTTATGTGATGAACAAGCATTCTTCATATTAGTTAATTTAATATATCAAAAATTTAATTTAAAATTTTAGATTGTAAAATATTATATTTGATCATTTACAAAAATGAATGCGTGAAATTAATTTATTCCAATTTTTTCCTTAAAAATTTATATGAGAGATAAGAATATTCCTCAATAAAATTTATTATAGAACAAAATTACAGAACAGGTGAGGTTTTTACTAAATAATTTCACTAATATGGCTTTCCACGATAGAAATTATTAAACACAAATGATTAGCTAATAATTTCAAAACCTTTAAAACACTTTTATCATAGTTTCCAACATTCATCATAATATGCTTATATTCACTAATATTAAAAAGTTCTCTATTTCTATATTTTAAAATTGCATACACACAAACACAGAGGCACATATATTTTGTCAATTAAATAAACAAACACACATTTAACTTTTTATGTAAATAAACGATATGAGAAATTTTAGATGTAGTAACAACATAGTAAAGATATGAGAAAATTTTAAATTAGAATTATTTTTTAAAACAATAAAATTTCAATGAGAGCATTGACATAATTTGAAAGATTCACGTCGTTGAAATATTTGGCGCACTTTTCTCTAAAATAATATCTTAAAGCCAAAATTCTTTGCACTTCTCCCTGACGATGAATTATCCTCAAAACTTTAATTAATTTCTGCACAAAGCTTGCTTATTTTACAGTAATTGAGTTGCAAAATGGTGGGCTGGTGCGCATAGTTTTAGGAGAAAGGGAGATGAAGGTTAGGGACAGTTTTACTTAAAAGTTGGCGCTGTTATCTTCGGTGAATGAAGCGCTCTTTCTCTGCGCTAAAACTTACCTTGAAAGTCTTAAGCGAAGCAACGTATGATTTTAGCTCAATCTCCCGTCTCCAGTCTCATGAAAGTAATGTCTTCTAGTTGCGATTTCGAAAAGTGGCGATAATATTATTCGCCTTTTGTAGAAATATCTTCAGCATAATTCAACCCATTTTATAACTAGAAACGAAATAGAGCTTAATAAAAGAAATTTCTTCAAAAACTAATAACAGATTATTACATGAATAATTTAAATTTGAATGCTTATTTTTTATATTTTTTTCCATATTTAATAGACATGATTTCTTTATTGTTCTTTTTCTCTTAAAATTCAGCTGATAAGATTTGTTAAAAAAGTTTTATTAGTAAATAAATATATGTTACAAAATCTCACAAAATTTTGAGTATTTGATTTTGAGATTTAATTCTTAGTTCTGTGATATATGTTTTCTTATGATTTCATTTAATTTTAGAAACCAGAGAAACTAGAAAATGTATCTTCTGCAAATCAGAAATATTGGGGATTACTGCACCTTATACAGTCAAATATCGTCATGAAAGTCACTAAAATGCTTAAAGTTCAATAAAATTCAATATTTGCTCTTTTAGTTTGGCATCGAGTGCTGAGAAAGAGGACATTAAGGAAGGAGATGTCAACCTCCTTCCTTAATGTTACAAAATTATGCGAAAATAGTTCGTGCTTAGTGGCTTTACTCGAAAGAAATATGTAAATATAGAAATATAAACTAGTAAATATATTAATTAAAATGTTTAATGAAATATTCGTTGTTATAATTTGTGATCGAAATTTTACATATAAAGACTAATATTTTAAAAAAAAATCTAGTATTGGGATTAAATTTTTCCATATTTAATTTTGCAATTTTACTCTTACTTTACAGGTATATATTCCTTCAGATTCTAATTTCCTTAAACTTAATTTCACAGTTAAATTTTTATGTCGAGTATTTTATTATATTATATAAATATTAATTTTGAAATATTGCTATATTTTCACCTTTTCCTATATTACAGACACAATTTCATTACTATTCTACATCCTTAAAGTGAAGTTAAAAACTCATTCGGAGGTTGTTTTGTTTGCATGTTTTACAGTATAAATAAATATAAATAAAAAAAAATAAAACTGTTATCGCATTCAAATACATCTTAATATTTAACTGTTATGATTGTTTCTTAAATGTCCGATGCATATTTTAATTTCACTTACTTTAAGGCCAATTGTTTCCAGGCTGTGAGCTGTCGTTGCTGTGAACGGTAACGGGAGATCTAAAGTAACGTGTTCATGTTACGTAGTTACTATCATGCCGAGAAAACGTATGTAAATTAAATTGAAAGTCCATAGAAACCAATATCCTTATAGTTATGTGGCATGAAATAAGATGAAAGTGATGACAATTAATCTCATAATTTGTTTCTGCTTCGAAACTACGAAGTAGTTTGCTGTATTCAACGGCTTTTAAGTTCTCAGCAAAAGACAATAAGAAACATTCTCAGAGATCAACACAACCAAACATAAGCATTGTTAACAGTGTTGCAATTAAATTTATGTAAGTACATTTTATAATAATTTTGTAAGCATTTACCAAGTATTCGGAAATTAGAAATATTTTTCTATAAATATTAATGTTTAATTATTTCACTTCGTAAACTATTTTCCAGATATTTTTTTTCAATTCTTTTAAAATAAAAAAAAATCAGAAGTCAATGGATATTGACAGAGGTCGATGCTTTAAGTATCAATAAATTGAAAAATCTTGTATAAATGTTGATTTTTAGCTTATTATTTATAGAGTCTTATTGCCCAAATTTTAAATCAATTATAATTTTACTACTTTGAGAATAAATATAATTTTAATCCATCTAAAAAAACAAATAGATCGCACATTATTACTTAAAATATAATGTTATACTGTGTTTCTTTTACAGAAGTAAACACACAAAATATAGTACCAAAGGGAACATATATTATTTTAAAAAATAATTTATAAAAATCCTTATAAGGAAAAACAAAAGTATCCTGCACATTTAAAAACTGATCAAAACTTATTTTAGCGTTAGAAATTAAATCATTATATTCCTTGAGTCTGGAGTAGAATATAGAGAATTTATAAAATTAAATTTATAATTTATTTTAATATCTAAATTCAAAAAAGATTGAATTTAATATTTTTGAGGAAAAAATTTATAATACCTACTTTAAAATTAGTTAACTTATTTTAACATCAATAGGTATATGCAGTCAATTTTAAATTTAGGGTGAAAAATATTTATAATGCTTATTTATATAGTTTATCTTAACATTTCTAAGTTCAGGAATAATACGCATTTGTCTTTCTGGGGAAAATGCATTTATAATGCAAAGTTAATAGTAATTATATATATATATATATATATATATATATATATATATATATATATATATATATATATATATATATATATATATATATATATGTATATAACTTAATTTTTCCCAGGTTAAAAGGTATATAATACGTGTTACATGAATTTGCAGTATATTTAAAAGTTCCAGTGGAAAAGTACTTATAAATTATTTAAAATTAAACAGAACTTAAAATTTTAGTTAAATTAGTTGATTTTCCTGTTTTTAGAAAAAATAATATGCATCATATTTAAAAGTTGGCTCTAACTTGCTTCGATATGAAAAACTAAATGTATACTCCAAATAGAAAATTGTATGCTTTAGAATAAAATTATTTATTTTTTAAATTAACTTATTCTTATTTCAAAACATTTCAATTCAATTAAATTGCAGTGTTATAACATTTTGTTCCCAAACACATTTTCTCCATATAAATAATTAATTCAAAAATAAAATTAATTATTACCTTATATTAGACAAGCAGTTATTATCATAAAACGTATACTCCAAATAGAATGAAGCATTACTAATTGAGAGAGAGAGAAAGAAAGAATGTCAAAATAGTTGAAAAAAGACCATAATTTTGATTACACACCCACAAATCAATAGCGGAACAGAAGAAAAAGTAAGAAATGGAGGACAATTTATTTCATGTGCAAATTCATTTACAAAGCACATTCAACCTTAAGTTCATGTTTTTCTGAAATTCTTCAAACGTCACAACGAGCTAAGAGACAAACATTTCTTTGCCATTATTGATTTACAGCTGTGTCGCAGCGTTTTCTGATCTTCTAGTTCTAGAACTGACGTTTCTAATTCCACTTAGACAAAGAAGATATGTTGTCCCTTTGGAAATTTTCTAGAGCTACTTATTTGACGTGTGTTAACTTAATGGACGCCGCCTCCATTTTTTTTAACTCCTTTCTTTTCTGGCATAGTTGGCGTTATCGATGACCTGGCGATGGAAAAGCGCGCCAAGACAAAGTGTTGTGTCGGATTTCGTTTGCGGAAATAAATAAGTGGCGTTAAACTGTATCCAGCTTCTCTCCCTAACTGTGATCAATGGTGGAAAGCGAAACATTTTACGCGTATTTGAACAGCAGAATGGAGTGTATTTTCAATCTATCTTTTTTTAAGAATGCTTCAGTTTACTTAATTTCGGTGACATTTGAATTTTGTTTTTACTTTCGGAGCTTTTTGATGTATTTCTAAAGCCAATTTTTACACGATCATGAAATACTATGCTTGAGGATTTTTAAAATATGAATTTTACTTTCCCATGTCAAATGTACTGATCATTGTTGAAAAACATGGCAATTCCATTACTTGGAATTTTGTGACATAACATAGCTTTAGAAAGAAGTTATGTTAGAATTAACTTTTAAAAAAATGCTAAGGCATCTTTAAATTATTTCCATTAAATGTGACTTTTGCACAAAATGAACGGGAATTATTATTTATGATCCTAAGCAGTACCAAAATTTAGCATAAACTATGATTGATATTTTTGTTTAGCTACCATATATTTATCTAATCTTGAGTTCAAACTTTTTATTATGCTTTTCCTGATTTTATTTTAAGATTTTTTTTAAAATAATTTATCATTAAAAATAACTAATTTTCTTGAATTAATTTTATTTCTAATAAATAGTAAATATTATTCACACATCAGTTATGTATACATAATTCTAAGTAAGCAAAACAAGGAAGCTTTAAATAATAATTTGAAAATTTTCCATCTTTAATTAAATAAATAATAGAAATATCTATCTATATACATATCTATCTATCTATATATATATATATATATGTATGTATATATATATATATATATATATATATATATATATATATATATATATATATATATATATATATATATATATATATATATATATACATATATACATATATATTCAAAGCGATCTATTAACTGAATATTTTGAAGAAATGTAGTTTGGAAGCGCATTTCCTAGCAATTACATATTAAAATACAAAAATAAGGTAAATTTTTTAGAACACACTTGTTAAACTTTAAGAATTTAAGTAATGAAATGGATTTTTAGGGCTCCTTTGGTAACAAAGTACATTGGAGAAAGGAAAATATGTTAATAAATGTTCATTGGAAGCTCTCTGGTTTGTATTACCTTATGAGAGTCGATTTTGTAATTCTCCAGAGTATTTGTAAGAGTCATATAAAATGAATAATTTTTAATGGAGAAATTTTTCTGCCAACTTGAATGCAAGGCTATTCTTTTACATTCATTAAAATAATTCTATTTGCTGTTTAACGTTTCGCAGCAACTTTATTCATCTAGCATGAACATTTTTTTTTGCTTTATGAATTACGACACATCTGCAGAATTAATTCATCAGAAAATCTATTTGAATGCAGGAATATCAAAAAAAAAGTTTTTGACAGTTTTGTTTCAATGGATTGAGATCTTATCGAAAGAATTCCCAATAGTTACTGTATTTGAGTCATTTTTTAAAGACTGCAACCATAATCCGGGTTTTTAAGATTTATTTTATATTAATGTTTTGTACTTGAACCATTGTATGTAGCTCATACGCGATAATATACTGCCTGTTAATTGATTGCAATATATAAAACGATAGACTGCACAACAAATTAATATTCTAATATGAAATTAATTTGGTGATGAAAACTGTCGTAAGCAGACTACACTGGTCTAATCTTTTTGTGTATTTTTGTTCAATTCAATTGTGAACTTATTGGACAATATTTTAGTAAGAAATAACTATCTTGGTAGGCAGTTCTCGACGAACAACTGTCCGTAGATAGCTGTTGGCCGGCGAGTGGCATGCATAAAATAGGAAGATTTACAATAAAATATATTCTTTGAAACAGTATAAATTGAACTAAACTTGTTTTAAAATAACTGACCGACCTGTCGACTGCCATTGAAAATCCCTTATGTTTTCATTTACGCCCTATTTTAAATGAACGGGAAATCACAACATGTTTCTGTCGTATTCATAAACTTATTCTATTCTATTTATTCACTAAATGGAAATGTGTGCTTTCTTTGTATGTCTATGAACGTTATTTTTAATTTCGTTTAATGTAAATAGATTTAAAATTATGTATCTGCCTGATTAGGTTTTCAACTTTTCTGAAGATGTTTTCATTTGCTCATTAAAATTGTAAATTGGTTCTGATATTTCGATGCTTTTGATACAATAGGTGATTTTATCTAAAACTCAAAAGAACTTTGTCATCGTTGTGATCGTTTCATTTTACGAAATAAATCAACATGTTTTTGGCTTCCTTTATATTTTATTTGGGTTCGTATATATTATTACTGATTTATAAAAATATAGTTTTCTGAAAACAAATTCATTGATTCAAATTACATAATATATATTTGGTCATAACATCTTAAATGTGTGTGTGATGATGGGTTTATTCTAATTCAATATTTATTACCTCATAATTTTCGCTGATATATATTTTGGCTACTCTCATATGCCTGCTAATTTTTTGTTGAACTCTCATATGTATGTAGTTTTTGCCAGTAATAGCCTCACCAGATTATAGTGGAAAAATTATCATTACCAAAATAATATACCAAAGTACCGAGATTTACAGCTGTTTGTTTAAAAAACCCAGTTATATGTAGATCTTAATAATTTCACCTCGTTAATAGAAGTTTTTATTAATATAGTGAAAGTATTTAATTTTTTCACTATATTAATTGAAATTTTTTACTACATTAATATAAAAAATAAATATTTTTATGAAGTATTCATCTATTTTAAATTAATGTAGAAAATCATTAATTATTGAAAAGTATTTTTTAGGCAATAGACTCGGGATAAATTAAATTGCTGTTATAAAACTGATTACACACATATGTTTGAAATGGACTAGAAATCAAATAATAAAATTTGGTATAAAGAATATAATACAAATTGAATAATATTTATAAATGCCCGTTTGAAATCCCTTGAAACAAAGGATATTACGAGTTTATCATTGCTAATTGTTAGATTGCTTACATAATTTAATCACACTTTGGTACATGCTTATGCCAACGAAAAACGAAATGACTTTTACTGATTTTGTGTGAAATGCATTCAAATAACATGGTGTCTTTTATTAGTACACGATATTGTATATATTTTCATAATTTATTAATAAGACCAATGAGAAAACCATATTATTTTTTTTTTTTGAAAATGGCTTATCATGATAAAATTTATAAGCTACTTTTAATGAATATAATCCAACAAACATCAAATAATTAATAATGACTTTCTCTTTTGGCACCTTTGGTGGTCAGTTTATAGCCATAAACAAATCCAAGTTTTTTTTTAATTTCTATAGTTTCTTTTTGCTTTTTAGGGAGATGTTACATAGGTTAAAGATACATAGATTATTTTATACCAGAGAAAATTCAAAAACATTTTCATGGTTAGATATTCATGAGTTCAGTTGAATAATAAATGTGTCCTGGCATTCAACAGTCACTAGATTTTAACGTCAGTAATTCCATTTTGAAAAGCATGATTCTGCCATTACTACATGGTAAACCTAATGGATATTCGTTATTAAAATATTGTTCTTTGCTTCTTACATGAACTTCTGTTCAGACAGATACTTTGGAATATTCAAAGCTGTATCCTTTGGGACCCACATCACTTAAAATATCCTCACGGAATGTTCATATTGTAGATATCTGTTCGTCTATCTACTAAGTAGTGTATATGGCATTTATTCCGCAATTGTCCCATTTATGAATTTTAACGTACATATCAAACATTCTAATTAATATTCTCTCTTAATTTGTATCACCTTTTCCTGAGATATACAAGGCACATGTAAATTATCAATAATTTCACTTTATTTAAAATATTACTTCCTATCTAAAGAAATAAGGTCGAATTGTTTTTTGATATGTTCATAGATGTTTAGAAATATGATGAAATCTCCGCTTCTTCAAATCGAAAAACAAAAGCATACAAAATTATTTCTGCAAAAATGTAGATATTTTACTTGCTGGTTACCAAAACACAATTTCTACACTAGTTGTAAATCATTGGAGACTAATATTCTACATAATTACTAAAGTTTACGAAGAGGGGTAAAATGTTTGGGTGAAGGAGCTGATAATAAGTAATTAGGTGAAATCACGAGAGGGAAATTTCACAAGTATACCCTCTACTTCTTATTCTCATAAATATTTTTTTAATTAGTTAACGGGTTTGAAATTGCTTTCTATTCACAGTAAGTGACTTGATATTAAATGTGTATTGATTAAGAATAAAGTAAAGAGATAATGTTGTTTGTAGTTACGTGATTTATATTTGAATATTCCGCAATAGAGATATAAGCAAATATAATTAAATAATAAAATATTAGGCCGTGTCTTTGTCTATTAAAATTTGAAATCAAAGTGTTTATTTTTCCCTTCTCTTGTTATGTTATCTTCTTCCCCTTCTTTTTGTTTTACATTTTTCATAAAAATTATGAGCGTACGGGTAAATGATAACAAAAGAACTCTTATAAATACCACAATAAACTTCCTTTACCTCGAAATTACAGTATGTATTACAATTCTTCCTCTTGTTATAAATTACTTGAAATTCTTACAATTTTCTATTTCATGTTCATCAGACATCTTGTAATGATCATCCTTCTGAATTTATTTCCAAGTTAAAATCATCAACCAAAATCGTTTTGCTCCCATTTTCATTCCTAATAACATATACAACAGCTTGTAAAATATCGTCGACATTTGATCTCAGTTAGTTATACAATGCATCGATTCGAAGCCTTTCTTTCAAGAACGCGAAAAGAATTTACAGCCTTGCGAAAAAGAGCCAATTTAATATTATTTCTGACAGTCCAAGTCCAAATTCGTTATTTGAGTTGTTGCGCTCATTGTAGATATATTTAGTTCCTTTAAGCGGCATTTTTTAAATTGGTGTTTCGCATTATGTAATGAGGCTTGAAAGAAATTCATTTATTTAATATGATATCGATCGCTTAAGAATCTTTAAGCTTTCTTTTGGAGGAGGGAGGTGTTCACCATTTTGAATAAAACTGATATTAACTATAGTTAGGGATTCATCACAACCAAACTGTCGATCTCATCCAAGCTCTATAATTTGAATTAAAAGTAAACGAAAAGAAATTAGTCTTTCTTTAAAATCCTTCAAGGTTTCAAGACATTTTGGTAAAAGTTGATGTTTAAATCTATTACTCATAGCCATGCTGGGAATCAGACATTCAACTTTGCTATTGAAATAATTCAATTTTGAATGCATTGCATTATCAACTGTATGTTCTTAAGATATTTACTGCAAACTAACTCTTATTATATGATGAAAAATCTCTGAAAATACATGATTCATCAGAAGACATTAACCACATTCGATCACATTGGGCAGCAAGCACAGGGAGGAATTGAAAATCATTTTTTATTAACTCAAACAATTTAGAAACCACTTTTTTTCTCAAACTATATGCTTTACAGTAGATAATCTTAAGTCAAGTTTACAAGCTGACGAATCATCCAGTTATGTCTGTAGAGTTGCGGAGTGATACAATGTAATCCATTATGAGATTATGTCTAAACTGAATCTCTGAAAAAATAAATGAATGAATAAAAATAATAATAGGTTCAGTTTTATCATCAGATTGAAGCTTTTTTTCTTCGACATTTACGGTGCTATTTTGTTCTCCAAATGCATTTAATTGTTTATAAAAGCAAGAGTACTGATTTTGTCTCGTCTCCTTTATCGTCATTTCTCCTATTCAGGTCTTACTTTGTCAGACAGCTTCCATCTATCCATGATTTTATCCTTTATTTACCGTCCATTCAAATGGTGACAGGTTTAAAGTGAATCTGAAGTGACATTAAAGAAACTGTTAAGATAGACAGCTAAAAAAGAATAAAGGAATTAATCTAAGAATTAATTTATAGGAACAATTTCAAGAAAAAATGTAATACAATACAATTTTTTTGTTATAAGTATTTGGAATTCAATTTTTGAAATTTGAGTTTCAAGTGTTAATAACAATAGATTTGAATTTCAAGTGCTAATAACAATAGAAAGTTTTCATGATTGAAAACTTTTACAAGTAGAATAAGATGATGTAGTCATTATGTTGTATCTAAATGAAAAAGCGCCCACTTATTATGTTCAAAATAAATAAATAAATAAAATAATAAAAATATTTTTAAAATCTATCTTCTTGTTATATAATGTAAAACCTACGAATACCAAAAAGAAAAAATAATTTAAAGTGTTTTCTAGTTATTTGAAAAATGGCGACGGAATTGTAAATTTATTAGAATTTTTAAAAGCACTCTAGCCTAAATTTTAGGTTCGTTTCTCATTCATTTCATTTATTTGTTATGAATATTCGTATTTAATTCATAGCAAACAATTGAACTTATTTGATATCAATAAAATGTAAGTTGTGTAGTGCGTTTCAACACATGTTTGGTTGATGTGCATATTAATTTTATTAGTGTTCTTTACATTAATAAATCTTTTTAAATTCAATTACTAAAACAAAAAATATCGATTTTATCATATTGATTTAGTTTCTTTCATAGTGTTTTGTTTGAATTATTACTTTGCTATCCAAATTGAAAAATTATACGATAGAGTTCATGCGTAAAACACACACATAACCGAAAACAAATTTGTGGAATCTGAGTAATTCAGTAAATTAATAATCCTAAATTTAAATAAATTTAAAGAAGATACCTTAAAATGAATAATTTATAACTAATATAATATATACTCTAAATTGCGTGGTTTGAAGTTACATCTAAATTGATGATCTAATATTATTTAACTGTGTATTATTTAACTATTAGTATCAAATTATCTCCTTAAGCAAATTAATATCACGCAATTTACATTAACCTATAGTAAGACTTCCATACTGAAATATATATGCATGTTCAGAGTATATAGTATTCCTTGGTGGTGCGGCACACAAAACCGTGGTGGTGCGGTTTTGAGAAGAAGAGATTTGAAGGAAGACTTAGACTTTAGAGAAGAGATGGCCCGTGACAAATGACATAGACTTAATAGACGGGATCTCATATTCTCCATTTTGTGATATCAAAATTCTCCTACCTTTTTTCAGGAAATTATATTGGTATCTTTCCTTGAGATACAGGATTATATTGCCTCTGTGCATGAATAAGTCTTTCTACAAGATAGTTTATGCAGGTTAAAATGCTTTATTCCTACTTTAGACTGCTAAGATGTCAGCAACAAAGTACCAAAAATATTCTTGTGTGCTAACGTAAATCCCATTAGACTCATTTATTATTTGTTATTTATAACTGAGAAATAGTGATACATAATGTTACGGAAAAAATATTCTAGTAATTATTTTAGGAATTACGAAATCCCAAACAAAATTTTGAACCTTACTGCAAAATCATTTTATATGTGAAATTCTGATAAAAAACGATAGTAAGACTTCACAAACAAATTTTCTCTTTCGACGGCGGCATTATAAGTTTGATAGTTATTTTAATATATATATTTTCAGATTGGAAAGGGAAATCTACGATTACATTATTCCCAAAAACTGCTTCATTAAAATACTAACAATATGTCTAGTAAAGATTGGCAGTGAAATATTTACCAAAAATATTATTTTATATTTTAGGTGATTGATGGCTTGATATTTATAAAACTGTCCCATAAGCATATATTACAAAAGATTAATTCTGATTACACATGAATCTGCCCTTTGGATAATCGTTATTCTAGCAAAATTTAACAAAATTAAATACTTTATATTATGAATTTGGAAAATTTTCTGCTGTAATCTTTAAAGATTCATCGTGCATAAAAATAACCGAATCTAACATTTTGGAAAAAAAAAATTAATACTTGAAAATTCAATATAAACGGAAAAGCTACTTTTTTCACATGAAACTCTGGACTAGTTTTGCATGTTAAAACAATGCAACTTTCAGTTTTGCAGTAATTCAAATTGAGTTTTTCAAAAGCTATTTTCTTAAAAAGTTCTAAAAAGAAAGGCGAAAGAAGATTTTTAAGAATATAATGGAGAGGATTGTTTCAGTAACTGACATACTAAAATAACAAATCTTATATTTTTCTCATTGGTTTTCGTTTTCTTCGAATTTTCTTTCACAAAAGAAATAAAAAATACCAGGTGCGAAATTGACTTTTTTTTAAATAACTCATGCAAATGAAATAAACACATGAAATGACAGTAAAATTTTTTTTACCTGGCTGAAAAGAAGTTAATAGAAACAAGAAACGAGAATTTCAAATTATAAGTATGAAACGCATTCATTTCTTGCTAAAATTAGAAAATAAGTGTACTTATTAACTAATGAAGTAAATTTTATTTTTCCATACATTCTGTAAGATAATTAATGCTCTTTTTGTATTAGTTAATTTTCTATTATCATTTCATTAAAAATTTTGAATTTTTAAATTGTAAAATTTATCAAAAATAATCAAAAATTAATAGCAACGAAATGTGCCGCAACTTGCAAGCTCATTTTTCCCTCTATTTATTATTAAATTGTAATGGAAAATGATCCATTTGATTTAGTTTACTTAATTAATTGGAATAAAGTGAACATATGTTATACAATATAATCGTTTTATTTGATACGTGACTCATTTCTTTGATTTATTTGGATTTAAAATTCTAATCAAATAATGTGCAGGAAAATAAGTTATCCTTCATTTTTTCGTAGCACAAATACTAGAATATATTCATTAAAAGACTTGAAAGACTTGACTATTATAATCGGCATAAACTCAGTTTTTCGAATTATGATTCAAAGTGAAATACATGAGTCATAGTTGTTTAATGAAATATTATGTTACCTACTTTCTTATTTCAATAAATGTTGTATAATAATGCATAAATCTAAACTAAAATATGTAATGAAAATAATTCTAAATATAAATAACAGCTGAAAATACTTCTTATATGTTCATATCTTCTTTATGAACATTTTTAAAGCTATTTTGCAAGTGTTATCAATTAACTTTAGTAACGAAGCTGAATCTTATCCATAGCTTATGATTGAAAATAATTTTCCGAATGGTGAAAAATCTTGAAAATGCTTCTTTCATTCCTCGTAATTTTACCAAACCTTAACCTTTTTCAATCTATTTTGTGAAAACATCCAAAACATGGATGAGAAAATTCAAAAGTCTGACTCTAATTTAAATTTGCACGAATGTAAACTATGCAGATGAGGAAAACTATGATGATTAAGTGAGGAATAAAGTTAGCAATTTCAGATGGATCTCATTTGCATATTTGATGGCATTACAAACCCTGTTATTTGCAACAATCAAGGAATCTCAGTGTCACCGATAACTTAATTAAAAATATATAAAATATGTGATTTGTAATTGAGTCATTAAATTTTGCGACACACATATGTATGTATGTGTGTGTGTGTATTTAAGGTTATTCTAAATTGTTTTTACAAACTGAAAGAGTCACCTTTTTTAATTGTAAAAACATCAACAGTACCCATCCATACAAGCAATAATTACACAGGAACATAGGGTCGCATTCCACTCTGTGAGACAGAAAAGAGGAAGTAGAAACGCATCAAGAATCTTTCACGAATTTACCGTGTGCAAATATCCACATTGAAGGAGTAGTATTTTACTCTTATTGTTTAACCGATAAAGCCAGTTAGATAAACGTTATCCTTTAAAAAGAAATCAACATCATTTGGTCTGAAATTAATGCCCATTATACAACTCCTCGTTGACGTCAAAAGAAATTTTCCATGAACATCTGGGCAGGTATCCTTGGAGTTTTCCTGGAAAGCACTTACATGGGGACTCCGTTTTTTATCTCTAGTGGCTTTCATCATTCTAATATAGCTCTTTTGAGCTGGGTACAGTGATGCTCGCTGGCGTATACGTAAACACCATGTAAGACCATTTGACCGGCGCAACATACCACATTTTCTTGGAAATAGTGCTTCCCTCTTTACTGCAGGCGGTTCCACTCTCAATCCTGAGAGACATGTGGCTTTTGTGCGATGGAACACCAGTACCTTTTTCCATCATGGTCTGCAACTTTTAGAATCCCACATAACCCGCACAATGGTTTGGACGTAGAAGACCTGTGGCTTGGCATTCTCGCTCACCGGAGTTCTACCCACTGGATTTTTTCCTTCAGTGGGCACATAAAATCTTTAGTCTATGGACCCATCTGTAGATCTCGTGGTTAGAATCGTTATTGCCGGAAACAAAATTAATACGGCACCAGGACCCTTTAAAAGGGTACGTCGGTCGTTCCCATACCGGTTTCAACTGTGCAACGACACACAAGGGAGGCATTTTGAGCCTTTGCTGTGAGGATTTTACTATAATATGATTGTGAAACTTTTGGCTTTTTTCATTCGCTTACCCAACAATGTTGTAAGTGTTGGGCAAGCACTGTTAGTTGTTAATCCCTTTTTTCTGCCTCTCAGAGTGAAATGCGACAATATGTTCTTATGTAATTATTGCTTGTCTGCATGGGTACTATCACCTTCTTAATTTGTGAAAACAATTTAGAATCAAGCTGCATAATAATAATAATAATAATAATAATAATATATATATATATATATATATATATATATATATATATATATATATATATATATATATATATATATATATATATATATATATATATATATATATATATAAAATTCTCGTGTCACAGTTTTCGTTGCCATACTCCTCCGAAACGGCTTGACCGATTTTGATGAAATTTTTGTGCTTATCCGGTATCTATGAGAATCGGCCAACATCTATTTTTCATTCCCCTAAATGTTAGGGGTAGTACAACCCTAAATTTTTTTTTCATTTTTTTTGATTAGTTCTGTAAGTTCCTAATAGATGGCGGCTTAGCATCTAAGTTGCACAGGTATTCGGCAGATGGTGAGGTGTTTATTTTTGTAGATTATACCATCTTCGAGAAAATTATCGTGCGCGCGCAAGCGCGTGGTTAAATATAGAATTTACATATATTTTCACGATGTATAATGATACTATAACAATTTTTCGTGAATCATTTTCATAATTATACTTTGTATTGTGTTATTATTGTGCAGTATTCAGTTTGAATATTTTTAATATTATAAATAGTAAAATAAAATTTTATTTATTACTGTTTTTCTCTACTAATTTTCATATCACCTCGAAAATATGTAAGTATTTCTTGATAGCCTTTTATTATTTTTTATTTTTATTTTATAATTTGATAATTATTAATTTATTCAGTAGAACATTTTGATCTAATTTATTTATTCAAATGATAAATTCTTTTAATTTTTTTTATTTCAGTATAATGCCACGGAAAAATTTTTTAGTTTTAATATAATTTAAAATTAAAATAATAATAGTTCGATGTCAATGTTATCTACCTCATTTATAACAATTTATTTTTAGATGTCTTTAATTTATATAGTATATTTTATAAGTAAGTCACTGATTACAAACTATAATTTAATATAAAATGAAATAAAATGTAAATTCAGAAAGTATATGTTGATTTGTGCTTAATTTCAAAATTTCGATACTTTACCTATTACTATTAAATTTTGGTTAAACGTTTTATTAATCTCCTATGAATGAACCTATTCTAATTTTTTTAGAAAATATTAATTTGATTGAACCCAAGAATTAGTAAAAAATTGATTCAATGTATTTTAAAAACTCAGCCACTGCAACGCGTGGCTGGGTCAGCTTATATGTATATATGTATATATATATATATATATATATATATATATATATATATATATATATATATATATATATATATATATATATATATATATATATATATATATATATATATATATATATATATATATATATATATATATATATATATATATATATATATATATATATATATATATATATATATATATATATATATACAAGTAAGCCAAAATATCCCCACATATGTAGTGTAAGTACAAATCAGTACTTCCAGATGTATCTGATTGAAAGTCCATTTACTTTCATGTCTTGAAGTTTTCATTGTTTTCCATTGACTGCATTGTCCACCTGAAAACATCATTAGTTTTCAATTCCTCTAGAATAAACATTAGATTTAACTATGCTCACGCTCATTATTATTTATTTATTACTTGCTTTATTTGCAATAACATATAGAAAGTATGTTTTTCAAAATTAAATTAAAATTTCGTGCATATTACTGCTAATGCTTAAGAAACGTTACAGTGCTCATTACTAATTATATCTGTAGATTAATTGATTTAAAATACATTTTAAGAGTGGAAACAAGAGTTTTCTGCGTTGTTCCAAGGTAAGGTGCGCAGCAACAACAACGTATCCTGAAAATAGAGAAACTGATATTTTAAAAGTGTATTCTTCCTACAAAATTGATTATTTGATGGTATTAGTTTGACTTCTTGACACCGAAAAATAGTATATTTTAATTAATTTTAATGACGTTTTAACACTTTTTGTTATAGAATTAAAATAATTGATAATTAATTACATTTACTTACCGTTTGATGGGTATTTAGATATTAAAAAATAAATTTAGCATGTTAATTCAAGTGCAAAAAACATAATAGTTTTTTCTTAGAAAATGTTTTATTTTTTCATAATAATAACTAAAGGCATGGTAACTAATGTGATGTTATCTTGGTAGTTCACAAAATACAATTGTTAAAAAAGTGAAGCAATTTTCAGCACTTTAATGGATCATATTAGTTACATAATGAACACTTTACCAATTTGATCTTTAATTTAGAAATTAGCAGTAGCAATAGAATGCAGTTTAAAAGTTACCTATAAATCAGCAATTCTGAAATTTAGCTGTATTATATATACTAATTCTACTGTCCTATCAATATCTATAAAGCAATTAAACGCCTTCAGATACATTCATTAGTCACATTTCTTCTTATTGACTGTACTTTCAACAGTGGTTCTTACAATGGCAGAGATGATATAACTGAGAAGAAGTAAATGTGACATGGTCTTTACAATTGTTTGATATTTTATTAAATACTTACAAAATACTGCATTCTAGCAAGGCAATACAAAATAGCATTTTCTCAGTTTTATATGGATCTTAATTGATAAAGAGAAATATTTGGTTTCAGGTCTATCATACCCAAACTCTTCAAATATTTTTATTAAAAAAATATTTATTGCGAATTTTTTCTCAACGATTATCTACTTAGCATATGCCAGTCACTGCAGCAGAAACACTGTAGCTTTGCTAAATCTGCATAAGTAAATATACTTGTAACATGGCATCCCTTATTTTGCCAAGGTGTGCTTGTGCAATTATTCCTTACAACGGAAGCTGATATACGCAAATTCTTCTCAGGATTAATGCTACGAAATATGATTATTTTTAAAATTCAATTCCTTGTCATTTCTTTATTATAATATATTTGTTAAATAATTATCATTTGATTTGGATTTATTCGTAGTGTAGCAATTTTAGAAGATTTATATATATATATATATATATATATATATATATATATATATATATATATATATATATATATATATATATATATATATATATATATATATATATATATATATATATATATATATATATATATATATATATATATATATATATATATATATATACAAGCTGACCCAGCCACGCGTTGCAGTGGCTGAGTTTTTAAAATACATTGAATCAATTTTTTACTAATTCTTGGGTTCAATCAAATTAATATTTTCTAAAAAAATTTAGAATAGGTTCATTCATAGGAGATTAAAAATAAAACGTTTCACCAAAATTTAATAGTAATAGGTAAAGTATCGAAATTTTGAAATTAAGCACAAATCAACATATACTTTCTGAATTTACATTTTATTCATCTTATATTAAATTATAGTTTGTAATCAGTGACTTACTTATAAAATATACTATATAAATTAAAGACATCTAAAAATAAATTGTTATAAATGAGGTAGATAACATTGACATCGAACTATTATTATTTTAATTTTAAATTATATTAAAACTAAAATTTTTTTCCGCGGCATTATACTGAAATAAAAAAAATTAAAAGAATTTATCATTTGAATAAATAAATTAGATCAAAATGTTCTACTGAATAAATTAATAATTATCAAATTATAAAATAAAAATAAAAAATAATAAAAGGCTATCAAGAAATACTTACATATTTTCGAGGTGGTATGAAAATTAGTAGAGAAAAACAGTAATAAATAAAATTTTATTTTACTATTTATAATATTAAAAATATTCGAACTGAATACTGCACAATAATAACACAATACAAAGTATAATTATGAAAATGATTCACGAAAAATTGTTATAGTATCATTACACATCATGAAAATATATGTAAATTCTATATTTAACCACGCGCTTGCGCGCGCACGATAATTTTCTCGAAGATGGTATAATCTAGAAAAATAAACACGTCGCCATCTGCCGAATACCTGTGCAACTTAGATGCTAAACCGCCATCTATTAGGAACTTACATAACTAACCAAAAAAAAAATTTAGGGTTGTACTACCCCTAACATTTAGGGGGATGAAAAATAGATGTTGGCCGATTCTCATAGATACCGGATAAGCACAATAAATTTCATCAAAATCGGTCAAGCCGTTTCGGAGGAGTATGGCAACGAAAACTGTGACACGAGAATTTTATATATATATATATATATATATATATATATATATATATATATATATATATATATATATATATATATATATATATATATATATATATATATATATATATATAATTATATAATATATATATTATACATATGCGTGTGTGTGTGGTGTATGTATGTATGTATGTTTATATATATATTTATTTATAAATGTTTGTATACGTATATTGTATGCATTATTATTATATATTAATTATGGAATCTCAATGTTTTAAAAACTTTTATACAAGTATTTAAAAAACGAATCGTGTTTTAAAATCAAGATAACGTATAATTAAAGATTAAATAATATTATACTCCCAAAGTTAATGACTAGTGCAGTGTGATTTGCTAAATTTAAAGAGAAAAATTAGTTTTTATCAAACATAAAACATTCTTACCAAATGCACAGGGATTCAAGGTAAATGCAAAATCATTCCAAAAGTTTAAAATTAGAAATAGAAATATTTCGAGTGAAAGAGTTGACAATGGATAATTATGCAACATCACGAGCGATAACATTTACAAGACACTTGTAAATTCGGTTCTCACTAGGATTGTGCTAATTAATTCTTAAAATCGCCATAGCGTTCTTAAGAGCAATTGAAAGCAATATTCATTGTCGTATGATTATAGATTCTGAATTAACTTTGATCGAAATTCCTTTTCAGCGAATAATTAATTTGAAAGTTTCGTGGATTTAAGGAGCTTATTAGCTAACGATATGTTACTACAGAAAGTCTTAACTTATTTGAATCGAACAACTAATTAGTAACTAAAGAAACAGTAATCTCACCTCTTTGAAGTCATATTGAGTGCAAAAAAATCTATATTGATTTAAAGATATGAAAATTAAAGATATAAATAAATATTTTTTAATATTATATTTGAAGTTTTTAAAGTTCATGTTGTATTGAAATTATTGTAAGAATTATTTTTTTGTATTTATAATAAGTGTACATGTTATATATATATATATATATATATATATATATATATATATATATATATATATATATATATATATATATATATATATATATATATATATATATATATCCTGGTAACATGTCTGCAATATTTGTGCTGATATTCCTAGGTTTGATAAAAGTTACCACTGATGTTGCACCAGGAATTGGAATTGCAATAAAAAAGGAGAAATTTTGCAAGAGGTTAGTGAATACATTGTCAGGTGGTAGGTACATGAAAATATTCCGGTTGCCTGGAACATAAGAAAACACCTCATTTAAAAAATCATTTACGTGTAAGATAATTACAAAAGATACACATAGATACACTCACTTCCTAAAGTTAAGCCCGGAGTGGAAAATGTTAATTTCTGGAAGCCAATCAGAATTCAAGAGTATGCAAATTTCTGCAGAGGCAGATAGAAGTATGCGAATATGTTATGTAAAAAAAGTCGTGCTTTCATGTCAAGAAATATAGAAAAAGGGCAGTCTTATAAGATATCGGCTTTATGAAGGGTTACATAAATTGATTGTAAGTGCTGATAGAAGGTGTTTAAAATTTTCGTACAATTAGTTTACAAGACATACATGTCTCTATGACTTCCTAAAGACGAATGGAAGATTCTGAGTGCTGGCGAACTGTGGTTCGCATTGAAGCAGGGCAGTCGATCTCAGATGTTTCTCTTTTCTACGGCATTCTTCATCCCGTAACCGGTCGCCCAAGGGTTACAAACTCCATGGAAGATCAATATGTTGCTATTTTAGCCAAACGGAATCTCAGAGCGACCTCCACAATTGTGACATTTATGGCTACAACGTCCATTGGTAAGGTGATATCTGCAGCTACTGTACGCCGAAGATTAAATATGAGTGGACTGTACTCCCGGGTACTTCGAGTTTGTGTTTGCTAATCCATCCAATTAAGAGGGGCACGATTAAAGTGGTGCCGGAAACATGTCATTTGGACTGTGTCTGACTGCAGCAATGTCATGTTTACTGATTAGTAAAGATTTGCTCTGTAGGCAGATGATAAGTGTATAAGGATATGACATGAACAAGGAATACGCAATCAGTCCCAAAACATCACCGAACATCACGCATTCCAAGGCGGGATTATTATGGTGTAGGCAGGGAATTCATAAGGATACCTGCACATCTTTATACAAGGCTCTGTGAGGGCTGTCTGGTATGGAGATGAAGTTCTAGAACCCATTGTGAGATTGTACGCTGTTACATTTGGCCCCACTTTTGTTTTAATGAACGATAAAGCACATCCCCATAGAGTGTCCATGACTACATAGAGAGTGAAGTGATTGCGCGTAAGGCGTGACCAGAATATTCGCCAGGCTTTAATCCCTTTTAAAATGTTTGGGATGCTCTCTGTAAGGCTGTATTTTCACGTTTCCTACTTCCAGCCACTCTTATTGAGCTGGAAACTGCTCCACAAGAAGAATGGATATTGCTTAATTCTGTGGTGGTTGACCACCTAATTGAAAGCATGGTCACAAGGTGTAAACTTTGTATACAGATGATGGTTATCACATAACCTATTAATGTCCTTTTACTGCATTTCCAGAAACATATCATCATAAACACACCAGAAATTATATCATTTCCAGAAACAATGATCATCATTTTATTCACAATGTAAGAATTTCCCTTGAGAACATAGTTTGAATTTGTTACGTAATATTTCGGATTTTTCTGCTTTTTCAATTAGTAAAATCTTTCAAAAATATTTTCTTATTGGATTATAATTTGTAAAATTTAGACATGATAATTTCAAATTAGGAGCAACATATTTGGTTAAAAATCAAAACAAGCTGAGGCAATTTGCACTCTATTATTGCTAATAATTGTACAAAACCTAAAAGTAATTTGCTCAAAATTAATTGACTCACTTGAGCAATGCAATTTTAAACACATTTATAATGCCTTTTTTCAAATTTGTAGATTTGCTGGGAGATTTGATTAGTTCCAAAATCTTCCAGATTGAAAAGTTTATCAGAAAATAAAGATTATTTAATTAAAAATATTGAATTTATTTTAAATAATCTCTGAAATATAAAATTTTATACCGTATTTTAAAGTAATTATCACCGATGTATGATTGATTTTCACAATTCATTGCACTTACTTAGATGACTCATAACTAAATTTTCTTTATGGTATACAATTTCATACGTAACGATTTTAAAAATTAGATATTCTCCGCCTTTTTTAATGACTACAAACAACTTCATTCTTAGAGTTTCTAAGTTATTAACCACTGATATTAACTATTTAAGGAACTTTAATCACTTGCATATTCTATTTTTTCTGCAAAATCAATAATGACAAAGTCAATTGGTTAATTAACTGAAAAGTTCAAATTTGATAGCACATTTAAAAAAATTGAACGAATCTTATTTAAGGAAAACATATAACCGACAACAATTAACTCTGCTGATTTCTGCTTAAGATGCAATTAACATTTCGAGAAGTAATTGGAAATGAAGAAATAAAAACTAAGAGACAATTGAGAATGTTCCGTCTCGTGGTCTCTTCCAATTATCCAATATTCTTTCTTCTGCTCAAAGCATTCTTATCCCTCTCATTTACCTAAAGGAATATTTTGGGTTTGTTTCTTTAAGTATATCTGGCAAGAAAGTTTTACGTCGAAAACTGTATCACTGCATTCTTTAAACGAGATTGCTTATTCTCTTTGTTTACGTATTTTAGAGGGCTGTTTACATTTAAAAATCCAAAGATAGATAAATCACATTAATATTATAATTTTAAGAGTCTTTTTACTTTTTTAATAAATTATATTTTAAATTTAATTTTGTTTTCTTCTGAAGTAATTTTAGGAAGGAAAATATTTTAAGGTTTTGTAACTTGGAAGCAAAGTATCATAGAAAAAAATGATCGAAATTGTGAAGCAACTTAGACATTTAAAAGCAATAAAATATAAAACCAAATCGATCTGCCTTAAAATATTACAAAGTAAATATATTTTTAAGCAAAAATTAATTACTAAATAAATGATCTTCATTGTGAAAGTTATAACTCAAAATTTAAAGTGTATATTATACTAAAATAGATATTTCAACGAGTGGGTAGAAAAATAAAATTTAGATAAAATAAAAATATAAATATATAATAATTGCTATATAATCTGATAATATTAAATCAAATTTATTAAAATATTTATACTAGATGTGTAGTTAAAAATGCATTTGTGTTTACCAATAAGTATTTGGACACCCATGGAAATGAGAATATTCCTGATTCTTTCAAATGATGGTATCTTTCATTTAGAAGATAGTGCGATGATAATCTATTTTACATGCTCCAGCCACCTCTGTCTTAAGCGGAGCGCAGTTTGTCCTATTTTGGACTTTGCGCCACATATGTCAACCAATCAACTTAAGGGGAAATAAAATTATTATAGAATATACTAGGGTTCTTGTCTTGTGCCTACTGAATGTGTTTTGAATAGATGATTA
Organism: Latrodectus hesperus; assembly: GCA_037975125.1. NCBI lineage: Eukaryota > Metazoa > Arthropoda > Arachnida > Araneae > Theridiidae > Latrodectus > Latrodectus hesperus. The sequence goes on from CM075858.1 coordinate 68,461,382, forward strand.
TTTTAACTGATTTAATACAAATTCAGTTGCCTTTTTTTTAATTTTAACAATTTGCGTTTCAGTCGATGCTTTGATATAATGAACATTCTAAAAAGACTGATGAAGAAAATGTAATGGTGTCATTTAAATATCATTAAACAATGCTCTTTGGTTTCTTTTAAGGAAAATCTCTAGGTTATTTATGGTGAAATTTATGGTTATTTATGGTATTACACATTAAAAAATAACTTCAGGTGATTCTTTATTAAGAAATCATTCAGTTAGTAGATTTTAAAAAATAAAATTTAAAATGTTCGTCACAAAATTGCAAAATAATGTCTTCCAAATATGAAAATTAAATCATAATTTAAAAAAAGGATTTTTTCATGTTCAACAATTTATTTTAAATTAGAGATATACTTTTTATCCTTTCATTAATTTTTTTTGATAATATAGTGTTCTAAGTTTATGATGGATGAACTGTTCCGCATATTATATATGTATGTCATAACATCGAAATTATATCTAAAAACAGAGATCTAGTATAAAGTAAAATTTGTGAATGTCACTCAAGATTACTACTGTTTTGAGAGAAATGCGATTTTTTAAACTATCTAAATTGTTAAAGTTGATGAAAAGGAAAAAAATAACAATTTAGATACTAAGATATTTCAGAAATATTTGCAATTTTTCTCGGGTTTTCACGAAAATTTCCGAATGGCTATGCAAAACTAATTCTTCATTATTGGGTTTTTCTGTTATAGGGCACTTCTGCTTTAAGGAATTTTTTATCAAGTTCACCCAACCCAATAATTCCTATTTCCACTTTTTCTGATCACCTACTTTGTTCATTAAGTTTGAAAACCCCTCAATGAAACTCAGGTGTAGCTCTTTAGAATAAAGACTGCCTTAAGTAGTAAATAGAATAAGGACAAGGGTATCACACTCATATACAATATGGTGTGCTGATTCCAGACCCTTGTTGCATTTCCTACATTTTGGTTCTTTTCGAAAGAATCCCATTTTATGAAGGTATTTTCTGAAATAATAGTGCCCAGTGATGAAGCCCACAAATGCTTCTATCTTCATTCTTGGGAACCTGAAAAATTTAGAAAGGATTTTTATCGAGGAACTATTAATCATACTTTTAGCATGTTTTTGTCTAGGAGTATTATGCCAAGCTTTGTTCATTTCCTGTTTTCTCCACTTAAGAATGACCTCTTTTTCAATATTCAAATTGATGCCACAAAAGAGGACAATTAACATTGCTTTGAAAGTGGATACCTGTTTTTGAAGTTCATTAGTTCATTCATTTTCTTGGGGCAATATTTATAGTGAGTAAATGATTCAAGTCAATCGCTGATTAGAATCAATGAAAGAAGTGCATTTATAGTTTCATTAATGTCATCTTGGGAATGAAAACTGTATCTGCGTAAATTTTTAATAGAAAAAAATGTAACTGAATACTTCACATAGTTAATATCAGGTGAATAGAAAAGCATTTTAACCCCCTGATATATTCCTGCAGAATACGGCTATTCTCGCTTGACTGCACGCGAGTTCCCAAAAACTTATATGTGTGTATATATATATATATATATAAATATATATATATATATATATATATATATATATATATATATATATATATATATATATATATATATATATATATATTCTATAAAATATTAATATTACTGAATACGTAGTCACATATATAATATTAGCATTATAAACGATTTTAATTGTTAATATAATAAACTGATTTGAAATATTCATTTTTTGATTGATTTTTTGACTGATTTGTCATTTTATATGTGTGTGATATGACTCAATAAAAGAATTAATTTTATTAGTTAAATTTATTAAAAATGTCAAAAATTTTTTAATAAATCTGTGTAGGTCAACAATTTAATACATATTTTATATTATGTGTAAATAATTGTGATATTTGTAAAATCAGCAGTTGAGGAAAACATAATCTTGTAATTTATAGTGAGAAGACTCACATTGGCGGATTCTTTTTAACTTTTTAAAAATGAATGAATAACATGGAATGTTTAAAAATTTTATTTCAATAAAAAATACAGAAAGTCAACTTACTTAATACAAGAAAAGTATTCACCATTTAGAAAAATCTTTAAGAGAAAAAACTTTACAACATAAATGAAAAAATATGATTATTTCATTTGATTTTTTTCAAAATATGGGATGGTTCTAGCTTTTAATTTAAAAATTTCTTTTTTTGGCTCAATTAATTTTTTCTGAATGTGTAGAATAATTTTTCTGTAGAGTTGCATGCGTTCGATTTCATTTTCCTGATTATTGAAAAAAGTCCATTTCGTGCCTTGTATTTTTAATCGCTTCTTTTGTGAAAGAAGTGTGGAAAAAGAAGTAAGAATTGAAAAAAATGGAAAACCGGTGATTTCAGCGTGTCAGTAACTAAAACAATGCGATATCTTTTCTATTCTTATTTTTTTTATATTTTCTCTTCACAAAACTTTCCTGGGAAATAGCTTTTGAAAAATCTACTATGAAGGGGTTATCGTAAAAGCGAAAATTGTATTGATTAAGTATGCAAAACACCGCAATATGTTCAAACTAAGCTTATCCATTTCTACAAAAATATAGATAACCATTTATTCTGGAAAACGTATTTGTTATACCTGTAGAATCACCAAAGTTACTCTAAGAAAATAAATAATATATTCCTAGTATTAATTATACATATTTCTGAAATTATGCAGAGGTAATTTTTACGGAAAAATTTTATTTATTTAGCTATAAAGAATTATTTAATTATTAGTGATGTGACTCATGATGTATACTGTTGTAGTCTGAGATATTAGCTTTTTAGATCTAGTTAGTAATCTGAGACTATAATTTGTTTCCTCATTTCTGTGGCTCTTGTTAAAGTAAATGTAGTGTTTAAGCTAAATATATCATAATCAAAATAATTAACTAATCTTTAGTTGAAAAGTTACATGTTAGAATTGGAAAAATTGGAATGGTTAAAATATGGAAACGTTATTAAGTGACATTTTTTAATAGTTGCAAAAAGTAAATTAATGTAGGCAACTGCTTACCTACATACTTACCTATGAGTTGTTCTAAAGTGTTCGTAATGAATACATTAATGATTGTTTTCAAATTCTCAATAGTCTAAAAGATTTTGAATGGTTTTATTTAGAAAAGAAAACTGAAAATATAAGTCAAAATTTTAGTCAAGAATACTAAATTGTCTTGAATCACCTGTGAGTTTTGAAAACAATCCACCTATTGTAGTTACAATAACTTATTATTCCTAAATAAATATCGCATGTTTCAATTTTAATTAAATGAATTATAATGACAATACTGAAATTCTGTCAAACACTTTTCATAAAAAGTTAAATTACTGTGAGGGTTGTTATATACCTTTTTTAAAGTTAGCACCAAATGATTATTATTTTCAGTCTCTCAACTGTTACCACATTTCTATAAGTATGCAGAAATTAATGAATATAAGAAAGAATATTTTTAAAATTATCATTTTAATGTTGGAATATTTATAAAAATTGTAAATGAATCCTCAGAAATTTTTTTTTAAAAACTTTATTTATGCATGCATTTTTAAATCTAATAGTATAAAAATAAAATGACTGTTAAATATTGCATTGATTATAACCAAAAATAAATAAATCAGTAGTCAAATGTACTGCGTGTACTTAATAATCCGAAAGGAGTTAAATTATCTATATCCGATTGAGATTGGAAGATTCACTGCATTACCGATAACATTTTCATAGTATTATACATAAACGATAATCATTATTGTCATTCATCCCATTTCATGTAACCAAAATAATTTATTCATTTAAAATCAAAATTTTTGTCCAGATAACTAGACAATTTTATTTAAAACTGAAAGAGTATTTTAAACTTTATTGTGTTAATTCAACAATACTAATTGTTAATGTCCCTGCATCATTCGTAGTCTAAGAGATTTGAATTTCTATATCACGTCATCATATCTGCAAAATATATAATCTACGCCAATTTTGAAGATTTTGGATATGATGAACATATGCGTTATCGCTTTCCATAGTTATTAAAAATTTCCGTAGTTGTCAAGTAAAAAAATCAAGGTGCAATGTATATCAAGGTATTTTCTTATTTAGGATTGTGAATAACACCACGATATAACTTCCATGATAGTATATTATGCCCAACATCAGGACAATTTCATCAGATCCTTGCTAAGAACCAATAAAGTGAAATGTTTTCGAGACAGCATTGAATTCTCACAAAATCTGACATTTTACCTTAATACAAAATTAAATCTAGCATTTTTTTCATCTTATCATATAATCTGTTTCTAATTATGCGACATCTAATGTTTTCTATACTGCTGACGAGTTTTTGAATTCAAAGAAAATTAGTGTCTTTTTCACATGTACATGATTATGCATTTCTATCCTCTGCATGTTTGTGTGAGCATGGTTCAAGTTAAAATATGTTGGGCAGAATCTTGATAGACAATCTTTATTATTTGAAGTGCATTAGAATCCTTTTTCTGTCCCATTATTTGTCAGTGAAGACACCAATTACTTTCTTGGATACGTATGCTTGAATCCCATTCAAAACTTCTACAAACTTAACAAGAACAATGGGTTTTGTTCCCAGGCATTGAAAAGCTTTATATGGCTGATTTTCAGAGCCCTGAGAAATTTGTAGTCTTCGAAATCGAGGATCTTGGTAATCAGAAACCAACAAAAATTCATTTTCAAATACTGAAAGATATGTCATTATTTCCCAATTTTACTTCCTTCACCATAAAATGATTTCACATTCCTAAATTCTGCTAACATTCTAAGAGCATGATACAAACACTATAAAAATTGCCTACTTCCTCCTTACTAAGTCCTTAAACGGAAATTTAAAATTTCAAAGGTTTCTAATATATATATATATATATATATATATATATATATATATATATATATATATATATATATATATATATATATATATATATATATATATATATATATATATATATATATATATATATATATATATATATATATATATATATATATATATATATATATATATATATTATTTCAAATACAGATTTTGCTTTCAGATGAAGTTTTTATTTTTTATTTTATCTATTAGAGTAACCTAAATCAGCCAAAACATTTGTGCAAAAATTATTTCGAAACCACACAAATAACAGCGTAACGGCTGAAAGTTGTTAGAATTTTATCATGCATAACTTGTTATTGATTTCCGCTAGCACTTGTCATTAATAGCCGGCTTTATTTACACACATGTCACAAAAAAATAAACTGAAAATTCCCTATTATGATTACTCTTATGGAAAAATGCAAGCAGAAATCATCTATCTTTTGATTTTTCACATGAGGCTTTTGACGTCACTCAGTCATGTGATATATACATGAGCAAGATATAGCCGAAATAAATTGATAGGTATACTGTGATTTACTGTGCCTATATTGTCTTGTGGAATAATCGGGCAATTCAGATAACAGTAACGAAAGTTTTTTTTTTATTGATCTCTCGTTATTATCATTGTTGTTGTTACTCATGATACTTGAACATGCCAAGTTTGATATGTCATTAGCATATGAATTTAAGTGAATACAGTGCAACTTTCGTTTAACCAGAGCACAACAAAGGTGAGAGAGCGACTTTACTCTAAGACTTCTCTGATAGATGGCACCACCAGAGGATCCATTCTTAATTTTAACATTGATTTGGTGGGGGAGGAAATTTTCTCTAGACCATTACACCAATGGTAACTGTTCAACGACCAACCACAGGAGTTTCGACTCCACAGCTGTAACGAGTACGTATATCTCATATACTTGGTGGGTTTCTGACGGCATAAGGAATTGAATCTCGGCCTTCCGAATGGAAGACTGATGCTTAGACTACAATGGCACTCAGTACTTGTTGACAAAGCAAAGAGCTAACTCCCATAATTAGATACTTGCTCTCATATACACTTACGGAATGTTATGAAACACCATTTCAGTGAATCAAAGAAATATCTTGAATAATTGGAAAGTATGCGTAATTAAATTAAATTTTATAAATTTACGTTGCACTTGTGAGGGATTCATAGGTGTACCGATTTAATCGCAATCCGCTGCTGTTTCCACTGTACTACAACACGTGTGCCAGCAAAATGTTTTAAGTGAATTTATAATAATATGTTATACTTAAACATTTAGAGTAGTTTTAGAGTTGAATAAAATTTAGCCAGAATCATTTTTGTGAGCTATTAATAGCTATATAACCTCATTAAGTTGTTTCTGCTTATATTGATGTTTTTCATGATGTATATAAATTTATAATGGTTTTCAATAATTGTAATGTGATTTCCAAAAAAAAAATCAATCCTATTTCTTTAAAATATCATATTTTATGCTTAAAGTTTCTTATTTTCTATTGTTTAAACTTTTATGGTATAAAATCTTCGAAATATATGTGATACATTTGGTAGATTTCAAATTTAGCATTATATTAATTTATGGCATACTATTCTTTTCAAATTATTTTTGGGATTTTTATTTACTCGAAGAGTGTTTGAAGCTTAGAGAAAGATATTAGCTATGCCATAGCTGTAAATTCATGAATCAAAATCGAATCATGAAATCGGTTACATATTTTGTATCTTATATATTACGCTATATATTATGATTAAGCAATATATTCCTTAATCGCTACAAAAGGTGCCCATACTTTGCTTATTTTATATCAATATATATTGAAGAATTATTATGATATTAAGTAATTTAAAAAAAAATTATGTGTACCTTTTTATCGTGAGAAATTAAGCAGCCAGAAATTTCAGTATTATAGAAAATAAATTAGATAAATTTTGACTGAGATGCAGAGTTATAATTTCTTTTTATTACACAATATAAAAAATAAAATGTATAAAACTTACAATAAAGTGTAGCTAAGACAATTGGTCCCTGTGATTGAAACATCTATCATTATCATATAATCAAAACTTAATTCACTTTTAGAATATGATTGGGAACATGTATAACAATATATAAGCAATCTCTCTATCGCTATATACCCAACATTGAATATAATCGAATACATTATATATATGTAATAATAGTTTTCCAGCAAACATTTCTGGTTAGGAAAAACCAGAAATGTGAAATTAGACAAAAATAGTGAAATTAGAGAGGTATACTAAATATTTCAAATGCTTTCAAATATACTTTCTTAAATGCATTGATCAAAACCTAAATTAAACATTCAAAAGTGTATATATTTTATTAACTGATTACACGATTAAATGGCGGGAAACGATCTTTAACAAAGAAAGGAGAATATGCTCATGCAAAAAATCACCAAATAAGAAAATTTTGCTGTATTTGAATTGCATATAGAAATCGTGTGGTGAGCAATTAGTGGTTTAAGCTGATAAAAGAAGAGCAATTAATGGTTTGACCTTCAAATGAGAATTACATAATGTAAATTTTTTCACTTTTATATTCAATGAAATGGAATGCTCACATTACATTTATTTTTTAATGTTACTTTTCAAAGCGTAACTTCGAAAAAGTATCTTTACAATTCTAATCTAATTGAATTGATATTTTTCTTCTAATATTACTTACGTTATATGCTAAATGGAAATATTTAAAAATATTATGTAAGAAGGGGAGTTATTACAAATAGAAAGAATTCATTCTTCCATAAAGTGGTCAAAAATAAATTAGATTTTGATTTTAGTCAGAAATAAGCAGACATTCTAATTATTTTTTCTGAGTATCAGAAATATATCAAATTACCTGAATTTAAAATATAAAATTCTGTTTGGAGAATCTTTTTTCTATAACATGTCCATATGTATGCAGTTTATTTACAAAAATAAACTGCTTTTCGAAATATTTTCACTGAGGAATGCAAATAAAATGTGTCAGTCTCATCGGAATTCTTATTTACTTTTCTTTTCTCAAAAGTTTTCGTTTGTGAAATTGTCTGTGAAAAGATATCTTTTAAGAAAGTGTTTGTGGGAAAAAAGAAAGAAATTGGATATAGAAGCTCAGCTCCAGAAAAGAAAGTCGTAATATTATATCAAAACTTTCAAATGAAGACCTTTTTGTGCAGAAATCCACTCCCTTTTACAATGAAACGGAGATCGTTGCTTTAGTAACTGACCCTTTGATGTCCTCATTCCTCTCCTACATCTTTTACCTTAAAAGCCATTAAGTATACACAAATAAAAATCGATTTTTTTCGCTCTATTTTCATGAGCAATCATTAAAGACGTGCAATGTTTATGATAATTTTGATTCGATTAAAAATACATTTAGTTAAAATTTAAGAGACACAAAAAAAATTATATTCTGATTATATGAAATGAAGCTTTTATTTTTCATTGAGAATAAATGAATACTATAGCTAATTTTTCTAATTATATTTTAAATGTTTTAAAGTATTAAAAATTAACGTTTTATAACTGGCTTGATGTTCTGAGTTTTAATTTCTTAAAATTAATTTTATATTCATTGTTGTCAAATTTTACAAACGTTTCTCAAATATCGAGAGAACTTTTACGCAATTTTCATATTTATTTACAAAGTAGATTTCTTAATAAGGAAACTATTTTATCTAATAATTATTTTATTGGGCATAAATGAAAATGAGTCTATGATGGGCTATTTGTAACACTACTTGGCATACAAAATAATAGCCACCAAAATTTTTTACAATCATATAAAAATTCAATACATTGGTTCCCATGAAAGACATTTCAAAAATATCGAGCCGTACTCCTTTGTAGCTAAAACGTAAAGCGAGAAAATTTCCATACACACACTCCAACAAGTGTAGTTCCTGAAAACAGTGTTCATATCATGTATGCACAGTAATTAAATTCACACCTTGAAATTTACTATTGAAAAAGCAATTATCTAATACTAAATTACGTCGAAATTTGTATATGGAATGTGAAAGTGGATTTAAAATAACTATAGATTATGAGAAATATAACAATTAGTAAATATTTTTACTGTATTTTCCATTTTACTTTGACCTAAATGTTTTATATTAATTTAAAAATATTTCATTGTCATTAACAATTGGTATGTACTACGTTAATTTTTCTGTGCTACAGAAAAAAAGGCAAAATATTATTTCTAATTTGAAAATGTAATTCTTATTTTTAAAATAAGCTTTATTTTAAATATAGACAGACGCTATATATTGCCTATAAGTTTGACAGTTAGCATGATTTTGTTAAAGCTTTACTTTGCAGAAAGTAGTAGTATCAGAAAGTACTGTAGTACTTAATTACATCTAGGAGCTCTAACAATTTAAGGGCCACGGTGGCCTGGTTGGTTAAAGCGTCATTCTCATTATCGGAAGGTAGTGAGTTTAAATTCTGGCTTAACAGAAAATCCGTATTCACTAAAGGTAGCTGGAGCATATTAGCACTGTTAGGTGGTCGCTGTGTTCTCCAAGTGAAATGATACCTCTGGGGTAGAAGACCAAATAATGGAGGTCTTCTGCTTGGTCTCTGCTTTGAAATCACAAAGACTCTACCCGTCTGCTTCTATCTAACTCGTAGAGTACAATTCAGGGCTAAGTAAAGGGAAGCATGCAGGTGCAACAACAAATTCTAATAATTTATATTGCTTTGAAGAAAATTCCATTGTAATTGGTGATAAACAAGAATAATTTAATCAAACATTTTAATAAGCAATCAAGTGTAGAAAGAAGTTTTGATAAACTACTAAAAAGCAACCAGCCAGAAACAATTATGCGGTTACAAATGACTCGTTGTTAAATAGGGTGAGTTTAGGAATGGAATACATGCTTGTGAAAGAGAACTGTCTTCATTTTTCAGTTGCTTTTAGACAATTACGAATATTTTCAAACGCATTATACACTTTACATGTGTAAGGATAGGATAAGAAAGCTGATAGTGATTTCAAAGGCATTTGGTCTCGACTCAAAAATAGCAAAAACCCTTTTCAGTTTGTTGGTGATAACATTGTATCATCGATGATTGAAAGGTGTACTGCTCTGTTGAATTTTGTTTCCTATTGCATAATACCACCAAGAATGTAACAAAATCTGACGAAAGCAACAGAAAATGATTTACACTTCCACTCAAGTTTCTCTTGGGGAATATATTAAGGGCAATGCAATGTTCTACATTATGTTTTGCAGACATACTTTTGATCTCTTATCTGCTGTAGAACAATGCTGTAATGATCATAACTAACTAAACATTGACGCCGATCGAGTGTTTCATGGCCATTGTGTTTCTTTCATCATAAGGACCACTTCAGCATCACAATCAATAGTGAAAATATGCTATAGATAATCTTAGTTCCATGAAAGCAAAACAATATATTCTTATTGAGAGATAATTTTTTCATTACAATTAATGCATTTGATCTACGTACAATTTCAATGAGTTCTGTTTGAAAAGTACACCATGGAGTACTAGCGACTAAAATTAATGCGCATAAGGAAAGTTAATATTAATTAAGTGAAAGCTGGAATTGTGAATAATAGTTTGATAAGTGAATTGAAAAATAGTTTTAAATAGACATAAAAAACAATTTCATAATTGCTATAATTTTATTGATTTTATTATTATTTCTTCCTATTTAATTGTTTATATTTGGTGTGATCATTTGGTGTAAATGTTTATGTTTGGTGTAATCGTTTTTGAAGTATAATCTTTTTCTTTAACCATTTATATTTTTATTTTGATGTTTAACTTTTCAATTTGCTTAAATAAGAAACAAAGAAAATTAACAAAATTACTCATGTTTTTCAAGCATATTGAACATTTGGATAATATAACTTCCGTAAGACATTTTAAGCGTATTTTGCGTAGGTGTTGTGTTTTCTGTGTAGTTTGGATTATAGAATGCACTTTAAGCGTAATCAAGTAATATTCTTACTTGAATTTTTCTAAAATTATAACTCGCTGCAATATTTCTAAATGATGTATACATGCAGAAATGCAGTATTCATTGTTTAAAAATACTGAAAAATTTACCGAAAAATTTCACTTCCTTTAAAATGTTATGCAATGCATTTTTTAATTTTTTAATTTTCATTCCATACTATTTTTTTAAATTTTTATTTCTACTGTACATTTCGAATTCATTTCGAAATAATTTTGTGATGATTCACTTCTTGGTTATATCGTCTCAAAAACGTTTTTCTGGATGCTGGGATGTTGGTCCTTTTCAGAACTTATGTATTTATGTTTATTTTATATCTTTGTGAAATTTGTTTTCATTTCTTTAAGTAATTTTTTATCTTTTACAGACAGCTAGATTTATTTTTATTTTTAAATGACTGTTCTTTTGTTTTGATATTTCTGTTCTATTAATTATACCATTCGTGTTTTTTATTTTCATTTTTCTTTCTTTTCAACAGAATGTGTTTTCTTTAACTCAATGCTTGTGTTTGACTGCCATTTTTTACTTTTATTTATCTGTCATACGTGCTAATTTGTTTTTTTTATATTTTATTACTTTATAATATAATTGATTATTTATTGTAATTTGATTAATTAAATATTTAAAACATATAAACTTTGATAGTGTTCTTTCTTCTATCATTTATCATCAAAATATTGGAAGCATGAATATGGAATTCACATTTTCCATCTGGATTTAGATTTTAAACATACTAACTTCTTTTAAAGTAGGAAAAAATCGACTACTAAGTGTATTTAGTGGAATAAATTTTTAGTTAAATTTAATGCAGTAGACGGTTAAAAAAGTAAAATTTCAAAATCTACTGACTTTAATGTAATTACAGACAATATTAAAACTAAATTATATTCTATATTCGAAAACAAAATAATAGTGTATTAAAAATTTATTTTTCATCATAAATAAAATATTTTGAGAATATGGGTGGAATAAAAGTATTTGGTGTTAGTGGAAATGAGTATTTTCATGACATTTGGATAGAAGAAATCACCAGGATAAAAAGGATCATACCTTCTCACAAAAGCAACTGCAGTATATGACCCACATAATGTCCTGCGAGCAAAAAGTGCTCAAAACCAGGCAGGTATTGACATTGCTTAGCAACTGAAAAGCTGTGACAAATGTCGTGGTTTATTATGTCCAGATATCTTCACAAACGTAATGTTTTCGCCTACTATCCAGAATGCTGCATTACGGTGAAAGTTGAAAGTTGACTATCGGTTCTATCGCTTAGAGATGTGGAAGGACCATAACATTCTCTTTAAGAATGAGAGTCTCTTCGATGCCACAAACAATTATCAAAGCTAGTGTATAAGCAGAGAGATTGGGACATGTGCTTATCCACGTAACATCAAGGACAGAGACTGTAGCGGAGGTCTTGGAGTTGGGGACTGAAAGGCATTTTAATGAACGTCTGTGCTCCACGTTCTCTACAGAGGCTCTGTAAACAGAGATTGCTTTTTAGGAGTGTGTCTTTTTCGAAGTGCTATTGAAGCAAATTCAGTTTTTTTTTTTTGATAACAATGGAGCCACACTGCATTGTTGATGCTCAGCAGCCCTAAAAAAAGAAGATATTCCTCGATTGTTTAACCAGCAAACTTTCCTCACTTAAATCCCATGGAACATATGTGGGATAAATTCAGGAGACGACTTGAGACAGGATTAAATCCTCCATGGAACACCCAAAAATTGAAACAGCCTGATTTAGAAATAAACTCTTTTACCGCAATAAATATACAACAAAATTCTGCTGAGTATGGACACACTGTACGAAGTAACCATTGAGGTAAAGGTAGAGCATACCCAATAATAAATAACATCTGCTTCTTTTTCTTTGTTTTGGAGAGTCAACCATGCGTAATTGTACTGTGAATTCAACAAATTCTTTTATATTCCATGTTCATAGAATTCATTTCTGTGCTACTATGATTCCATTATCGTTTAAATGCAAAATGTTGTCTCTCATTTAAGAGTTTCATATCTCGTAAGTGATTTCTAGTGAAGTTAAAGAGAAAAAACAAACGTTTTTTTTATTCTTTCTGATAAACGAACATACATTTACAAAAACTCTGTTTTTATCTTAGGTAGTAAAATTTACTACAATAAATTTTATAAATTTAATTTTTGTTACTATATTACATATTTTACATGATTATAGCGCAATTATGATTATTTTCATGTGATCAATATTCTATTTATTTCTTTTTAAATAGCCAAATCTTATAGCATTAAATATGTTATGCATAAAATATAATTAAAAATAACTAACATGTTTATTTAAAATAACTGAGATAGTTTACTTTAAAAAAATGTCTTGCATTTTGATTTGACTATTATCTAAGGGGATAGATTTTTATTCTAAGAACATTGTTTTTAAATATATGTAATAGAAATCTGATAAGGTTTTGCAAATTATATATGATTCTTTTTACAGAATAGTCTACTTGTATATTATAATTCGACACAGTTCACACTTTTGTGACAGCCCCTTTAAGATAGATAGTAAAAAATCGATTTCTTTAGGAAAACTTAAATATCGAAATTAAGAAAAAAGCGTTTTCACATAACATTATAACTCAAAAGTCTAAGTGAAGAGAAGAGAGAGAGAGAGAGCCAAGGGATTAAGATTTTTTTCCAGTGTAATCAAAATATTATTTCATTTGTTGTTGATTCTTAGAAATAACTTTTCATCGTATCGTCTTTTTTATCAAAGGTCCGATTAAAAATACAAGGTACGATAATTTTTTTTCACCAATGCAAAAAAGTAAAAAGAAAAATCGAAAGCGAGTAACGCAATGAGAAAGATCTCCACTTGATAAGAAGAGAAAAATAGTCAAGAGGACAAAGATAACACTTTTTTATTTTCTAGTTTTTGCTTCATTTTTTGTCTCGAAATCAATTAATTAATTTATATATGTACACATATATTGTCATAAAATTATACTAAAATTTCAATAGTTAAAAGAATTTGGAAATTTTATCGAGTAATATCAGATTTCAAAATATTTTCTAGAGGAATTATCTGAAATTTGTAATTAAAAATAATTTTTCGATTGTGAATAAAAGTAGTTGATATCTTTTTGTATTTATTATAAATTTTATTACATAATACAAATTAAATATTACAATAAGTCTTATCATAACTTAATAAAGATTTTTTATAAATTTTATAAGTACGTCTTAACAGGCTTAACATTCCCTGCAATTCATTTTACAGCCTCTGTTTTAAATATAAAAATATAATATAGTAAATAAAAAGTTCTAAATTAAGTAATATAAAAATATTGTTGTTTTGTTCCATCAATGATGGCATGATGGAATGCGCTGCTCCACTTTTCCAACTGAACCGTTAATCTGGTGTGGAGTCTGACTTCCTCAGTACACAATTACTATATGTACCCGTTTATCGGGTAGGCAATCACTTTTAACCCATTCATACAAGGAAAGAACAAAGACAAGCGAGAGACAAAGAGAACCTACATCCATCCCTGAAAAGGAATTCGATCCAAGGACTTCCCTATCCGCAGTCAAGCACGCTGACCCCTAGACAGTATGGGTATATAATGTTATGTTGAATAATTTAGTATTGATAATTGTAGATCAATTTGAATAGTTTTCAATTAAAAAGTATTAAAATTAGCATATTCATTTGAATTTTTAACAAAACATTGATACAAAATTATACTTATAGAGCAAGTGCTGCTTATTCATATCACATTTTTAACAAAAAAATACATTAAAATACTAAATTTAATTTTTAAATTTAATTTTAAAAATACTAAATTTAATTTAAAATTTAAATTCATTTTTTAAAATGAAGGCAGGCAGAGTGTTTTCACCTATAAATTAAATGGATTAGATATTTTGAATATTTTAATATTTGTCTTTTTAGGAGGTGTTTAATTATGATTAAAGATGATTTATAGTGTTATTGATATTTAAATTATGGGAATATTTTTAAAGTTGGCTATTAGTGTAAAAAAGTATATTCTTTCCTCACATGCAATACATGGTTACCGCTAAATACTTGTGAAACAAAATCCACCCTGAAGATACTTTACACAGGGGATATTAATTCTAGGATTTGGTAAAGAACAGACAAGATGATAAAAAAATTATTTACCTAATATCGTTAAAACAATATTGTTTATTTATTTAAAATGCCCAGAAAATTAGTTATGAGTTATTTCAATTGCATTTTAATGCTTCTGAACAGTACATAATAAAATACAAGTGCAGGGTACGAGTCAAGATAGTTAGAGATCAAAATTTGTTCTTGTTTACACAAAGGACATAAAGGACCAAAGTTTAAAATGATACAAATATGTTAACAAGCAGTCATGGCTTGATGAAATGTGAAAAAGTGCCACACGTTCACTTCTAGGAAAATCTAATTGCCCTTGGTCCCTTAATCAGGAAAGCTCAAGGCTTATGGACTTCATTAAAACAATATGTTTGTAAATGTTTTTTGAACTTTAGCATTAAAAATAGTAAAATGTAAAAATACGACCATGAAAATGGTAAACCTTTTATGATAATCTTGCGCTCTCATAGGCAGAAATGTTTCTTTATTCATCTCACGTTTGACTTCAGAAATTTAATGTATGGCCTAGCACAAAACACCCTAAATACTGTTATTGCTTCTAAGTTTTTATCTATAGTTTTTCAATAAATAATTTTTAATATTTCTTTTTGAAAACACAATAAATCGATTAGTATTCTGGAGAAAAAATCATTCTGGCTTAAGAATTTTAGATGTGTATGTGTTGGATATCAACATATGTACTTACCTAGGTGTTATGTAACTATATATGTTTATTTATTAATAAATAAGTAAAAGAAAGTTTTTTAAAATTATTTGCACTAAAAAAATCAATAATTGTGAAACTTTCTTGTTTGACTTGAGAATATTATAAAGCCCATTAATTTTCTTGTAGACAACAAGAAAATAAATCTTAGACAACAAGAAAATAAATGTTTTTTTTATTTTCAAAAACATATATTTAGCCGGGAGAATGCTACATATGTACTTTTCGTTTAAACGTCGATATATGATAATATGTTTGAAACGATTTACAAAAAAAGGAAAAAAAGAAAAGAGGAAACAGAGAACGCGAAAAACAATCCTGTGTGTCTTGAGGTTCCTCATATAGTTGCATATGTAGTTTACTTAATGAAAATAATTAATAAATATGTTTTAAAAAGATTTTAACACGGGAAATAATTATTTTTTTAATTTGTAAAAAATGAAATTACGTGAACTACACACATTGTTTCAGAAGCAATAAAAACATTTTTTAACAAAGAATTACAGTAGGACTGATACTAAATTTGAATTGATATTGAAACGAAAGCTAGATGTAGAGCTAGAGAGAGGGAATGTACCTCCAGAACCTCTTCATTAATTTCAGTTTTGGGATCACTAATTAGACCCGAAAATTAAATCTTCATTGTTTGCTGTCATACGTGTAGCACTCTCAGGTGAGAGCTGTGATAAAAATTCCATTTTAAAGATCTAATTAATTTGGAAGCTTTGAAGATTTAAATAATTGGCTTTGTGACAAGCGAATTTGGCATTAATTACTGGAATATGTCATCATGATCTTAGTTTTATCTTCTAATTATTAAAATGTAAAAGATTAATTGCTGCTCTCACATTCAGATTGCAGTTAAGGAAGCTAATTTCATTGATCAAAACAGAAACATTTGTATTTAAATTTCTGGAAATAAGAGGGGATTTTTTAGAATTATTACTGAATTGAATATCAGTTATTTTGCTTATTTATACCGATATCTTGTCTATTCCTTGGAAGATAAAATTGTACACATTCCACATTAGATAAAAGATAATCTAGAAGAGTTCAAATTATGTATTTTCTATAATACGTAACATTTCATGATTTTCAAATATATGAGAATTAATGTTATAATATTAATTCGTATATATTTGAAAATCATTAAATATAATGAATTATAATATAAGTTTTGTAGTCTTGATATTAACACTTTTTGAAATTACTGTAAAATAGTTATTATTTAAATTAATAAAAACAGAATGTATTTTCTATACATTAACTATATTTTTGATTTTAGATTTCGTTGTTGTCTTTTTCTATGAAATACATTTAATTTTAAATATCATTTATTATATTTTATTTCTGAACAATTTAATTTTTAGAAACCTATTTTATGGATACGCAGATCACCTGTAGCATAAAACACCATTTCTGTTTCTTTTGGGATTTCTGAAAGACTTTGTTTACAATTGGAAACTAAGGAACATTTCATGAATTTAAGTCCGGAATTACAGCCACAACAACTAACATATTCGTATTTACTTGATCAGAAATCATCTATTATATCCATGAGATAAACAGTTTACATGTGGAAGTCTATTGAAAGAAGTTATCAGTTTTTTAAGCAATGTAACGATAACTTTTAATAATTTAAATCCATTGTTATTATTTGTTGAATTACTAAAAATGTCTCAGTTATATTATAATAGGCACTCTATATTAGGCGTCAATTATATGGTGTCAAACGGAAATTTTATCAATATCCATTTACAAATCATAAGTATAAAATTTCAATTTTAGGACTATGTAGTAGACAACTAATATTGTTGTTTGACATTTTTGTTGCCCACTGTGTCAATCAAGCACTTTTCGTAGATGATTGGCCAAATTAATGCGTGATAAAAAAGGCAGGAAAATCCATGAGCACTGATCTCGGCTGCCTGCATGCAGAAGAAAGCAAAATCGAAACAAGAGTCACCTTTTTTCAAAAAGTGATGGAAATGAATCTGGAAATCTTCGTCTGGAGAATGCTGTTTTACCACAGTGGTCGGGTCAACCAAATTAATGGTTGATTTATGAGTTATTACAAATTTCTAAATGTGTCCTTGTTATTATGACATGATTTAGAGAAATAACAACTTTATTTCTCATTATATTAATGTAAGTATTAAAAAGTAAATTTGATCACAAATAGGTAAACAGATACAAAAATATTACGAATCTCGTCAAAACAAATTATTTTTGTAAAATAAAAAAGGGTTCTCCAATGTGAATAGATTTCTTTCAAACAGAAACTTAGTAGACTATTAAAAGTTTTCCTGTTTTACTGACATACTCAATTATTTATATTTCTTACATACCTAAAGTATCCTTCACATTTTCTGCAGGGTATGTGACACAACGACATATTTTGTCATGCGATTATTTTTATTATTATAATGTCTGGTAGCAAGGATCCATTTACCACATTTTTACCAATATAAGATGTGGAACTGATGACGCTTTATCTAGTGGGGAATCTAGTTGGTATGCCAACTTTATTTGAAAGGAAGAGAGTCTTTATAATTTAGAAGTAGGAACAAAGCAGAAGTCTAAAATATTTAACTTACCATTCTTGGGTATTTCATTTCACATAGGGGGAATTTCAACAGTGAGCTATTTATTATCCTCCAGCCACCATTATCCATTACGACGGATGTTCGGTTTGATTGGGATTCGAATTTTATATTTTCTGGCAACGAGAACAAATGCTCTAATCAACCACACTTCCCAAGCTACTATTTCGTGAACTGTTAGAGAAAATTATTTTAAGTATTTAAATGATTTATAAATGAATCTTTTTTTATTTCCTATACTGATTTTTTTCCTCAAACTCTTAATTTAGAAGCAAAAAACTATTACTGTTTTTATAATAAAATTAGTGTTCATGGTTACTGAAGAATTTGCTTCAATTATAATGATACCAAATCTGTTATAAAGTAATGATTAGTTAATTATACAGTCAGAATATTTATATATCCAATTTTTTTAAGCAAATATACTCCCAGAAAAATTAACTAAATATATGCTAAATTGTCTCGAAAAATAAAATAAAAATGTGAGCATGTTTCACTTAATATTTCTGTAAAAATTAACTTAAACATTATAAATTTAGGAAGCTGGACAATTTATAATCAATTATTTTTCATATTCACGTCTGTTATAGAATGAAAATTGAAATAAGAAATTAAAATGCTAAATGGTATAAAATTATTTATAAATCACGCTATTAAAAGTTACTGCGTAATAAACAGCAAAAGAGTAAGCCATTGATATTTTAATGAGTTTTCTAAATGGAAATGAACTGAAAATAATAAAAAAATAAAGAACTTTAAAATTAACATCTATACATATAGAAACTGTAGAATAAAACATTGATCAAATTATTTAATATCAGATTTTAGCTAATGTTAAGTAAAATTTTCCAATGTTAATTTATAATGGAGGAAATAATAATGAAAATAAAACAGATATAATAAGAAATGAAGAAACAAGCTGTGTGTTATTTAATTTAGTGGAAAGAAATACTTGTTTTTTGCTACTTTCTATTTAACTAACGAGAAAAAATTTGATTATAAAATAACGTTATTTCGGAAAAATTGGCATTGCGTGTATGTGCCTAAAAGCTTTTTCCCGATTTAGCTTTTACGAGCATTTGAAAAATTAAATTTATTCTAATCCGTTTGTATAATGAGTTGTAAGTGGTTAAAATATTGTCAATGATGATATCAAGATATAAATATGCTATTATTTTATCCTCTATTAAAGAAACTACTACCAGAAGATATATATGACGCTCTTACAGATTTAGCTTCTGTGTTATTATTATCCTAATTTAACTCAAAATTTGTTAAATATTTTATGTTGAAATATGAAGAATCAAATAGTGATTTTTTTTGATGGATAGAAAGATATAGTTACTATTTAAGAAAATTTTAAAATTTCCTTTTTTGTATATTTAACATTATGTTGTTGCTATTTTCTTTTACTCGAAAGTTCACCCTCTAGGTATTCCCTCATGCCACAATTTCACTTTAGTTGATATTTTTAATACTAGTTTCTTAGGGCCGGCACCCGTGATCATGTATTTAGATTTTAATTGACTTTTTTGTGAGTTTTATGATAAAAGGAAATGGAATTTTCGTACAAGGAGTAAATAAAAAGGCTTGAAGCTATTCTGGAAATGCATTAACTAATGAAGAATGAATAAATGTATTCATTTATCAATAACTTATGAAAGGAATTATGAAGACATTTCTAGTTAACATAAATCTCCGGAAAAGAAAGAACCACTCACGATGGTTCAAATTCCGGAAAATAAAGATACTGTACTTCAAACTTTCTACATTTCCAAAGATGCCAAGAAAAATTAAGATTAGAAGAACGGTAAATTCATGGAAGAATATATTCAGATCAGGTGCACGCATAAATCACCTCCTAAACTCTTATAGAACAATTAACAAATCATTCTTCGTCAAGTGTTAACTACGTTATGAAATAAAAAAAACTAAAGCATATATAGCCAAAGAAAAGTTAGTATTAATTTGCTCCAATAAAAAAAGATAAAAAAAATCCCGAATATGCTGTGATATTTGTGATAAAAGTATCTTCAGTGAATTTTCACTTACAACATACATTTACAAAAAATGAGAATAAATTAGAAGTATTTATTGTAATTATTAATATTTAATATAAGTATAATATCCACTTTTTAATAGAAATTGCAGTGAATGTGGTCCATTGCAAATAACATTATGGAACAAGATTTGCAAACTGAATTTTATAGAGGCAGCTTGTATGTTAAAGTCGTTTAAGCTGCTCCTTTTCCAGAGTTAAAAATAAAATGTAAAACTTACCACGGTTTGTGTTAAGACATTGTTCTTCATAGCAAAAGGTTCCAAGTTCAAGATATGGTTTAAACATTTTGTTATCATAATGTTTTGTACGCATGATTCATGATAGAGTTACTCTCAATTTTTAATTTAACGCAGTGTTTACAATATTTCCTCGTTTCTACGTAACTTAAAATTTTTTAAGGCTTGTTTTACTGAAGTAGTCATTTGTGCCGGTGCAGCCTAATTCTTGAAAATTATGGTAATCCAAAATTTTGTCATCCCTTTAATAAAGTTATAAATACCAATATATCAGGTAAATAATATCACATTTCAAATTGCATAGCTGAAAAATGTATTCTCAATTGTAGGAATCTCTTTTTATCACTTATAATAAATTTTCGAGTGCTTTCCTAAACACATTTTAACGTAATAACCTATTTCCATGTAGGTTTGGTAATTATGACCATAAGTAACTTGAAAAAGAATAGAATATTGCTTATTTTGAAATGCATACGAAATTTAAAATGTGTGCTCAAAGGCTTACGGATATTTATTAAGTAGCTATCTCTATTTGACACAAGAACGAACATGTATGTTTTTTGCGAGTAAGTGAACTGTGTCATAAACTCCAATCAATATTAAAATAGTACTTAGAGGTACACATTTGTTCTAAAGTCATCCAAATCCTCAGCACTTGAATTCAAAATCAACAGTTTTTGTACTGATAAGAATTTCCGTTTTCTTATTATTTTTGATGTTAGTCTTTCATGCTCGGAGCAATGGTCCTGTAATCTAATTTTAGTTCAATTTTTAATTTTTATTATTTTTTTTGCGGAAAATGAATTGGTTTATGTGGTACAAAGAGGATATGAAATAGCTCCAAATTATGCTCACAGATGTTTCAACTGATGAAGAATCATTAAATTTAAGATAATGAAGAAAAATGTAGCGATCATAAGTCTTCTTCGGAAGACCTAGATTCTCATAATGCCTCAGATTCAAGTAAAAATTATTCTTTTTATATCAAAACTTCTGTACTGGAAATAAAATTTAAAAAAAAATCGGCAAGATGGCAGAATCACTTCTCAAGATATTATTCTAAAAACTACGAGGAAACATCGGGAATGAAAAAACGTATGTTCGATCGTTGATCATTATTCATCAGATAACAGAAGATCGTTGTTCATCGAATGAGTCAAGTGAGCTACCTAGAAAAATAAAAAAATATTGTTATGGCTTATCCTCCAAATGTTTGAGGAAGTCAGACAAAGTCCATCAGACCGTTGACCTTAAATCTGGGTTAACGAATTGATAAGGAGGAGGTAAGATGCAGCATCTGTTGATACGGGGATCCAAGCACCATAAAAATAGAAGTCTGTCTTGGCTCGGGTTGGTGTTTTTTTTTTTTTTTTTTTTTGTCAGGCACCTACCCTTCGGCCTGCCTTGGGAGACCCTACCAGTAGCAAGCTATAAACCATGGCCCTTAATAAATGTACACAAAAGAAAAGATGTTATGTTTATTCAAATCAAAGAGACAGAAAATCTATTATATGTTATGCTAAGCGCGATCGAAGCATCTCTAATGAACATTCTTTGTGTATTTGTTTAAAATCTGAATAAATTCTATGTACTTTTAGATACTTATTTATTTAAACATTCATATTATATTTCTGTTTTTAACATAAAATGAATTTAAAACATTAAAAAGAATAACCTCGGTAGTATTACTGATTAAAATTATCTGACCACGTCTCATAGACTCACCGCGACTCCTCACGAATGTACTTTTAGCACGCGTTCTCCCGGTATATATGTATGTACGTGCATGTGTATGTGTGTGTAATTAAATGTAATGTAAATTAAATATAACATGTAAAAAAAGAAAATATGAGACATAATTACAGAAAGCTTTTATCACTCAATTTTTCAGTACGAACTTCAACATTCTGCATTCATTCCTCACACATTTTACACAACATTCAATTTCTGTCTACATTTTATATTGCTGATACTCTGAATGAAATTTATATGTATTCTATTATTTCCACTATTACCATTTTATTTGTAATAAAAACAAAGACAGTTTCCAATTTATAATTATTTTTGCGTGGTTAAAACTCTGGTACTAAAACTTTAATACTAGTTCTTCTAACTGTCACATATCTATAAAAATAGATATATCAAATAGAATTATAATGTTACAAAACTTTGAAGCAAGTAGATTTCAATATACATTTATTTCATTCAGTGGATATAATTCAGTGCAAGAGATAATATAAAAAAGTGTTTCTAGTATTCCTAAAAAACATTTTGCATCGTCAAAATGATATGCCCTAGAAATCTAGATTTAACATCATACATTTTCAACATATACAGGTTATTTTAATTTTTAATATAGATGTTAACTAACTTTTATTTCCAAGATCATAATTCCATAATTTGATCATCCTTTGCAGAAAAAAATTTATTTAAAAAAATGCTGACTTCCTTTAAATTGTATGCTAGAAAATCTTCATTTTTGTGATGACCTTTTTAAGATGGGATTTTCAAAAAAATAACTTCCACGAAATGCTTTGAAAATAAAATGCTTACAGAAAATGTATATTTCATGCGATCCTATTGCGAAAACGATGTCTACTGGGAAATATGCTTTCATTTCTTTGAACTATTTGAAGATCATTGTTTTAGTTACAGAAACCCACTGAATACCATTTCTTTCATCAATATGACTTCTTTATTTTTTAAGGAAATGATTAAAATTACAAAGGACAGAATGGATTTTCTTCAACAGTAAATGAAATTGAAATGTTGCGAAACTAATGAAAATGTATATTGATTAAAAAAAAAAAAAAAAAAACGTTCGATGTTAACACCATTGAAATGGGAAGAGGAAATTAAAAGCTGAGTGTAGTATCTTTATTTTATGTTCAATAAATAGACTTTTAAAAACATATTTCAAAATTTACTTTTTTTGGGATTTAAAGTAAAATTTGTGTTTTTAATGAATTTGATTCTTCTGTTGCTTATATTTGTTTTGAAATAACTGCTACCAGCAGGTAATTATTTAATAATTTACTAAAATGTTTATATATATATATATATATATATATATATATATATATATATATATATATATATATATATATATATATATATATATATATATATATATATATATATATATATATATATATATATATATATATATATATATATATATATATATATATATATATATATATATATATATATATATATATATATATATATATATATATATATATATATATATATATATATATATATATATATATATATATATATATATATATATATATATATATATATATATATATATATATATATATATATACATATATATATATATATATATATATATATATATATATATATATATATATATATATATATATATATATATATATATATATATATATATATATATATATATATATATATATATATATATATATATATATATATATATATATATATATATATATATATATATATATATATATATATATATATATATATATATATATATATATATATATATGCATATATATATATACATATATATATATATATATATATATATATATATATATATATATTATATATATATATATATATATATATATATATATATATATATATATATATATATATATATATATATATATATATATATATATATATATATATATATATATATATACATATATATACATATATATATACATATATGCATATATATTATGTATATATATATATATGTATATAAATATTATACAATATTTCCTAATTACTTGTTTCTAGTCATAAAGTTTACGGAATATCGTAACATTATGGAAAAATTTTAATATATATTTGCTAAAAAACTAATATCTACTAACATAGCAATTAAACTTGCTATCTATCATTGAAACACAAAACATTTCCTTCCATTAGATTTATATTGAATGAATTACGAGGTTTAATGTTTGATTATAATCATACGTGTATGCATAATTTATTTTCTTTAACACAGAGCTATGTTCGTCTTATATTCATTAATATTAAAAAATTATAATATCATAGCGAAAGACATCTTGATACTATTCCTTACCTCTGGTGTGATTCTTGCTTAAGCGGAATTTTTAACGGCAATACACATAGAAAACATCGACAAAAAATAATTATTTAATTGCAGTAAATGTTATGGAAGACAAATGTTCAACATAGATAAATATTTTACAACGGGTAAAGTTCAAGATCGTAACAGCAGAAGGTATCAATATACGATACTTTGAAGTTACTTTGAGGTACATTATTTGGCATTTATATAGCCTAAGAAGATAAAGTAGAAACATACCTGTTTTTCTATTTATAACATGTATATTTTACAGCATAGTATATAATAAATATGCAATGGAGAAATTTAAAAACTTTAGAAATATTTCATGTACTTAGGTATATTCCTATTTTTTGTGAATATGGGCACCATTTTTTCTTAAATTTCGTTTTTTCTAATGAAATACCATGGCCTATGGCAGGGTGTTTCTTACAGATTTTATATCCCCAATGACACATTCTTTTATTCTGTGAGTTGAAATTAGTACCAACTCACAGATTTCAAAAATGTGTCACTAGGGAAATGGCAAACAAATTAATTTTATTCTAAAATAATCGATCATATACTCAATTTTACCAAATTCCAGATTGTGATTTCTGAATTCTCTCTGTGATCCAAAATGATCCAAAATTTAGTAAAGAGTGAGTCTCACCGAAAAGATCGTCTTCATTTTCATACAGCTTATTAAAAAAACAGCCATTTTCAGACAAGTTCTTCCGATACAATATTATGTAGAAAGCACTCAAAATCAAATTTCTGAAACAAATGGATGTTGCATATATCTCTTTGGAGTTAAAACTGCTTTATTCATTGATATAATTTTTTTTACAATCACTGACGCAAACTAAAAACTTTTAGAATCACTGTGTGACACGTCAATTTAAAAGGTTATATTTTATTTAATGTGTATGTAAGTACGAAAAATTGGAGTTCTCACTGATTAAACTTAAAATATCAAAACTGTTTTGTAAACATTTTATAAAGTATATCGTCAAATATTGAAGAAACATACCACCTTATAAACAGGAAGTTTTTTATCGGGAATGCTATCCTCACAAATTTGAAGTTAAATTTCTTATATATAAGATTGATGTTGATAGGGATTTAAT
This sequence comes from Latrodectus hesperus, assembly GCA_037975125.1. NCBI lineage: Eukaryota > Metazoa > Arthropoda > Arachnida > Araneae > Theridiidae > Latrodectus > Latrodectus hesperus. The sequence continues at coordinate 68,487,281 of CM075858.1, forward strand.
GATTGATATGGTAGAATTTTTGTACTTGGACTCAATACACTAGCTTACATTTTATGAAGAAACATTAAAAGAAGAGTTATTGTTGTTTTCCTATGACACTTGGACAAGCCAAGCTCGCTTTCGCCAGTGCGAATTAAGTCAATAGGGAGCGTCTTTCGATTGGATCAGAGCACCACAAAGGTGAAAGTACGACTTTGCTCTTTTTTAGGTTTCCACGTAATTTTGAACCACAATCAGGTGAGCTGAGCTTACGAGAAGCGGCGTGAAGCTACTGAGCCACTGGAGCTCAAAAGAAGCTATAAATATAAAAAGTATAAATATATATCTCTTCCACAAAGATTGTATTGTTCTCGTAAATATTTTTTACCTATCTTTCCATAGTAAATTAAACTGAATTGTCACTATGAATTAATAACTTTGGCTTATACCACGATACAAACTCGCTTTTCTGAGGGTTTTGTTTTGAGTTTGTTATCATTCATTGTTAAAAAATGGGAAAAGGCAGTAGATAATAGATAAAGGAAATTACTCAAATTAGGTGCTTGGTGTTTTTTTTAATTTTCATTATTTTAACATGTAAATAGGGCTTACTATTTTGGTATTATGTAACGGATAGCATAAAGTTTGTTGTAAGATTACTTTTAATTCAGGTTTACAGGTCTTTTGGAAAAAAATGTACAGGTAGACAAACATGTTAAAGTATCAAAAAACGCATACAACTCCTAAGCGCCATTTTCCAGACATTCTTACAAACAACATAAAAATTAACTCAATTTTCAGTTTGCAAAAACATAATTAAACCGAAATTATGAAATAATCTTCTGTAGGTGGATACATAGCCATATAGGTACAGAGGAAAATGATGAAGCAGATGAAGCGGCAAAAAATACATGCCCGTACATACAAGAAGGTGTACCCTTGTCCGATATACAAAAAAAAATTATTGCAAAAATTTCATCCATTCCCAATGGCAAAAGTTATGAAATTTGCAAACTATGAAAAAATAACATTCCAGATTTCTAAATATAATTCCATTGTCAATTTTACCACAACGTACATCTGATGTAAAACTCACTCGTTTACGTATTGAGCACACATCTTTTACAAATAGACACTTGTGTTTTTAGTGATCCTAAGCCCTATTGTGCTACGGGAAAAGGATCTCACACTGTTCAGCATATTTTAATTGACTGCCTTGATTTTAATCACTATCGTATTGCATGCTACCTATTTAACTTTACGAGAATTTATTGGAGAATCTCCTCACTGTAACCTCTTTGCCTTTTTTCGTTCTATTGAACTCCTACATTGTATATAGTCATTTTACTTTTACAATTATTTATTTTATAAGATCTCTTACATCACAATACTTTTTTAATGTTATACCATATGCTTGGGGCAGTTTGCTTTACCTTAGACCCTTTGCCTTTAAACTACACGCAATCAATCAATCAATCTCAGATATTTTGTAAGTAGTTAAAATCGTTCTCCAAACTATATTTGCATGGATAGTAAGGTATTCATAATGGTAACAAAGCAGCGACAGTTAACAGTTGATAAAGAAAATACTGTCACAAATTAGCAGTCTCACTCAAGAATATATATATATATATATATATATATATATATATATATATATATATATATATATATATATATATATATATATATATATATATATATATATATATATATATATATATATATATATAAATACATTTCATCTGATTCGAATATAATCTTTTTTAGACGATAAAATATTATAAATATATATATATTTTTACTTAATTAAAAGCATTGTTTTCAACGAAATCAAATATTTCTTTACAAGTTTAGAATAATAAAAAAATTAATTTTCTCACAATTTAAATTTAAGACTACTGTTTAAAATATTTCCGTTTCATTAATTCTGGGTATTTAAAGTGTTTTATTAAGGGAATTCAATCAGCCTCCTTGTATCGTAAGCCAAGGTGAGCTACCACGAGAAAGCAGTGTCTGTCACCAGAGCCCTACAATAGAGAATTAAAATCGGATTAGAATCGAAGCAGAAGAATTTTAATGTATATTTCTTTAATCGGCTTTTCCAATTTTAGAATAGAAAGTTGGATGAATTTAATTAGCAAAAGTCATTTACATTCATGAATAACATTCTAAATTTAGTTAAACTTAAATAATTCGACATGATTTTCAAACTGGTTTATAAACCAAAGGAGGGGAAACATCATTACAAAATGAAGCGATTATGGACCAGAGTCGATTCTAATTCCCATTTATTTTCAAACATGAGACGTTTGATTACACATGAAATTTTACTTTTTATTGTTAATATTACATGAAATAAATGCATATATTATATTTATGACTTCAATACACATTGTTCATTATATTTAAATAGTAAACATAAAGAGTGAGAGAGATGAAAATTACATCGATATAATACAGAGAGTATTTTAAATAATAAAAAGTGAAAAGTCATGAAAGTTCATTAAAAAATAAGTTTCTTCGCAATTTGGAAAGTAAAAGAAGTAAAGCCTTCTAAAATGCAAACTGATTTTGATTTGAAGTTACTGCTCTCTTTGTATGAAGATTCTATACTAACAACTGCAGCGACAAACACTGTAAATTTTAACTCGTATAGATAATTTTTCAATGGGTAATTGTGGTTGAAGTTTTAGTTCTACATTGGATCCTACTGTTACATGTATTATAACAGAGGGGTGCAGTGGTCTGGTTGTTAAGAATGTTGTTCTCAGGATTGTAAGGTAGTGTGTTCAAATGCCGGCTGACCGAAGATCTGTCGTGTTAGCTAATGGCAGTTGAAGCACGTTAAAACTCGTCGTGGTTGAAATGACCTCCAAGTGAAATGATACCTTTAGGATGGCATGCCGAGTATTGGGGGTCTTCTGTTTGATCCCTGATTTAAAATTAAGAAGACTCCACCCGGCTGCTTATCTAAATGGTAGAGCCCAACTTACTGCTGAGTACAGGGAAGCATGCTGGTACAACAACTAGTTTATATGGAAATAGATTGATAGAAAACAGGTCTGCTAAGTTTAGCTACTCTAGGATTTCCATGTATATGCTTCTGTAAATTAAACTTTAGATGTGATGGAATCTAATTCAATTTCTAACATATAAATAAATTCAATTCAGCGGATTCATTCAGATGGATATGAAAAAGACGACTCCTTGGGCAGATCTTTTGCTGAGGAGGATATTAATCATTGTGGGAAGCTCACCTTCTGTGAGATTTCTTCTCTAGTTAAAACAAAACTGAATAAACTTACAAAAGCCCCTCCAAACCACTCTTGGTATTTTGCAAAAATATATCCCAGGGGATCTTTCCAGCTTAGACTAATATCCTACCAAATTGTTTTTCGCGCATTTTAAGTAACTATACAAGAGTTCTCATTTTTAATCAGTGTCAATAAATATAAAAGAGTGACATTGTGCACAGTTGTGACATGGCGTATCCTGTTCAAATATTGGTGTTTAAATATTAACAAGGATGAGATTTTGTGGGATCTGCATCTTTTTTAAACATATTGGATATTTTCAGATTCATGGGAATTGTCTAGTTCTGCTGAATAGTCTCGAGATTAGCAACAACAACAGATTATAGAAATCTCTATTCTTCAATACCTTATGTAATCGTCATATTAAGAATATGAAAGACGAAGCTAAATATAGAGACCTGAGATAAAATTTCCTATGATGACCTGAAAATGACCACATTAAAAATTGTTTTTGATCGATTGTTGTACGAGGAAAATTATCTAAATAGACATAAAATTGTTGATTCTGTCATCCCATCATTTAAACTTCTCCTTTCTTTAAAAAAGGGAATGAATAAATTAGCTTTTCCACTTTGTAAAGGAAAGCAGCATTGACCTAAAAACAAAAATATTTAAATGTCTGTTATGAGGGCTAAAAGAGCATTTTAAATCCAAATATACTATTTTGTATGCAGCCACTAACATGATTTAAGAAAGTACCAAATGTTTATTAACTTGCACTAAATAGGTATTAATTGAAAAATAATACCATACATACATTTATCATGCTTGTATTTAATTTTTTTAATTATATAAACTATATAATATAAGAAATTTAAGTATAATTTCTGAAGATAAAAGTATTAATACATTATAAATGTGATTACTTTCAGTATTTGAATATATATATATATATATATATATATATATATATATATATATATATATATATATATATATATATATATATATATATATATATATATATATATATATATATATATATATATATGCAAATTAATGTGATTTAGACACCTTCTCTTGGTTCTGTTAATCAGTAGCATTGTCTGTCCTCTCTGAATCAAAGCAGGAAATAAATTTATGGTCCTCTAGCTACTTTCTTTAATACCTAACTGTCTAATTAGAAAGGTTATTTGGCTAAATTTGTTTTCCATTTAGAAATAAAAGCTCTTTTGTTGGCTTTTCTTATCCTTTTTCAATCATTTAGTGGACGGTGAAAAATTTGATGCTTCAATAATAATTTGAGAATTTGCTCATTTTATACCTGAATTAGCTTCTTCCCTTAGTTTTCGCGAAATAATTTTTTTAGAATCTCTTCCTATGTAAATTCACAGAATTTTAAAATATTTATTTGTGCGTAGATAAACATGTAGGAACATTATTGGATTACAGGAATTACAGATTGATTTAAAAGTGTTTCATATAGGTAGCCCCTTAACCTGGAGAATGTGTAATGTGATAGTGTGATATTCTTAAAAATAGATTAAACTCTCGGTTGATTTTATCTAGTAAAAGGTAATGTGTAATACAAATTAATTTTTTAGACATGATAGTTAGTCTGTTATTCTTGAATTTTAAGTATGTATGAATTTTAGTATGTATTTTAAGTATTTTAAGTATGTTTTGCTCATCAATTAAAAAAATGAAGTTTAGTTATGTGAGGGTTATTATACGCTTCAAATAAAATTATTTTTCTTTCAATTTCCTTTTATATTTTATCAGATTACTTTTTTATAATTCTTTATACAAAAAAATGGAAAATAATTACTAATATTTTATCTGAGTTTTGTGAAAATGTATATGTTTATAACATTAATTATTCAATGTTTCGATTCCTTGTTTTAAATTTTTAAATTATACTGTAAATTCAGAATTTTTTAATAATGATATTAATGAAAGAAAATCAATTCCTCTATTTAGTTATCTTTCTAAATATTGTAACATAATCGTTAACGTGCATTTTATATTTTTGAACATTAAGCAATTTGATAAAGGAGAGATTTTACATTCCTTTTTTTATATAAATGACATTTTGACGAGATACTAGTTCAGCAAAAAGTATTAGTATTTGTTAAAAATGGAAGATTTCTAACAAATATAAAAAATATGTATCTTTTATAGTCAATTTCTTCTTTTATTTTATATCTTTGTTTTAGCAGTTTCTTTTTGTAAATGAAAACTATTATTAATAAATTACCGTAATTCTTAGACTACAGTATACTAAAATTGCAATACTTTCCGAGAATATGTCAAAAGCAACTTTAAATTGCAAAGTATTGTGAAAAGTATTAACAATATTTTATATAATGTATGAGAAAAAAATATATTTTATTATTAGTTCAGGACATATATAATAAAAGCAAGCTATATATATTTACACACACAATAACATGGTTTTGAAATCAATAATTAATTTTAAAAGTTATATCTAATAACACATATTTTTCGTTAGTTATTCTTAAATTAAATAAATATCATTACTATTCGAAATTGTATTTATTGCTTTAAAATATTTTCTATCTTTTTATTGTAAACTTTAGGAAGCTATCTGTTTTAAGTTATTTTATATTCTAATAAATACTTAAATTCAAATAAAAAACTACAAAAGTTTTTTAATATAAATATATTAATTGTAGTTTATTCAGTGGAATATTTTCCTATAAAGCAAAGCCTTTTGATTTTTAAACACATCATAAAATTCTGGAATTTATAGTTTAATTTAATAGCTTTTCGGAATCATATGTACATTTTACAGCATTTTTCTAAATAATCACAATAAAATTTTGTTAATCATTTGATATATTAGGCATTTCGAATTATTTCAATTTACAATTTTCCCTAATTTCACATTTGAATTACAATGAAAGTTTAATGCATCTGTTTCAACTACTTCTTTTCTTTTACTAATATTTAATACATTTCTAAAACTATTATAACTATTAACAGGTGTAGCAACTAAGAAAAATATTTGTTCTCGTCTCGCAATTAAATTAAATTATAAACAAGATATACAGTTTTCAAATTACTGATTAATTATTTTAAAATATCTGTAAATTTCCGTGTTGACTGTAAGTTAATAGTTTTTTCATTAATGAACACACAAAACTGTGTATTTGTAATTAGTACAAGACCCCTAAAGATATACGAAAATGCATTAGTGATAAATATCATCTCTTTCTGATTTACTTTTTTCAGCAAAAATGATTCCTTTTAAGAAGAAACAGAAAACTAATGCGAATGGAAACCGCCTGAAGGGAGAAGACGATTCAAAAGGTCTTCGAAGGCAGAAAGGTAATGGGTTCAATCCCTGGGGGTTTCAAAACTCAAATGTTTTGCACAATTAATTCGCTGAGGCAAGCGAACGCTATACAATTCGTTTATTTGAACTCGGCAATTAAAATGCGGTTTCAGAGACGTTCTTGGCGAAAAGTTTTAACCTGCGTCATTCTGTAATTAGAAATACGCCAGAAGAAAGGATTCCATCAACACCGAATGTTTGGAAATAAAATTTTCACTTATTTGATTTTTTTACAGATTGATTGTTCTTAACATTTAGAAGAGTGAAAGCGACAAAACTTTTGTGAAAAATGCAAAATTGAGAATGTTTGCTTGCTGTGTCAGAGATTGATTTTATTTTCTTAAGATGAATATGCTCACACTGTTTCTTTAAATTACAAAACTTTTTTAAGAGAAAGAAAATGTAATGTCTAGTTAATGATCAGAGTTTTTTTGCGATGCCTTTAAAAATATTTTCTCTTCATTTTATTTAAAATATTTATTAAAGTACAACCCATGTCTTAATAAATCAACAGGAAAAATCAAAATAGAATAAGTACTTTGTAATTATCAACTTTAAGTTCATATAATTGAGTTTAATTAATTTTAAGCTCCTATTATACTATATTTACAAACTAGCTATACATAATAAGTTCTTAAGGTAACATGATATATTTAGTATTTTTATAGAATATTAAAGTTAGTCATAGAAAAATCCTAATCTTTTAATCTAAAATTTTTCACACTTCAATCAAGAAACATGCTTTCTGTATATTTCCTTTTAAATAGTTATTAAAGTACATTTTCAATCATATTAATTCAATCAGAGTGTCTATGTTGTCACATTTCACTAAGATGTTTCAAATATATAATAAAGAAAAATTAGAGTAAAAGAATCCGATTGAACAAAGTTTCTGGAGATCTTACCATTTCTTCAACAATGTATTTAAAAATTATTTCCTCTCTATCTTATTTAAATCAACTATTAAATTGCATTTGTCTTCTTAAAAGGTCGAGAAATATTTTTATACCAACCTAACTATTTTCAATATTCTTAAATTGATTATGAACATATAAGAGGGTATAAAACTTTCATTGAATAAAAAAATATGTAAGAATTTGCAATTTTCTAATCATAATTTACTTTTATTATTATTACCGTAAAATGGTTGTTTCTTTCATTTCAGTTGAGATCCCGAGTATGCCACTTTTAGTACGATTCTCAATTTCTTAAAAATATCCATAGCGTCAGATAACGTTTCATCTACGTCTAATCCTATTGAGACGGCGTTGTCAATCTGATTGGTCCATGAATTTGCTTCCTGCCTTAAAATCATATTTTAAAGCGGAAGCAAACAAAGAGAAGTTCATATTCGAATGTCTGAGAAAAGTGTCGAAGTTAAAACGATTTCTTACATAAGAATCAAATCATCGATTTAAGAAACCGTTTTCTATTAATTCAAGACATTAACATGAACAATAGAACTGCAGAAAAAGCAAAATGAAAAAATATACGACAAAACATCCTTTGGCACATACCGTATGAACCGTATGACCATCCATGCCGTATGAACCAGGATGCCAAATTCTGAGTTTGGCGATTTTTGGCAGATTTTCTTATGTAATCTGGCAACCTCTCATTTTTATTACTTCATAAACATTTAAACCTATAAGAATTATGCTGAAAATTCTATATTTTGGTAATTCCAGTATTTACTTCAATTACGCACGTCACGATACTTCAACTTGGCAACACTTTTTCATCGCCAAATAAATTCAAGGATCAGATTTACTGTACGGTCACACTTGGTGCGTTTTATTTTGGCGCTAAATTTGGCGAACATTTTTACTGGAAACCCAGCCAACTAGTATTTTGGCAACCCTATTTGTCATTAATTTCTCATGAATATTTACCGATTTAAATTCATTAATATAAAATTTAATTAAAAATTTGTATGGATAATTTAACAAATCAACTTTATTATTTTACCATTGATGTTTGAAATCTATAAATCTGCGTTTTTTGTTAATTTTGTAAAACTATGTTGAGTATATTGTTAGATACCAACAATGTATGAAATATTTGTCACTATTTCAGCCATTTTCCTCCCGCCGTTTTTCCGATGGGAAATTTGTCATACGGTCACCCTTGGCGACTTTATGAAAATTTCGCCAAAGGTGACCGTACGGTAAATTTTTACCAAATTCAGAATTTGGAATCCTGTATTATACGGCACCTATGCCCATTCATTTTATAATTAGTTTAAATCAGCAAGAGCCATTTAAATTATAAGAAATTTTATTATTTAATAGAATTCTACATTAATAATCACAATATTTGTAAATAATCTCTTTTGACTCTCAAGACGATTGATTTGCTTATGCCAACATACTTTTTTTAAGTAAAATTTAGCATAGGAAATTGTTCTGTCTGTTTGCTCACTACGTTGCTTCGATGTGCAAGGGTACATATGTTTCCGCCTCTCTCAGTTTAGGGCAAATTCTCCTAAGTCCTTAGTGGGTTCATTCAAAATAAATATTAGGATAATCCGTTTAAAAGTTTTTTTGGTTGGCTTCTCCTCCCGCGTAAATGAAGAACTGCTACCACATAACCGACATTAATGGGGGTCTGTTGGTTTAATTCTATGGACGTGACTAATCTTTTGCCAATGCTATTTTTTAAGCTCATTTGTAACAGTAAAGTATTTTAATTTTTCGTATAAGTTGTTGGTGATATTTCCAACCAATAAATTTGTGAAATCTTCCTTAAACGCTTTGTTCGAAAAGCATAAACTTTGCTTTTCAATAGTTAGGATGGTTTTCAACATACACCACCAAATGAAAGTACAGATTTTACTATTGAGTAAAGGATTTCAAATTTTAACTTTTTTTAAGCAATTTTTGCTTTTCAAATTTTACGTACGGTTCTGAAAGAATGACGTGATTTATTTATTTTTTATTTAAAGTCATCATATGTGCCACCTTCAATAGAGAAAATCAAACCCAGGTTAAAAAAGAGCTTTTCTCCGCGAAATCTCTGCAAATTAAATAAATTGAACTTGAGTTATGGTTATAGATTTTTAATTTTTTCTTCTCATTTATAATGTGGCCTACTTTTTTTTCCAGTCAGTTTTGTTCTCTTTCATTGTAAAATAAACAAAGAAATTTAAAAGTAGGTTATGTTTAGCATTTTAGTTTGTTAATCCAAAAAATAATCTGGAAAAACAAAATAAAGACTCATACCACATCATCTGGAAAAGATTCTCTATAGAATACTGCAACAGCTTTTAGAGGCGCGGAATTAACAATATATAAATTTTTACTACAATATATATAAAGTTATCACTCTTTGTGATTGTACATTTTGTTTTTTCTTTGTGATTTTAAATAGATTATATATAGAAGAGTTCACTCTCTGTGATTATGCAGAAATATATATCTCCTAACATGCTGTGTTTTTGGAAATAGCTTCATATTTTACTCACTATTATATTTCATATTAATTCTGGAGTAATAAACTGTATAAAGTTTAACAAACATTGTGTGGTAAGTTAATATTCCAATAGTTTAAATTGAATGTAACTAATGAATGAGTTAAACTGAAATTTTTGTGAATAATTCTCTGCTTAAATTTCTCACAAAATATCTTCAAAAACTTTTCAAATTACTGTTTTTTGAGGGTAATTTCAGCACAAAAGAAAATTCGATCACATACTTGTGTAATCCGTTTAGAATAACTGCCATGTTTGGTATGCACTCTCTCAACATTTTTTTTTTCGTATTTTCTGTTAAATTCGTTCTAAACATGTTCGAAACCAATATTTTTGGATTCTTCAAAACACATGTAATAATTTAGTTTAATATTTTTTCCAAAGTAATTTATTATTTTTCTAAATATCATTCTTTGAGACTTTTTCATACACAATCTATCGAACCGTGGAATGTTTTTTAGAATATTTCTTTTTAATGACTAAACAGCATCAAATGATAAGTGTATAGCATATATATTTAAGGCCTCTTTGAGGCAAAAGGTTCACATTATAAATCAAATGTACACAAAAATTAAAAATTTTAATTTAAAAATATTTCACTTCATTTGAGAAGATAAGCCAATTTTATATTAAAAGTTTTTTGAGAAATTTCTTGTACCACAATAATTAAGTCAGTCATCCAAAACAGATATAATATCATACTAATATTCAGTTAAATTTAAAAAATACTTGATATGATATGTATAAATCTTTCTCTCTCAAATATTAAAAGATTTTAAAAAATTAACGCAAATTTTTCTCCATTTTTTTAAAAATTCTTTTAAAATATCATTTAAAATTGCTTTTCTAAAATTTAGCTTGATTTTCTTTAAATATTTAGAGATATTTTCATTAAATCTTGTGCATTTTTGAAAAAGAATCTTGGCTCTGGATTCCTTTGTTGTCTTGATAAAAGTATCCTTTCAACTAGGATACTACATTTTTCTCAACTTATTCTATAGTTGTATATCCTGCATAAATGCTTTGCTAAAATCTTGTTTAATTTTCTGTCGTTATGCGACGATATTTTCACGAACTTCTGGTCATTTGTATTTTAAAATCTGTATTTTATTCATTTTTTCAATATCATTAAATAATTCTGTTTCTGCTTCATAAAAGTGCTTACTTAAGATTTAATAGAACACATCGATAAACTGAGCTTTGAATCAAATGAAATTTTCAGCTCTATCCGCATCAGAATAGCAGTAAATTTTTAATTGGATATTTCGTTGTAGATAATTTCTTAAGTGTAGCTCATTAGCTAGCCTGAATATTATAACATGATGAACCATTCTTATGTATATTATTATTACTATGGAGCTTATATTTTCTGATACACTTGATCCCATATAAAAGTGTTTAATATCACGGAATGATAAGGACTAAACCGTATACATTATTATAATATTTTTCTTTATTTTAATATATATATATATTACATTATTAATTTGGTGCAATATAATACAATTTCATTTTATTTTAAAAATAGTTTATTTATTTATTAAAATTGTTCTTTATTCTTTCATAGTGTTACAAGTTCCTATATATTTCTATAATATTTTTTTTAAGAATTTTTTTCTTTAAGTATATTTTAATAAAAAAATAAATTGCAGTAATTTATTTACAGAATAATATAAATTAATTTATTTGTAAATCAATAACTTTAAACCCACATTTAATTCGCGTTATAAATAGCAAATATACTCATTTTTAAATTTAGGTGCAATGTTTTATTTTTTTAAAAATAAAATAAAATAGAAATTTTCGATTAATAAATTTTGTTATAATTACAAATAGGAAATATGTAGATAGTTTGGTTCAGTTATACAAATTCACTTAATTTAAAAAGCTAAAAAAACGCACTTCCGATAGTAAAAAAATAGCCATAAATGCGTTTCCAAAAATAAAGATTTTGAATATGATTTCGAAAATAATTATTAAACAACTTAAGTAAACTTATACATTTTGTAAACGTGTAATTTATAAGTTTTTTTATCTTTAAAAAAATTAAACATTCTGCTTTGAAAATAGTCAAAATCTCACTTTTTTACGAAAATAAATTTGGTGGCGTTGTATGTAATCTGTAAATTTTGTGAAATCTCTGATTTCAAAGGAATAATAAATGGATTAAAAGCATTTATCCCGAGAGAAGCCACATCGCAGGAACAGTAGTTGTCACAAGGGAAACGTCAGAAGCAGAATTGGGATTAGTTTCAAATCAGAAGCCTTTTTAAACGTACATTTCCTTAATCGGCTTTTCCAATTTTAGAGGAAGCACGAAAGCTAAAAATTAATTAGCATGAGTCATTTCAATACTCGTCCAGCAGAATTGTTTTAGTTAAAATATTTCCATACCTCTTTCAGATTTCGTAATGAACCAAATTAGGTGGAAGATTATAATGAATATTTGGTGAAAGGTGGGGTACGGTGTGGACAAGGTTGAATATAATTCCTTCATTTTTCAATTATCGAAATGGAAATTAATCTGCTACCTTTTGTATCAAATTTTAATCGAATAAATTTATAATCTGTGTGGTTAACATTATTCGTTGTTACTGAGTACATGTAGCATTATATGAAAATTTCCTATGTAATATTCTTGAAATTCGAAATAAAATTAAAAATGAGTAGAATTACAAATTGACTAAGACTCTCATTTGTTTTAAATGAGGGACATTATAGGCTTTGAATATTCTCGTTTCATACGAAATACATTTAATTAACTTTTTTGCAACAAGTAGGTTTTCATCATATTTTTTTTGTTTGTATCATAAATACAGAACTAAATTTTGTTTCTCAAAAATTATATATTTTTTTTTTACGAATTTTGAATAAAAAGTTTTTAATCAAACATTTTTATTATTTTTAATAAACATTACTATTTTTAAGGCAAGGACATATTTTAAAAAATTGTGAAATTACTAATTTGTTTTGTTTATTAAATATATAATATTTTATAATTATAAAAGAGTAAAAGCAATGAACAATATTTTGCTACATCAAAAAATAATTTAGAGTATTTTAGATTTTTACATAAAATAGCAAATAAACTATAAGTTTTATTAAAAATATTTCAAGAATATTTTCAATATCTTATCTTTTATTTGTTTATGTATATATTAGATCCAAATAGATATGAAATTTGAATCATTTACTCTTACTTCAAAATTTTGCACTTAATTTTGAAGAAACAGGAGTCACAAATGGATTATATAATTACAAACACATTATATACACACATATACACATTTATAATTTATTATATTACAGTAATATATAACACTTATAATTATGTAAACATTCTGGTTTCAAAACTTCAAAGGAATCAACAGAAATAATCTCAGTTATTTGTTCGGTTATATTTAGATTTTTCTTATTCATTTTAAAACATTTCTAGTGATTGTTTTAGCACACTTTCTATTGCGATTAAGATGATCTCAATAATGAAACAACTAGTTTCATTATTGAGATCATCTTAATCACAAAATATTCGTGTCAGAGAGTAATTGTTATGAATTTCTATGGCATCCAAGGACATAAATGTTCGAAATGTGACTTTTGAGATAAATATAGATCAAACTATTTCTAAATTAATTCGAACCTCATCAAAAAGGTTTTACAATTACTATTGAGTTATTTTACACAGTTGTTATTATTTTAAATACATTTAATAATAAGTTTGTTTACGACTGCAGTCGTAATTTTAATTTATTACTCAATAATATATTATACATAAAATTTACTTGTATAATATATTATTGAGTACTTTAATTTAGTATATATGACAGTGCAACTTCTAAAATTAAAATTATGAAATATATATATATAAAATATATATATATATATATATATATATATATATATATATATATATATATATATATATGAAAAATTGCAATACCAAAAAAGAAAACAGATATCCCAACAAAATTTATTTTATATATAACATGTTTACTGAATATCGAATAATTTAATTTATAGACTTCTGTGAAGTGTGGTTCAAGCCAAAATCAGTAGCCAGAGTAGCCGCTATTATTGGAGATCACCGCTGCAACCTGCCTCGGATTTGATTAAAAAAGACTTTGAATGTGTTCTTATAGTACATCAGACCAAGCATCTTCTACACGTTGCCAGTGCTTATCTGATGTAGCAGCTGGGGATGTAATCTAGGACAAACGTAAAGCAATCATGGGCCACATGTTTTTTATCGGCAAAAGATCCGGAAACGAGCCGGCCAGGGAAGCAATTCAATCCGGCGATTGGCAAAGAACCCTTGGACAATGTCACTAGTGGTCGTGCATAATCTTGTTGAAATATGGCTATTAGCAAGCTCTGAATGTAAGGAAGGACAACTGATACAAACACCTCAGTGATGTAGCGTAGGGTGTTTAAAATACCGTCAATGCGTACTAAAGGTGTGAGAGAGTGATATCCAATACTGCTGCATACCAAAATACTCGGTGTAAGAACTGTGGAGAGCATAACGCAGCTCTTCAGCATCCTCTCCACGATGTGTCCAGATTCGATTGCGACCATAGTGGTGTTGCAGACAGAAGCGTGACTTGTCAGTAAAGACAATTTCATTCCATTCTGCCATCCACATCTTTCTTTCATCGCACGTCTTGCGGATTGATTTTTGCAGAAAACAGTGTCAAATGATATGTGCAGACACTGGATGATGCGTTACAGACTAAATGTACTGTACTATGTTTCGCGATATGACTGAGTGATCCGTTACTACTATGCGCATGATCTGCTTGCCATCAAGTGATGTGGTTCACTGAGGTGGATGCGATTGAACATGTCGGTCTTTTGTTCTCTCGTTTATCCAGCGATTATATATCCGCATTACAGTTGTTTGGTTTCGCTCAACATGACTACCAATTTCTTTGAAATATAATCGACAATCTTGGTAAGACACTATTTTTCTCAGACGAACTGGGATACTTGATCAATAAATAATCGCTGTTTTCAACGAGGCAAAACCGATAGTTTTTTTGGAAAAAATCTACAAGTTAAACACATTTGAAGAACTTGAAATAGTCAAAATCTCCAAACCTTTAACAGCGCTTTGAATTGGCACCACAGGTGCGCGTGATGTGCATCTTCTATGAAATTCTAATGATTTGCATATCTCACCACAGCTCATGCATGTTGTATATGTATATATAATGTATTATACATAATAATAGAACAAACTGGGAAAAGTAAAGAACTTAAGCTTAATTGTTTCATAACTGAATGATTATGACAACAAATGAAATAGTCAATTAAAAAATGATGAAAAAATTTTTCTCAAAGGAGGTTACTTAAAAATAGTTTTGTCGTTAAAATGAGAAGAGAACTTGTATATTTTAGTCAAATTTAAATAAACAACTAAATGCAATTTACAGCTATAGCTTTGAAACGAATATTAAGTTATATGACAAATACATAAAAGCATACATGTGTGTAGGTAGAATCAGTATAAAATAGATAACTCCAAGGTGTAAAATTTTTAGCTGAGGCAAAAACAGTTAAGCGATATAAAAAAATATGACATGAAATTATAAAAAGAATCATTGTAGTAATCAAGCTATTCAGGTATTTAAAATACACGAAAAATCCTTTATGACTTTTAACTCATTAAGTGCTACTTAATTTATAGTGTGTTTCATCGTTACAAGGCCATCTATTATATTACTCATTTTAGTAAAATATTGCACAAAAGTAATCAAATATTATCTTTATTTTCTTAAATAAACCATTAAAAGTAAAATCTTTCAATTAATTTCACACAGCAAAAGAAAAAAAAACTTTGAAATTTTGGGTTTTATAAATATAAAATGCCATATTTTGTTTATTCAAAATCATTTTATTTCTCTTACAAAATCTTATGTAAATAGTAATTTTGAATCACACAAACAGAGAAAGGAAGTGTAATGATAATAATAACAAGATAAAGAAAATTAGAATTTAATTTGCTTATTCTTATGAAGAAATTCAGAATGTTACGTCGAAGAAAATTATCTGAGCTCGAAGCTTAGAATTTCTTCACATAAACGCTCTTGAAAATTAGGAAGTAAAATATCTAAGATTCATATAAATTCTAAGAAGGCTACTTATATTATTTTAAGTAAAATAAATTTTAAGGAAAATATAAAAAAAATATCATAAAATGTAAATTATCAACTCTAGATAATAGAACAATTTTCAATAATGTGGTGAGATAGAATTTGTCAACTTGCGTGTAATGCAAGTCTACTAAACTATCTAGAAAACGACAGACTTGTGATTATTTTCAAATTTGATTTTTCAGAAATTAAGAAAAAAACCAGACTGTTAAATTACCAGAAACAAGACATTGATGTGGATAAAGGAGGTTTTGATCGGTTACACCATATGGAAAATTACTATTTTTCCCCCATGGAAATTTCAATTCGGATATCCTGTGAATAATCATATTTTCTACTAACATCACTTCAAATGTAATCTTGGTATATTTTGAGCTAAAATATGAAAGACAGCACTGCGAAAGTGTGGAGAGCTTATACACATGAAAAATATCACCTGCAGTGAAATCATGAATCAGTTGTCTGCAATTATTTGCAACCATTTCTTAACTATAAATTAGAGTTTTTAGGATGCTAAACTGAAAATTTTAGCAAGCCATTTTATCATGCAATTAATCAATTTAATTTAGTTTAAAAAAGAAGAATCAAATTTTCATAATAACATAGACATAACTTAGATGATTGCACAAGCTTGTAGATTAAAAAAACTAGTTAATTTAATGAAAACTAAGATTATTATTATTCAGAAAACGGTGGATAAGATCTTTTAAGAGTTTTGCTGAAAAAAAATGTGAACAGTTTTAAAAGGAAGGGGCAGCAAAATATTTGAAATATTTTTAAATATTCACCTTAAAAATCAGCATGAGTGCAATTTTTACAGTTAAAGTCCAAAGAACGGGACTTTAACTGATGAAATTTATAAAGTTCTGGCCATCCTTGAAGAATTCTACAACAGATGGGTAGATGACACTCTTTATATATTCAGAGAGGGATGCTACAGTTTCAAATATCGATCTATTTTGTAACAATTATTTAATCTGCAAATTTCGAATGTGTAAATAAAATATTTAATTCAAATTAATATTATTTAAAACATTCCGCATATTTTTATTTTAATTATTCAAACCAACTTAATTTATTTTACAAAAATTTTTTTATTTGTAAGTAAAATTACAAAAGATATAAATAAATAAAAAAATCAACGGTCTAATATTTTTGCAAAACGCTACAGCATAATTTCTTTTACATTTTATTATTTGTGTGTTTTATTTTTTAACTCAATTTTTTGGGTTTAATTTATTTTTAAATTCAATTGGCACATGGTATTTATAAATGGCGTTCTGATTTTAATGCAAAAATACTAAAGAAACACGCAAAATGACTTTAAATAAAATTCTAAAGAAGTAAATCTCTTTCAGAACCAGTATAATTTATAATAGAAATTTAAAGAAAGATGCATGAGATAAATAGAATAAGCAATTAAAATATTAACCTAAAACAAATCTAAACTGCTAAATATTTCTTCGACAAACTTCAACAAAATTTAGTTTTATGTAACTGATTCGAAGCATTTTAATGCCTCTTGAGCTCGCTATATTTAATTTGTATTCAAAATATTGCATGAAAAGGATTTTCCCCTAATGCTACTTTTTTTTCTGTAAATAGTAATAAAATATCAGTGTGATCAAATCTGTTTGGGTGACTAACACCAAAATAGTATGACCTACTTAAGCAATAACATACAAAATATTTAAGAAAATTTTAAAATTTCACTTTTAATTGTCTGGTTATTCATTCCGTGATTTCCACAGACAACTCAAATGAAGCAAAATCTATTGTTTCTGCAATTATAGGGGACAATTTTTTTTTTATTGAAGAGTGTAAACCTCGTTTCTTTACATTTTGAACAAATTGAATAAATTATATATAGTACCAAACGTTTAATTTAGGTCTTGACCAACAGATGTCCACAAAATTGCGGCATTTTAATCACTAATCTACCGCTTTAACTTCATTATGTTTGCCCTCTTTTCTTATTCCAAAAACTTTAAATGATAGAAATTATTATCCATAATTTATCAAATTATAAAATTATTTTCATCTTGATAAAAAATATAAATTTTTCGGTGATCGTAATGTACTTCTTTCCAGCGCATTATGATTCTTTAAGTATTACATATTTTGCTTCTTTACATTATGTAAGAAACGGAAACAAACTGTAATTTAATTGGATTTATTAAAAATATTTTCGCCATAATACCTAAAACTGGTTTTCTCTTATTCCTTAGTTCCTCATGATAAAAATAAAGCAAAAATGTTTTCTGGAAAGAAAAAAGCGTGCTTCAATTCACCAATATATAGAGCTGTAATACAATGTAATATACTTCCTTAATGCATGATGTATATGTGATAATAATTTATATTAATCAAGAGAATGAATTCGAAAAAATGCATTTCAAGGCAATTTTTCATTTTTAAAAAAACATGCAGATTATTCTTTCCCTTTTTATTATTTTCCTCGCATAATTTTCATTTTATTTTAAATTTTGACTGTGATGTCGACAATTGAATGGTAAGTCTCTAGCTTTCAGTTCAAGATTACTTCGTATTTTATTAATATTATAGATTGAAATCCTTTTAAAACTAGAAATATTATATTATTACCTTTTGAATATACACACAAAATTACCGTTGATTGTTCAATAGCGTTCAATCAAATGTTTCACTATATTGTAATGTAAGATAACAATGGGGGTTTTGAGTTTCATTTTTGTTAAAAGAATACTCTATCTCTCTTTCTCTCTCTCTTTTATTGCTGATAGTTTAGTTACTTTTCGTTATGAAGCCGAAATTATTTTTGAATCAAAGATGTAGTAATTGTCGTAGCATTTATGCTTACAAAGAACTATAGTAAGAAATAATTTCTAAATTGATTTATGTGAGGAAATGCATAATTTTATTTTTTTAATATGATGGGAAAACTTTAATTTGTGATAGTTAATTGTAATTTTTATCGAAGTAGAATAAAATTAATTAAGAATATTAACTAATAATCAAAAGGAATACATCAGTCAAAAAATACATACTTTTTAAATTTTTAATTCCATAAATTTGTTGACGATGATAAAAATTATATAACCAAATTCAAAAATGACTCTTTCCAATCTTTATAATGAAAGTTATTTATTACTACTTTCTAATTTCACTCTTAATAACACAATGTAAGGAGAACAATTTATAAGGAAAGATTATATTTCTGTGATGCATTTAGAATTTGTTATCATATAAAACGCACACGTATTCAGTTTTCTTGTTAGTAAATATAAAACCACGCTAAATTAAAGTATAATATTAGGTTGGTGCGTATGAAATGTCGTATTCTCTTTACATGCGGACGTTTTCCTCCCTGTTTTCGTTATACTTTTGTATTTGGCATAACCTCATTCATACTCGTATTGTCCATTGCCAGAGACTCATTTCAGCAAAATAGGTTTTCTCGAAGGTCTTCCCTTTTTTATTTCTTTTGAGTTTATTGCCGATATGAATTCTGCCGACATTCGCGTCATTTTCTTATATGAATACAAACTTGGTAATAGTGCTGCAAAAGCTGCACGCAACATAAACCAAGCGTTTGGGGAGAATACGGTTTACGATCAGAAAGCGCAGCGTTGGTTCGAAAAATTTCGGACTGGCGATTTTTCACTGCAAAATGAGCCGCGTGGAAGACCCAAAACGTCTGTGAAGAATGATGACCTGAAGGCTCTAGTGGAAGCGGATCCAGCCGTATCCACGAGGGAACTTGCTATTAGGATGAAAGTTGACCATACAACGATATTGAGACACCTTTCTGAGATTGGCAAGGTTAAGAAGATGGACAAGTGGGTACCGCACGCACTGACAGAGCGAAATAAGCTGGATCGGTTAAACGTATGCTCATCATTGCAGCATCCACCATATTCACCGGATCTCTCGCCGACCGATTTTCATTTTTTCAAGCATTTAGAGCTGTTTTTAAGGGGCAAACACTATGAAAATGAAGACAGTCTAAAAAACTCGATATCAGAGTTTATTAATTCTAAAGACCAAAATTTTTTTATAACAGGCATCTACGCTTTAAAATCTCGTTGGGAGAAGTGTATTGAAACGAATGGAGCATACTTTGATTGAATAAACAGCTTTTGAAGAAAGATATGCAGTTTTATACAATCACTTAAGAATCCGACATTTCATACGCACCAACATAATAGAATTCAATACAATTTATTATAAACGTTTCTCGATGCAAATTTTTTAGTAAAAATAGCTTCTATTAAAGTTTTCATAATCATTTATATAGGCTCATAAATTTTAACGTTGACCTTAAACTCCTATCTTATTAAACTTATTTAATTTCTAGTTCATTATCAATGTATACTAATATATTTCTTAATATATAATATTAAGATTCTTGCACTGGTTTTTCCTGACTAATATCTGGCATTTACATGAAAAACCATTGTTCAGCAAAGAAAGATACTTTTGTTCCTCTGCATGTACGTTTATCCAGGTGAGTGATTGGAAGTTTTACTGGTTTTCTCTCTTGCAACTTGTGAATAAGATCTAATATTTTTGACAAATCTCCAGGATTGAGCTTCAGGCACTGAATATTAAAATTCTTTACAACAGCTTTGAAGAAGCTAAAACACAAAACTTCATAAAATGGTTATTAGTAAAATTAAGTAGAAACATTGAATAATTATGAATTGAAGAACATTTTAATATTTTTCATATGAAAATTATTTCTGCCTAACGCATATTTCTTTACATCCTTTAAAAGTACAAAGTAACTTCTTATTCTCATGTTATTGAAAAATAAAATTTGAAAATAAAAAAGTGCATTTCTCCTAAAACCTGCTTTAAGTACTCCTAATGCTATTCATATTGACAAAAAAATTAAGTGGAAATGATAAAAAATGTCATTTTCACAAGCAAAACTTAAATGCATCATTTTGAATTGTTTTATTATTATTCACGAACATATTAAAATTGCTCTGAGCATATAGCGCCGTATATCATCCGCTAAATATATTTTACCATATTACTCTAATATAGCTATATTACTTCCAAATATGGTTGCATTTAAAATAATTTTTAAAATTTTTTTTATCTAGGAGCTGATAATCTTTAAAATGAAATCTATTCAACATTTTTAAGTTGTTGTCCAGTACTTGGTAGCTGATGACCTTCAAAATGAATTCCGTTAAAGTTTTAAGTTGTTTTCCAGTACTTGGTAGCTGATGACCTTCAAAATAAGATCTGTTCAACATTTTTAAGTTGTTATCCAGTACTCGGTTGCTGATGACCTTCAAAATGAAATCTGTTCAACATTTTTAAGTTGTTTTCCAGCACTCGGTAGCTGATAACCTTCAAAATGAGATCTGTTCCACATTGTTACGTTGTTATCCAGTACTCGGTTGCTGATGACCTTCAAAATGAAATCTGTTCAACATTTTTAAGTTGTTTTCCAGTACTTGGTAGCTAATAACCTTCAAAATGAAATCTGTTTAACAGTTTTAAGTTGTTTTCCAGTACTTGGTAGCTGATGACCTTCGAAATAAAATCTGTTCAACGTTTTAAGTTGTTGTCCAATACTCGGTAGCTAATAACCTTCAAAATGCTGTCAATTCAATAATTTATTATAAAAACACAAAACAATAACTGTAAACTGTTGGTTTCTCGTTTAAAAATAATTTCCCATCATCTCATTCTAAAATACAAATAATCAGCTGGGAGATTATTAGATTATTGTTTAAAAGAACTAATGTATTACATGAACACTGGTGTCTTTCAAAACAGTATCAGTTCAACTCATTATTAGGAAATGTTATCAATTAGGAAGAAATGTTTTGTATTTTGCTTAAAATTATTTTCCCGCTTCTTCAGAGCTATGATATATCAAAATGGAATCAGTTCACCATTTTATTATAGAATGCAAATAATTAGCTGCATTTTTTGTCTGTCTTTAAATTTATTTTTATCAGACTTACCAGACACTTGATTAGCCTCTTACTCAAACAACAAATTTCTCCCACAAGATAACAAGACCTAAAAATGCAACCTTATCCATTTTTAAAAGTGAATTCTTAATTAGCAATCGCATGTGACCTTATAGATTGAAAAAAATTTTAGACCCATATATTTAAGCTTAAAATTGATTTGGGCAAAATTTATAATTTTAACACGTAGTATTGAGGGAGAAAATTACTGTTAATATTTGATAACCATTTATTGTAGTTACTCAAATACCTTTATATCTAAAATATTTAAACATGCATAAATGAATACTAAATGTAAATTAAATTACTCATTACAAACTGCAAAATTTGCGGGAAATTTTTGTAAATGGATTAATTAATAGCCATTCATTTTTTTCCTAGTTCATATTTAATACCAATATGTGAACAACAATTTTTAAAACAATTCTTTTTATAGGAATATTTTCCCCCTTAACAACTTACTGAATTATTTTATACCTGTAAAAATAAAAATAAAAATTAATTTTTCCAATCACATTAATTGTAATTATAGTTTCTGCTATTTGGTAATAATTTCTTTAAACATGTAATTTTAACATCAAGTGGAATTCAACACTAGTAAAATTAATGAAATTCTTCTTCAATTATTTCGAGTTTCATTTATTTGTTTATTTATACTACTCAAGAGTTAATTTAGTTGAGACCTGTAATTTCAAAGTGATTTCAAACTGCAAATTAAAATTATTAATTACAGTTAAAAATTAAAAGAAGTTAAAATTTTAAAGTAATACAAATTTTAAATAGCAACTGCTTACTTCAAATATCTAACTTACAATAAAATATTTGTAAACATTTAATTTATGCATCAAGAATATAACTTTTTTTATATTCTTGATGATTAAATTCTTGACGTAATAATGAACTAGTTCTTCAGAATAACATTTTCAAAAAAGTAGACCAAATAAAACATTTTCTTAAATTGAATGAATTTCAGTATAGAAAAGGTCCAGATTTTCTTAATATAATATTAAAAATTTTGATTCAAAGTTTATATTGAATATATGATTTATTACTTTATATAATATGTATTTGTGATTACTTCGAACTTAATAAGTTTTTCCATAATAAAATCGAAGCAATATCATAAGTAAAGTTAAAATGATATTTTATGCAAGTAAAAATATCACAAAATTTAAATTGAAATGAACTCATGACGACGGAAATTTTCAAAAGTAAATTTCACCTTATAATTTAATAGGCAAAAAAAACAAAAAACAATAACAATGTAAAAAAATACAGAACGTTTGG
Organism: Latrodectus hesperus; assembly: GCA_037975125.1. Classification (NCBI taxonomy): domain Eukaryota; kingdom Metazoa; phylum Arthropoda; class Arachnida; order Araneae; family Theridiidae; genus Latrodectus; species Latrodectus hesperus. The sequence goes on from CM075858.1 coordinate 68,510,758, forward strand.
ATGATACATTAAAAGAGATTGCCAAATTTATGAGAATATTATTATATATTTTAGTACGTTCCTACAAGCTATTTTCAAATCCGATTAATCAAGAAAACGAGAAAAAAGTTTCTAGAATATTAACCAAATTTCAACTTGTATCTAAACAATTATTTTTCAGTTATCAGCATTTGTATATAATCTGATACATAAAAATGAAAGAAATAATTACATAAATTAAAAGTATTTTGATCAATTTACATTAAAAAAATATATTGTTAAAGAAGTATTTAAAGAAGAAGAATAAATATCAACAGAAATATAGTTTCATAAAATTTTTTAATTAATTAAAGTTATTTCTTAATAATGGTATTTATTTATTTATTTAAAAACTAAAAGTCATCAAATATAAAAAAAATTATAAAATATATACGAACACGATTTATAACTATGTTTATTGTATCTATATTTCAAATAATTTATAGAAATGAAATTACACATTAATATTTTTCATTTTTGATAAAAACAACAATATAAAATATAAATAAGTATATTGCTTAGAAGTGCATTGTATGTGTTTTAAAAAGCTTAATCATCTACTTTTGAGTTTAATTTTTAATGCAAAAGGAATAGTCTCAAACCTACATGGCCTTATTAAATGAATAATAGCACATACAGGCAAATAAATGTACCTTTCTTTTAACCTACCTTGAATTAAATTGCAATTAGTTTCATCTTTCTATGATTCTTGTAAATCTTGATAAGAATCATGAATATTATTGAGTATTATCTTTATCCTTCCCATGGTCAAGAACTATTTTTGATTCCATTCACAAACCGATCCCTTGTTACATGTCAAGCTGCTATAAAAAAAGAATTTCTTTAGTTTAAATTTTACAACATAAGTGTTTAATATAGAAAAAATCTTAATACGAGCAATCTTGTAAATAGATAATTTATTTGTATTTAGAACTGCATCAATAACCTATAGAATTTTACCTAGGTATGCCTTAACAATGATTCTCAATGTTTAAAATTTAACTATCAAAATGTTAACACAATAATGTTAAACAACATTGAATTCCATGATTCACTAATACCAGAAACAAGACTAAAATTACATGTTTTTATTTGCAATTGACAAAATACTTATTATTCTTAACATTTATTCCTCATAACATTAAATTGCCTATGCTATTACATGAATTCACAAAAAAATGGAAACTGAAAGAAAAGTTATAACACCTCATAATTTCTGGATATACTTTTCTTGAAATTTTCCTAGAATTTGTTTTAATAAGTTGGCAAAAAGTAATATATCTCTATCTCTACCACCCCAGAAGCCCTTACATCTCATTTTAATTCGAATGCATTCCCATTGCAGTGCTCGAAACAGATGTTACTCCATTAAATCTTTCTTCACCTCCCACCTCATCTGCATTCAATACACAAAATATGTTGCCATTCAACGGTGAGAAATTTCTGCACCTATTTCATTTTGCCTATCAACATCTTATTCCACTTAGCACTTTCAATCTTTTCCGACAAATCATTTTCCCAGCTCTTTTTCTTCTTCGCTTTATTTACTTTTTTTTCATTCTTGGGCAAGTGTATTGTTATATCTTTCTATGTCCCCTTAAGAAATTTCTTCGAAGCAATAACGCCTGTCTTCATTCAGAAATATGTCCGCATTTTCTTTGGAGGTAGGCACATGTAATTATCTGATTTTTTTTTCAGTTCCGGGTGAAATGCTATTTTTAACAAACAGAATTTCGTATGTTCCTACATACTTATGAATCTAGAGAGGGGATAATTTATTTTTCTCGCTCTTAGAAACATGATATGTAGCGATGAGATTTCTGCAAAAATTTAACATGGTTATCTTATTTTAAATGAATTTTTCACTTTTTTACATTATAATATTGAAGTTAGTTCACTAAAATTAAAGAAATATCTAAATAGTTTCTAAATAACATCATTACATAAATGGATATTGCAAATTTGTGGTAAAATCTACAATTCTTTTGAAATATTTTCTGCTGATCGTATTGGTCGCATTGATAAATGTTCCAGAAATATATAAATTATTCCACGGTTTCAAAAATATTAATATATGATAAAATTGCATTAAAAAGGTAATATTTTACATTCTTGTCAAAAATAAAATAAAATAATGCAAGAGAGATGTATGAATATATATAGTAATAATAATACATAAAAATAATGCCTTTTTAAATCTTATATGGTACTTATGATAGAGGAGTTATCAACCAACCCCTTACATGGAGCCTCTCCTAATTTAATTTTAAATTTAATTTTATGCAATAAATGTATCTATAGCAACAGTTAAACGTTGCCCTTGGCACTTACACTTGTCTTTAAATTTTGTTTTATTAACAAATATATTATTTTTAAATATAAATTTTAAGCATTTAAATAAGTTACTTTCTAATGAATTAAATGACTTATGTAGAAACTTCATTTCTTATAACTAAAGCAAGTCATTTGAATTACTGAGAAATAAGAATTCTGGAGTCATATTGAAAATTTTTACAACAATGAAAATACTTCACACGTAAGTTAGAAAATTACTATTTTATGAAATCGCTTAGAGAATGCTTAGACTTATTGCTTAAAATGTAGTAAAAACAAAACTGCATAATAATTAATAAAATGTTTTGAACAGTATGTAGAAAAAGGTATACTTTTGATGATTAAAATTGTTTTAATAATAAGATGAATAACAAAAGTTAAAAGGAAGTAAAATAGTTTTCCTACATTGTACATAATAATCATAAAACCAATTATTCATTTCGTGATTTGGTACAAATGTGAATTTCATAAGACTTATCATAAAGAGTAATGACTAAAAATTGCTATGTAATGAACTTAATTATGGTGCATATATACAAACTATAAGGATAAAAAGGTGCAATTCGTATCACATGCAAGGTAGTTATATCGATGTATTATCTAGTGATGCCAATGAAATTGTGTCTATTCTTACTTTTAATATAGTATTTTAATTTTACACACACACACACGGTTGTCATTGATTTATTCTTATATACCGATATTTCCACTTTCTTAGATTTCTTTTTTAAATGGTCATCTCACACAAGTAGAGGCAAAACAGAATATTGTATTAAGCAGTTACAACATATTGTGTAAGTTTTAAGTTTGACACAGTTTAAAAGAAAGCTTAAAAATTAAAGAGCTTATTTTTGTCAAGAGTTTTGCATATTAGCTTCGACGTTGAGTTTTATGTGAGTAGTAGTTTTTAGAAAAAAATATATTTTTATATCCCTAGCTCCATTTAAACAGAAATGCAATAAATGTATCTTGTCTTTATTTCTTTTTATCATTTTGCTCAAATATTCATTAATTTCTCATACATGTGGTATCGAATCAGATATATCGTAAAATGCAATTTTTAGATAAAAATGTTTAAATCGAAAACTTTAGATTAACTGACACATATCATGTTTTCATTCTGTTAGTTTGAGCCTAAAATCAGTTTTAAAGAGATAAAAATAATTCTTTTTTTTATCTCTTTAAGAATATATTTAATTCATTGTATCAATGCTTTATCCTTCTTATAAATGAGGCGAAAGTTAAAACAAATATGGGCCAATTTTGTAAAAGCCATATACACGCAACAAAGTAGAAAAATTTACATAAAAATGTTACTTTATTTTTCTAAAAACTGATTTATTGTATTACATGCTATTATTTTTGTAATAATATTGTTGAACATATTTACTCATATGATTATGACAAAAAACTTGCACATCACTGTTTTTATGTGCTAGAGTTTTCAATTAGCCTCCTTGAAAGAATGACAGAATCATGTTAATGTAAAAAAATGCTATTTTATATATTGAGAGAAATATTAATAAATTTTGTATAAATTGCTTTATAAAATCTTGAATACGAAAAGCCATTTTTAATTAATAGCATTTTAATTATAGAAATTTACAGGGAAAGTTATTAGTATAAAAAGCAGTTTCAACAATTAAAATGTATATTACAATTGCTTAGCAATAAGTCGTGGCTGTTTGAAGACGTGTGAAATCGAAGCAAACCACTGTGGAACGAAAGGAAATGAATTTTGCTCTTCTGTTTTCTGTAACTTCTTGAATGGATGCTTTTTGATGTTTTCAATGTTTTCTCCCTTGCAACATATCACTTAATTTTGTTATCAACAAAATAACTTCAATCTATATTCAGCAACGACTTACATTGCTTTATAAGAGCCTTGTACTAAGAAGCTGTCCGCAAAGCAGTATTGAAGAATTTTCCTTTTTAAAGTAAAACATAGATGAAAAAGCAGATGTTTTCACTTTTAATAGCTTATTCTCAAGAAAATGCAAAAAATTGTTTGTAAATACCATAAGAACCATTTTAGAAGTAATTTCTTTCAACGAAAGCACATATGGGGAATATAGCAATGATCTCCAGCTAGTAAAGTCACAAGCAATGGGACTCTAAAATTTAAACTAACAATAGTAGATAATTTTAAAGCTAAGTGTGATTCAATTATAAGAACCAGATGGGTGTAAAGAATATTTAATCACCTAATAATATATTATAAATCATCAATACCATTCCAAAAAAAAAGAATCTTCATCTTAAATAAAAAGTATTCTCTAAGGGGCCTTAAAGTAAATTTTAAAAAAGTGGACATCTTTTAACCTATAAGAAATTGAAAATATCATAATTTTTTCAGATTCACTCAATATTAAGATTAATTTTATTTTTTATCAAAAGGAAAATTTAACTTAAGCAAATTTTTATCTATGTGATATTGTTAGTGTGGTTTTAGAATAGGAAAAACTTATTAAATTCTTACTTATTAAATCATGCTTTGAATATTTGTTATATGTGATATTTATAAGTAAATACTATGAAGAAGGATTAAAAAGAATTAATTGCTGAACCATGTTTTATTTGGGATGCAAATTAATAACATAAACTAAGAAATTATAGCGTGTGTGTTTGTGTGTAAGAGTGAGAGTGAGGCATTCAAACCACACACACACACAACTCAGAAGTATTGATATAATGCTTAAGTATTGATATAATAGAATATCCGAAACGTACAATATACTGATTTTTATACATTTAAAATGCTATTTATAGCGAAATGCAATAACAGAGAGAACTCTCACAACTTAACTTTTAGTTATTTTATGGTGACATATTATTTTATTATCGAATATGTATGTTATATAAATTCTCAACGTATTTATGATTAGCAAAAGATTTCCATACCTATTTATTAATACTTAGGTTTATTCGAATACAAGTGTATATAATTTAAGCTTTAAAAAAGTAAGAAATATACTTTTTGATAAAAAAATTCTATTTAATAATTTTTATAATTGCACTATTTCAGTCAATCAACTTGCCCCAAATGTAAAATCAACTATCCCATTACCCCATTTTTGTAACCAGCCAATTATAATTGCTTGATAAACTGTACAATCATCCTAACTATCACGATAAATTTAAGGAAGTGCACATTCATAATTGAATTTTTTTAATCAATCAGATCAAGTGTATATTCTTTAGGTTACTCATAATAAATACTCGGATTCATCTGGACATATTAAGGAATTTTTTATACTTGTGTCATTACAGTAAATGCTAAAATAAAACTATTACAAATATTTAATCAGCTATTAAATTATAAAATAATTACATTCAATCCGTCCCGGTTGCATGCTAGTTTGTTCAGTTACCAATTATTGCAATAAATTTAGTCACTTGTTTAATCATGAACCAAGTTGTTTCAGACACTCTATCTTTAATGCATATTAAGATACACTTAAGATAGTTAAGTGCATATAATCATAAGCGATGTGTAAATATTCTAATTGCAGAATCAAGATTTTGTGTGCAATATAATTGCATTTCGTTATTTTCAAAATTAATTAAGTACTAAATATCAGAAAAATCTATGTAACTCATAAATCAGGCACTCAATTTATAGCCTCAAATTTAGCCACGTGTTCAATCTTCATCCAAGTTTTTTGAAACGTTCGGCTTTAGATGAATAGTTTCATGTACAGATATTCTAATTGCATAGTATAAATTTCATATGTTTAGTAACTATAATTGTTTATCTTTATTTTCAAAATAGTTTATATGCTAACTATAGTTAAATGCGATGGGTCTCCATAATTTATCATGCAACTTCCTATCTAATTACGATTTATTTTATATGCATATGATATCGAACTTTTAATAATGGTTTTAAATATTTTTATTTGCCAAATTTGGTTAACTGTTATATGTCATTTTATTGTTTTTATTATAAAAATCCTATAAACTAAAAAAATGAAAAAAATTAATCCAATGACAATTTTTATTCATTGTAAACCAAAAAATAAGAAATATTAAAAATTTACAAAATTGCTAGAAAAATGTTTAGATTTTATTTTTAATTAAAACTGAAATGCGTTTTATGCTTTAAACTAACTTTTTAAAATAGAGTCGATTATACTAAATAACTACTTTTTTAATTCCAATTATTTTTTCTTTTGTGATGCATAAAATTATTTTTTTTCCTTCTTGGATGAAGGAAGAGAGAAAACTGAATTGGCTCCTTATATTTTAATCGCTTCCTGAACGGAAGAAAAGAAAGAGAATAAAGGAGAAAAAAGGAAAATAATGGCGATTTATAGGGTCAGTAGCTAGAATAAGAATCACCAGTTTATTCCATGTTACTATAACGGATTCTCTAGAGATCTTAATCTACATTTCTCCATACTTTTTATGTAAAAATGTATATTTCTTCTTTTATAATAAAATTTCTGTGAATTACTTTTAAATGCTAATTTTGAAAAAGCCATTTAAAAGATGACAACAATGATTGTGACGGAAACAATGTGTCAAAATTTTACTTTCAAAAATAGATTCTTTATTACATTAGACAAAATTTAATTTTTTTTAGATCATAGCTTACAACTATAAAATTCAGTTAAGTATTTTCTGTGCTAAAATAAATTAATATTTTGAGTCGGTCGAACTCTACCCCAAAAGAGTTTTAAATTCTAAAATAGCTCTATATATAATGTATGAAAATATTTTTAAATTTTGTGCATTTTATGTGAATCTTAAAATCTTTAATATTGAACATGAAAATATTTTTAAATAAATAAAAAATTATATCTCAAACTATTATTAATCTAGTGATAATTCTATTTAGTCTGATTTTAACTACTTTTGAATTTTAACTGTATTTAATAAAACTACATTTCGGAGTATTTTTGATATGCCCATTTGTTGAAATTAAACTAATAAAATGGTACAACATTATAAAGAGCAATATAATTCAATTAGTATAAAATGTATAATGATATATAAGATATGCTGTAGATTATGCATAAAAATTTGCTTCAAATTGTATAATAAAAAAGTTTAAACTTTATTAAAAGAAAAAGTGTAAATTATATTAAAATTATTGTTTCATATCAGAATACCTTGGTGGGGTCATCTTATTTGTTGATCACTTTCCACAGATTGACCAATAACTATTAAATTATGAGAAGGTATATTGTCATTGTGCAAAAATTATTACTTTCTTTCAATGTTTCTTGTAATGCTTGATGATATAATTCGAAGCACGTAAGGCACATTATCCACTGACTCTGACTAGTTGTTTGGAATCACTGTGTAGCAAACGCGCCAATCAATGAAAACAGCAAATTTACATTAATTTATTTTGATCGGTCTCACTACCACATTGTCTTTTATATCATGCTTCATGTTTCAAAATCCATTCGCTTTATTTTGGAACTGTTTTCGCATCTCAATTTTTGATCCAAATTGGAATAAAAAAAGCTCCCTCTTGAAAATATTTCTATGGTAGCCTAAATTCACCTTGAATACGTTTTCAATATTGGAATAATTTCGAAGTTCTGAGAACAACTTGCAATGTGGTTTACATAATTTTTTTTCAAAATAGCTTCTTAACAATAAATGTATAATATAATACATATTTCAATAATTTCTCTTCTTATCAAACGAGGATCATGGAATATCTAGAATAAATAATTCACTGAACATAAATTAAAATTTAATTTATTGCATGTTTTTGCTAAATAATATTCATGGTTTTAAAAAATAGACTAAATGATAATTCTTCTTGTATTAAAGATTAATTTATTTGCAGATGATAGAATTCAACACATTCTTGACAACTTATAAACATTCATATAAACCATAAAATGCTTGATAAAGGATTCCAGACATTATTAATTACAGATAAATTTAGAAGGAAATACTCCGGAAAATTTTCGATCATAACAGTATATTTAGTAGTATTAGATAAAAAAAGTTAATTAATAGTTTTCATTATCTAATGTATGAACTTTAATTATTTCTACCAACCATATTTATATTAAATATTTGTCTTTTTGCAAAAAAATATTGTAATGCATTCCACTGTAGCCATTGTAATGTATATATTGCAATTATGTATTACCCTTTTCCTTATCAAACTTTAGCAAAGCATATGAAATTCCTTTCCTGAATTTATTTTAAGCATAGCTTAAATTTTTTTAAAAAAATATCTGCATTATTTATACTATTGTATAACATTCAAATGATAACTCATTAAAAATCATTGTGAGGCACATTTGTCAAACACCCATTCATTCTGTTATTACAAAAGAAAGCAGCGACAAATACACTTCTTTAGCTACAAATAGTTACTTTTTTTATTAAACTGAGTGTATTTTGCTTGAAATTTTGAAAATTGTATGGAATAAATGTCCAAAATTTAGTAAATAATAAAATTCTGTGAATAAAAATCAATTAAATTTAATGGAGCAAAATTTTCTTATAAGCTTCAAAAGTATTTTAAAGCAAAGTAATAAGGACTTCACCCTAATTATTGTTGGTAAACAGGATATTGCTTTTCTTCTTTCTACTCGAATGTAGGTTGGAGTGTCTGATTGAGCATTTTCTGAATCCCATGTGAAATATAAATCAGCATGGCTTTTAATAAAGATTTGGCTACAACGTAATACTCAGTAATTGCGTTTTAGCGTCCCAACGATTCAGATATCAGCTACACATTGCAAAAATGATTATGCTTTTTGTTTGCATTATATAAAAAGAAATTACAAACATCATCAATGATTTAACATAAATATTTGAAAAGGAAAATCTCACACTTATAATACTAACCGTTTTTATTAATATGATAATGTTATTTTGTTTCCTCTACCCTTATGCAAACAATCCATGATGGTGAAAATTTGAAAGTTTTTCAAATTAATGATTAATAAATATCGAAAAAATTATTTTATTTTAATGCATTTAAGATACATCACATATATTACATTTTATATCTGGTTTTATTATTATTGACTTATTTCAAAAAATCAACATTTAAATATATTAAAAATTGATAAGTCCCCAAAGTCAATTTTTAATATATTTAAATGTTGATTTTTAGAAAACATTGCATTCATAAAAAACTTAGTAGAAAGTTATGGACCACAAATTATCTTACATAATTTATTTGAACTCATCTGGAAGAAGCATTTGTTCAATGATAAGTGTTCCTAAATACTGAAATAACCTCATACTGATTAAAAAGAAATTTTTAATTCATTTAGAGTGAAAATCCTTAATCTTATTCAAGAGAAAAATACTTAGCAAATGAATGTCTTAAAGTGAAAAATTTATTTGTTGTTAAATAAATTTTGTAAAATGAGAGATACTTTTACTTCAGGATAAAAAAGGATTAAAATTATATGTGTATAAATTCAAAATATATCAAATACTTGTACTCATTTGCATTCATTGATATTTATATTTTCAATAAATTGTTAAAGTTCTCAAGTATATGAAAACTTTTTTAAATTGATTATTGCTTGGCATTTATTATTATTGCTTTATTAATTATTTATTATTACTTGGCATTTTACTATTGCTGTAAATAAACTCCCAAGGAAAATGTCAGTTCGTGCAACAGAAATCAGTTCGTGCAACAAGTTATAAAAATTAGAGTACATAAAAGAACACTGGATTTTATTCCCAAGCGATAATAAGTTAAAAAATATTAAATGTTTGCAAACGAAATTAAATTGAAAAATAAGGTGTATATGAGTGGTTGTACATTCGTTTCAAAGCTCATAAAAACATTATTTTTGTGAGAAAAGTAAATTGACTAAATAAAACTAGTTATTTAAATTAACTCTTGATTCTTATCATAGTTGCCTTCTAATTCTTTTCTTACCATAAATTCTGCAAAAAAATAAATCATAATCTTTTTAGTTGCAAGCTGTTAACTTTTTTAGAAAAATGTAGATAAAAAATAATATTAAATAAAAAACAAGTAACTACAAATCTAACGTATTTTGAAATTTTTAACTAATTATCTACTTCTAAAAATAACAGCAACTTTTTAAAAAGAAAAATTTTAGTTTTTAAAATTAATTTTTAAATTAAAAATTTATAATATTTAAATTCAATTTAATGATTGAGCCTGACTTCTGAATTTAAAGCAAAACCCTTTTCTTTTATTCATCCTTACTTTTTTGATAAATCTATTCTAGAGAAATCGGATGATACCTTACCCATTTAAAATACATGTGACTACTATTAGGAATTTTTTTACATATAGAGAACAATATCAGGTTTTCAAATAGTTATGAATATGAATTACTGACCATTTGAATACCGTGCACTTTGGAAATGAATTTTACAAACTAATCAATACACGATAGGCTGGTTTCATGATAAATTGATAATAAATAACCTATTGAAGATAAATTCAGACAAATAATAATAAACACCAATCTTAAACATAAAACTTCTCGTGATGGTGAATCACATGTAGATCATCTTATATACTAAACACGTAATTGATAATTAGGTAATCATGACATGAAATGGTAGCGTGTGTACTAAAATTAATAATTATGTAATAAAATAATTTAATTAAATATTATAAATGTGTACTAAAAGTGATTGCTGCTTTATTAAAATATACTATTTTAAATTAAGGCTTTATTTTAAATATAATTTTTTTAAAGATTATCACAGTTAAATATAATTAGTTTAACTACTTACTATCTTAAAATTAGTATCTTAAAGTATAATATTGTAAAATTTTTGTATTCAAAATCAATTATTTAAAAATTGATAAATTGTTTGCATTATTGTTAAGGCTTCTAACGTACTTATGAAAATATATGTATATTGTCAAAGATTTGACTTGGAAGCATCTAACTTTGACATATTTGAAAAATATTTTGTGGGAAAAATACTTCAATAATTTGCACTTAATATTTTAAAAAATAAATGCAAACCATTATGTAAGAACAAATCGAATAAAAACATTCTTTACTTAATGGGAAATTTAAAAAAACATGTTAAAATATACAAGATGAATGTAAAAAAAATAACATAAAATAAAGACATTGTTTTATGCTTTCAATTTTAACTTTTTCTCTTTTATCTGGACAATGTTAAATAAATGCATTTTTTACCCCACACTCCTCTTTCACGCTTTTTGAAGCACCTTTTTTGTGGAATTTCTCCTCTTTGACTTATGCAAAAAAGCCATTTCCCTCCTTGTGTTTTTAATCGCTTCTTTGAAGACCAAAGAAATAGAAAAAAAAGATTGGAAGGGAAAAACATAAAGTGATTCTGAAGGGTTGAAAAATAAAATAATGATCTTTGGTTCATTTTAAAAGTAAAAATTTAAGCCCGTGAGATTTCCATAGGAACTTTTCTGTTAAAAAGTGAAAATGATTTTCCTATAATGCTGTGTTAAAATGTTTTTAAAAATGTCATTTTAAAGAGATCTTATTTTATAAATATTTAATTAAGGAAAATTATTAAAAATGGGCTACTGTCAAAAGAACTTATTTACTAAAGAATGTCTAGCATCCTAATTTTAATAACATAAAATAATTTATCTTACATTTTTGTTAGATTATCGAAATTTAAAATTTAATTATATGAGAATATAACCATACATATAAGGTAATACATTATTTTTAATTTTTGTAGCTGTATCCAGCATATTCCTGCATTGTATTATATCTATAACAATTATTGAGTTTCTGAATGTTTTCGTATTAATAAACAATTGTCAATTATTTCACTGTCATAGAGGAAATTAACTATAATTAAATTTTTTTTAAATTTAACGTTTATCTGTTAAACTATTTCATAAGAGAATAGAAAAAAGTTATATGAATCAATGTTATCGAGAATATTTAGATATAAATCTTCTAAAAACTTCGAAACAAGAGATTTTCTTTCTTTCAAAAGTTGTCACAAAAGTTTAAAAAAAAATTAAGCATTTTATTCAAGTATTATTTAATAGACATTGATATAACATCAAGAATTGCAAAATTGATGCAAACAATTTTTTTTAAATTCAGATTTTATAATTTGATAATCTTAAAAGTTTAAAATAAAAATTTTGTATGAAAACTAAGACTCTTAATTCATACATGGTGAAAGATAAAAGTAAACAATAATAACAACTTCTTTCTTAATTTTCACGTGTTATTATATTTCTTAGTCTTAACTATATGTGCAGTTGACCCTTAAAATGACACCATTAAAGAAAACAAATAAAGCAGCATTTTTTGTACGTAAAAACTATGGAAAAAAATTAAATCATCAAATTTACTAGAATTTTTATGCTTACAGAACTGTGAAATTAAAAGAAACAGTGCAACACTCGGTAGATAAATTGACCCTTGCTTTGTCAGGAATGGAGTCAAATTAGGTATGAATGTTAGATACTAGTAGGTCATTTCATGCTGCTTCAAGTTCATAGCACATTTCTTCAACCATTAAAAACCTAAAGTACATTTCTTCAACCTGAAAGAAGTTGGTTTGCAACTTCTAATTAACTGATAACCAGTTATTTTCAGTTAATGAGAGTTCTGGTGACGGTAACTTCAAGGACAACATTCTAATATATTTTATATCTAAGAAGGTCTTAATTTGACCAGCAACATTAATTGTCGTTGTTACTACTAGTTTTGCATGCTTCCTTGGATATAGCCTTAGTTGGGTTCTCTCAGTTTAATAGAAGCAGTCAACAAAGAGCCATTGTAATTTAGAAGCAAAAACCAAGCAGATGTCCCTCAATACTTGAGCTGCCAACCTTAGAGAGATCATTTAGATTGGAAGACAGTACAACCATTAACTATTTGACGTACTCCAGCCACTTCTATTGAACTTAATGAATCTTTGAGAGATAACGATGGAAATGTTAAGCCGAAATTTTAACTCACTGTCGTTAGATCATGTGAATGAACTTGACGAAAGATGATTTTTTTCATTGAACTCGAAGTTTGGGAACAACCATCAGACTTAAGATGTAAGAAATATACCGATTGCCATTCATGTTACTATCGATCTGGAAAGGAGTTGTCCATACCATTGCATCAGGTGTAGTGCCTTTATAAATATATTAAATACATAATGCAACCAGCAATCTTTTTGGAATCTAAAGGCACTTAAACGTCTATCAGAATGATGAAAGAGTCAGGTTTCGTGTCAAAAGACAATTTAGTGCCCCTATTGTATCCAACTGGATCACTAGATGCACTGGAGTCACCAACATTCTTTATGTTACATTATCAAGGAAAACATAACTAATATTCTCCTTGATGCTTCAAACAGCGTTAAAATGCACAAGTGGATAGTGAACATTTCCTGCACTCAAACTTCTTTTTTATATATACTACAGTATATTTTTGATATCTTTAGCACAAAATTAGTTCTACTTATGTCTTAAAAATAAGTGGCTTTTCAGTCAAAAAAAGTCAAAGAATAAGCAGTTATAAAACTGATTGTAATAACCCGAACAAAAAAATGTTGATTTCATAATGCGCTTTCTTGTAAGTTTTTACAATTTAGTAATTATGAATATTCTGTTCTTTAGCTTTCATCTTCATTTAAACGATTGTAATTAAATCTTTCATTATAAAAAATGTTAAATTAAAGTTTTTATTTATTATTTTTCATATAATGCACTCTTATAATAAAACTAGATTTTAACTATGTTTTAATGCAAATTTACAAATACACACCAACATATTTTGAACGAAATTATCTAAAATTACACTTTTCTTTTCATTTTTTAAAAGTGACATGCTAAACGTAAATGTCTATATTTAATAACAGTCATATTAAACATTTTAAAATAAATACAGAAGTTTTTGTTTTATCAAGCCAGAATATGGAATTATTAAACTATTTCTATACAGTTTTAGATGAAGCTTTTCATTGGGAAACAATCTAGACCATAATTTATATAAGAATAATGCATGCTTTAAATGAATAGGATAATTGATGAATACTTGCAGTAAAACTTTGATTTCAAGACATAATTACCACAAATTGCGTGAAAATCAAAAATAGCAAGAGAATCTCAATAATTTTCTCCTTCGTGATCTTGTACAATCACTCATTCTACTTTTGTTATATACTCACTCATTCTACATTTATTACAGACTAGCATATTAAAATGAACAAATTTGTTCGTACCCTTGCTAATTTCTTAATAATTAATGACATTGTACCTTGAAGTTTATCATTTTAATGAGGCACCGTTCAATTTTAAATAATAAAAAAATGTTAAGAAATATTTCTTAAATTCAGATAATGTAGCAAAAATTTGATATTTTTCCCAAATGTAACTTTGTTTCTTCAGTTATTCAAAATACAAAGTTTAGTTATTTTACAATAATAGTTTAATAAATATTTAAGTCTGCTGAAATATGAAAATTAATGAAAATAGGATGAATAATCTGGTAAAATTTTACAGCTGAGAAAATTTTCAAGTGAAATCCAAACGATGAGTTTATTGTTATATTGAATCTATTACACGCGAATTTTATTGAAATACGGTTAATTCGTCATATACACTTTTGTTCAAGAGTATGTCTTGGACAATTACTTTCAAAAATTTATAATTAATCAAGTATTATTAAAATAATTTAGTTTTATTACTGATCGTAATTTGTTTTTTTTTCTTAATTTGCATCTAAAATAAGGTAAATTATTCAGCTCGTTTGGCAATTGCATCCATAATATGCTAAATTAAAGGACATAGTGCTTAATGTTTCAACATATTGCTCACCAAAAAATACAAATACATAAGACATTTATTGCATGTTAGTGAGATATATATATATATATATATATATATATATATATATATATATATATATATATATATATATATCCCAGAAACAAATTTCGGGAATATGTGCATACGTAACCAATTCTTTTTTTCGGAATGAACAGCTCTATGTTTAGCATACTGGTATCAATACAACATTTTATGTGTTCATTACCTAATTTTGGAGGTGAATGTGGGCTTTCCTTATACCGTCACCGATTAATAGTTACTGATATTGCAATTTCCAAATACTTTTGATATATTTGTACCTTTGTAGATGCCTGCTAAAAGATGTTCGTAATGACATGCGATAAAATAATTCAAAATATTTTTAATAAAAAATTTAAACATAAAAATAACAAGAGTTTTTGTTAAAGAAGATATCAATCATATTAATTCCAAGTTTAACTATGCGAAATATTAGTTTTATAGTAAAAATATCTTGAAATATTAATTTTCTTATCTACTGCAATATAAGATATGTAAATTACTGTTAATTGTTTTAATTGTGTATACTTTAATATATTAAAAAATAGAAATGTAACTTTATATAGTCACTTACAAAAGTGTGCCAAAAATTAAGGAAAAAGATGGAAATCTCATTAAATATACAACATTAAAAATTTTTCTAAATATGAACATTTACAGAAAATTTATAATTAATTTCTGGTTTTACTTAAAAAAAAAAGAATCGCCGTCTTGTTTCAAATTACTTTTCTTACCTTAACTGTGAACTAACTTTTTCATCCCAATTTAAGCATTTTTTTAGAAACGTTGCATGAGCCTACTTTTCTCTCACAAGAAGGGAGAAAGAAAAGTCCATTTCACTCCTCGTATTTTTAATCGCTTTTTCAAATGGAAAGCGAACAGCAAAGTAAATCGGAAAAAAAAAAATTCAAAAAAAATCGATATCAATGGGCGAGCAAAACAATGATCTCAAATTTATTCGAAAATATAGTACCTTATTTCCTGAGTCTTTCTTCTGAAAGCTTCAGTTATAATGTTTGGCGAAAATGACCTCTTTTCTTCTTTTCTTTATTGTTGAAGTTCTACAGAAATCGCTTTTGTAAGAAATTGTCTTAAATAACTCTCATGCTGTAGAGATACATAAATTTTTTTTAATCTGGAAAAGTTTATTTTCTTGGTAAAAATAATAATTTTCAATAATATATATACTATAAATATTTGTGGTCCTTGAAAATAAAACCGAAATTATATATTTTTTTCCATTTATTTACATGAACAAATTCAAAGCGATAGCTAGTGTTATGCTCCAGATTTCCATTCAACAACCCCCTAGTTCAACACCGATTCCTTTTATGAATATTTTCAGTAGTTTAGAATGCAGTTTAATGTATGTATCTCTTGATATATATCATTAGCTTGATATATCAAGATACATAAATTAAAATGTAATTACAAAATATAAATAAAAAATAAAACAATTCATTGATATATTTTTGTGTCGGATTTCCATTATTTACATAGAAATAACTAATAAATTTTATTAATTACAAAAAGATATTCCTTAAAGTTTGCTGTTTATTGTCAGTTATCTATTCTGAGAGAGAAAGTTTCATTTAAAATAATACACTAAGTTGTCCATTATTTCCCGATCTAAGTTTTAGTATGTGACGCCACTGTAAAACATTCGAATTTAAAATATATTTTACTTTTTATGAAAAAAATGATATTTTTGTTTAAATCACCATTAACCAAATGTAAACTTTTCACGCAGGTATTATCTAATTTGTTCCTTTGTTTTTAGAAATATATTTATTCTTTATCGTAAAGAAAAAATTAGGTAAACAATAAAAAATTTTCACATCAGATAATAATGTTTTCGGTATATTATAAAATATTAACTACATCTGAGGAACATCTATTACATTAGAATTTTCACCACATTCTACGAATTATTAAACAATAGGAGAATTAGAACTAGGATTTTAATTACATATTATAAAATTTTTATAAAGTATTTAGAGAATGAATAATATCTATGTTTAATCCTTTGTCTAGACACTTCTCTGTTAGCAGTGAAAATTAATTGTATTTTATGACTTAATTAATAATAAATTTTTAAATAACGTGAAAATTTTTATTTTCGAATATCAAATAGTAAAAAGAGCATTATGTTTAATTTATTCTGAGACTGGTTTTATATTCAAAACCTTTAAATACATTTTACAAAATTTAACATTTTATGTCTGTGATAGTAGAAGAAAGCGAGAGAATTTTTCCAGATGAGTAACTTTAACTGTCCTAATTTTATGTTTTAATTTAAAATAGTGAAAACAAAACGTTGAATTTTACAAACAATTACATTTTAGAACGCATGGTTATTTGAATTTAAAAAAATAAATTTTGAAAATATCTTTTGGTTAATAAATTTTAATTAGTAAATAAAATTATGGAAATCTTAGTTTTAACAACAAGCAAAGGATTGTGTGTAATCTTATTAAACACTTCTTAAGCAGATTAAAAGAGCACAATATATTTTTAATAAGTGTGTTATAAGAAAAAATTTGGGGTTATTATAAATAAATCATTGGAATTGGACACAGTAATACATCCAAACTTGGAAATGTATATGTTTTCTTGACAATACAGACGAAAGGGCGTTAACTAATAATTTCACCCTGAACAAATGCAATGTGCGGGTCGTTGCCTGCACGAATAGCATATTCAAAATTTAGACTTGGCAGGAGACCACAAATATAACAAAATTGCAACACCAAGAAAAACTAGAGATATCACAAAAAATTTATTTTGTAGATAAAATGTTAACAAAGAATCAAATGATTAAATTTATAGTCTTCTGTGAAGTGTGGTTCCCGCCAAAATCAGTAGCCAGAGTAGCTGCCACTGTTAGAGATCAACGCTGCCACACATTTCCAAACACCTTCCACACGTTGCCAAAGTTGATCTACTGTGGCAGATGAGGATGTAATCTGGGTCAATCGTTGAGCAATCTTGGACCGCATTTTTTCTATCGGCGAAAGATCCAGAGAGCAAGCCGGTCAAGGAAGCAATTCCTTCTAGCGATTGATGGAGATTTCTTGGAACGTGCCACATGTGGTAGCATATTATCCTGCTGAAATATGATTGTGGGCAAGCCCTGAAGTTAAGGAAGGAAAACTGGCTCCAACATATCAGAGGTGTAGCGTTGACTGTTCAAAGTACCAGCAATACCTACTAGAAGAATGCGAGAGGGGTATTCAATACCGCCACTTACCATAATTCCCGGTGTAACCAGTGAGGTGGTGCATAAAGCAGTTGTTCCGCATCCTCTCTCCAAGGTGTCTCCAGGCTCGAATTCAACCATCATGGTGTTGCAGACAGAAGCGTGACTAGTCAGTCAAGACAATTTCATACCATTCTGTCGTCCACATCCTTTTTCATCGTACCATTGGCAGCGGAGACGTCTTCATTTCCACGTCAAGTGTAGACAAAACAATGGACGTCTCACAGACAGACCACTCTGCTGTAAGTGGTGTCAAATGATACGCGCAGACTTTGGATGATGCGTTACATACTAAATGAGCTGTGCTATGGTTCTGAGTGATCCATCACTGCCATGAGCACGACTTGCCAGTCATCACGTGAAGTGGTGCTCTGTGGTGGATTTGATCAAACAAGTTGATCCGTCATACCCTCCTGCATCCAACGATCACATATCCGCATTATAGTTGTTTGGTTCTGTCCAACAGGACTACCGATTTCTCTGAAAGGTAATCCACAATCACAGTAGGCTATGATCTTTTCTCTGTTGGACTCAGATACTTGATCAAAAAATGATCGCAGTTTTCTACAAGACATAATTGATCGTTTTCTTTAAACCACAAGAAAAACACAACTGTCGAACTTGAAATTGTCGAAATATCCAAGTTTTAACGAACGCTTTGAAGTGGTGCCAAAGACGCATGTGATGTGCGTTTGCACTGTAATTCTAATCATTTGAATTTCTCAACTCCTCTAATGAATCTTGTAATTTTTATGTTATTTGAATGCTTCCGTCATAGTGTTACATTAACGGTGGCTAGTGTATTATAAATTGCAAAGTGTGAACCACTCATAGCGGTTCAGAGAACATTCCAGAGGGCCATACAAATGCAGTCCACCAACCCAACAGAGCATTCTGTGTGCTAGTATTGGCTTTTTAAAGGAAATTAATTGTTTATGTAAAGACAAATGCTTTGGATGATAAAGAGTTACTGAATAAAAAGTGAATAGAGATAAAATTTCATTCGTAATCCCAAGAAATAAACAAAACGTAAAGGCCGCTAAATATTTATCCCACAGACAATTGTTTGGAAAGGTCTTAGAAAATTATTACGATTCAATCTGTACCCTATTCAGTTGCTGCAGTATTAAAGCCGGATGATTACTTCAAAAGATAGACGTTTTGTGAGAACATGTAAAAGCCTATAAGGGCAATAAATTTGAAAAATAGTTTGTTATCAGAAGCGAAGCTAACTTTCATCTTATCGGCAAGGTCAACTGACACAATGTATGTACATAGGACATGGAAATTCAATATGAAATTGTGGGACACAAACGTGATTCCGGAAAAATCAATGATTTTCTGTGCTGTTTCTCGTAGCAAGAATATGGAGTTTTCAATTTTGGTACGGATTCATACTGGTACTATTTAGACATGTTTCAATTATGGCAGTTTCTGCAACTGGAATATGATATCAATGGTATCATTAACCATCTGGTAGAATTGCCATACTGGCTTGGTTTGGTTTGGTTTGTTTGTCGCTCAACGGTCATTTTTTGCACACCAGGGCTAATTAGACCAAGACCTACGTTTTAAAGTGGATTCCAAATCACGACAAACATTCATGCTCAAGGTGCGATTCGAATCCACGAACTGTTGAACCGAAAGCAAGAGTGCTAACCATTCGGCTGCCAGCTCGGCTAGCCACACTGGAACAAATTCGTGATTACCTTAATCCTAAAATCCCGCAACGATGGATGAGGCTGGGATGAAAAGTCTGTCCAGTTTGCTTGTCCTTTCACCGTGTCACTTCTTTGATTGGAGATATATTAAAGACTGTGACCCCGAATCACCGTTACCTACCACTTTGGCTTAGTTGCGTAACTGCATTCCTGATCATCGAGACGATTAAAGTGAGTAATATCTGTGCAGCGAAATAAACTATCGCTTTGACATCAACAGTATCACTTAAAGACTACATATTGAATATTAATAATATGAATGTCAATTTTGGATACTTACGGTTGTTTTCATTTATGACTCATAGTTGTAACCCAATTATATTAGGAAATAAATGCTTTAAAAATTCTATGACTGTTTTGTAATAACCCTGTATTTAGTGAAATTCCAGTTACATAAAAATGTTATTGTGAATTGCTAAGATCAGACAATTAAGTACATGCTTTTTTTAATCTAACGAACTATATTCAGATATTTCGAATTAAAATATGTTTATTATTAATATTTCATTATTCTTAGAAAATATGAGTTTTTTTGGAGGAAGGGAATGCACAAATGACTACATAATAAATAGCATTATAAAACCAGTTGTTAGAAAATAATTATTTAAACATTTTGTGATATAATGTACTATTGCACAACTATTAGTTACGTGCTAAAATGCACGTAAAGCACATGTTAAGTATTATAATTTGAAAACATTTTTACTCTTTTATTGAAATAATTTTGAATGTTAAATTAGCTGGAAAATATTCGAGAAAAAAGAGTCCAGAAAATGTATAAAATTTATCCATAAAATTCATTGAAGTAGGAAGTATTACATTCTCTTAGAAAATAAATGACAGTAATTGATAACTGCACAATAAATGAACGTTAAGAAATAAAATTATAAACATCATGAACTGAAGTATAATCTATAAATCGTTGTTCCTCACCAGTTTCATTTTGTATGATATCAGCTTATGAATTATAATGATTCTGGATTAGATGCTTTGCATGAATTCTAATTTGAATGGAATGTGTGAAAAAGAGAAGAATAACAGATTCATAGCTCGTCATTATGTATGATTATTAGTGTTGTATCAATTTCACATTTTACAAAAAGTTTTGAAAAAGGGAGAATAACAGCTCAATTGAACATCGTGATTCATAATTATATGCTTAGCTTCAATTCCAATTTGAAGTAGAATGTGTAGATAAGTGGATGAAATTGATTTCATTAATAATTTTCAAACACCAGCAGAAAAATTACTTCAATTTTGATTTGTACAGAATGTGTAGAAAAATGATAGACCTCAGTCACATAGTTTATCTGGATGGAATATTTGTTTTGCATCGATTCAACTTTGAGTGGAACGTATAGTAAATAAGAGAACACCAAATTCATGACTTGAACATGATATCTAACATCAATTTCACTTACTAAGATAACTGTGGTAAAATGGTGAATATTAGCCCATTTTATCATCATGATTTATACTTTGTTTACTTGACGTCAATTCTGTATCGGATTGAATTTGCTGATATGCGAAGAAAATAGGTGTCATGGATAACCTTCGTCAGATTAGTTAAATTACTTCAATCTCGCCTTGTACGGAATGTGTGAAAATCAAAGAATATCAGTCTCATTTATTATAGTGATGCGTAATTAGTTGTTTTACATTTATTCCATTATGAATATAATGAAGATAAAAGTTAAAAGTTAATTTAACTATGCATTATGATGCATGGTAATACTTTTTAATCTAGTTCCATTTTGTATGAAATGCTTAGTAAGGGAAATGAAATTTGCTTCTAACATCGTCGTTACCTATGTTTAACTAGTTTATATGTTCCAAATGAAATGAAATATATGTAAAAAGGGAGAACTTCATTTCATGTATCATCATGATCGATAGTTATATTGCAACAATTTTCTTATTCATGCAATAAGTAGAAATGTGATTAATGTTACATTTATGCATTAGGAGGACTCATAACTAGTTAGTTTGAATCAATTGGAAAGTGTGGGAAAAAGGAAAGGATTATTTCATGGAGCATTGTCATGAGTGAATAGATATTCTACATCCATAAAATATTGGATGGAATGTGTAGAATTTTGGTGAAAAATAGTTGCCAAGTTTCATTATGATGCATTAATTATTTTACATTGATTGTATGTTATATAGAACGTAAAGAAAAAATCTAAAAATATCAGTGTCCTGGATTAACATGATGTCTGATTAGCAAATTTAAAACAATTTCATTTTGCATGGAATGTGTGAAAAAGAGAAAAATTGATTAATTATTTTACATAAGATACATACTAAACCAACAACATCTTTACTTCTATTTACAATAAAAAGTGACTTAAATAATAAATAAAATATAATTATTTATTAGCATATTTTATTTAGTAAATTTTGAAACACAGTAAAAGTTACGATTAACGTTTTATGAAAGAAATGTAATGTTATCGACAATGAATTAAAAATATTTTCCGACAACGATGGCGTACTAATTTCACATGGAAAGTTGAATTGATTTGCTTTGTTTCTTTTTTGATGCTTCTTGGTTAAATGACTGTGGCAAGGAATCTATGTTTGGAAATGTATTCTAAGTAACTGAAAATATCTCTAGAATAGATTGCTATGTAACCCAAGAACTTTCCACTGAACTTCATGCTTGAAAAAAACATTTCACTCTACAGAGCTTCTAATGTGCACAGGTTTACACAATGCGATGCTTATCTGTTAGCTAGGTATAAAAATACCAATCACAAGAATTAAGAATTTTAATGCCAATCTTGACTTACTCAAAAAGACAAATATTTAGCTACCTGCAAAATCCACTTAATTTCCACAAAACAAGATGAAAAAATCATTTATCAAAGGAATTGAAATCTAATAGTTTAAAAATACATAATCTTGGGCGAAATAGAAATTTTTCAAAACAGCTGGTGGTTATACGTATTTATAATTTCCTATATTTTTCTGAGCAATCTTTCAAAATTTTCACTCGTATGCATTTAAAACTTTTGTACCTTCAACTTTTTAATTAAGGACATCTATAAGCATTTCTCCATATATTTGAGAAAGCATGCAACAGAAACTGTGATAAAATTGATTGTAAAAAATAATATTTAGAGTAATTAGTTTGATATATCTATCAATCTTAAGTTGGCATGATTCTTAAATTGATCTTATGATAGGCAAATCATATACTAATTTTAATAACAGCACAAAATAACCATGAAAAATCACACAATTTCATTAAATTTGCTACATTAGGATAAATCAAATAGTAAAACCTAGTTTATTGTAGAGATATCTATGTCAGAAATCAAGAGATATCTATGTTCAAATGTCAGAAAAACACTGATAAGTATTTTCAC
Source organism: Latrodectus hesperus (assembly GCA_037975125.1). NCBI lineage: Eukaryota > Metazoa > Arthropoda > Arachnida > Araneae > Theridiidae > Latrodectus > Latrodectus hesperus. Next base: position 68,534,251 of record CM075858.1, read on the forward strand.
TCTAAAATATATCATAAATAATTTATCCAATACAAAACTCTCATCTGAAGTAAAGTTCATTTATTTAAATATAGTTCTTATAGCACTACCCCTCGATACTTTACATGTTTGTGAATAAAACCTAATAATTTGCATACTGCAATATCTTCCTATTCAGTATTTTTCTCATGCGTGGCGAGTTACCATCTTGATGCTGGGATGTATGCAGGAAGAGTATAAAATTTCATTTTTTCTCAAATAAATCTTATAACATATTAAATAGAAGTAAAGTAGTAAATTTCCTGGTACAAATGATAAAAAAAAATTAGATTAGAAATTTGGAAATAGGAAGCAAATGCAAGTCCAAAATAAATAGGCAGTTTAAACATTTAAATTACAATGCAGTTATTTCAAGTGAATTCTTATAACATTTTTTTTAGAATTAAGAATATTTGAAAAAAAAAACTATTAAAGAGAGTGATTGTAATTTAAAACATTTTACGCAGTTAAATAAAATTTCTTTAGTAATACTGTTCATAATTATATTATCTTACACAAATAAAAATTGTACGTTCAAAATTTTTATAATTCTAAATTATAATTTATCAATTATTATTTTTACTTTTAATTTTTTAATACATAAATGAATACTATTAAGAATTATTTAATGATCTTATTTTTAAATATGAGATATGGCTGACATTTTTTGGCAAAACAATTGTTTTACGGATTAATAATCAAGGTTACCATTTTCTTCCACTGTTTCATAGTTGCAAGCATTTGTTGTGTCAGTAATACTATTATTATATACATTATTATGATTTGGTTGTGGAAATTGAATTATACAGCATTTCGAAAGTGCTTTGCAGGGGAGTGAGTATTCATCCACTTGTATCTTAATTGAATGTCAAAGTGGCTGAAAATGAAACTCAATAATTTGACCACATGTTAATGGGATGCGTTGAATAAGCATTGAAGGGATGAACCACTTGGGAGCCATGAGTAGTCGTTCGACGATTTATGCCGTAAGAATTGAAATTCATGTTATTACGTAAATTGATTGCTGATATGAATTATTATTAGAATATACATAATTATTGTGAGAATCCAATTTAACGAATTTAAATTGAATTCCAGTTATATCATCCTTACATATTGTAATGGCTTAAAATACTTAATAATTAAGAATATTTTTTATAAATTCCATTGTATCGATTAACAAATATGTTTTTTTGTCAAGATTGTAAAATTATGATTTTAATGTTTATATTAATTTGCAGGAAACGAGAGCTTTTAAAGTGTTGCTTATAGAAAATATAAAATTTTAATCGCAACATTTTCCGTTAAATAATTTTTATTTAAAATCTAAGAAAAAATATAATGTTGCAAAACGATTTTTGTTGCAATATTTCTTTAAGCAAAATCAATCTTACACATATTTAACTAGTATTTTTTGTCATATGTTTCAAAGAGCAAAGACTTACAAGGACATTTTTTGTGAAGGGAAGTGAACATTTTTAAATAATTAAGCTAGTCAACATCAAAAGAGTTTTTCTTGGAGTTAGTGGCTTATTTTTTAGAAAGTTCAGTGTGTCAAGTTGTTCTATGAAAACATTACGTTTATATCAGCTTTTAGCCTGATTCTCAGCCACATTCTTATAAAATTTTATACCACAAAATAAGTGCTTAAAGTAAGAAACTTAATTTATTTTTGTTTTTAATAAACTATATTTATATTCATTATGGACATATGTTCAAAAAATTTAAAAAAAATATCAAAGTGCTATAGTCATTCCTCTTATTTATTTTTTTATGATGTATTCCATTTCTCATATATTAAACATTCACTTACTTTCATAATTTGGTCTATAAATTCAATTCCATTAAAATAAATGATATTAAACTGCAAAAATTGTGCTCGTTAAAGATTTACTTCCTAAGATTTTATATCAATCACTATCTTTAAATATGATTGATTACGAACCATTTCCTATCATAAAACTTAAAGTAAAAGTTTTTAAGCCTTTTTATATTTCAATATGTGCGTATTTATTAAATTTTAACAATTATTTTGGATACTATTAGAAATAAATATTTTATAGAACTTAATATTCCTCTAATCAGAAGTATTTTTTAAAATATTTTTGTGAAAAAATTGCAACGTAATGAAAACTATTTTTATTTTATTTAAGTATTGGCTAGAGCTTTCAAAATTCCAATTTTGAAAAAAAAATTTAATTTAAACTATTAATTTTGGATTTAACATTTAGCAGAAAATGAAGCTTTTAAAATTTCCTTCACAATGAATTGAAATATTGAAAACAATCACAATCATCTTACATTAAAATGACACAAAATTTTTTTCAGATTTTTAAAGAAAAATTGCATAATTATTGCTGCATAAATTATCATATTTAGGAAATATTTATAATGCTTTATTTAACAGTAATTAAGAAGAAATTGAAAAAAATATTTACTAAAATTATATTTTTAGTCCAAGTGAAAATAAAAGGAGAAAATCTGTGTTAAAAATTTCGAAGTTCACATTTTTAATGAAAGTGCTATTAAGGGTTAATTTTAAAAAAAATTTCAGGAAATATATTTCTTCATTCGAGACAGTACATATCATGACAGTAGATATTATTTTGAGAATTTTTTCAATTCAAAATATAGCGCTAGCAATAACAAAAATTTTGAAAAAAGTTTTTTTTAGATTACATATTTAATGCATAGTAGATTCTTTCTTATAATGCACGTTTGCTATTTTAACAAAGGCAAATTCATTTTCTAACATTAACAGACTCATAAATTTTATTTTAAGAATAAAGATCATAATATAAAATATTTAATTTTTTTTTAAAATTTTTATATTGCCTTTTTCAAAGCATTTACTGATCTATAAATAATATAAATTTTCAAAAGAAATTTCACTGATAAATTTTTCGATATTTTATTTTTTTGTGAATAATTCATATATATGTGTTTTCAAAGTACACAATAAATTGTTTGGTTATGTTATGGACATGGTTTCTAAATATATATATATGTATGTATATTAAATGCTAGATTATATAGAAGTATCATAAGTGAAAATAGAACGATACAAGAATAGATATAGAATTGAAAAGTACAAGAATATAGAAAAAACATTTATGTTTAACAATACATTCAGCGCAAAAGCAGCTAAAATAGAATTACTAATATATAATTAATAGTACATTTTATAAAAATAATCAAATATTAGATGGAAAATAATAATCAAATACTAGATGGAGAATAATACTTTTAAAATACACTAAAAATACAACAAATGGATAATAATAATATATTCTTAAAGTTTGTCAAAAACCAAATTTATAAAATTAAATATTAAATGGAGAATAATACATTGAAAATAACAAATGGAAAACAATACATTGAAAATACGAAATATAGAAAACAGTAGGAAAAATGTTCAATATATAATTTAAAATTTAAAAAAAAAATAGAAAATGGAATGAAGTACCAACATGGCCAGTTTCGTATATACGAAATAGAGTAAACAGTTGCAAAAAATGTAAATATGAAATATAGTAAACAGTTGGAAAAATATAATTTATAGATTAAATAATATTTAATAAATAATAATAATACATAAAAATATATTATTTAATTTTATAAATTTGGTTTTTGACTAACTTTATGAATATATTATTATTATTATCCATTTGCAATTTTCAATGTATTATTCTCCATCTAGTATTTGATTATTATTCTCCATCTGATATTTGATTATTTTTATATAAAATGTAATATTAATTATATATATATATATATATATATATATATATATATATATATATATATATATATATATATATATGTATGTATATATGTATTTATAATTACCTTTAAGGTATATAGCCTAAATAAAAATACACTGTCATTTATATCATACAGTCATTAATCAATAATGTATCGATTTCACTTTTAAAACATTGACCAATTAATAGAGTATTCATAATATATTTAATGCAATCTCAATATTTGTGTCTGATTCAATTGTCTAGACGTCTGCCCGGAGCTACAGGAACCTATGATTGTTAAAATGTTTTTTGAAAGCTGTTATATACACAATCATATACACAATAACCCTTACAATTTTCTGAATAAAATTGTGTCCTGTTTATACAAACAAAATGATAATTATAACTACCAACAAAAAAAACTTTCAGTTATGTTTTAGATTAAGGATGAAATTTACTTAGCAAATTAATTTATTATTACGAAGCTAAGATCATCGATTACTTTTATTTTTTATGACATTGATTTCTAAAAAAATAAGACTTACCCAAATGCAAAAAGTAATCTGCAATCCACTCAGTTAAGAAACAAAATAGATATTGTACAAATAAGGGCCAAGCTGGCAGACGAATGGTTATCGCTCTTGCCTTCAGTTCAATCGTTCGTGGATTCGAAACCCACCTTGGGTATGCATGTTTGTAGTGGTTCGGAATCCACTTTAAACCATAAGTCCCGGTCAAATTAGCCCTCGTGTGCAAAGAAATGACCTTTGAGTGACGAAAAAACAAAAAAAACGATGTACAAATAAGGATATAATTTGCTGAAACAATCGTTAATTTTTGACAAAATTGAAAAAAACTGAAACTAGAACAAAATATGTTGCGCTATTTTAGTTTTATTAGCAACTATTTGAATATTTTTATGGAATTGCTACTGTGAATATATACACTGTTATAAAAATACTGGTGTTGAGCATTAATAAACACAATATATTTTAGCAGATATATCTATGTGTATATAAAATGAACGATTAGCATGTTTGGCATCATCTTATCACCATTTTTCTTACAATTACTAAGCAGTGGCCCGAAACAGAATTTTATCAGCTAAAGCTTATAATATAGTGGGACAGAGACAAACCAAATTTGTTAAAGAAATTGAATAAGCGACATATATATGAATTCATAAAAAATAAAATTCCCTTTTTATATTAACATATTTTCCTGCAATTTTATAAATGTGTAAATTGAATTAAATTAGGCGTATTGAACACATTTCAGGGAATTTTCTTAAGGGCTGAAACATAAAGAATGAAATAAATTTCAATTACAATCCGTAAAAATTATTGAGAAAAGATCATTGCTCTGTACACGAGTCTGAAAATGCTTGCTTTTTTTACATTTGTTATACATATTCATGATATTTTGTTAGCGTAAATTATTATTTAACTTAATTACTTTGAGTTTTATTTTTACTGAAGGTTATTACTGTTTATATAAATTATGTAATAAAACTCTCTTAGAATAACTTCTGTAAGCTCTTCATTTAAAATACCGTTGCACGAGTCACAAGTGTAGATGTCCTGAAATCTTAGGCACGCATTCTTAGAATGCATGATAAAAACAGAGAACCAATTACAATCAGATGTTTATCAACATCGGCTAAGATTAAAGTGCGAAGATCAGACCAATTCCACGTCTAAGTACGAAGTACAGTATCTTTTCCTACATTAGGTCCACCACATCGTCTTTTCTGATATGAAGCGTCTTGCGGTCCAGTACAATATTGAAAAAGCTCCAGAAGGACGAGAAGACTTGAAAGTTATCACTGGAACGACCGTCAGATAGAGAGGGGCTACTAAAGAGAGACTCCTCAGTCATAGATGAGGTGTCACAGAACTTACAAAGAGAGATTAATTTTATATAAATGGAACTGCAAATAGTCATGCTCAATAATAATTCTAAATCAAGCAAGACTCTCTGCAATAGAAAGGAGAGAAAGACGAGAGTGCTGCTGGCCATCCAGAAGGTTAGCCGAGGATTTTCCATCAGTCAAGTTTCTAAGAGCAGAAATTATCTCATGTCTGATTTTACACGCAAGAAGTCTCCTAGCATTTCGAAGAGGAACAAGATGGGTTGGTGGATGTAAAGCTGAAACTTCCCCAGCCCAAAGGTCAGTTCGTTCATTCCTGTAAATGTGGCATTGGCCTGTGGTCCACTTGAGGAGGGACTCTATTCCAGATCAGTATCTTACCAATGCGTAAGTCCCTGTCAAATAGGAATATAAATGATGCTTTTTTTATTTTACACCAAACTAAAATCAGTTTAACGATAGCCATGTGGATTACAAAGTCTGCAGTACTAATTTCAGTTTTCATGATAGAGGGCCTTTTAGTGCGAATTGTATGTTCTGATTAGTTGCTTAGCCTAACCTGAAAATGCCAGCATTTAGTTCCCAAGCACGCTTAGTACTCAGTTTTATTGACCTACTGAAAGCATGAAATGTTGAGTTAAAGATACCCAGCCCGAGGAATGATATATGTATGTGTGTGTGTGTTTACAAAATACTTCTTCATTTAATAAAATACTGTCATATGTTACATTATGTATACAAACAAATACAAACCCAAATTATAATCTCCCACTTTATATTTATACTTCACTTCGTTTTCACTTTTTCATTACCCTATAAGAATTATAATCATATCTTTATATAATATCTTAAGAAATATTTTGGAATTATTTTTCTGGTATATGGTCAGTATATTGTCATTCTGATGACTGTTTAACATATGAAAATATGAAAGCCATAGCGCTGTATGCTCGGAATAAGTGTTTTCGAAGATATTGTAATTAATGGTAATTCAACATAACACCTACTGGAACATAAAGTTTAACATACAAGAAATATTTGCGAGTTTTGAAAATTAATACATTACTCCGAATATAAAATAGTTTTAACAACTGAATAATTTTATGAGCACACATACACTAATATTGATGGTAGATTCAATTTTTTAATATTAATATTATATTTTTAACTTGAAACTTAATACGTATATGTTTACTTCACATGTAATATATTTTTATTTTTACAAGTTTTATCTATGAAATTATTTAAAATTAATATATTTGATTTATAGCGAAAGAATTTATTTATTATTAATGTTTGATAATAAATATATTTTTATTCATTTTTTGCGTTTACATTTTACACTTTCATATTTCCAAAATTTGTAATGAACATTTTGTATCATTTTTTATATTTAAAAGGTAAAATTGAGAATTCAAAATTTTCATTAAAATTAGAATTTTTTTTTACAGAAATTGTAAAAAACACACAGTAATCAAATTGTTGCAAAGAAATTTTAATTTCAAATTAAAAGTAATCTATAAATTAAAATTTTATGTAAAATAAATGTTTTACATTTGTCATTGTTTTATAGCTATTAATAGCTTATTAACAATCGAATCGTTACAACAAGGCAGCGACTTATCGTAAATGCAGTCAGAAATTTTTTATAGAATTATCTCACCACATTTCAAATTCTAAGTTATTCCCATCTCATTTTAATAAAAGTAAATTTAGAATCAATCAATCAAATTACAATCATTAAATGAGCTACCACACTCTCTCTCTCTCTATCTATCTATCTATCTCCTTCTACTCAATAAGAAGCTGCCTTCATAAATATTTCTTTTTCATCAATAGTTTGAAACAACTTAATTTTTATATATTCTTTAGATAACATATTATACTAAATTAATATAATTCGCTTATTTAAAATAACTTTACGATAATTGGTAAGAAATTATAAAATTAAAACCTTAATTATTCTCTAAAATTGAAAAAAAATTTATATGCCAAAATGATCATAATTATTCTTCGTTTAGTTACAGAACTTGAATTATAATTTGAAAGAAATAAAAAAAAATAAAAAAAAACTATCTATAAAGTAAATCTATGAAGAAAATTTACAAGGCATATTTGCTTAAGGCACATATATTTAATCGGATACAATTATGTCTAGTATCTAAATGATCTATTATCTACTTTATAAATTGAACATTTTGATTTAGAAGATTTTTTTCAAAAAATCCTCTATAATAATGTGTGTCAATATACGCAAATCAACGTAAATTTTATATTGTATATAATTTCCTCTCATTAGTTTTACAATAGTGTATTTATTTTTTCAGAAATCCTTATCTATGAATAGTTTTTTTTAAATTCCAGCTATGAAATATTGCACTGTATAAAAGAGCTGAAAACTATAGTATCGTAAAACATACACTATACAACTGAAAGAAGATGCGTAAGACTCTTAACTTGCTGATTGTATATTAAAGTTATATTAATATAAGCAAAGTGATGTGTTAATTAAAACTATATGTACGTGATTAATTTAAAAATATGAATTTTTCATGCCAATTTAATAAATTTCTAATTTTTTGTGTAAAAAAAAATAATTTAAACCATAAATACATTTTTGGGAAAACTTAAATCTTTCAGTTTAAAAGTCTAAAATAAGAAGAACAAAACTTCTAAACTATAATTAGTATGAAAAAAAACAAGAAGTTGAAAAGTTGAAACTACAATTTTCTATTCGCAAAGAATGAAGAACATAGAAATGTTAATTAAAATAACTATAAGTTCAAAGGACATTTAAAGAGAATTATATCATTATCAAGTCAGAAACGTTATAGAAAAAAACTGCACTATATTTGAAATGTTGTTATTAATTAGGAATTAAAAAATAACTCATACATATCATTTATTTTATCATAAAAGTAAAATTTGAATATGTCATAGTGTTTAAGTTTTACATATATTTTGTACATGTACCTTCATTGTTTAAGGTTATAATTTTACATAACATTGTTATTTTTAATGCTATTAAATTTGATGCCAGTACTAAAAAATAATAATATAATAATACAATTCTTTAAATTTGTGTATAATATTAATTTATAAATTCCAGAAATTTTACTTACGGCTCAAAATTTAATTCATGCCAAAAAAAAATAGATATTTTGTTTATGTTTAGTATAGAATAATATTTTGTACAACATTATATGTTTCTATTTTTACTAGGCCGAAGATCTTTCATTTTTCATTTGATGTATTTGAATCTAACTTAAAAATGTAAAAATGCCTAACGTAAAAATGATGAAAAGAAAAAAATGTCAAAAACTTACAGTTTTTCCCTTGAAATCCAAAAGTATATGTAATGTTCAGGAAAGAACGAAATTTACTGAAAAATCCATATAACATTTAACATATGTATAACGACATATACATATATATAATATCCTAAATGAATATATATATATATATATATATATATATATATATATATATATATATATATATATATATATATATATATATATATATATATATATATATATATATATATATATATATATATATATATATATATATATAAATATATTCATTTAGGTGTATATAATGATAAACTTTAATTATTGTTATTCGAAATAGATATATAATACAACTGTAAGTACAAACAGAAAGATTATGTGTATAAGATTTATAATTAGAGATAAAAATAATAAACATTAAATTTTTAATGTATTATTACACATAACATGCAGTAAAATCATTAACTAGGTTACTTAGAAAGTTTGAATCCAATAATTTCTCCTGTTTGTGATCGATATATCACACAGGTAATTTCCTATCTATTTATAATTTAAATATATTCATTTATTTTAGATTCAGTTAACATATCTATTATTTGTCAAGACATAATACAATTCTTTCAAATATTATGAATATAGTCTGATTGACTAAAATTTATGTAATAGAACGAAATCATAAAAGTGTATTGTTTGATACAAATAATTAATTTGATGTGCCAACTACAAATAATTGAAGATTGCAAGTCAAGCTTGTAACAACTAAACTTTGGCATCCCAAAGTTCATACTTTGCTATGCATAACAGTTTGAGGGGCAATCTTGAGGTATTCTTCAAATTGCGTGAGAAGACACATAATGCTTAGTACAATCAATCACGAATTTAATTCTAATTTTGACATATTTGTAGTCAAAATTTGTTAAATATATTTCGATTTGCAGAGTTATGAAATCAAATGGTTATATCTTGGATGTTAGGAGTTAAATATAGATTGATTTTTTACAAATAATTATAAGAAAAATAATTAAATAATTGTACATTTCAAAGGAAATTCCCCTTGCTTTTCCTCTCTTTTTATTAAAAAAACATCTATGCAATTTTCCTTATGACACTTTCCTAATTATTTTAGGGGACAAATATCAATGTAAAAATCCTATTGGAAACTTTAAAGTTTGTAGCAGTTTCTTCTGTATGCAATTTACATTTTGTTGTTTTCACTTGATATTTGAATTCAATGTTCCGATTTTTCTTCAACAAAATTTTTCATTCAACAAGATGTAATAAGATATTATTTTTGCGTTTATGAAAGTCAAAAATTAAAATAGTTGAAACAAAGTAAATATTTTTGTAGGAAGTTTTTTGTACCGTATTTAAAATTCACATAAAATTACTCCTGATTACTAAACTTAACATTATGTTATTGTAAATCAGGTCTAAAAGTTCCATTTATGGTAACATCTGTAAATCGTACTCAATATATTTCTAATTAGAAATTTTACATCAGATTTATATATTTTTTATTTTTACATTGAAATTAAATAAAAATTCAGGTTGATTCTACTTATTGTATATACCATGTATTATTCACTAAACCTAAGATTTAAAAAAAATTAAAAACTATAACGATTGACATTATTTTTTTGATGAAAAGAAAAAATTACTATTTTAATTATGATACAGTATGAAATGGGAAATTTATTAAAAGTTAGTTAAGCTTATTTTTTGTAGTTGTAGTACCCCTTGTATTAAGAATTGTAGTGTAACTACTTTACTAGTAGATTACTAGTAATTGCAGTATTAACATCTATGATTAATTCCGTATTAATAGTGCCTATAATTTTGCAGAGATTTAATGACGCATAAATATATATATATATATATATATATATATATATATATATATATATATATATATATATATATATATATATATATATATATATATATATATATATATATATATATATATATATATATACATGTATATATATATATATATATATATATATATATATATATATATATATATATATATATATATATATATACATACATACATACATATATATATATATATATATATATATATATATATATATATATATATATATATATATATATATATATATATATATATATATATATATATATATATACATATATATATATATATATATATATATATATATATATATATACATATATATATATATATATATATATATATATATATATATATATATATATATATATATATATATATATATATATATATATATATATATATATATATATATATGAATATGAAGGCCTCTTATACCCAGTGGGTGCAGCATCGTCACCCCAAAAGTGAAGGGATAAAGTAATACACACGCACAGAGCACAGAGAAAAAGGAACAACTATTCATGAACAAGGATTTGAACCCGGGACCCACTGCTTCGAAGTTAGGGACGTTAACCCTAGCCCCTTAACCATCAATCGCCATATATATATATATATACATTACTCACATACAGATATGTGTATCAACGTGTGCCGAAAGCAAAGTATAGTTTAATAAAATAACAATGCTGACCTGTACTAACATTGACTTAACCCTTAGTATTTACAAAGTTACAATGAAAAATTGTACCTTTGTAAATATTAAGTATATAGACAGATTTCTGATATTAACACAAAAATGAGTTTCAAAATGGAAAGTGAGAAGACTTCTGTAGGTGCTATCAAAACCAATGCCATTATTTCACCACTACATCATTCCGCTTATTTATATTCAATGGAAAAATTTTCATCCTTCTTAAATGCTTACAGTTAAGTGACGCTCAAATAGTAGTAGTGATATCAATGATTGATGATTTACGCAGCTACACTAGATCCTCCTGTAATCTGGTGGTCCTACAGGTGACACTGAAAACATATAAATAAAATAAATAACGGACAGGAAAAACAAACAAAAAACACTCTGAAAATTGACACATTTTAAGCAGAATTTCTTATCGTTTTAGGTCTAAAATAAAAAAATATATATAATTTCATATTTCAGCTTTATTTTGACAATTCCTTAGATTTTATTCTCACTCAATTTATCCTGAATACAATTACAAATTACGTAACATTTTCATATTTTAACAGGATATGACTTAATTTTATTAATTAAGTGCATGACATTGTATTGCTAATTCTTCATAACTGACATATGTTAGAATTGAGTTCTTTCAGTAGTAGTTAAATTAATAAAACTTTATATAAGATTTTGTATCTTTTCTTTGCAAATTATACGTATTTCTGTTTCCTTCTTAAATTTAAAAAATATTACTTTGCATGCTATCTTAGTTTACATCTTTTAACTTCAAAATTAGTTTGAAACTCTGATTTAACAATCTTATTATATATGGATCCAACTAATGTATACTTTTCTCAAATAACTTTAAAGAGAATACAATGAAAATAATTATCCAACGCTTAATTTATCAAACACAGATGTCCGAAGCAATGTTAGTTGGCCTCAGTATTGAGTTTAAATTTGAATCATTAATCATTACACTACCATATTCAATTCCAGTTTAACAATGATATTCAAACTGGTCTACTTCTGGTTTTGAATTTTTTTTCGTGAGCACATTGAACCAAGTATCAAAAGTTAACTATCTGGAATCATTTAACACCATTCTTTTATGTAAATAACACACAAAATTATAATATATATTATAGCTACACTACTACATTTAAATTAATATAACATTATTAAAGCATAAATATCCTATGATAGTAAAATATATTTTATTAAGAAAATATTAATACAGTGTAAAATTCTGAATACTTATTCCCGTTACAAACTTCTTATAATCTATTTGCATTTCAAAGATGATATATGACTAAGAAAATGAGACACAAAAGAGTTTGTAAATTCAATTTTAATAGAGTTATAAATATGTATGAATTTTTTGTGAAATATTATTTTAATGATTTTTATTAGACATAAAATTGCATGCAACATATATGTTTTTAAATTAGTTAATGATGTACCAGTATAAAAATTAGAATATCTACTTTCAAAACTGGTCATAAGTTACCTATATTTGATATATGATATCTAAGGGATTTAATATGACAGACGCATTTGTAGGTTTTATTTTTAATTGAGTATTACCATAAAAGATGAATATCTTGAAAGTTTATTGAGGGAATGTCATTTTAATGATCTTTGTCAGTAACAAAAAACTGCAGTGTAAAATACCTGGATGATATGTGGTAAATTATAAATCTTACTCACTAATGATACATGAACAAAGCAAATTATGAGGAGCCTTTGAAGCTGGATCAAACTATAAAGGAAAAGAATGTCCCGCTACTTTTATTATTTGATGACAAGTATGTTATTTTATTTTCCTATAAAAAGTATTTTGGAAAATAATTACCTGTTCTTCCTTTGTACGTACTGAATGTTTGGAATTTTGAACAAAAGGAAATGGATCAAATTAGAAGAAACAGTTTCTTAAAAATTCATCCATCACTTGTTATTCTTCTCAGTATTGTTCGGTTGTCAATAGAATTTTAGGTATATATATGTATATAATATCTTTGAATTCATAAATAGAAAGCTATAAAAAACTTGAAATTTTTTCAAGATAAATTGTATGAAAGAACATTACACATTAACTGTTTTATACATTTGAAAATTAACATTAGTTTTAAACATTATGTTTAAATATATTTTGTAAATATCTATTGCGTTAATTATTTTTTAAAACATTTTATAGTAGCTTTATGGCTTTGTGATTACACACTAATAAATAATTACTGAATTACTGTTTCATTTTCCAGTTAGTTTTTCAATGCAAATGTGATACTTTAATTAAGAAGTTACTATGAAAAACTATTGTTGAGTTGAAGTAATTAACGTATAACAAACCACAAATAAACGAAAATAAATTAAATAACAAATTTTATAAAAAAATTTAATTTTATGTGAATTTCGGATATTTTTAAGTAAATATTATCTATCTATCTACCTGTCTTCTCTCGTTCAGATACATTTAAAAATAAAGTCAAAAATTCTCTAAAATAAAAATTTAAAACCAAAATTATAAAAAATATAGTATACTAAAATAAATATGTCCTGGATTCACAAACAAATAATAAATTTAATTTTCAGTTTTCAAATGCGTGTTTCCATTCATTATTTTTCTATTCAGGAAAAACTTTACATTAATTTATTCGGCTTATTATTTTAAAAAGAAATTTTATACATACATACATTAAACATAGATTGTTAGATACATAATTTGATAAATTCATTACCATTAATTAAAATAATGAATTTATTTTAAAATTCATAATTTCAATTAAATTATTATTTAAAATTCTAACATTAATATAAAATAATGAAACAAAAACTATACTTTTCTTTCTTTCTACATACAGTAAAATTAAAACAGTTTTTAACTGCAGATTAAAGTTACTATTAATGAACTAAACCGTAGAGAATTCTTTATAACATGAGAGTTAATGAATGTTTAAATTCAATTTGGATTCAAATTATTTGATAAAGAATACTTCAAACTATTACTATAAATTCAATAAGAATTTGTCAATAAGTCAGAAGTCTGAAGGCTATAGGGTTGTATACGCTAACGATTTATAATCAAAGAAGAATTTCATAAGTAATAGAAAAATTTCCACTTGTTGCAGAGGAGAAAATCCAGAAGATTCCCAAGCACTCACCTTGACAGATGCGTGAAATTAAAACAGAAAGGACCTTGTTCATTTGAAAGATATTGTCTCTATCAGTAGTATATGTTCAAACCACATACATGTAAAAATAGAAATACATACACATATTCAATTATTTAACACGGACTATAGTCAACCTGAAATGAGATCTTACTGTTTATAATCAGCAATAACCTATCAAAAATTCTACTTTCCTTTTTTTATGAATTCTTGTGTTTGATTAATTAGTAATTTAATTTCCGTATATTTTGGCTAGTTTAAAATTATTCACAAAAAAGTGTATTAAAAATCTTTTTTTGATATCTAGCAATGGTTTTATTTAATTTAAAAAAGCAAGTGATTTACAGATGATTTAGTTTTCTACCCATGCATACAATTAAATTGTAAATTAAGTTTTAAAAAGATTTTCTCTAGAAAATAAAAAAATTATCTGATAGTAGTTTACTTTCGCGTAATTTTCTCAGTTCTTATACCTTTTCAGCAAGAAAATTGGAATGCTTATCGATTTTCAATCTAAATCTTGATCCTTAAAATTGTCCTCCTTTTCAATTACCATATTACAAAAATGGTAATAAATTAGTTTTATAATAGATGTAAATCAATAATATAAAAATTAATGTCACTTAGCTTCAAGCAGTTTGTATGAAGACTTTCAATACTAATTTTCTAATCGACATTGATGAAAATGACGATATATAAGTATTAACTAAGAAAATTTATAGAATAAATTAATTATAAAAACATATAATTTCTTGTATTTCTTGACAAATCTAATATATATTAATTTTTCATTATCATTTTGTTAATTTAATTAACTTATATTAACAGTTTCAAAATTGCTTAAAATTATAAAATGTTATTGATTGTTTTACTATTTAAAATGAAATGCAAATTATTTATTAATTATTAGTAAACATAAACAATCATTTATACTATTATTAAATATAAAATTTAATTTTAGAAACTACAATTATAATTTGTAATATATTTCAATATTCGTTATTTTTTTAAGATCTTAGGACCAAAATAAAATTAATCTTCTTAAATTCTTCTTTTTGAACATGAGCCCGAAACATCAAGCATATTTGACTTTCATTAATACAACATATTTATGAGTGTGCAGCTAATTAAATTGCTTTTTAAATTCAATTTAGCGGAAAGACAGCTGTGTAAGCAAAGAACTGTCGTGAAAAATCTGTTGACATAAGCTGCTGAATTTAAGTATTTCCATATTTTTAAACACTTAATATTAATAGTGATGAAGGTAATTTTTATAAAAATTCACTCAGAAAGAAAAACGTGCTTACTGAAAGAAAATCTCAATCTCTGTCTAAGTAAATATTCTAATGATTAACTCTTACAACTATTATTTAAATAAATATCTAAGAGGTTAATCTATTGGACGAATCAACTAAAATGCTTTAATAGTCCATTAATGCAAAAATATAAAATGCGTCTACTATCAGATATTATCTCTAATAATTATTTGAAAATACAAAATATTCTTTTATTTTTTTCATAAATTTTGATATTTGGTGAAATGCTATTTGCAATTCTATATTGAATAAATGGAGTTAAATTTACTACTTGACTTAGATATTCAATATTATCTTAAAGCAAATGTTGAAATACAAAACTCAATTAATTTATGATTATTATATAAATTACCAAATTATTTTTTAAGATGAATAACAAATATATGGCACGCGCAAATCATTTTAATTTACAAAGAAGGAATATCATGTTTTCTTTAAGCATAAAAATATTTTATATTTTTCCAATAAATGTACACTTATTTCCAAATATCCAAAGAACACCAATTTATAAATTAAAATCATGGAAATTTGAGAAAAAGCTGAAATTTTTTTTAATAATGGTGGGCACTTAGCCATAACACAAAGTCGGAATCTGTTACCCATTTATCATTACCTGGTGGACACCTGTGAACCAAGTCTTGGAAGTGAGTAGCATTACCCACATCTTACCACCACAGACATCTTTATAGTGTGGTTCACATTCATTCATAATCTCAGAAGAAAGATAGAGAAAAACAAGAAAAGAAGAAAGAGAGAAAGAAACATCCGTGCTTCAATAGGGATTCGTATCCGGGACCAACAGCCTAGTGGTCAGGAACGCTAACCATTCAGTAACTGACAGGCTTATATGCTATTCATTACAGTAAAGAAAGTTGCTTTCATATAATGAATATCATGTTTGTCTATGATAAGATGAATTTCAGCATATTTTGCTTATGTTGGAATACAATTTTGCATAACAACTGTATATTTGAAAATTAATATTTGTATCTGCATTTTAATAATAATTAATAATCTGCATTTTTATATTTTCAGTTTAAAAGGGTCATTGAATTCTCACAACCTCAGTTACAAGTTATTAAACAACAAATGCATAAAAATCTCGCTTCTGGACTAAACGTGGGTTCGGAGTAGATTTTTCAGAACGTTAAGTCTAAATTCAACTACAAAATCACTGCCCAGTTTGTCTAGTGGTCAGCGTGGCTGTCTGCGGATAGGGAGGTCCTGGGTTCGAATCCCGATTCGGGCATGGATGTACTTTCTCTTTCTATCTATCCTGTCCTTGTCATTTCCTTGTATGAATGAGTTGTGAATGGTTCCTACCCAATAAACGGGTTTCTATGGCATGTGAGTATTGAGGAAGTCGGACTCCAGACCTAAATATGGTTCAGTTGGAAAAGTGGAGCAGCTCACACCATAATGCCAATCTAACTGGCACACGTCAACAAAAACAACAACACTTATTATTTAAAATGGTCAAAAGATGTTTTAATGTAAGTTTGTTCATTCCATATTGTGCAACCATTCTTTCGAAAAATCCATGAATTCGAAAGACGAACAGAATAAGGATTTTGTTAACATTGATGGGGGAAAACATTTTTATAAAAATATAATTTTTCGTTGTAAAAACACTAAAAATTACAGCCTAAATTTTTCAATTATTTCAATATTTTAAAAATTTTTTGTTAAAATATTTTTATAAAACCATAGGTTTTTTAACGATAAGAATTTGAAGCCATTTTATAAACATAATCTAAGATATTGTAATACAAATGTTGTTGATAGATGTTAATTCTAACTCAGATATTGACGCAACCAATTATACGAGTGCTTACACATTGGCATTCGCAAAATTACTTCTGTGGCACTCTACACCATTCCGCTTAATTCAGCAACGTAAAGTAAATTAAGTAGTGCAGAGACAAATCTTAAAATTATAATTTTAAGATTTTATGTAACTATATTGAACAATTATATTTTATTTTTTAAATACATATTTTAAAAGATATATAATACTGTCTAATTTCAGTTTCCTATTCATGTAGAAAGACTATTTATATTTCATATCGTTTACTTAGACGTTAATAAATACTTAAAGCCTAATTAACATATGATAATTTAAAATTCGAAATCTAAACAAATATTTCCTAAATCTGAACAAAAATACACGAATTATTTCCTACTGTGCACCACCCTAGGTAAAATAATTGGCTAAGCGCGTCTCTGTGACATAGTTGCCAATTTTTGTTGTAGATGATTCATTTTTTGGACTTTCAAGTGCGACTAATCAAATTTGAATGAAAAAGCTGATTATGAAATTAAAGGAAAATATAAAAGAAATTATATGATATACCTTTAATTTGAGTAAAAAATTTATAATTTCTTCTGATTATAAATCAAAGTGGTCAAAATCAATAACCTAAATTTTAAAAGCTGCTAATTTTATTTAATTTTTAGTTTTATGTTCATTAAAATTCCTAAAATACAGTTTGTAAAAGCTAAAGTCAATATTTTCTTACTAATTTGAGGTTTGATTTAAAGTTATAAGGTACTTTTACAGCAATAATATCTTTCCACTTGGTAACGGTTAGTCCATTAAGATATTATTGAGAGGTTTACATTTTCAAGGAAAGGTAGAAATTATTCAAATATTCAAAAGAAAGAAAATATGGAAATATACTAAAACTTATGGGCAAATTCACTTTAAACCAAAAAATATGGGGTGAGCTGGCAGCAGAATCTAATTCTTCTTTAGCTCCCTTGCCTTCGTTTCAACAGAGTGTGGATTCGAATACCACTTTGAACTTGATGCTTGTGGTGGTTCAAAATTTATTTTAAATTGAAAGTCCTGATCTAATTAGCCTTCATGTCCAAGAAATGACTGTTGAATGACAAGCAAATCAAACAAAAAATTCCCGTGTATTCGATCTAAATGGAGGCCACCCACCCTGTCTGGTGGTCAGAGTGCCTGACTGCAGATAGGGAGGTCCTGGATTTGAATCTCAGTTCGGGCATACATGTACTTTCTCTCTGTGTCTATTAACGGGCGTGCTTCTATTGCCTACCCTATTAATGGGTAACTATGGCATGTGTGTACTGAGTAAGTTGAACTCCACACCAAAATAAGGTTCAGTCTGAAAACTTTAGCAGCACATCTCCTATTGCCAGCCTAGCTAGCACAAGACAACAACAACGATCTATATGGAGAAGGAAAATATGGTAATACTATAAAATAATCATAGAAGAAAATAAAATGCAGCGAAATATATATTTATTAGAACTAACACTAACAACTAGTTTTTGTAAAACTGCATTTTCATTTGGTATTTTTCTTTCTTAAAAGATTAGTGAGAAACGGTGACTGAAGATGCCAGCTCTGATGTCGACCTTGTAACCTGATCAAGATTCAAACTTCTAGGTTGTTGGCTGTGTCTAACGATTTCGTTTTTCAGCAATTGGCATACAGAAGAATGTCACATTAACTTATACACAAACATGCAATAACTTTTGCTTAAAAGCACTGTTTTTATGGCAAATATTACCAGCTTTAAAAATGCGTGTATTATGAACCATTGTCCCAAATTAGTGCATAAAAGTAATTTTTTTTCAATTTACAGAAAACATTTTGTTCATAAATGCCTAAATTTATGATATAACAAACCATAATTTCTATTCTTTCAAATTCAAAGTCTTTAAATATCATTGGAAGGGATAAAATTTATGATTACTATAAATTCCTAAATCGAATAAAACAACTAATTAAATTTTACTCTCTAAAATTTTGATTTTGATTACCTAATATAAATTCTGCATGTCACATTCCTGTTATCAAAATGCGAGTATTTTTAACGTTAGTTATTGCAACATGTAGAAGACAATGATAGAAAAATATCTTCTGTAAGGTTTACTGGGACCAAGTTTATCTTTCACCTGTCAAATATTTGCACGTTATGCCTAGTTCTCATTTTATTTTAAACTATTGTTTTCGAACTTACAGTTTGATATAGACTATGCAAACATCCAATTCCGAGTTGGGATTTTAATCTACGAGTTTTCGATCCTAAGCTCAGAATGTTAACAATTCATCTGACACATTGGCATTTACATATTATGATACTGATGGGTCTGATATTTTTGAATGGATGGCTTCCGATTGGTAGCAGCCATTTTTTAACATTGATAGTTATTGTACTTGTATTCTGCAAAGTGGATGCTTGAGAGTTTTCCAGGTTCTCTTGCATGCAGTCGTTGGTATATCCATTTTGTATAAGACTGTAGACATGTATAGAGCATATAAATTAGTAGATATGTATATGTGTATAGTGGATATTAAAACGTAACAAATTATCCATTACTTGTTAAGGTGACCATAAAGTGATGGGACACGACAACAACAACGACAAAATCTATCGCTTAACGGAAGGTCAATGCAATATTTCTGTCGGAGGGTGTGCTTAAGATTTTTCCTTACTAGCTGTCTTATGACATATCAGTATAGTATATTGCCTATGATTTTTTCCTAAAGGCTACCATATGCAATTAATATGAAAATGCCTTACGAAAACATTAGCAGTATGACTCTTCAATCCATCAACACAAAGGTTTCGCTTCATGTCCAACTCTGTATATGATATTTATATTGGACTCATAGGATGTTGGTTCTTTTCAAACATTCCTTCATCTAAATTGAATTTAATTGCTAAATAATAGTCGTTGCCAGAGGAATAATATAACATTCCCATTGTGTTGGCATGATAGTAACGCAGTTTCGTGAAAAATCACCACTTTTTGGTGTGGAAAATCAATTATTCTCTAATTACAGATGATTAACTTGAAGTGTTTTTTTATTTCTACTCATACAACAGTCTAGGAGGCTATTTGAAGTTTTCTTGTCTCTGAATCACTTTATATGTGAATATGAACTACTGTATCCACAAAGTTCTTCCAACAGAGAAGAATAAAATGGTATAATAAATAACTGCTTAGCTTTTATGTTCTTTTGCAATTGAAACTTAAGTGCCCAGTTTTTATTATTGTTTTTAAATTTTGGAATTTATTTTAATACATACATATAATCAGAAAATAATCAAAGGGTAGAAAGATTTTATTCTCTGATAGAATCTCACTGTGACGTGTAAACGAATGTGTTCTCTTAGAAACTATGCAAATCGTTTGTCCAAAGTAATGATATAATTGGTAAATATAACAACTAAGGAAAACGTCATTCCTGTTTACTTACGACTCTCGGATGAAATGTTTTAAATTCCAGCTGATTCCAAGAAGGCAAGCAAGATATTAAGTATATTTTTTTGAAAATGTTTTTAATTTCGTTATTCAACTTCATTGCTTAAAAACAAATGTTCGACAAAATGAATTTCGATTATATCGATAAGTAAATTCCCAAAATTTAAAAGAAACTATAAACTAGACGTTGATGTTAACATTATTAAAACTGTCTTGAAGGAATTATTATAGGTTAACTATCAAAATATTTTAAAATTTTAAGTAAATTATTTCAAACTAATGTTTTACTGTGTACACAAAAAATTAACATTGACCTAAACGTCAAACAATTACATGAAAATTTGAACGGCAAATAATTCGGACAGATAATATAAACAACGAAAAACATAAATTTATGATTTTATTTCAATTTTATTTTATACTACAATCATTTAATTCATTACATATAATTTTAAAACAAACACTTCTCAAACTTATATAAGGAAAATATTCTATTTTTATATGCATTATCACATATTAATATTTATAGCATGTTTTGAATTGGAATGTTTACGTATTTTTTAAGATAGACAAAATTTACGCGGAGAGTATCACCGTTTTTAACTAATACTTTTTTGTTGATACTTTTTCGTAGAAAAACATATAGTTCTTGAAAACAATTAAAAAAATTTGTAATTTAAAATAAAACTTTTTAAGATTAAGATTACAAAATATCTAGTATGTAGGAGTTTGTATTATGCGTTTCTTACACGCATTATGAATAAGAATTGCATTTGTTAACTTATTGAATATCATAAATAATTTTGTTTACAAAGAAATAAATTGATATTAAGTTTAGATCATAGAGCAATAAAATATTTTTTGGAATTTTTCGGTTAATCAAGTGCTGAAGAATAGAATTTTTTTAGATTGTCCGCTCTTTTTTTTTTTTTTTTTTTTTTTTTTAAACATTCAGTTTTAATGTATCACTTATCATATTAAATATAACGAAAATACAAAAATACTTTCAAAAGTTTCAAATCATTTGATAAAAAAACTTTAAAACTTAATCTCCAAAAGGAGAGAGGAAGCAGCTGAAGGGTCACCCATCTGGTCTTTACGTAAAAAGTCCTGTGTTCAAAACCCACATCAAGAATTGGTGTTTCCTGTTTTCTGAAATTCACTTTTATATAAAAGACTGACAAGCCAAACCAATTACTCAGAAATTTTTTTTACACTATAACACTACATATATACCTATACATAGTTGATGAATATGTTGGTATATATAAGCATATCTATGTATATTTACCTATATATATATATATATATATATATATATATATATATATATATATATATATATATATATATATATATATATATATATATATATATATATATATATATATATATATATATATATATATATATATATATATATATATTTATATATATATATATATATATATATATATATATGTATATATATGTATATATATGTATATATATATATATATATATATATATATATATATGTATATATATTATATACATATATATATATATATATATATATATATATATTATATATATATATATATATATATTTATATATATATATATATATATATATATATATATATATATATATATATATGTATATATATATATATATATATATATGTATATATATGTATATATATTATATATATATATATATATGTATATATATGTATATATATTATATATATATATATATATATATATATATATATGTATATATATGTATATATATGTATATATATATATATATATATATATATATGTATATATATATGTATATATATATATATATATATATATATATATATATATATATATATATATATATATATATATATATATATATATATATATATATATATATATATATATATATATATATATATATATATATATATATATATATATAATATATTGTTTGTAACCTCTAAAAATTACAGCTAATTAGCTCTCATTTCAATTAGACTGGGTTGAACTTCCGATTTAATTTAATCATTGAACGACAAACAAATATAATCAAAATTTTTATTTCCATTCAATTTGGCTTAATTAAAATCTGTAGAGTAAAAAATATTAAAGATAATTTTGTAATTTGAGCTATCAGTACTATGTGAATTTTTACTCTTAATAAAAACACTTAACTACAAGTATAAGTAAATCCTTAAATTCATATATTTTTGTTCAAATTAAAAAAATCACCTTAATATAAAAACATTATATTTTTTTTCAAAAAATATTCTATAGCAAATAGTATGTATTTCAGTTTTGTCAAATTGTTCAATGGAAATATAATTAATAGGACTATTTATCAATCCACTTAAATGATAATATTAATAATAAATACTTTCACGACTATGAAAGCTTAGTTTAAATGTATTTTTTTTAAATATCTGAAATATTAGATGAAAAGTTCTCTAAATAAACTAATTAATCTTTATAAAATATGGTGAGAAAGTTTTATCTCTTTTAAAATAATTATTTGGCATGGAATACTAGAAGAATCTTACATATTTTAGTAATTAAAGCCTAATCTTCTTAAAATGAACACTAAAAATATCCCAATTTCATTAATAAACAACGAAGTTTGAATTGCTCTTTTATAAAAGAAATATTTGAAAAGTATATTAATCATTTTTAATCGCCAAGAGCTGATTTTCTCGTTTATCATTTTTCGCCAATTTTAATACAGAATTAAATTTGCTTCATTTATCTTGTGAGCTTCTTTCGGTAGGTGAATTTCTTTTATAATTTTCATAAGAAAATAGGAATCCATTTCTTTCTAAGGAATTACCACATGGAAATATGTACATGAATTTTGAAATTAACGGTCTTGTTATACGACTAATATATTGAAAATATTTTCTTAGAAAATGGAATTTTAAATTAAAAAAGTAATAATCTTCTCCACTGTATTTTTATTTCAAAGTAAAAGATTAATGAAATCTGTTTCTTTATTATACATTGAGATGAAACACCATTTTTTTATATTTTCTTCAAATAAAGGAAAGAAGAGCAAGAATAAATTAAAAACATTTCATGGTCATTAATTATTTAATTTGCATAAATAAAATTAGAGCTACCTTTAATGTTAATTCATTGAAATTTAAGTCAAAAAAATATTGTAAAAATTGCAGCTTAAATAATTTTAAAATTGTGTACCAAGCACCATTTTATACTATACCAGAAAGGTTAAAATAAAACTTGTATCAATAAAATTTTTAAATATTATTTTTTTATTTTCGATGAACCAGTTAACACTTTTAAACTGATATTTGTGTTAATAAAAAAATATGTTTCTTGTAAGATATGGGAACAGATCTTAAGGAAAATTTCACGATAAAATTTATATAAAACATTTACAGCTAATGAGTTATTTTGATTTACACTTATAAAAATAGTTTATTATTTTTTTGAATATCAGTTTACGTTAAGTGAAAAGAAATTTTATCATTCCTTTTAAGCATTTGAAACTAGTTCCACAAACTTAGAAGGAAATTGAAATTCTCATAGTAATTACTAAATTAAACAAAACTGTAAAATTTTACGTTTAATCTGTAAATATTGATATAGATTTTATATGATTTGTAATTTCACACATCAATTATCCATGAATAATACAAAATTATAATGATTAATCATAGGAAGTTAGAAAATTCGGCAATTCAAAATTTTCAAATTCATTGTCAACTAGTTGTGAAATTTTTAATGTTAAAATTTCCTTTCTTACTTATTGATATAAGTAAATATATCTAGTAAATCATAAAAAAAAATTTATCCCTAAAATTAATTAGAAAATATAATATTCTTTAACACTAAGTTTTTATTTTTTTTACTACGTACTTTAAACAGCATATATTAGGGTAAATGTAAAAACATATCTTGACAGCTGAATATATCACTAGCTGTTATATAATTTAAAGAAATTGAATGAAATTTTAATGTAAAATATTTTGCACTAAGCTTTTCAAAATGTATGAGAAAATGCAATCAATCTGTGGCTGCTGAGTTTTAACCATCATATTTAACTGTACCTAGACAAGATTTGGATTGTACCTAATAAAAGAAAGCTGTGGATGGGAGTCTTTCTGATTCAGAAGCAGGGACCAGGCAGAAAACTTCCCAATATTTGACCTGCCACCCCCAGGTGTATCATTTTACTAAGAAGACATTGCGTTCATGACCTATTTAGCATTCCCCACTGACATGAGTGAATATGATATTTTTAGGCTAACTTGAGATTCGAACTCACTACACTCTGATAGTAAGAATAATAACACTCTTACCAACAAGACCATTGCAGCCGCAACTAACTGCTAAGTAGCAAATTTTGAAAAAAAAGTAAAATTAACATCTGCTATGCTAGAATATAATCTTCATAGCAAAATAATGTTGAAACAATATTTATAGTTTGAATATCGCTGGAATGAGAAGAAAAAAGAGCTGTTATGCCTAAAATACCATAATTTTCTTTTTTAGGAATTTCACTTGAGAATATGGCTTTGATTGCAACCAACTTATTCTGTGTCTAAAGGAGAAAAAGAAATAATAGTAAGTTCAAAGTTTCAAGATTTGCCATAATGTACCCTTAAAAGAGGGCGTAGCCATATATTGTATCCTAGAAATTTTTTTCTCATACAATAAGCACCATAGTGATTACACTAAAGCAAAACAAAAAGAATTTCCAAAAATGTTTTACCTAAAAAGATATAAACTGCCACAGAGACACTGAATGTTAATTGCAAAAGTCTTTATCAATGAAAATGTTTGAATACTTAAAAGATATAAGAGATTTGATGATTGAATTTTCATTGAAAAGTACGCTTTTACATTCAACATACGGTGATGGTGGTGGCCTGTTTAGTTACGGGTCGTTTACGATATGGATGGTAGAGTGTTCGAGTCATAATTTAATCAAAGGTATATCATAGTCATTGGAGATATTATGAGACATATTAAATATATCCCCATAACAATGACCTTTCAGTGAAATAATACCCCAAGGAGTGACTGGCAGGTCAAGCATTGGGCCAGTCTTCTGGTTGGTACATGCTTCTGTTTTCAAGGACTCCCAACCTGCAGCTTTTTTACCTAACTGATAGATTAAAACTCTGGAATGGGGAAAGGAAATAATGCTGGATAAAATAACATGAACCTTACTCATGCGTTGTCTTGCAGTCGAACAAGGTTTGTGATATCTTGACTGGTAACGAAAATTCCAAAAACTGCCTGGATTAGGTAAGCATTATAATGTAGTTGAAGTTACTGCATAAGAAGTAAAACATATTTTTGTTATGATATAGCAAACAATTTTATCCTCTCGGCCCTTCTTTTCTTCAGAAGATGTTTGCTGCAAATGCGAAGTTCTGTTTACTCAAAATAAAAGCTTTGATGTGCAAATTTTAATGTTTTTATTTTTTCTGCTTTAAAATTGAGTTTACTATTTTGATATTTTATTTACTATGTTACTTTGAAATTATATTCATGTAATTTTCTATATGTTTTAATATATCATTTTGGGGGGAATGCAAGAAAAATTTTAGGTCTCTTCCCCTTCCTGCAATTCAGAAAGAAAAAAAAGTTTGTCCAATTTTCATAGCTGTGAACAGTTCTCTCTTGATAAAGGCATGGATCTTTTTCTTTGTATTTTCCTGGGTTTATATTACATTTCTTTCTAGTTTTTGACTGCAATTTATATCTTGTATGAATTTATATACATATATACATATACATACATACATATATATATATATATATATATATATATATATATATATATATATATATATATATATATATATATATATATATATATATATATATATATATATATATATATATATATATATATATATATATATATATATATATATATATATATATATATATATATATATATATATATATATATATATATATATATATATATATATATATATATATATATATATAATATATATATATATATATATATATATATATATATATATATATATATATATATATATATATATATATATATATGTATATATATATATAATATATATATATATATATATATATATATATATATATATATGTATATATATATATATATGTATATATATATATATATGTATATATCGACTTTTAAAAAATATAAAAAAAACAAAAAAACTTTTAATTAGTTTATTGTAAAGGATTTCAATTTATTCGTTCATTTCTGAATGACTTAAGACAATATCTATGGCATATTAATATATTTTATATTTCATTTGGAATATCATTTCAGGTTACATTAGAAGCTTCATTTTATGTGTCAATAATATTATTAATATTAGGAAAAGGAGACTGCAAATTGAATCTGTAATTATGTGGAGGGCATTTTTATTATATTACTGTTTCATTCATTTTAAATATTTTAATGAATCCAGCAAAGTTTCTGAATGGAAAAAATTTGGCCTTTTTCTAATAATCATAAAAAATAAAAATATATACTTAAGTAAATAATTTTTAATTTATTTTATTTCATAATTAATATTATTTATTGTAATAAAACAATTTTAATGCGATATTTCTACTTTACTGTATGAAGAAAATTCTCATTACATCTTCTGATGTCAGACAGTTTTCCGCGTACAAATCCAAAATGCAACCTAGGCTGAGGTACATTCAGCTTTTTTGTATGATAAATCTATCTTTTTTGTTGCTGGAAATTCCTTAAAAAT
Organism: Latrodectus hesperus; assembly: GCA_037975125.1. Lineage (NCBI taxonomy): Eukaryota > Metazoa > Arthropoda > Arachnida > Araneae > Theridiidae > Latrodectus > Latrodectus hesperus. Next base: position 68,562,218 of record CM075858.1, read on the forward strand.
GTATATTTGGAGGATTTGTGATCTTACTAAAAAAAGTTGTCATTTTTACGTCATTAATAAATCCTTTTTTCATAAGAAATATATAACTTGCAATAAAATAAGAACAAATGGGTTCGGTTATTCCTACAGTCATATATTTTTGAAGATTTATTGATCAGTATAAGAAACCTGTTTGCTAGAGCAAAGGAAATCGGAGTTTTCGAATGATTTTTTAAGCTGTACGAAACAAATCACATACATTTCCTGCAATTTGATTAGGATTATACAGGGTGATCATAATTAAACTGCAAATTTAAAAACACTATAAAAAAAAGAACCACTGGTCAGAAATACCTGAAATTTCACCAGAATGTACTTCAAACAGGGGAATTTTGTTTGGCGTGGGAAAAAATTAGGAAGAAAAGTGGCCTATAGATGGCGCTGCACAGGGGGTTATATGCAAATTAACGTCTGGTATAAAATGCTGAGTAGCTTGAATTCTCGTTATTGTCGTCTGAAAATCTCCGTGTAAAGATCTCGTCATGACTCTATCCGATAAGGAACGTACTCTGCTTGTCAAACTTTATTATAAGAACAGTGACTGTGCTGTAACTGCATTAAGGAAATACCGGGCACTAAAGTGTTTAAAGAAAGGAGGTGGTCCGATATCTGTCAGAGCTATGGATGCGATGATTAAGAAATTTGAAGAGACCTGATCATTTGACGTAAAACCTGGCAGAGGGAGGAAACCTATTCTTTCTGCATCCGACGAAGATGTTGGAGTGTCATTAGAAGAAGGAACGAGTACGCAGCTAGTTCTTTGCACACGCCCCTCAGCACGATTTTGAAAATTTTGAGAAGCATTCTGAAATGCTATCTTTATAAAATTACGCGCGTTCACCAATTGCTCAATACGGACTTTGCACAACATGAAACTTTCGCGCTTCAGTTTATTGCTCGGATGGATGTGGATGTTGCATGGCCATGGAATATTTTATGGACAGATAAGGCTCATTTCCATCTTAACGGAGTTGTGAATACACAAAACTGCAGAATATGGGTAAAGGTGAATCCGATGGGTATGCATTCCTTGCCTCTTCATTCTCCAAAAATTACTGTATGGTGTGGCTTTACTTCCTCCTTTATCATTGGTCCATTTTTCTTCGAGGAGTTACGGCCTGGGGGACTTGTCACCGTTAGTGTGAACGCAACACGGTATAAATCTCTTCTGGAAAACGATGTCATTCCAGAACTTAAACAGCGACAATGTTTGGATATTACAATTTTTATGCAAGATGGTGCTACTCCACACATTGCAACCTCGGTAAAAGAGGTGATGCAAAGCCATTTTAGAAATGACCGCATTATCAGCCGACATTTTCCAACTCCCTGGCAGCCACGATCACAGGACATCTGTGACTTTTGTCTCTAAGGATTTCTGAAAAATATTATGTACAGTGCTCCACAAGACAGCTTAGCGGATTTGAAATGCCGCATTACGCATCACGTTAACAACATCAGCACTGATACACTCCAGCACTGATATACCTGTGCAGCGCCATCTATTGGCCACTTTTTTTCCTAACCTTTTTTCCCACGCCAAACGAATTCCCCCTGTTTGAAGTACATTCTGGTGAAATTTCAGGTCTTTCTGACCAGTGGTTCTTTTTTTACAGCGTTTTTAAAATTGCAGTTTAATTATGATCTCCCTGTATATGTTGTTAATATATCGTGTGCTGTTTTTCTTAAAATTAATTTATTTAGACCAACTTTTCCATCGCAAAAATGAAGAGATTATAGAAAATAAATCATGATGGACACAAAGTTTGATTAATTTAGTTTGAAAGATTTTTTTTCAATCATAAGTTAAGATCGTTAATTTTTTACTCAAATTTATTTATTTTCAAATCGCGTCGGTATCAAAGCTGTTGCACATTTTCATCAAACGTTTCATAGTCTTTATTTGACAAAAAAAAGTAAAAAAGTGATAGTGTATTTGTGGTGGAATCTCCGCTTCAGAAATTATTGAAATAATGTATTTTTATAAATACGTTTAAATCAGTTTCAATTCTGTCAAAATATCACAATTTCCTAAAAACAATTAAAAATTCAAATGTTATTTTATAAATTATAATGGGTATACCATAAAGCAATTATATTTTATTAAAAATTTATGCACGCTACACTGCAAAATTAGAAAACAAAAATGGAAATTTACAAAATGATAGCATCGTACTTTTCAAAACGGTGAAGTTTCTTAGTTTCTCGTTTGCTTAAGAAACTATTTTTAAATTTCTAGACATAGAGATCAGGGATTTATAATTTAAAAAAAGAATTGCCTTATCGTAATCATGTGAATAAAACAGTTACAGAAACAGTTAAGTTAACGTTAGAAGCTTAGAATCAGAGAAATTTTTGCACGTCTTCAGTATTTAGAAGGCACACTCAGGGATTTTAAAAAGAAATTTGCAAAACTGACTTTTTAGCCTGATGGAATAAAAAATGTTTTGAATGATAGATATGTTAACACTGCTTATATATGAAATCTTCTAAGAAAATTAGCTAGTATAATGCGATGAGACTTTGGCACCAATTAAAATTTTAGAAAGCGTGAATATTTTAGATTATGCAAATTATTCTTATCACTTGATTCTAGGCCAACCTTAAGAGCCAATTCTAAAGGAAAATGTCTTTTACCAAAATATTGTTAGTAATAAGTGTTTTTTAAATTGATTGATTTTGATTGTGAATTTTTTTTCGAAAGGTTACGAAATTTAATGGTACATTGGATTTCATTTAACTTTAAATCATTTACCACCATTTCTGTAGATAAAGTAAAAACAATTCTTTAAGCATTTATGAAATTAGTAAAATAAAATTATTTGTCTCATTTGGAATACTTATAAGCGTTTGGTTAACATTTTAAAAATTAAATTTATTGTCATTTCTTAATTTTGCGTTACCATTATGAAAAAATAATTTTCAGTTTCCATGGAATGTTTTATGCATAACCTAAATCTGGAATTTAGTTGTTGATAACAATATAGTATAAAATACAAATAGGATATATCACAATAAATGCTTGTGTCTCTAGCCTAACCTCTATTTTTACAGAAAATGAAAATCCATTCCAAAATTTAATCCAGGTACCAAAATAAGGAATATGCACTGCCTCAAAAACGAAAAATATTTCAATTATTCGATTAATTAATCTCTAACTTTTCGAAAGACAAATCGTGAGAAAAATGAATTAACCGACTAACTTGTTCAGAAATATTTTTGCAAAGAAACGGCAAGCTTACAAAATATACTTACTTTAAAATTCCTTTTTTGTAAGGGAACAAAGCTATATTTTGTTAATTTCAAAACGAGTCTTCTTCCAAGCTAGTTTAATTAACTTTCAAAAAGAAAGGATTAAATCACACCTCTAAAAGAAGCGTGTTTAGCTTTCCTTTCCGACCGTATTTCACTTAATGAAAAGAACAAAAAATATAAATTTTATCGTGCAGCACCTTTTCTTTTTAAACTCTAAAAGAAATATATTTAAAAACACAAACGATTCTTCATTCAATCGAAACGAATTTTTCAAAAAAGTAGTGATTTTTTTTCAGTCAATTTTTCTTACTTTTCACAGAACTTTTTGTCAAACCTCAACCCAAACTGATTTGTAATTGAATTTGAAATGGATTATAAAGAATTTAATTTTTTGCCTTTTCAATTAAAAAATGTGCTAAATTTATCAGATTAAAACGGTACTGGAAAATCTTTTGCTCACTTTTTACGAAATGTAAGAGAGGAGCAAATATAGTTTGCTCAAAAAAGAGATTAAAAACTTTTCTTAATGAAATTTTGAACCAAAAAATTAGGTTAAGAAAAATGGAAGAAAATTATATTTTTAAAATTTATTAATTTTAAGGATTTTTTTCAAACATATAACAAATATAATGATATTTTACTGATACTATTTTTTCTATTTTTATCAATATTTACACAATTTAATAATATACAATTAAAAAATATACAATTTAACTTGATAATAATATTCAGAAAATCATAGTGAAAAAGAATAGGTTACAAATAAATGATAATGATTTTAAACACTGAGTTATTTTTCAAAACATATTATCACAATACCAATACAAATGCTGTGAAATACTATTGTGGATAAAAATGATGATGATCACCTGATCACCTACTAATTCTAATAATGTCGTTAGCAGCGAAGATTCAGCAAATGAACTTTATAGAATAATAAAACTTCAATTCGAACACCATTTGTGTCAAATTAATTTTTTAATCTACATCATAAAAATCAGAATCTAATCATCACATATTGAATTTCATTAATGAAATTTCTTAAGAGATTATTGTTCCATTTATATAAAAAAACATTAATATCTATTAAAAATTATGAGTATGTTCCTTAAAGCAGAATAGAAAGAAATCAATTCTAAATAGCGAACTGAGACCAAAAAATGCATGGCAACGTAAATGTATTTCATTAGTAGTAATTGTCTTCGGTTATGTATAATTTATTATTATCATTATATCTGACAAACATTGCAGCGGAATATTGTCTTTATGTACTTACATGAAATAATTCGTTCATACATTTACGAAAGACTGCCATTAATACTTTATGACATACATCTAAGAAAAAAATCCTTGACAAATTATCACAAAATTACTTTTGAAATAAAAAAAAGTGCGATTGGGTTGCAGTTTTTTTTTTTTTTTTGTAGTCCTCATACAGGTTCAAGCAATTGTCATTTCTCATTTAAGATAAGAAGTAACAATAATGATAAAGAACAACAAAAACAACTAGAATGCAGTGTATGTCTTTTATATCTAGTCTTTTCCTTATTTTTGTAATTTATTTACTTGATACAAATTTATTTTGATGTAGTGAACTAGCAGTTTCATAGAAAGCCAGCCAGTAATTTTCTCATGTCAAACAGTATCACAATATGAATTGTCAGTTACATATCTTAGATATTTAAATATTTAAAAAATATTTTTAAATGTATCAAGATTTTATTATTTTTTAATTATTTGTTAAGAAAATTTTGAATTTATCATATTTTATAATAATAGAAAGCGCAATATTTTATATAATATTAGACTACTTTTACATTATTTTTGCGTCATTGCACATTTTTTGTTACTAATTTTTAATAAAAAAATATGCAAGTAAATATATAAAAATAAATAATTAATAATAGTTCTAACTGTTCACACTGAGAAAATAAAAGGCATTATATTGTTTTCTAAATGTTTCAGTTATTTCTAATGAAAGAAATAATATATGCAAAATTCCTTAATTTATTTAATTTATAGCAATAAAAAAAACGATTTTTGTTCAAAATTTAACTATTATTCGTAATGGCGAAAGCAATTTTGGATCAACTAATAAAAAAATATATAAATTAATATAAACATATCTATTATAATTTTCTATTATTTTTAACAATATCGAGACATCTAATTTTTTATTTTTTATTTTGCTATTCTAATAAATATTAGAATATTATGTGTGTGTGTTTGTGTGTCTTTGTATTAACTATTCTAATTTTGTAAATATGGGTGTAAAATAAACTAAAATCCAATAAAATGATGTTTTTAAATCTTTAAAATATCATCTGTATATTATATTATTTTACCGTTGTTAATGTGCAAATAATTAACCGTTTGATGATGTTTTTGATTATTATTTTTTTATCAAATTATCCCTTGATTTAATCTGCTTGTTAATTTATTTTCATTCCTTTAAATCCCAATAATAATTTGACTCATATCTACAGTATAAAATGAATTCTAAGCCAACTGAAAGTAACGGCGCTCAATCGATAGTAGGAATCCATGAATTATTGAATCCGACACTTAAGCTACCTGCATGGTAAATGCTTCTAAAATTATTGCAAATTTTATCAGTTATCCACAAACATTTTATAAAATGCATTATACAATGTTTCAAATGAGTACGAAATGTATCAGTATGAGTTATGCAAATTTTCTGTTCGTGTTGTTTTTAAAGAAAAAAATCCTTAAAGAAAAGCAATATCTTCCCAGATTTGTACATGGTTACTATCAAAACTTGGCTACAACAATTTTTCAAAGGCCTTGTTTGTTAAAACATCTTTCTGTTCATCGGAAAGTAGTGAATTCAATCCCGACTTAACTAAATATCTATGCGTTCGCTGAAGACAGCTTTTGCCCATTAAATATGTCGCGATAGCAATTTTGTTCAAGTGCAAGAATACCTTTGAGGATGGTAAGTCAAGTATTGGTGAATCTTCTGCTAGGTTCTGCATCAAAGTTCCAACTACTCTCACTCAGCTACTTTCAATAACCAAAAGTGTCTAAATCAGGTTCAGGTACAGAAAAGCATGCTGGAAAAACAACAACAAATTTTTGTCTTGTGAAAAATTGCCTGTAGTGAAGTTAACTTTGCTATTAAAAGTAACTTCACTTTGTATTTGTACGAAAACTGAGAAAACAATTTACTCGATAACAGATATCATGATCAGATAAAATGTTACAGTAACCGATGTACTAATACAAGAAATCATTACAATGGTCTCCATCAAGTAATGTTTGAAACAGCAAAGAAGATTTATCCCATATTATGATAACTCATATTAATGCTTAAAACGCGTAGTTTAGATTCGTTTTGATAACGTCCTCAATAAGCCTTCACTATAACGACGCGAATGTTTTTTTAACTACTTCCTTATAGTTTTCATATTTATCAAGTGACTATTTGCTGGTAGATCTTTCCCCAGAAAATGTTTATAATATTAATCAGGATGTGCACAATGTATACCCTCGGTTTTTCTTTTTTCTAGGTAATCTCTTTTAAATCACTAATAAATGAAATATATTTGATTATTTTAATATCTCTTTGTAACTATTTAAGTACGAAATCAAATTTTATCAATTATAAAAAAATCACAACCATACAAAAACATTTTATTGGTGTTTATATGAATTATATTGATGTTTCGCATCCATAAGAATTTTCTTCATTGATATCTTAGTAATATCTATCTATCTATCTATCTATCTATCTATCTATCTATCTATCTATCTATCTATCTATCTATCTATCTATCTATCTATCTATCTATCTATCTATCTATCTATCTATCTATCTATCTATCTATCTATCATATATATATATATATATATATATATATATATATATATATACATATATATATATGTTATTCTTAATACGTAGGTATATTACCATCATGTTGAGATGAAATAAAACTATTATTCACATTACATAAAACTATTTCAGAGAGTATTACATAAGTTGTTTAAAATTGTAACAAATTGAATTTTCCAGCACATTGTTTTAATTTAAAGCCCTACTTCGGCAAGCAAATATGACATGTGTTCCATTTTTTAAATTATTTAATTTTAATTGATTTATTCTAAAATTTTAATTGGTATTTATTTAAATTCAATTAAAATTTTAGATAAATACATTAACACACACAAAATTATAAGCAGTCATTAAAATATTTAAAATAAAATGTACCCAGCAGAACCATTAATCAAACTTAAACTGATATTTTTTCAAATTTCCAATTCATAATGAAAAAAAAGAGGGATTAATATTGAAATTATTATGTTATTAAAATATATTTTTACTTTTCCATAACCTTCATGAGCAAAACTAAAATAGAATCCTCTTATTTTTAGACAAATTTAATGGTAGCATTAATTTTCTGAGAATTAATATCCAAAGTACCTTATATGAAATTATAATTAAAATATTGTTACAGTTTTTAAATATATTTCCAAGTTTATTTAAGGAAAATAAAAACATGATAATGTAGATAATATATATTAAAATTGTTTTACAAAATAAAATACGTTAACCAATAAAAATAATTAGAAAATAAAAAAATTACTTTTATTATGCATTGAAAGTAGGGGAGAATGATAAATTGTGTTACATAAAAATAAATTAATTTTTTATTAAAAATTTTAATCCTAGGCTTTGATATTTCGTAAAAAATATTTGTCAGGAATTTCTTTTTAATGTAAAATTTTTTTGTCACTTTCAAAACTTCAAATTGAAAAGCTTACGTTTGAAATTTAATAATATGCAGTCCCTATTATTAAAATATTTAGATAATTATTCTGCAAGATATTAAGTGCTTTGAGGAATTAATTTTTTTTTATAATTTTTCCTACATCAACCTTTTTCAAATCCAATTTGAGAAAAAAGAAGCTAAATGGAATTTATAATATATATATATATATATATATATATATATATATATATATATATATATATATATATATATATATATATATATATATATATATACATATATATATATATATATATATATATATATATATATATATATATATATATATATATATATATATATATATATATATATATATATATATATATATATATATATATATATATATATATATATATATATATATATATATATATATATATATATATATATATTGAATTTTTCAAATAAATGTAATAATATTAATTACATATCTGTATCTGTTTCAGATGATTTTTACATTTTGTAGCATAAATGGTTCTTCAACGGCCGTAGAAAACAATTTCTACTTTTCACAAAATCTGTTTCAAGCCATACATTTTTCTGAAAACAAATAAAAACTATACTGTTAAGATCTAAAATAATAGCTCTCATCGTTTAAATAAGTTAACTGTTTACAATTTTTTTGTTTTGTAACAAGAGCCCAATTGTCCTCAAAATTATTAATGACTCTTTGTTCCAAATGATATGTATAGTGTTCTTGCAGAGTAGGAAAACAGTTTGCAAGTCAAATAGTTAAAAATATTAATGTGCATGATACTAACAAACTATCATGTTAACTATTTTCGCCAAAAATTATTCCATCACATGTTGCGCGATTGAAAGTCTGACTTTCTCTTTTTTTATATGTAATCCCCATTAATTACAGCAAACCACATTTTATTTTCTTATAAAAATAAAGTGATTTCGTCTGAATTATCAAATATTTTGTACTGCAATTCAAGTTTTATATTTTTTTTCATTTTTTACGCATATAAATTTTAAATTACTTTTCATTTCAGTGTTAATATCTGCAAAATTCTTCTTTCGGGTGCCCCTATGGGTCCTAGACTGCTTGGCTCTAAGTTTAGAGGACCGAATATCATCTCCACTTCTATTGAATGATTTTGGTAGAAGGCATGCACTCGTGCATCTGATCTAGCTATTGTTAGATCATGAAGGGTTATAATAATAACAACAACAATACATGTGAAAAGTGATTTTTTGATTAAAATCAATAAAAAATAAATATGGAATTAAAACACTTAAATGATCCTTTTACCAATGAGGGTAAATTGAGAGATCTTTTCTATGGTTTGCATGTTTTATATACAGAGCCACATTACAAGTTTTATGGTTAAACTAAAAGTTAGCGGACTAGTTGATAGGACAATTTTTAAATAGAAGTTTAGTTTTAATTTTTTTTGGCATGTATTAATCCTCATGAATGACTATATAATTTCTAACTTTGGAATTTGAATTCGCACTCTTTTTTACTACATTTCATTTAACTATATTTTTGTAAAGGATAAACACGTTTAATACAAAAATTAAATGAAATTTATAATACAAACTAAATCATTTTACATCAAAATCATTACATGATTTACCATGTAAAGTAGAATGAGATATAAAAAAATAAAAATGTATTCACCATTTTTTAAATAATAATTGCATAAATGTGTCTCTTTATTTTTTTTTATGTGGGAAAACAAAAATATTTCCTTTTGCAACAAGGAATACCCCACAGGCTCCGAAAGTACAACAAATGTACAACATAACAAATCCAAATAAATCATGAGATGAAAAATAATAATAATAAAAGAAGGCAGAGAGAAAAAAGAGATATAAAAATAAAAAAAGGAGTTAGATAACAGCATGGATAAATTTTTAAAAAAATTCAAAATTCTCTTTCTTTACTAGGTCTACCAAATCGGGGTCCACCTGTTATTTAAGTCTTTACAAAGCTCATTCCTTTCTTCTAAAACAGATGAGCAATCAAAAAGAATGTGAGAGGAGTTGTCACTCCCAGAGTTGCACATGCACTGTTTTTAATGTGGAAACGGTGTAGGTAGTTATTGAATATTCCCTGTCCAGTGAGGAATTACGTAATTTTAAAGTCAGCGTAGAATCAGTAGTTCTTAATTCTGCAGGGAACTGAAGGGAAAAAGATTTTGTCCACTTATACAATTAGGAGAGGAAACAAAAACTGAGTTTCATTCTGTGATAATGTTTTTATTGGTAATGGTTTTGAAAAAAGACTTGGTTAGACTGGTATCGAGTTTATTCAAGAGTGAAAGCGAAGATATGGCCAAGAAATCTGCTCTTTCATTTCCATACACACCACTATAACCCTTGACATGGGAGAAAGTGAAGGCAATATTTTTGATATCGCAGGGAATAATTTAATCGGTAAATTAATGAAAAATTATGAAATCAAAGAAGAGTTTTTCTGAACTTGTAGTAAAAATTATATTATTTATTTCATTTCTATTAAATATAGATTATCATTCTACAATATTACTTTGATTATGATTTATTTCATTTAAGTTTCTTGTATATTTTCTTTAACTTTTTTTATTTTTTGTTATTAACTAATTAATTTTATTATTTTGTATAATTATATTATTATTATTAACTATTTAATACTTAAACATAATTAGTTACCGAATACGCTAAGTACACATAATCCAGGTAGGACTCAATTACAAATTCTTGAACTGAATAAGAGATTACTGGCTATTCAGCAGCAGTTTCAAATTCATGTACAGAAAAGTTGTCAAGTATACAATATTTTAGAAAAATGATTGGAATAAATAAATAGGAATGAATATTGCTAAAATTCCAAATTTTTGGTTTTTTATCAGCGTACATAACTTATCCGTACGTAATTTGAAAACGATGCACTAATTGAAAAAAATGCGCAAAATATTCTTTATTGTCCGAACATATTTTTGAGGGAAATGCGTGTTACTGAATTAAAAATTCTAACCAGAGAAATTCCAAACAACATTTTTAAATCTTCTTCACAGCAGATTTATAATCTAAAATTTCAAAGCATTGTATGGAAACATTTTCCTTATAATATTATTCCGTTTTTAAATCACAGTTTTATTCTTCTATAATGATGAATATTGTGTGAAAACTGAAAAAAATCACTTGTTCTATATCGAAACTTTTTTGAGAGTAAAATTCTGAAAAGTTGTTTACAGGAAAAAAAGCATCTGTACGTGCAAAGTACATACAAAATTTGAAAACAACTATATATTCCAATAAATATTTAAGCCAAGAAAAATGTTTTCATGATTTTATATTTTGTAACTAATATAATTCAAATTTCGCCATAGGCTTCTTCTTCCACTCTGAACAAAAATTCTAGTTTATTTCAGATTAGATTTCTAAATTCGGTGTACTCCAAACATTATTTTTTATTCTTTTTGTCTTGTATGTTTTTTTGAATAGATATTCACTCTTTTATTCAACAAAAATATATCTTACAATGAGTAATAATATTAAAACTTTATGATTGTCATACAATATTTGACAGTAATTTTTCATTTTTAAATGTTTATATTTAAAATTTCTTAATTTTGCTATCAATTGATATGAAAAAAAATTTTTAATTTGCTTCAGTGCAAGAATAATATTTGGCATTTTCTTGAAAAATTACTTAGCATATAAATAATATTTAACATATGTAAAGAAATTAATTATTTAATATGATATATTCTAGTTTAATAATTATTAACTGTTATAAAGTTTCTAAGTAAATAAGGCACATATTTAAAGCATTTTATTATTCATATTTAAATTTATTGATTAAGTTTGATTGCGTTTTTATTTAAAAAAAAGAATAGCAATATTTTCGTAGAAAATTCTAATATTAAAGTTTTCGTTAATTTTACACAAATTTCAGCAGTTAACATTTTTTCCAATTAATTTTTTAACTAAATACATTCAAGTACTTGTAATAAGCGTAATTCAAAATAAATAAGATAAAATTTTCGTTTGAAATTTTTTGGACTGAGAGACTTTATTACAAATAAATTTCATTTTTTAAGAAATCTTTATAACATAATAAATATTCAGAAAATGTAATAACGAAAATAGTAGTTATGTAAACAGATTGTATTCAAGTGAAGTAATTATTAAGTTTCTTCTTAAATAATCATTTGTTTAAAATTTGTTTACGTATTTTTTAAACAAGTACAATTGCATCATCTAATTATTTCCTCGAATCTTATTCAGAATCAATTCACCCAAAGAAAAAATTCATTGAGACATTATTCAAAATGTCACCAGAAACATTATTATTCAGAAACATTTTTAGTAAAACTAAAATGTTTTTAATTTTTAAAAAAAATTTAAATGAGTCTTTACAGGTTCTGAAAATGAAATATTTTACCTGTATTAATAAAAAGTGGACCATTTCTTAATTTAATTATGTATTAATAATTAAATTAAGAAATGGTCCACATTTTTTGAATTGCGCACCAGTTAAATTTCTTCTTTTATACACTATGCATATTTTGTATTTACTTTCGAATAGTATGTTTGACGTCGCTTTTATACTATAATTAGAGTAGAGCTGAAATATTTCATTTTATACGTTGTTATGTTTCAGGTTTCTAGTCAAATTATTATATAAGTCATATTAAAAATGAGGTATCAAATATCATCATGAAGAATTCTTCAGATATCTGTTGATGATTCTGGAAGCTTGGAGTTTGGAATTATCATACACTTACCTGTGCGCTTTATCATACACTACCAATATGTGTTACATGAAAAAAAATATTTCATACCTCTACAGCGTCAATATAAATATAAAATTTATTTTCAAAGAATGAAGTAAATTTTAAACTAAAATGGTACTGTTGTTAGAAATTTTAACGAATACACAAATAAAAAAATATTTAAATTAAGAAATACTTCCAATCCATCAAACTGATATAGAAATAGTCAATGTGTGCTCAAAATAAATCTCTGGCAGAATTTTCCCAGTTATGAATGTGTAAAGTTGGCACTGATAATTATTTATTGGAAAGGTTTTCGATAATAATTAAATTAGTGAAAATGATGCTATAAAATTAACATACATAGAAAATGCATTATAGTTATTACAAACAATCCACTTTTTATATCACAGTTCGATTTATATAAAAATAACAAATTTTACGATATATATTCAATATTTGTGTAAAAATTATAAATACGGTAAGAAATGAAAGAAATAACTTTTTATGTATCTTAAAAAAGTCAATGATGAAAAATAAAAATAAAACTTTTATTTCTATCTCAAAATTGATATAGATACATAAAATAACATATTAAAGATTTTAAATGCATGTATGTGACTTCGAAACATTTCCGATCGTTACTGAATAGGACACGGAAAAAATTTCTTTACATAAAAATTCCATTCTCAAGAAAATAGGTTAATCAGCTCTTTAGACTTGCTCTTTACTTTGGAATGCACTGCAAATACTCATTTGAATTCCATGAGTTCTTGTGGTATTCCGAATATTTTGGTCAAGTGTATGATATTGCTAATACGTAATTTATTTTTGCAATGGTTTAATTTTATCTTAAAAGCTTTTTGCAGACTCATAAAGATTATGAATGAGATTTTTTTCCAGTAATCTAGAATTTAGATAGTTGATAATAACTTTAATATTGACAAGGAATAAAGGCCTGTCAACTTATTCACAATTTTAAGCTCGGGACTAAATTTTTCTTTCATATTGCAAAATAGTTGAGCTTTGTTTTTTAACGAAAATAGGAGGTAAAATAGCTTATCTCAACTTAAAGTATTTATGCACAATATAAAACCTCACCGTGTTATTCTTTTAAATCACTTAAACAATGTTGAAATTGATTATGATTAAATCCAGCAGATCGGATAAAATTAACAAAATTTATAGCAATAGTCAGAAAATAGCTGAAGTTTTAAAAGAGCTTTTTATAAAGTTTCTTGGTTTCTGATACATAGAAAATTCATCACAGGATTATTGCTACTTTCTTTCATGTCAAATTTGAATACTGTTGTTATTCCATTTCCCTTACCAGTCATACATTTAGCAACTTTTGTATTTTCAGTAAATTTATATATATTTCTCTAATCAAACTCACACACACACAAATTTATTAAACTCGAGTATAAATTTACACATAAATCTACAGTATTTCACATGTTATATTTGTATGTACAGATATATCAATTAAATATTCTACTATTGTCAAGCCTACACTAATGATTGAAAAAATAAAGCTACTTGAGTTGATTAAAGATACAAGATAAAACACATTTTATTACATTTGAATTATAATTTGTTAAATACATCTATAGCGAAATAATTTCCTGATCTCTGTATTATAATACTACTCTAGCTACCATTCGATATAGACTGATTTTTAGTTGAAAACGCACATCCATTTCTTTGGCCATTCTTTTAGAAATTCTTCATTAGTAAATTGTTTTAGATAGTTAGGAATTTTCTGTTTTACCACATGTAGCTAACACGAACAATATTTTCAGATTCCTAATTTGCTGTGTTAAAAAAGGCTAATGATCAATTAGCTTTGGATTTTATCAACTGATTTTAACGCTATGAAAATTGCTTTCTAGTGAAGAATATTATCCATTATATTTATTATGATATCTACTAATGCGTCATTATTTCATGACACCTACGCTCTTATCACAAACAAAATAAATTACCTTTTTACTGTATTCAACAAAAAATAAAGCTCTAATTATTTCCTTAAAAAATAATCTTCTTCTTAGTCCATTTTCCTTTTTTTCATGCTTTGGCTTTTTACATTTTAAAAAAATAAACAATTCTGAATGCAAGAATGAGAAATAACTATGGATAATTCAGCTTTAAATCAACTGCACAACAATTGTTTTCATCAATCAAACAGCAAAACACTGTTTGGTTTATTAACTTAAACCAGATATGTTTTTCTTTGGTAAACCAAAACCAAGAAGACTAACAAATTACGACATCATAAGAAATCGAACTTTTTTAACACAATTTCCCTTCCTTTTATATAGTAGTAGAATATTCAAGGAGCCATTTGTCGAAATATTGAATGAAATGTCATAAGTTATTCTTCAAGTCAAGTATGTTGATAAAAAAAATCAAGACAATTTCCACTAATATCAGATACATTATATATATTTTTATTTCTAAATTAATTTTAAAAATTGTGAAAAATTCGTTATTTTTGGATTTTTTCCCTCAAATGGATATGAAACATCTCAATGAAATACTTTAATCTTCATGAATCACAGAAAAAAAATAGTTACGATGAATACTGACACTGAAACTTTTTAATTGTTTTTTATCAGTAAAAAAGAGACAAAATTACTTTATTTTCTTGAATATAAAAAAACACTGTTGAAATAGTTTTTTTTTTTAAATAAAATGTATAAATGAGTTTTTATTTATAGCAAACCAAAATTTTTAAGACGATTATTCATTAAACTTACAAATTTGATTGGAATTACTAATTAATATTAATTTTTAATGTAAAAGATGATTGCTATTGTTTATAAAAATAATAATTTAAATTTCCAATAAATAAACAATAATCATAATATCAGAAATGTACATAATTTTGTATCCAAATAAGTATTTAATACATTTCCTCTGAATTAACGTATTTAAAAGTTAATTTCAATTATATTAAATATAAAATCAAATTGTTAAATACTATAACTTTTGAAATTTTTATAAAATTTACAAATCAATTTAGGTTTTTTTACTAACACTTTGTAATATTTAGAACATCATTTTTTAAGAAACTTCATATATCTTATTAATGTAAGAAAATAATAAAATTCTATTTCATTATTACCTTATACAAGTAAAATTACGGTAAATAATATCATTATATTTCTTCAATTTATATATAAAAATGCATGCAACAAATGAAATAAACTATCAAAAACGCACAATTATTATTTCTAATTCCCCAGTGCTTGTTTTGAAGCTTTAAATCTAGTGAGAATAAAATCATATTTTTTGATAAATTCAATGGAAGCAGGTGTTTCAAGAAATATTATAAGCGACAAGATAAAATAAATAAATCTAATTTTGCATTAAAATGACAGGAAAATGATAAAATTTGAAAAAAAGAAAAATTTTTTACCTGATTAAAAATGATTAATCTGCGTTACAAGTAATTCTTTCAAATCTGAAAATTTTAAATTAGCAATTTAAAAAAGAAAATAAAATGCATATAAAATATTAGGCTTTAAAATAAAATCTGTAAATAATATAGTAAAAAATGAAATACTTTATAATGGATTAATTCTTTGAGATAAGATATAAAAGAAACGTGTTAATTTTCAAACATTTTTTTATGTTTAAATATTTTCATTTTAGAAAAAATATTTAAAATAATTCGATTCATTTATACTTTTTAAATTCATTAAAAAATTCATTGTTAAGTAAGGGATTTCAATAAAAATTGAGTACTTTTTACATTATTTAAAAATTAACTGATAATGATAAAGGAGATTTATTCTTTATTATATTAAATTTCATAAGGACGTTAAGATATGCCAAATTAGGAGTGTTATTGTAAATATGTGCAAAAATTTTGCTTTTTCAAGAAGCATAAAACAGCTAAAAGCAGTATTAAACTTAAATAAATAATTAAATTCAAATTTTTGAATGTATAAATACAGCTGTGGTACAGAGTTGTACAGTTTTCTCGCGGTATATATCTGTACCAAGGTGGTTTCTCCTCTGCAGCACAAGAGAATACTCCTCTAAAATATTATGCTATTACACGTCTCTGTTATACAAATAAAAGAACCGTAAATTTATACTAATAATACCAAGCAGATACATAAAAATCTCAAAAACCACAATTAAATTTGTATGATTATGATTCTTAGTTATGCTTTTGTTATGGAAAGCTGAATGACTCAATACAAATATTGCCAGTAAAATAAAATGATGCTAAAATCCTTACAAAGTTGAATATAGAATTTTCAACAATAAAACAGTTATGGGTGACCGTTAAATACAAGCTATAATAATAGATTGTCTCAAACTGCATTACATTAATATTAATTCTCTAAAAGCAAGTAATTTGCTGGAAACTCTTTAAGATAGTTTAGGATATTCATAATATAAAGGTCATTTTTTAGAATGTATATGATTCCAAAAATGAATCTTGAAGATAAAAACAGCAGTTAAATGTATGTCATTAAGATAATTTTTGTAATACTCATCGTAAAATTACATTCTAAAATTTAGTATTCATAATGCAAATAAGATTTCTTAATTTTGGGGAATTTTAATACATTTGAATACAGTAATCTTGTGAATAAGAAATTTTTATTATAAAAATTCAATTCAAGAATTAATGTTGCTTGTTATATATTGACTAAAAATAATTTCAAACATATTTAAAATTAATATCAAAATAAATAGAAAATAACAAAAAATATAATAAAATGTGTATTTTCTGGAATAAGTAATATAGATTTATTAATATATTGTTTTAATTTTTCAATCTTATCACTACACAATAATATATCTTCGTTAATATTCCCTTTTTAACCTAATGAATAACAATTGTTTCAGCAAAATAACTTGCATATGAATTTGTAAAATCTATTTTCTTTATAATTCCTTTTGCATTTCAATTTCCATAAATGAAGCAATTTCCATAGCATTTCAATTTCCATAAGCATTGAATCAAGAGAACGATTAAAGCTATGTATGTTAAATATTTTATAGATTTTTTTAATTTCATTTTTACTCATATCTTGAAAGCCACCCTTTACATATCTGCACTGCATCCACTACACGTATTTCCTTTCTTTTTGTATTCACGGCAACTTTTCTCCATTTTCTAAAACTCAAGAGGTCTTTTTTCAGTCACCTTCAACTATCTAGTTGGAGGTTCTCTTTCATCTTAACCTAATACTGTGAATGGTTTTGTTATTTGTGGTCCACCTAGCTTAAATTTATAGCTCGTCGCCAACATCCTGTCTCTTGTACCAGTCACAAAGATTGATCTGATGAATTTGCTTTCAAACATATTCAAAATGATACAAATATCGTTATTAAAAATCCATGATGTAATAGCATTGAGCAGGACTTGAAAAATAAAAGTTTTTTTTTTAAAAATTTTGAATATCTTAAATCTTTAGATTAACATAAGCTGATTTCTCACTCCAAAAGCCTTTATTAGCTATTTTAAATCAGTTATAAACTTCTGTTTTATACTATTTTTCTTTATTTGTTATCGTGAGAAATCATTAAAATTTTATTACTGACAAACACATTTTCAAAGATATAATCTTTAAAAAGTAGAAGTGCATCATTATTTACAGCTAAAGGAAGAGATTTGATAAATTTACTTTTGTAACTATCACTAAGGAGTCCTTTATTTGTGGCAGAAGTTTAAAAGGTTTAAAATCCTCTCTCACTGATTTTCTGACTTCCAATGTCATCTGCAAAAGTCAATAGTTAAATATATTTATTCCATGGAGTGCCCCTTTGGTCCAATACCACTATCTCGACTCTATAGTTATATTTTAAACTAAGCTATTAAATTTCATTGACGCAGGTCTTTTCCTAATGAAAAATGTTTTGATAAATGGTTTCAGATTTAATTTGACCTTTTATATTTGCTGCATTCCCTTAATTAGATTAACAATTAGTTTACCTTTGTTTTTAATAAAGTAGACAGCTTTAAATTCTATAAGTAGGTTAATCATATCAATATATTCTTTACTTTTCAGTAATTTGCCTTAATTGGAATTTTTATATCTATTGGAGTTTTGTAGAATTAACTCACAAGGGTAGTCTCCTAACTTACTTTGTCCCAAAAAGAAAAATCTATTTAAAACTTGGTAGTATTTGTAAAAATAAAGTTGGTATTATATGTATTACATATAATACCAACTTTATAATATGTATTACATATTAATAAGTGTGCTGTCTTTAAATTTACGACATTAAATTGGTATTCTTTCTTAAAGATGGAGACTAATGAACTCTGTGGCATGACAGCTCATGTGGGCTAAGGTTTACAGTGACCATCTCTGTTTTCCTGACCGAGAAGATCCAAAGTGAGGTGAGAAGCATATGTCCCAATTAGGTGGTCAGCCTAAGTCAAAACTCCCTGAGCTTAGCTTCCAAACATGCTTGGTGCTAAGTTTATCGACCCATTTAAGAGATGAAAGGTTGAGTCGTTCTTGCCCAGCCTGAGAACCGAACTTCGGACGTGTGCCTTGGGAGCGTGAAACACTACCAGGGTTTCATAGATGGAGACTATGAAGAATTTTTCCCACTCAATGGGAAATTGTTTTCATTTCCCAAATTTTCATCCTGATTTTATATACAAAATTGATAATTTCTGGTTCTTCGACTTTTCTTAGTTTGAATGGTACGCAGTTAGGTGTAGAATTTACCGTTTATAAGTATTTTATCAGGAAGAATCACATTATCTGAAAAAAGTGGGAGTCTGTCAACATCTTGAAAGAAATTTAGCTTTTTATGACCATTATGTGAGCTGCATCTATCATTTTTGCTTCAAACAAGTCCTGAAAGTAACTTTTTCCATACACTCAATACTTCAAGGAATGTGCAAGTTTTTTATCCATATTTCTAACGTCAATTGTGTGTTTTTGGGTTGAATTCTCTTCTTACATTATCAACTAGTTTTGAAACCTTCAACTTTCTTTTAAATATTTCAGGTTATTTTAAAAAATTTCTCTAATAAAACACATGTTTCTTCATGTTCTTTTCCACACATTTCTAAAACTCATATCATTTCCCACATATTATATGGTGCTTTTGTATCATAGATAGCGGTGCTTTTGTATCATCGATCCATAGGCCTTATTCTTGTCTTCTGTGGCCTTTTTTAACTCGCAATCAAATCACTTATATGTGATACGTTATCTTGATACTTGAATATTTTTGAGTGTTAAGGGTTGGCTGATGGCTTGATGGTTGCTAAATGTAAAATAATTTCTCTTTTAGAATTCATGTCAAAATCATAACTTTTTTCCTCTTTTATCAAACAGATATCATTAAATATAATTTTATCTTACTCATATTACCATTTTAATTATTTTGGACTGCTAAAGTAAAATTTTGCTATTTAATTATAGCTTCTATTTAAATCTTTTAAATGAAAATTGCAAAATTTTCCACATAACCACTTTATAACAAATAGTTATTGAATGAAAACTATAAAATAACAAAATAAGAAATGTTACATTAATTCATTGAATTTTGAAAATTGCTTACATTGAATTTCTTTTGGTATCACT
Source organism: Latrodectus hesperus (assembly GCA_037975125.1). Taxonomy (NCBI): domain Eukaryota; kingdom Metazoa; phylum Arthropoda; class Arachnida; order Araneae; family Theridiidae; genus Latrodectus; species Latrodectus hesperus. The sequence goes on from CM075858.1 coordinate 68,582,594, forward strand.
TCTTTCTGTTCATTTCAGAAAAGAATGTGATTTTATAATTTATTTTAAATTTATAAATAAGATGTATCATTTAGATATGTAAATTGCTTTCACCTGTAAGACTAAAATTCAGCTTAAATTTATGAGAGCACTTTAAAAATTTAATGGTATTATAAGGAGAATTTTAAACTACAAATTTTAACATTAAATTTTACCTATCATTTTCATTTTCAATAAATTTTAAAAGTAACTTTATCTCGACTGATATTACAGAAAATTACTCATAAGGACGCGGAAAATAAGTGATAATTCATCAAGAATGGTTAATTTATATTTGAAATATGTCTGCTAAAGATTAAATTTATCAATTTATTTGTAAGCTGAAATGTTTGAGCTTTCTTTTTCAATTCATATTTAAAACAATATTTAATTTTTAAATATTACTTATATTTTTTCTCGAGAACAATTATTGATTATTCTGTATTATATATATCAGTATACTGTGTAAACTAAAAAATTTATTAATTAATGTAAGTTTGCTTTTTTTCCCTAATAGGGGGCAATGGGTTATTATCCCTTCCTCACTATAAGGTGAAAAACTGCAACGCATTTATCGTTACCCGATGGGCTTCTGTGAACCAAGTCACGGAGGTGAAAAGCATTACCCACGTCAAACCACCACAAACCCATTTATAGGGTGGGCCACATTCATTCATCATCTCAGAAGAAAAAACAAGGAAACACAGAGAAAGAAAGAAACATCCATGCCCGAACTGGAATTCAAACCCGGGACCAACAGCTCAAGAGTAAGGAATGTTAACCACTTTGGCCACATCGGCCGGCTTTTATCTAAGACAGTATACTGAAACTATTTTTAAAATTTCAGGAAATATTTTTAATCTAAAATTATTTCGTTATCAAAGAAGTTCCTGAATGGTGTCTGTTGAGTTCTTGATACATTATTCCGAGATTAACCAATTATTGTTTTGATATTTTGTTATTCAATTAAAAATTTTAAAGTAATTTTGAGAGCATCCGATTCCTAATGTTGGTAATTCCAAAGGAACGGAATTTTTGCTTTTTACTTTGATATCGAATACAAATAAAATTAAATTTCATTGTTTTAATCTTGCATTAATTTACAGGAGAAATAAGTGATTTCAAATAGTATGCTTTTCAATTTTAATAGTTACAACCACAATATTAACATTGCACATCAATAACAATCCCAGACCCAAATTATCCCTAACAACCCAGGATTCCAAGCATTACTAAAATGTAAGATCTAAACCATTAAAAATAATCCAAGATAGAAACCATCATCAAGCGTTTGATATCCCAAACGTTACTAACAGTCCAAGCATGAGTAAGAGTTTAAAGTTTCAGATAATAATTGACGGTCTATGCTCCAAATTATCACCAACATATAAAAATCCAAATTATTTCCCACATTCAAGATCTAAACTATGAATAACTATGTACAAGATCATTGCAATTGTCAACAATCAAATGTCCAAAATCCTCATCATTAGTCTAAGACTTAAACAATTGCTTAAAAAATCAACAATCAAAATATTTCTAAATGTCCAATATACAAATTCTACAAATATATAAAACCAAAGCTATTGATATCAATCAAATACCCAAAATATCAACAATAGCCCAAAACCCAAATTTTCACTGACAACACTTCAAGATTCAATCAAACGCTAATTGTCCAAAACCTCTATTTCATTAACAACAGTCAACTATAAAAATTATCACAAACAATTCAGTACCCAAAATATTGCCACAGTCCAAGACAAAAATTATTGGAGTATTGGTAATTTTAGAATACATAAGATAGTTTAATGTCAGAACATTTAAAAAACACAATTTTGATGTTTGAGAATCGAAAGAGGGAAATTTCTGATCATCTATGTTTTCCATATAGATTAGAAGCAAAGCTACAAAATATATTTTTTTCTTTCTATAAAAGATTTTTTGTTGAAATTTTTATGGGGAAAAAAGTTGCCAAGAAAACTAATTTTAGATGTTATTATTCATAAAAATAATTTAATAAATTTACTAATGAATTAAAGTTAAGTTTTATTCCTTACATAATATAAAAGGCAAAATGTACAAAAATAACGATAACATATAATCCACCGAGGGAAACATATATATATATATATATATATATATATATATATATATATATATATATATATATATATATATATATATATATATATATATATATATATACATATACATATATATATATATATATATATATATATATATATATATATATATACATATATATATATATATATATATATATATATATATATATATATATATATATATATATATATATATATATATATATATATATATATATATATATATATATATATATATATATATATATATATATATATATAAATTAATATCCACATTTCATTTTCAGAATTTCATAAATCAGGAATATATAATCTAACAAACTCAGATCATTATATAGCAGTGATTCCTAAGTGAAAAATGCTGCAAACATAGTAAAGTTAGAGCAGTATTTATAACAAGTTCTTTAAATGCTACAATTTTGTGGTCAACTCCCGGTATGCTGTTTGTTGAAAACTAAATAAACTAAATTAAACATCTGATATTGTATATAATTTATTTCACTCGTTAAATGGTGAAAAGGTGAGATGTGTTGCACAATGAAGACTGAAACGCATCCATGCGAAAACGGCGAAATAAACAAATTTGTTATCTTAGAATTGTCATAGATAAATCTCTTATAACAGACAATATATTAAACACTATATATATATATATATATATATATATATATATATATATATATATATATATATATATATATATATATATATATATATATATATATAAATTATGAATTAATATTGTGTAATAATATTTGAATTAATATTAAATAAAATTTCCGTAGCAACAAACTTTGTTTCATTAGTAAAAATATCATTTTAAAACTTGCAGAAATATCGTGAATCAATTATTGTTAAAATAACACAATCTTTATTAAGCGCACAATGTTTGAAGTATATTCTATAATGGTAAAATGCAATTATCTATAGTAAACACGGTTTTAAACTTTATTTGATTTTAGCATACTCAAAAGTATATGTATAGGTTCCCGTTTATTATGTGAATATTACTTTCAATTTATAAAACTCTAGCAATTTAACTATAAAAATAACCTATATAGCGCCCTCTGTCTACAGTACCACCCATAACGTCATCAACAAGGACGGGAGTCCCTCTCCAACAACAGTAGGAATGAGGCGTATATTGATATTTATCTCATGTTTATACCCTGTTCCCTTTAACTATATATGTTTAGATTTAATTTTGTTTTATTTGTAGTATATGTATCTGTGTTGTGCTCAATTTGTACCCTAAATTGTAATAAATTATTTTGAGCTCTTTAAGGAACTTGTTTCTTTGTTCCCATTGAACCAAATAAGTGCTACACATATTAAAATGCTTCAAATTTCAATTTGAATTTTGAAATAAACTAAGCTTCTGGCTTTACTGAAATAACTGCTATAACTAAATATATAACTTTAAAGAATAAGCACAACAATATGAAAATGTGGGACAAATATCATAGGAAGCCTAAGATAAAACTAGGTGGAACATGATAGGGTGATATTTTTATATATTATTACCATATCATTGTGCTAACTTTAGAAAAAGCATGTGCAGATTTACAAATTTTAATAAAACAACTATCGTAATATAATTAATATGAATAAAAATATAGTATAAGTGTATTTAAAAGTGCAATTGAATTAAAAAGGGTAAAGAAAATATATAATCGTTACAGTCATTAATTTAGTTTATTATTAAAGCTATTTGAAACTTTGCTTGCTAGCAATCGCTCGTTATGTTCAAACATTAAAATTCAAAAAGAAAGTATCACAAAAATATGATAAATTTAAAAATTGTCATATTTTTACTTATATTTTTTTAAATAAATTACTTTAAAAAATAAAAAGCTTTAAAGAAATCTTCATGCTTCACTATAGTTAAGAGTCCTATTCTGAATTAATTATAAAAAAAATATTAGCTTCTTATTCAAGAGATTTATATAACACTTTTTTATAAATATATTTTATATTTTGTTTTACATAATAAATTTAATATACTAGCATTATATAAAACAAAGTTTGAAACAAAAATTTCGATGAATTATATAATAAATTTTAAATAACATATTTTTTTGTTTTGTAATTAAAAAAATAGTTATAAATATAACAGCAATGTACATAATATGAAATGAATTGTTTGTTCTATTAATGTGTATTAATGACGTATTCATTAAAAGTAATTTAAACTAGCAAAGCTATTAAGTTTGTATTTTTTTACTATTAAGTATTTTATTTACTATTAAGTATTAGTATGTGTAAAATGAAAACAAAAATCCATAGAACGATATATTTATATTATAAAATTTAAATATATATCCCTTATATTTTCAATATGTTTATTAAAAGCTTTTCAGGGTATTTAAAATTATAAATCTTAAGACAAACGGTTCTAAATAGCTTACTTATTTATATAGATATTCAAAGTAATAAGAAATTCTTTTAAATAAGATCATATTAATATATTTATCTTCTGAAATATTACAAATGTCAGAGAATTTAACAATAATTTCAAACAGAAATTCATGCAAAAGGACATTATATAATAAAATGATAATATTTTACATTTGTGTTAGTAACATGAAAAATATATTACAAAATTATAAAAAGAACTCTATTTTGTATTGCATTTTAATGCAAAAAAAATAAAAGTGATCATACATATTTCTCATTTCAGTAATACTGAGTTAAAAAATTTTTCCATGCTAACACAATTAAAGAAATTAAAAAATTGTAATGAACTTCCAAAAAGTAACAGTTAGAACAAGTATGTGATTTTACTTTAAATACTTGCAATAAATCAATTAACATTTAAATCGCTTGTATTTTTAATAAATGTAAATAATGAAGGGAAATATGACTTTAATAAATTTAAATCTTAAAAAATTTATTTTTATAAATTCAAATACTTTAATCGAATTATATTACCTTAAAAACTCACTTAATTTAAAGGCAATAATATTTGAAATTTATTTGTTTTTGTTGTGGTTATATTTTGCACTGTTCACATTTATTTAGATAAGCCTGTATTAACACTTAAATAAACATTGAATATGATTTCTTAACCTAATTAGGTCTTACCTTCTTCAGGCACTGTTGGAAAGTTTGTTAAGAAATGCGACTCTTTAACAGTAGTGTTTTGTTAACAGACTTAACAAAATGTCGAGTTTATGCAGCTGATTCTGAGACTTAATTGGAAATGAAATTACTATATGTTTGATTTGCAAATAAAATATACTAAATCTAATTATATCACAATAATGTAATTTAAGTATCGTGTCTTAACCTTAAGAATTGTAAAAAACTACAAAAATATTTATAGTATTTGTTTGTAATATTTTTATTTTTGGATTCATATAAATTTAACATCAGTAAAATCACTAATATTGAAATGAAATACATTTACTTAATTGAAATCATTATATTAATCAAAATATTTAGATTATTTGCATTTCCGAAAAATTTATTTATCATTATAGGTTTTTTCGTATTTCAATTCAAAAAGGAATTAATTAAATAAATTCTATATTTATTAATTTAAATTTATGTTTGTTTTCCTCTTGATATATGAACCACAATTTTCTATAAAAGAAACATATATATGAAGATCTTTCTCTAGAATAAAAAATAAAAATATTAAAAAATATTCATTTTGATATAATAAATAATGGCAAAATCAAAACACATAGACTTTGTATATTAACCTCATCTGATAAGCCGTTGCTTTATTGTATAATGATATGAAATATTATTTCATTTTAATTCAGTTTTAGTCTTTTTTACTAATCATAAATATTAAAGCTTATTAGAGATATCCTTATATTGTTATGTAAGAGACAAATTAACTGGTTTTATTTAATAAAATCATTTTCACGTGCTTTTTAATTGATTGAAATATTAATAAAATTTCCAATTTTAAATATTACGAGAAGATTTATAACAATTATTTTAATGTATTTTAAATTCTTCGTATATTTACTTAGATTATTTATTTCAATATTGCTTTACAATTCAAAATTGATATTAATTTAAAATTTAAAGACTCAACAATAGATTGTAGGGATGCATGTTATTATTTTATTCAAACTTCTTTAAAATTATCAATTATTCTCCTAAAATAGAAGGAAAAAAAAACGGAAAAGTTAGTGAACATTTAAGACCATTTTTTACAATGCTACAAACCTGATTAATATAAAATACTTGAGTTAAGGATACTTAATGGGTACTAATTAATTTATCTTTCTTTTGCACTCGACTGTATTGAGAAACATGAAATGGGATTTTTAATAGTTATTAATAAGATTTTATTTAGTTTCATGAGCTTATACATAAGAGAAAAATAATAAAATATATTAATATAATATTTTTGAAACTTCTTATTTTAATATAACTCTTAAACTAAAATTTTATTGTAATTTTGTGTCATAATATTTTCGTTTAATTATTTTTATTTTATATTATTTTTAATTTCTTCTAATTTTTTTATAACAAATATATAAATTATAAAAGAAATGTTATTAAAATTAAATTACTAAGTAAAGCATATAAAACAAATTTTGCATAAATTAAATTTTAGATTTTTTATCTGATTTGCCCATTTTTAAATACTTTTCAAATTTAAAAATTTTTGTTACTTTTTCCATAATACGATTTTTGTTGGGGAAAAGTTCAAAGAAACGGAAATATTATAAGAATATTGTCGGTCTCACTCTTTTTTTCTACTATTATGTTGAAAGTTGAATTTTATGTATTAAAATATTTTATGTATATTAGTTATTTAAAGGATAAAATATATTCAATATAAAGATACAAATTCTGAAACTAATAATATTATTCATAAGATAACATATTTTGAAATGACTCGATTCATATTTTGTTAAATTCTACATTTTATCCTTAGGAATAATTTAATGCTCTAATATAAAATGATCTAATTTTCTGTGTAGACCAAAGTGCTTTATGTACAAATTGTATATCGAGTACTAATGAACGTTTTTTTCAGGAACAAATTAAAAATTTGTCTTCTTATATTTCAAAGTCTTAGTATGATTTTAAGATAAGCTTGGAAAACGTAAAATTTTCATACATAAATACAGTTTTCAACTGAATTTTTATAAGGATTATGGAAAAAAATCTTTCCTTTAACCAGTGCACGTGCTGAACATTAAATTAAATTGCTAGATTATCCTTATTTTCTTCAAAACTTCAAAATTTAGTGCATAGTTTTATATTTCTGTATGCATATTTTTATTATATAGTTATTTAATGCTATTTCATAATTAATTGTTTACAGTGAAAATATTTGTTAATATCTATTTTATTATGAACTTTACAAATTAAATTTAATTCATTTGTACATTTGTATAACAAATCATTTAAAATTAAAACAATTAAGATATCATTTAAAAATATCTGTATAAATTTGTGCAATTTTTGTTTAAGATCAATTTTCACACACACACAAACATATATATTTACGTATATTTTTTTTTGGTGTTTTCAATATGAAGTCATATAAGTTGAAGTTCCAGAAGAGTTATTTATTTAAGTAATGAACTAAGGTTTTCCCCTAGATTCCTGAGTTTTAACAATAAATACGTTTAAACTCATACACCTATAAATTTATTCAGTTAGGGTTAAACTTCTGAAACGAAACTTTTATTATTTTATATCTTATTTCATGTAATTTTTATTCCATAGTATTGTAAACTGTTATAATAACACAATAAATTTCCAAAACTATATATCAGAAAATATGAAATTATAAAACTTGTTATATTTACAAGATCAGGAAAATATTTGAGTTTTCAAAATACATTGAAATAACTGCAACGAGAATATCTTGACATCTTCTTTAACGTCTATCAAACTTCAGAATTCAAAATATGTATTCCAAGATTCTAAGTTCATCATTTTTCTAATTTTGGAGACTTACAGCCTTACATTATCTTAAAATTAATTTGTATCCTTCGCTCCTGTAAAATTAATTCCGCACTGAATAATTACAATGAATAAGTGTTTCATAACATATAATTCATATGATAATGAAAATTTTCAGATTTTTATTTATGTGGATAGATTTTGAAAACATTAGAATTTCACAGGCTTGCCGAAAAGTACATTATTTTATTATAAAACATGTTAAAAATAATATACATTAGTAAAATATGAGGATGATAAATAAATGTATACAATTTTTATTCGATAAGGAAAAATAATTATGCTTTTTGAGTTTTGTAATAAAGCAAACAATATTTAAATAATAATTTTACCAGCTATTTATAAAAATTATAACTTTACTAACTGTATTTTAATTTAAAAATTAATAATAATATTATTAAGTGTTATTAAACATTTGATAAATCTACTTATAGGAAATTTTCGTCATGTAGATCACAAATCAATGGTTTTTGCAGAAGTGTTCAAATATATCGAAAAAATGGAAATGAATGAGTGAAGATAATCAGACATGATGCTTTCATATTTGCCACATGCTATATTTGTTTTCTGGTGGTATCAAAAATCACAAATTATGCAAAACGAATGCATCAAATACTATTACAAAAGTTGTATCAATTGTACCTCTTGACATGTGGCTCCATACATGCATGCTTTTTTCATGTCTAAAATATTCCTTCACCTTATTCAACTGAAAACACAATTCATTAGACCAAGCATTATGATTTCAGTAATAGGCAGAATATTGACGTTGTCAGTAGGTATAATGGAGGCGTTAAGCAATTTCACAATGTAGTCAATAACATATATGTACAAGGCCTTGGCTTCAAGTGTTCATTATGTAAAAATAATGATTTGCGGAAAAGTTCACATGCGACCTTAATTGAAACTGCAGCATTGAAATTTTCAAATTTAAGGAAATATCTCTGGCATATTTTGTTTAATAATTCTATACAGTATCTGATGTTCTCAATATTTCAAGTCTTTCTTCGGGTTAAACCTATGTCTGAGATTTAATGCTTTACCAAGCATTCGATATTGACATTTATTTTTTGTTAAATTGTACCACGCAAAAATTAAAAGTTCACTTTTAGTTTGATGATTTTATGTTTTTTTCTTATGCATACCAATAGCGCTATATTAAAAATAGTTAAGGTTTGATAGATACATTTTGGTCAGTCTTTCATTTATAAATAATAAACAATAACTCCTGGACAATTTATTAACACTAGTAGAAATATTATTTAGCAATTTCTCTTTTCCTCAACGTAAAATTAATTGCCATTAAAATAAAAGATTCAAAATAATCAATAAAACATTAACTAATAAGAATTCTGAATAAATAAAAAAATAGTTATATTCCTAAATTGAAGTCAAATTGTATTAAGCAAAATAATAGAGCAATCAATCATATCATCAGAAAAGATTTCCAATTTGATAGTCATATTAAGCAACCATTTGGATTATTTTTAGAAGGAATTGTAAATAAAATATTTTTTCATTAATTTCCTAAATTATTTTAATTATTTTTATATAAAACAAAAAGCAAACAATTTAAAGTCCAGTAAACCTTGTAAACTGGTGACATTATGAACAGTCTAGTATGAGATTCTTCGAAGATTGAAGAGAGAAACATTTTGGATGCTGCCAAAATGTTTCATTCTGGATATAAATAAAGTTCAATTTAGATCGATATGAAATCTGTCTACGAAATCAGATCTACGAAATAGATGAGTAAGCAAGGTATTAAACATTATAGTAAGCGCGTAGCTCTCAAAAGTTAGAGATTTCAGTTAAAAGAAATAAGAAGAATGAAGCATTTTTCAAAATTTTATTATCTTATTTGTATTAAATCCACTTGCTTTTGTAAAAAATAAAGTATATCCGGATAATTTTGATAAACAATAAAGTGAGGAGATTGATATCTGCAATGGTAGTCTCCTCTCTCCACATGCAGCTAGTGTTGTTGTTGCCTATCTCGTACATTCTGATTTACAATCTAGTCTGACTCCGTCATATGATCAAATTATGTTTGTCTGATACAAGAAATGAAATCCAATACAAGTAGTAAATATATATTGATATCCTCCTAGTGCAATCCAAGATAGTTAAAGATGTGCTGAGGTAATACCTGTTTCATCTGGCATTTAGAGCAAAGATGCAATATCTTGTTATCCATAGAATATCGGAGATATTTTAAGTGCCTACTAACAAGTCCGGACTGACGTGTGCTGGCCTGCCTTTCGGTTGCTAGAGCTACTATAAGCTCTTCTTGCCTATTGTGAGGAGGTTGCCAGTTGTGACGAGTAATTAATATTTTTTTCTTTATTTGGAGTTTTCTTTCGAGAACAATTCTAAATATGCGAGCTCTGATGTAGAGAGGAAAGGATGGATTTTTCCTTCCCTTGAAAGTGTGTTGACCAATTCATTTCCATGGATATTGATATGGATCGGGATCTACTGAAGCTCAATATTTACACATGTACCTCACATTAGTACATAGTTATAAGTTCTAGTGAATTTAACTTACATTTGAGTTACCCATTAGACATGCAAGTGATAAATATTAGCGATTGATTGCATCTACTATAAAACAACACATTATCTCCTACATTAAATTTCTATTCTTTTTATAATGACTATATAAAATATGTATAAAAATATGAACAAAATAATTCTCTCTATTTAGTTCATATTGTCTTATGAATGGTTTGCAGCTCTTGAGAAATATCACTCAGTTCTTTGTGGTGCCAGTTTTGGACTTAATCATTTTTGAATAAGAACAATAAAGAAAATGAAAGTTTATGAAGGGGAATTTGAATGAAATATGAATATTAAAGGAAAGCGATGAATGTTTTTAATTTTAATATCATTACCTGACAGAGTAGGTATGATCATGATTGATATGAGAATAATTTCCCAAATGACCATTTGAGGTGAATGTCAAAAAGAATAATTGTATATTCTAACAGTTACGCTACTACTTAAACAGTTTCATAAGTCATTTTTGCCAAAATAAATGTTATGAGTATTTAGGGAAAATATAAGTTTTAATTTTGATTAAATTGTAAATACAATTTTTAATAAAATTAAGGAAATATAAATGTAAGTTTAATAATTTAGCTATACATTTGATAGGTAAAAAATAAGAATGGAAAACTGCTTATTCGAAATAAATTGAAAAACGAGATCCAGATATTTACCATTTAGTTATATTATCCCATTTTGTTTATAGTTACTTCAAACACTATAATTATAACATCTTTGATATTTATATAAGTATAAAATCTCTATTTTTATTTAAAATATAAAATATATTTTTTTAATTTTAAAATTTATTTTCAAAAACCTTTTCAAATATTTTATTAATGCATTTTTACGTACACAAAATATCCAATGAATATCCCAATAACAAAAAACATTTTTCGTAAATTATCATATGCTTAATCCTGTGTTTTCATCGAAATAACAAAGAAACGCTATAATATTCTTGAAACATGTTATGATAAATGAGGAAAATTTTAATCTATAAAAATGAAAAGTTGTGAGATAAATGGTAAAATATGGAAACATAAAGCATTGTTTGTTGGTGAAAAATGATTAATTTTAGCTTGAAATATTCATTATAAAATATATATCTATTATAATTGTGCTTTAAGAGAAAGGGTAGCATCTTTTAAAATTTTGTTAATAGGAAATAATTTTTATTGTAAAAGCACTTAAGTTATAATATTCAAAATTTGGGTAAACTTTTTCAAGGTATTAAATGAGGATTATTCTATCAATCTTAAGGATTAATTAATATCTGAAAGAATGCTTATATTGATGTAATTTTTTTTTAAAAAAATTAAAGACATATTGTTATTGAAACGAAATAGAAAGATTTTAATCCACAAATCTCTTTTTTAAAGATTATTCAAGTGAATACCTTTGAGGTAATAACTAACATAAAATTCATTTCTGTTTTTGAAAGCAAAATATTATGGAATGTACTTAAAAGAAAATAATTTTGAAGGAAAAGATGTAATTGTTAACAATATTGTGTTTGTAAGCAACCTAATACTGCAAAATATACTAAAATAAAAATTATTATTTGGTAGGTCTATAAGTACTTGATGATAATTTTATTAAAATATTTTGCTGTATAGTTTTAACGAATTTAGAAAGGAAGGAAGACAGTGTCTGAGATAAACTGTTTCAATAGAGTCGGATAGATCTTCAAATTTAAACGTTGATAGAAAAAAGCATATTGGAATATAATTTTTTCAGAAAAATATCTTACTGCATGGAAACCATGAAATAATCGTGAAATCAACGCTTCCAATGGAATACAAATATAAACTATTCAATCAGAAATAACATCTAAGCAATTAAATGATTTCAATAATACAAGACGAAGCTAACGATGAACAATGTTCGAGCTAACCATGAACAACTTTTAAACTTCAACATTTAAAAGCATAAGATTTGTATCATGTTTATAATTGTAACTATAATTTTTGTAAATTTGAATAAAATTTTAATGAGAAATTCACAAAAGGAAGAATTCCTCAGCACAAAAGTCATATAAGAAAAACTTGCTTAAAAGTATTAATCATAAACAGAATCACCAAATCAACACCACTTTTTTCCAAATTGAATTAATTATTCCAAATAAAATCATTCACTATATTTGAATCGAAATAACTGAAGTCTGATTGGTCCTCTCATACATCTTTGTACTGCACAATTTATTCATTTGGAGTTTTAACATCTACGAATGTCATTGGCAATGTATTGGCATGACGATATATTCGCCAATTGTTCATACATGTAAGAACAATTGGCAACCAGCAAACAATGTTAAATCCTCCATTTGTTTAACTAATTACTTATATCCTCCCCAATGACTTTTAGAGGCAGAGTATATATTTTTTAACTGCATGTCTCCTAGTAAATAACTTCTCACTGCTAAAAACTATTCATTATGAATGTAAAATCCGAATTTCTTTTTAAAATTGTAATATTCGCGATTCTTAGAATTAAATCATCCTAAGATTATTCAAGTGCAGTATAACTTTAATTATCCGAATCATTTAAAACCGGGCCCAGTTCGGATAATCAAAAATTCGGTTAATTGGATTTTTACAAAAGAAAGCTTATATTCTACTTTATTGTTGTATGTTGAAAATGGAAAAAAAAACAATATATTTTTAAAGAAAAAGAGCACTTAATCAATTGAACGAAAAGTCAATATTTTTATATATTAAAGCACTTACAAGTGTTGTACATTTATACATTATTATACATTTGATGTACATTAATACAGTTCATAAATGAAAGCCATAGTTAGCTGAATATTTCAGTCATAATAAGTTGTTTCACTGCCTTCAAACGTTTTCGAGCAGACACCATCCAGTTGACAGTAAGAATTTACATGTAGTCACACTCGGGTGACGCTCTATTCACTTCAAAACAGTATCAAAACTGGCAAATCCTTCACTTCTGAAAGTCATATACCTACTTCAACGTGTATGCTAATGTTAACCTTTTTCAATAAATTTATCATGATTTGCAATTCAAAATCTAGGATCTGACTCATAGCCCATTCTTTTCTATCTTCAATACTATCTCTTGAACATCCAAGAACTTTTAAAAAAAAGGCTTTTGATTTCCTTATGTGACATGTCTCATTCTTATCATCTACCTTCTCTTAATTTTTTTTCTTGGGCTTTCTTTCTCATTTTTCTTTTTTTTCTTCAGTTTAATTTATTTCTCTCAAATTCTGTAAGTGATTCTCATAACCAGAAATTCGGATAGATGGAATTCTGATAATTAGAAAACTATTGCATCCAATCGAAAGAAAGGAAGAATGTTAATAGCAGGAGTTTTTGAGATTTATACATAAGTAGGTGAAAAAAGTTCATGAAAGCTTTGCAAGCATAAATTAATGTTATTGGAAACAATTCTGAATGTTCTTTGTAAATCGATTACACATTTTTTTTTGAGGAAAAAGGTTTATGAATGCAATATTCTTTTATATTTTTCTCTCTTTAAGTTAGCTAAAAATACTTCATTGAAATATTTTATGCTAACGTTAAATGCTTTTTATTTTATTGATATATGCTTTATTTAAAATGTTTAACAGTTGAAATCTCTTAAAATAGAGCACACAAGTATGGAAAATTAATAAAATTTTGTAATAATTGAATAGAATTTGATATTAAACCTCCATCTGTATAAAGATAAAGTTATTTTCTCAATTGATTAGATATATTGATTGATTTCAAGTTCTACAAATTTAAAACAGACCTTTAAAAGTCTTCATTTGTAATGGAGGACAGCTATACAAACATTCTTGAATACGAAGTCTAATTCAACCGCCAAATTCAGTTTAAAATGCATTACGAATAATTATAAACAATTTACGAAATGAAATAGAACCCATGAGTTAGTGAATTTATTACCTGAGTATTATGTTTAAATTAGCATAAACTTAGTTTCAAGCAATTAAAAGCGAAACTCGGAAGTTTAATTCCTCTTATTTAGAAGAATAGAATTACATTTGCTTAGGAAACATAATTTCGAATTTTTTGTTTGAAAGAGATTTCAATAAAGAAGTATTATTTTTTCTTAAATACATCAATTTATCATAAAAATTATAATATATAGGTTTATAAATTGTTGCCTTATCTTCTGTAACACATACGTTATTATAATATATTATGTATAATTTTCATATATTTATTAATACACATTTGTCTAATCTATTTAATTGTAAAGCGGTGTAAAAATTATTTAAAGTATTGATTATAACTTAGAAAGCCAGTACGTTCCATGGTATCTAAATGTTAATGATAAAAATGTACAAAGTTAATGTTTATTGAAGTAATTTCCTTGATTATTAATATAGTTTATAATAGATAAATAAGGTATACTATTATTCTTTGTTTAAATCATATGTTTGTTCTTTGAAAACTTTAATTAAAGAAAATGTGTTACCTATCATGTTTTGTTTATTAAAACAAATTTTAATTAACGTAATGTTGCTGTATTTCAAAGACAATGGTTTTAAAATTTAATATTATAAATAATCTTCAATAGTTCTTAAGTTACATAAACAGTTATAACTTAATTAACTTTTCATTTTTCTGATTTTCATTTCATAAAAATTACACTAAAACATTCCTTGAAAGTAACTGGCTTTAAAAGAGTAATGCTTATAGCTATTATGTTACATTTATAAATGTTTCACAAAATTACACTGCATATACATTTATCTTTTTTACAATCTTAATCAGCGTTACAAGGGACATATTATCCAATGAGAATCTAGTTAAAAAGAGAGAATTTCATTTAAGAAAAGGCATTTATAATTTTTAATGGATTTTTTTATTTACTTACATTACTATAATTAATACAATTACTCAGCATGGAAAGATGTTTGCTGAATAGATAAGTAAAAGAAAAGTAATGCAGTATGTATCCTTTAAAAATTAATAAATATTGAATTAAAAGTTATTATATGTTAAATTAAAAACAATTTTCTTGTACGTTTTAATGCATTTCCGATGCGGAATGTATAGAGAAAGTCAAAAACACGTTCATTGGTTCACTGCTGTGGGCATAATCCTTTTTGCAAAAACAAAAACAAAAAAAATATCTTAATAATTTTTAATAAATACTGCACTGGGATGATAAAAAAATTACAACCTAACTTAATTACAAAGCTATCTTTAAAGCATCTTATTCACATTTTGGATCCTATCTTCGCATCAAAAATCATGTGAAAATCAAGGAGTTTAGACTTGTCAACTTTTACTAAAACTCGAAAAACAGATTACCAGCAACCTGATATCAAAGTATTAGTGCAGCCATACCCTCCAGTACTATATATATATATATATATATATATATATATATATATATATATATATATATATATATATATATATATATATATATATATATATATATATTTATACGAGTGACCTTCACTGTTAAAAAAGATAATCTTCAATATTTAATAAATACAAACTATCCAAAAAATTAACTATCATGTGAAAAATTACAGGAAATGATAGTAATACTTACCGGAGATATAGGTGTACAAATATACTCTTTGCAAGAAATTTTCCAAGTTTGTAAGATTTAGATTTTCTTTTCAATTATTTCAAAATATTTTTATCGTTTATTTAGAAATAAGCAACAAACTCACGCTCAGACATCACAAGGAATAAAATAGCTGGTTTTATATGTTTCTAAAATTAAAAAAAAGTGGCGTACAAATAATCATTTTGCCTACTGTACTTTATTACACTGAGATATATATATATATATATATATGTGTGTGTGTGTGTGTGTGTGTGTGTGTTTGATGTTTGTATGTGTTATAATTCTGAAAAAAATCAATTAGTTGTTACAATTATTCCCTCAAATGACATTTGTCTGTATGCCTTTGGAGTTATTTGAATAATTTTATATATTACTGTGACATTTTAATTTTATATAAAGCTAGTAGTTATGCTTTATTTTATTACTAAGTAAGCTTAAAGTTATTTTTACTGAAATATCATTTATGAGATGTAACAATAACTAAAGTAATATTAGCATATTAATTTATTTGTATTAAATCTAAATTTACTAGTTGAAATGATTGAAAGCATTTATTGTGTAATTTAAAGAAAATATGTTCAAAGAATCCTTAGTAATCAATCTAGTGCATCAGTTGCGCAATACATAGTGATTGAATAAAATAAAACAAATATTTGTGTTTATTTTTATCATAGGGAAAAAATATGCATCAAAAGAAAAGAGATTAAAATAAGCGTCTAGAAATTTTGTTTACACTATAGATTTGAGCAATATTCAAATATCTTTGATAATTCAAGTTTTTTGTAACTGTAGTATTTATTTTTATTTATCTCCTAAGTTTTATAAACAGGGTAAATATGAATAACATTATAAATTCAAATAGTTAACTTATAATAAAACAATTTTAAACTTTTCTTATTATAGGTATTATAAGCAATCCTCTTTCTGAGGAAACTGGCATTATTAAATGTTTATTTTTATTTTTATTATTATAGCATTTGTTTTCTATTATTCTTAAAACTATTTTTTTCTACTTGAAAAACTTAAAACTTTGAATTCGATTATTTTTTTTAATAATAATCTTCTCTCATAAGTTCATCCATTTTACAAAGCTTTCCATTATACCTTGACTGAAAATAAGGCATTTTACAAAAGCATCAGTCCATTTTAATAGACTTGAAAGATTAGAATATTTGAAACAACTTTAAATGAATACAAAAGAATTGATATTGATTTCTAGATTTTCAATGATTTGAGGTTACACAATTTGTATCTAGAATATTTCCAGAGAATCATAGATATATTTTAAGGAATATTTGGAATTCCTTAACAAGCATTATTCTATAATAAACATTTGAATAGTATTTTCAACATTTTATCATTAATTTGGCACATGCATCCGCTTTAATTTAACAATGCATGTTTTCAAATATTTAAAATACTTTACTCAGTTATTCTTTCAATGTTAAAACAATTAAAATTTCAATGAAACAACAGTCAAAATTTGTATTGCCATTTCCGAATGTTATCCTTTAAAACATCAACAAAGTAAATGTAAGAATTTCAATTAGCATTTGATATTAGTAGAAATAAACAGTAAATCATAATAATTTAATAATATTTCTAATAAGATGCTCATTTTGATGAATACTAAAATATTTGATCAAATATTTTTTAGGTCCTTTAAGTTTGTAAAATTATATCATAAATTAATATTGAATTATATATTAAATGCTTTATATGCTGTCTATATGAAAAAATATACTGTGAAATCCATTGAATAAAATCCTTAAATATGACAGACATTGAAATTACAACGTTTCGTTTTTAATTCATGTATTTAATATCTTAAAAACTGTAATAACATTCAAAAATTATTTACACAATATAATGATGGTTATAATTAATATTCTAGGAAATACTGCGTCGTTTAACTATGAGAGTAAACACTTTATTTGTTCAATACAAGAAGCAAGTGTCTGCACACTTTCAGGTGCTATAAGGACTTTATACTGTATTGTGAGAATGCATAACATTTAATATTGGAAAACATAATAATTAATTTAATTAAAATTATAAATATGTAAAAATCTGTCGCTTAAACTGCAAGTTGAGTCAGTTTTACAAGTGGATTGCTCTTTAACAAAAATTATTACTTTAGTTACTGCCTCAGTCATTTCTAGAACAGTTAATAGATAAATTTGTTAAAAATTGCTAACAATTAAGCAATATCTTATATACATTGTATTTTTAAGACTAAGTTTATTTGCTAACTATCTCTAAGAGATAAATATATAATTACACATTTCTAACAATAAACTGATATTCTGAACCATTAATATTTATGAATCTGTATTCAATACTTATGTTCTAATTATGCATTTCATTCAGACTCATTCCTTAATTTAATATAAGTGATTAATTCCTAGGAATTAATGCTTTTATAACTATTAATGATCAATTGGTATAGTGGAATATAGATAACTATAGCTATAAACAATTCTCAAAGGCTTAGTTTAGCATCTGAAAATGGTAGAAAGGACTCATTTCATCATGAAAATATTGATCTAGTTTTACAATAACCTATATTTATTTAAACTATATGAGATTACTATACTATAGGATCTGATTCCATTTTTTCATTGCAAATAAAAGATATATTGTTATATGAAATAAAGTATATCTAATAATATATCGTCAATATATATTATAAATATCATATCTAACAAGAAAAATTATTTTTTATATCATGTTAAAACATTATTATGTACGTTTGTATTTAAACGTGGGCTTTTGTGTTACTTATTAAATTCTGTAAATTATGTTTTTTATTAGCACATAATTTTTTTAATTATATACCTTACTTTGTTATAACAATTAAACTGATTTTTCATTATGCTACCCACTACCTAAATTTTTTAATATGAGATAAAATTGACTAAATTTTATTTTATATAAAAATCTTGAGAAATAAGCATATTTTATATGAAATTTCAACAAATAGGGCAACTAAAATTTCTTTCTCTTTTTTAATGTTAGAAACAATGATTTAAAATTCTACAACCTAATTTATATTATATGAGTTGAAATCCAACTATATTTTAAGTATGTTTTACTATTAAATTTACATAAAAAATTTGTTATAACTTAATCAAGAAAACTAATAAAACAAAAGTTTTGTTCTTGGTTAAAATATTTCTTCATTTCCCTGAATACTGCCCTGAAAACTTTAATTTGAAAATATTTCAAATGCAGTTGTAAATTTCTGAATTTTATTAAAAATTTTACTGAATACCATTTTACGAAAATTAAAATTATTAAAAAAATGATTTCCCGAACAAAATTTAAAGCATCTCAAAAAATTACAATTTTTTTTACAAATTAAGTAAAAACAATTTGTGTCAAAATTAAGCATTCTTAAAAACTACAGAAAGAGAGAAAGAGAGATAATTTACCATCAGGAATTTTTACTTCTAAAGGTTTAATTAAATATATCTAAACAATATATTGATTAAATATTATGAAGTTTACATAAAATGTATAACGCACTTATAATCATAAACATGGGACAAATACAAAAAAACACAAATGGTTGTTTTAAATGTATTCAAATTTTCTATAGTTAATATATAAACACACACTTACAGATACACATATATATCTATCGATATTTATACATGATATACATATATACGTATACAAAATTTATTCCATAAAATCTAATTATATTAATTATAGCTCAGATCATTTTATCGTAATTTTAACATTAGACTTCTAAATATTCTTCACGAAAGTGGTGACTTTTTCCTAGTTTCATTGCTCTTTATGGAACGTTTATATTTGGATTATTGAGAGAAATAAAAAAAAATGATTGTGTGTAAGTGTGTGTGTTTGTCAGAGGTAAGAATGCACAGGGGCTAAATGCTATGGAATTTTGTCCACAAATTTTAGGCCAAAGAACATCAAAAACAGTTATATTAACAAAGGTTCCTAGAAAAACAAATAAAAAACTGTTTTCTTTAAATTTTGTCTGATTAGAAATGACTGTGAAAAATCGCAATGTTAATATTGCAAAGGGGTATAGAAAAAAAAACAACTAAATGTTATTCGAAAAAATAAAAACATCAACTAATATTCCAAACACTGATATTTCAGGTTCTAGGTATCATTTGCAAAACCTTCTGATCACACACACACAATTAGGCAAAGGAGTTATTACTTGTTGAAGACATTTTTTTTAAAAAAATTATTATGACTTCAAAAAACTGATGCTGACCAAAATAATAGCCCTTATAAGTTTCTTCATCAATTTTCCAGCTTTTCAATTTATTTATCCAAATGATAAAATTTTATGGCTTTCTTCTTCTCCTAAGCTTTGTTTATTTTATCCCTAAATAATTCATTTTCTGTAATATAAAAATGCTCTTTAAATGATTGAAAATAGCAAATTAAAATCCACAAAATAATGTTTATCTTAAAATACTTATAAAGCGTTCTCGTACCATTTAAAAAGTCCTTTACAAATTTACATTTATGGGAAAAAATGTGCATTTAATGAGTATGTACGATTATAATTTCTACATTACGAATGCTAGATCTATCTATCATCTGTCAACTTGCCACTGTTGAGTGTTTTCAACATATATCTTTGATTTCGAAAAAATAGCTTACTGTACGTCATTTTAGAGTAGTCATAAATCCGCTCAAACAAATGCATTTTCTTTGAGAAAATATTTGATATTGTAACGAGCTAAAAGGCGAGGATCAGTATAGCGCATGCGTGCTAGATTCTGCCGCCCTTCACCCTTCGGATTATAACTTTTTTTTGACTTTAGTTTGGAGTGTTCTCAGAGAGACAACGCACTTGAGGTGCGCTTGTGGCGGCGTCCGCCAGTGACATTGTCATGATTATTAAGTTGAAATTTGTATTAAAATTTATGTAAATAGTAAAAATTATGTATACACAAAATTTATCTTCATCAATAAATTAAGTTAAATTAAATTGAAATTGTCTTCAATTGCCTTGCCACCTTATGTACGCTACAATATCATTAAGTTTAAATGTTTTCGTAGAAAAACCAGATTTATATAAATCACAATGTTTTTTAAAAAGATTTATATTTGTGTAATAAATTAACCATCAAATTTTCTTAACTATTTAAAATGAACTGAAATGAATTTATGTTCATACAAATTCAAGTACATAAATTTTATTTACATTATGCATGTATTAAGGAAATTTAAATCTCTAAGAAATACTCCAAGTGTACTTATTAGAAAGTTCATTAATATGAACTTCTTAACGAAAGATTTGTTACATTTTGACATTCAGATTCATTTTTTCTGACTTTTTGATGATTATATATTGAGTATATATAATATATATTATTAAGTAACAAATAAATTTTTAAGAATTTCATAGCTTTATTTTATTTCCAAATTCATTAAATAATTTTAGTTGTTCTGGAGGTATTATAAATTAATTTTAATTTTGAGCAATATCATTTGTAATTAATAGCCTGTAAGTGAATACATAAAAACGAATAGATGTTTAAATATCTTTAAATATCTATGTATCTTTTGTTAATATCTTACACGTAAAGTTTTTTTTTCTTAAATGAGGCGTATTCATATGTTCCTCGCATCCGAAATATTTTCATGTACTTACCACCTGGCAGATGTATTCACTGACCTCTTGCAACATTTCTCCTTTTTTATTGCATTACCCATTCCTGGGGCAGCCTCAGTGGTGACTTTGATTGAAGCTAGGGTTATCAGTATTAAGATTATAGACAAGATACCAGTACATGGAAAACCAAATGCATATATATCCTAATTAAATGTTTGGAATTTAATAGTTAAATAAAATGAAGTCCTGAACTATTTTCCATGACTATTTTTCTATGTTTATGACAATTTTTCAATCCATATGTGTTTCCTCTCATTTTGTGATAATGGTAATGAATGACGATTTGTTTACATCAATTTCTAGACACCTGATCTATGATCTAGATTTTTTATAAGAGAACCATTGTTTATTTAATATAATTATATATTACTTAAATACTAATTGAATCTATTTTTAGTTTCAATTTACAGTTGTTTAAAAGATCAAAATTTATTGTACAAATTATCCAAAATACAAAGTTATTCGACATTAAAAGGAGACAAAGTTTAATAGATGTATAAATTTATAAAACTACTCTTTTACTAACTCTTAATTGTCATTACTAAATTAATTTTTTTTAATTAAGTGATAGACCATAAAGATTTAGCTACACTTTTTAAGTTACATGACAGTGTAAACATATTTTTATGAGAAATTATGTATTCCTTTTCATTTATTTTGTATATTTATCCCTAAATTGAACATATTCTTATAATATTAACTGCTTAGAAAAAACTATGGTTATTTTTTTATTTAACTTAAACGTAATTATTATTTACTTTAATTTTAATTGTTATTTTCAAAGACTAATTTTAAAATAGATAGAATATATTCTAAGAAATTTAGAAAGCGTATTTCGTATTTCTTTATCATTTTCATTCTATTTATTTGAAAGTGAAAACTGTGTTACCATTTTCATCTCAGTAAAAAATTTTACTTGAACCAGCAAACGGATAGCTTATAATTTTTTATTGCAATAAATGAAGTATAAATAAAGATTTTACTTTTATTAACTTCTATATAACTATTTTTACCCTTTTTATAATTGAATTTTGATTGGGAGAATTTGGGAATACAATTTTAGTAGCGTCTGTATTTTTGAAAATTTATTCTGAAAAGTTTCTTTAACAAATATATAAGTATTGAAATTCAGCATACAATATTTACATAAAAAAATAATGCTTTTGTGTGAAAACTAATTCGAATATTTTGAATATTCGAAATTATTTTTGTTGAATTTCTTTTGGAATATCATTGTTAAAATACTTTGCAAACTTTATAAGTAAAATAGTTCTTTATAAGATTTTTAAGTTTGAAGTTTATAAAGTACTTTAAATATTTCTTTACATAAATGTGTGTATGATTTTATTCTTTACTAATATAAATGAAAGAAAATTGAATAGGTAATTTATACTTGACCAATATTGCAATTTTTTTATAATTTGTTTAGAAACGTTTCTCCTATTTTAAAAATATTACCAAATTTATTTTTTACATTTAAGTATCATCATGATATAAAATCATAGAACCAAATAATTTGTTAATCTAAATGTTTAAATTTCATATTTTAATAGCCTTAAAAGGAAATTGCTTGTTGTAGGAGTTAATTTATCACTAAATCGCGGAGTAAAGATTTTTCAATGCCTAGTAATATAATAAGCAAAAAATAAGTGGATCATAATAAGAAGCTGCTGGAAAAATTAAAATAAATAAAAAATAAAAATAATATTTAAAAGTAAGTAAAAATTATAAATATAATGTATTTTATACGCAAAACAATGTGATGTATTACGAATATTGTGTACGAATTTGATACACATCCTACGCATTTGACACTCATTATAATTAAGTTAATATTATAATGTAATATAAAAAATTCAAATTTGATAAACTAAATAAATGGATAAGCCAAAACAATACACTCAATAATTTTTATTATATATTTGATAATATTTATGCTACAATGAATAATATATTTAAATTATTTAACGTAGAATTATAAGAGATAAGAGCTAAATTTGTAAAGAAAAATCTTATTTTAAGTCTAACGTAACTGAGACATGCAATACTTGATTCCATTTTGGATATTTGGTTGTATTGAACATGAAAAATTATTTTAAAAGCTATGTATTGAACATGAAGAGGGATATGTTCACATAGTTTTGAAATTAAAAACGAATGTTTTAATTGCATACCTTTTTATACAAACTTCTGAGAAAAAATCACTGTAGTGTGAGTGATAAGTTTATAAATAAGGACAATATAACAACATTTTGCTCACTAAGATTAATTTGCTTGGTTAAGAACAGCCTAGAACTCACAACTCTAGAGGTAGCTAGTTCTATACTTGACTCAGAGTAAGAAGTGTCATGTTGAATAGACCAAACTTGTCAATACGATTCCCATAGTAGAGTGTAGAGGATGGTTTTCAGTTTGCATAACATCTTCACTGAGGATTGTTCAATATGATGTAGAGTGGAGAATGAATGTGCTTAGTTGAGATAAGTTGAAAACGCGCATCGCTTACTTATCGCAAATTTACTTTAATATATTTACACTCAAGTCCATAAATTAAGAATAATACAAAATCTCACAAAAATTGATTTTTAAAATAAAAAATTCACATGTAGAAATATCACACACATCTTGAAGAATAATATGCAAATTACAAAAAAACACCAGATTGCGCCGATAGTACGTCACAATGACAAGAGTGTAAGAGAGGGATATATAAGGAATGGTTGCAAAGTAGTAAAATTGCTCACAAGCGCTTTAAAAGTCTTTCAATCCAATAACCGCATAGTTATGGCACAAAGAAAGCATTTGTATGATGTTTTACATGGTAGAATTATCGGCCGTCTGGAATGCGGACGTAGAAGTATCCGAAGAACTTGGAATCGCACTAAGTTATATCTCCAGGCTTTGGCAACGGTTCAAAGATGATGGTAGTGTGAGTAGACGTTACAGCACAGGCCGCACATAAGTTACAACGCCGAATGAGGACTGGTATTTCGCAGTTACTGCCTAAAGGAACAGATGGAGCACAGCATCAGACATGTCTCTTCAGCTACCGGTATGACAGTTTCAAGGCAGATCGTGTAAAATCGCTTAGGGTGCATTGGTCTATATGCAAGTAGGCTTGTTAGACTTACCGCAACTCATGTTCCACTTACCGCAACTCACTGTCACCTGCCTTTAGCCTGGAGTAGAGAGCATGCATTCTGGACACAACAACGGTACTTTTGTGTGATGTTTTCCGACGAGTCCCGGTTTAGCTTTCATTCTGATTCTCACCGGACTTTCATATGGAGAGGGCCAGGTACGCGTTACCACCAAGAAAACACCGTTCGGTTGTGCAGGATTGCTCGTTTGGGGAGGGATTATTCTGGGTTCTGTAACTAACCTGCATGTTCAGAATGTAACCATGACAGGCACATCTACCGAGATATCATTCTGGAACAAAGTGTACATTGGTTTCTGGGCAACATGGGTGCAGAATTTCTGTTTATGGATGACAACATCCGTCCTCACTGTGTAAACATTGTAGTAGAGCACTTCAATCGGAGGATATCACCCGTATGGACTGATCAGCATACTCACCGGACTTGAATCCAATGGAGCATGTGTGGGACACGTTTGGCCGACGAATTGCAGCCCGTCAACCCCCTTCCACATGTCTACCTGAGCTTCAGTGAGCATTGCTTGATGATAAGTGGTGTAATATTCCTGAAGAACAAACAGATAATTTGATACTTAGCAGGCATAGACGTTGTATCGTCTGGGGGCATACTATGAATTAACCGTCATTCCATCCTTTTTATATTGGTTTTTGTAAATAGGTTCTTTTTTGAAATTTGCTTCAGGGTGTAAAAATCGCAGTTTTTATTAATGGTGTCAAACGTATAGCATCTTTTTTTGCTTTTTACCTTGTGTTTAATAAATAGACTTTAAAAATAAGTCACATTTGTTTTGCTTCTGTCTCTTTCTTTGCCTGAACTTGCATTATTTTTAATTTATGTACACGTGTGTATTCAAAAGTGCTTTTCATGATAGTTGAATCACTCAATTCAGTGCTGAGCTGGCAGCTGAATGGTTAGCGCTCTTGCCTTCGGTTCAACAGTTCGTGGGTTCGAATCCCACCTTGGGTATGGATGTTTGTAGTGGTTCGGAATCCACTTTAAACCGTAAGTCCCGGTCTAATTAGCCTTCGTGTGCAAATAAAGACCGTTGAGCGACAAAGAAACCAAACCACTCAATTCAGTTTAGTATTATTTTATTGAAAAGTGAATCTTTCAAATTTATTTGCAATATAACAATACTTTCTAGTATACACTACCTTGTTAAATATTAAAGTTTGTCTCATTTTTATTAATAGTACAGTAAAATATTTAGTAAAATCTTTCAGCAACATTCATAGCCTTTTCTGCTTCTTATTAATCTTTTTTACATGAATACCTATATAATTGCAGGAATCTGATTCAGACACACTGAGAATATAATATTTATTTTTATTACAATCTGATATCCGCATCAAAAATATTAAAATAATTTGAAAGACAATAGTAACACTATTATGAATAAAGATGTTTAAAATAATGTTATTAGAGTTTATCAGAATAATAAGGCACATTTCAAGATAATATCTATTTTTACATTAGTAGTATGTCTAATATAAGTACTATTAAACATTTTATGGGTCTATTAAAATAAAAGGTAGATAAAATGGATGCCGTATAATCCAAGATGTCAAGTTCTGAGTTTGGTGATTTTTTTGGCGAATTTTCTTATGTTTCTGTCAATCTGATTTTTTTCTTTCATCATAGGTATAACTACTTAAAAAATTGTACACAAAATTTTATTTTGGCAACCCTAATATTTACATCATCATGAAAGTCAGAATACATAATCTTGGCAATATTTATTATCTCCGAAAATAACTGAAAATATGGAATACTGGATTATACGCCATCTATGCAGTAAATACTTATTTTAAGAAACATATTTCATTTTCATGGCGAATTTAATGAATAAGGCATCCGCTCTATTTTATAAAATCACTTTGGAACCAACGAATTTTAAATCAAGATAAAATTTCAAAACAAATACTAAAATATCATTCTTGAAAATTTAATTGTAGATAAAAATCTGCGGTAAATTATTAATTACATTTGTAAAGTTGAAAAAATTAATAGTAAATAAAACATTTATCTAATAATTTTACATCTTTAATTAAAAATCAAATAAAATGAATTTCGTCTTTTAAAAATATTTTAATGTGAGAAATTTAAAAAAAAATATATCTTAATAAATGTTTGTATTTTAAAAGAATTTTAAAAGTAAATTGAGATATAAATGCACAAAATTCGTTTATAACTATAGTAAAATTGTTAAGAATATTCCACAGGCAGTAAATTTTGAAATAATTATTTCTTAATCAGCTTCATTGATTGTTCAAAACTTCTTAAACAATAAATATAACCAGTGAAAAAACTCATAAAAATATTAAATATGCTAGAAGAAAGACAATTACAAATTTAAACTTTAATAATAACAATTACATTTTAATCCCAGTTAATTTATTTTGTTTTGTGCTCTTTCCAAAACATCAATAATTTATTTTTCTAGAGCACCATTAGTGATTCTCCTTTGTCTAAAAATACATATTTTCTAACACTGTGATGAACAAAATGGTATTTGCGTAATTGTCTTTCAATATACGTCTATACATATTCCTTCTTTAAGAAAGCAATAAAATAACATTTTACGTTTTAGATGGTAGTAAATTAAACTTTTTTTAATAATGTCTAAATTTGGCTATTAAATTCTTTATATAATTTACAAAATTTATTTTGTAGAAAGATTAACTTATAATTACAATAACATTTATAGATATATGTCATTTTTATTTTTTTACTTTATAAGTTTAATAAAAACAAATCCTCTTTCTACATTTTAGTTATATTTTAATAACTTTCTAGATTATAATCTAAATGTCAAAAAAATTAAAAGAGTTTCGTAAGATTAAATAAAATATATATTACGGAATATTCTTATCAAATAGTACTTTAAATTATCACATGAAACTGCAATGTTTGTGTGGTTGGAAACTAAGTAACATATATAGTTGCTAATATCTTGATCAACATATAATAAAAAAATATGCGATTGAAAGTTTTTATTTATGAGATGTAGTTGTGAGAGTTGTTTAAATATGTGCACGAATTTAAATCAGTTTGACATTGTGTAAATGCTAAGCTAACTACTAAAAGCTTTTTAATCGGCTTATCTCTTCAGGCAAAACTTATTGGATATTTGGCCATTTCAACACGTCATAAGAGAGAAAATAAACAGCGAATCACGCAAGCAATTTCCTGAAACGCATGCACACAAAAGTATATCATTATATCCATATCTATCAGGTGAATGAAAAATTTAATGCCTATATTTGCTATTGATCAATTATTGCTGGAATCTAACTCGTGAACTTTCATTAGGAAAGACAATTGCATTACTTGGAAATGGGGAGCTTCAGGATTAAATGATTAAACTAATCATCTTCATCAACAGGACACTTTAATATTAAAGAAAATCCATAATATTCTCAAACAATCCAAGAAACAGGAATTAGAAACCATTAAGGTTCAACTCACCAATTTTAAATAGCCATTCGGAAATATACTTTCATTTAGCTAGGAAAAGTGATACAGATTGTAATCCAACTATCCATTTTAAATGTTTACTAAACTCTTCGTTTCACTTAAAGAATTCTTAACAGCCTGATGAGAATGACGATGGCAAATTAATTACAAAATCATGTCATAATGTATGGATTAGGGATAGGCGGACACATCTGGGCCATGAGCTACTTCTAATTTTTATTTGTCTCACGATCACTTTCAGTGATGATCAGGGTTTAAGCAAGCATATTTTTAGGTATGTTAATCATAATAATTAACATCGGGAATCATATTAAATATTTTCTACCGCTTTTGAACAATCGACTTATCCCTTCAGGCAAATCTTTTTAGATGTTGGTCAATCGTGGTCTGTTAAGTGATCACACCTGGTATAGATTAATAATAGATCTTCAATGCATTACTAAAAAAAGGAATAATTGTTGCTAACATTTAAAAAAAGAAATATGATATATTTTGTCTCATACATGATCAAGAAAATCAAAATATTTTTCTAGAAAATAATATAAACCTTTTTCGGAAAATATGATTTAGTTCTTTTCAAATGCTACCAATTAAACACTTATTTTATCCAATTATTTTGACACATAATTAATTTTTTGCTGCATTTGTATGTGCATGACAAGTGCTTAACAATAAATTAAAGAAAAATCATACTACTTTGTTTTGTCACAGATTTTCATCAAATGTATTCCAGATTTACCTATTAGTTTAGTTTTGATCTCAGATTTCGTCAATTCAAATAATCATCCCTGATACTCTCAGAATTAGACATCAATAGCTTTCATATTTGGATTGATAGATTAAGTTTATATATATATATATATATATATATATATATATATATATATATATATATATATATATATATATATATATATATATATATATATATATATATATATATATATATATATATATATATATATATATATATATATATATATATATATATATATATATATATATATATATATATATATATATATATACATAGATAGATAGATAGATAGATAGATAGATAGATAGATTATAGATATACATATAAATATAATTTTCAATAAAACATATTTTGAAAAACTTTGCTTTTCTTAAAATCAGTTATGCTTAAAAAGAATAATATTCAACATTTTCTTGTTTCCTCAATGGAGTTTTTAATAACGATAATATTCTCAAAGTCAAGACATCTGTAAATATTAGTCTTTCATTATCGTTGTAGAAATTCCCATCGTGTCCCATGAACATTGGCTATAGTACTAGTTTATTCCATCAAGTTATTTGATGTTCGTATTCGAACTATTTTAAGCATCATTCTTTTCATTAATTAAATCTTATTTGTTTAATATTAAGATTTTCAAATGTTTGTTCTCAATATTATTATTATCACTCAATTAATTTTTAAGAGCTGAAACATTTTCAAAATTTTGTTCACATTTAAACTAACGAATGCGTTAAAGCATTTTCTGGTACTCAATTATTTGTTAATTTTAAATATTGCTTTGAAAGTATCGAAGTAGTTAAATTAAATTGAAAAAAAATTGATGAAATAAGAAATAAACATAAGAATATTTTTCAATTGCTTAATATCTCATTGAAAATCATAATAACGTGAAACAACCTAAATATATCCCATACCTAACAAAGAGTCAAAAAATATCACATTTGGAACGTAAATGTTGAAATATTGAGTTCAAATGACAAATAAACCTGTCTACAATAAACAATTAAAGTGAAAGATTGAATTTGCATACACACGTATACAAAATATAATTTACTTTACTGGTCGATACTCTCATTTGAAAAACAAAATTTAACATAAATGAATGTAAAAATTTTACAACTATTTTAAATGTTATATTTTTTACTAAACAACAGCTGTGTACGATTTAGAGTGCAGTACAAATCACTCATAGATAAAGAAAATACATTATATCATCAAAAAATACTCTAGCACCCTTCAGGAAATCATATTATTGTCTTTTTTTCTGTTTTTGCAAAATTTAAAACACTTTTTAAAAACCTATTAAGATTCAGTTGTTTTCATTTACAAAACTTTAGGAAATATGAATCTACAAATGCTTATACTCCTGTAACTATACAAATCTTTATTCAAATGAAATTCATTTAGTAGTTTTGTTTGGAAATATTATAAATAATACAGAAAGGCATTAATAATACAAAGACAAAAAAAACTGGATGCAAGCGTGTTAAATTAAATAAAATATTATTTGTCTTGAAACAAAGAGAGGAGATGTATAATGAGACGAAAAAATTTAAATAAGACAATTACATCATTTTTTCGTATATTTTTTCCGCATTATTCCAAGAAAAAATTGAAAAAAGCATTATAATAGAAGACAACGCTTGCTTATGATTACTTTCCGTAAATTTCTTAATTTTTATAAACTCCCAAGACAAAAAAATAATAAAAACAGTACGCAAACATGAAAAATAGGGTAAAAAAACTTAATTTTAAAAACTTCTTACTTCTTTTTAATTTAGAAATGAAATATTAAAGAAACTTTTGAGAAGGAAGAATAATAAATCTATTATAAAATAAGGTTAGGATAATTTGTGGAAACTTTTTATCAAAATACTCTTCTCTTAAAGAATTAAACATTTCTCATAAGGTACAACAAATATTAATAAGAAATACTATATTGCATATTATATTGATAATAATAAGCAATAACATCGTAAGCAATTGATAAGTTTGATTAAATCAATGCTTATAATTTACAGACAATAAATTGAATTCGTAAATTTTGATTGTTCCTACAATATTGTTCCAATTTTATACACATGTTGATTGGTGAAGAATTTACATAATTGTAAAACAATATTTTGTAATTCAATAAGTGGAAAATATGATTGATAATTAAATGTTTGCATAGATTTCTCTCAGTTATTTACTGGGAAATTATAAATGAAATTTAAGGTATTTAAAATTTGATAACAATTATTTTGCTTCTAATGCTCGATCACTAGGAATATTTTACTTTTCGACACTGCAAGGGATAAAATTGATGCCTTATGATCTTATTTTGTTGAAAATTGATTTTACATTGTTGAACAACAAGTGGGTGTACCGCAGCATCATAAAATCATAAAGCGTCTGCATAATGCAGAAGCAGCGACGAAGAGATAAGCACGTGATCTTCCAGCCCAGAAGTATCATTTCAATTGGAGGATATTGCAACGGCGTTCCATTTTAAGATGTGCATTTAATATAAATTAAATGCACATCATAAAAGAGAAATTAATAAAAATCTATATATAGTGCTTTTATAGTTCCGATTTAAATTTGTGAAGCTAAAATGGTTGCTTCTAAAAATATTAGTTCAAAAGTTGATGCAATTACAAATTCTATACCATAAGGAATTTTTAATTTAACTAACATAAATTTATATTCCATAAATTTTCCATATTTATTGCATGAGTTTCCCCAAACAGAATTGAACTTTTTTTTCATTCTAGGTATTGAAAATGTTTCCATTCTAGAATATTTTCGAAGGAGAAAATAGTAATTTATATCTAATACAAAAAGATCATTCATAGTTTTTCAGTCAAATTTTTACTATTAGCATAGTGAATTCATTGCAATCAAACAACGCACAAATTCACTTCATTCACATTTTTTAAAAATTTTAATTTATTTTTATCCAAAATTTGAGTTTTAAATTTACATATCATAATGTTGAATATATTGTATTTTAAAAACAAATATTAGATTTTTATTCAAAAATTTCATCAATTAACTACTTTATTATTTTTTCGCGTCTATTAGCAGGATCAATTAATAATTGCTTTTAAAAACAAATTTTATCATACAAATATTATCATTACTTCATTATTTGCTTTTAGTTTTCATGAAAAGTCATTTACTTTGATGTTTCCCAATATATCTTGAAGATTTCTTCAATGAATAGATATTAGTATTTATCATTTGTTGTCTATCATCCTCCAAAATATAAGAGTTATGCATTTGTGTAGATTATCAGTCGAACTTCAAATAATATTACGTAATTCAAAATATTATTAGTAATAGTATTAATATTTTTCAGTTTTTTAAAATTAAAAAAGCCTTTTTATTAACAATTTTAGAAGCATAAGCATAGTTTTCAGTATATTTTACCACATCAATAGGTATTTATTCATCACGAACAGGAGTTTAAAAAATCAATTCAAATAATTAAACAAATATTATTTCTGTTTGAAAAAATTCGAAAATTAATGAAAAGCATTGCTTTCATATTTTTAAAGAAATCTGAATTTTTAATGTGTTAGTTTTGTCAAAAATATTTAATGAAGTATTTCTTAGTTCTTTCCTTTGAAGTTAACTATGATCTAGAAATGAAACTTCATCATTTGCAATGATCGTATGCAAATAATTATTATTTAAAATATTTTGTTCTCATTGAAATAAGTGTGTAAAATCTTTTTTTAACCAGTTTTACAAAATATCATAATTTTTTTATCGAAAAGTGAATCAAATGTTTTCAGGAAATAATTGAAAATAACGTAAAAAAATATAATATTGATTGCAGAAATATTTTTTATTTATTCAATCTAATTACATATATTTCTGTTATAATATTTTAAATTGCATTTAATATTTATAATTTATTTTGTACTTGAAATATTTTTATTTTAAAATTTTTTTAATTGAGAATTTTTAAAATTATTTTTATTTGAATTTGATCTTCTTATCTTGATACGTAATAAAGTTGATAAGCATTTGTGATAACAATTAATTACATGCAATTGATATAGTTATTTTAAAGTTCTTTAAAGGTAAAAATTCTAATATTTTTTCTAGTAATTTATATAAGTTTCTCTTTTTTCATCGGCAGACAATTAATTTGATAAATATATGTATCAATGAATTAATAACCGAACATTTTGATAATAATACACTTTGTTTTCAATGTATTTTGTGATAAATTTTTTATGACTATTATATTGAAATGAATTATATTTTAAATATAATATATATATATATATATATATATATATATATATATATATATATATATATATATATATATATATATATATATATATATATATATATATATATATATATATATATATATATATATATATATATATATATATATATATATATATATATATATATATATATATATATCACTGAAAGAAGTAACAAGAAATGAGCAAACATTATAACATTATTTTAACTTTTGATCATTTTCTTTTTATTTGCAGTATAAACAAATATACTTTGGAAAACATCCTGTTATCGAAAACTTCATTCAAAAAAATTATTTTTACAATTCAATGAAATTAATTGAATTTGATCTTTGTTTTGTTTTTATTTGAATGTTTGTTATTTGTTTTAATTTTTCACTGTAGTTTTTTAATTAAATATCATATAATATATACTTATCAATCAATTATAATAATGAAATCAGCAGGAAATGCAATTAGTATGGAAACTAATATCAAAGCATAAGTTAATAAAACTATATCAAGTTTGCACAGGCAGTTTAAAGAAGATAATCTTTGAATAATTTAATACAGACACACGATCGACCTCCTGAAACAACAAAGTATTCCTAAGAATTCTCAGCGTCTAACAATAGGTTATGTAATGTTTTTAATGAAATGTTATATCATGCATTATGAAATTCCCTGTTTTATATTACTAAATTAATTTCGGTTAATATAATAAAAAATAAAATTATAACAATAAGTTTGACAAACTGGAAACATTGGAGTCATTTACTTAAAACAAATTTTAAAAAAGTAGAAATTTTCCAATATGAAATTTAATCAACAAGTAATATTTTGTTAATGGGTTAGGGAATATATTATATTCTCTTTTTTTGCATTTTCTGTAATTCTCTTCTTCCCATAAAAGAAATATATTGCTTTCATTAAAAAGTCTAATTTTTTTAATTGAAACATCATTGCTAAGATGATTTTTGAATTAAACTTTCATTTTATAGAAGAATTTTGAAGGTTTAAAATGAAATAAATTTTCATTTTAAACCTTCAAAAAATGAATAAAATTACTTATATATTATTCCTACATAAATTATATATATATATATATATAAATATATATATATATATATATATATATATATATATATATATATATATATATATATATATATATATATATATATATATATATATATATATATATATATATATATATATATATATATATATATATATATATATATATATATATATATATATATATATATATATATATATATATATATATATATATATATATATATATATATAAATGTATATATATATATGTATATGTATATATATATATATATAGCAACAAAAATGAAATAATATATTAAAAGGAAATCTTAACAAAATAAAGGTTATCTACATTTTCCTATTATTACCTAGACTATTGGAAGAATATAAATTCATGCTTATAAAATAACTTTTGTATTTTAAACGCTTGTGAGTAGGGCGTGAGAGAAATAATAATATTATTTATACATTCATTTAAGATATCAAAAATAATGGGAATGATTCATAAATTTCACAAAATGATTAATCAGCCTAACTTAATAAATTGATTAAACTTCACAAAATGATTAATCAGCAAAAGGTAAAAAATATAAAAAACAGACGTTGTTACATTGCTAATGACATGAGCTACGTGATATCATCAAGCAACAACTCATTATGCGACTATGTGTTCATATCATTGGGTATTGCAAAAATAAACAAAGGTTCTTTCATAACAACTGTAGATATCTGAAACATCCATCAGTTATCAAGAAATTGATGTAAAAGAATTGTCCTTCATTACTACTATCGTAAAATTCAAGCAAACACAAGTGGTTTGAAAACTAGAAGGTTTTCATTTCTTTAAACTGCAAAGTATAAAATATTACGAATATATATACATTCGGTTTATCATACCTTGAGAGTTTATCTATACTCTTATATATGATAGTATATATATCGATATATATCATATATATATATATATATATATATATATATATATGCATATATATATATATATAATATATATATATATAATAATGTGGTTAAGAAAAATAAATATATATTTTTGCTATTAATTCTTGACTTTGTTCGAAATGCTGTTTTGTTTCAAGAATGTTGTTTTGCTGTTTTGTCTCATGCATCAATTAGCTAAGCATTAGTGGAAAAAATTATCAAATATTTAAATTCATTGCAATTACAAAGCCACATTCGTAAGTAAAATACAATCTTAAACGCCACTCATAAGGATCAATTAGGAGATAAAGTAATGAATGAAACACAAAAAATGTGTGTTATAAATAAGAGTCTGTATCCTATGCATCTTCTAAAATCTAAAATAAATCTATAATTTGTAATACAGACATTTCAAATAAAATATTTTCTTCGTAAATATCCTGTCGCCAATCTACCCAATGTCCATCGATTTTATTTTGCCTTTTCCTCTTTTTTACCGATAAAACAGACATAAATATGTTATTTTTTTCGCTTTTTTGAGAATATTTTAAGTATTAAAAATGATTCGTTTTATTGTATTCATTTACGTTATTTTTTTACACAAAATGATACATTAAGGCCGTGGTGGCCTGATTCATTAGGGATTCGTTCTCATTATCAGAAGGTAATGAGTTGGAATCCTGATTTGAATAGAGATTCATCGTATTCGCTAAAGAAACTGAGGTACGTTTAAACTGGGTGTGGTTGCAATGCCCTCATGTGATATAAATACTGATATATGCCTCTTTGGGTATCAGAACAAATACTG
Source organism: Latrodectus hesperus (assembly GCA_037975125.1). NCBI lineage: Eukaryota > Metazoa > Arthropoda > Arachnida > Araneae > Theridiidae > Latrodectus > Latrodectus hesperus. Next base: position 68,618,915 of record CM075858.1, read on the forward strand.
GGAGTTTTCTACTTCGTCTTGCTTCAAAATCATTAAGATTCCATTTGGCAGCTTCTATTTAACTGGTAGGGTTCATCTAAACACTTGGTGCATGGAAGCATGCTGATGCAACAATAACATAACATGATATTATATCAGACAGTTAATTTAATTAAATTTTTGTTTTCATAAATTAATATAATGTCATGTATGGCTCTGAATTTGATTTTAAAAATAACATGTGACAAAAGCCATTTAGATTAAAAATTTCATTTTTAATTTTTAATCTAATAATGTTAGCAAATAATACAGAAAAAACAATAGACTAATACAAAAATGAAGACGAAGCCATTTTTCCTACTTACTATGCTAAAAAAGATTTAGGATAAATTAATTATAAGACAAAATAATATGTGTAAATATATTAAAATAAATTCATCAAAAAACCGGAATTGAGAAAATTTATAAAAAATAAACGCAATTAAACTCATTGCTATAGTCAAGCTCACAGAATGAAAATGCTCAGGTGTAAAGTACATTAGGTATTTATAAAAAGTATGAAAAGAAAATGAATAATATATTAAATCTGATAATTTATTTCAAGTTAAAAAAATAATGATATGTATAAAAAAATTTAAATTAAGGAATAACACTTTTTGATAAAACTAACGGCATACACCAGCTTTTTTAAGAAAATAAACAGGTAAAATTAATTTTATCTCAGATTTTTAAAATGATTTGATTGCCTAAAAGAAACAACAGTATGAAATTGTAATTAAGAACAAAATGTAGGAATAACTAAAAAAAGGCTTAAAAAACGATAAAAAAATTTTATATATTTTTTAGTCCTTTAAAAACCAACAGAGTTTACAGGGAAAAAAGCTAAAATATGATGATAAACAGAGAAAACAAATGAATTAAATCAGATATTTTTCACAGATTATCATAAATGGATAGGAAACGCAATTAAAATAATTTTTTTGTCCTTTAATTTAATTTTTTTAGGAAAAGTGTAAGTAATTTTAGAGAATAATTTTTCATTGCCTAAAAAAGAAATGTTCTGAGAAAATAAATAATACATTTGACCGTATTTTGAAAAATATGGTATTAAAGAAACCTGTTTAAATAATGTTTTATAGAAAAAATATGTAAATAATAAATAAAGTGGACTAAGAATATTATAATAAAAAAAGCTAACTAAATCAAATTTTAAGAAAATATATATTTGAAATATAATTTTAATAAAACAATAATACTCTTTTATTTATATACATTACCATTAAATATAAATAATTATATTTTAAATATAAGTTTTATTGAAATATTGCGTAAATTTTACTATTGTTTAACAAACTTTCATTTATTCATTAATCCATATAAATCATAATCCTTCCAATCCCTACGAATTCCTTGAGACAAACTGTAGTTCGATATTTTGTGAATTCGCTTATAATGTTGAGCAATAAATTATATAATTTTGACTTAATAAGCTGATAAGAATATGAGCTGATAAGCTGATAAGAAGATGCAACTGCAATTAATTCGCAAATGTATCTCACTGTAGAGTTCTTCATATAAATATCTACAAAAACTACATTAACTATCACTATCAGAGCATTATTATTGTATTTTAAACATTACGATTAAGCATAAGATATGAAATTCTTTATATGTTGTTGGAAAGTACTATAAGTAGTAATGGTTAATGAATGTTGCAATGATTGATATTTTAATATGAAACGTTTTTAATATCCATGTCTGGTTGCATAATTTACAGTTGTGAGTTCTACTAGTTGTGTTTACACCATATTCTTTTATATATTATATAAATTATGCAATAGTATTGCTGATCGAGTTTAATGATCAAAATTAGTGTCATTACCAAACTATGTGTGATTCAAATAGTAATTTGAACATGCTGCTACATCCAGTTACGATAATAAAATATAGATTTTGATTAGTGTACTGGTAAATGGTAATGGAAAATATGTTTAATTTCCAAGCATAATTGCAGTCCAAATAAAGGAAAATGATGCAAGGGAAAATATAAGTGTGAGATACGTTTAACACGAACGTGTGATTACAAAAATCATATAATATACAATTGTGTATAATTATTAATGAAATTGCTACATATTTCATATCAAAACTTGGTTTTAAATTATCCTCTGAATAGTTTCACCAAGTAATTAAAAATTATGTACACTTTTAAGAAATTTACTTTGTAAGCCAACTTTTATAAAGATTGACATAGATCTTAGCTGTACGCATAACATTGAAGAATTGTTAATCTCTTGTAGAGGAAAAGTTAATTATCGCTATGAAATGGTATTTGTAAAAAAACTGGAATGATACAACATATAATTTAATATGGACAGGCTTATTTATTAATCTCTTAAACATTTGCTTTCAAAAAATATCTAGTGAAAGTTAGATAAAAATTATCATATACCAGATACTGATTTTCAGAAATCCTGCTTTTTATATGTCTCGAATATTCATCTAGTAGCATACGTCTGTTATAGAGAAAATCACAATAGATGAAGTCAATATTTCATAATTTTTACTATAAATTTTATGGCAAGACCAATATACGCGCGTCCAAAACATATAAATCACATATTGCAAGTGCATTATAGGGTATTCAATGGTAATGTATAGATTGGTTTTGAAAACGCTCGAAGAATTTCTGCCGCATGGGATGGAATGCTGGCTTTTAACTCAAGTAAGTCGAACTTATTCTATCATAAACAAGCTTTAGCAATCTGCACGATCAACTTGCAAAAAATTACTTAGAGTGAACTAAGCAGTTTTAATTGAAAAAAAAACCTTTTAATATTAGATTATTTTAAGCAAATTTAACATCAAATATTTCTTTTACTTGGAGCTCAGTGATTGGAGTTGAATCATCTCGATTCAAAACAGACTGGAAATATAGCATTTTTTGATAAAATATGAATGACATTTTATCCAAAGCGTTCACTTGTGACAGAACAGGTTTTAGGGTGAATTTATGGCATGAAAGTTGTAAAGGAAAACGATCTGAGAATATAAGCAGTAGAAAATCCATGTGATAAAGTCGCGTAATCAAAATGCACAAGTAATTAGGTAATCAGAGTAGAAACTAAACCAACTCATATGTGGGGATGTAGATTAACATAAGGAAAAATGAACACATCTGGCCATAAAACATTCTAATATCACACATTATCAACATCCATAAGTCAGCAAGGAAAATCTAAGATCCTTAATGTGTGGTCCTTTGCTTCGTGTATACTTTACATAGTGACAATTTTAAACTGGTTCTCTGCCTATTAACATATGGAATCGATAACTCAAATGTTATTTATCTAGCATTTATTGAAGAATAACTATAACTGGAAACTATTTCAACCACAGCAGTCACAACTTCTTTAATTATTTCATTACAGCTCCTTTTTTATCCCTTTCTGGAAAAATAGACAAGTCTCCCTTCTTTTAAAATTTCATAATTAACTTCTATAATACCTTCTTTGATTTGAATTATTTTAACATTTTTTTAAATGACAATATTTACCCAATTCAATTATGTTATTTCAGCCGTTCTAATAAAACAGTTTTAGCCTTAAAACGTTATCATTCTTCTGTATATGCGTGATTAATGATACAGAAGTCATGCTGAAATTATAGTTTTCAATTTCTAATAAGAAGTCTCATTCATATTTACCTGATTCACATAATGAAACTAAAAAAACTACCACTTGATGACTAAAATGTGTTTTTTTATTTTAGAAATTATTTCTCTAAGGTCCATGTTTCATCGATATGTCATGAAAAGAGATATTAAATTTATCATTTTAATTATAATCACTCTGCAACAATTGCAATGATAAAGCTAACATTTTGTCTTGTAATATAGTTATCTCAATATGTTCCAAACAGTAAAAGGTGACTACTATGTAATTTTAGTGAAGGTTAGGCTAAAATAATATTATTTTAAAAATAAAATAAATTGTCAATTTTTTCACTGCAATTTAATATCAACGAATAACAAATCTTCCATGATATTGTTAAGATACTACTAACTATATACACAGTGGAAAATTCATTTTTAATTTTTTATTATCAAATGATAAAACACGCATATATTGTTACACTAGTAGAAAACTGAGGAAATTGTTATGGCGACAAGATCTGAATTAATGATAAAATAAACATGATATTGTTTCATATAATAACTAAGCAATGCTTTTTATTGAACTTATTTTTGTTCATAAACCAAACATAACCAATAAACAAAATTCTAATAGATATTCAAAATTAATTCATTTAATTATGTGCATTCATTTAATAGGTATAAAAATTAATCATTGATAAAAATGCATGCCATATGTGTTTTAATAAATATTTATAATTAAATATATTACATCTATCAAAATATTTAATAAAAGTTTTATCAAATTATAACTTACTGTATTTTGTTTATTTAAATTTGGAAAATACTTATTTTAAGAATACAATGCAACATTTAGAAGTATTCTAAAACCTTTCAAAACTTGTTTGCGTTAATTTATTTTTGCCACCGAAAAACAATTTTATTCTAGTAATGGCATATGAGGATTTAACATTCACAAACACGAAAATTCTCTGTTCTCAAAGCTGAAAAGAAAATATAAATACGCAAAACCATTCCATCCGAAAAAAAAATTCTGCTTTAATATAAATGAAATTCATTGAATTGAGTTCCTTGGGAAACCGTGAAAAATAACACTGCATTGAAATATAAAGAAGTAAATGGAAAAGCAAACAGGAAAACAAGTTTTCAAAAAAAATCGATTTGTGTACTTTCAAAATGAGGTTGATATGTACTCTGATATGTTCACAAAAGCTTTGTTTCGATTAGGCGAGAAATTTATTTTGTTCATCGCTTAAAGAATGGAGTAAAGAAGACATTGGTGGGTTCAACGAAACAACAACTATTTCTCAGGTATAGCTTGGATAACTAGTGAATTAAAAAACAAGAAAATAAATTCTTCTGATTTTTTGTTGCATTAATCTTTACTTCGCAAGAAATTTTAAAATCATTTGATAAACAAATAAAATATTTGCATAGTTTACAGTCTCAAGTTCATTATTTCTTGGAAATGCCGAAGGCAATGAGGGGAAATAATTAAATACATGATCACATAAATAAAAATGTAAGAATGGATATATTTTAAACATTGCTTTTCATTTACTTTTTATTTCACTATGAGATTTTTAATAAAACTGTTGAAATAATCTCGAAAACATAATGAATTGAATGTTTGTAGTGTAAGCAGAAGCGAACAATTCAAATATCTTGCAGTTTATGAATACCTTACAGTTGTCCTAGTTGTTATTCTAACGGAAAATTAATCATTTTGCTGTCTACTAATGAATGTTGAACTCACAATAAATCATATATCTATTTCAGTTAGTGATAATATATATTAGCCTCCACAGCAACAATGTATGCAATCGAAAAAAAATCAAAAATTTTCTCAAGATTACTTCGTAGTAAAAACATGGTCTTTAAATGCAATTTTTTAACACAAGCTTTTATAAGCTATTAGTGATATAAATACTTTAAAGGTATAGATTAATACTTAAAATTTTTTACTTAATATCTATCGTAACAATAGATTTTCTTTTTTAATCGACAACTATCGAATCATTTATACCTTAGTATTTTTGGCGCCACGAAGCCGACATCTAAAGGACGCTCACATAAATACCTACCACGTTTTTGACTATTAGACTTTGTATTTGATAATGGATCCTTTTCTCCTGCTTCAATGAAAAACACCTAAAAATATTCAAGTGATCACCCCGTTGATTACCGCAGCCTGGTGATATGGCAGCGCTTTTCAGAGAGATATATTTCATGTTTAATTCCGACCACTGTTAAATAATGAGAGAAATAACAAGACATGCGTCAGATTTCAAAATATATATTTCTTATGGATACAGCATTTGAAGATTTTCAAGGTTTGCTGCATTATTACATATGAGTGAAACAATCGATAAAGAGTATTAATTTAAGAGAATTTATTAAGCAGAAATTATATATTAAGGTGGTGTAAGTGAGTTTTACTCCACAGAGCTTAGTGAAGTATATCGTGCTTAGAAAATAAACTAAGATATACGGATGAAAAATACTAGGTTTAATGACAATCGCTATAAAAAAACTTGAGATGGATGTTTGGCTTCTGGTTTCAGTAATTATGACTGTTGGGATAATCGCTTTGGAATTTTCATATTTTCTATTCTTGCTATGTATAACTACTGCCCATTATCTAATATACTGCTGACCTACTATAAACTCACAGAATTCTACAATACTTTGTCAAGATAAAATGAGCTTTATAAGACTTCCGATTAATAAGATGTTTACTATCGCTTTAACAATTTCCCTTTTTACATACTCAGACTATATCAACAATCTTAAACCAGTGAAAAATATAGACAAATAAGCAGTGCAATCCAGTTTTCCCTCCAGTAGTTTGCATAGCTTATTTGTCTATAGGTCAACTGAACGAGCTTGAGCGATGTCAGAAACATGTATAACCAAAGCAGAAACAAGATGCGTTCTTATTTTTAGTATGCGTATCCGTCATGGTGAATATGAGGTCACCGTGGCCTGGTTCAATAATTGATTTTAAAGGTGATTTTGAATTTGGGTTTGACCTAAGATTCATTTTGTTCACTAAAGATGGATAGCTATCCTTGTAGAAATATTTTCTAACTAATTAATACTTCTAGAAGGGAAGGCTAAACTTAAGGTAGCCTTCTACTTAACTAGTGATTCTAAATTAAGAAGACTCCCATCTGGCTGTTTCCATCCAACTGGTAGAGTCTAAGTACAAGCAAGAATGTTGATGCTCCCTCATGGTAGACGTTTGGGTGTTTTCGAGTTTCTTTTCTTGAAGTATGTGAATATGGCAAACTATATATCTATATAAAACCCCTCTTTGAGCTGATAATATGCAAAAAATATGAAGAAGCTTAACACTATCTTCTCTGTGTATTGCATTCTACTACTTGCATACAATCTGAGATATATTAAAGGAAAAAATGAAAACAGAACACCTTTTTGGTTGTACAACAGTGATTTAAGTGCAACTCCAGATATACTGCTGGACAATTTAATAATAAATCATTTTTAAATTATTTATCATCATATAAATATTTTTATATTTAACCTCTCATTTGTGTGTGCAGGCATAGAGACTTGTAAATTAAAGTTTTTAAGAAACCACAATATAACTTTGAGTTCCACTAAAGTAAAACTAAAATTGCGTTTGAGAATCATTTAATATTTCAATGTTTAATCATGAAAGTGAAACGACATTGAGTATCAACATACACAAATGCGTTTTTTTATAAAAGTGCAATAAAACAAATGTATTTGCCAATAATACGAATGCACAATATATACAGTTTAACAGAGCCGAAGTAGTCATTGTGAAAGAAAATAATCAAAATCTCTGTAGAAATCAGCTATATCAATTAAATTACGATAATCAATTCAGTGATTGTTATTTTTTAGAATTTCAATACAAATATCAATTTTCTCATACGTTAATATTATAAACATACTGAAAATTCTGTTCTCGTTGATTTATTTTCCCCCTCAATTGATTCAATAAGGTGGATTTTATTTTCCTATTCAGTTGTTTTTTTAAAGTTAATTTTAATTTTCCATTCTAATAATATAATTTATGCTATTTTAATAATTCATTACATGCTTTTATGTTATATATATATATATATATATATATATATATATATATATATATATATATATATATATATATATATATATATATATATATATATATATATATATATATATATATATATATATATATATATATATATATATATATATATATATATATATATACTGTATATCCTGATTATTTTCGTTAGATAATAATCAGGATGTATATATATATATAAAGACAGTAAGAATTTAATACGAAAAATTGTGAAAAATTCAAAAATTTGCTATTGTTTTCTAAAATTTTATAATTAAATATAATTTTTTATTCATATGTGAAAACTACGAAATAATTACAAATTTTATATTTTTGCTGATTTTTCTTTACCATTTTTGTTATAGGAAGGCTAATTGCATTACTTACGATAATTTTAAAAGCATATTGTTCCATATATAAAGCTGACTGCGGTACCAAATGTTGCAATTTGTTAATAACAATTTCCATTAGAATCGCAGTTTCAAAAAAATAGCTTAAATAATATGTCAGAAATATCATTTAAATTGTAATTTTCATTTACAGATTTCAGTTAATTCATTAATTTTAAATTAGATTTGTTCTAGGAAAATTCGGATGAAAAAGAACTGAAAGAAAATATCTCTTTAAATACATTAGAAAGAAATGGAGAGGGGATAACTTTAGAATTATTAGGCTAGATGACGTAATTATTTCGATAAATAATTAATGGCGCAATTTTACTGTTATTATTTGTGATTGTTAAGTCAAATATTTTTTAATTATTATAAATTATTTAAGGATTTTTCATTTACAAATTAGTGTTTAGGCAAAACATTTTATTAAATATTAAAGCAGGTAAATATTATAGAATTTTTGCGTTGTGTGTAAAATAAATATACAACAAAATTACTCTGAAATTTTTATTCCAATCTTTTAAAAAATATATAAAATGTGAATAATAATGAATCATTTTACATATGCGTAATTATATGAGGATATGGGTTTAGTTTTAAGTAGAATTAGATTTTTTTGATTAATTTAAAAAAGAACAGGAATAATTTGTTTTGAAAATGAAAATTCCCTGATATTATTCAGAATGATTTACAGTTGCATTCCAGTAGGAAGAATCTTTATTTTTATTATGAAACAAATAAACATTTTTCTCTAGTTTTTTGTGAAAGGGCAAGAATTTCTTTTAAAATTAAATCGTAGTATTCCCTATTGATTTTTACAGGAAAACTGGATAGCTACTTCTATACACCATTCTTTAGCTCCAGTTTCCAAATAAGCAGCACCGAATTACACTGAAACCTTGCGTGCGGGATGTTTATTCAGAATATAATTACATAATAATTCATTACAGTAATAATTTTGTGGTACTCAAATTTTTCAAGCACTATTTCTTTCCTTTGATTTTTTTATCCTTTCTAATCTTAGATTGCTGTTACTTCACCAATGCATTCATTTATAATAAATATAGCAGATGAAAGAACCAAAAATATCAGCAAGAGAACAACGATACGAAAAAGAACAAAAAACTCAACCAAAGATTCGGAACGTGGAACGGTCCGTCGTTAAAAGAAGGAAAGAAAACAGCGAAGTCATTACTAACGATGCCCCGAGCTGACACGGGAAACAAATAGTACGACTTGGAATCCGGTAGATGGCGCTTCACAGATTGTTTCTATTAGGAAGTTGTGGCGTTCGCCATGATTGTGGAAATTCATCATAAACAAGTTGCGGCACCATGAGAAGAAAGACAGCTGCTCAGAGAGTGCGCTTTAATCTCTACTGCTTCACGAAATTTGTAATAGAATTTCGATAGAGGACGAGCGTTAGTCAATACCCTTATACTTCCAGGGAATACGATGAAATATACATATATCGATGAAAGCACAACTCAACTTGATGAAAAACGGAGAGGAATAAGGTCATAAAAAATTTAAAGCTTCTTGATATTTTGTTGGGAGGGAAGTGATGTGAAATGGTTTTTTCATCCGTGGGATGCTCCCGTTTATCAAAGTCTATGATAGACTGGTAATTTTAAATGATTTTTCTTTTCTTTTTTTTTTCCTTCAGGAAATCGCCAATAGCAAGGAATTATAGTGTCCGCGTTAACTCGATAGACTCAACCTTTGCCAAGCGAATAGAAGCGAATGTGTTTGCAATCAATTCTGACGCCAAACCTGTAGGGAAATTAGTTTTCGAAAATTTTCTTCCTCTTTTAAGTTTCCAAAGTCGATGCAAATTACTTATATGGAGAAAAATAATTATTTTCTGTGGATTAATTAATTACTCGAGAAAATGATACATATTTATACTTTTTTTACTAATATTTGAAAAGGCCTAAATCAGTATTTAATAAATTATTATAACACTTCAAGAATAAAAATATCAATAGTTTTATAATAACAAAGTATCTTTAGAACTTAGTTTGGGCAATATTATAAATTTCATTATATAATTTACACTTTACAATATAATCGAAATGTTATTTCAATGGAAATAAAGAAAAATTTAAAAAAAATGGTAATATTTATTCCAATTACACTAGGTACATCCAATAAAGTTACGAACTAGGTACATCCGATAAAGTACCTAGTTTCTATTACCAACTGCAAACAAAATATCATAAATATTGCAATATTTTACTATCATCTTCCAAAAAATAAATTCTTACACTTATATAACTTTTGTAATAAAATTAGGCAGAAAATTTGTAATTAAATTAATAATTTAACTGATTAAAATAATCTCAAAACATATTTTATTGTTTCATTTTTTATTTGAAACTAAAATTGATTTGGGCTCCATTATCCGTAATTCATACAATGACACCAAAAGTGTTAATTTGATGAGAATTGTGAGGAAAAAATTTAGCAGTTCGGAAAATTTTATAAAATAATTTTACTCATTTCTAAAAGAATAATTTACACTTAGTGTGGGAGTAATTATTTTTAACAAGACTGCACATTTGTTTGAAAATATTAAATACAGAAGCCATTAATCATTTAGTTTAAAATCTAACAAAATATAGTTACATTTACATGTATGAAGATGGCTCAAGTTATATTATATAAAGTTAATTCCGAAGACATAGTTGAGGACATATTTTCGTGTAAATTAATATCATACATGAGTTGGAATTCACAAACATACATTTTAAATAAAAATAATTTCACATACAAAACATTCATATCGAAAACATACATTACGTTTTAAAATCAAACTGTTTTTTAATATATTTCATTTGCTTATCATAGTCGTATTTCAATTTTTGAAGTGAAGACGCAGCAACTTTTTCTGTGAAGTGAAAAATTTAGTCCATATAATTTTTCAAACATGTCACTCAAATTAACATACGTTTTTGTAGCCACAACTTATAATGAAATGAATTCTCAAAACCAGATTTTTACGCAAGGAAAACGAGAATTTCAACATTTAGTTTTCTAACCTTCTGAACCTGCTATTTCATGAAATATTTCTTATTTCTCTGTGGCAAAATAAGAATTTGTATTCAGAATCCACATCATTACAATTATTTGAAAACAAACGACTGTTCAAAAGATGACTTCATTAATCATTTCGAAGTTTATCTATTGTCTTTGATGATGTGCTAGAGTAATTATTAGATCCTCTTGATGCAGTTAAATATTAAATGTTCAGCAAAACTTTTTTTAACTTATGTCACAAATAAATTTTTTTCAAAACCAATCATTGTTTTTTCATAATCTGTGAAAATACCATTTTTTTTCCTCTGCAAACTTTCTCCAATGAAACATTCATTAATTTTTATAAAAATGTTTTCTTGTCTGGTGTATCCATCCAAAGACCAACAAAATAAATGCTCCTGATAATTAAATCCTTCAAAAATATATCTAAATTACACTAACAAATCAGCCAAATTGGTAGTATCTCTTGGATTACAAATTAAAGACCAATTTTGTGCTCAATTATTAGTGGTCGATATATTTTATTTTTAATTTCTGAAATATTTGCAACAAAAAAGTATTAGTGGATAATGAAATTTTTTAGAAATTCATTCGTACAATTTTTCTAATGAACTATTTTGAACACCTTAGCACCAAATGGGAATATTAGACTGTTTGTAATTGAAATATTCTTATAATTTGCAATTGAATATTTTTCTCCAAAACGAAGATACTAATGCTAAATTATGAATAATTTTTGGAAGTGTTCCATATATATATATATATATATATATATATATATATATATATATATATATATATATATATATATATATATATATATATATATATATATATATATATATATATAACCGTTGGTAATATTATTTTTTGATTATTATGTTCTTATATTTTTAAAAATAAATACCAAGTATTTCTATGGTTTCACAGTGACAACGGCCAGCGCATATAATTTAAATTCGGTCAGAACAATAATAATTTCATTAAGTTTAAAGACTCAATGATTAGTTTCCTAAATTTATAATATAGATTTAGAAATGAAAAATTAATATTTTTTGTAGGGTGGTAGAAAAGCCACATGAAACAATTTCGATTACAGTTATTCTACGCTAAAAAATATCAGATCCGTCTTTTTCTTCCCCTATCGGAGGGGGTTGGTGTAGCTACGCAGAGCTAGGAAAACGAAAATAAGAATGAATTTTCGTGAGCTTTTGAATCACGTCAGAAAACAATATCGAAAATGAGCCTAAGGCGAAGGAAGACGGACAGACAGTAAGTGGAAGTGGGGAATCAAATAGGGGGAAGCCCTTATACATCTCCTTGGATTAGATCCAAACACGAAGGTAAAATCTTTTTTTTTAAAAAAAAGCGAAAAACTGTATCTATATAGAAGAAAAACGAAAGAAAAAAGTGTCTTTTACCGGAGTCTTCCTTACAGAAGGAGAGAAACGTGTGCTCTTTTTCTCACTTTTTCCTCTATATTTTTTTAATAAGGTTATTTCTCAAAAGCACGTGAGATGGTAGTTTGTGGTGACTTTTGGTCACCTGAAATGGTAGAGAGTTCAGGATTCTGACCACAGGCGTGCAATCTAAGAAGATGATTTTCTTTTCCGATTCCCTGAACTGCTTTCAGTTTGCCCTGAGTGTACTATCTTTATTGTACTTGACAAGTTCAACGTTTAAGAATATTTGATAAAACACTTTCATCATATAAATATTTATAAATATACATGTGTGCATATGTATAAATAGTGATTATTGCATCTCATGAAAATCATTAAAGATTGAAGTAAAAGAATCATTAAAAATAGCTTATATATATTACAAGAATTTAAAATGATGATTAAAGAATGTATGTAATTTTTTTTCTATTAAACTGAAAATATTTTACATTCACACTGTATATATTCAACAGTGTAAGTAAAAAAAGACTAAAATTACTCCTTAAGTGTATTTTATTTTATAATAAACATTTCAATTAGAACCATGAATTACTACACAAATTTGTACACATTGAAAGCATTATAATTATATAAGAAAACTAGAACATGATTAAAACTATTTTATGTAGTGAATAATAGCATGTTATTTTTATATATAATATATTAGGGCGTTAATAGGTTAAAATGTAGATTAAATGAATAATTTTTTTACTAAGCATTTTAACTGAATTAATAAATTATCATTTGAATAGGAAAGTACAAACTAACATTCTAATTTTGTGGGAAAATGGAAAATTTTAAATAATATCCTGATAAAATATAACATTAATAAAATAAATTTTAATTTGCAAACAACTATCCTTTCACATAATATTTATTAAAAAATCAATTTTAATTTCAGGGATCATTTCAAACCGCAAAATATTCTGCAAATGATCGTCATAATATGTAGAAAAATAAGAATTAGAAATCCCAGAATTTCACATTCGCATGTTACGGTTGTTTGCAAAAATTTTTTTTTTTTATTTTCGTATTGAATTCATTCATGAGATAGGTTAGGATCAACATATTTATATTGTTTGCTTTTCATTGACTAGTTTCAGAATTGTAACGTATTTTACACACACACACATACACACACACACACACATATATATATATATATATATATATATATATATATATATATATATATATATATATATATATATATATATATATATATATATATATATATATATATATATATATATATATATATATATATATATATATATATATATATATATATATATATATATATATATATATATATATATATATATATATATATATATATATATATATATATATATATATATATATAAAGTAAAAAATAAATATTTCAGTGTTTTATAACAAACAGTTCAATCCAAAAAAAAGCGATGATTATTTAATTATAGTTTCATAAATACCATTTTTATGCTGTGAAAGATAATATTGTGAGAATATTAAAATGTTGTTAGAATATAAAATTCAAAAGACCCTATAATATTTCTTTCATGAAGTAATAACTCACAAAAATCATTCTTAATTTATAAAGACCATTTCGAGGCAAGAAACAGTTTATGAACTAGATAACCACATTGTTTATCTGCTTTGTTTAATTCTATATTTCGTTTTGATTTTATGTTTCGTTCTTAAATTGTAATTATATTCTCTTAAAAGAGAAGAAAAATCAGTAATCCTTTTTGTCCAGTATTTCTCAAAAGCTTTTCTGATCTCATTTTACGCTCAACCTTTCGTGATTCAAGAGAAGAACATTTGCGAAAAGAACTTAGAAATACTCCTGCTCTGCGAGGATTATTTTAAGCTCCTCAAGCGAGAAATATTTAATTTTCTTGTCTCCATTTTAATTTTAAAACGTACTTCACTTCACTTTACTTCTCCTTTCATAAATATGTATTTTTTTCTTTTGTGACTTGATAATTTTTTTTGAAGTTACATCTTTCCAAAGTAATATTTCTTTTTTAGATATTCCCTCGCGCAAAATGTCATTATGGAAATAGTAGATGGAGTATGAATCTATTCTTTTTAAAATCACGCCAAATGAATAAAAAAATGTGCCAATATAGATATATGAAGTCTTGTTCTAGCCTGTATATCCACCTTTTTCGTTTTTCGTGATTTACTTCACACTAAATAATATGAAACGATTAAAGCCATATGTTCTTTTTCGAAAAATTTAGTAGAGAAAGATTTTATGACTTTTTCACTCCCTGATTATTTTTCTTTTTCCTCTCTTTAAAATTTACTCCATTTTTCTTTTTCAGACTACAAAATTCAATTTTCTTACATGCTTCTAATTACATTTTTCATCTCGTCATTCGACTTTTTGAATCACTTTAGATACATTATCGTCTGCTGCTAGACTTTTATTCATCAAAACGAATGAAGTTAATTCTATAACCGAGAAGTATTTTTTTCCATTAATTTTCATGTTGGTAGTTGTATACATACAATTTAAATCAACATTGTTGAACCGTATATTATAAAAATAAGTTTAGCAAAAACAAAAATTATAAATATTTCTGCATATCAAATTTGTGATAAAGATAAGAAATAATCCAGAAACTATCGTCTACTTAGTAAAAAATATCTACTACGAAAAGCGAATTTAATGTTATCACAGAGAAAAGATATGTTTCCTATTAATTTTTTGGAGGCAAATATATAAATTAACTTCAAGTAACTATAGAAAAACTATATATACTTTGAAATAACAATTAATAAGTTCAAGCATATTTCATTGTTATTGGTCTATAACAATTTAAGAAATTTATTTTGTCTCGAAGAGGAAATTTATTTTTATGACATAGGAAATTTTCTTCAGTGGTTTGTTCTGGACACAAAAATAGATAGTTTTTACTGAATTTCATTGAATTTTAAATTTTGACGTAACATTCTAATAATTTTAACTCTCTCTAAAATAATTTAGATTAATATTTCTCCATAAAAATTTCTTTGCCAGAAAAAAATTTGAAGATAATCGTTTGCTTAAATAATTTATCCATTTATAAGGAATGAAGTTAATTTTATTTGAAAGAAATAAACTTTGTTTTCCCATTTGTGTTTTTAATTGCAAATACAAATAATTTTTCAGTTAACATTCAAAACTCTAAGTTTTGAATAAAACTAAGTGAAATTAAATTCCGTTTCATTAATATTAACCATTCCAATTTCCTTACTAGAAAAATAACTCTAGATATTATCGTTTACTGTGAAAAATAATCCTTCTCAGTGAGCGAAGTTAAGATTTTCACAGGGAAAAAATACTTTCCTGTGATTTTTTTGGATGCAAATTAGTATATATAATATTTTAGTCAGATTAAAAAATGTCTATATTTTATAATAAAATAAAATTAAGTTAAAATATGTTTATCAGCTCATATAAATTTCAAAACGTTAACAGTAATTATAGAAACAATTATCCACACGAAAACATTCATTTGTCTCGAAGAATAAGGATAAATTTAACATATCGAGAAAAATCTGTTTATATTTATTTTCTAGATACTAACTCATGTATAATATTTTAATAAACACTAGGGAAATCTGTTTAATTTAAAATTAAAATAAATAAAGTTAAAATATGTTACTCATATAAATCAAATTTATTGTTAGAGAAATATTCATAGAAAATTTCTCTTCTGGTATTAGATATCTTATTAATTCTGAGGTTAATTTTAACAATTTGAGAAAAACTTGTCTTATTAACTTGCTTTATTCAATTATTTATATTTTTTTAAGAAATAATAATAAATTGTATAGTTAAAAATAAAACGAATTGAATCTAAAACGTATTTAATTGATATCAGCGTTCCTAAGCTTCATAATTAGAAAAATATTCCAAACCCATTAAAAAATGTAACATTTTGTTATTTTGAATAGCTCTAAATAATGTATTAATTTGAATTTTTGCTGCACGGGCTTCCTATAAAAGCCAAAAAGTCACTGAAAATAAAAATAACATAAAGATAACATTGATTAAATTTTTTATTTTCCTTTTTCTCGTTATAATTGTTATAATTAATGGCAAGAATTATGATCAAATTAATAATTTATCATGAAAAAGTAATTCATTCATTTAAATAAAAAAATTGATTTTATAGAATCTATAAAGCGAAATTATTTGCTTTATAATAAACAATTTTATTCTCTCCATTAACAAGGAAAAAAAGTCACAAGAGAAATTACAATAATCCATGGTTTTCTTGCATAAAAAAGTAAATTATTGTAGTTTTCTAATTTCTCTTGTGACGTGGCAGGTTTCTATGAAACTTACTTCTTAATTTATTTTACAATGTGCTACAAAATCGATGCCTTCAACAAAAGTGATAATGCTCTAAGCTAATAACTAAATCGTAAAGTACTTATTTCTTTTTCAGTTAAAATCAAAATTACTAGTATTTATCTTTCCTATAGTCTAGAGGACCTGTTTATGTTTGATTTTTTTTAAAATTGTCACAAACTTCTTTTATGTAATAAAGCAAATTCAAATGAAATCTGCTATTTCAAATATATTTTTATCATTACAAACAGCCATCCAGTAGGCTAGAAACAAATCCTCGAACAATTGAACTGAAGACCAGAGGGCTACACATTCAACTGCACACTTGGAGATGATTAATTCAGAATTTAATGAACAAACTTTGTTGATTCTAAATAAATTAGTTCTTCATGTTTGCCTTTATTGATCCCCAGGGGCTAAGTATGTTCATAGTGCTTTCTGAAAGCGTAGTAAAGTAAGTATCACTTGCAGCATGTACTGACTTGGATTCTCTCTCAGTGAGTTTATGGAACTCCGTGGGTTGGGTATGTGACCACGTTAATCAATGACATCCAAATGTAATTCAATTCTGTTGCTGTGTCTTGGATGTAGAGAAAAGAAGGCCATATCAAGTCTCACCTCGCCACTTGATCATGGTTCAAAATTACGAAGCGCTTGTTGATAGGCGAGTATTCCATACCCATTAATATATTTAAGTATCATCCATGGTTTACCTGCACCACTATGTATGCCTGAATTTGTTCTGGTTTGTTAGAAAATAAATCAGAAATCTGTAGAGAAATTCTTAAAATCCTTGTACAAACAAGTGTGAATTCTTAATTTTTTTCAGTTAAACTCTAGCACTTAAGAATCTTTAATAATCCTGAATTAGTTTGTAAATGATTAAAAATATTTCGGGCATAAATTAAAACTAATAGACAATTATGGTCCTTTAAACATGTTTTTCATTTTATTGAAAGTAAAGTTTCAATCATGTGAACCATAGTTAATTAGTTTATATTATTCCGCATTAGCAAATGTCATGCAAATTCATTAACTAGGAATAAATGTAATTTTAAATCGTACATTTTGTACAATCAAACAACATGGTAAATATTTATACCATCAAACAACATGTCTAATAAAATTCTATGTAACTTTTCATTCTAATAAATATTTAACATGCACTATTTTATCACAATTTATTGTATAATTAGCCAACAAATACATGTATGAAATATACAACTGATAGTCATTGCTTCTAAAGGAAACCGTGCGTACAGTTTTCTGATGAAAATTTTGATTGAAAAATATTTATGGTATACATTATTTAGTTATAAATGCTCTCAGTATGTTTTTTCATCGTAAAATAAAGTCCCATATATACATCAGCTAAAAAGAAATATCAAAAGATTCATTAAACACCTTAAAATTCCTTTTAGTTGCATTGTTATTGCCCACTGAAGTTGAGATTCACATTTTTTCTGTATATCTATAATTAGAAGTGTTTTACAAAAACATATACAAGTATACATTCGCTGGAAAAGGTAGGAACATTCATCTAAATTGATGGATCTCAATAAAGCTGTCGAAGGGAAGTAGCCACGCTTTCCACGAGACAGTTTTATTATAGTAAGAGTGCTCGAGGAGCGAGCTGGGAATGAACCTCGTGTGAGGCAGTAACAGGTGACTTCTTTTAAAATCAAGAGAAAATAATAGTTTTCATTGGTTTTCTGAAAAAATTAAACTTTAACAATTTAGGAAGGAGTATCAAATGTTCCTATTATTTTTCTTCTGCTCCCAATATTTTGAACTGTTTGGAAGACTTCTAGTAGCTCTGTAACTTAATGCAAGATCAGTAAAGTAAACTATCAGTTGCCCGGAGCAATGATTTGGTGCATGATAGCATTCTTTTTCACTGGGTTGCTGGAGTTCCATGTGTTGGGGACTGTCCAGTTAATCTGTGATTACCAGAGTCATTCCACTTTTATGGCGTACAGGATATGAGGAAGAATGTACGAGCTCAAGTGTGACCTCATCACTAGTCTGTGGTTCATAATTATTCACCTTTTCTTGACAAATGAGTATTCCAAACAGTCCTGGATTCGCTTGCACATTTATGTTTATTTGCATTAAATAAAAAAGTAGGGCTCGAACATCACCCAAGCTATTCTACAATTGTTAAGGCTTATTAAATAGAGACGTGCATAAATTCACATGGTGAATTCAAGAAAATTGTAGTTTATAAATGTATCAATAAGAGAAAATGCATACAAAATCTGATGTTGTGCTTCAAAATTGTTGATATTAAAGCAGTGTGGTTGGATATTCGATAAAAACGAAATATTAATTGAATGATACATTATTTTACAATATAAGAAATTTATTGCTGTCTTTTAAAAATTGAAAAATTATGATGACAATATGCAACAAACGTTCAACTTTTCTCATGAAAGGTATACGACTTAAAATAAATCCAAATGTTCATATTTCGGGATCATACATATAAAGTAAATACGATATGTGCAACTTTAAAAATTGGCGATAGGTGTCTAAAAGATTATTCAAGATTTAATGACGATTGGGAAAGTAAATAGGCTGCGTAATTGATAGTTCAAATCTGATGGACTTTGGATTGATGTCTGTCTCAAATTATGAAGATCTACATCCTTTAAGCTGAATTAAACAATCATTAGGGGGGTGTAGTGTAACAGGCCTCCTCGTGGTGCACCCTGGATAACGCTAAATCTGTTATAGGCTTCGTCGCTCCCTTGCAGTCTTTTTCCCTAAATGAAGGCATTTCCAATTCCTAAAAAGCAGTTAATGCTTGTTGGGGGAGCCTCTTGACCTCTTGCATCTCCGGGATCTATCTAGAGCTTTGGGGGTGCCCTGCTTCAGGCTTCTAACTGGGCATGATTATCTTCAGGGACACCTGCAACACATTAAACTTGTGGACTCACCTGACTGCATTTTGTGCAATGAGCATTTGGACATGAATGGTGAGCACCTTTGGATATGTTCTGCCCTCCAAGAGGCCCACGACTCTTCACACTTCAAGACTCTCTCCTCTCCTGGAGAAGTTTCATTTCTCTATTGGACTGCAAGACTTATGGTGCTCGAAAGAGCTTATATAAGGACGTAATTTAAAAAAATCATTAGTTTATGAATGGATTTTACAGTTATCGGATTCCGTGAAGCAGAACAGAAGACCCAATAGTCTTGAAGGATTATTTGGTGCATTTGCCACAAAATAATACAAAAACGTTGAGGTGTCTTGTCTGATAGAATAGAGATTAATGTCTTGTGGTGCTGTGATTTAAAAACATTATTAGTCTGAAGATATGCATATAGTTTTTTCATGATAAAAATATTGGGTAAATGAACAGTTATATAACCATTCATTCACCAAATATTTTGCTTTCGAGCAAGATGATAAATGATTGAAATAATAATGAGACAACAACACGAGCTACATCAATCTTAAAGTATCATATAGTATCAAGCACTATATCTACTTTCTTCGACTCAATAGAAGTAGAAAGCACAAATATATCTGTGGGACGAAATGTTCTCATCCGGATTTAATCTTTTCAGATGAGTTTCTGTATTGAATACATCACTATGTTAATATAAATGTACTAGAACCCCTGTGATTATTTTGCTTTTATAAAAATCATAAACTATTTTGAGCAATCATCAATGCATCTCTCACCTTGTGAACCATAAATGTGTTTTCATTGATAGTTATTTGATAGGTTTTTTGGTACACGTAACTATATTTTTTGCGCAGTTCATTCTTGATATGTCATCTCTTTGTGGATAGTTAATTTCTTAGAGTTGTCATATGATTTCTTTTAACATCCCTACACATTTCCTTCCGTGCTCACGCATCACATGATAAACAATTCTTAAACTTCTCAAGTATCTTCCGGCTAACATGGATGCAAAGACTGTAAATGAAGTGCTTGTATTGTGTGACACTTGCTGATATCTAATCCATAATCATTCCCCAATAATAGCAAACCAATGATTAAAATAAGGTGAAACTACTTTCAGTGTTTGGTAATTTTTCTGAAACGTATATTATCTAAATTTTGCAGATAATAACTAACTCTAGTTCTAATTTATAAAGACTGGACCTCTACCATTTATACTTTCTAAGGCAGATGATGAACTATTGCATAGATTAAAGCTACATGAAATGAAATAACGACATCCATTATGTATGGTAAAGCAAAGGATTTCAGCCGTTATTGTTGTTAGAAGCAGGGTATCTTTTACAGTATGAATTTTATATCATTGTGTTGTTCTTATCTACAGATTTAACTTCATTTCTATTTTATCATTTTACATATTCAAAATAAATAAGGCCAATTTTCTGACATCCAGACTAAATTTTCTCCTCATTTTATTCTAAAATCATCCTGAGGATATTTATGACCTTGATAGTTTTTGTTACTTTTTATTTTATTTATTACAAATGCCCAGAAAATAGGCTATGACACCATAAATTCTCTTACCTTGCAACACCTATTGCCATCAACAGAGGATAGTGGCTTTATGGAAGACCCGTCATGTTCACTAAAGGTGGCTGGAATAGTTAAATATGTTGTGGTCGAATGTCTTCAAGTAAAAATGATACATCTGTAGTGGCTCACCAAATATTGGGGGTCATCTGCTTCAAAATTACGAAGACTCCACCTAGTTGTTTCAATCTAAGCCAAACTCATGGTTAGCTACGCGGAAGCATGCTAGGGCAACATTTCTTCGTGAATAAAATAGACAGCCTCATTGTCAGGAATTTGACAATAGTCTGGAATTCTATGGAAAGAAATAGATATTGACCTTGTGAGGTATCTGCATTGTAAAATTTGGATATTATCTATATATTATCTATTTGCAATTAGAGGGAAGAGCCAAAATATAGTCAGACAAAATAACCGCTCTATGGAAAGAAGACAGCCAGATATACAGCTGCTTTAATGCGATGTAAATAGCCCTGATTTCTCCTTTGTAATGTACAGAGGGAGACTCGGAGGAATCATAACAAGGAAAAAGAACATAATACAGTCCAACTTCCGCATAATTTTCATTATCAAATATGGATCAGGCATAAAGGTATGTAATTATGAATCTCCAAGGTATCTGTTTTTAATAGTACGCAGTTGCACGAATCGTTGCTATTAGTAACATTTTAGGAAGAAATTGCGCTTTATGATTAATAATCCATCTACCATTTTTTCCAAAATATATGTCGTTATATACAGGGAAACCGATGATAGAAAGATACCAAAACTCTCCTAGTTTTATGTAAATTTACATTTTATTAGTTAGCTAGTGCCAAATTTTAATTTTTTATTTTGAATAAAGTTAAAAGAACGAGGTTAAGGAAATGAAATTAAGGTTAAAAGAATGAGGTTAAAAACAGAAGGTATTGATTTTCATTGAAACAATTAGATAAAGGCTTTATTTTTCATGTTTTTTATCATTTTATAAATCAACACTATGAAAAATACGGATTTAAAATTTTTATAGGATAAAAACAAAAAGAAATTGAAGCTTATGCTTAGTAATACTACTACTCTATGGCCCGTCAGCCTATGTGAGCCAAGGCATACAGTGCCGATAAATGTTTTCATGACCAAGGGACCTAGTGTGATACTTAATAAAGCCTACCTATATATTAATAAAACTTAAAAATTTTCTAATTAAAGCATTTAATTAATTGTTAATTATAAAAACTATAAAAAATTGATAATTTAAGAAATTATTAAGTTTAACTAACGTTTTACATATAATTAATTTTTAAAGAAGGGCCAATAATGTTTACACACTAAACTAAAGCCACAAAAATTACAAAATACATTTTTGATAATTTGTTGTTACAAGTATCACATTCCTATATGATAACTTTATTTCCTTTTTTCTCGCCAAAAGAAAAATGGCATCAAAAAATAAACAGCATTTTTAATAATCTGCAGTTACAAAATCAGATTCTTATACAGCAGTTATATTTTTGTTTAACTAATAGACAATAGAAACTAAAAATGTGCAATGTTTATTCTTGATAGTTATTTTTATTAAGACAACCAAATTTTTACATTTAAGAGTTAATTAGAGGAAAATTCAAATTTTTTTGAACAATATTCCATAGCTTTTAATGTATAATATTCCAAAAGCTAAGAAGAATAATGTTAAAAAATTGCCCTTTTTGTTAATTGTTTTAAGAATCCTTTATTATTATCATATTTATAATAAGGTAGTAACATAAATATGATTATAGGATTTTTATTTTTGTTCCTTTAGTACAGGAATACAAATATGAAAAAGAAATAACAGATATAAGTTCCTAAAAGTTCCATTTTGTAGCAAATAAAATGGAAGAATATGATTACACATTTCTATTTAAAAGAACTTATTCTAATCAAAAATAAACAACTCATAAAAATAAAAAAAGTTATTTATAATACCAAAACAAACCAGCATTGTATTTAAAAATAGCTTTTCGGTAGATTAAACGAGAAACAACTAAAAAATCAGCTGACTTAGTAAAAAGATTTCAAAGAACTGTTATTTAACACACTTATATTTGGTACACATTTATGCGCACCTTAGGGAATTCCATCTATCAACAAATCCCTTTTATGACGTGACGTGAAAAGATTTTTTGTCCAGTCAAATCCTCACAAGCAGTGTCTTTGTTCGGAGGCGTGTCCTGCTTATTCATGGGCGTGAAGTGGAACATGAATCCGAGCGTCATAGCCATGCTTTACTTGTCAATAATAATCGACTTTTTGGTGGAAGAGCAGAGCTTGTGACCCCGTCCATCTGTTGCTTCTCGCCGCAGGATAGGGAGAAAATCCCATTGACTTAGGGAATTATCGACTCCCTGATCTGTTTGAGAGGTATTTGAAAGGGGAAGAGAGAAACTCTTTATTGTAGTCAGATATACGCAGATAGGCTTGAGATTTTGAGGACTATTGACTCTTCGTTTTATTGCATAGTACAATACTATTATTTTTGGCAAAAATATAGAATAAATCATTACAGTTTAGATGGAAATAAGCGAAAGGAAGATTTATGAAGCAGGTTTAGAAGTGTGGATGAAAGCCAAAAATTGATAAGAATTTTAAAAACATTTTTCTTTAAGATCGATTAAGTTATGGAAATAAAATAAATCATCCAATGTATCAAGAAATAGAACATATTTAGGAAGATATCTAAGAATTATTCACACACACACACACACACACACACACACACACACACACACACACACACACACACACACACACACACACACACACACAGTAATGTGTATTTGGTTAAAAAGTAAATCCCCTAGACCTGTATTAATCAACCTATAAAAAATAATATGGTAATATTTTCGATAATAGATGGAATATTTCTGAAATTGTAAAAAAAAGAAAGATTTAAATTAGTGTACATAACATTTACATTTTCTTTAATAAAGTGATTGTAATATGTGTTCAGGGTATAATTATATGCAAAAATATTTCTATCTTTCTTATTTCATTCAAACACATAACAATATAAAAGATAATAAATGTGATAAGAGAGACATAATTTGGCTCAAGCATAAACAGCGAAACTATTTTTTTTTTGTTTATGATCAATATTTTTTTACCATATACTTTTAACATCTGTACGATTTATATAGTTTTTAAGTAATTTTTATTTTATTTTTATTTATTTATTTATTTTTGCATTTTAGGCACTACCTGTTTTGTTTTAAAATAATTGAGTATTACAGATAAAATATAGTAAATGATACCCAAATCAATAGAAAATCTAAGAAAAATTGTGTCAAAAAATTTAAGAGAACACCATGTTATAAGTTTCATAAGATGTACCGAATTTTATATATCTATAATGTTATAAATCTAGTGTAATAGCATGTTTTAAGTCTGAGACAAAATCTTCAAGATAATATATGACTATTGAGGTGTATGGGATTATGTCTGAGATAAGGCGCACAAGATTGTTATACCGTTGCTGTTATAATGAGAGTTGAAATGAATACAGCTGACTTGTTGAATTGTATGGTGTGAACTCAAAATGATAGTTTAAAACGATTTGAATAAAAAAATGATAATAAGAATACTTCAATTCATCGGTCCCCTCAACGTACTCTAAGATGTAGTTTGTGTTACTAACGATGGAACTAATTGGGAAGCTGGAGACATTTTTATAACAAAAGAAAAATCAGACCATTATCTTTATAATGATGATTAAGCTTGCGTTACCAATGATTCATAGAGTTTTGACAACACTAGCTATTAAGGTTTCTCATTTTGGACAGATCGGTGATGGGACAGATGAAGAATTGTACTTTGGGCTTTCAAGTTGAGTTTTAAGTTTAGGATTAAATGTCCTATCTTGTAAAAAATCTATTGTTACATGTACTGAACAAAGAAATACCAAAACAACTAGTATATTGTTATCTATTCGGATATTGAATCATAGAATAGGAGACTAAATATATAACATCCATGAAAATAAGATACTAAACACCTGAGCTTAAGAATATGATGATTTACTGTGACATTTTGAATCAAGCCAAGGACCGTATTTGCTATAATAAGAAAAGAAAAACGAATAAATTAAAGAATGATGTGTACTAAACTATTATGTACTAACAGTATTGATGGAAGGTGAAACGATTGTAGAAAGTTGCTTAATTGATGCAACCTTGGATTCTTAATGATGTGTTAAAATGAAGTGGAGGAATTAGCTGCTGATTAAAATCCTTCAATATATTACAATGAGCTGAGTATTTAGTAAATTTAAAAAGAAATACTGCATTGATAAACATGGATATTATCTAGAACTTGGGGAAATCATAGATAACCGTAGAAAAAATTGTAAGATTGGACTGCAACCAAAGTAGAGTGTTAATTTGGGAAGTAGATGCCGTTGAAAATGAAATCATCTTGTTGTAGCTGGTTTAAATATATCTAAAATTCATTGAAGAATTGTATGAGGGTTTCATCAACATCATGGATATAAAATAGGATTGTGTAGATAAAGCAAGACATTATTGCTGGTTGAAAGGAGGTAATTATTGAAATTCGGTTAGAAGATTAACATATGGATGAACAAAAAGATTCTTATCAAAAAACATCTTTTCTGATTATATGAAAAGTATGATTAATGTATGAAAAAATTACTATGTAGAATTATGGTTTAAAATAAGTTATATCAAAATTAATAACTAAAATACACAAAATATAAAAACAATTTGCTTAATCCACCAAAATCTCTTTACATTTCCAATACTTTAAAAAATAAAATAAATTTATATTTTTAAAAGCATGAAAAATAACATAAAATGGTATAGGAATGTAGTAGGAAGATTTGAATTCTAATGTCAAAAATGCGTCTTTTTTCAAATGATATGCGTTCTGGAGTGAAATGTTACAATAAAACAATCAACTTGTGAAAGAATTTCAAATTAGCTTTATTGGAGTTTTAAATTAATTACTAAAGATGATATCAAAATTAAAAAAGGATATATAGCATCCATTTAAAGTTAGCCAGTTTGGTTTGCTACTAACGCTACTTTTATACTTAGGAGGACAAATTAAACCAATAATTACAGGTTAAAGTGTGTATTCTCATCTATTGCAAACATATAAGCTCGGAGTAAAGATCAAATCCACGAGCTTTTGAATGTTAATCATTTGACTTCGAGCTTGGTTTCAAGTTTTAGGTAGAGACCTAAATAATGTTAAAAATTTCAATAAGTCCCATAGTCAGTATCAATTCCATCCTGAACAAAATTTTGGTGGAAAAACAGTATAAGGATTTTATTATCTATTTAGACATCGCTAATGAAATAATTTTCAAAATTTTCATGGAAGTGCTTTTGAAACATATTTAAGTGGATTTTGGTATGAATTTTTCCCATGTGAAATTTAAAGAACATTTATAAACGAATGTGTATGTGTGTGATTTCCTTTCTTTATATTATTACTGTGTGAACAAAATATTCCAACAACTCAATATTTAAAATGAATTGAGCAAATTTAATAGAAATGGTATGTTACATTTATACAAGACATTTAGAGAATTTGAGTAATAGATAATAGATTCGTTTAATAATTAAAAGAAAGAACCTATACCTATTCCATCCAATACAGAAATATGTTAAAACTCTAATACAAAAAGAAATATGAAGTTTTTTATTCCTGAGAGAGAATTTATGATATTGTTTTTTTTTTATTATTATTACTTGGAAGTATTGAAAATTTATTTTTCTCTTATAACATTAGCTTCTTTATAAAAATTAAATAAATATAAATTTTATTCTTAAATTTTAAAATAACTACGTTTTTAAAATTTTTGATGCATTTAAAAGCGCATAAAATCTAATAGATTTATTTGTTAGAACTGTTTATTTGTTTGAATTGTTAGAACTGTTTCTTACAGTATGTTAATTTTCTAATATATGTTATTATTTTAGGAATCTAATAAATCAATAAGTTAATAATTGGTTAGTTTTACTAATTTATGAAAAATTTTTAAGAGAGTTAAAATAAATTGTACAGATTGTAATAATACATGTTTTTTATCAGATCATTTTTAATTTTATATATACATATATATATATATATATATATATATTAATATATATATATATTTAATTTAAAATATATATATATATATATATATATATATATATATATATATATATATATATATATATATATATATATATATATATATATATATATATATATATATATATATATATATATATATATATATATATATATATATATATATATATATATATATATATATATATATATATATATATATATATATATATATATATATATATATATATATATATATATATATATATATATATATATATATATATATATATATATATATATATATATATATATAGAGAGAGAGAGAGAGAGAGAGAGAGAGAGAGAGAGAGAGAGAGAGAGAGAGAGAGAGAGAGATATTGCAATTACGACATTTAATTGTTATTAATGAGTAGAATAAATATTAATGAATAGAATAATTTCACTCAGATTTAATTTTTCATAAAACATTAGCTGCAACAACTTTTGATTTGTGAAATGTATTTCTTAATAATGTAAATTGATTAGTGTATGATTTTACCAAGTAATTGCCATTTTAAATTAACTATTCTATATTTTACACTTTTTTAATGAATAAAATTGCAGGTTTACCGCTTAATTTTTAAATATTAAACAAGCCATTTATTTAATTATTTCAAATTTGTTTGGTTTGTCTCATTGCAGTTAATTTTTGAATAAAAAATCTGATGTGGCTAGAAATTGGACGGCAGTTTAAATGGAGTGAGAAAAATAATTGCATCTAAGATTGAACTCGTATTTATGAGCTCAATTAAGCAATTTCTCACATACCAGCTCATTTTATAACCAAATAGAAAAGTGGACATTAAAAATGCCCATGAAATATAATTTTATATTATTTAATTATAAACTGAATTGAAGTTTAACAATACTTCAAAAGCAATGAAAAATGAACAGAATTATTCTCATTTTTGGCACATATTTGAGTTAGAGCAGTTGAAACAATTAAGCCACTTGAACTTTCATCTCCATCAATTAATATGTTCCGAAACAATTCCAATATTCAAAACAAAAGTTCTTTTTTTCTTCTAGATTACTTCCCTTGAAAAGATCGGGTCTAATGATGCCATGGAAAAGAGGAGGAGGTCGTGTTAGCAAATGGAAAAGCCATTGATTCGAGAAAGAGGGGGGACACAATTACAGGATAATCATATACAAAGCGTTAATTGTATTGCAACAGAGAGAGAGAGAGAGAGAGAACCAGGGAGAATTTAATCGCTGGATACTGATTAATGATGGCCTCTTGAAGCGTTTCTGATAAGGCTATTCATTTTGGCACCCCAGTTGACAGTAATTGCAGACCTTGTTGAAGCGACCGGGCCATGGATTCCGAGACTTCTAGGACTAGATTTGCTTTTCGAATGCTTTTGAATATAGATATATATAACACGACGCGAATGGAGATGTGTTATTAATACTGATACGCTGTTATTAGTATCGGTTCCGTGAAGGGTCGAAGATGACTCCACTGGTACATTCATTTCGAAGTCGGTTTGGGATTATGTTATGCAAAATGAAACAGACCAAACTGTAACATTTTAACCAGATAATTAAAGTTGATTATGATCAAATGTAATGCTATTCTTAAAGTCTAAATGTAGCATTCAATGAATGTTACTAAATAACAGATATTAAGTATTTTATATTGCAGCTGCTATTCAATATTACATGCATAATTCTATACTAAATAAATTCTGTTAGATGTTAAAGAATTATATTTATTTAAAATAATTAACGTTAAGATTTAATTAACTATTTATTCTAAATATTTTTATTAAGATTCGTGCATAATGTTGTTGCTGTAGTCTTGTGCAAGCTAAGCTGGCAATATGGGGTACGCTGCTCTACGTTTCCAACAAAACCATAATTTAGTGTGGAGTCTGATTTTCTCATTACACACATGCCATAGAACCAGTTTATAGGGTAGGCAATCATTCACAACCCATTCACACAAGGAAAGGACAAAGAAAAGAGAGAGAGAAAGTGCATCCATTTTCGAACCAGGATTTGAACCCAGGAGCTCCCTATCCGCAGTCAAGACCACTAGACAGGATGAGCGGCATCTATACATAATAATACGTGTATATAAAAATTGAGTTTTATATAGTAAAAAAATAAAATGAATACCATTTGGCTGGAATTATACTTAGTGTTTTTAAGAGTGCTTAAATATAATACATTATTTCACAAAAATCTTTCATCATATTTTATCATTCTTTAATATAATAAAAACAAATTTCAACACTGTTTAAAATATTTACCTCTAAAATTTCTTAGTGTAGAATAAATAAGTTTTTTAAAAATTTAAAATAAATAATATCAGTCTAAGAAATAGCATTTTTATTTGCCGGTGTTTATCACTTAATTGGATAATCAGCACATTTGTCATTAATTAATTAGTTCATGGGTTCGATTCCTTAACCATGGAAGGATATTTGACAGCTCCTGTTGAGGTTAGTCCTGTGGAATAAGGATTATAAGAAAATGAATGAAAATTGTAATTTTTAAGATTACTCTCAACTTTGACACTGGGATAAATGATGAATTGTTAATGATATTATCTTCAATTAAAAAAAACTATAGATTTAAATAATACTTCAATCATAGGTAATAAAAGTGGCTATAAATACATTTTAAACAATAGATGTTAGTCAAATTAGGCTTCGCGTGCAAAAAGAACACACTGAGCACTAAACAAGTACCGTCTCAATAGGGACAATGCAGTTCATGCTTGTAATAGTTGTGGACATAAATAGTCAGAAAAACTTCACTTGTTTCCTATTTTTTGATTTTTCAATGGACTTAGTTTACTTTCTTTCTTTAAAAATGAAAATATATAGGTCAGTACAATATTTCAATAATTTAAAAATCAAAAATAATACTTAAATAGTATTAAAATTTTTTATCAGGTCTTGGGATATAAGTTAATTTTAAAATGTACAGTTTTTTATTATAATTCTTATATTTATTACCTTACTTAATACATTTTATGCAGTATTTAACGTACTGCCTCATACCATTTTACTTGGTGAATTTTAAGGTCCTTGCAACCATTTTGTACAAACTTACTTCGAAAATTTTACTCGCAAATATATATGGTATCTAACATTATCCTATTTTGTAACTTGCTATGTTCCATCCTACTTAGTAAATTTCCTTACTTAGTAATCCCTTACTTGTTAATGCGTATTCATTAAATAGAAACATTTTTGTATGTCTACAATTTTACATACTATCTCATACAACTTTTATTTGTTAATTTGCCTCAAAATCACGTATTACTTTACTTATAAACGATAAATAAATTTTATTTTGAACATTATATACCTCGTAATGCGTTATTAAGTAAATTTGGCATGCTTCATTTTATTCTTCTTATTTTCCTTAACAAAAGAGAGACTTTTCATCATTATGATTATTTATTTAAAATTATGCGTGTACAGTTTTTAATAAGAATGTCAATATTTTGATGATAATAATCCAGAAGAACTTATTACAAGCTAGTAAATTTCGAAATAAAGTCGCAGATATCCACTATGGTAATAAATTTAGTTCACATGGTTTAGATGAAAAACTAATAAACCACTGAGAACAAATATAAAATAATAAGATTTACAAAATTCTGCATTTTTAGAAAATATTTTTCAATATTTCAAACATTTTTGAAATATTTTTTAAAAAAAAATTGGGAAAAGTTTTTTTTTCAAAAATTAGTTTATCATACGTCAAATATACCGTCTTATTGGGTTTAATACTTTACAAAGTGAAATATAATTACACAAATATATTTAAAGTAATTTTAAATAATAATATAATAATCTCAGAAAAAATTCATGATATCACAACAACAGCACATTTCATGCAATTTTAAGTACTATATTTTACTATATATATATATGCATATATATATATATATACATATATATATATATATATATATATATATATATATATATATATATATATATATATATATATATATATATATATATATATATATTATAACTTCTAATAAAATCTTGCGCAAATAATCTCATAAATACTTTTGGGGGCAACTTTATTTTTTTAAAAGTAAGAATATTAAACTTTCATTCAGAAAAGGAGGGGTTAAAAAAACGGTAGTTACAAAAAATTAATGTTTGGAATTTAGAATGTTGTAATATGTTTGGAATGTTGAATAATGATATTATGATAATGATTGGAATGTTGCAACATGTCTATGTTATGAAATGTTTGGACTCACCAAAGCTGCTTCGTAGCTATGATACATGGAGTCAATGATATTATTAAATTATACTAAATATATTGCTTTAAATGCAATCTGCAATACTTTCACAGAGAAATGTAATCTTTGTCTTCATAGCAATGTGTCAAAGGAATTATGTTTGATCTTATATCATATTTTATATGCGATACTTCTTCAATTTCAAGATGTTCTGTCAATCTCTGGGACCTTTCAAGTTACATTACAAAAAATGCAATGTACGGTTGCAAAGTACGCGCGGCAATGTACGGGCCATCAAACTGTCATGCTGAATATTGTCTTGACTAAATAATAAATGTGCTGCATTGAGCCTAAGGCTTAGTTAACAAGTTTTAGGAATTTTGAAGTTAAAACCAAAAGCTTGATTCTGAATGATATGTATAACAAAGATTAAAAACTAAAATAATACTTTTTAATGTATATAGTACATACAATTCTGCCTCAAACCCTCGGCCTTCAAACTCAATCAAATTGTCATGAGAATTGTTGTGTACTCATTAATTGAAAACGCATTAAATAAAGAAGTGCTGCATAATGTAATATGAATTGAAATTTTTAGTTTTGCAAACATATCATTGTATTTTGTGTGTATATCTCAACCTTTATTCTGTAATTTGCATATTGCCACGGTATTTAAATGCTAAATAGTGTGTTAATTTATATCAAAAAGGGGATATTTTAACTGATGAAAAATGTGAAGTCTTGAAGTAAAAAATGGAATGTTACATTTTACACCGATGCCTTTGGGCTGTCAAATTGCCATTGCAAGTAATATATAGCTTTTTGGTTCCACCTTACAAATATCTGCTTCTATTGTACGATAATTTTGTAACTATAAACTTTTCAATGCGAATGTTGTATAATTTCGAAAGTTACTTTTTCATATTATTTAAACACTTTTGATGTAATACTTAAAACGTATTTGACATTCAACAATAAACAAAAACAAACCCAATCATTTTTCAATTCAATTTCCCAGTTCACAACAACCTGGATTCCCGTGGTGTCCTTATATCGATGGAGTGAATTTTATTAGCTTGTTTGTGCCCAACATTAGCATGAACGCATACGATGTTGAATCAAATTTAGAAAGCTGGCTTTGCGGCAAATAGCTACAAATGCAAATAAATATTGGGAATAAAAATATATGATTTCATTGACATTTTAGTTTAGCTTTTATTATTTTACCATCAAGTAATTGTATAAATATTTAAAACATAATAGAAAAATCATATTTAATAAGTAAGCTCATTTCCTTTTATAATTTCTAATAGAAAAATGCTCAAGTTATCTTTCAAATTCTACGTCATTCATCGGGGTGATTCTCTCAGAACGGCGCAATTCTTTACTTTCAAGTCTTCATTATCATTCTCCGAACCCGCCAAGGCAACAAAATTAATAGGTATTCCTATCTCGCAGGTCCCTATTTCCACCTCATTCTCACCACCCTAGTCATTACAAACGAAACAAGCCTTTGTCATCGATTTTCAATGTGCTCCAGGAGCCACTGTATATACTTTAACGCTCGCGACAAATCATTAAAATATAAAATAAAAAAATAAATAGAAAACGTTTTCTTGGCGATGAGTTTTTAACCCGAAATGGCGAAAAAAGTTAGAATAATAGGATCAACGACTCTGAAGAGGTGATTAAATTTCTATTCCTTTACACGAGCTAAAAAAAGTTACAAAAAATAAATAAAATATTCCCCGCAGACGATTTTTTTTAACTTTTTGTCACTTGTAAATATCGAGTATGGGTACTATGGGAATTAAATTATCAAGCTCTGTTGCAGAAATGATTAGCATAATTAAATATGAGAACATGAATATAATTTCATTACATTTTCTTGCTTTGTAGTGTTTTTTATGTTTTCCACTGTTTGAAGTGGCGTGATGTTAGGAAAGAATTATTTTAAATTAATCTTCTTTGATCATTTATAAAGTGTCATACTTGTCTAATAACTAAATGAATTATTAATTTTTGCAGCCAATTCATGCGTTGTCATTTACGACTGAAATAATTTATATGAAGGAAATATTTTATTATTAAATTAATTGGCTTACGAGATATACTGTTTGATTCTATATCGCTTATAATATGTAAAGAAATCTGAAGGCTTTTGAAGGATTATAAGTCTCAATTTCTTTTTTATTAACTAAATATAATTAATTTTTATGTTAATTAGCTTAAGCGAATTTTTCACTGTTTTTACACAGTTTTAAAGAAGATTATTTCATAGATGTCTGAAACACTTTCTTTTATGCTATGAACTTTTTTTATAATTTTTTAGCATTATACGAGTAAACATAATATAAGTAAAATGATTACATAAATGTTTAAGGGTTTCATTAATTTATTACAATCTTCTTTTGAGATAGTAATTCTAGTGAAAAGTATGTCTTACTTTTCATTTAAAATTTACTACAACTGTTTTTTGTTAATTAAAATGTATATTTATCATGAATTTTACTTGTAATATTTGTTTTAATAAAATGTATAATAGTTTTAGATAAAATAGCATAAAAATACAAATAAAGAGGAAATTTTGTTATACACTGACAAAAGTGATGGACACAAAATATTTTTTTTACAATTTCAAGATAAATATAGAGAATGAAATGAAATAAATAAAACATAAAATTTACTAATCAATTTGAACTGCTTGGATGACACAAAGATAATTGGAAATTCCTTATAATGTGATTTTGAGAACAATACTGTAAAAAAAATTGCTATAAATGTTAAAATATATTTGATAAATCTTGGAAAATTTACTTTTATTTATTATGCCCCTGCTAAAACTATCAAATTTGAAATATGCTTATATTTTAATTAACAAAATTATATAAACAAAGCCAAATTCACATGTTTCAAGGGAGAAAACCAAGAACGATTTTCCACTGCATAATGAATATTATACGCGCGCGATGGAGAATGCATACTCCTTTAGTTTCACAACTATTGGGTTTGATGTTAAGAAAATATACTTTTTTAATTAATTTAATTTCATGCTGAGATGATTTTAATGTTATTATAAACAATCTAAATAGAAATTAACAAAAAGATGTGAATTTCATTGCATTGAATTTATATTTTTATCATGAACATTATCGCAAACCAGAATCTAAAGAAGTATATATATTTTTTACAGATTAATGCTTTGTTTAAGAAAAATGTAAGCAGAAAATTAGATTTTCTACAAATTGTTCTAATATGCGCAACATCTATGTAAATTAAAATAATTCTTTTTAATTCATGAGAAAATTAAAAAGAATTATTTTAATTTCTCTTGTATAGGACACTAAATTATATATAGTATTTAAGAAATATATCAGTTTTAGCAGGTTTTTTGTAAAACAATAAAATAAATAAAACTTTTCTTTTTTCTGCAGAAAATACTACTTTCAATCCTAGTCTCTAAAAGCAATCTGTAGGGACCATTATACCTTGAAATATTTTGACTTGGGGCTAATTAATGTGTGAATAACTGACTCCTAAATCTGTTGGTCCCGGGTTCGAACCTGAATGTACCTTTCTCTCTCTCTCGAGTTTTCTTGTCCTTTTTTCTGAGGAGATAACAAATTTTGTCCACACTGTTAACGGGTTTGTGGTGAAGTTACGTGGATAATGCTACTGTCCACTCCTAAAAAAACTTACCTAAATATTTTCAGTTTCTCAGGAGCGTTCTAATTCCTCCAAAATATCATAATATAAAGAAGAGCAGAATAAATCAATAGCATGTTGATTGGGGACTATAGGAATTGTATTCCTGCTATAGCTATAAACGTATTAATTAATCAGTTCAGTAACATTTTTAGTTAATTTTTTAAACTTATAGACTCCATGTTTTTAATAAAATATCTTATTCAGTAAAATTAAAAATAATTTAGTAAGCTTAAAGAATAATATATCACGTTTGAATCTTGAATTATGGTAATGCAAAAGGGAAACCTATGATTCTATACTATCTGGAACATATAATTATGAAAATTTAAAAAAAAATGTATCATTTAGATTTGAGTTATGATTGTGAAAAATGGAAAAATTCCACAACTAAAATTTAAATTATGGTTTGAAAATGAAAAAAAATATAGTTAAAACTTGAAAGTGTGATTGGGAAAATTGAAAAACGCAGTTAAAAGTTAATCTGAAAGTGAAAACGAGAATAAATTACAAATTAAAACTTATGATTCTAAGCCCAAGTATGTTTAGTCTAATAAAATCACTTGTGAAAAATTGTTTAATTACTCCGCCTCCGCAGAATTCTTATGATTAAGAGATTCATTCTTTAAAAATGCTGAAATATAAATTGATGAATTACAAATAACGTAAAAATCTACTGTTTTATAACATAAAAATTATTCGCTTATTGAGGAAATTTCTTAAGTAAACAATCTCTATATTTCTTATTAAATACTTTTCAAAATTTATATAACTAATTACTTTATTATTTTACGATTTAATCTTTAGACATTTGGATACTAGAACTATACAACAATTTACAAGTGGTTTGTGGACTATATGTTTTCCTAATATTTAAAGGCAAATTATTACGAACACCAAGTTAAATTTAATTTATAAGTTTTACAAGTATTTAAGAATAGGAAAAATTTTGAAACTATTTATAGTTAGTATGAAAAATGTGTCTGAAAACATTATCTGTTTTAAGATGAATGAATACAATTGAATCCTAAATCAAAATCACAAACATAGATCTCAAATATTTCAACACAAAATATGTCCAATGTGTGATCATATGTTAAGTTAATACCTTACTGTAAAGTTTGAATTGGTAATGAAATTTTATACAGGGGATCCACATGCAAAAGGAGTGGTTAAAAGTGTTTAAAATCAGATACAACTCTTGACGACTTTCCTATGTTTTTGTTTTTATTCTTTCTTCTAAAAAATATAGAAAACTTATATAGAAATAAAAGCTTCCTCTGTTTTCTTTACATTTAATGACGGTATTGGTAACCATGTAAGCAGCAGTTCCCATCAACTCAAGAACGTCGAATTTAAATCATTAGTAATAATGGAAAAGATGGCCGACTTGAAATTGTTTTTTCTACACTATAAAGGAGAAACAACAGTAAAATCCATTGTTATTTGGCAATAATTTTAGCATCTTTGGAATTATACCTAAGGATAACATTCGTGCCTGATTTTGTTGCCAATATTTGTACCACTGAGAATTTATTTTGTAAACAGATAATTGACTCCACGTTCCTTTCGAAATTAATTATATTTGTACTAATTATGGTAAATGCTTTTACCTTAATTTCTATATGTGTCGTCAATTTTTGAAATCTGAACGATAGTTTGTTTCGGAACGGTAGATTTTCACCTTTTTGAAGGAACAGTAAATACATTAGTAAATAACCTGCTTTTTTCATAATAATATCCGATTCGATTTTAAAGCATCAATTTATGATTCTGAATTGTATGATTTTGCTTTGCAGATATGTGTGTGCGTCTTGAGATTTATTCCTCTGCACGAACAAAAAATATTTCTTAAAAACTTCTTCGAATTCGTGTTTCATTATTCGAATTCTTAGTCAAATTTTGCTTGATTGTAAGTGAAAAATAATATTAATAAACAACAATATCATTTTATTTTATTTTTCACTGGTGTTATTCTTATTAAAATGCAAGAACATTCTTTTTGTAGATGCTTATTTGCATTTATTACTAATCATAAATTATTACTACATATTATCTTTGTACTATTCCAAATTTAAAAAAAGAAGACAAAATTCAAATCCTTAAAACAAAAATGGTACACGTTACGCACTTACTTAAAATACAAAATAGTAATTTAATTTGAAAAATAAATGTCTGAATAATTACATTCATTTAAAATTGCTTTTAAAATTAATTATGCTTAGCATGATTAATTTTATAAGCAAAATACTAACATGAAAAATAACTACTACATACTATTTTTTCTACTTTTAAATAAACTGATATTATATAATTCAATTTTAAATGAAAATGAAGTTCAGTAAAGCTTAAAACAAGGTCTATATATATATATATATATATATATATATATATATATATATATATATATATATAAAAGAGAAAGAGAGAGAGAGATAAGTTAGTTATATCATTCATAAATTCAGGGTAAAATGAATGATAACTAACTTATCATTTTCCCACCTTTGAAAAAATTTAATAAAAAAACTTTTTTGCGGAAATAGAAAGATTAAAATATATCCATCGCATCAAATTTTGGCCAAAAAAATAAATGATTTTTATCTTTTTTTGTAAAGAAAGGTACATCTTAATTGAAAGGATCCCTCGCAATTAAATAATAAATGTACAAAAAAAATAAATGCTCCAATCGAAGCAGCAGATGCTCTTGACAAGGACCTTCGCATCCATAAAACCAAGTCTTCTAGTCGACAGCGGTATTTAAAATAATTTGGTAAAGAGGAGAGTATTATTGTTTTTTTTTCCTATTTCTCCATTCCTTTTTCCCGGAGCACAGAAAAATAATCGAATTCATTGCAAAGTTATCTTAAAGGAAGGCAACCCCTCGAAAAAGAAGGAGGAAGCTTGTGACAGCATCCAATTATGATTCCCGGTGTTAAGACAAGAAAATAGAGAGAAACGAGCGAAATATGGAACGAATGAAAAGCGGAATGGAAATTGGGAAAAGTGGCAAAAAATAAAGTTTGAAATGAATAAATGAAAGTAAAAGGTAAGAAATATGAAATTTGCGGAGGAATACTTTGACACTTTTCCACCCGATTTCGAATACTGATGCCTCCGGGGGGCAAAATAGAGTCCTTTTGAAGTTGGGAAGTTTTCTATCTTTTAAAAGTTGAAGATGCGCGCCAAGTCAGAAATTGCCGTGGGACAATAAATAGGAAAATTTTGTTGTTTTAATGAATATCTCGTGAAATTCGCTTAGAGAAGCTACCATTTTTATGGTACAAGTCATTATCACAGTTTGGAGATTTATTTTAAACCAGAAAATTTAGAAGACCTGATAAAAAAAAGGATCTTTTAGTTTGACGTGAGCAGGCTAAAACAGAAAAGTAACTAATTAGAAAAATATAATTCAAAATGGATTTACGAAATATTTTGTTAAAAATTTTTGGTAACTAGGAATTGCGAAAGAATACATTATTATTTTAAAAAATGATTTAAATTTATGTAAACTATTTTTTAAATATACACACAATTTACGAAACAAAGTTCAATTAACATAATTTTACTATTAGCTATGTAATTTTCTATTGAGTAAAAAAGTTGCTAACATTAAGACTCTTATCTTATTTTGTAAAAGGTCATTTATATTTAGAAATAAAATAATAAATAAGTATATGAGTTGATGAAAAATTTAAAGATTTTTACGGATTCTTTAAGTTAATATACTTTTAAAAGTGAATTATATTTCTTAATTAAAAATGGTACAAAATAAGATGAAAATATTTTTGGGATATTTAAAGTCCAGAATAACAAATGATTCAGTAGCAAATTCAAATTTCGTATTTGAACAACACACTGTGTCTCTCTTTAATTTATTTATTCTTAATTGAATAGCTTTCGTTAATTGAGCATTGAAATAATTTC
Organism: Latrodectus hesperus; assembly: GCA_037975125.1. NCBI lineage: Eukaryota > Metazoa > Arthropoda > Arachnida > Araneae > Theridiidae > Latrodectus > Latrodectus hesperus. Next base: position 68,658,351 of record CM075858.1, read on the forward strand.
CCATTTGAGTAAATATCATGAATTCCTTTATAGTTCTCCAAAGTTTACGATAATAAAACAAATTAAACAGCTTGCCATACTGGTGTAGCTTAGAAATGTATACAATAAAATTCTTAATATGCAAGATATGGATCCTGGACTTTAAGAAGCAGACACCTGTTAAACTCGCCTTTCAGTCGTATATTTTTGTTAAATTGATCAAATGTTTCTGTTTCGCGTAAATTATTAGTCTCATACATTTGTTAATACTTGCAGTGAAAATGAAAACGTTTCACGCAAGGATAACTTTTAATAAGCTGTAATATAACACAAAGCCAGTATGAAATCAAATAAAATCTTACACTGTATATTAATACGTTATTTTTCTTACCTACTTTAGTTTCCATACTTGTATTCATCGATATAAATTGTAGATAGTATGAAATTTTATACTTAACCTCAATCCACTATTTTCGTATCCTTTTATTATTACCGTATATTTTTGATATTGCATATTATTTGCAGTCCAAACGAAGCAATTTCTTTCACAATTTTCATGCATCTCAGTTACCATTTAAAGTATGTATTTTCGAAATTGGAACAACATATATTATCATAATGTACTATTTTGTATAAACTAATGTATGATATAACACAAAAGCTGGATGAGTTTTCTGTGTCTCGAAGATGTTTTTAATTTTTTATTTGTCTCATCATCACCATCAGTGTAGATAGGGGATTAAACAAATATATTTTTAGGTATGCAGATCATAAAAATAAGCATCGGCGATCACTTTACAATGTCATGGCAGTCCACCTTCAATTTCTGTCACATTAAAGACCACTCCTGGTCAAACTAATATAAATTGTCACTATTCTACATGGATTATTTATAAGCAACAATGATCAAATTAATTTTTTTATGAACAACTACCAAATCAGAAGAAAAACTATTTTATTCTGAATGCAAAATAACGGGAAATTTAATATTTTACTTTATTACTTAATTTTATGACTGCATTTGTGGTTCAACTAATCTACAAAGTTAGCATGAATTATCAATATTGATAAATTCTGCCTCAAAAACTACGCACTTTTCCCAGTGAGTTTTATATAAGAAATCATAAGAGATGAATGCGAGAAATTATGTAGTTCATATTTAATTTAATCGATGTATTTGGTCGAATTAATCTACTAGTTAACAAGAATTATCAATATTGATCATTGTTTGCTTCGAAAAATACACTTTTTTTCAGTGAGCTTTATACGAGAAGTCATACGAGATAAATGTGAGAACTCATGTAATTCATATTTTATTTTTAATGCTGTATTTGTCCAAATTAATCTACTAGTTAGCATAAATTATCAATATTGATCATTTTTTGACAGAAAACTACAAAATTTTCTCAGTTAGCTCTATATGAGAAATCATATGAGATGAATACCAGAAATCATGTAGTTCATATTTTATATTAATGGATAGATTGGGGTCCAATCAATCTTCCGGTTTGAATAAAATGCAAAATTGCAATGAAAAAAAACTTTAAATGAACTGAAATATTTTTTGAGCCTCTGATGACCAAGTTAATACATCCATACAATATTTATGTATATGCAATGTAGTACAATACTGTATGTTTTATCTTAATGCATAAAATTGTATGACGATATTTGGCCTACCAATATATGTTAGCATAAGTTATTGATACTGTATACAGCTTATTTTATGCAAAGGAAACTAAACCATCTTTTAAAACAAATTTCTATCATTTAAAATTTTACTTACACTTTTTATATAAAATTATATTATGTTATGCTATTTTTAAACACTCTAAGATTTAGAATTTCAATTCCTCAAAGTAAAATTTATTGAAAATCATAAATGAGTTTATGCTGTTATTTTATACTAAAATATATCTCCATCCATTTTTTACAATAAAAGTGCCTAATTTTTTTTTTTAATTTTGTACATCTTTTATCTGTAACTTGATAACTTTATACGTGAATTCAAACCATCGGCTTGGTTAGTAGTTTTTTGTATACGATTAATAAATATACATTATTTATCTATTTATATATATACTAATGAGTATATATGAGTCCTTAACTATATATATTTGTGTATAACGGGTTAAAAATATTTTTAGTAAATAAGGTTTAGTTGTTTTGTCAGTCTAAGGGAACTTTTTCTATACAAAAGCAAGTTCAAATGGAAGATTCATTATTAAATAAATTATGAACAGCTACAAATATTTACTCCCAAAGTAAGAAACGAACCCACAAAGTGTTGAATGGAAAACAGAGCAGAAATTTCAAGTGTCAGATTAGTATTCGATTGATAAGGATAAGTTAACACTGAAAATATGATATATCATCAGGTATTTTGTATTGTACTCCATCATAGCATGATCAAAACTTATTTTGTATGAACATTTCAAATGATTTTCTTGCATAACCTGAATCCACATAAACATATCTGAATCTTAATTCGTTTGATCAGATGTACAAGAATCTTTCACTAGTGTAACTTGTAATCTCTGTGAATCAAATCTTTCACTCAGACATATAGTCATGAACTCTCTAAAACTTTTTCATTTAACTATAATTCATCATTTTATAGCATGGTTACCCCATAACCAAGTTTAGATTTTGTATAATCTGCTTTTAATTTTCCCAAGCTGAAAGGGGAATAGTTACTGCTCTTATTTTCCGTTCACTAGATCGTAGACTCGATTCCTACCAGTAGAAGAAGTTTTACATAAGGTTTGCAGTGCACTTACGTAAATTAGCATTCGAGTGTGAAAAAATTATTCTAGAGAGACAAGTAAATCAAAATTCAAGTCTTATTATGGCCAAGTGCCAGTTCCAAACTTCGAAATGGAATTGTATAGAGATTCGCAGGCTTTTTACTGTCCCGAGTGCTTTGAAATATAGTTTTTTGAAAGTTTTCAAGGTTTCTCCTCAATTGGTATATCTGTATGTACCACATTAAGTATTTACAGACCTCTTGAAAGGTATGGAATACATTAACATTATTCATAAAATTTATTATATAAGAGTGGTGTTAATAAATTGCCTTTCAACACTCTTCTACAGTTAGGTTGTTTTAAGATAAACATTTTTAACGTTTTTATGCTGCAATTAAATTTTAAAACTGTTATTGGTCATAATTGGCTTATTTTTTGGAGAAATAAAAAAATCAAACTATTGTACGTATAAAGTATTTGTATTTCATATCTTTCATCTAGTAATTATTAAAAAGACACAAATATATAGCGGTACAGGTGATCTTCCGACTGTTCCTTAAGGTTAGCAGGTTTGGAATATTCTCCCGTCACCAAGTGCCTCGACATTTTAAGTCAGCCTGGTGACGAAGTCACACCTTAGCTGGCACTCTCCTTTACACATCTATGCCACCCTAGTGGAAGGACTTTGGACCTCACATATTAACGTGGATACAGTCTCAACGTACAAAACTCTAGCAATCCAGTGAGGAAGAAAGTGATCACTCTATCAATCACTTCCCTTGGAAAATGATGCTTTTCTATGGTGATCTTAACGAGCACCGGCGTAAAGCTACTGAGCCACTGGAAATCAGTTGTTAAATATAAAATATTTGATTGACAATCAATTGATTATGTAAACTTTGTACAAGTTAGAAATAACAAATAATAATAATATAAACATGATGTTTATTTTTTAAATTTAACTATAAATTTCTTTAATCGAAAGTTATAGCATTATACTTATTTATAATATTTGTTAAAATAAATGTATATATAAAGTAAATTTATAAATTACTATAAAATTAACATTATGAATTAAAAACAGATGGATTACTTGTTTTAGTTTAGGTATTGAAAATTACCAGAATATTTTGTTCGTTAAAAATTATTTTGTAGATCCCTGAGTAAACACATTAACAATATTTCAGCTGCATTCAAATTATAAAAAGAAAAGCAAAATAAAATGCGAAATGTCTTTACATATTTAAGCTTGACTTAAGCCACGGTTTCTCATGATTGGTGGAAGAGGGCACGTGACGATAGAGCCGGAGAAGAAATAAAATTTCCCCCGAGTTCTAACTTCAAAGGAATTCAAATAATTGGAACTTAGTGTAAAAAAAATAAATAAGTCACTAGAAATGAATGCAAATAACGTCGCCAAAAAAGGATATATTCAAAAGAGGGATGACAAAAGAGTGAGATTTGTTTTCCTTTATTTATTTTTTTATTTAATTCATATTCATGCAAATTCATTAAAAATGTATTTATTCCTCTGATTTCGAAACAAAATAATTTTTGTGGAAATGGTAAATATTTTATTCGGTGAAATTGACGAGATTCAAAGCTGATGATATATTCTGAATGTTTATAACTTGAAAACCATTTATAATGAATTTCTTGAATTTGTCACAAAACTAAATATTAAAAATTTATTTAAAATGTCAGTTAATGCCGGCATCATTTTTTTCATCGATTTTTTTTTTTTTGCATTAATGATATATTTTTTACAAACATTTATTTTTTATTAAAAATTCATTTGCTTGATACATATATATATATATATATATATATATATATATATATATATATATATATATATATATATATATATATATATATATATATATATATATATATATATATATATATATATGTATATATATATATATATATATATTTTTGCTTATTTCATTCGTTTTTCCTATTTGACACTTGATTATTCTAAAGTACATTAATGGAAATGTCTTCAAATTTTGAAGTTATTTTTTAATTTCAATTCCATCAAACAAATGTTTTCTAATGACTTGATAATATTTGATGACCCCTAAATGGTTTGTGCATTATTTATAATTACTACAGATGTTTCAGATTGTTTTCCCTAAATTGTGTGATGTACTTTAATGTGTTCCACAAAATATAAACTGCTATCTTCAGAAGTATGTTTCTAAGAATTAGTAAAATCAGGCAAGAAATTTTTACACGATTTCATTATTGAAGAATAATTTCTGTATTCAAAACATATGACTTATGCACCATGCTCTTTATTTACGAGACTTAGAATATGATCACTAAATCTTTATTCCTTAACATAAATTCTAGACTTGCAAGTAAATGTTTAATTTCATAGATTTTAAGAATCATACTCTGAAGGGATTACCAGAAAACATCAATTGCTTAAAAAACTTATTAAATGTCATTGAAGGTAGCTTTTAAACATGCTTCTCTTAATATTAAGAATTGATGAGTTCGATTTTGACATAGATAAATAAAATGTGTTAGTGGAGTTTAGATGCTTGCAAGCATTAGTTAACATTATTAATCTGGTGACTTGAATTTAGTTAGATTCAGATCAATTTTACCATATGTTAACTGTTAAACTTTTTGCTATGTGTTGCGCAAAATCATGTTATCAGAAGGTTTGCTATGATTACCATGACTATCATGGGCTAGTGGTGCTACGTCAAGTACTTCTAAATATTCCTGAAATTATAGAAATATGAAGGCTTTATTTAATATTGCACTGTTGAAAATGGCATATTTTACATATATTTCATTTACAGGGTATCTTAATTCTTGTATTATCATATTTTATTTTCATTATTATATTTTATTTTCCTTTTTTAGCTATAATTTAATTTTAAACTATACTCATGGAAACTAATGTGCCACTTAAAACCACTTTTATATATGAAAAATTTGGACATATTCAATACATTGTTTTATGTTACTCTTGCAATTCTTGAACTTTAATCAGACATCAACTATTTTGTGGGAATATTTATCGAGAATGAAAACAAATCAAGTTTTTTTTTTCCTTTCTTAGCAGTTTCTTTTAGCAATTTTTTGGAAAATGTTTTTTTTTCGGTTATTTAGCACATTTAATAAATCAGAATTAATATTTAAGCAAATTTTAATGTGACATTTTCCATTTCAAGGTAAGCTAAAATTTAATATTTTAAAAGAGAAAACAATTTTACATCTAACAGATTTAATTATCCATTAAAAATTATAAATTTGGCGTCTAAATCTAAATAACCACATGGTAGCTAAAATATAACTCACTTAATTACTATATTATGCCACAAGCTCATTTAAAGATCCCTCATAAAACCAGAAAATATGTTTTCAGGAAGCATCCTTTTACCTTTTTATTTATATATTCCCTTTTTATCAAAATCTATGTCAGGTGTTGTATTTCTCAGCTCAAATAGAAGGTCAAATTTATAAGCAAGTTTTCATTCCTATGGACGAATAATATCATCTTGTGTCAAAAATTACAGTTTTTAAAAAAGTTCCAGGACACTGGCAAAAATATTTAGTGGCAGAAGCGAAGCGAAAAAGTATTCTGGCACGCCGGTGTCTTGTCCGTGAAATGGAAGTGTTCCACGCTGGCACGTACTATGTATGACAATCAGCGCGAAAATGTTAGGATGAAGGACTTTTTGTATATTATTTGTATTAAATAAATATATGAAAGCAAATCTTATTATTTGTAAAAAAAATAAATTATTTGTAAAAGCTATTATTCAGAAAAGCATGAATTGGAAAATCAACTAATTATTTTTACCTACACACTTGAAATAACAAATATAAAGATGCATCTTCTGTGAGTAAGAGATGATGAGCTTAATTCTGAGATAAACAAATTTTTCATAATGAACTGACTGTTACGTAAACCGGTCTTTTCTATACCCTACAAAGGTTTTGTGAAAACATTTTGATTTAAAAAAAATTGCACTGTTTCCTCGATTAAATTCCGCAGATAATTCGTCGATGTTTCGAGAAAAAGGTCCAAAAAGAAATAACTTAAGCAAAAATAGAAATTAAGTGATAAAAGTAAATATAATAAATATTAATAGCTGACAGATGCTTTAGTAAAGTAAAAATTGCTTAGTAAATTAAGTCATTGTAATTAATTTAGTAATGTTTAATGCAAAATATTGCACATAATGTTATTTTTGATTATGTGGCTTGTGTGCAAAATAAGTATTCGTATACACATATTTATAAAAAAATAGATAAAATGCAATATTTTTTAAAAATGACTTCTAATTTTAATATTTTTGATATTTTCATCATTTTATTTTAAAATTTGCCAAAATAATAAAGTGCACCATTTCTGGAAAATTTTAAAATAAAATAAAAGAAAAACTTAAAAAAATTTCTATTTATAATAAAGTAATTATCATTACAAGATTAAAGAAATAAATTTAAATAACATAAATTTTTATTCGACAATTGAAGATTAGATTTGTCTTATTTCTTTTAAAAATATAAGAATAGTTATTTCCAAAAAAATTTTGATTTTCATAACAAATGCAATAGTTTGGTACATTTATTGCAATAATGCAGGAGAGAGAAAGGGACGCAAATCGTAGGCTTTCGTGCAAACAACCCTCTCGAAGTCTGCTCGAAACAACTGTGTTCCTGTGACCGTATACAAGTCGCGAGAGAACTGAGAAGCAGTGGCATCCCGGTTACACCATGATAGTATAGACAAATGGTGATCATCTCTTGCTGTCGTATCAGTTGGACGTCTTGCCCAGCCTTTCTTTTAAAAGATCCGATCTCCTGGGATTCTTCCCACAAGTTCCACGTGTCAGTTGGTGTTAAATTGAATTCTCTATACATGAGCAGTGGACTTTCTATACATCAGCGCTTAAGAATGGTTCCTGCTGATTTCCCAATGATTCTGCAACTTGTTTTACCATCTAAAGGTTTATGATTACTCATTGTTAATGTTCCAATTTGTAAACTCATTTGATTACTGATAAAGAAAAAAGCAAGAATTTCGGCGAGGTATGTAAGCTGAATACATTTTGTGAATGTAGTGATAAATAAATTTATCAAAATATGTCTTCCTATCATGCGCTAAAAGCAATTGCTACTCCACGTATCTAAGTCACAGTAAATTTCTTAGGCCTTATATTTCGGTTGGTTCTGTAGCTCCTATAGCAACATTTGAAGACACATTCATTGCAGAATAATTTGTAAAAGAATTTCCTACAACATTCAGGTTTTTTTTACATCCAGGCTACATTTAGGTTCAAAATTAACTGTTACCTGTATTTTTTTTAATTATCGGCAGCAAAATGTTTCTATAAACACTAAACAAAAATAGAATTAGAACAGCAATAGGGATTACAAAACATCTTATCAGCTCAATCCCATTTCTAAAGGTTGTAGAATTTTATTTAAAAAATGTTAATTCTAGAATGAAAGAAGTTTCTGTAAATTTGGGAGGAATATATATATATATATATATATATATATATATATATATATATATATATATATATATATATGTATATATATGTATGTGTGTGTGTGTGTGTGTGTGTGTGTGTGTGTGTGTGTGTGTGTGTGTGTGTGTGTGTGTGTGTGTGTGTGTGTGTGCAATGGGGTCCCAATTGGAAAAAAGAGAAACAGTATTTTAAAATGAAAAAGTTTGCTTTTCATACCTTGATTTAACTGTTATATATCGCCCTTTAAGTGTTCCAGCGTGAAAACTGCGTTTTCCCCAAAGCACTTATTCCTTGACTTTTTCCGACTCATGATCAAATCAAATTAAAATATACCCTATTAAACAGTTTTTAAGTTAAAAGAGAGCAAAGAACCATATTGTTTTTGGAATTAAGAAGATAATAACAATATCTCGTGAGAAAAAAAAAAAAAAACTACAGAAAGTTCCATGACAAATCCTTTTTTTTTTTCAAATTCATGTCTCTTTAATGTTTCTATTTTTTATATTTTTAAATTTTCATTCATGGATAAAACAATACCTTTATGTTCCACTGACAGTCAAAAATTTGAAAAAAACATCACTTTTATATTTCTAGACAAATCTGTTTTTTATTGATTTATAAATCTATATTCAATATATTTAGAACCTCGCTCTGTATGACAAAACAACGTTTTATAATATTTAATCCCCCTAGTTGATAAAAACAATATTTAAAAATAATATGCCAAGAAAGATCAAGCATGTGTAACACATCCATTAAAAGGACATGAGCGTAAGATGGAAAATAATGTAAATAAACATTTTTTGCAGACATCATTGGGTCACTAGACTTATGATAGGGGAGCGAGTGTCGTTAGATGACATCTCGTGAATAGGTTAAAATGATTTGGCCATATTTAATTTAGATATATTTAAAAATTAATTCAGTAAAATCAATGTCAAAAGTACATATTTCCCAAAAAAATGAAAAAGAGCTATATTTTAAGAAAACTCCTTATTAAGTCAATGTACTAACAACGAATTATTTTATTATATGTATATACTGCATATAAGCAAAAATGAGAAATTCATTTCTTATAAAAAAATACGTCTTTATAAAGATAATAAAATTAGCTTCTTTAACGTAGAATGGTTCATTAATAGCAGTAAAATGAAACTAAAATTATTTTATCTTAAACAGCATGTTTCATATGTACGTTTTCTTGTAAATTAAATGAATACAGTTTCATACAAAGTAACAGTTAAGCCTTGCAAATTATTTAAATTAATCAGAATTAGAAAAATAATGACAGTTTATGCAGTAATTTGTGTAGTAATTTATTCATAAATATATTTCAACTACTTTTTCGTGTTAAATGCATTTACACTTTATTCAAAACATCTCCAAATAAATATTAATTATATAGCTTTCATAAAGAAATGTTTCTTTTGAAATGAGTGAGGGAGGGACCGTTACTTAAACCTTTTTCCTCAAAATGCTCGCCTTTTGAATTTTTATTCCAAACAACAAATTCTAGTTTTGATGTCTTACTACTGCTTCCCTTCATAACGATTATTTATTTTTATCTATTTTCCCTCCTTCAGAAGTGGTCGTTGTCTTTTCTTGGCGTATATCATAATCAGAGTTTCCTTCCACATTCGCATCTTAAATCCAGAAATGAAAATTTATGGTTCTTGCGTGATTTGCCAGGTGTATGTTAGCTAATTAAGTTTTTCGTAATTGCTTGTATGTTCCCTGCTTCATTTGCATTTCTTTCATTTCTCTTTGCACGAGTGTTTCGCTGGTACCTCACTCTATCTTCGCTTTGTTACTTATTTATTGAAAAAAATGCGGGGAAAATAAGAAAACGATAATATAGTTTGTTCTATTCCACAATAAACATTTATTTTTACGTGCAGAACTTGACAGGGAATGTTTTAGATTTGGAATGAAAATGGTGCAGAGAATGGGTATAATTTCTGCACTTTAAAGAAATTAGTACTGTATTTATTGAAAGACTTGAGTAAATTAGGAATGGAAAAGTCAATAATGTTAGTAGGCTCTATTAGTACCGCATGGCAATTATGAAGAATGAAAAAACGTATCAATAAATCATACTTCATTATTAGGATGTAAATGCATTCTTTTGATGTTTTTATTAAAGATAAAAGAAGGATACAATACTGGCATACAAAATACCTTCAACTAAAACAAAAATTGCCTGGTAATTTTCAACAAGATTATCAAAAAGCTAGTCTAATTAAGAATTACGACACTTTTCTCTTTTAGGAAATACATACATGAGTAACAGAATAAAGACGTTTTTTTGATAATAATAGATTATAAATTCGATGTAGTTCTATGAATTCTACTAATTCATAATGAGAATTATAGATAATTTTCGTCATTTACGTTTTATATTTAGCCATTAAAAATATTTTTGTTCTATCTTATAATTGCTATTGTAGACAAATAATTCCTTGTTTGCCAAAAAAACAAAAAAATAAGCAATAATATGTTCGGTAAGTAACTATCATTGAAATAATGAACAAATGTTTTTGTTCTAAACTTAGAATGTCTTTTTTTTATAAGCAAATAAATAAAAGTAATAAATTTTGAAATAAGCATAAAAAATTTCCATTAATTCTTTAGATAAATTACATAAAAGTAATAATTACATAAAAGTATAATTAGATAAAAGTAGATAAATAACAAAGAACCACAGTTATCGGTTACACATTATCATTAAATATTAAATGCATATTTTATTCTATGTTGTTTACGGTAAATGACAAATACAATTTTTTGTAGAATGTACTCTCACCAAATATGGGAAATATCATGCATTTTCTTATATTTATGTAAATTTTTTTTGTCCTGATCAAAGAATGAAGACAATTTTCTTTTTTTAGAAAGTATGATAGATAACATAACAGAATAAATACTTGTGAATTATTATTTCAAGATTATAATGAGAATTATAAGCAATAGTGGCTCATTATATTTCATAATTAGATGATCGTTTCGTCATATTGATTGTAACAAATATATAAAGTAGTAAGTTATAGTTGATAAATTAATAAGAGCAAAAATATATATGACAAAAAAATTAGTGTTTCCATAGAAATAAAATATATTTTCAAGAAATTATGGACACATTTAACAAATTAGCCAGCAAGATATTTTGGTCTAAACTTAAAATGGAGACAATTTCTTTTCTCGTGAAAAACATAAAAATAACAGAATAGATACTTTTAAAATTAGCATTGAAAAACACACTGATCTTTACGAATTATATTACTAGATAATGGAAAGTACAAAAAGGATATAAAATTGATATAACCATTCTTCATTATAAAAATAATGCTTTTTGTGGCTAGTTTTGTTTTCAAATACATTTTGGTGAAACCTTCGTTCATTTATTTTGATACAAAAAGCGCACAGAAAAGTGATATTAGAATTATTAGTGTGATAAGTAATAATTTGTTTTCCCTGATGAAAAATCTTTTTTTATATAATTTAGTGAGTAGTCAAGCTTTATATTAATATCTTATATATATTTACCCTTTCAACACCTGTTATTCACTTGTCGTATTTCAAATATTATGAATTCAATTATATCTGAACTATGATAATTTACATATTTTTAATTATTACATGCGTATTTTATTGTATATTTTTTACCAATTTATACAATCAATCTTATTGAAATAAAATATAATAGACAAATCATGTGCATGCAAACTTTGAAATTTTGTGTTTCACTTTTAGAATGTATTGAATTTTTTAACATTTAAAACAAACACACACACACACACACAATCACACACACATACACACACACACACACACACACACACACACACACACACACACACACATATATATATATATATATATATATATATATATATATATATATATATATATGCAGAGTCATAGAGAGAAAATTTTGCTTGTTTTGGTCTACCTAAATATCTACTAAATATTCTTCATTTAAAAACTAAAATATATTAAGTGTTTTAATCATGTCCATAAATTTGGAACGTAAAACAATACAATTTATTAATTTAATTATAACCAAATTCTTAGCATATATATATATAGTACACTTTACTTATAAATTTATCATATTTTGTGGGAATGAATACATATATTTAGTATTTTATATTTACATGCAAAAATACAGTGCATTTTAAATTTTAGATTTAAGCAAACAATTTTTATTTCTCATTTAACTTTTTTAGTAATTCTTTAATTTGCTCATCAATATTCATTGAGAGTAAATTTTAAAGTGTTTTCTCAGTGTTTCTTTTGCCTGACCACATTAAATCAAGAAATTTACATAATCTCATAATTACAGGATCATGAATTATTTTTCTGAAATAAACAGACGTAATATTTCACAAAAAAGCAACAACACCAAAATTCAACTATGTTATTTCTGTTTCTATGAAAATAAAATTTAAAAGTTCATTTACTCACTAGAGTTATACAAGTAGTGAGCATTTAAACTGAACATTGCTTAGAATAGTTGACTGCTATAAATAAAAAAATCGGGATTTTAATTACTTAACCAGCCCAAAGAATGTATTATCAGACTTCCATAGAACCAAGAGTTATCAGAACAAATGTTAAAAGCAAAGGATTAAAACAAAAATTACTGGAAATGCATTTTTTAAAATTTTTTAATCTATAATATTTTGATGCTTTAAATTGTACTTTTACTGAATGTTTCTCTCGCAAATACAGGGAAATTTCTATCTTTAATTGGAACATTTAAAGGAATTATAATAATATTTATATTAAAAAGAAAATATTTTAATTAAAATATAATAAATAAATAAAAATTTAATTAAATATTATCTATTAAATAATAGTTTATTAATAATAGTCCGTCCATTATTTTTAATAGTAATCCTGCTCTACAAAATAGAAAATATGACTATTTGAATAAAACTTATATATATATATATATATATATATATATATATATATATATATATATATATATATATAAATGGTGTGTGTGTATATACATATATTATTGTTTACACTGTAACAAAGCGTACACAACACTTAAATTTTAGATCATTTTTATTAAAATTCTGCATTTGAAATAAAATAAATTACATTAAATATTACATTAAGCACGCAATATTAAAAAATATATATATAGTGATACAATAGAACACATAAATTTGGCTTAAGAATGCAATTTCCTTAAATTGCTTAACGAAATCAATGTATTAAATAACTATATCAGTTTATTAAATTATATTTTATTAATAATATAGTATTAATTGTTGCAATGTCCATTAAAAACAGTAATAATAACATGCTCTAATAATTTGAAAAATGTTAGTTTTTAAATAAAACAAATGTAGCAGAAAGAAATTTTTGTTATAAGTATTCCGTTTTATTAGCTCTCTGTGTATTATACATTAAATTCTTCCACATTAAATTCTTGATTTGCAACTTTTTGATTTGGTGATTGATACAAATTTTCAATTATTTTCTTATACAATATTTAAATAAAATATAATAATTACTAAAAAGAAGAAAAGAAATAAAAGAAAACATTGTATAAAATCATCAAATTAAATTTCTTTACAGGAGTGTTTTAACGTCTCTACTAAAGATGTCAATTTCAGTTTTTAATGACGTTAAATGTAATGGTATAAAAACTTTCTAATAGCTTTACTTTTCCATTTGAAAATTATTTTGGAAATGTAATAATAATAATAATATAAATTATTATCAAAAATAAATGTTCTTTTCTGTTACTAGGTCCGAAACTGTCGCCAACTGCTTTGTTAGAATGAATACATGGGTGCTGCAAATTCCCAACAGGATTACAAGAAGTGACTTTCTTTAACGTAAAAAAATTTTGCAAAGTTAATTTCTGAAGGATTTTTACACTTTTGTGTCCCGAAATAATGTTTTACAAATCAATTGAAAAAAATGACTTTCTTACATGGATATGAAAACTTGAAGCTTATTTTATGATGGATTATATCTTCGAGTGAAAATCTGAAAGGATGGTTCAATATGCAAGAAAGTGTTGGACAAAACATGGATAGATAAAATTATAGAAAATATTGTTGACGATTGATTTTAATTTATATGCACTTCATTTTAACCGCGTCATGGATGTTTGCGTGATTATATTTAACGCCAAATGAAAACCCTCTGTTTTCATTCAGTGAAACCCCTGATAAAAAGAAGATATGCCTCCAAGCGGAAAGCATTGCTAAAGCGGAAAGCATTGCTTGACTCTGCTAGTAAGCCATGGGCCTCGCTGCTTAAGTATGCACAGTCCATCTCCGATTTCCCTAGAAGCTCAGCTGTGGCTTTCTCCCACCTGACTACGGGCCATGACAGCTTGCCCACATATTTGTATAAGTGTGTACTTGGTGACTCTCTCTTATGTACTATGTGCAGACAAAATCAAATATTTGATGCTATTCATCTCGATTCGTGCTCTGCACTTGTGTTTTTTTAACTGTGGAGTTCAGAAATATTGGCTAGCTAGAGAAATAATGGCGTCATAGCCAAATTTCTGGGCATTTGTAATAAATAAATTTTGCACTAAATGTTGTGGGTATTTGGTGGTGTTTAAATCTAATCTTTAAATATAAAAACATGACGTTTACTTACCTTACAAAAGACTGATCACTCCTTTGTTGTTCATTTATCTTTTCACCAATTTCTGAACCATATTTCTTTTTTTTCTGTCTTTCTTAGAGCAATAAAACATTCTCTATTTGAATGAGAATAATTTCAATGGCTTAGAGTAGCATAGACATTGATTTCTTATCAATAAAAAATTAGATTCAAAATTCCATTTGTTTAAAAACGAACATACATAAGTAATTGCTTCGTCTTACTTAGTACTGAGAATTACGGCAACCGTACAAGGTTTGTCACTAATCAAAAGGTTCCTCCTTCAATTCTCCTTTCTGTTAATATCACTAAATAAAAAAATCAAGTACGCTATTTTTTTCTTAAAAACTGTGGGATGAAACCATGTTTAATTAAAATAATCTAACATTTTATATAAGTTCAGATTTTATAATTGTTCAATATATTATTAAATAATATAAATGATTGAATAGTAATTATCATTATGTTTAATACAGCAAAATTAGAATATTACAAAAAAGTAAATTTGTTCACATTTTTTTACAAATCAATGAAATTAATTTAAAATTTGTGTAATGATTATTTCTTATTATTGATACAAAAAAAGATTGACGCTTGTAATTAGAGGTAAAATCTGAAATTATATTTATGAAAAAGTTCATCATGGTCTAATGATAAGATATCAATCGACACAACAAAGGGCCACGAGTTCAATCTCAGCTAAACTGTTGTAAATAGATGTAGCACTTCTGAAACTGCATGCACATTTGATTATGTAAATAGTTAAAAATTCACCACGTTTTACTACTTTGTGACATATGAATATAATCTACTATTTAAGAAAGTCTTCCATAAGATAATTATGTCTTTAATACTAAAATGCCTATCTAAAGCCTTGGCCTTTTATGCTACACATTACATGGTACTAAAACATTTGTACTACAATTGCAATTCTCCAATTTTGGTAAGTTAAGAAAACACACAGTTTTTCTCCCATATTTCTCTTTGAAATTATAATTTAACACGTGGAAATATTAATTTTAAATAAAAATATCTCAAATATATCTCATGATTTAAAAATCAAATTTTTAATGAATCTAGTTTTAAGAAACGTACTTCAAAGGAATATTCTTATCTTAAATAAAATAGTATGTAATACAAGTGTATACAAAAAAACGTATAAAAACAATAGTAATTACAAAATGTTGTACGGAAAAAATTACACTCTCTAATTACACTATTTTTAATTTAAAAATATAAATTAGGTATAAATAAACAAATATAAAGAAAAATAGAATATTTTAAATGAAAAGAACAAATAACAATAGTTTAACAAAAATAATATATTTCTCATTATAATAATCTTAAGACAATAATGATAACTTTATTCACTTTACAATAATAAGAATTAAATTTGTCCAAATAATTACTTTTTTTAAATTGCAACTAACTAGATTTAAGTTTAAAGGCATTTATTTTAATATTCTACAGTTTGTAGAGATACATTTTATAAATTCCTGCAATACATGATTATGCAGTAATATTCACTTTAATTTCAACAACTCAGACATTCGGAATGACTGTCTAATTGTTTTTTTTTTCACAAACGTTTCGCCCATGTAAATAAGCATCTACATTATTGTGAAATAAATACATTGGCACGTATTATTCATTAGTCACAGAAATGGGCTGGTTGAGACAAACTGTAAGTTGAAGATTTTACGTTTAAGGCACTTTTGCAGAAATAGCTCCCAATTTAAATTCTTGGTAACTTCAACTGCAGACGAATGCAATCACTCCGAGAGAAGAAAATGAAGGCATATGTTATCAGAACAGCTTTTCCTCTTTTCAATCGCCTCCTTCCATTAGAGGGGGAAAGACTTCGCCAAGGCCAGGCATTTCGAAAACATAATTCTTGATTTCATTAATGGGCAGAAGGCTTAATGGACATTCGACTAATGCCAGAGGGCAATTCATTGCCAATTTGCGGGAGAAGCATTAAAAATTGGGAAACTGAAAAGTGATTGACCTTTTGCCGTTTAGTCGTTAAGTAGTTGCTGTCAAAACATTAAGATATACATGGAGTACTTTTCGTGAGAGAGAACTAAATTGTAAATACTATATTCAATATATTTAGAAACACATTAAAATTAAAGTTTGCACTTTTATTTTTATTTTAAAACATTGTTTTGAAATTTGTTAAATTATATACACTGAATCTCATTACATGCTTAATTTCTAAACAAGCCGAAAAATATGTTACTACAAAGATAAATTTAAACTCAACTTATAAGGTTAAGACAGTAATAAAAATATATTGCTATCATAAATATTTTTTAAAAATACTTTTTATAATACAGAAAGAATTTTAATATTTCAGTGTTATAGGATCCAAATTAAAATATCGTAAAATTTTCAGAATTTGGAGAAAAATTTTAATCATAAGTTTCATGCCGAAGTATTTACAAAGCAAAATGAAAAAAAGTAAATGGAAATAATGATATTCGAAAAATTGGAGAAGTAATTCCAAAATTAAACAATAATTATTCAAACAGTTATAGAGAAAATCATTTAGATTTGTGACTAAGAAATACATAAACGAATTACAAAATGTGCTTGTTATATGACTTTGATGTCACATGAAAAATGTCAAATATTTGAAAATGCTGTTTCATTATTGTCAAAATAAGAAACATGCTAAAACAAGCAACCATTTTGATTAAATTTTACATTACTGACACTATACCATAATTTGGGAATTATGTAGGTGACATTTAGAACATATAACTAATTATATGTCATTTACATTTTGTAAATTAATATAAACTGTCTTTAAAGTGATAAAAATCAGCTAATTATACAAATTACGAAACAATGAAATATTAATGAATTATTCATCTGTCAACGCTTCTGAACTCTTTTTGCACCAATTATGTGCAGCGTTTCCCAGTTAAAATCTGGAATTACAGAACTCGTCTAATCAATGCGAGCACGACGATGTAACGTACGGCTTCGAGTCAGAAGATCACTCTAAGTAATGTTAAATTCTGTAATTATTTATCGATCCGTGATAATCAGATACAGAGCAATTACAACCCCTCACCATTCTCGAAAGTGTTAAGTATCCACAGATAGAGTGGATTTTCCAACCAATAAACAGCGATGAACTTTGTTCGAAGCCCATTTTAATCCAATAACAGCCCGCTTAGAAAAGACTCATAATAGCGGTCGGTAGGGGATGAGAATCAAACAACTGAGGGGAAACGGGGAAAATGAACGAGAAAAGAGGGTTTATTGGAATTAGTTGCGTAATGGCCGAGGCAGATTCCATTCTCAAAGATGGAGGAATTCAATGTTCATTTTACAGTTATACTGTTATTATTTGAAATATACTAATAGCCATTGGATAATTATGTATTGGATGCTGAATGTATACAGCTGTTTCACAATTTTAATAATTTGTAACCTACAAAGAGCCTGAAAATATTACAAACGCAATTACGTTACTGATTAAAATGTCACCAAAATTTAACATCCTAAAGAAAAGCAGCATTAATTAGTTGATGAAAATACTATAATGCAATGGAGATATTACTTTCGCATTATGTAATTTGAGAATAACATTGTAGAAATATTTATACAGTAAATAATTATTTAGGCTATAAAAACTAGGCTTTATAAATATTTAATATACGTAAATTTTACCTTCCTTTTTTAGCCTGTACATTAAATTCCTTCTAAAATTACGTTACATGCTCTCAGAATTGATATTATGTAAGATTCACAGTTCATCAAATTATGGAACAAATCTTCAGTTTTGCATCATTGCCAAATTATGAAAGCAATACATGAAATCGTATCCGCAGTTTTTCATGCTCATTCGATATTATTTATGGTTGGACAATACTCTTATGAAGATTGCCACTGCTTGAAAGAAAAATATTCTCATGGCATTTCTAACTTTTACAACTTAGTAAAAATATTAAAAAAATAAGTTAACTATTACATTATTATTAATTTATTTTATAAAAACAGCACTTTTCACGTAAGTTTAAAAATTCGATTTAAGAATAGTATTGTGTGATATATAAAGTGAGTTGAAAACTTAATCAGTAGAGTTAAAAATACATTTTAAGTTAACAGTTAGTTGCGTTTCTGTTTCGCATAAATTAAAGTGAATCTTAATTATAAGTATTTCATATTAATAGTTAGAATTCAATAAATAAGAGTTTTGAGTATGTTGTTCCTCTTTTATACTATTTTCTTTTATTACCAAATCTTCTACATATTAAAATTATTTATAGAACACGGTAAATTAAATGAGATATTTTACAGGCATATGAATTCCTTTTAAAAATACTTTAATTATATTTTTTTCAAACATAAAAATGATCAATAACACTTAATATGTGTGTGTGTGGATAGTTGATAATTTGAAACCAAATAACTATTAAGCATATTAGAAATGTCCGCTCTTGTTCTGTGTTAATCAACTATAGATTTATAAAATAGTGCCAAAGAAAGACATCTTGAAACATTGAATTGCTTCATGCTCATGATGTCTTATCATATCGTTTTTCTAATGATAAGCTGCGCCATTTTTCTTCATTGCTATATATTTATATATCAACTTAAGAATTAAATTTTATTTAAGTTTCGGAAATCAACTTGATATTTTTTTCCAAAATTACTTATATGAAAAACCATTATTTGCCAATGATACGCATAAACTAGTAATTTACCTTTTATGATACTGTAATATAATACTACACTACATTAATTTACCATTACATACTAGTGTTTAAATTTTGACCTTAGTGGATGCAACTGTTTAATGTGACCAGTAAAATCGTGTTTCACCACATAAATTTTAAAATTCAGAAAATTAAGTTCATAAGAAAGGTCTGGGGGTAAAGTAATGTAGTTACCCATTACCAAATGTAATCTTGTAGCATCCAAAGAGGAAAAGATAAGATATTACAAGTTACTTCTTAAAATTAAACTAGTCAGAAATAATTAAATTATATAGATGTAGACCACCATAGATCAAGTACTAAAAGGTAAATAATGAAAACACATTCGATGAAAAACACAAATATAATGCGATTTGAGTGTGAGTTCTAACATAATTAAAACCCATAACACGTCAGAAAAACAACTTTGATTCTAACCAAACAAATCGATAGCACAACAGAGAATAAGCAAGCTCAAGGTGTGACGATGATAAGTATGACTCATGAAGTCTAGTAGTTCTTTTAACACATTTCGTAATTCAGCAGGGTGAGAACTCAAGGGCAAAACACTAAGAGTTGTAGTTGAATGCCTTCTTTTTTAACATCCCTGAGTGCAATGTGTTTTTTATATCTCTTATACTCCACAATTTTTTGTAGTAATTTTTTTCCATGTTCGAACAGTTTTCGAGGTAAGATATCAACTTCGCAATTTTTACATTATAAAGAACTGAAACTCATCCTATCTTGTAGCCCATAGATAGTTTACCTATACCTTTGCACAATGATAAAAAATTTCGAGGATTTAAAAATTTCAAAAATTAAGGCTATGTTCAATATATAACAGGAAAATAAATGAAAAGTATGTAAGTTGGGATTGTGGGATAGAATTCATATGAAAATAAGAACAATAAAATGTAAGTTAATGTATTTGAATTAAACTTGAAAAAACAAAACATTCAGAAATACTTTTTTTCTACAGGAAGATCCAAATTATTATTGCATAGCATATAACATTATTCATTTAAATTTGTCTTACGTCAAAATTTATTGATAATATTATATATTGTGCTGGATAAGAATATTGAGTGCTGAGACCATATCTAACAGAGAAAAGCCTCATTCTCTGATATAGAAGGTAGCATTGTGGATACTTGACTTCACCAAAGTTCTTCATGCCGTAAGTGTCTATGAACATTAAATTTTATCATGTTCTCAGATTGCAACGGTGCTGACCATTGGTGTATACGTATTCAAGTTTTGATGGTCAATGTTATAGTATCAATATTATTGTAATTTCATTCGTCAGGGCTGAAAATGTAACAGAATAAAAAAATTTATAGAATGAATGAGCGAGTATAAGATGCAAGGATTATATAAGGTTGCTGTAAAACTTAAATTTACAACATATTGAGGACGCGCTATCAATTTTTAACTGTTCGTATTCATAATTTTTGGCCTTTTAAGTTTGTTGAAGAAACCTGTTAAATTAACACGTTGAGTTAACAAATTACAGCTCGCATCGTATTAAGTTAAAATTCAATTTACGCAAAATACCAATGCTCATTTGACACTTGCAAAAAAATTCTTGTAACAACTTCTTGTTAATGGAAAATTTCCAGAAGCCACTTCAGGTACGTCATAATTCAATGAGCAAAATCATTTTCATTGATTCATTAAAAGTAATTAATATAAATCCAAATTATCAAATTTAATGAAAGAATTTGAAACGTATCTATCATGGTAACTGAAATCATTAATCCTATAAATCCCCTTTATTCCTAAAGTGAAAAAAAAACATTTTAGTAGATAAAGAATTAAACAAATTTTTTTAAAAGACACAACGTACGCATTCACATCTAATGTCAATTCAAAGAATATGTCTTCTACTCTCGCGCGCATTTTTTAAATACTTGAGATCCTGTATTGGTTATTCACCAATACAGGATCTCAAGTAAGATGCGTACTTGGATAATAAGAAAATTTGTTAAGCTTAGATACAGAGAAAATTTTGTCCACAGAATACTGATATATATCAGTATATACGCTGCACACATTATAAGATGCATTAGGTAAAATATATTCGTTGATTTATTCATAAAAAAGGAGTACCATTTCAAATGTAGCTTTTATCTGATTAAAGAAAATAATTGCACTTAATATTCATAAATATTGACCATTTTTGTATTATATTATGGCTTTAAAAATAAATAATAGCATATATTATTTTAAATATTATATAAATGTAAATAATGAATATGTATATCCATTTTATACCTTTTTATATTTCGTTACACAAATACTAAATTTTAAATATGTTTATTACCATACTGTTTATAAATGAGATTGCAAACTTATAACTTCATAAATTAGATTACACAATATTTTTCTTATTCATTTAAATTTATTTGTCTTAAATTAGATTACAAACATCTGTATTGTTAAAAATAAAGTAAGTATTTTAAGTCAATAAAGAAATAAATGGAATAAAAAAATACACATAGTTTTCATTAATGTACATTCAATTTTAGCGGTACAAAAATAAATTATGCCAACATTATTCCCTTCCTTTTATGATTCCTAACATATGTAATATAAATCGTTATACATATAACTAATTTTCGTATTTTTATTACATACTATATGGAGGTGATTAATAAAATGTAACTAAATAAATTTTGTAGGAATTTACTTTTACTGACTCAAAAAGTTCAACATGCAACAAAAATAATTAATAGTAATATCTAGCACTTTTAACCCCTCCCCAAAATGGAAAAAAAAACATTTTTTTTTTTAATTTTATCGAAAGTAAAATGAAACAAAAACATCAACATAGCTTACACAAGCAATTCTAGTTCAATTTGGAATCTAGTGAAAAGGCGAAAAGGAAACGTTTCAAAGGAAATAACATAATTTGGAGCAAATAAACTGTCTAGCGTAGCTGTGCGTCAGAGAGCTTAATCTAATCTCTTCTCGAAAGCACACTGGAAGTATTACAGTCAAGTAAATGTTATTACAGTACAATATACGGCAAAGAAGGGGCATTGATTAAGATGCCTACATCGAAAAAGGAATATCACATATATCATTCGAAATGGTGCAAGGAATTTTTATGGCCCACTTAAGGTGTTAATGGCTATGCCGAGGGGGCGTTTCAGTTGGCAGAAGCTATCTCTTTCCATGTTTGTTTATGCAAATAGTAGGAGAAAGGCAAGTGTTTCTCATACTTTATTTGGGAAAATTGTGAGCATTTTTTTATTCTTATATAATATCACTTTGTCAGGCAGCTGCTTATTTCTGAATTTTAGACGATTATGTTTTTTATTTAGCTTCTTTCTGCATTTCGAAAAAAATATCACCTGAATAATGTTTTTTTTTCTCTCATTTTTTAATGTTTTAATCTTACTGAATATGTTTCTAAGAAGTAAAAATTTACATATATTGTGTAAATGAAATAATTTATAATCCTTCCCGCTTCTCATTTACTGTATCTATATAAATAAATTAATATAATATAAATGCATTCAACGAATAGTGGATATTTTTATTATGTTTTGTAATTTAAATATAAGTGATGTATTTCTCTCTCTCACTGCCATTATATCTAGAGAAATACAAATATACCTTACATTTACAAAAACAACTGAAGTAACAAATGAAATTTCATTAAAAACATTAAATAATTAATAATAATTTCATTAAAAACATTAATTAAATATTGAATGCAAAACTGCAGTCAATATTTAATAAATATTTTTTCATTATATGTGTAATATATTTCTCTGATTTTCTAATGAAGTTAAAGTAATACAACTTATTTTATAACAGCCATAAGATGAGGCAAATAACAAAGTATGTAATGTATTTAAAATTTAATGAATATATTTTTGGTATTGTATAGATAATTTATTTCTCTATATCATTCATTCTGAACAAAACCAATACACCATATCTTTACAACAGAGATAGAATTAAGAAAGATAAGCTAAAGAAATCGCCAATTGGATTCAATATTTAATGCAAGCATTTTGTACAATTAGCTAGGACTTCTGCAGCCATTCTTTCCATGAGCAGTTAAATAAGAAATTCAGAAAAATTTATATTAAAATAGAAAAGGTACCAATACTAGTAATTGAAAGGATAATATAGAGTATTTTACTTATTGTTTATAGTAATTATTATGTGGTTTATTCGATAAAGAGTCTACTTAGAATGGAAGATTGAAGTTTAATCCCAGTCGCTCTTGAATAATGTGTGATAGGTGTTGCGTTTTTGCTTTCTATACGCACATCTGTTGGTGTATTTGTTTGTACTTATTATTATTATCTCATTATAGGCATTTGGAAATTCTTTAATTATTTTACATACTGTATTTGGTTATCACACTACTATCATTCTGATACCAAAGGAATGTACTTGTAATTCTATCAAAAATTTAATAAGTTAATCAAATGGGAATAATTCAGATAATGGTTGCATTCCACTTATATGTCTGCTGCTCTTGACATTAAAAGAACATTTAGAACATCAGTAAGGGTATATAAAAACTTGAAAAGGAGCTTTTTCATATAAAATAACATGCACTATTTTTATATAATCCTTTATGATACTTTTAAAATATATTTCTTTTAGAAGTGATGAATCATTCGACCTCGTATACGTATATATAAATACCTAAATTTTTGCTTATACTCTAAATTATATCATATGTATAAAACTTTTTACATCTTCAGCATATAAAAAAACGGACTTTCTTTTGATTTATCGCGAAGACATAAATATAAAGAAATAAAAGTCAAAATACGAAAAGAGGCCTTTCTTGAATATGAAGAAAAGAAATAAAAAAAACAGAATAGTTTCAAAGCATACAAAACATAATGTGCCATAAATAAATAACCATAGATTTCTGTGTGTTATAGTGCTTAATGCAACCACATCTGGATGTGAAATGATTAAAATGGGAGAATGGAAAAACGAACAGACATATATATCACATATAATGGTTGCTGTATATTTTATGGGCCTGTTTAAAGTATTAGTGTTCAAGATAGCTGCATTCATGGGGTTAAAAGTCTGAGACCATCTAATAAGTTATTGAAATTGGTTTAAGCAATTATGAGATAAAGTATTTAAGTGTAACACTGAGATTTAAAAAAAAGAAAAATGATCTATTATATGTTTCTTTCTTTTGTCATTCTTGCACGAATAATATTACATTTTTTATGTGTCATTTTCTTAATTGCCATTATTTTTTTTTTAATTTGAAAGTCAAAACTGGGTAAAAAATAATGTACTTTACTTCTGAAATAAGTTATGAATTTTTTTTTCTAAATATATTATTACTTATACATTTGCTCCTAAATAAGGCTGTTATAGTGTTTGAATTGCTGCTACTTTACATCACTGTAAGTGTAACTGTCCATGATTTTTTAATTAATAATTATATAACCATTATTTATAATGCATGATATATGTTGTTTTCACCATTAATTTATATGAAATCCTTATATACTTCCCAGTATTAAATTCCTATTTCTAAATGTGCAACACCATGAAGGATTTACATGGTGGAATTTTTCATTAAATTCAAATGATAAAACAAATGAATTTCAAATTTATGAGACACGCGCATGCTAAGCAATTAACTTTGCAAAACTGCTGAGTTAAAAAAAAATTGATTTAAGAAGTGGAATTTTGAAAATAATGTACAGGTATTTCCAAACGGTACTCACGAACGATGAAACCAATGTTCTCTTTTTAATGAATTTGTAAGAAATCTCGAAACTTTTGATAATTTGAGTTGCAAAGATGCATCGAAATTCGAGATAAGAGTTTTTCTACCATGCAGAGTGGAATCTTGTTGTGTAATATTGAAGTGATTTGAGAATTTGAAAATCAAGCACAGACGAGAATAGAAATTCATTCTAGCAAGTCTCCTATTAACACTTAAAACTAACATCACTCGACATTTATTCTGCAAGGATTTGACGGATTTTACCGCTTTATATAGTCAGTTGATTGCATAATAGTCAACTTTATTAAGAGTATCCTGTCCATATTCACCTTACCGTGGAAAAACATTTTATTATACAAGATTTACTTAAGACAAAATCATAAACAACTGATGCTACAATGGTCTCATTATAATATATATTCAATTGTCTTTAAAGAGCAATCTTTAAGGAGCAAAATTGTCCATTTGTCTACAGAGAATCCTAAATTATATTTATTACATTTTACGTTAGTTATTCAATAAAGTATTAAACTATACATTTTTCATGTTATTATGTTTTCTTAAGAATTTAAAATAATCGATGCACCGCCAATGGTAAAATATACTTTATTATCTTCTGTAGTTATTATCTCATATATATATATATATATATATATATATATATATATATATATATATATATATATATATATATATATATATATATATATATATATATATATATATATATATATATATATATATATATATCAATTTATGTCCCTCAATATCAATAAAATGTCCCTTAAATATATTGGCATACATCAGGAATAATATCTATCACAAAAACTTACAAGTTTCGGTAAATCATTAATATCCATTAAATTTAAAAATAACAAACATCAATTGTGCAATTTTTAATGTATTACCTTTAAAAATCACTTTCAAATTAAGATATATGTTCTTTTGCATTGGATTTCCATTTAATTTTTTTTGCATTTGTTTAGTTAAACTTAAATAATTTTTAACTGCTTTTGACGTCACAATAAACTTTGCCTTAATCCTCAAAACTTTCAAG
The DNA here is from genome assembly GCA_037975125.1 of Latrodectus hesperus. Taxonomy (NCBI): domain Eukaryota; kingdom Metazoa; phylum Arthropoda; class Arachnida; order Araneae; family Theridiidae; genus Latrodectus; species Latrodectus hesperus. Next base: position 68,684,726 of record CM075858.1, read on the forward strand.
TTAATTACTTGCTGAATCAAGAGAGAGATAATCACAGAACAATAAATATAGTCAATGGCTAGTTAGGATGTTGTTTCAATTTTAAGACCCAATTAAATCAAATCTTGCGACAGATAAATCTAGAGGAAGATCTAGTACATTTTACCACTCATGATCTTGTTCATTTTGCTAATTATTTTGCTCAAAATATTTTTACCCTTAATCTTGAATTCTGTGTAGTTCTGCTATACTTTCAGGAGAGTACTTAATTTCAGAAACAATAGGGAATTCACATCCATTTTCAACAAATGGTTTTGAAGTTATTTTGATGATTATTTCGAAGAGGAGAATGTCTTATTTATATAGTGTGTTCTTAAGTATGTTGCAGTTGCTTGGTTCAGAATAAAATGCTCCTTTGTTTGATAAAAATTTATACTCAATATGAATTTAATTTATGATATATTATACCTGAAAACTAGAGAAGCATAATTTTAAATAAAATTTAATTCTATATATAGATTATTTTAAATTAAGTTGCTTGCAAAGTATTTAAAACATACAATATTTAAGGAAAATATAAAGCAACTCTATTTCATGTTTATTTTAAATAAATGTTAAATATTGTGTACTCTCTGAACCTAAATATGTAACTAAATCTTTTTCTAATCTATAGCCAAGAAACATTAAATTTAAATTCTTAGTGATTTTGTGGTTCTATTTATTTTTTCTTGATTGATCTAAATTCTATTTAGCTGCGTAGTTGTTGTCACATAAGCATGCTTTTCTGTTTATAGTTTAGAGTTGGGTTATACCAATTTATTTGGAAGCAGCCGAGTGAGAGTTTTCGTAATTTAGAAGCGGCGAGTAAGCAAATGAACACACAATACTTGACGTGCCCCACACAGATGAATCATTTCACTTGGAAGAAATTGGGACCAGGACCTACTTTACGTTTCCCTACTGCCTTTAGCGAACACAACGAAGCTGCTCTAAGTCGAGGTTCAAACTCTTTACATTCCAATAATGAGAATGATACTCTTACCAGCCAAACCACCATCGCCACTAGCTGCCTGTACATACCATGTCAATTGTCATTGTCGGCGATAGGCACTTTTTCGAGTTTTGTCTTTAACAATACTTAAATACATTCTGCTGCTTAAAAATAATGTCCATTAAAATGAAAATGGATTAAATAATTAAACTCTTTTTTAACACTGATGACAAGTAATGGATGTTTTGTAGTTTCATAAACAGTGTCAATTTAATTTCGAAAGAATATTATGATTAAAATATAGCTTAACCTCTTATAATAAACTTGAACATGAATAATAAAAACATAATTCAACGATTGTGTCAAAATACAAGCAGACATAAGAAGACAATTAATTAAAATAATAATTAATGTCTCTAAAATAATAATTAAGAAAAAATTTACCTTAAGTGCATGTCATTAATACTTACAGAATCCCATTTAAAATCTAACATGTAAAAGATAAGTGACTAAAGACCATTGTATTAGAAAATCAGTGATAATTTTGTACTTATATTAAAATATTTTGAAATTTCCTTTTATTTAAAAAATTTCCTGTAGTATTTTGTTTTGTACAAAATTATATCATTTATAATGGATGTACAAGGTTTGACGTCTCCGAATCGCTTTAAAATATCTATAACAAGATCTTTAAGAGAGGAAAATACTTTATTAAGACATGCCTCTTAAATTGTATACAATTATTTATCGATCTAAAAATAATTAGGAACGATGAAATTATTGCCTTCCGATATTTGCGACAAAAGCGATATTGAATAGATTAAGTTCAATAAATTATTAAACTCCCAAACAACACCAAACGGGAAACATTTTAACTGTACAATAAATAACAAAAGTGCTTAGAACACAATAACAAATGGAATATAATAATATCATTTTCTACTTTTCGAACTAACTCTCTATGACATAAAGGTATGATGTCAGAAAACAGATGATTGTGGTTATGATTAAATTCGCTAAAATATTTGCCCAATAAAGAATTTGATCAAAAAATTTTTGACTCTGAACATTTATTTATATAACATTCTGACAGCATATATGCAGAGATTATAGAACTAATCATATAAGAACATCTAGTTTAAAGTTTAATTAACTTAAAAGGAAAAAAAATCACTACTTAAATTTTGCATAATTTAAAGTGAAATCACACAAAAGGTCTCTATAAGAATATCAGAAATATAAAAATGTATTCAGATATGAATAAAAATTATATCATGGATGTTCAATTTCAGTAGGCCTCTGACCACATTAAATTTTTATGGAATTATCCCAATGAAAGCAGATTCTTCAAACATTTAAAACAATTAAACAATATCATAAATAAAATAATTTTGTCAATTACATCAATTATGTTGTGTGTGTGAAGTGTGTCAAACACGTACTTCGATGTATTTAGATTTGCATTGAAAATAGATAATATATGAATTATATTATGTTTATCAAAAATAAAACTCTCACAGCAGTGTTTCTCAACCTTTCAGTATTCACGGGCCAATTTTCAATCATAATTTTCATCACGGCCCCTTCCCACCGCATACAATAAAATGTATAGAATAATAATGTATTTTGAGTATTTTGGCGCTAAACCTACACTAAAACCTTAATTTTAAACTTTACAAATTACCAAGAATACGGAAATTATTGACATTTTGCAACACCGGTTCTCAGCATTGAAAAAACAAGAATCCTATGCATTTTTATTGCTCTTGCGTCCCGCCATGTCGGGTATTCTCACGGTTTCACGAGAAGTTTCGATTTTTCTGGAATTTGTCTGGTCAGATTAAAAGTTAAGTTAGGAGCCTGAGCAGATGTAAACAAATGTTTTCTCATAGGGAGAAGGACAAAGTTCTATGACGCCAATTTCAATTCCAGACAATCTCATTTGAGTCGATCCTTCTATCTCTATTGAATCTATTCTGAATGTGTATGTTATATATATTTTCGTCTAATTGCAATTCACTGTATTAAATATTCACGGCAGCAGACTCATGCAGAATCATGGATAAATTTTTAAGCGGGCGTAAGCGAGAATTAGACGATAGACAAGCATCAACAAGTACACAGATGAGCGTGGTTCTGAAAATAAAATCAAGAAAATATTCTCAAGAATACTTAAATTTTGGGTTCACTAGTAGTGAAGTAAGTTAAGAAGAAAGGCCCCTGTAAATTATTTGCTCAAAAATGTTGGCGGTAGACAGCATGAAACCTAATAAACTTAAACGACATTTGGAAACGATTCATTGTGAGTACTTAAACAAACTCAGAGAATTCTTCGAATTAAAATTAAAATCATATGAAAAGCAAAAATTATTGTTTAAAAAAACTTTGTCTGTGAATGAAAAGGCTTTAATTTCTTCTTACAAAATTTCATGTAAAATAGCCAGGTGTAAAATGCCTCACACCATTGGTGAAGAGCTTATTTTACCAGCCGCAATTGAGATTGTAGAAATTATGTTTGGAGATAATTTTGCAAAACAATTGCAGTCTATACCTCTTTCAAATGATACTGTTGCCCGTCGAATTGCTGATATAGCTGAAGATGTGGAGTGTCAGCTTTTGTTGAAGTTGCGTGGCAAATTGTTTTCAATACAACTCGATGAGGCAACAGATGTTCATTTCATTGCCTATGTTTGATTTTGTGATGATTATTCAGTAGCAGAAGAATTACTTTTCTGAAAACCAATAGAACTCAAAGCAACAACACTCACATTATTTGCTATCTTAAATGATTTTATGAACGAGGCAAATATAGAATGGAAAAATTGCGTCGGAATATGCACCAAAAGTGCTCGTTCTATGTCCGGAAGATTCCAAAGTATTAAAGCACTTGTGAAAAAAAGTCGCCACAGTGCGTCTGGACACATTGCATGATCCACAGAGAAGCTTTGGCTTCCAAAGAAATGAGTCCAGGTTTGAATATTGTGTTAACTACGGTTGTAACTGTAGTAAATTATATGAAAATGAGACCCCTTAAATCAAGAATCTTTTCCGCACTTAGTAAAGACATGGGTGCAGTACTTTCTTCGTTACTATTTTATTGCGAGGCAAGATGGTTATCATGAGGGAAATTTTTACAATGTGTTTATGAATTAAGAGAAGAAATTGCCGTTTTCCAGGAAGAGGAAAACAGACCGGAAGCTGAGCATTTTCGCGATAGTTTATTTATGATCAAATTGAGCTACATGTGTATGTGTGTGGTCGACATATTCGAGAAATTAAATAACTGGAATCTTCAACTGCAAGGAGCAAATACACATATATTCGATACGAGTGATAAAGTTAATGCTTTTTGTAGGAAATTGGAATTGTGGAGAAGGAATTTAAAGCAAGAAAACTTAACAATGTTTGCAAATTTGAATGATTGTATTAAAACTTACAAAGTTGAAGAACAGAATGTAAAAGTTGTTTTTGTAACCATTGAAAATCATTTAGCAATGCTAGCAAAGAATTTTAAAAAAGTACTTTCTTGCTGACGACAAACTGATATCAAGTTACAAGTGGGTGAGGGATCCATTTCAAAATACTCCCGAAGGACTCTCAATTGAAGAGGAAGAAACCTTCATAGATTTCACAGCAAGTGGCGAAACCAAAAGACACAATTGAGTAATAAATCACTCTTTGTATTTTGGCAGGAGTGGATGATGAGTTTTCTGCGCTAAAAACAAAGGGCATTTCGCATTCTACTACCATTTTCAACATCTTACCTTTGTGAAACAGGATTTTCTTCGGTGGCTTCTTTGAAAACACAAAATATAGATCTCAGCTAAATATTGAAAAAGAACTAAGAGTGTCTATTTCTAATATTAAACCCTCCTTGGAAAAACTTTGCTCTGAAAGACAGGCCCAAAGAAAAAAAAAGGTCACTAATAATTATTAAATTTGTTTATAATTTAGTGAGTTGTTTTAATTTAATGAGTTAATTATTAAATATGTCGAAATATATTTTGTTTTGTATGTGTGTGTGTGTTCTTTCCTTTCAGTCACTTAATCAATTTTTTAAAATAACATTTTCTCTTAGATATGCTCACGCCCACCCTAGGGGGTGCGTCCCACAGGTTGAGAATCACTGTCTTACAGTATTCTGTAGCATTTGGAGTAACTACTCATTCTCTATTTTACTTTACAATTAAAGGTGTTCAGGCCGACAAAATTGGAAATATCCTCGCAAATTAAAAAAAAATCATAAAATCAAAACTTAGAAATACAATAGTTGTGTTACAGTGAACTGTAATATGATAAATCAATAATATTCTCTTTTCAATTGACAAAATCAAAATTTTACCCCAATAGTTTTATTATTTTATTTTGTAAATCTAATTATAAAAATATCTTGTTTTAAAATTGGATTAAAAATATATATGAAATCCAAAAATTCTCAAAGTTTTACGTGAGTTTAACTTTATTTATATAAAGTTAACTCTTAAAATTTTGCTTGATAATTCTTAATTTAATCTAAGGGGATTTTTAAAAGCATAATTTTGCAGTTTTAAGATTGTGTATGAATTTTCCTAAAAAAATAAATACTTCTATCGCATACTTAGAATATATATTGACATCTGCTCTGAAAACTTTGATTCATGTTGAGAAGTTTCCGAAGACATATTTTATGGAAAAAATTTTTTTTTGTGGGTTTTTCGCTTCTATCTTGTCCTAAAAGTTTATTTTTAGATTAGTGACAAGAGGAATGATGAAACAGTGTTTTATTTCTTCCTTAAAGCTGTCACTTTTAGCAGGTGGTTCAAGAGTTTGATATTTTTACACAGATTTTGCAACTTAAAACGATCGATAAAAGGATACTCCTTGAAACTTTATTTAAAGCATAAAATCTTGCAGTTTTAATATAGCTGCTCATCCTAAAATTTTATCAATTTTAAATTTCTGAAATTCCATAAAAATAAAATTTTAGTATTTGTTGATTTTTAAAGATAGATTTTCTTTAGTATAGACAACAGAAGTATGTGCTTCATTAATTTTTAACCAGTACTTTAATCAAAACTAATTTTAATCTATAAAAAATCTAATTTTGCATTCCTGAAATTTCATAATTTTTTAATTTCTCAATTTTTTATAAAATAAAATTTTTGTATTTGGTGATATTTAAATAAATAGTTTTATTAATACTTAGTTAGTATAATAGACTTATTAAATACTTAGTTTTATTTTAGTACAGACAACAGAAGTATATGATTCGTAAATTTTATAATTAGTTTCCTAAATAAAATCGAATTTTAATTTTCTTTAATTACGAATTCAAAGTAAACATTTCAGAGAAATTTATTTCTATAAATAAATGGAGTCTTAATTCCCATCAATATATTTATACAAATATGTAAATATATATACATTTTAGGTTCAAATTTTATAACATTTAATTTATTCCAATCTTTAAAATTAAAATTTATAGAATATTTAGTTCCAATCTTATTTACGTGGTTTTCATGTTATATCAATTAATTTTGTTTATAAGTTTGTAAATGGTGTATCCCATATTACAAAGCTAATTTCTGTATTTCGTGTATTCGAATTTACAGTGTTCGTGCTATATCAATTAATTTTGTGTATAAGTTTGTAAATGGTGTATTCCATATTACAAAAGCTAATTTCTGTATTTCGTGTATTCGAATTTACAGTGTAATAATTTTTATAAGAAAAGTGTATCTTATTATAAATTTGCATTTCATAATTTTTATGTGGTTGATGTATTTCAATTCACGTAGGAATTTGTTAAAATAACTATGCTGTTATAGATTAATGTGTAAAATCGAAAGTACACTTATATTCATAATTTTTTGAATGTTTCACTGAAAGTAGATTTTATGAAAGTAATATATACTTTAGAAAGGTTTTGATTTCGTTAGGTGAAAACGAAAGTACATGATTACAATAGGTTTGAATTTAAAGTAATGTGAGATTTATTGATGTGTTTTTGATTTTGTTTATAAAGTATCAAACTGATTTATTTGATATTTAGAACTGGTTTATTTGATATTAGTTTATTTTCATTGATAAAGATTTGAAAAGATATTTTCTTACTGTTTAAAATATCGTACGTTATTATCATTTTTATGTCGTGTATGATTAACTAACTAAGTTTATTGATTTAAAATCGAAAGCTGATTTCTGGTTTAGATTAATTAAAGCTTTTAATTTATATTGTTGTTAAGAATTGTAGTGTTTTACATTTTGAATAAAATAAGGATTCAAAAATAATATAATTTCATTTTCTGTTTTAATATAGTAGTATTTGTATAAGAATCTGATTTTATAAATTTATACATTTTTGATTAATAATTCAATTTATCTGAGTATCAAGCATTAGCTTGGTGATAAAAAAACTTGAAATCGAGAGTAGAAGATTTAATATTAAACTTGTTCTTCTTTTCAAAATATATGATTTGCTGTTTATACACTATTTGTTGTATTACAATATAGTTTGTTTTCGTTTAAATTTTTAAATGTTATGGATATGTTTTATATTAGTAGAGTGTGTTAAATAATTTCAATAGTTATTTACGAAATTTTGTATATAGGTGGGTGTAGTCTGTTTTTTCTCTCATTATTGCATCTCTTCTGAGATAAAGCGTTAATAAATAAAATGGCTTTTTTAGCACGGGGGAAAAAGGGAGATTTAGTAGAAGTAGCTGAAGAGTTAGGGGAAATGGTTCCAGATTCTTTTAAAATCCCGGATATTAAAAAATTAATTTTAACTAGTAAAAACTTTAATGAGGAAGAAGTAAAATGTATATTAGATAGGATAATCGAGGAAAGAGTTAAAAGGGAACAGGAAGAAAAAGAAGAAAGAGTTAGGCGAGAAATACTAGAAAAAGAGGAAAGAATTAGGCGAGAAGAAATAGAAAAAGAAGAAAGAATTAGACGTGAAGAAAGAGAACATATTTTAGAAATGAAACGTCTAGAAATCTCTTCAAATGCTGCAATTTCGAACACAGAATCAGTTACAAATAGGACTGAACATGCTCAAAAAATTCAATTAATGCAAATAACGCCAAAATTCGATGAAAGGAAAGATGAGATGAGTTTATACTTAATAAATTTTGAGCGTAGAGCAGAAATGGCTCATATTCCAAAAAACGAATGGGTAGTTTATCTTGTAAGTGCTTTACCTTCAGAGATATCTAACATGTTAGCTAGAGAACCTCCAGAAAGGGCTGATGATTACGATTACGTGAAGGAAATTATTCTTAAACGATTCAAGTTAAATAGCGAAAAATTAAGACAATTGTTTCTTAAACACCAGAAAACGTCAGACAAATCATGGAGAAATTATGCACAAGAATTGAATAGTTACTTTACGGAATGGCTTACGGAATTAGAAATAACGACATTTGAACAGCTTAAGGAACTAATGGTAACAGATCAATTGAAACGTCGTGTGCCAATTGAAATTAAGGAACATTTTTTGGCGGAATGGCTTAAAATAAATTCGCCGTATGATCTGGCAGAGAAAATAGATGAATATGAAAGTTTAAGAGATAGTTTTAAGACGAAAGATTTTACAAAACTCCCTCGAAATAATTTTGGTTTTCGTCAACAAAATGAAAACCGTGCCTTTAAGTTTAATGAAGTAGTTCGGAATCATAAATCTCATGTTCCTAAAAGAGTCGAGAATAAAAATTCTAATTATTCACATGAAAAGGAATTTGAAAAAAGAAAACAACTCCGATGTTATGAGTGTGGTTCTTATAGTCATTTGCGGCCTCAGTGTGACAAAATAAAAAAGAACTTAGAATCGGTAGCATCCAGCGAAATTGCTAGAAGTACATTTAATGAGTTGATGGCTCCTTACACTAGTATCGGCACTGTTAATGGAATTCAAATGCCAATCTTAAGAGACACTGGAGCAACTCTTGATTTGATTTGTGGAAAATACGTGAAACCTGATATGTTCACGAAGGAAAAGGTTTGGCTAAGAACACCTCTTGATGAAACTTTAGTATGCTTACCTATTGCCGAGGTTGAAATAAATTGTGAATTAGGTCACATTTTGACAAAGGCAGCAGTTCTTCGAGATTCTTTGGATCAAGGAAGATATTTACTGGGAAACAAAACAGCCGCTTTATTTGAGGAAATTAAAAAGCATGAGGAGGTGAAAATACATATGATAAATGCTATAGAAACTCGAGCTCAAAAAAGACGGAAGGAAAATAGCACGAATAAAGAGATTATTGATTCTGAAATAGAATCTTCTAGGTCTTGCTTCCAAACTAAACAAAATGAAGAATTAGAGCAAAATACAATTTTGCCACCATTAGAAACCGAAGTTGAAGGGATGGATTTGATAAAAACATCTCCAGAAGAATTTGCTCGGGAACAAAAGGTGTGCGAAGATTTGAAACCTCTCTTTGAGCAAGCTAAACGACAATCTTCAAAAGACAATAAATATATTATAATAAATCAATTGTTGTTTTATAATAAAATGGACAATGATGGAACTGTAAGAAGATTATTAGTTGTGCCCAAGAAGTTTCGCAACCAACTAAAAGGGATTTGCCATGAGATAACTGCAGCTCATTTAGGTATAACTAAAACAAAAGATATGCTGTGCAAAACTTTCTACTGGCCTAACTGCTTTAAAGAAATTGAAAATTTTGTTAAATCTTGTGACAAATGTCAACGAGTAGGAAAGCCTCAAGATAAGAAAAGGGCTCCTTTGAAACTGGTTCCAGTAATTCCGGAAATATTTACAAGAATTAACGTTGATGCATGTGGTCCTTTACCTATAACTTCCTGTGGTAACCGGTATATTATAACAGCCATTTGCATGTCATCCAAGTATCCAGATGCCATCCCAGTACCAGATATACGTTCTACTACTGTGATTGATGCTTTTCTTCAGATATTTAGCCGCATGGGTTTTCCTAGGGAGTTGCAAAGTGATCAAGGAACATCTTTCATGAGTGTCCTGACATCAGAATTTTTAGAAAAATTTGGTATTAAAGTTGTGCATAGTTCCGTTCAGCATCCCCAAAGCAATCCTGTTGAGAGATTGCATAGAACTTTAAAGAGAATACTGAAAGTCCTTTGCTTAGAAAAAGGTACAGATTGGGAGAAGATTTTACCTCAGGCACTTTTTGCTCTTAGAACTTGCATTCATGATAGCACTGGATATTCTCCTGCAGAATTAGTCCATGGTCGGAACTTAAGAACACCCGTAACACTATTATATGAAAATCTAACTGGTAAAACCATTGAAGAAGATAGTGTGATTGCTTACGTTTTTAATCTTTTAAATAGAATGAAAAGATGCCAAGAATTAGCTGTGCAAAATATGACAGAGGCTAAAGAAAAACAGAAACTTTGGTATGACCGTAAGGCTACGAAAAGAGAATTTAAAGAAAATGATCTTGTGTTAGTTGTTGCACCTTCTAGATCAAACAAATTTTCTGTTCATTGGATAGGTCCAGGAAAAGTAGTAAAGCGACTATCGGACACAAATTACGTAATACAATTTCCTGATAAGGAAAAATTACATGTATACCATGTAAATATGTTAAAACCTTATTTTCAGCGTCCAGAAGATGTTAATTTAATTTTTACCTCTAATTCTGATAATGAAGATATTGATTCTGAGAAAGAAGATATCCCAAGTTTTGAAATTAATTCATCTACCCTTTTAGAGACTTTTCCTGAAAGCTGTTTTAATGAAAAGTTAGAGGACGATCAGAAGAAACAATTGAGTAGACTTTTGATTCAATTTATTGATATTTTTTCAAATGAACCGGGTTGTACAGAACTGGCTGAACTGGACATCGAGTTAGAAACTAATAAATCTATTATAGCTAAACCATATCGAATGTCCCCACGACAGACAGAAATTCTGAAATCGGAAGCAGACAAGATGTTGAAATTGAAGGTGGTGGAACCAGGTGAATCCGATTACACATCACCTTTAATATTAGTTGAAGCTCCTGGAAAAGAACCTAGCCCGTGCATTGATTATCGCAGGTTAAATGAGGTTACCAGAACGCAATATTATCCATTACCAAATATTGAAGAGCATGTTGAATCCGTTTCGAAAGCGAAGTTCATATCTTTATTAGACTTAACACGAGGTTATTGGCAGATACCTTTGAGTCCTAAGGCTCAAAGATATGCTGCATTTACGACGACATTTGGTGTTTATAAACCTTTGAGAATGGCATTCGGTTTGAAGAATGCTCCTTACTATTTCAGTAAGTTAATGGCTGATTTATTAAAAAATTGCGAACATTTTGCTGTGCCTTATTTAGATGACATAGCTATATATTCACTTACCTGGTCTGATCACATCCAACATCTTAAATGTGTTCTGGAGAAGATTCGATTTGCGAAATTGACTGTAAAACCCCTTAAGTGCAAATTCGCTCAACTTCGTGTTAAATATTTGGGACACTTTGTAGAACAAGGTCAAAGAACACCAGGTGATATTAAAGTGAAAGCCATTACCGATTTCGAACGTCCCTCAAGCAAAACCGAAGTACGAGCTTTCCTAGGTCTTGTTGGGTACTATCGCAAGTATATACCAGAATTTTCGGTAGTTGCTGCGCCTTTATCCGACCTGTTAAAAGGGAAGTCCAAGAAAGGAACTGTAATATGGAATAATAACTGCGAAAAGGCATTCATAGAATTAAAGAACACTTTAATAAAGAAGCCTGTACTTTACAGTCCAGACTTTCAAAAACAATTTATCATTCAATGTGATGCCTCAAACTTAGGAATAGGTGTAGTTTTATCTCAGAGAGATCAAAATGAAAATGAACACCCTATCCTATTTCTGAGTAAAAAAATTTCAAAATCTGAGAAAAATTATAGCACTATAGAAAAGGAATGGGCAGCAATAATTTTTGCTGTTACTAAATTAAAATATTATTTAGATGGTCAGTATAAATTTATTATCGAAACTGATCATAACCCTTTAGTTTGGTTAAAACATCATACAGGATCTAATCCCAGACTTTTAAGGTGGGCTTTGGTGCTTCAAAGCCTAAATTTTGATATTGTTCACAGAAAGGGCAAATTACATCAGAATGCCGATAGTCTCAGTAGAATGCTGAATAACCAAACTTAATTATTTTCTTTTTTCTCAGATATTAAATTAAAATGTTTTTTTTAATACAAACTTCCACTGTTGTTACATGTGTACATAATAAAAAAATGTTTTTTATAATAAAAATGTGTCTATTTGTAAATTTAGTTAGTGTTGAAAATTCTGTTGTGTTAGATAATTATTTTGTGCTATTTTGATATATTTTTATTTTATATTTAATATTATATAATTCCATATAATTTTGTGTTTCAGCCAGAGTCCGATTGATCAGGGCTATCTGTAATATTAAATATTGCTCTTTGTTGTTTGTGTGTGTTTTTTTCTTTTTTTATTTGCAGGTTGATTTCCTTAGAATGAGAAGAAAAAAAAAGGAAAAAAACTCCGGGGAAGGAAGGAATAATTTAGTCTGTAATGTCTCACCATCGGCGCTTTTGATTTTGGGATCCTATGTTTTTTGTTTTTTTTTGTTTTGATTTCAGAGACTCTCGTTGTACGCGAAGCAGGCAAGAGAGATTGTCGCGAACCCATACATGACTCCTTGTAAAATTTGTTCTTTTTTTTAATTAAATGTGTATGCTTCAAAATTGGAGTCATTTATTTGTTTGTTTGTTTCATAACAATATATATATATATATATATATATATATATATATATAATATATATATATATATATATATATATATATATATATATATATATATATATATATATATATAAACATATATGTAAATTTTTAATAAATGTTTCAGGACAAACACTTCCGTTATTGTCCGATAACAACCCATTATTGAAAATATATATTCCAAAATGCACTTTTAAACGGCCTCCAGATACCAAAGTTACTTTATTTATGGTGCTAATCTCATTGAGTTGTTTTGCACTAGCTTTAAATAAATTATTTATAGACATTCAAATACTGCTGCTCACTTGTCAAGTTGCCAGTAATCTCTGGGTAGAAATTTAATTTTCAAGCTTTGTATCATTCGATCAACCGAGAAAACTGTCCACCAAAATGCTTAAATTTGAGTGAAGAACAGCTTTTCACATATTGTTGAAACTCAATCTTGAGCTTGTTCAATATTTATTTAAAAATTTTATAATTCAATATATATATATATATATATATATATATATATATATATATATATATATATATATATATATATATATATATATATATATATATATATATATATAAAGATTTTTATGTTACTAGAAAATTGGTTATTAGTTTTAAGGAAATTCTTAAAAACGTGATTTTAGATTGAAGAAATTTATACAGAAATATTGTATCCCAGTAATTGCTTAGTACATTAAAATAATTTTCTAGTTTGTTTTCTTTCTAGCCCAGATTCCTCAAAAGTTGCTTTTAAAATACTCTTAAAATAACTGAAAATAAAAAGGGCACTAAAATATATTTATATAAGAATATTACGCTATCCCTAATTATATTCGCGATATAATAATTCCATATATAAAAGTAATAGCATATGATAAATTATTAAATATTATATTATGCTTACATTTAAATAATATAATATCAATAAATAGAGCATTTTATAAATATTACTGATATTTTTATGCAAACGAATTGAGTTGCTTACTTACTTAAAAACAAGATGAATAATAATTATTTATATAAGAAATTAATAGATAAGTATCCCAAAATGGGCATAAATATAATAAGACTCTTTTAAATCTTTAATTAAAGTTCAATTATTTTAGATAACATAAAAATGAATTCAAAGAGAAGGGATTAGTAAGATGTATGAAGGGGAATAAAGAATAAATAAGTCAGTAAAAAACGAAGCAAAAGAAGCATAGTTGATTATTTGTTTCACATGTTCCTTAATGCCTTACAATAATCCAACAATGAAAAATGTTGGGAGGCTAAAGTTCATAGGAAAAAAGTACATTGAATCACAGAAAAATATTTCGGAGCACGTAAAAGGGGAAAAATAGAACTGCAAAATCCGAAATATTGAAAAATGCGACCACAATTCTTTATATTTTTCAAAAAAAAAAAACAATCTCTAAAATAAAAAGTCCATATATCCACTGATCAAGATATATAGTTTTTGACTCAGATTGAAGCATTTTTCTTTGAAAGCCAAATATATCTCTAGATGATATAAAAAATACAATAAACTTCGAGGTGTCCACATAAAGGGTATTGCAAAATTTTTTGTAGAGGACTTCAGTTACATGTATACAATTTTATTGGGAATGCTTTAAATTAAGTAAAGCTTTTATCATTTAAAATAAAGTAATGCATTTATCAAAAATAGTAGTTTTTACAGGATTTTTATACAATTTTAAAATTGACACACATAATTGAGGAATTTAAAATTAAATAATACAAAATTGACGACGTTCATCTCTTTAAATATTTCTTAGTATTAATTTATGTGTATGTTAAAATATTACCATACCAAAAGTGAATTTGATTTTTTCACACTAAATGTATGCTTCACTTCAAATATGAATATTGACTGATATTTTCTATTGTCATTATTCTATAGATACCATGTCAATCATTCATATCAACTGTATGTCAGAATATCAATCTATTAGTATTCATTATATATCGTATTCCTAATGCTTGGTATTTATTGAATAATGATAGATTAATATGTTAAAATCTGAATTTATCATTGTTAAAAAATAGCATGTGCACTATATATGTCAATTATACTAGAAAGGATCCATCTATTTGATAATCAATAAATATTCTTTTCATTGTATATATCAATTATATTTGAAAATACCAATTTATTACTTATCGAAAAGTATTGTTTGCATTTTGTAGGCCAAATCTAAGTATAAATATCAACTTATGATGAATATAAAAAGTTTAGACGAATATAAAAAGTATAATTTGTTGTTTGTTATAAAAATATAACTGATTCAGTATTGACTATTTATATAGTGGCTGAAATTTATCTAATAGAAAAACAGTTTTTCTTCGGAAATTTATACTTAAGATATATGGTAGTGAAAATGGAGATAATCCTTGCCATATTTCGCTTACTTTTATCTATATTAAGATTATTCTTTCTCATTATATGAACTATTAAATTTGATCATGCAAAACATAAGTGAAAAAAATCTGGTATTTTAAAGGCAAAAACTGAGATAAATATCAATGCTCTTTTTTTTGCATACAATGATCTTTCATGAACTCATTGTTTGAGCTACGTTATAATTTTAGTGAAATTAATTATGGTGAAATATTCCTCATCACACCAGAACGCCCTTCCCAAATTTGAAGAATTTGAAGTTTCTTGTTTTAATTCGTTGTTCAACGGCCACTTTTTGCAGACGACCGCTAATTAGACCATGACCTAAAAATACTACTAATATTTCATATACTAAAGTTAACAAAGCCTGACAAGCATGAACTGTTGCATAGAGTCAAATGCATGAACTGTTGCATGGAGTCGACTCAATGAACTATTGAACTAAAGTCAAAAAGGATAGAATCTTAACTGGAATAAAAAATTGCTGAGTTATTGACTTATCTGTCACACGAAATCTAAGTTCAAGGATGTACCTAATAGCAAGCAAGTGTGAATTTCTGTATACCGTCACAGTTGACATATCATTTACTTTTTAGATAGTGTATGAAAATTCATATTAAACAGCATTGCATATATATTTAAGCTATTATACAATTTCTGTTAGTAATCACTGTAATTCAGAATAAAATGTTCAGAGTGGGACATTGTATATTTCCACGCGATTACACTATGTTTTTGCTTTCATTCATTTGCAATTACATCTCCGGAAATAAAATGTCTTCTCTTACAATATTAAAGTAATTACACAATTTTTGCCTGTAATCTTTATAATCAGGGACCTTCTCATTCATTGAACAATTTTGTAAATTTCCTCAATAACTATAATATGCTAACATTCATACCATAATTTGATTACTGGTTCTCATCCAACCGCCAAAGTCAAGCATCAATAGGAGAGGCAATAACTTTGGGGAGTGACCGATATTTTTGGTGAGGGATTGGAACACAACCATTTGGCATCTTTATTAGAATTATTGCAATCTAATACCACGATTTTAGTTGAATAAGTTCTCAGTTCGATTCAGTTAAAGTTGAACAATGGGAGATGACCTCTGTGCTTCTGAATTCAAGTCTATCAGGATTGAGGGTTGGGAATTTTCTGTATCATCCCTAGCGTAACGTGAGTTCGGCACATCATCAACGAAAGGTCCTTGTGGAAAACAATTAATTTTGATATTAAAATGTCTCTGAATGACTTCCTTGGGGTAGACTGTCATTGATGTAGAGTCGAAGTAAATGTAATTGTTATTTTCCTATTATTTCTATTTCGACACGTGAATAAATATCCATGGCACCAGCTCAAATTGTGTTTCCGGAAGGTAATTTACACAAGGGATATTAAAATCAATGTCAGCGATTAGACTTTCCACCACATGGTTGTAAAGTAATTTACAGGTGATTGCTTGTATACCATTGCACGTTGGTAAGATTCAGTGTTTTGGAGTAAAATATCAAGTATTTGATGCAGTCACTGTTGAACGGTATGAGACATTAGTTGATTTTTCTCTTTCTGAACACATCTCCTGCAGTGGGTGATGATGATCAGTTCTCTCGTGCTACAGAATAATACTACCCATTGTCTGTAAAATAATTATTCACGTAATTGTAAAAATTTTACGTTCGACTGTTATTTCGTATTTTATATGGTAATAAATTATGAATAGCACTTTATTACCATTGTATCATATTTCACGAATATAGTAACCATGGATGGCACACATTGTACTTCCTTTCTTTCTTTTCAAAATTTCAATCCAGGTTACAAAAGTCAATATATCTTGAGCAGTTTTGACTTTCGTGATACAGAACTCATGTAATATCAATATTTTTGTTCGTAACAGGATCTCATTAATACACTGAAATGTAATATTCAATTAAGTTTTTACATGTTTTAAGTTGGAGCAATAAATTTTAATTCATGAAAGAGATAGAATTTTCAGAATTTTATTTAAAGTAGTTTTAATAATTTACACAAAAATTATTTTAAACTTTTTTCATTAGAAATTATCTTTACGCTAGAAAAGAAAATCAATTTCTTGTTTTAACATACAATTAATTCATATTTATTAATTTGGAGAATAAATAATCTGTAACTTTAGATAAAATTAAATATTTCCACTTACAATGAAGCATAGTTAAATAAGAATGAATCATAATCTTTAATCGAATAATACCTAATAATATAATTCAAGTCAAATTTCACCGTTTTTATAAGTCTTGTTTTAAAGTTTGTATAATATATATTAGCACAGAGTTTACTTCAGTCAAAACGTATGATACAGCTCTCCCAAAAAAACAATCTAAAGTAAATATTTAAATATCTCTCTATTGAAATAAAAATAATTTTTTCTGTGTTTCAAAATTAATCTTAGAGAAAATAAATGGTTCATTTTGTAAAATATAAGTAAATTAGTTAATTACTTAAACAAAATTATTTTTGTGATGAATTAATTATGAAATGATTCAAAATGTGTTTTTATTTATTTTCCATTGATATATTTTTAATGGGAATATTTTGGTGTATAATTTCTTTCTGTTAAAAATGACTTGAAAAATATATTTTTAAAATTATTCATAACATAGAAATATAAAATGATTCTTAAGAAAGCGTTAATTTCTTATGTGTTTCTCAAAAAGCATGTTTTCTTGATTTTTTAGTATTGTAGAATTATGAAATAATATAGACTTAGTGAAAAAAGACTGATTTTACAATCAAATTTCTATTCATTATCTAAGGATGTTTTTTTAATATTTCTTACACATTTATTTTGCAGGACATATATAAAATTCATATTTAAATATATTCTCTTTTATAATCTTTTGATTTTACGCATAATTAAAACGAACATTCAAAAACAAAATTTATAAAATACCTTTTTTTTCGTTAAAAGAAGTATTTTCAAATAATAAATCACACATGTTTGTTATACTAAGTCACCGTAAAGTATGTATCATGTATTTAGGTAAAGAATTTAAAAAATTAATAAGTAAAAAAATATTTTATTTCTTTAAAAGTAAATATAACAAAATTATTCTTACATTCCGTGCCATTTTTTGTGTAATACTTTGCAAACATCTCGACTTATAGAAAAAATGATTTAATTATCTATAAAATAATAAACTTAATTTTAACTTGATAATCAGTTTTTGATTAAATATACCAGATTATTTCATCAAAAATTTGATTACTCACAAATACTTACAAAAATATTAATTTCGTTTGAAAGTTTTGCCTTCATAAAATAAGCATAAATCATTCATAATCTTTTAATCATTCATAAAATGATATACAAATAAAATTATGGATTTCATTCATAGAAGAATTTACATCTTTAATAGCGAGAAATTTAACCATAATTTAGTTCAGCTTCTACTAAATTACCGTTTCTAATGTAAATAACTTTCGTGCATATTGTAGACAATTGTTTTCCTGCGTTCATCATCTACTTGGGTAATATGCACGTTTTTTGTAAAGTGTAGCAACGACTAGAATCCAATGCAGTATTTACTTTTAATATGGTTTTCGAAGTTTCCGCTTATGTGGTATTTTTTCAATCGGGTATTGAAAAGAAACAATGTTAAAGTATAATCAGTCACAGTTTCATATATATATATATATATATATATATATATATATATATATATATATATATATATATATATATATATATATATATATATATATATCATACTTTAAACACGTCATTTGATTTCTTGAAGAGAAAGAGTTTCTTATCTTTAAAATTCACTCCAAAGCAAAAAGAAATAAAATTTACAATGCACACACATTTTGTTTCACATATCAGCAAATCAAAGTGCATTAAGAATGGTGTTCATATATTTAGTTGTTAATAGTTAACTATATAAAAACTTCTAAAATAATAATATGTCCTTATGATGTTAGGGTCAAAAATTGGGTTATTAATTTTTAAGTAGTAAAATTGAATAAAAAGAGTTGAAAAAATAATTTTATTTTAATTAAACACATTAATAATAAAATGTATCAAAACATAAAATATTGTCCTGAAAATATAATAGATATTATCACAATACACTAAATATCATTTGATATGTTGCAGATTATCCTCGCGTATTTTACCCTGTAAATGTCTCTTCAAGAGTTATAATTAATGCAACAATAAAAATAATGAATAAAATCTTATTAAAAGCAATTTTCTCTAAAGTTTGCTCTTATTAATATATTCCTATTTATCCTGGTAAAGACAAATAACAAAATTTAAATTTACAACGCTGCTAAATATTTAAGTCGACATAATGAAAAAGAACAAAAACAGAATATAACAAAACAAGTAGTGAACAAAATTTGGCGTAAAATTGCTTAAATGAGTGGCTATGTATCAAGACTATTAATGCAATCACATTTAACAAACACTTAGGAAATTGCAGTCGAGCAAATATCTTTCCATCAGACTCAAGTAAGTGGGATGATTAAGAAAAAGGGTGCCCAGTAACTATGTATGTCATTCCTAATTGCACTAGCAGTTCTTATGGGCTGCTTGTATGTCAGTGGTTGTAGTGTACATATTCTCAGTTTTTAAAACATCTTTTCTTACGATTTTGTTTTCCTAAGAGCAAAAAAAAATCGTAGGCAATAAGCACTTTTAGTCTTTTGTTGTAAAATTTAACACATATTTTTGCCGATTAAAAAGCACTGTTTAGGAAAAAATTATGAACTCATTTTTTGGAATATCAATTAATAAAATTATAGTAAATTTATTATTATTTGTAAAAAATGGTGGATTACCTTTAGATTGTGCTTATATAAAGAGTGAGAAATAAACGAATAAACAAACACGTTGTGAGCCTTTTGATAGAAAATTTAAGATATTTTTATACGCAAAATAATCCATCAAATAGTAAAAGTAAAATTTAATAAGATATTAATTAACATAATGATTTTAAATATTATAATTACTACTTGTAACACAATAATCGATTCATTTTTGGTTTTGTTTTCATAAAAATGAAGCATGCAACAAATAAATAAAAATATTTATTCTTTTCATTGCAGAAAATTATGCATTTTCTTACCAGTTACAAACACTGTCTTATAAAATAGTAGAAATATCATTTACTAAAATGTGAATCAATTAAATATTATTTAAAATTACAATCATTATTTGTGACATTAGAATTCCATACTGCTCAAAATAATCTAGTAAAATTAAAAATAATTAGTATGATTAGTGAACATTGTATGAGCTTTACAATAGTTTTAAATATCAAAAGCATGATTTATGACATAGTAATTGATTTTCTTCTGATTTTACTTTCACGAATATGGAAATACGCTTAGCCTTTTCTTTAAAGAATTCAATTTTCAAGGCAACCAAAATTCCTGTCTTGCCAAATAACAAATATTGTACACAAGGCACCAATCAATTGTATTAAAAATTATTAAATTAATTACAATAAAAGGGTTCATAAAATTAAGGCATAATAATATTTAATATTATTATCATAATCTGTGACTCCATAAAGGATTTTCTTTTGAATATGATTTCTAAGAGAATGATGAAATGACACATATCTCACGACAAATACCTCCAGCCTTTTCTTGACAGAATTAAGTACGTTTTCTTGCTACTTAAAATTAGGCTAGACAATTGGTACAAATTTAATTTTTTAAAATATCATAACTTAAAATACATATTAATTATAAATTTAATTTTTTAAACATCATAACTTAAACCATTATCAATAATGCAAGGCTAGAATTTATTTAATTTATTTTTCTTTTACTTTTACAATATGTATATGTATATATATATTCCAGGTATTTTCTTGTTACAATGTACAATGTAATACATTTTTGATTTTTGGTCATATTGTATCAAAATTTTACCAAATGTTACAAATTTAATTTTACAAAATATCAGTTTATTCTATAATTTAAGGTAAAGTATCTAATTTTATTAACACAATAGTGGATTATTTTTTAATTTATATTCTTAAAAACTGAAAAGTAATTGTCAACAAAAATGCTTAATTTTTAATAATTTAAAGATTAAACCTGTCTTTTTGATTGTAATTTTTAAATAAGAAAAGCTTAAGATTTTTTGATTTTAAAATAAGCAAATGGTCTCGTAAAAGAATAGGAATATAATAGTTTCCATAGGAATCAGTGCAATGTTAAAACTACCAATTTTATTTTTTCTATCACTTGAATTTTTAATTTTTTTATAAATTTTAAAGTGTATGTTACACAAAAAACACAAAGAAATGTAAAATATGTAAATAGGTTTACCATGAATTATATCTAAATTATTTTTGAATATAAACGTAAAATACATTTCTCTCATGTACAGTGTTGACAAATAATAAAAGTAGAATATTTTTAAGCACAATTTATTATCAACATTAAAAGCATAGAAAAATACTTTTTCTTAATCTCCTAGTGACCTGTTCTTCAAGGAGCCCCATCATTTGACTTCTTTTATTTAATGGCCTGTTTTTTCTTTGACGTTATCAGCCTTCTTTTAACATGGTTGCACTAAAGAATGACCTGAGCAGGCTATTTTTAACACTGTCATTCTTAGCAGGTGGTGCACAAGCTCAACATTTGTACAAAATGATAGGGTAAAAAATGTCTTAGTTTCTCAAAAGACGAAATGAGTAATTCCTTTGATGTTTTATGATAAAAGCAGATAAGCAATTTTCCCGTTTTTTTTTATTTTGTGTTTCATCAAAAGTCTGCAAAGAAAATATTGCTACATTCCACTTTATAGGATGGAAAAGAAAATATTTTTCGTTTTAACAGAAATTTATTTTGTATATCAATTATTTGAAACAAACAGTATATATATTTCTATTTAATTTACAAGGATTGTCTTACCAAAAAATATTATATTTTAAAAATTATTACTACTTTTATTTTAAATTTGTTTTAAGAATTTTATTTATTTTTATTTAAGAGTTAATTTCAAATTAAAATTTGTTAGCAAAATTATGTAAAATCTTATAGATTTTTACAAATTATTATCAAAAATCTTATAGTTTTTTACATGTTAAATCAAATTATCTATCAAAAATGTTATAGAGTTTTATGTTAAATTATAATAAAACTCATAAAAAATTATATAAAAACTTTCAAAATCAAACAAAGTCTCAACAATATCTCTTTCTATACGCATAAATTATAAAAAAATCAAGGTTAATTGAACTAAAAGAAAAAACTATATGAAAACTTTTTGTTTTACATAATTTCGTCGACTATATGTTAGTAAATGTCTTATTTAATAAATCTATATTAGCTAATCTGAAAGAAGTAAATTTATATCATTGTAAAATATCTGATTATATAATTAAATAATAAATTCGGAATTTAACATAAATTTTCATCAAATGCATTTAAAAAACTTTAACTAAGCTAAAATTTTGTCTGATTGACTTTTTATCAGCGTCAATCGGTTAAATTGAAATTTCCGAACCCATATTTTTCTCGCCTATAATATTCTAGCTCACGGAGATGCAAAATTTACTCCTTTTATTAACAAATTCATTCTATTTACTTTGTCACCACCTCGTAAATATCCTAATACTTAAAAATTGTTGATTGACTTTATTTAATATAAAGTGGATTTTCCATTACTTAAGACTTTTCATAAGAAATAGTACTCATTACGTATAACGATACATCTATATAGTTGGACCGTGTTTATTCTTATAAATATATATATTTTTTCCATTCTAAAAATAAGATTTAAAAAGAGAATGATAACTTAGAGATTCTTTGGAAAAGTGGACATATGCACCGTATTTTCAAATGATACATCTGTTTAGTTATATCATGATTGTACTTTTAAATAAAACATCATTATCTTCTTTTCAATATTTAAAAAGAGAAAGATAATTTCAAGAAATTCCCTCGAAAATCTGTATCTGAACAATTGTAAATGAAACATTTTTATAATTTGGAAGCAATCAATTCAATATATCATGTGTATTTAATCCTTAATATATAATCAATTAAATATATAATAGACATTATAGAATAAATATAGAAATAGTATTTAATAAGATAATAAATATAAGATGCAATATATATATATATATATATATATATATATATATATATATATATATATATATATATATATATATATATATATATATATATATATATATATATATATATATATATATATATATATATATATATATATATATATATATATATATATATATATATATATATATATATATATATATATATATATATGTTATATATATATATATGTTTTGTAATATTCACGTTGTGTCAAGTTAATTTATTCTAAGGAACATAATATTTTAATAATTATCCAGATTCAAATCCAATTTATGCAATCATTTCTATTTGTATATTGCATAATGATAACTAAAAAATTTTTTTTGACAAAATACCTTGACAGTTGATTATATTGAAAGCAGAACATTCAATTTCCTAGTTTTGTTGTTGTTGTTACTAATGACTCTTGGACAAGTGAAGCTCGTTATGCCTTGGCTATGCGAATTTAAGTCAATTGGGAGCGTCTTTCGTTTTAATCAGAGCAACATGAAGGTGAAAGTACGACTTTGCTCTATACACATGCCATAGGTACCCATTTATAGGGTAGGCAACCATTCACACCTCATTCATATAATGAAAGGACAAAGACAGGATGGATAGGGAGAGAAAGTACATTCATGCCAGAACCGGGATTCGAACCCAGGACCTCCTTATCCACAGTCAGGTACGCTGACCACTAGACAAGTTGGTTGGCCCTAATTTTTCTTTGGTTAATTTGTGGTTAAATATTGAGCAAATTTAAAAGAGACCAGACTTGGATCCTGTTTGCTATAACAATATTACAATAACTAGTGTTATCGCTCTTTCCTATTGCTTTAACCATTGCTATAACTTTTGTTGACCAATGAAAGATAAATGTTGCAATTCTTGGTTTTAAATGTTCATTTATGAAGAGACTTGTTAAGAATTTAATGAGGGTTTTTCTTTTTACATATGAATAATATATTTTATCAATAAAATCTTAATTAAAGAGGCAAAAATGTCGTAGATATTAAAAAATACCTTACAACAGCTCATAGTTGTTGTAAGGTATTTTTTAATATCTACGACATTTTTGCCTCCTTAATTAAGATTTTATTGATAAAATATATTATTCGTTGCCTGGTACCAAAATATCTATCTTATCATAATAAGAATCGCACTAAAAATTCCTCAACTCAGGAGTGTTCACTTCTAAGACATGGCCAAATGGATCCTGTATTAATATTCAAATTATTTCATCATGGATGATTTCACAATAAAATCCTGTTGTAAGACTTTATCAATATATATTATATTTTACCCTCCAGAAAGATGCTCAGTAAATAATAGGCCATATTCACATATTATTAAAAAAATTGCAAATACTTACTCTCTCTGATAATGTTACTCTTCTATCACTAATAGAATAAATTTGGGCATTTCAATTAGTCTTAGTTTAAGTTTAATGTTTGTACATTTTAATTTGTGTGTGTCGTAGTTTAATTTCATTTTTCAGAAAACTTGAGGGCTCAAAGAAGCTCTAAGCTTTAAATATGATTATTTTATAGTTACTTATTAAAATTACTTATTAAAATTAAGAAAGTATATGCAGCTTATAAAATGTAACATTGAGTCCTGGACTTTGGTTTTTAATAACATGGTTTGTTATCATTTAAGTTTAATTTTATGTTAAGAAACAAATAAGTTGCTGTTATATGAACAATAAATTACTATAATTTTAGGTCCAATAGTAGCAATATTATATATTTCCACTTACTTAAAAATTTAATTATTTTCACAATTTAGATTCAATAATAATGCAGCTTTGTAATCATAGACATGAGAACAAAAATACGTCAACATTTCTAAATACATGACTCAAGACTTCTAAATTTGTTTTACCGCTAATATATTAAAGTTATCTATATTTATTATGGATAATTAACCTTACATTTCCCTCATTTTTTGTTTTCTTATTATCTATTTTGCCAAATTATATTTGCAATTTAATTACATTTTCATGATTGTTTTCTACCGTTGTTAATAAGCCTTATAAATGATCGTGGAAAATAAAGAATTTTTATAAATCAAGAGCTACAATAAAAGTGTTCGAATAATGCAAATTTATATTAAAAGAAATAAAAAAAAGTTGAATAAGCACTTCCTTTCAACAAATTGAATACTGCAAGTAAAATATTTTTCACAAATATTTAATGATCGTTACACTAGATAGTTATTTTAAATAAACTTTTGCAAAAAATGTAAGTGACATAGTAAAATGAGCATAATTCATGGATAACCAATTTCCCAAACTATTTTACAGGAAAATAAACCAATGATTAATGGCATGGCAATGTTATTTGAAGTACAAGGTCTCGGAATGGATCCAAGATACTGTTAAAAATAAGAAATGGATATTGATCCTCTGCTTTCTTCATGTATGTTTGTCGAAGTGGATGCTTGAGAGTTTTCCGGTTTACATCCCTTGAAACGCATAAATATGGCCCACGTTCTATGAAAAGTCCTCCTCAGAAGTGAGTGAAGTCAAAATAAGTTTTAATGGCCTTCAGTTGTTTGGCTAGAGGATGTCAAAATCATTTTGCAAATTCTTAGTATACACTCTCAATTTTCTAGTAATAGATAGGACTTTTCTAAGTGGAAAGTCCTATCTTAGTCAGCTCGTATAATATAATTCGTAATTTTTTGCTTGAAGTTGTGCTTTAATGAAACAATTAGTCTCTAACAAATATTATTTTAGTTTAAAAGTCAGCTAAAATAGTAAGTATATGATAAGATTTATGCAGAGGACATTAAAATTAATTATGTTCACAAAAAATCTTAATGCTAATAATTCTTCATTAACTATCAGCTGCATTTCACTTGATTTTAGAAAGGGAACTCAAATTGGATAGAAATTAAATATTTTAAAAATAGTTTCTAAATGTTTACAGGAAGTATTGTTTTCTTATATTCTGATGTTAGAAATATCAGTTAGAGTATCTTTAAATAATTGCATTGAATATATTTTTTTCAAAATGAATATCTTAATTTAAAAAATATAGAAATTTTTCTGACACCATTAATAAAACCACGTATTTGTACGGTAAAATCCTAAATTGGTAAAGAAAAGCAAAAGGAAAATTTTGCTCTGCTAAAGACAGACCTCAGGTACCTCAGGACAATTACTGTTATAAAATAATATAATCTTATGTAATGTGTTTTACAGTTAAATTGCTTAAGAATTAAATGAATTAGTATAAGCACATTCTTTATAATGAAAATTTCCAGCTATGTTTCCAGCAACTGTTGAAAATGGAAAAACATGATGTTTCTAAATTTTGCATTCATTTCTGTCTTTAAAAGAGTTGTGGTAATAAATGTTTTGAGTAATCATTCTTTGTCTTACGTGATTGTGACCTACGAAGACGAGAAATCTTCATGGAAGACACATGTATGCATAAATACATTACTATGATTTGACAACAAATATCGATTAGGTGAACATCATAACCGAAATTTGTTGTCAAAGTATCAAGCAGAGTTTTAAATCGATATTTTGAAGCCAACTAAAAACATAGTATATTCTTTAACTAATCTATGCATTACTTTACCAGTATTTTCAGCTGTTCGTCTATTGGATATTTGTTGTTAAAGTATCAAATATAGAGTTTCAAATTTACGTTTAGAAGCGTACTAAAATGTTAATGTATCTTCAACTAATTTTTTTTTTTTACTCGTTGAAAATTAACATCATTAATGCTATTTGCACTACTAAAATGTGCTATTTGCAGCACTAATGCATACAAATAGTATAATTTATTATGAATGTTGATATATTTTCTAAAGGGATATTCAAAATTGATTTTTTAGAAGATACAAGGTAAGCAAGAATGATCTTGATTTTTTAATGACCCCAAAGAAACGACTTACAGAAAGTGTAGCCAATTAGTAGTCCTTGAAGTAATCTCCATCGGCATCCAGCAACTACTGCCAACATGTATCCAGCTACACAATCTCTTTGCGGTGAAACTCAGTGGTTTTGGATGCAAATATGACATGCGGTCTCCCACTATCAGCCAAGAATATTACACCCTCGTGATAAACCAATGTAGGCTTATTATTTTGCAATGCCTGTTGCACAGGCTGCAAATTGCTGCGAGTATAGGTCCACAATCACCATTTTGCCAGTTGGTAGTAGCTCATTGTGAACCACTTCACAACTAATTTACCAGACACCAGTTTCATCACAGAGGAGCAAATCTCCTAATCTGATTTTCTGAAATCAATGCCTAGTCTTACTTTCACTATCCCCAAAAGATTGACATTTTTGAGTACTTGATTTTCTGAAGTCAAAATGATTGTTTCTGTTTCGACATTTAGTTGATAAGTTATGATATACTATCCTACTCGATCTGAATATTTTCAGTAGTTTAGCTTTAGTTTGCAGCCCAAACATTCCTTGCGCACATAAGTGATTATAAAACGAATTAAATATATCTTACAGCATCCATAAATATGACTGATTGTGGGTTTATGACAAACAAATACGTTGCTTTTCTGTGGTGTAGCTGCAGTTTCAATTTTCTGATTATCAATAACATATACACATACACAAATTATACTAAAGCAATTATACATAATAAACCCCTTTTTAGAATCGATTAAATTTTAGTGAGTGATTTGCATTTAGTTATTATTTTTCATCTTTACCTATTTATTACACCCTTTAAATAAGCACAGGAAAAGTCCTAAAAAGTTTATGATGGTTTACAAGTTAATTAATTTTTGAAATTTATTGAAAATGCCATTAGAAAAAGAAAAAAAATTATACATTTCATAAAAAATAAAATGATGTAAAAAAAATAATGAACTACAACAAATTCTCAAAAAAAGTGAATAAAGAAGTTTTGAAAATCTAATGTATTGAAAAATGCGCAACTGCTTTTCTTTTTCTTTCGCTCGAGCCATTTTCTTAGAAGATCCTGATCATGATGGATATGCACTGATACCGATCGAAGCTCTTTTGAAGTGAATCTGGATATATTCATATATAAAACTGAAACCCATATGCTTGCTGGTGATTTTTCTCTGGGGTGTTATTTACTTATATTCTAATTTAAAGAAAATAAATTATGAATAAAATTAACTATATTTTAAAGGATTAAATATATTTAAAAGGATCTTTTGAAGTATAAATATTATTGTCTTCCAGAATTTTCACAATGAAGTTGCTTATATTCGAATATAATATAGAAATACATTTTCTGAATTATTTTTTTTTTATCTAGTGAGGACATTTACTTATAAGTTTAAAGTTTTAGTTTAAGGGAAATACTTATAAAAGTTGAATATTTAAAGATTATCGGTGAAATTTTGAATTTAAGTAAATTATTATTTAAATAAAATAACATTATTAAAAAAAAATTTTATTTATTAAATCATTTTTTGGATAGAGCTGGGTATACCAATATTTAAAATCAAAATAATTAATTTTGATTTTAAATATACTCAGTGGTATTTCTGGATAATACATACTTTTGTTTATATACTGATTTAAAAAATAAGATATAAAAAGTGTTTAAGTTTAAAATAAATTTCAAAATTTTAAAATTGAATAAATATTTATTTACCGAAATGTAAGTAATTTTCACTGAACAAAGCTCCAATAAGCATATGAATTAACATTCTTCGTATCTATATACAGTTTTATAACATGATTTTACTTATATATTTAATTGCATTTCGCCTTAAAGAGAATACATTTTTGAAAAAAATAAAATGTATTTAAATTTAACAATAATATTCTACAGTTATTTAAAATAAATATCTTAATTATTATTTGTTTAAAGTGCAAATATTATTGTTTCTAAATGCAAATATGTGTGTGTGTGTTATTGTATTATTTTTATACATAGTTTATAATTATACAAAGTAAAAATATTTAAACACTGCAATAGTCCGCTTTTACAAAAATCACTACTGAATACAAACAACTAATAATATATATATATATATATATATATATATATATATATATATATATATATATATATATATATATATATATATATATATATATATATATATATATATATATATTTCTGAATACAATCAGACAACCATAGCAACCAAATATTTTTAAATTTTTATATTTTAATTTCCATTTACAAAATTAAATAATAATTTCCACAGATAATTTCATTGTAAATCAAAACTTTGTTTTAGAAATTACAAAGTTTATACATATGATCAGATATAGCTGCTGAAATTAGATTATTTATTCTTCATGTGACACGCAATGTTCTTACGTAAGTTAAGTGTTTAAGGTTATTTTAAGCATTTCGTTACTTTTGATATTATTAACAAATTGAAAATGAAGAATATAAATCCTTTAATATTAAATGAGTAAATCATCTTTTTAATGCTATTTCTCAAAAAAATAAAATTCTTTAGCAATTAGCGTATGATATAAAGTTTAGTTATATTAAATGAATATTTCATTTTAATAAGATAATTTTATCAAATGTTAATACAAGTAAAGGATTGATTTATATGAGTAAATGTAATATTTTATTTCAAATTGATTTTTAGTTTTTCATGTATTATATAAAATCGTATTATGTTTTCAATCATAACTGTATTTATTTCTGCTATGCGAATAAGGTTTTATGAATGAGTGCTTTTAGAATTTTAAGCCATGAACAAATAACTAAAATACTTAATTTAGGTGAAAATAATGCTGATAATTATACATATCTTGCCATAATTCATAAGCTTAACTAACTTTGGCTAAACATTTCTTTTTAACTATAACTCTATTGTATATATATAAGAAATTTAATTAACCATTATTATTAATACTTTGGGGATAAGATTATAAAATATATAACCCCTGAATTTATTTGAACATAAGCCAAACGAGTATATGTAAATATGAAATTCCAAAATTCAAAATCTAACTTGCATGTTACAGGTAATTTATCAAAAATTATCTACTCGATTAAATAAATAGTTCATTCATGTATTTTATTAAAAGTAAAACATTGATTTCCTAGTAAAAATAATAATTTTTCTAGAAGGATAAGGACATAAATCATTCTGATCTATATTACTGAAATATAATGCTTTTTTTTCAAATAAAAATATGTTATTCATCGATATAATTTCAACTACGCTTTCATATATCAGCTTAGAAATTGATCATATGTGGTTTAAAGTTTTGGATTTATATACATATAATAATTTTTACTTTACGAAATCTGTTTGTAGTTATTGTAAAGAACCATGGTTTAAGTAAGTAAAATATGAACGTCTATTTAATTTTTATTTAAATATTCTTTCCTGATTATTTTTAAAAGGAATAATTATAATTAGTTCATAATTAATTTATGTTTACTGTTTTCTAAAATTGAATTCTAACTGTGATTGATAAAAAATCATTTAGTGGCATATTATAAATGTTAAAATATGTATATTTGTCGTTTATTTGAATATTTTGAAACCTTTAATAAAACGACTCCAAGTAGGCAAAATGCCTTTTCTCTAAATTGTATTAAAATATTTATTTCACATAAATTATACAAAACAACGATTAATTAAAAGGCAATAAATTTAGCAATAATAAAATAGACTTTCAATATATATTTTTAACATTTTAATAAATAAAATTTAAATAAAAAACAACAAAATTGCACATTTTTCAATTTAAAAACATTGATAATTTAACAAAAATATGAATTTATTTAAACTGAGAATGACTTTCAATTCGGAAAAGAAACAATCTGACATAATTCCTAACAAGACAATTATTTTTCTTTTTAATTACAAGGAATAAAAAATTTTGCTGTAAAATAAATCCCTTAACATATGTGTTACCCACTTTTATAACGCCAGAAATTATTTCCTCTGCAGAAAATTATTTTAATCAGAAATGTAAGCAAAAAGGTATCAAAGAATATTCAAATCAGAATATTATTGCAGTATACAAATACTGAGCATAAAATTCAAGTTATCAAAATATATTTTGTATTTTTTGGAATCAATGTACAAAAATTCAATAGAATTATAAGAAATATACTGTTTACAGGGTTTTATATTTTGATTTTCTATTAGAAATGTCTATATACATCTATTTATGTAAAAGAAAACTAGATTATACAGAATTTACATCTTACTAAGAACTCAAACCAAAATTGAAAGTATCATCCACAGTCCTGTCATTCCAAACATATTTCTAAAACTGGAAATGCATGATTCTATCAAAATAAGTAGTTTTGATTGATTTTAAAAATAATTTATACACCAATTATAATCTTTGCTTGTGTCAGGAATGTTTGAGTATAATTAAAATCATAATTAAGATTACAATAGTTAGTTTTATTAAATTAATAAAATAATAATACATCTGTTTGATATTTTAACTGTCTTCAACCAGATTATATTAATCAGAGTGTGAACTGCAATTAAAAATTTATCACACTCTTAAATGCTAAATGATCCAAAATTTGCTTTCCAACAGTATATCACAGATTTAAATTTAAGCACTCTTCTACCAACTTTAAAACAATTCAATGTATAACTGAGTATGGAAATTTTATTCGTTTTAATATGTCCGGAAGCAATAATTGTAAATGCTAGCTTCTCTGAAAACCCCTACATTTGCTTCTTGATTGTAAAAACACAATTTGTGAAGAAAGAAAATTCTTCATAAAGGAAAAACATCAAAAGTTAGTAAAATGACTCTTTTTTATACTTACGTTAAGTCAAGAATATATTCGATCTTTTTAAAAAGGTTTGTATAATAATTATATTAATCTATACTTATCTGTATTTTATTTTTTATATGTATACATTTGAGACAATTTTTGTGTTTGCCTGCTTTTTAGGCCCTGAGTAATTTTTAGAAGAGCATATATATAATACATATTTTCATAATTTTATTTTTCAAACAAAAAATAGTAATGTTAAATATTTATAGTCTGTTCCTATACAACTTTTAATCTAATTATTAATTGTTAAAACTGAAATTAGAAATAAGGTTATACAAAAATTTAAGGGTATTCATCTAATTTCATGTAAGAATCAGGTTGAAATGTCATTAGCCCGTATCTACCATCTGCTGAACACCTTAAAGTATAGTTTTTTATACATGAAAATATAATAAAAATACATATTTTGGAGTATCGAACAATCATTCTTAAATATAAATATGATTTTGGTTAAATTCTCTTAATGACCAATCAGCTGGTATCAAGTAGTTTTTCAAGTTACTTATGCTACTTGCATCAATCAAATATATATACTTCTACATCCCCAAGTTTATTTAATGATAAAATATATCACTTATATAATTTTTAAAATAGAAATTTCTTGTTTTAATACAAAATATTTGTTAAATTATTTATTTAAGATTCTTGGAAATTGGCTATGACATGATTTAAGAAATACATTTTTATCACAAGTACAATAAAATATGGCCTCTTTCCCCTCATGAGTTGTGTCACATTAGCCACGAAGATGAATAAGTCCTGGTAATTTAGAAGTATGGATCTTAAGAAGACTCTAAGGTTGGCATGTCATTCTCAAAGGTATTTTATCACTTGTAGTACTTTGCAACCAAGACCAATTTT